>JAUPFV010000004.1:211137856-212419742 GCA_036936605.1 Limnanthes douglasii subsp. nivea
TGCAATTCATTACTTTTGCGAGAGAAAAAACTCCTCATTATAACTAGTTGAAACTGACAGATATCGATTCCTTACTCGGTACTGCCTTCTCAAGGATTTAGGAAAACCATATGGACGATAAGGCCCAATAAATTCAAGTATCATTCTCCGCCTTCTCTTCAGAAAACAACATGATATGGACTTCAGACTGCAGCCCTGACCATCTATGGGTGGGAACGTCCCTCCCACTCCAAAGAGCGGTCATTTAGGCCCAACGGTGGTACTCGTCAATGCCTCCTTCTAAGTTTGAAGAATGGAAACCTATAACATAAGTTATTGTCTTTTTTCTTCTAATTGAGCATGCGAGATAGAGAAGTCATGTAGATTTTAAGATACCTACCCTTCTCACAACCGGATGAGATGTGTACTGACTGAAGCCAGAAGAAGCGCGGGGACTTACTATCAGACAGAATGCTAGCTGTTTTCTATGTAGCCATCTTGCACAGCTGATAGAGTTGTATGGTTTTTAAGGTTGTCTTTGAGTTCTATTTTGAATGTTGATCCCAATATGGTGTCACTGATAAGCTCAAAATAGGTTCACTAAGAACTGAGTGGTAATAAATATGGAGAGAAAAAACTATTAGATTTAGAAAGAGAATAATGAATGTCAAGTTAAAATAATGATTGTTCACTCCTTCCCCGGAGGACGACATGCTATATTTATAGTGGTAATATAAAACTATGAGCTCTAGTGGTCCATTAACACATGAAATCTCTCATAGGACTTAAGTTAGCCTAAATCATATAAAACCTAAGTCGGCCCAGAACAAAACATTTAGCCAGCTAATGATTTCCTTATCCATATATAAATTGATCGAAAGCCTCCTACTAAATTTGGTCGTCTTATCAAGAACATTCTTTAGTTCTTTTATATGATATGCATTATCTCATTTGTATTGAAATCATTTAGTACTAATTCAGACTAACGAACTAAAAAAGTTTAAATAATATAAAAAACCATACAGTAAAAGTTTATAATCTCTACAAATAATTTAGATAAGAAAATTATCTCTAGCCTCAAACTGTCAGTTTTGTGAAGAAACCGAGTTAATATATTACTTATTTGTTCAATGTAACACATCTTGGAAAGTATGAAAATATTTTGCTGGATTATTTGTTTTATCAATAGGTAGATATATGAATTTATACCACCTAATTAGATGTTGGTATCGGTTTACTAATACACTGATACATATCAGAACTATTATCCCTCATATAATTTGTGGGGTAATATGGTTTGTACGAATAAGTCCAAGCACCAAGAACAAAATATTATAGCTAAAACTATTGTGGATCATATTAGATACATCATTACATGTTTGGACTATGTTAATCTTTTAAAGAGACTTTACTTAAAGGGGGATTCAAATGCAACTTATGATCTCGGTCGTTTTCACCACTTAAACAAGGCAATAAAATGTATCACTCCTAAATAGAAACTCCCTACTAGTAACAGAATCGAACTAAATATTGATGGCTCCTGTAACTTCAATGGTGAATCAAGTAGCGGTGGTCTAGTAAGATTTAATAAGAGAGAGATATACTAGCAGCATTTGATAGAATATGTGGTAAGTAATCTTCTATTATTGCTGAATGTCGATACCTCTTAGATGGACTCATTATATGCAAAGAAAATGAAATCTACCACAAAGACATTGAAACTAACTTCATTATTATGATAAAAATGTGATTAAAAGGCAAAGCTCCATGGTATCTGGCTCCTCATATTGATTGTTATAAAAATCTTATAACCTCAATTATGAATATAATACATATCTATAGAGAGCCAGATCATGTCACAGACTAGTTAGCTAAATAGACCCTTAACTGCAAAATGAGATAAGACTTCACCTAAAATCAAGCCATTTCTCAACTAAGAGCAATCACACTATTAGAAAGCTTATAAGTGGGATATCTAAGGGTTGAAGACTAAAAATTTTATTTCAAAATGTT
The DNA here is from genome assembly GCA_036936605.1 of Limnanthes douglasii subsp. nivea. NCBI lineage: Eukaryota > Viridiplantae > Streptophyta > Magnoliopsida > Brassicales > Limnanthaceae > Limnanthes > Limnanthes douglasii. The sequence continues at coordinate 211,139,849 of JAUPFV010000004.1, forward strand.
GAGATTTCTATAATTGTGAAATAAACAAATTATTTACCAAGCAATAGACGAATTTAGAGTTTCTCTTCAAAAGTTACTTGTTATATGTCTAGCCTTCGTCTTGCCTCATTATTGTCAACGGTAAGTATTATGCTGGCATGAACTTGAGTTACATTTATTCATAAACTAACTAAGTTTAAAATTTTCAAACCTAAGTAAATCAACTAAGTTTAATATATTAAACATGTAAATATAGATTACTTAACTTGTTCTTGTAGGATTGTTTTTGCATGAATAAGACTTATCAATAAGGAAAATTCATAGATTATATACAAATGAACATATTGAAGAGTTGAACCGGCTATTTCTGGAATAGAAAAGAAAAACAAAAACATAAAAACAAATTTAAAATCATAGAAAATCGAAATAATTTTTACTCGTTAGACAAAAATCTGTTTTGTTCGATTATTTTTATAGAATCTGATCCACGATCAATAAACTAATTATCCAAACCAATAAATTTCACTATATAAATAAATCTCCCAATTTATTACTAAGTTGAAGCTGTGAAAAACAATCTTTGCAATAAGCTCAAATCGACAACTAAAAAGATTTGTTAAAAAAGAATTGTTGTATCTTTAGATTTTTTCAAAAAAAATGAAACATTTAAAATGAAGTCTGAAAATTATGCATATTTTAAATTCTCAAAAACGAAAATAAAATTTAAAATAACCGGGATTTTTTTTTACAATATATACGAAGTCCAATTACTCAATATTAGACAAATGGTCGTCCCCTTTCATTTTTTAATAAAATTTAGGCTCCTAAAAGAAATATCGGAGCATATATTAGACAACTAATAACTATTGCGTAGATTTTGCTGGCTAAGAATACCAAAAACTACGTTAAACTTTATACATATGCTTGGCAAGTATGTAGAATATTTGTTCCTGACTTTATACAAATCGATTTATAGAATCGAATTCTAAAATATATTTTAGCCGTAAAATTGATTAAAATATATCAATAAATAATCTATAGTTTAGAATAAATAACCTATACATAATTGAATTTGATATCTACCACGTTTGATCAATTTAGTACACTAGGATGAGGTCAGATATTTTAGGCATTGTAGTTTGCTTTTATTCAAAGGGTTGTGGAACAAACCACTACCATGAAAAATCGAACATGACAAATGTAATGAAATATGACTAAGCTAGTTGCTGGTCATTTCAAATCTTGGGCTAATGGGTTATTAAACTTGACCAGACTTCATAATGTGACACGATAGGTCCATGGATCATTAATTAAGTATAAATACCCAAACCACTTTCATTTATGAGGGTGATCAGAATTTAATACAAGCACACAACTAAATTATCTCACTACAGTATATCTTAAATATTAAATTCTCAAAACACTCTACTAAATTACCCTAGAAAATACCACACCAAATTGGCAACCACAATGGGAGCACGACGGTGCCTGAATTTCACAATTCAAAACCACCAAACAAAGTAGTTCAGATGGATCCGAATGAGCAGAATATTCCTTTTCCCGAGGTGGAAGTTGCAAAAGAAAACAATGAATATACTATCGAGGAGCGCGATCAATTGAGAGCTGATATAGAAGAGCTGAAAGTAATAAAACAAGTAGAGAAAGGGGTTAAAAAAATTATGTGCGTCGGTACTTCACCACACTGAAAATCCTAGAGAGAACAAGTAGTCTTTAAATACCCATCTTAGTTCCAAGAAGACACAACGATCTAAGCATGTGAAAAGTTCTACATCTAAGTCCTCCAGAAGCTCATCTAATGAGGCAGAGCTTGAAGAATCAATGTCTTCAAGCAGTGATGAAGGGCGGTCAAAAAAGAAAATGAGGCCGAGTAAAAAACATTCAAGAAAAAAGGGATGGGCATAGCAGGCTTAAGAAACACCATGGCAAGGGTGAACCAAAATATTGATCAGTTGTTGATTGACCCTTTTCTTTTCAGTCCGAACCATATGATGGGAGCCAAGATCCGAACAACCATTTGGAGCAGTTTAAGAATTTCATGATTAATTTTGACGACGACGACAAACTATTGTATAGGGCCTTCTCTCAAACTTTCATAGGAAGCTCCCTCAAATGGTACAATAGTCTCCCTCATGGATACATAAGTTTTGATACATTTTGGGTTTCCTTCTGGAGGAAATTTGATGGAACCAAGGAGCTTAAAGGTAATGTGGACACCATTATCCATTATGCTCAGGAGCCAAATGACTCTCTAAAGGAGTACATCAACCAGTTTATGAATACAAAGAATAGGCTAGCAGATTGCTTTGAACAAGTTGTAATTGCTTTACTCAGAAAAGGTCTGAATCCAGGTAATTTAACCGATTCAATGACTCGGAAGAAGGCTATGACCTGGGGTGGTTTGTTGAATCAGGTGGGGAAACAAATCAACATTGAGGAGACTAAGAAAACCAGAGTGCACCGCCAGGTTAGGTCCACTACTACAACAACAACTCCTCCAACTGCTAATCAGTCTGGTTACAGGTCAAAAGAGATTGGACAGAGATCTAACCAATCAAGGAAAAATCAGTCTAACTAGACTAAGAGCCAAGAAGTCAGAAACAAGAGAGGGTCATGGGTTCAACCTGAGTGGTGTTCTAAATAAGGGGAAAGTGTGGCTACAATCTATGACAAAACTTAAATCGAAGTGCATCTTAGAAAGCCAGCAGTATTGCAATCCCTCAGAGAAAACCGGAACACCTGTTTATGCAAATACTATAATGACATAGGTCATGATACCCATGATTGTATATGATGAGTCCGAATTCTACTTACTCACCGGACAGGGCAAATCAGTCTAAAAACTCCCCGAATACCGGACAGACGATTTGGACCGGACAGATCACTTCGAACACTGTGAACTTAAGGCTGTTCGAACTATGACTAAAGTACTAAAAAACCTAAACACTTCCTGACTAAGCAACCTGTCCTCCTGCTTAGAACTCATGGGTCTTTAAACATGACCCGGGTCCATTAAACTTGACCCGAAAGCCCATAAGGGCCCAAAATCATACTATAAATACCCAACCACCAGCATTAACTATGGGTAAGAAAAATTAACTGCTACCAAGCTGCTCAATTATCTCTCCACCGTTAAACACCCTTACACCACCGTTAAACACCCTTACACCACCGTTAAACACCCTTACACCATCATTAAACACCCTTACACCACCTTTAAACTCCACTTGAAATTACTAGCCTACCCTCAGGCGATTATTTTCCACACCAGTATAGACTTGAAGCCAAGGTCTAGAACCTCATTGAAATTGGTAAGTTGAGAGCCTATGTCAAAAAATGAATGGGAATCAGACCGGATAATACGCCAACCAATGCCAACACCCTCTGAACTGGTCATTCAAACAATCTTGGAACATCCATACAGGAAGATGCAATGGTAATTACTCAAATGTTCGATACAGAATCTGAGTATCTTGATCCAGATCCAAGTCAAAATAGGGTATGGGTAATAACAGACAAGACCAAAACTGTCTCTAGTTTGATTAAATTTTTTGAATCATTGACCATTTTTAGAGGGGATACTGTGACTGCACCTTCTACTTCATCAAAGAAGAGGCATGTCCATAGTTTGGCCCCCCATGATAGACGGATGTCCAACCACCTGCATCAAACCCCATCTCCCTTTATAGTTTTCGATGAGGATGACCTGAGAGACATTACAGGGCCTCATGAAGATGTTGTGGTAATATGGGCGTCAATAGGAGGAAACGATATACACCGGATTCTGATTAACACATGAAGTTCGGCAAACATCCTGTTTTAAGATCTTACAAGTAGATGAGAAACCCTTCGGTCATACAACGTTCGAATAGAACCATCGTAGGCTTCACAGGAAGTTCTGCAGATGTGATTGGGGAATTCGAAGAAGAGGTGTTGATGGGCAAAGGACCCTTTAAGAAAATGGTAAGAGTACTGTTTGTTGTGGTGGATTGCCCAACATCTTACAATGTAATATTTGGGAGGTCTTGGATTTCCAGAATTCATGTTGTGGCCTCTACGCTCCACTAATTTTTGAAATATATTGTCCAGGGACAAGTATGTATTGTCTGGAGCAGCCAGAAGGTAGCCAGGAAATGTTGTGCAACAATCCTTGCCTCTAAGTCTTTATAGGCAGTCAAGGTTAACAGATATTATAATACCTATTGAGGAGGTTGAAACCCACTCCCTCGCTGAGGGCAAGAATGTTAAAATTTCTACTAAATTGGCACCAGATTTGAAACACCGGTTGTTGTCCTTTTTTATAAATAATCAACATGTCTTCGTGTGGTTCAATAAAGATGTTACTGCAATGCCAACTAATATTATTTCTCATAAGTTGTCTATACAAACTGATATTGCGCTAGTTGTACAAATGAGAAGGTATTTCTCTAAGGAAAAAGCATATGTGATTGTTTAGGAAGTTAATCGTTTGACCAAGATGGGTCACATTAAAGAATCTCAATACCCTTAATAGACTGCCAACCTTGTTATGTTCACGAAAAAGAATGGAAAATGGCGCATGTGCATTGATTTTACTGATCGTAATTGGGCATGCCCCAAAGATCGTTATCATGTTCCTCGGATAGATCAGTTGGTGGATTCAAAATCTGGAGAAAAGTTATGTCATTCATGGATGCGTTTTCAAGGTACAACCAGATACAAGTAGTTATGAAGGATCAATACTACACTACTTTCATTACATACAGAGGTCTTCATTATTATAAGGTGATGCCGTCTGGATTGAAAAATGCTGGAGCCACTTATCAAAGATTGGTAAATAATGCCCTCGCTAATCAGATTGGCAGAAAGATGGAACTTTATATAGATGATATGATGGTAAAGAGCTTGAAGGAAGCTGCACATATATCTAACCTTTAAGAAACAACTTCTAATTTAAAGGCTGTAAACTTGAAGCTAAATCCTGAAAAATGCATTTTTTGGGTCTGATATAGAAAATTATCGGGCTACATAATAAGTGAAAAAGGGCATCCAACCTGATCCGGATCAACTTAATGCCCTACTAGCTATGGAACCTCCTCGGAGCACCAAAGAAGTTCAAAGGTTGACCGAAAGATTGGTTGCTTTGAACAGATTTATTTCAAGATCATCACACAAATGTACTTCATTTTTCCAAGTGTTAAGGAATGCCAAAGACTTTAATTGATCTCATTAGTGTGATCATGCATTTAAGAAATCAAGAAGTATTTGTCTTCACCTAAGACTCTCTTTAAACCTGTTGAGAGGGGAAAACTCTACATATATCTAGCTGTATCAGAGTATGTAATAAGTGTTGTGCTAGTAAGAGAGGTGGACAATTACCCTCGTTCGGTGTATTACATTAGCAAAAGTCTGTTGGATCCTGAAAGAAGATATTTGAAGTTGGAAAAACTATCATTGGCCTTGGTAATCGCAACAAGAAAAATGAGACCAACTTCTAAGCTCATTCCATTATCGTTCGAACATATTTTCCTTTGAAGAGTGTTCTTCAGAAGCTGATGTATCAAGTAGAATGACCAAGTGGTCAGTTGAGTTGGATGCTTATGATAGTGATTTTGCGCCCCAGACGACGATTAAAGCCCAGTCAGTGGTTGATTTCTTAGTTGAATTTCATGCTGATATATCCTCTGGACAGATACCAGAAAGACAATCTAAGAAAGAATGAATAGTCTGAACTGATAGTGGATCTAGTATTATAAGATGTGGGGCTGGAATTTGTTTAATTTCTCTCTATGGTGATACTATGTATCAGGCTATATGTTTTGGTTTCAGGGCTTTTAACAATGAGTTTGAATATGAAGCAGCTATAGATGTTCTTAAGCTAGCTCTCATATGCAGTGCAAAGAGTGTCTGGTTAATGAGTGATTCTCAATTACTGATTCACCATGCTCAAGGGCAGTCAGAAGCAAAAAAAGAACAATTAATTAAATACTTGTAATGATAAGGGAAGTTGTTGCAAGCTTCAAGAATATCTACTATGAACACATCCCTAGATCGGAGAATACTGTGGCAGACTCTTTGGCAACCATAGCTTATTCTGAATCTTACCCTTGGATTTTGATGCAAGAATGTCCATCAATACAGACGGGCCCATAAAAAAATTAAAGAGGATGAAGAAAGTATAAGCATACTAACCATTCAGCCCAAGGACTTAAGATATGACATTCTTCAGTTTATTTCCGATGAGATTTTGCCTAAGGATAAAGCCATGGCTAAGAGAGTTAATTATAAGGCTCGTGGTTTCTTGATATTAAGGGAAGTTCGTTACAAGAAATATTTCTTGTGCTTCTTAGTTTTTGAAGAATCCCAAGTTGTGTTATCTGAACTACATGACGGAGAAGGGTCTGCACACTGTGGCTATAAAGCCCTAACCATGAGAGTTTTATTAGAAGGGTAGTAGTGGCCAACCATAATGGCAGATGCTAAAGCGATGGTAAAAAAGTGTGATCATTTCCAAAGATATGGAAATGAAATTCATGTGCCAGTAGTTCCTATTGAATCCATATCTGAACTGATACCCTTCAACAGATGGAGGTTAGATCTAGTTGAGCCTCTTACCATGGTATCCGGTGGATGTTGAACAATCATAGTTGCTATTGACTATTTCTCTAAGTGGATAGAGGCAGCTCCTTTAGCTGGAACCACTTCTAAGGAAATTATTAAATTTATTTTATCTAACATATGTTGCAGATTTGGGGTTCCCTAAAAGATTACCACAGATAATGGGCCACAGTTCGATAATAAAGACATGGAAATGTTCTGCACATCCAAAGGAATCCAACAATGTTTTTCTTCTCTTTTCCACCCTCAAGCAAATGGGCAAGTTGAAGTTGCTAATCGGAAAATCTTATTCGGGTTAAAGAAGAATCTGGAGGGAGTTGTAGGAATATGGCCAAATTATTTACAAGATGTATTGTGGGCTTACCGAACTACACCTCGGGCTATTACACAAAAATCCCCTTTTTCCTTTGTGTATGGAATGGATGCAATTACTCCCATAGAAGCTACTTTTCCATCTCATAGAATCCAAAACTATTCCGAACAGGCTAATGATATAGCAGTCAGGAAATAGTTGGATTTAATTGAAGAAAGAAGAGTTAAAGTGCATTTAAGGACGACGCATTACCAGGGTTTGATGAGGAGTAGATTTCCCTCCAAAGTTAAAATAATAGATTTTCAGTTGGGGGATAAAGTCTTAAGAAAAGTATTTATACACACTAAGGAAAAACAATTCGTTAAGTTGGCCCCGAATTGGGAAGATCTTTATATGGTGTGTGGGAAAGTTAACCCATGAACATACATTCTCCAAGACAAGGAATAGAGGGCACTAAAGCACCCATGGAACATTGAACGTCTCAGGTTATAGTTAGAATAGACCTATCTTGTATATATTTACTTTTTAAGTATCAATGTAAATATTAGGGGCCATACTCTTTCCTACCCTGGTAGCGCAGGGAGGTTTTAACGAGATGTCCGAATTTTTCAATAATATCTTACGCTTTCTTCAAAAGTTTGGTGCAACTCTGTTTTTGACTTAGCCATATTGTAAGGTGGACAGATATTAAATGTTCATTAAATACCCTGGCTCTCAAATATCTTTGAGTTGATCAGACATATTAAACACTTGGTCGCATTTATTAAACACATCTACTTGAGGATATTTAATACCCTTACTTAACACCTCTGAAATATGGATGGCCATAAAGAGTTCAACAAAATTCAAACGAAGGGAAATATGATATTAAAGTCTGATCAGACTAAAAACGATCCATGATTCATAAATGTCTTGACCATTCAAGGACTTTAAGTTTTAAGGAACGAAAATTAAACAAACAATGAAACAAAATGCCTTGGCCATCCAAGGACTTTAGTTTTTTAACAAAAAATATACAGCATAACAATACGATCTTAGGGCTTATTCCCTTCGTTTTTTTCTTCACCACCATCTTTTTTTGGACTTTTGAGTTCAGCACTTGAACTCTCACCAACTCCTTCGTTGTCCTCAGAATCTTCCCCACTTGAATAGTTGTGTTTGTCACCATCAGCCATCGTATGAAAAGGGAGGTCATCGTATTCCATGAATTTCCACAAAGGACCAAGAGTCCTCTTAGGAAAGATATCATGAAACAGTAAGACCATATCGGATTTGATGGCATCATCTCTTTTCTCCAATGTGTCTACCACTCTAGAGCCATACTTCTCTATTCCAGCAGCTATCTCTTCAGCTTATTTTTGTACTAGAGTTGTATTCTCCTTTGTTTTCTTCTTAACAACATCCTCCAAGTTTTCCTTGTCCTTGGATAGAGTCTTGATGGTTTTGTCTTTAGCCTCTAGTTTCCCTTTCAAAGCTTTGATCTCATCGTAAGAAGAATTTTCCTGTCCGAAATACTTGGTCTGGAGAGCTCTTTGAGCCTCTTCTGACTTGTCCAGTTTGGTAGCTAAATCTTCTTTCTCTTTCTTCAGAGAGTCTATGCTTTGTTGAGCAGTATAGAGGCTATCAGTCAAGCCTTGGTTATCTGTGGTTAGGGAATTATAGTGTTTGTTTGTTCAGTCACTTGTCTTTCCAGGTCAACTAGCGGACGTATGTAACCTAGGAGGGCGTGACTTAGGGTGTTATGCTCGCTTGATATCGCATAAGTCTCACCATTATGGATCACAGCATTGGACGAGTTGGTAGGGCGGTAAGGCCCCATGAAGTCATCTTTGTCTAGTTCATTGAAATATATATGTTAATATTCTGAAAGGCATCAAGATTTACCTCTCCATCAGCAGCGGTCTATTCGGAATAAAGGTTGGGTGGAACTTCTTCTTGCAAAGTATGATCAGCAGGAGTCGGATGAGGGATTTTAGAAGAACGTAGAATTCTCTCTGATCCCAGAGTGAATTTTTCTTATTTGCAGATTTTTCATCACATTTTGCCTTGCGTTTCTTATCATTCTTTGTAATCTTTGATGGGTTTTTTGATCCACCAGCCTCATAAACAATAACTTCCACTGCTTCCAACTGAACAACATTAATCCGTCCTTGGTTCTCCGAACCGGTTCCTTCGGTGGTTGTCTGAGGTGAGTATGTTGTGGTTTTCTTCTTTATTTTGTTCTTCATCTTGTCCAGATGGCTAGGGGATTTGACCCTGGAAGGCAAGTAAATTTTGCCGTCCTTAGCCTCAGTTCTCCTCAGGATAACGTCTGCAGGAGGTAGGGTGGTCAGTTCTTTCCAAGAGAGATATTTTCTCCCTGTGGTATTCCACATATGAGACCTCACCAAATTCCCTGAGGTGAAGCAATTGTGGAAGTCATTCCCCCATTTCTCCAAGACCCATGCATTTAGCTTGGCACAAGTGTTTTGACCTGCCTCAACATGATCGGAGAACTTTTTTAGAAAAATTGAAAAAGGACATAAGTCAGTTCGAATAACCACATAGTATTTAAAAAAATTAAGGGAAATATAAATAAAACTTACTTATACTCTTCCAAGGACTAGTCAGTTGGTTTGGGTTAGTCAACTTTAATCTTTTTCTCATTCTCCCAAGCTTCGTTGATGAACAAGTTCTGGTCCTCTATGGATTTTCCGACTCCAAAAGGTCATTCATTACCTTGTAATCATTCCCCATATTGTAATGGTAGAAGGGCATGTGGTGATTCTTGCACAAATTTTCCACAGCAGCGAATTGTTCGATTGGTAGTGGGATCTTGGATAGTCTGGAAGCCATGATGTCACCCATCAGAGTGTACCACACATTTGGGCTCAGCTGACTTGGACATAGCTTAATCAGATGGAAATACCTTAATATATTCTGATCCAAAGGAAACCGGAGTCCCTAGTTCAACACCTCTGTGTAGACCACTAGCTCATTAAGTTTGCAATCCATCAGAGTTTTCGAGGTGACCGGGATTCTCCACTTGAAAGACTCGGGGATCGCCTACTTTGTACGAATACGACCCAATTCAGTGGTGTGGGTGTATACGTAGGCTATATTCTGGAGGGATAACAAGTATTTTACGCTAACCTTTTGGAAATTTTGCCCTACTTTCCCTTCCAGACACTCTGGAAGCGCATCCGGATTGGTCAGACACACTTTAGTTTTTCCCTTTCGATCTGCAGCTGTGTCCTCCATCTGTCTGAATTCCTCAAAAAGAGTATCATCCATACTATCCTCAATATTTTCTTCCATTACAATAGAAGGCTGTTCGGATGGCTTGGGTTCTACTAGGGGTTGCTGTCCGGATGGTTTTGGTTCTGGCAAAGGCTTTATTGTCTCTAAAATCGTGTGTTTCGAAGAGGTAGGAGTGGACTTAGCCTTGGATTGGCGAGTTATTCAGCGATGGGTATTCTTCTCAAGGGACTTCTCAGCATCCAAACCCATAGCAATAAAGGGTGAAGGATTCCTAACACTGAAAATGGCCTTTTCTTTAGGAAGAGGGTTTTGAGATTCTTAAACAGAGGATCCTGATTGAAGAGGAGAAAGAGTTGGGACAAAAGGCAGTTTTCTGACCTTAGAAGTCTTTGATGACGATGAACCTTGGTATGTGTTAGCTTTTAGATAATTGAGTTCTTCACCAGGAAAAACGGGAAGACCCGCAGCTATTCTTTCGTCTCTTGCAACTTTTCTCGCTCTCTCTAATTCACACAAATTTAACCAACCCCCTTTTACTAATGCGTTTCTGGCTGTGAACATAAATTACTCATGTGCAATTTGAAAAAAGATCATTAAGTTTTCTCTCTCTAGAAACGTATTGTGTTTGTGAAGACAATAAAATAGTAGAATAGTTTTGTATAACTTTCTAGCCTAGTAGAAATGAGAATCTAGGAAAAACAACGGCTGGGAGGTTAAACCAAAGCCAGACACGTGTCCCACATTAAAAAAGAACTCTTGGAATTCTTAACGGTAAAATCAGTCCTACCAAATTCCGGGCAGATTGACTCTTGAAATTCTTGACAGAGGAAGATAAACTCTTCGATTCAGACATGGAACCAGGTCGGAAAAAGTTGGTTTTGATTTTCTTTTCCAAAGATTCTTTGCAAGACCTAAAGAAGCTACTGACGAGGTCAGATATTTTAGGCACTCTAGCTTGCTTTTATCTGGAGAGCTGTTCGGACCAACCTACTACCATGAAAAACCGAACATGACAAATGTAATGAAATATGACTAAGATAGGTACTCGTCATTTCACATCTTGGGCTAATGGGTTCTTAAAGTTGACCCGACTCTATTATCCGACCCAATAGATCTATAATATAAATACGCCAACCACTTCTATTAACGAGAGTGATCAGATTTAATACAAGCACACAGCTTAATTATCTCACTACACTTTATCTTAAACATTAAATTCGCAAAATACTTTACTAAATTACCTTCAAAGAAAAATAAATCACACCACATTAAATTTGATTAAAATGTTTAATGAAAATATGATTTCACACAGATTTTAATGATAGCTGATCCAAATAACAATATAATAAACCCCTTCAAGTAATGGTAAAACCCCACCATCTCTTCTATGTTATTTTTATTTTTCAATTAGGTGATCCTCCCAGCTTAAAAAATATATATCCTTAATCTTTTTTAATGTATCAAAAATCTTAATATTTAATGGGTTCTCTTCTTTCGAGCTCATCAGTCAGCTTCCAGGGACGCCGAGTACCAACCTGTCTTCTTCCCCACCTCAAGAGTGGTCATAGATCAGGATTCAGTCGAGAGGAGGAATTGCAAAGGTCAGGTCCAGGTGGGGAAGAAGACAGGTTGGTACTCGGCGTCCCAGTATCCGACATTCAACTCCCAAAAAAGGACGAGAAGACTCGATCTCAAAACACAGAAACTCATCTGCTGAAATGAATTCTCTTGAACTATATCATAAACAGAGCCTCCCCTCCACACCAATCACGAGCGGATGAATCCAATGGGCCACCAACGGCAATCCAACCTGTCGGAGAAGCTTGCGGTGCGGATCCTATCGTCTTTATTTTACTTTCTCCAAAAATAAAAATGACAAAACAGTTTTTTCACCTTTTAAATTAAATAAAAAAATTACTAAAAACGCATATTTGATTTTATTATCATTATTTTACTATATTTACACCTTGAGTCTGATTTTATTATTATTTTGCTACAATTTTTATTGAATGTGTATTTCTCTTATTTTATTATTACGATACCCTACTTAGATTACATTCTTTGTTTGTGAGTCGTGATTAATACTGCTATTAAATCGGTTTGAGTGGACAGTACCAAACTACTCTGCTGAATTTATTGGGATCTAATCGGATTTTAAGTTTTTAATTTTAATTTTTGGAATTTATTTGGTCCATTAAATTATTTATTTGGTTTGATAATGTTCGGTTCTGTTTTGGTTCGGTCGATTTCGATTTTTTTTATCTGGTTTCGTTCTGTTTAGTTCGGTATTATTAAAAGGTACAATAAAATTATAATTTTATTTTTTTATTTTTTTATTTATGTAATTAATATAAAAATTAAAGTTTAAAGTTTAAATTTTTAATTTTTTAATCCATAATTACTTAATAATCTTGACAATAATATAATGCATAAAAATAAACCAGTCTGCTCTAAAACTTATACCCATTCAATTATGTGTCTGTTTTATTGGTTGGATTTCGTACCACATTTATCAATTTATATCTGAATTGGACGGATTCCAAATCGATCTATTTTGATTTTTATTATAGATTCGCGAACGAAACATTAAAATTTGATCCGATCCGATTTACAATTCTCAAAAACCATTCACAACCTAATTGTGATTTTACGACCAATTTTTTTCCAACGGTTTTTATAAGACTAATCAATTCTTTTCAACGTCATTTTCATAAAGACTAATTGTGTGTACATAGCATTTGTGTTGCTATACTGTCTTGCAGAGTAGAACTTTCATCTTCTTATCCGCCTACTGTTCTTCGAAAAAGCTCCTATAACTTTATTGTATGTCTCATTTTTCTAATATTTTCCATTTAACCTTTGGCTTAGCACATAAAATTCGCAGCTGCTTCATTTTTTAGGCTATATTTTCTATGAGAACAGAGATAAAAAAAAGTCGAATGGATGAATCAGTGGCACAGCCAAGATCAAAACCTTATTGTGTCCGGATTAGTGTGAACTTGAAGCCGTTTAAACTAAAAAACATAAACGAATAGTTGGGATAACATAATTTTTACCGTAACTTTATTGTACATTTTGCTGGATATTTATCAACTGCCCATGCTTGGTCTAGGTCTAGAATCCTACATTGTATACAAGTGTGAACTCACCGCTTTTGACACACATCTCCAAACCTGTGTTCAAAGGATTTTGTCATCTAACTTGATAAGTGCATCAAGCAGGCGATAATCATCGTATTACCATTTACCCCATATGCCATCAGCTACCATAGCAGCTTATAGCTGACAAACGAATATTATCTCGCGGCATTCCGTGTCTGCTATTCTTTTCTTCAGGGCTTTATTCTTCGCCAAGCGTCTTTCACGTGTACCCTATGTTTCCCGAAAGCATCCTCTCCAGTGCGATCCATGTTTCTCCGCAACTGTTTTACAAGTTCTAATTCTTCAGGAGTCCATGATCGTTCTTTGCTCCTTTCAACCAAAGTATAATAGACTCTGCCGTACAGACTATGTGGTAAGCATGAACATATTTCCTTCCAGCAGCTTTTAAGTTCCAGGTGAGATTTACCTTGCATAAGCATTTCAACACCCTTTTCACCTAAACCACGAACAACCTTCATGTAATTGTGCACAACCTCGGTGATTCGTTTGTCTTCTTCTTTGGTGAAACTCTTGCCCCGCACCAACCAGTCTGCGGTGTCTGTCTCTAGAGCTTTAGGATTATCGGACAAACAAAAAACTTCCACATTATCAGAAAAGTGCACCTTCTTAGACCTTCCGTAGTCTCGACTTTTCAGATGGATCAATGTCTTTCATTTTTCTTTTCTTTTTCCTTTTCTTGTCGTTGCTTCCGTCTTCCATACTATTTGACAAATTTTTATCCTTGCTGCTGATTACATTGATTGAGGTTTTAGTTTCTATCTTTTTGCTCTGCCACTTCTTTTTCTGTTTCCTTTTTCTCCTTGGAATCTTCAACACTTTTGGTCGTCTTCTCCACTAGACTTTCTCTTCCTACCTCTTCAACTAAATTGACTTTTCCGTCAACTTCATTCTTCAAAACCTCTGCATTGTCTTGTTCCACTCTGCAAATAGAAATATATAAAACACATAGTCAATACTTTTTAATTATAAGTATAAATTATAATTACTTTTTTCCTTTTTCTTTTGAATGTTTTACGTTTTTATATAGACCTTTCTATAGATTTTGTTTTTATTTTTGTCCGGACATATTATCACTGATTATCTTTACTAAAATTTTATAAATATTTCTTTGGATATCCAGAAACCATGACTCGGTATTTCGTTAGATATCTGCAGGTTAAGCATGCAATTCATTATATCAGTAGTTGTTTTAATACACGTTTCACTAATACTCAAAATATTTTACAATGTCACTGTTGTGTGTTAGACGCAAAAATATTAAAAATAATATTATTATACAAAATACTCTCCAATGCCCGAAAAACAAGTATAATATTATTATACTTATATAATTTATATTGACATTGATACAAATGAAAATTTGTAATATAGGTGGAAGGTACTCTCTCTATCTATCATCTCTTCTTCTTTTTTTCGGTCTTTTTTTAAGTTGGTTTCTTTTTTTTTTATGGAAATCTACAATAATGAAGTTTTTGAAGATGAAAAATTTCATGTTTTCCAATAAAAAAACACGGACGCGATACCTACAAAGAAAGAAAACAGAAAATCATGTGTAGATACTATAAACACAAAGAAGGAATTAATTCGGCCAAATTTCAAACCAGAATTCTTCAATGAGAAACTGGATCATATATCGCTTCAGTAGTCCAAATTTTGAAAGATCAGTTAGTTCAAAGCTCCCAAACAGCTCTTATTAGAAAATTCACCACTGGATTACCCAAAAGATCTTGGTTGACTTAATTTCTAAATTCTTTCAAATTTAAAGGAGCTTACAGTGCTGAAGTTTGGGATTCAAGACACATCCTATTTGAATTCGATCTTAAAGAAGATGTATGTAGTTTTTGGTCTCGAAGTGTTTGGAAAATCAGAAATTCAGTGATGAGAATTCTTTGATGGACGTATGGATTCAATATAAAACAAGAAAGTGTCATATCTCTTGTCTGGGTTAGATCGAAAAAGTTCATGAATAACTTTATAATACTACGGTTATGAATGATACTGCTTCTATAATTTGAGTCCCCTACAAGATAGTCGTTCATTATAAAAACAAGGCTTATAAAAATGCTTGTTTTACTCTGATACAATTAGATGTTTCAAAGAAAATACATCACAGAATCTGGAGCGGATTCGAGAATAATGATGGTTGTTGGTTATCTTTAAGTTATAAAAATATACCACATTATTGTAATTTATGTTACCACATAGGCCATAACCAGTCTGGGTGCAAGAAGGCTTTAAACAATGTCACAAGAAAGAATACGAAAATTGAAAATGATGGCAAAATCAATCTTTCTATATACATTCCAGAAGACTTAAATCAAAGTAAGAGCAAACCCAGAAAAACTAAAATATCTGACAAAGTTTTTAAACCAAAAATCAAATCTATAGTAATTAAACCTACTCGAAAATGCCAAAGAAAACAAAATCAATAAGAAACCTCAATAAAATTCAACTTCATACAAAGATCCCACAATATTTTACAGTTCTCTTCAGACCAAGATACAAGAAACACAAATGCTTGAAAATATGGAAGTTATAGAGGTTATTCAAAATCTTGATCAGGGTTATATGCATAGTTGCTCTCTTGATTACGAGAACCTTTTCTGAGGAAAAGTAACTCCAGACCAAGAGAATATTGGCAGCACTCCAACCTTCAAGGCCAAAGACACAGACTTGGAATTTTACGAAATTCTGAATAAGAAGCTAAAGACTGTGAGAAAATAGAAGCAACCTAACAAACTTGTCATTAAATCCCTGAAATATTCAATGGCCAACAGATACCATAAATATCTCTCTGATAAGGATTATTAGGTGGAACGTGAGAGGTATCAACAACAATGAAGCAGTTAGAAAACTGAAATCAATAATCATTAAAGAAAAGATTAATCTTTTAGCTATCCAAGAGTCGTTGGTCAAGATTGAGAAATTAAAATATATTGCTACTAGGCTTGGGTTCACTAACTACATAGCCAACATATCTAATAATATATGTTTTTTTTAACGAAGATATCAGCATTAAGACTCTTATCAACCACACTCAATGTTTACACCTACGGATGGCAATCTGGGTGTTGTCCGGCCCGATCCGGTTGTCTGGCCCGAATATAGCGGGTCGGGTTCGGGTTAAGAAATTGGAACCCGCAACCGGGCCGAACCGGGCTCGGGTTTCTAATTTGTCTGACATGTTAAAATTATAAAAAAATATATAAATTAATATTTTTATATATAATAATAATAATAATAATAATAATATTAAAATAAATTAAAAAAATATTAAAATTAATGTCCACGGGTTGGGCCGGGTTGACCGACGGATATGAACGAATAGGCTCGGGTTTACAGATATAAGCTTGGGAGCGCGTCGGGTCGGGTACAGGCTCAAGTGTGCAAAAGGCGGGCTCAGGTGGACCGGCTTGAACCCCGCCCGCGGACGGCCCATTGTCATCCCTAATTACACCTGGAGATGCAGTTATGCCTAGCATATCTGGAAGTATTTCCCAGACTTATTCAAAGTAGAAATCGAGAGATTCATGAATATTACTCATGTTATAAGAAATTATTTTTGGTTCTCGGACAAAAAGGTTCATGTTACTCATGTTACTCCTTCAACAATTTGTTGGGTAATCTGGCAGCATCGTAATAAAGCTAAGTTTAAAGGGATTTATTTCTCTCCCTGTGCATCTATTAATCATATTAATCATACAACCAATGGCTTAGACAGATCTAACATAATTACTCGTAAGCATTGGTCTAATGTCACAAATGCAGGGTCCGTTATAGGTTGTTTATCGATAATAAACAGGAAGGAAAATCCATTAATATGAATCCATAATTACTCGTAAGCATTTATTTACCACTTGCTAGTAGATTTAAGATGAATACAGATACGGCTTGTCTGAGAAAAGGAGAGTCCGGTGGAGGGATTGTAATGAGAAATAGTCTTGGCGACATCATTCACGGATCAAACAACACCTACGACAGGTTATCTCCTCTTATGGCTGAATCAATAACCTTATTAGATGGCCTTTTTAATCTGCAAAAAGAACAGATGGGTAAAGGTAGATATAGAAATTGATTCTTTAATGCTTGTTAATCTTCTCATTGAAGGTAAATCACCTTGGTATCTTAATAATTTGCTAAAACTATGTAGAAATCTAATAACTTCTACCATAGATATAGAACATATATCTAGAGTTCAATATCAAGCTACATATTGGCTTGCTAAATGGACTCTGAGATGCAAGAAAAATCAGTTCCATGCTCCAAATCATCTCTTAGCCATTTCTCTCTTAGAATGTTTGGGGCTGGGTTATATCAACCATAATTCAGAGTGATATCAAGTCTTTGTCGAATTCTTACAGTGGTTTTAGGTACTCTGTTAGCAGGATTCTTCATGACTATTATCAAACTGCAGATAAAATTAACAATATAGAAGATTCTAATGTTGTTGTTCTATTCTTATCGAGACATTGAGATTCTGTTATGAGATTGAAACATTTCTCATTGGCGATCGAGATCCTGATTCACATACTCCTCATATCCTGCTCTTATTCTTGTAACAACAAGTCTGATTTTAGTAATTGTAGCAGCAAGTTCTTTATTTGTTTCCTATCAGATTGATTCATACATAATTTCGAAATATTTGATGTCTAACTAATTCGGAATAGAGAAGATTCATAGATATTTAGATAAGATTTTCCAATTTTTAGTGCTTCCAATTTTGTTGTTGTGTCTACATTTGGGAGGCACCTATTTCGTTTTGTGTTTTTAGAGCCTAAATTTGGTTTTGAATTTTAGAGCCAAATTTTGGCGCCTAAAACTAAGCACGATAGCCCTAACTTTCATCTAATAAAATACTCGTTTGCTTAAAAGAATATTAGCATCGATAAATGCATGACATGTTTCACTAAATTGCACATTTATGATGATACGTGTAGGGTCGTCTGATACGCGTTTCATTAAAGTTTTATAAAATATCTTTTTTATTATTTTATATAAAATTATATTAAGCAAAAATTGAAGTATAAATAACCGATCTAGAAGTGTTCTGAGTTTCACAATATTGCTCGTATTTGAGTTTTGGTTTTTTACTAAATATAATTTTTTTTGTTAGGTGAAGTTATTTCTCCCATTAAATTTTTGTATTTCTTCCATAAATAAAAATATACCCTACTTTGATATTTCGTTTGTATAAGAAATATCAAATTAATCATTTCTTTAGTTTTACATCAAATCACATTAAATTCAACAACTCTATTAAATTTTACCATCATCCCAACCATTTAAACCAAAAATCCATTCATTTGAGTTATTCCATTAATTATATCATCATATCAACAAGCCTCATTTAGAAAATATCCATTTGTGCAAGTTTTAGCCGAAAATAACTAATTTGAGACGGTATCTCAATATCAGAAGTTTTTGGTGGAGTCCACGTAGTTAATGACGTTTCTTTTCAATTCTAAAATTTACTATTTATACTCACATTATTCTACTCTTGTTTGATATTTTTTTCAACCTTTTAAGATGTAATTACTATCACACTTACCTTTCTATATTATTTTTTTACTTTTATCGATTGTCAACAATCTAAGTTTTAAGTTTAAGGATGGTAACTTTTACTAGAAAAAAAAAACCGGAATGGAACCAAACTAATAAGTATCGGATCAAATTTTAATCGGTTTGCGGTTTCGTTTTAAAATTCGATACCGAAAAGGAACCAAAATGGTAAAATCGGTTCGGAATCAAAACGATAAAATTGATAAATCGGTAAAACTAATTTTAACTAAACCGATAGAATCGATAAACCGGTAGAATCGATAAGGAAACGAACCGATAAACCGGTGAAACCGATAGAGAATCGAACCAATAAAACTGTTTATACATAATTAATACTAATGAGTAATTTTAAAAAAAATCTAAACTTTAATCTTATATCATTTATTTAAATAAAAAAAATTGAAAATCAAACTATAATTAGATTGAATTTTGTTTTAAATAGACTAAACCGGACCAAAATCAAACCGATAACGGATAAGACTAAACCGAAATGAGATCAAACCGAACTGAAATCGAACCAAACCAAACCAGACTGAACCGAACCAAAAACTTAATACTTCGGTCCGATTTCAAAATCTAGAAATGAAAGCTTCGCGGTCTGGTTTGGTCCGAACTGATAAGCTTAGCATTCCAGTTTTGTCCAGGTTTGACCTATAACAAACCTATTTGGGTCTCCTTGTATTTAGAATGAGCTATAAGTAACATAAAATCAAAATAACACTTGATGTATAATTGTTAAGAATATATTAGTGTGTCTCACACACTAGCAAGATATTATCTGCTTTGGCCCCGAAAGGCCTCACAACTTTTGCTTTTGGTACACTCCTAAAAGGCCTCTTACTTGTTGAGGTGGGTTCACACTTATATACACTCTATTCTTTTCAATATTAGGAATGTGGAATTCTGGACCAAGTATGGGATGAAGTGGACTCCACCAAAATGTTTTCCAGTTTTTTTGAAGTCCAAAGACCAGTATGTATATATATATATATAATATTTGGTGATAATCTCTCTCTTGAACAAAATGTAACAAAATCTTCAACATAAATAACTATGTGAGTTGTAACAATGAGTAGCTAATTTTGGTTAACAGTGGATCGATCCAACCATTGTAACTAAAACCTTATACCCCACATCACACTTTAACAGCTCATGTCCAGGTTGTCACCCACTTGGCTAGAGTATACTTTCTTTCATCTGTAGTACTTGAGTTTGAAGCAGCATTTACCTCGTCTGATAGACCTCCAAGTTTATAACTTTACTCGATTTTACCAATGTCTTCCCAACCATAGCAGTTCGATGAACCTAGGCTTCCTGGCAGATGGACCTACTCGGTTTGACCAATGACTTCCTCGTTGAAGCACTCAATGTCTCGGATGATGTTAACAGTAGTTGCTCGGCTTAAACTTCTAAGGATATATCATTTAGATAATATATCTTGCTTATATTGACGATGTATATTTATATTAAGGACTAATAAAAGGATAAGATGCAGAAATGAAGACGATTCTAAACGAATGTCATAAAAGTAAGTAAACAATGAGAAAGCAGAAATAAGTATACGAGGTCCTCTAAAATAATTTAGCCGAAGATCATAAATAAGTATTTAGACGATGGGTAAATGAAGGCTATAAGTAATGTATTATTGTATAATCTTGAGTTCGGGTTTTCACTCTTTTTGTTTCAATAATCTGGGATGTTAGAAAGCTAGATATTAATAATATATTTTTGAATGGATTATTGACTTAAGATGTCTACATGACTCAACCATAAGGATTCAATATCTTTTTGAATCTTACACATGTGTGCAAGCTTCACATAGCTCTCTACAGTTTAAGCAAGCTCCAAAAACTCAAGAGCAGATTGTTCATTTTCTAACTTTATTTTTCAAAATAATGCTTTTACTAATCCTAGTCTCTGATGATATCATAGTTACGAGTAATCAAGAAAGTTATTCAACACAATTTCATACACAAGTTACATTCAATATTTCCACTCAAATACATGGGGTCACTCCATCAATTCCTTGGAATAAAGGTCCATCGTGACCTCAGTTGGACACTCCTTGTCCAAGTCATACCCCACACCAAAACATATTGGCTCTCTATTTTCGAATGTTGATGGATCTCTTCTTACAAAAGTATATTAGGGGAATTAAAAGAGTTAACTCACATAAGTTCAGATATTTCCTTAACGGTCAACAAGTTAAGTTAGTTTAAAAAACAACATAGAATGTTCATTTTCAAAACTTAAAAAGAGTAGTTCGTTACTTATCTGGCTCGAGGTGGCTTGCTCTTCATATAAAACTCAATCGTCATCCCAGTTGTAAGGTTTTTCGGACGCCTATTGGTTTTCTTCTCCTGACGATAGACACTATATCGCAGCTTATTGTGTCTATTTTGGAAACTTTCTCATCTCATGGTCCTCGAAGAAGAAACACGTTGTTGCTCATTCTTCAACTAAATCTAAATGTAAAACATTTGCCAATGTTTTGTCTGAGTTAACTAGCTGCGCTCTATATGCACTAGAATCAAACTTCCAATCAAGTACATTTTGTGATATGGTGCGACATCTAGAGCGCAAGTTACTTAACCTCTAATATAGTGTTTCATTCATAGGTCTCTTGAGACTTGATATCTCTCTCTCATGAATAACTTGTTAACTGCTTGATGAAACCACTTCCGTACTCTCGTTTTATATATTCTTTTGAGATAAACTCAGGCTTATTATTTCTATGCTTCATTTTACAGGGAGGTATGAAGATTACTAAGAAACTTGATTTCCACAAAAATATAGCGAGAGAGAATAAAAAGGAAGATGACTCATATCTAGTGGTGGCTATGGTTTGTAAGAAAAATGGAAGTATAATAAGTTAAGGTAAACTGAATCTAATTTCACTTAATCTCAAAATGGTATGGACTAAAAGAACCGTGAGCTCATTTTGGTATCTTGGGCTAACTTTACTATTGGTCTTCTCAACCCATGAAGTTACAAAATATTATTATTCAGCTCTTTGTGTCAAGAGAATCCTGCATATCAGAATATGTCGAACAATCTAATTTTTTTTGTAAAGGTTTTTTGCTGAACCATTTTTTTGAGATTTTTCTGTTTGAATCCATACAAAGATTTATACTATCATAGCATGTGAAAATTATTTAGCCCTATTAGTTATTGATTTTGAAAAATCTACTATTTTGTTTAATAAAGTTGTCTCGATACCTTTAGACGTTTTTGGAAAATAATATTTGGTCTAATTCTTGTACATGAACTTCATAAAGGAAATTAACTTCTATCAGAGACATGGTACTATATACTTAAATGATATTTATCTTTCTTGTTTCTCGAATTTATTTTTGATTCAGATAACAAGAGAAAATGAATAAGTGAAGCATTACAATTAGATATGGAATTCAGAAGCAACTCCATGAACAACTAAAGGTACAATGAAAATCTATTAGCTAAAAAGTATTAGATCTCTCTTTTATCATGTTCCAAAATTTTATGGTCTTTGTTAATACATGGGAACTTATATTAATCTATTTTTAAATTTAATGTTGAAGTTTAGTAATATATGCATATCCCAATAAAATTACAGATACAAATCGAAGAACAACAGAGGTATCTAAAACTAATGTTCCAGAAAGATAGGTGTAAGGCTTCTTCCTCGATCCTAGATGAATCATTCGATCAAGATTTGAAGCCTTGAGAATGCATGATAAGAAATTGATATAAAAAAATTTATGGATAGAATTAATTTCAATTTTTACGTCATTATTAATTATAGAATCTCATAATTGTATTTGCATAATAAATATAGTTGTAAATATTATATTATGAATTTTACAAATTATAAAATAAAGTGGTAAATTATATGCAAAGATTTTATAACTGTGAAGTTTTTATATATATTCTTGAAGTTTAACCATGCATTTACAATGATATGTGTAATGATATTCAAGTCACGAGACCTAAATACTAGTCACGCATTTTAAAACAAAATTACAACGGTGTTTGCAATGACACAAACGTTGTCTATTCGTATTACATTTACAACAGATTTCGGTTGTAATTACCTTCTGATTCCAAAAAAACATTTGTTAGCGACCACAAGAATGTAACCAACGGTTTTTTTTTGTAAATACGTTATAAAAAATAAATGGATTAGTGACGAATTTGACAGTTTTTAGTTTGTTGCAAAAGGTGATTTATCCACTAGTGTTTCTCATGCATGTCTCAACAAAATAAAATTCCATCTTCACATATAGTATGGATTGAAATACATGTGGTTCAATGTACTCTAATTATTGATCCATTTTTAATTTTTTTTAAGAAACTTGTTATTTCGCAACACATATTTTTTGAGTATGGTTGAGTTTGTCTCGAATGATCCATACATTTATATTTAATTTATTTTGATTATATTTGAAATATCTTCTTCGTCATTGCTTATTTTTTGAAAGAAGTTATTTTGTTTGATACAAGTAATATAGTTGACATACACCCTTTTGAATAAATGATTTGTTTCTGCAAAGATGTATATAAATACATGATTGTTTCTTGGTTATTGTAAATAATATTTTGTGTTGTTCGTTAATTGCAACAATTTATTTTAATTTGTTAATTTTAACAATATGTTTAGCTCGAATGATGTGTGATAGGTTGAGAGTTACCTTCTAACCGATTTTGTGTATAAAATGAAATATATGATAAATGCGTTGTGTGATTATCTTTGTTGAAATATTTATACGTTTTGGTTCATATAACTTCAAATCTTATCTTATTAATAAATTGTTAGCTTCGTTTTTCATTAGTGTGTCATCTTTTGATTTCATAACCAATTTTACATAAATATTCGATTCGGGAAGACAATCATACTTTTAATTATATAGATATTGATGAGTTTGGGTTATCCAGTCACAGCTCACTGTGTTATCCGGACAAGGGAAATTCGGACATAAACTTTCCACTGAATTATCCGGACAGGACAAAAGTAAAGAAACACCTAAACACCTTTTGACTTGAGTGATCTCCTGAGATTTTATCTTCTTTCTCTCCTGATGAACCAGAAACCGACAAGCTATTTGGTAATCAGCTTAATAAGTAAATGGCTTTTTAAACTTGACCTGGTTTCATAACTTGATCTGAAATCCTATGGGTCCTTAATTAAGGGTATAAATACCCTAACTACTTTCATTAATGAGGGTAATGAACATTTAATACAACCAGGCTGCTCAAATCTCTCACTACTTTATACCAAAACACTTTACAAAATTACCCTCATCCCAAAATAGACCACACCAAATTGGTGACCACAGTGGGAGAAGATGGTGTCTGAATCTTGCATTCAAAACCAACAAAAAAGACATGTTCGGATGGATCCGAACTAGCAAGCGATTCCACCACCCATGGTGGAGGTGGTTGGGGAAAACAATGAATACACCACCGAGGAACGAAACAAGTTGAGAGCGGAAATAAAAGCATTGAGGGCCATTAAAAAGCAGAAATGGGTTTAAAGAAGAAGTCAAAGGCTTCAGCCATCCATCATACTGAAAATCCTAGGGAGAATTATCCATCAGCAAAGACTCATTTAAGTACTAAAAAGACCCATGTCAGCTCTAAGAAGTCTCACCGGTCTAAGTCGGTGGAAAGCTCAGATTTTGAGTCCTCTAGCAGCTCTTCAAATGAGGTTGAGCTTGAAGAGTCTTTGTCATCAAGCAGTGATGAAAGGAGGTCCAAGAAGAAACAAAAGTTAGTTAAAAAATATTCAAGAAAGAGAAATATGCATGGGAGGCTTAAAAGGCATTTGGGCAAAGGGTCATCTCACAGCCACAGTCACAGGCATGTGGATCAGTTGTTGATCGATCCTTTTGCTTTCCATGATGAACCGGGTATTTTTGCAACACATAATGAAGACACAGTCTTCAGTCATAGTAGAAATTGGAGACAATCACCATTGCCTGCCAAGATACTGTTCAGAAACCTACCCAAAAGGTTTGACAATACTAAAATGGAGAAATATGATGGGAGTAAAGATCCGCACAATCATCTGGAACAGTTAAAGAACTTCATGATGAATTTTGATGATGATGACAAAATTCTGTGTAGATCATTTTCCCAATCGTTTACGGGGAGTGCTCTCAAATGGTACAACAGTTTACCCCAGGGATGTATCAGAAACTTTGATACATTCTGGGTTGCCTTCTGAAGGCAGTTGGTGGGAAGTAAAGAGGTGAAAGGAAATGTAGATACTATCATCCATTGTGCCCAAGAGCCAAATGAGTCCTTAAAAGACTATATAAGTTGGTTTGTAAATACCAAGAATGGGTTAGCATATTGCTTCAAACATGTGGCAATTTCTTCCTTAAGGTAAGGGTTGAACCCTGGGAATCTGGTCGATTCAGTGACAAGAAAGAAGGCCATGACTTGGGGTGCCTTGTTAAATCAGGTGGGGAAGCAGATTAACATGGATGAGACAAAGAAAACCAGGGTGCACCGTTAGGTGAGGTCCGCCCCGGAAGCTCAAAACCAAAACCAGTCCGAATACAAGACTAAAGAAACCGGACAACGGTCCAACAGGGCCAAACAGACTCAATCCAACCCAAATTCGGCTCAGAGCCAGCAGTCAAGGAGTAAAAGAGATCATTGGGATCAATCATAGTGGTTTTCAGAATTAAAAGAAAGTGTAGCTACCATTTATGACAAGACTAAAGATGGGGTCTATTTTCGGAAACCAGCAGCATTGCAATCCTCTAGAGAAAGTCGTAATACTTGTTTTTGCAAGTATCATCATGATATTGGCCATAATACCCAAGACTGTATCGTTTTGAAGCATGAAGTGCAGAATCTCATTGAAAGAGGTAAGCTGGGTGCCTATGTCAAAAGAAGAAGTGGAAACATGCCTGACAATGCTCCTCGAATTTGCCCTACAAATAATGCAGGAACATCTGCCCCGGAGGGGGCAACGGTGTCCAGACTCATTAGTTTCTTTGAGTCACTTACCATTTTCGGAGGGGACACCATGACGAAACTCACTCCTTCATCAAGGAAGAGGCATGTTAACAATTTGGCTACTCAATTGGAAGGAGGCATGTCTTCCTATCAGTCCCAAACCCCTTTTCCGTTTATAGTCTTTGATGAGGATTATTTAAGAAACATTGCTGGTCCACATGAGGATGCTTTGGTGATAGGATCATTTATTGGGGGCCACGATGTCAGAAAAATTCTTATAGACACGGGCAGTTCGGTAAACATTCTCTTTTTGAGTTCTTACAAGTAGATGAAAAATCTGGTCGTTATTCAACGGTCAAACAGAACCATTGTGGGCTTCACAGAGAGCTCTACAGATGTAATCGGGGAATTCGAAGAAGGGGTGTTGTTGGGCAAGGATCCTTTTAAAAAGCTTGTCAGAGTGTTATTCATTGTGGTAGATTGCCCCACATGCTACAATATAATCTTTGGAAGGTCCTGGCTCTCTAGAATGCATGTTGTGGCCTCAACAGTCCACCAATATTTGAAGTATGCGGTTCAAGGGCAAATAGAAGTTTTCCGGAGTAGTAAAAAGATAGCAAGGGAGTGCTATGAAACTGCACTTGCTCCTAAAACTTTGGGGGCAGTCCAAGTTAATGAAGATTAGCAGTTATTGGGGCCTTCTGAGGGAGAGGGTGAAATTGATGACCCCAGAGAGGCCCTGGTGTTTTAATATCGATTGAAGAAGTTGAAACCCACTCTTTGGCAGAAGGTAGAAGTATTAAGATTGGCTCCAAGATGGTGCCGGAGTTAAAAAATAAGTTGTTGTTCTTTTTGGCAGATAACAAGCATGTCTTTTCTTGGTGCAATACTGATGTGAGTGCCTGCAAGTGTTATATCACACAAGTTGTCCATCTGAAGTGATGTTGCACTTATTGTGCAGAAAATGAGAGCTTTCTTTAAGGAGAAAGTTGATGTAATAGTCCAAGAACTCGACCGATTTACCAAGATGGGGCACATAAAGGAGTCTCAGTATCCTTTATGGACTGAAAATCTAGTGTTAGTTAAGAAAAAGAATGGGAAATGGCGTATGTGTGTCGATTTTACTGACCTCAACAGAGCTTGCCCAAAAGATCTTTATCCAGTCCCCCGGATAGACCAGTTAGTGGACTCGACATTTGGAAACAAGTTGTTATCGTTCATGGATGCCTTCTCTAGGTACAACCAGATACAGGTGGATCTGAAAGACCGGGATCACACTATATTTGTTATTGCTACAAGGTGATGCCTTTTGGGTTGAAGAATGCTGGGGCTACTTATCAGGGGTTGGTGAACAAAATATTTTTTGATCAGATTGGCAGGAATATGGAGGTGTACATCGATGATATGATGGTTAAAAGCTTAGAAGAAGATTTGCACATAATTGATCTTCAAAAAACTTTTGCCAACTTAAATAAGGTGAATTTAAAGTTGAATCCAGAAAAGTGTATTTTTGGGGTGCAGTCCGGAAATGTTTTAAGTTATGTGATAAGTGAGAAAGGGATACAGCCTGATCCAGATCATCTTGATGTCCTATTAAAAATGGACCCCCCTCAAAATATTATAGAAGTCCAGAGGCTGACAGGAAGATTGGGTGCTTTAAATCGTTTTATTTCAAGGTCTCCGGACAAGTGTGCTTTATTTTTCAGACCTTGAAAGGTGCTAAAGATTTCAACTGGTCTCCACAATGCAGCCAAGCCTTTGATGAAATAAAGAAGCACTTGTCTTCACCAAAAACCCTTTTTAAACCTTTGGAAGGAGAAACACTTTATGTATGCTTGGTCGTGTCAGAATATGCTATTAGTGCAGTGTTGGTATGAGAGGTGGACAATTATCCTCGTCTGGTGTACTACATCAGCAAGAGCCTGATAGATGTTGAGAAGAGGTACCTGAAGCTTGAAAATCTGGCACTAGCCTTAGTGATTGTTGCAATAAAAATGAGGGCGTATTTTCAGTCCCATTCTATCATTGTCCGAACATCTTTCCCATTAGAGAATATTCTTCAGAAAGCAGACATATCAAGCAGGATAACCAAGTGGTCAGTAGAGTTGGATGATTATGACATTGATTTTCCCCATGAACTGCTATCAAGGCTCAATCTGTTGTTGATTTCTTAGCAGAATTCTATTCGGACATGAGTTCTAAACAAGCTTCAGAGGAAAATACTAAAAAAGAATGGCTAGTCCGGACTGATGGTGGATCAAGCACAATGGGTTGTGGGGCTGGAATTTGATTAACCTCTCCGTTTGTTGATAAACTATACCATGTTATATGTTTTGGGTTCAGGGCCTCTAACAATGAGTCTGAATATGAAGCAGCTATAGTTGGTTTTAAATTAACCTTCCTATGTGGGGCTCAAAGAGTTAGGTTGATGAGTGATTCTCAGCTTCTTATCCACCATGTCCAAGGTCAGTCTGAGGCCAAGAAGGAACAGCTGATCAAATACTTATTCATCCTTGAAGAGGTGGCAGCCAACTTTAAGAATGTTTGCTATGAGCATATTCTTAGATCAGAAAGTACGCTGGAAGATTCCTTGGAAACCATAGCATACTCTGAGTCCTACCCTTGGATTCATATACAAGAATTACCATCCATACAATCAAATCAGAAAAATGAAGAGGAGGAGAGCTTAAGTATACAATTAGTTCAATCTAAATATTGGAGATTTCTCCTTCTTTAATATATCTCTGATGGGGTTTTGCCTCCGGATAAAGCTATAGCGAGAAAAATTAAGCACAAGGCTCGTGTTTTTTTATCATAAGAGAGGTTTTATATAAAAAAATCCTTTAGCAGACCTCTCCTGCGTTGTTTGGGGGTGGAAGGATCCCAACCCGTTTTATCTGAACTACACGAGGAGAAGGATCAGCATATTGTGGCTACAGGTCACTAACCCGGAGGGTTTTGTTGGCTGGATACTATTGGCCATCCATAATGGCAGATACTAAAGAATTGGTGAAAATGTATGATTCATGTCAAAGGTATGGTAACGAAATTCATGTCCCAGCAGCGCCTATGGAGTCTATTACTGAGCCAATACATTTTGTTCGTTGGGGATTGGATTTAGTTGGGCCTCTACCAATCGCATCCGGAGGGTGTAGGACTATCATTGTAGCTATTGATTACTTCTCAAAGTGGATAGCGGCAGCTCCTATGGCAGGAACCACTTCGAAAGCTGTCATAAAGTTTATCTTATCCAATATATGTTGTAGATTTGGGATTTCTCAAAAGATTACCACAGATAACGGGCCACAATTTGATAACAATGATATGGATAACTTCTATGCCTCCAAGGGCATTCAGCATTTCTTCTCTTCTCCTTTCCACCCACAAGAAAATGGCCAAGTTAAAGTGACAAACATGAATATTTTGTCCGGATTAAAAAATAATTTAGAAGGGGCTGCAGGGAAGTGGCCAAGCTATCTGCAAGAAGTGTTGTGGGCATACCGAAATACTCCTAGGGCTGCTACACAGGAATCTCCTTTTGCTTTGGTGTATGGGATGGATGATATTACTCATATAGAAGCAACCCTACCATCATACAGGGTCCATAACTATTCCGAACAAGCCAATGAAATGGCAATTAGGAATCGGTTGGACTTAATAGAAGAAAGAAGGGTTAAAGCTCATCTTAGAACAGCCCACTACCAAGGCTTGATGAGGAACAAATTTGCTTCCAAGATCAAGAGAAGGTATTTTCAACTGCGAGATAAAGTTTTGAGAAACGTTTTCTTACATACTAAGGAGAAGCAGTTCGGTAAGCTTGCTCCGAACTAAGAAGGCCCTTATGAGATCTTTGAAAAGCTTAAGCCTGGGACATATAAGTTTCAAGATAAAGAAGGAAGGGTTTTGAAGAACCCATGGAATGTTGAACACCTCAGGTTATATCTAGAATAAAAGTTGTGTAAATATTTACTTGTTAAATGTCAATGTAAATATTAGGAGGCATACTCTTTCCTACCCTGGTGCGCAGGGAGGTTTCAATGAGGTGTCCGGTTTTTTCATTCAATAAAATATGATGCCTTCTTAAAACATCTGATGTGGTTTAACTATAATTCTATTCAAGTACAAGTCTTTGATTTAACATTTTGGATCTTTGACAGATCGGATTAATCTGGTTGAATGATGACCATTAAATACATGCCATCGGAGATATTAAACACTCTCACTTTAATACTTCTAAAATAGTATTAAATTGGGGTTTAAACATTAGCCGTTAAAATTAAAAAGAAAAAAAGTATTAAACAAAGCAAGATTTGATAAATAAACCTGTCCGGACTAAACCGGATAATGTTACCAAATTACAAAATATACCTTGGCCATCTAAGGACTTTAAGTATTTTAAAAGGCTTATGCTGGCTCAAACCGGATAACATTACGAAAATGCCTTGGCCATCCAAGGACTTTAATAGTTGAGAGAAGTAAGAAAATTAGAAAAAAATGTTTAACCTTTATCACCTTATTTCTTGGGACTTTTGAGTTCAGAACTCGAACTCTCACCGGTTCCTTCCTCTTCATCAGTGGTGGAGTCTATTCCACTGCTATAATTATGCTTGTCGCCATCTGCCATAGTATGAAATGGGAGGTCTTCGTACTCCACATTTTTTTTATATAAGGGACCAAGGGTCCTCTTCGGAAACGTTTCATGGAAGAGCAACACCATGTGAGACTTAACCTCAGCATACCTTGCTTCCAATGAGTCTATCACCTCATTGGTGTATTTATCAATGCTTGCCTGAATAGTTTTTTCATGCTCCTTCACCAAGTCTTCTTTCTCCTTGATCACCTTAGACATAGTGCCTTCTAAGGAAGTCTTCTCTCCTGACAAGGTTTGAATGATGCCATCTTTGGTCTTCAAGTCTTCCCTTAGTGTTGTGAGATCCTTTTCCAAACCGGAGGACTTAGTTTGTAGTTCAGTACTGGTCATCTCCAAAGTGGCAAGTTTGGTTGATAGATCTTTTTTTCCTTCCTCAGTGCTTTTATCTCTTTCTTTAATTCTTCTATGGTCTGATTAGTATTGAGAAGATTGGTTGACAGAGACTCTTTGTCAGTAGTGAGGGTATTGATGAGTGCAGTTTGACTCTTTACTTGTCTCTCTAGATTAAACACTGGCTGGATGTGACCAAGAAGGGAATAGGCCACAATGTCTTGTTCTCCGGAGACAGAAAAAGACTTACCATTGTAAGTCATCATGTTAGAAGAGCTTGTAGGATGTAAGGGACCAGCAAAGTCATCATTCTCAGATTCATTGAAGTATAGATCATAATCTTGAAGGGCACTAATGTCCACTCCATCAATCCCTCCTCTGGTACCCTTTCCGGACTGCAGACATGTTGGAATCTTCTCTGCCAGGGTGGGGTCAACAGGGGCTGGTGGAGGTAGAAGCTCTGAAGGGAGAAGAATTATTTATTCCCCTAAGGTGACCCTTTTCTTTTTGGCAGCCTTTTCATCACCGCTAGATCCTCTTTTCTGATCCTTTTTGGGAGGCCTTGGTGGATTTTGTGATTCTCATGCCCCGTTAACAGTCTCAGCTTCTACTACCTTGAGCAAGGCAGCATCGATTCCTCCTTGGTTCCCCGAACCGGTCCCCTCTGTGGCAGCTTGAATTGTCTCTGTTGCAACTTTCTTTATCTTCCCTTTCATCTTGCTGGGAGCCTTGGCTCTAGAGGGCAAGACCAGTTTACCATCTTTGGCTTCTGTCCCTTTTAGGATTACACCAGGAGGAGGGGGTGTAGTTAGTTCTTCCCATGTGAGATCCCTCCGACCGGTGGTATTCCACATATGGGACCTCACTAGATTTCCTGAGGTGAAGCAGTTGTGGAAGGCATTCCTCCAACACTCCGCAACCCATGCGTTCAGTTTTAGCACAAGTTGTTTGCCCCTCCTCCAAGGGTCTGGAAAACTCCTTCGGCAGCACTAAAAAAAGTGACAAATAAATCAGAAGAAAAATATTTGTTAGTTAAAAAAAACATGAAAAACAAAGATAAAGAACTTACTCGTACTCTTCCATCTGATAGTTAACATACTTGGGTTGGTATTGGCTTTGATCTTCCTACCATTCTCCCAAGACCCACTCATGAACAAGAACTGTGTCCTCCAGTTCTTCTCAGATTCCAGTAAGTCGTCTACCACCTTGAAGTTGTTCCCCATATTATGATGGTAGAAGGGAATATGGTGATTCTTGCATAGATTTTCCACAGGGGAAAATTGTTCCATTGGGAGAGGAATTTTAGACAAGCTTGATGCCATTATGCAGGCAAGGAGAGAGTACCAGGCGTTTGGGCTCAATTGGCTTGGGTAGAGCTTCACCAGGTGGAAGTACCTGACAATTTCTGGGTCTAGTGGGAATCGAAGTCCCCAGTTTAGCACCTCAGTGAAGATGACCACCTCATTGAGTTTACAGTCCATCGGAGTCTCCGGTGTGACAGGTACCCTTACCTTCACCGACTCTGGGATCCCCCACTTTGTCCAGATCCGGCCCAACTCGGCGGTATGAGTGAGGACATAATTTATATTCTGCAGGGCCAGCAAATATTTAACATTAACATTCTTAAAGAAAGGTCCTACCTTGCCTTCCAAGCACTCCGGGAGATCCGGATGAGCCACACCAACTTTGACTTTGCCTTTGCCCTTCCTATCAGAGGCAGCATCCCCGGTTTGACCTGATGATTTAGTTTCAAAGGGGGCATCTTCGATACAGTCTTCCATCACTTCTAACATTAATGTGGAAGGTCTATTAGTTGATGTGGATGGGGGGGGGGGGTCAGCTTCTGGCACCAAATAGTGAGTGCCTGTTTTTTCTAAAGGCCTGGTGTCCGGTTGAGGTTCCAATCCGGAGGACTTCGCCTTTAGGGATATCTTAGATGCCTCTGATCCGGAGGGCTTATCCTTTGGTGCTATTTTAGACACCTCCGATCCGGAGGGCTTATCTTTCGATGTTTCCTTAGATGCCTCCAATCTCGAGGGTTTTGACAATGAAGTAGTTACTTGGAATTTGACCAGACGAGTCGTCCGGCGTGGAGTTGATTTTTCTGGGGACTTCTCAATGTCCGAACCCATGGCTAAGAAAAGGAAGGGTTTTCAGACACTCGAGACTATTTTTTCCTTGGCAGTGGAGGGTTTGAACTCCTGAACAGAAGATCCTGAGGGGAGAAGAGAGAAACTTGGTTCAAACAACTATTTGGGTTTTGCATTTCTGGATGAGGATGACCCTTGGTCAGCTTCTTGGGGTGGTTCACCAGACTTTTCGCTTGGGGAGACTGAAGGACCACCAGCAATACGATTCTCCCTTTCGACTTTTCTTGTTTTTTCTAACTCTGACAAGTTCAACCAGCCACCTTTCACAAGAGCGTTTCTGGCCGTGAACATAAAACTATTCAAGAACAAGTTTGAAAACAAGGGTTAAAATCTATCTAGAAAGTTTTTGAGTGATGAAGACAATGGAATAGTGAAAAATTGTTTATATATCAGTATAAAAAAATAATTGTTACCTAAGAGGATTTGAAAAGGTTTTGCAATGATTAAAGACGGCGCAGACGTGTGAAAAATTAAATGCCTAGGTCACTTTCTAGGCTTAGTGGGAGCGCCGATCTAGGTAGAAAAACGGCTGGCATGTCGAATCGGATTGTGACACGTGTACCACGATCCAAGAAGAAAACTCTTAGAATTCTGGAAAAAGAAGTCAGTTCGGACAAACTTTGAACTAGGTGCCCAGATGGGTCGGACAAAATCGTCACTGGCTAAATTACATTTTTTTAGTCATGCCAAAGATATTTGCCAAGGTTTAAAAAAGGGGCTACTGATGAGTTCGGATTATTCAGTCACAACTCACTGTGTTATCCGGACAAGCGCAATTCGGACATAAACTTGCCACTGAATTATCTGGACTAGACAAACGTAAAGAAACACCTAAACACCTTTTGACTAAGCTATGTGCTAATCAGCTTAATAAGTAAATGGGTCATTAAACTTGATCCGGTTTCATAACTTGACCCGAAAGCCCATAGGTTCTTAATTAAGGATATAAATACCCCAACTACTTTCATTAATGAGGGTAATGAACATTTAATACAACCAGGCTGCTCAAATCTCTCACTACTTTATACCAAAACACTTAATACTCAAAATACTTTACAAAATTACCCTCAACCCAAAATAAACCACACCATATATTATTTCCAATAGCTTCGGTTTCGATAGAGATTAAATTACAAGGTTCAAATGATGATTTTTTATATTAGAAAAGCGATAAAATTATCAAAAAAATATGTATTTTTTAAAATTTATTAGCATATGAAAAAGTAAAAGTTTTGTATATAAACACACACCTCTTAATTTCTATATAAACATTCATGAATTTAAATATTGATCACCAATAAATGTATATCCTTATATGACAAAAAGAGACAGAAAATAAATCCAAGCTATATTATAAAAAAATTAAATTCATTTAGTTCGATAAAAATCAAGTAAAGAGAGAGTAGAGAATATCGTAATTATATTTACTATATTTGTTATTGTGTAAATATTTTATCCTTTTTACAACTTTCATACTTTTAAAATTGTAATAGATAATTTGTTAAATTATTTAACAACTTTCGGTTAAGGTTCACGTGACTCATACAATTACAAGTAGTGTAAAATGAGATATATTTTTAAGTGGACTAGACTCTCTTAATATTTAGTTCAAAGGTTAGTCTCTATAGGCTGGTGAGGTTAATCTGATCTTGACCCAAGAATTAACCTGAAGAATAAAAGCTCTCTTTACTCAAAGAAATCATATGTATAGGTAGAGAGCAACACTTGTCTAAAACCTGAAAACCATAGCTCAAACACTTACCCACCTTATTATTTTTCATCTTACAGCCATGGATTCAGGTAACACGTTTCTCGTTCGAATTTTCTGCTTTTCTGGCCATAACCTTCTATTGTGGCTGATTCTTAACTTTCCCCCTTAAAAAAAGGAAAATTATGAGTCCAAATTTATCCCTCAAAAATAAGAATCGAGCTTGAGAGAGAGGTTTGATCAATAAATCAGCAGTTTAATCGTAAGATGGAACATACCAGATATCCAGTAAGCTTTGAACCACTTGATCTCTCACAAAATCCAGCTTGATATGTTTAGTTCAAGTGTGAAACACAAGATTATAAGCCAAAGAACTGGCCCCGTGTTATTACACTAGATAAAAGGAGGTCGATGAATAGAAACCCCAATTTCACTAGAAACAAATCTCAACCATATCAACTTCACATATAAATTAACCAAAGAGCGATACTCAGACTCTGTACTAGAGTGCGCAAAAACATATTATTTCTTGGAAGACAAAAAAATGATAGAGTCTTCAAATGAAACAAAATAGCCACCATCAGACCGGTATTTATCCAAAGAAGTAGTTTAGCCAGCATGAGTAAAACCAGTGAGAGGAAGATCTCATTTTAATCTGATATAAAGTCCCAATGAAGCAGTACCAGATAAGTACCTTACAATATGTTTCATAGACTTATAATTGTAGATTCGTGGGGAATTGTTTAAAATTACTCATTTTGTTTACATTTAAGACAATGTATGTATGATTATGTAAAACATATTTTAATGGCCATAAAATTCCTCCGTATCTTGTAGGACTCAGAAGAGGTTATCCATTAAATTGAGAGATTAAAATACTAATATGCATTATAGTGGAGCAAGCGTTTGCAGTGGATAATTCGACCATGGATAGTATGTTTTTAACATACTTAGTTTGAGTTAGATAAAAACCAGTATCATCACGGTAGACTTTAATTCCTACGAACCACCGTAGACAACCCATGTATTTGAGAGAAAATTATAATTGAGTCTATGAATAAAGCTATTTGTGTAGGTACGTAGATTACCAGTAACAATTATGGCATCTATGTAGACTAATATGATAATAAACACATCTTTAGTGGCATAAAAAACATAAAACCTTCAGCTCTAGAGTTCTTAAAACCCAACAAGAGCAATGTGTATTTCAACTTAGAATACCAAGCATGTGGAGCATGCTTCAATCCATAAAGTACTTTGTATTGATGACATACATAAGATGGTTTTTTATGATCAATAAACCTTTTTGGTTTCACCATGAAAAATCGGTAATCACCCTATTTTAAAAAGCATTGTCAATATCTAATTGTCTCCTTTGAGACAGCTAAAGTTAAAACAAGCCTAATTGTAGAAAACTTAATTAATGGACTAAAATTCTCAGTAAAATTAATACAAGATGTCTGGTAAAACCTCTAAGCCATAAGTTTTTCCTTATAGTAGTGAATAGAACCATCATGATTATATTTTAGCTTATACATTCATTAAGATCTTACTAAATTCATATTAGCAGCGTAAGTGACAACAAACCAAGTGTGGTTAGCTATAAGTACATCATACTTTACCTTCATGGCCTGAGCTCAATTAGGATCAATAAAAGCTTCATAAAACTGAGTAAGTTCCTTATCCAAAAGAGTAGGAAAATTAGTGTTACATGATATATAAATTTAGGTGTACAGTTTCCTACATTGGCTCTAGTTGTCATAAGATGATTGTATAGAGTGACTTGTGTTTGGGTGAGATAATTTGAATTGGAAAAATGTAGATCTATGATTAGGTCTGGTGTGGCATATCTTGTGTTTGTTATGTGTGTCGCCAAGGATTTTTCATGTGTGGATATGTTGTCATTATTTGGTGAAAGGGTTTATGATATTTGTCTTTGTGCGTCAAGGATGTCTATTTTCAATTATTCTTGTAAGTAGGGTATTCCTTGTGACTTTTTCCTTCACAAAACATCCAAAACTATTAAACTTAAAATAGACAAAGTTATCCAAGGTTAGCTGGTAGAAAAATAAAAGAGTCTTATCAATTTTTGTAACATGCAAAATATTTTTTAGGTTGATATGTTTATCTGTTTTGGTTGAAATAATTGAACTGCCTAACTGTTTTATACTCAGTTTTCACCACTACCTACTCTTATAGATTTGTTACCTTTATAGTGAGTCACCAATTTTGAGGTTCCAGTGACATGGTGACTAACACAACTCTCAGCATACTAGTTATTTCAACTACACCTAGATCTTGTGACGCTAGAAGAGCATTATGTTATGACTTGTTTATTTGTTGTTTTGTAGGAGCATATCCCATTCTATTAGGATCATCCCTAAAATGGCACCACTATGCCATACTTTTCACAGATTTGATAAGTAGGTTTGTTGATATTAAACTTTCCTCATCGGCCTATGTAGTTACCTTTACCTATAAAATTATAAGAGTAGTTGTTAGAGTTCATTCGCATATAGCATCTGCCTTGTCCCCTAAGGTAACCATTATTATGGTTCCTTGAGTTAATATTGTTATTGTTTGATGATCTATTTTCTGATTTGTTAGTTAAGTAATTTGTTGAAGCTATACTAAGATTTTCCATAAAACTTTGCAGTTTGTTGAGCTGATCAAGTCTAATCTCAAAATTCAGGAAAGTAACTTGAAGATCCAGCCAATTCTTGACCTCATTGCCAGCTAAGTTAACAGCTATAGGTGTATAATATGAATCAAATCTAGGCAAAACTTGTAAAACAAGGTCATCCATAGAAATAGGAGATCCGACAATAGTTAGATCATGGGCAAAGTGTTTTATCTTCCCTAGGTATTCCTCTATTGAGGAGTTTCTTTACCTAGTCCTTTGAAATTCTAACTTAAATAAGGTAATCCTAGAACTTGTTTGAGAATCTGACAATCTCATTGTGGTATCCCACAGTCTTTTGAAGGTTTCTTCCTCCATAAGTTGGGCTGCTACTTCAGGGATCATTGTGTTGTAAAGTTACCAAAGAAGTAGCTGATCTTTTGTAACCCAATCATCATGTTCTAAGGCGTTAATTATGGTATTATTAGGTAGATTTATCAGCTTGAGAGGACATGGTTTTTCACTATTGATAAAACCTCTCAGTTTGTTATCTCCAATGATAGGTAAGACCATAGTCTTCCAGATTAAAAAAAATTGTTGCGGTCTAACCTGAGGCTGTTAAAAGTGTTGATTTGATTCATTTCCATGTTTTATTAATGATGAGGTTGTGAACATGTGAGTAATCAGGAGTCCTTTGAAGGTTTATTCCTCCATAAGTTGGGCTGCTACTTCAGGGGTCATAGTGTTGTAAAGCTACCCAAGAAATATCTGATCTTTTGCAACCCAATTCATCATATTCTAAGTCGTCAATCATGGTACTATTAGATTCATTTATCAGGTTTTTTCCTCCAATGACTGGTAAGACCGTAGTCTTCCAGACTAAAAAAATGTTGCGGTCTAACATGAGGCTATTAAAATTGTTGATTTGATTCATTTACACGTTTTTGTTTGTGATGAGGCTGTGAACAGCTGAGTAGCCAAAACCTACACCTTTCGAACTAAAAGCTGGAGAATTTATGTTTGTCATCGAAAAAATTGTAGGTCTGATACCAAATAAAAATCAAGTATAAAGAAGGAGCAAATAATATTGCAATTGTTTATTATATATATGTTATTGTGTAAATATTTCATGCTTTGTTACATCTTTATTACTCTGAAACTTGTAGCAGAGAGTTTGTTATGTTTCTTAACAGCTTTTGGTTAAAATTCACGTGACTCGCACAATTACAAATAGCATAAAACGTATTAAGGTGGACTAGACTCTCTTGATATTAAGTTCAAAGGTTAGTCATCACGGGCTGGTAAGGCTAATCTGAACTCGGCCAAGAATTGATCCAAATAATAAAAGCTCCCTATTCAGACAAAGCACAACTCTAGGCAGAGAACAACACTTGTCCTAAATCTAAAAACCCTAACTCAAACACTTGGCCATCTTCTTATCCGTCTCAGAGTCATGGATTATGGTAACACGTTTTTCGTTTGGTTTCTTTGTTTTGCTGGCTACAACCTTTTTCGAAGTTAATTCTTGACTAGCTCTCACTTTCCAATTGCAGATCGCACAACAGCCATCGTAGTTCTCAAGCCTTTTAGTGGCTGAGCTATACTAGGGGGGGCTTCCAAGACATATCATACTCTTAACGTTCTTATGAAACAAAAGTCTAAAAGAGGAAAAGAAAGTCATATATTAATTAGAAGACTTTATTCGACTCAAAACATAATTATAATAAATTCAAACCAAATACTCAAGATATATTCCAACACAATTCACTGATACCCATACATACATAGAAGCTTGTATGATTTGTTGCAAACAACTAACTAAAATGCACCAGGTACACTTTATCTGAAATAAAACAGAAATGGTGAAAACTAAAAGAGAAAAACAGCTGATAATCATCATAAATTTCAATCATCCATCTGAGACAGATTCCCAAGCAAATCCATCTCTTTTCCTGTGAGGAGATCATCACTATGCGTAATCTTCCAGCTATCCATATCCAGGCAATCTCCCTCATCAAGAACAAACCCTGACCCATAACCAGAAAACAAACTGGAACACGTTGGCTCACACTCATTTGGTCCAACTTTTGTATTGTGAGTAGAATGTGGAATTAGGGTTTTTTCCTTTTCTTGTAAATTTGTCTGGGAGACAGTTTTCACGTAGTTTTCCAGCAATGAGTACTCGGTCTCAGGCTTGTACCGATGTTTAACTTGATTGCGACAAGATTGTTTTCTTTTTGCAACATTCCAATGGTTTTTTATTGTATTTTCAGTTCTACCTGGAAGCCTACGCGCAATCTCAGTCCACCGGTTGCCAAGCTCTTTGTGTGCTTCTATCAGAATTTCTTCTTCTTCTTTGAGCCATGGATCCTTCTATTTGAATAATTTTATACAATTATAAACTGATTAAATTAGAATTGCACATAAAGATTTAATAATATGAAATAAAATAGAATAAAAACCTTTATATTCGGTTTCAAATGGTTGTGCCATCTCTCCCGACATTGTTTTCCCTTTCTGCCTGTCATCAGATTTGCAACTTGGGACCAATTTGTTCCATACTCAGCAACCGACTGCACCAGTATCCTGAAAACAAAATTGTGTAAAATGTCTTATAATAGAATGAAATCAGCTTATAAAAAACAAAAGATTTAACCCAAAAAAAAACCAAATGCAAGTTCACTATTTTAGTTATAATAAAAATAAAGTGACTAAAAAAATCAATGAACTCTTCAAGGATTTCTTTTTACCTATCCTCTACAGGACTCCATTGCCCTTTGATTATTTCCATGGGCTGAGAAGACTTCTTTATTTTGGGTGGCGAAATTTCGTTCTTATTCACGTTGTGATCAACATGACTTATGTATGCATTTTCTGAAGAATTTGGTACCATAAGGGTAGATCCAGAATCCACAACATTGAAATTGTTTGGATTTTGGTTTTCAGGCAAAGATAAAGATGTTTGCCCAAAGCAATAGTTACCCTTAGAGATAACATTGTTTGATGGAGAAGAATGACCCAACGAATAATCGAATTCGTCGGCCGACCAAGAAGAAGATGAGTCAAAGCCAAACCCATATGGTATAGCTAGATTTTTGCTTGGTGCCATAGACTGGTTTTCATGGTGAGTATATGCAAACTTTGAAAATTCATCACTTAAATTGGCATTGAACTCCATAGAGAGAAGAGTAAAATGTGTGAGTGATGAATCATAGAATTACATATATATATATATATATATAAAGGGTGGATAATACACAAAGCAATTGAAATTTTTAAGGTCAAAAGATCCTTCATCACGAAATTCTGCTGATGAGGCTTGACCATTTGGCTATGATTCTCGCACATAGATAAATTCCATGTATTAAATATTAACTTTCGACGAAAACAAGCCCGGAATTTACGCGACTTCATGTCGATAACGACAAAAACACGAGAATAACAAGCCCTTAACATATTAATTAGCAAACTAGCAATTTTAACATTTATGATTTAGTAAGTTTTCCATAATTGTATCT
The DNA here is from genome assembly GCA_036936605.1 of Limnanthes douglasii subsp. nivea. Lineage (NCBI taxonomy): Eukaryota > Viridiplantae > Streptophyta > Magnoliopsida > Brassicales > Limnanthaceae > Limnanthes > Limnanthes douglasii. The sequence goes on from JAUPFV010000004.1 coordinate 211,180,641, forward strand.
CCTATGAGAATAATTTTTTTTATGATATATCACATTTATTTTACTTTCTGTTATATTATTTACATCTTATACATTGCTGATGCTGATACAGCATAAAGCTTAGTTCTTCAGCATATCTAGAAATGTGATTTGTTTGGAATAAATAAAACTGAAATGACCTTTTAATCTTTTTAGTTTTGAACAAAAATTTATTTTTAGATATTTTTTGATATTTTCTTAATGTTAACATTCTCAAATAGTGATACGGACTATGATCAAGTGTGTAGCTGAGTGGATGAATTTTACTAAGTTATTTTAGGTGATTGCTGAGCCAAAAGACCTTGTAATAAGAATTAGTATAAAACCGGTTTTAGAAGTGTAATTTAGTAAGGTTTTTTTATTCTAGATTAACATTACAGCTGCTACTCTTGATCAAATCAGTGATTTAGGTATAGTTACGGGACGGAGAGTGAAACTAGGTTTACAAGTCTAGTGGATGTAGACTATGTTCAATGGTCGTGGGTAAGATATAGTTGGTGAAAGTAAACTAGGAATAACATGGGTATGGAATGCAGTTTTGTGGAAAGACTTAGACACTGCCTATTATCTGGGCTGCTTTAACCACCTAAGCTAGTTGGGGAAGGCCATTGCTATCAACTGGACACCTCCTAGTGTCACAAGACTTCAACTAAACAGTGATACATCATATGCTCAAAGTGGAGAAGCTACACGTGGTGCTATTATCAGAAATTCTAAAGGGGAAATTATTGCAGCTATTGGTAAGATCTATGGTAAACAGATTCCTACCATAGCTGAATGCAGGGCTCTCCTAGATGGCCTCATCCTCTGCTATAAAATGCGAATTTCTAACTTGATATAGAAACTAACTCCAACTTATTAGTAATGTTACTAAACCAAAGATCGCATTGGTATCTAACACCTCTACCAGAATGTTGCAGGAATTTATTATCTTCAAACATGTCTACCTATCATATCTAGCAAAGTGGACACACAAATGCAAATTAAAGCAAGATCTAAATGTATCACAAAGCCCTAATCAACTCAGAGCTATCGCCCTACTAGATAGCTTAGAAACGGGATTCATTCGAGATCTACACTAGCATTTGCAGGATATTTTCAAGCTCTGTCTATATCTTCAATATCACAAAGGATCATCCAATATGTAATCTTTATGAAACTAACAATTTCATAAGCAGGTAGTGTACCTGACATAACTTTTTTTGCAGATCTTCATCACCCATGTATACTCCCTGGTACGGAAGCAGTCCAACTCTAAACAATCTCCTCTATTCATCAGGACCCGAACAAGAAGAAGGAAAGAATCAGGACTCGAAAGAGGAAGAAGGAAAGAAGGGAAATTTAATCAGTAGTCCCCAAATGAATTTGAAGAATCAGTCTACGACCTAGCAGTAAGAATTAACTTACATGAGTTCCTCCAGCTGCTTCATTACATTCTTCGATGCTCTCAGTACCCTATAAAGGGCACTCATCAAAATCAGTAGCTACATCACCATAAGTCTTTTAATGCTCCGAGGATCGATAAGGGTTAGCTCAAGCTAATATGGTTTCAGTGTACCCAGAAAAGCTTGGCTCACCACAAGACTAATTACCAAGCTTAGAGAAAGATAGAGAATACCAAAGTGGGAGCTGAACCGTTTTTTTTATAACGATACACTGTTATAATGGAGACCCGGCTTGGCTACCTCCATTATTTACAAAATTGCAATTCATATAAATACTAAAAACCCTAAATCTCTTCATCTTTCTCCTCTTCCAAACTTTAAATCTCTCTAACCTCCTAAAACCTTCAAAATTTTAAGCGATTTTTTTTTAAATCCGACACCAAAAAGTTGTTAAGGTAAGCCTTCTCTAATTGTTGGTGTATTTCTTTTTCAATTTTCATAGTTCTTTTTAGAGATATTTAGAGTTTAAATTTCGGGTAGAAAAATCAAATTTTTATGTATTTGCAGTTGTTTTGTTTAATTATAACTGCATGTATGTGTTTAGTTAGGAAATTAAAATCATTAGGAGGTGTTTTTTTTGGGATTTGGGGTTGATTTGGGGATGGTTTGGATCTGGCAGTAGGTTTGCAGGTCTGGGTATTTCCACGAACCAACGTGCGTGGAAATGCTAAGTGCGTGGATTTGCCAAATCCATGAATCGGATCATTTTTCCCCGTTTTTGATTAATTCGAAATATGTCGTGTGTTATAGTACAACTTTATATCCATTTTCCATTGTTTTTAATTTACAATTCGTCTAAGTAATTTTTTTTGTCTCGTGTAGGATGTCTCCACGCCCACGTTCTCCCGCTACGGATACAGAACTAGATTTAGGTCATGAGACGTCTCAGAGCGTCCGTCACCGCACTAGAGGGGCCTTGCAGGTCGCCTATGTTCCTGTTCGTCGTCACTTATCTACGGACCAGCGCTTCCGTAGATATAACTGTCATGTGGTCGACCTTTACTCGATATTCCATGCCTACAAAGAGCATGAGGCTTACAACGTATTCAAAGGCGACGTAAGTTTTTTAGTTTTAATTTATTTGTTAAAGTTATTATTATTAGACGCAGTTTGGTATGTGTTATAGTTATAGGTTTATTTACTGTCTATTGCATTCGATTGGTTATTCGTTTGGTTTTAACACTGTCTACTGCATTGGATTTGTTATTGGTTTTTGTTATAACTTTGATTTTTTAGAAAAATTATTAGTTTAGGTCAGAATGAATTTATATGTTATTAAATTTATTCGTTATTGGTTTATCTTATATGTTTTATTTATTATTCGATTTATTCGTTATAGGTGTATCTTATATGTTATACATGTGATTTAAATTATTGGTTATTGGTTTATCTTAGTTGTTATACTGCATATATATTGAACATGTTGGTTATTGGTTTATCTTAAATGTTAGATTGCATATATGTTTATATATATTGTATTTTTTTATGCAACCTCGGGTACAATTTCGCTGTTATGCTATGTACCATACTCATCATGGTTGGGACTTGAAAGTCCACCACACACGGGTACATGAGCACGTGATGGCCACATGTTTCGGGCCCATTGTTGACGCTTTGGGTAAATTGTCTACAAATGTCCATCTGATTGAGGTATTTTTGGAGAGATGGCATCCTGAGACAAACATCTTTCATTTCTCTTTCGGGGAGATGACCGTCACCCTCAATGATGTCCATATGATCACAGGGCTATCAGTTGTGGGTGTCAACTGTGAGATATACGAGTACCCCACTGTTGATGAGCGTAATGCGGCATCCACTCGCTTACTTGGGTGCAGCGTTAGGGAGCTTGAGGCAGAGATTAAGGAGAACAAAGGTGGTGGTAAGAGGCATGTTCGCCTTGCATGGCTGAAGAGGAGATTATGTAGTCATCAGTATTACGACGATGATATTACTGATGCGGATGTTCGCCGAGCTACCATGGGTTATTTGTTGCACTTTTTTGGTTATACCATATTGGCCAACAAGTCGGGCTACAACATTATCCTCGACTACTTACAGTTCATTGACGATTACAGTAGCTCGGACAGGTATAACTGGGGACAGATGATACTCGTGTGGCTCTACTATTAGTTAGGCAGAGGATGCCTACACGCTACTTTGGGTAATTCTGGATTTTTGGGCTTGTTAAAGACGTGGATTTACGACCATTTCCAGTTGTTTTTCAGTTCATCAGTACCCGAGGTATAGTATCGCACATCCTACTTTGTGCCGGCATGCGCCTCCACAGTTTCGACAAAGCCAGCAGGCTCGAAACGGTGTTCGAGATTACCTAGCTACCTTCACCGAGCACGATGTAAGTTATAATCAATTTCATTTTCAATTATCGTGATATTTATATATAATATAAGTTGTTAATGATAAATGGTTTGTTAATATTTTGCAGGTATCATTCATACCGTATACGACCATGCGGGATGCTCGAGGTCACTCTGATATAGCTTGGATAGATGCGACGCTGAAGGCGTCGGACATTGTCGAGGCGTACTATCCGCTACGGGTGGCTAGACAGTTTGGTCGCATCTAGCAGGTAATATTTTTGGATACTGAAAATATTAATATTGTTTGTTTTGTGCATGTGTGTTACAGAATTTAGAATTTTTTTAAAATACAGGTTCCTGGTGCACTGCGTCCTATTCTTACCGGTTCTAGTAGGGTTCGTCGTGCGAACACCCTCTACCTCTGGGATGCATTCACTTGGGACAATTGGGAGTCATACTATATTCACCAGAGTTTATTTCCTGGCCAGGATGATGGTACCACTTTAATCTACTCTTCATGGATTATGAAGAACTTGTGGTACATCATATCTGATCCAGAGGCTCACCAAGATGATGCAGAGTTAGGGGTGAACCCTTCACCATACACACATGCCACCAGACTGCACGAGCTGACTACACACCTACTGGATTTACAGGCGTACGAGCAGAGCCACCCCGACATTAGTTTGGAGGACTTTCGGGAGCCTTTGGACGAGTGTTATCGTCTTGCTCACGAGTACAGAGATTGATTATTATTTATGTTTTCTGTGTTGACAGTTTAAGACTTTTTATGTGTTATTTACTTTTGACTAGTTTCAATTTTGTGATACGGTATTGCGTCGTTGTCTAATTATGTGTTATCATATTTTGTTACATTTTAATGATATAACTTTCAAATATTTGTTCGAACTCTAACTTTAAAATAAGCATTAGAATGCAAAAAATGCAACATAAACTCAAACACAAACTCAAACATTTTTAGAAACACAAATAACAACACAAACTCAAACATAAACTCAAACATAAACTAGATGAGAAACTCAAACATAAACTAAAACACATGCTAAAACATAGTCTGAAACATGAACCTTAACATAAGCATCCACTAGTAGTAATCAGAGTTTATCTATCAGGCCAGTTCCATTTCATCAACTTCCTTTCTTCTTTCGCATTCCTGTTAGTCACGTATTTCCTCTAGCCGGATGTCAATAATGTCAGCGCGGACCGAATCCAGCTGGTCCTCTGTTATAAAATCCGTGACTTGACAGTTGAACTGGTTACACAGAACACGAGGTTCCAATTCGGTGAGGCCATAAACTGGATGTTGACGGAATGCGGCTGAACACCATCTCTTCCATATAAGAAGTACATCTTGTATAGCAATGTCTCCTAGTACTTATTACCCCCCTCTATCATGTTCGTGTTACCAACTTCAACTGATGCCATCGTCAGATATTGATCTTCCAACTCAGTCCATGGACACATTTTTTGCAATTGATATATTTGCTATAATTTTTACTGCCTAAAAAACGTCTTTCTGTACCACTTTTATGCTTAAGATAACGTAATCCAAGTAAACATATCAATTATATTCGCTTGTAAGATAAGGATAATGTAATCAAAGTTAACGAATGATTGTGCGACACCTAATATTTACAAAAGTACTATTATGTTGCAGTGCAATAATAGGGGTCTCATTATAGCGTAACTTCCATTATTAGGTGTCTTACTATAACGAGACACATAGAAAAATTTCCTCCAAAAACACCCTCATTTAAAACTTTCCCACCCAAACAACCACGAGGCTATAAATGGAGGCTTAGCACTCCTTAAACATAAACAGTGCAATAATGGAGTTTACCCCTCATGAAGACTACCATTTTCTCGAGGCAGTGAAACTTGCCCTCCGAGAGTTGGGGGAAGATAGTAGCGATGCGTTTTTCGAGCTATTCTTGTGTAATATGTACTACAACTACGATCGTTTAGGAATGGAAGGTTTTGTTGTGCATAACCGTGAACAAATCAAGCAGAGGTATATTTTTTGCAAACCAATGGATCGTTTGTTGTGTCTACCATTTAAAATTAAGCAAGAAGCAGCCGTCGTATGGGACATGACGGTGGTAAACTACATCACTAGGGATATGGTTGTGTATCTTCAGAATAGGATTACTGTTAGGGAAGAGGGGACTGACTCTGACGATAACTTGGGATATGACTTCGACTAATGAGCATTATGTTATGTTTTTAATTGTTTGCATCTTGTAGTTTCTGTACTGTTTGTTTAAGTTAATGTTTGAACTTGTTGTAGTTTCCATTTACCATGTTGTAGTTTTTCTTATTTGACTTCCCATTTTTTCTAGTGCCCATTTTTATGTATCAAATGTATCATTTTTGTTTTCGGATTGTATGATACTGTTTTCTATATTTTGGTGCTCTCGTTGATGGTTGATGTACCATACTATTTTCTGTATTTTGATGTTTCGGTTCATGTATGATACTTTTTCCTTTTTGTTTGATATTATAATATTGTATTTTTGTATCTTAATAACAAATTAGAGTAGGTACCTCGGCGGGAAAAAACAAATGGAGTGAATGTTTCCCGCCTCAAAAAGTTTTATGCGGGAACAAAAACACTATTTCCCGCTAATTATTTTAGAATTGGACCACCGACTTCGAGTCTATATATACTAGAATCTGACTATAAAACTAAAAATTTAAGTTATAACAATGGGTGATTCAAGCTGCAATGTGCACGAAGATGCAAACCTCCTAAGCGCATTCGACTTCATCAGAGCTGCGATGCAAGAGGAGATTCCTGGTTTCATCGATACGGTTTTGTGCAGAATGTTCTTCAACCAGAGTAGAGAGGCATCGTGTGCAGGATGTTTAATGCCCCAACCACGTGGACGTGAAGAAGTGTTCGATATGTTAGCTTATCTTAAAACATTGACTATACAGATTGAGTCACTAGCTTACGAAGTCCGAAGAAAAGTCCGAAATGTATTCAACATGGGATTCCAAAGTACAATTACGCAGAGATGGTGTCACATGCGATGCAGCAAATGGAGCAAGAAATAGCCGACGCAATAGCCAGCGTCGTTGATACTAAGTCAACTCCCAAAGGAAGTACTGAGGAAGAAGAATATTCATTCGAGAAATGCTTTGAGTATGGAATGAACTACCCATCTCCATAAAACTAAATGTGCAATGATAACTCAGGGTTAGCTTATCTATCATTTGTTTTAAGTTATTTGATTATGCATTTCTAATTATGCAATGTTTTTTATTAAAGTGTAATGTTTTAATGCAGTCGACATATTAAGAAGTTTAAGTGTTATTGTTTTTAAGATGAACATCCAAACAAAAAACATCCAAAGTTTACATCCATTCAATCACAACTTCAAATAACAACAACTAAGAAAATAAAAACTTCAAACAACAACTGGAAAGAAAAATCACAAGGTCAAATAACAACCGCTATGAAAATAACAACTTAAAATAACATCAGTGGAAGGCTTAGTCGTATCTAAGTTTGTATTCCACATCATCCACTCCTCCCTTGCAATAATCATATCATCCAAAAATGCTACCATATCCCTCGTGATGTAGTCTATCAAGCTCAGGTTCCAGACGGTAGCTGCTTCTTGCATAATTAACAATGGCAAGAAACACAAATACTGTATTGGCTTGCAAAAAATGTATTTGCGTTTGATCTACTCACGAGTACGCACAACGATACCTCTTGTACCTAAACGGCCATAGTTTATGTATATCGTACATAGGACACGCTCGAAAAACTGGTCGATGGTATCTTCCCCCAGTATCTGGTGGGCAATCTTCACAGCTTGAAGCATGTGGTAGTCTTCTTCCGTCGTAAACTCCATATGTAAACGTTAACGAGTTTTATATTTTTGTTGAATGCTATATGTTTGGCAAGTGTCTTATAATTTCTTGATTTTATGTCATATTTTATAAGGGACGAGTCAATTTTGGTGGGCGTGCAATAGTAGGGGTCTCATTATAGCCGAAATTCTATTATTAGTTGTCTCACTATAACGAGACCCCTAAACATTTCCCGCGTTGATTGTTTGGCATTATATGTTTGGCAAGTGTGTTATGATTTCTTGAGTTAATTTTGAACTTGTTGTTTGTTTGTTTAAACTAATGCTCGTATTTTTTGTTTTAGTTTTTGATTGGTTAGCCCTTACGCCTTCATTTTGTGTAGAAGTCTAAAAAAATTGCCAACTAAAGGCCTTAATAGGTACCCATTCGCCATGAATTTTAGTTGAAGTCCATTTTTTTTTCTTAGATTTTCCACCTCAAATGTTGTTAAAATTATGTTTTATAACCATTACCAACACTAAACGCGCGAAAAACAATTTATAGGTAACCTTAAAACCGTTTTTTTCAAAACAGAACCTTTTTCGGCACTCGCACGCCTGCGCATGTACAAATACACGCACTCGTATGCGTAGATATGTACATGCACACGCGTGCGAGTGCCAAAAACGGTTCTGTTTCGAAAAAAATGGGTTTTCGTTCATTTTGAAAATATAAATAATTATACCAAGCTTTAAAATATAATTTAGATAAAACGTAATACATATCAATCATAAATGAAAGTCTTAATTAATATCAACCAAAACAATAGTAGTCGTAGGTAGCGAAATGTGTTTCGAAATGATTAAAAAAGAAAACAAGCAACACAAAATAATAAAAATACAACATCGCATTGTGCATCCCCGGACAAATCATAGAACTGATCATCTCCATCGTGTAATGTTAGAGGTTGTGCTGGTTTAATTTGGTGATACTTTTTCAGACGTTCGCATATTGGTATGGCCCAATTTGTAACGTCATCGATAGTACGGAACGTAAACTAGCTTGGGTATATATCCGGCAACGGTCCATCTAATACAATCTGCAAATTTCCATAATATGGAAACATTAAATACGTAGCAGAATTTTTGATAAAATGAAAAGTAAGTATCAAGAATGTACTAGTTTACTTACTTTCACAAAATGATTACCGTGTACGAAACCAATTCCAACTTCGACAATAGGACATGATCTTTGAGGTACACCACGCAAAGAAAGATATGTGTATGATAGTTGGAGAGAGACGTGGTATACTATACATTGATACCAAGTGGCTATCACCAACCCGAAGTCGGGTAATGTCATCCAGTGCCTACTTCCGCTCTCGTACATTTTGAAACAATTTAATCTCCGTAATAGATTATCAACACGTTGTGCACCATCAAAAACTCTTTCCCAAAGATCACGTTGACTTGAAAGTTCATACATCAAATCTCTTCTCACTGCCTCCCATGAGTCCGCATTGTATTTAATCGTCAAAGTTATTGCCCTAAATCCACAATTACCGTTCCGAGCAACGTCTTCAACGCTAATTATGTAGTTGTGCAAGTACTCGGGAAAACAACTCTCGTAGGCGCTCAATCCTTTTCCTTTATTCGATTTTCTAGATCGAGTCACGTTCTCCTTTTTCGATGGCGCTTTAGCTTTGGACTTGGATTTGGGTACTAAAAATTCCTTAACCGCCGACGCGGTCGTGCTACTTATCGTGCCAGGAATACTAGCGCCTAAACTATCGTATTCCCACTCACATGGGTTCCGCTTAGTTGACTTGTCGGGACCGGCTTTTTTCTGACCTTTCGTGACAACCGGTTCCTTAGGTTCCAAAACATGGCTTCTAGCGGGATCTAGGATTTGCATCATCCTATTTATTATGTGATCTTGCACTTGTGGAACGTAACCGCGTATGGTACTATCAATTAAGGATAGCTTTCTTGTAAGATCATCTTCGGTACCAACGTTTTCCATGGGCTTTATCGCTAAAGTACTCCAATAAACATCACATTCACTCTTTTGAATCGACCTACCATCTTTCGCGATCATAGTATACTCGCACGCACAAGGTAAATTGTGTGTTCTCCTAATTACACAACCACACTTTACGGAAGTGAACCACAAATCCCCGGCCTTTTTAATAGTTTCCTCTAATATTTAAATGGTCGTACATGAAATTTTACCTTTGATGTCGCTAAAGATAGCTCCCCTAGATGCTTGTCTAGGACAAAATAAACTTCGTTCGAACGTTTCGAAGATGGTAGAGTGTTGAATGTGAAGTAACGCATGAACTTTATCCCAGAATTACTCAAACGTGCATAGGCTTGTGCCGGTTGCCCGTTTTAGACTAGAGTGAGCACTCTTCGCCCTAAACCATAAACTTAGATTAGTTACAAATCTAACAACTAATTAAATATAGTAATGTATATATACATGATAATATAACTCACTGGTTGCTAGTTTGGTTTCCCAAATGTTTAATATTGTTAGTGTAGACATTAAGGAATTTGTGTCCGTAAGGGTCTATCCATTGTTTCATCACGTACTCGAGAACCTTAGGAAAATATGCGTAGGCTTGGTGCAAGTCAGCAAGGTTTTTGTTATACTATTTGATTGTCACCGAATTTTGAACCGCGACATAAAATTCTAAGAACTCCTCCTCTATGTCTGCTTTGGGCAAAATTGTCTTAGAGTATGAGCTAATGTTCCTATTTATATACCAAGTGCATAACATATGAGTTGCATCCGGAAATACCTCATCGATAGCGTTCATTAAATCCAACTCCCTATCCGTGACGATAATATTTGGTAATGCGCACATGTTGTTCACCATCACTCTCCTTAGAACGCTCATTGCCCACGCGAAGTTCTCTTCTTTCTCCGAGCTCATAAAAACGAAAGTTATACAAAAGGTCTTTTTTGTCGAAGTTTGGTCAACTATTTCTAGCAAAGGCATTTTATACCTTGTAGTCTTGTACGTGGTATCCATTATAAGCACTTAAGGAAAAGTGTGCAACAAATCGATGCTTGTGGGATGTGCGGAAAATAATTCTAGGATCTTGTCAGTTTTTTTGTTTGTGCGCTCCCAAACATAGTACTCGTGCTCCTTTAACTTACCGAACAAGTATTGCATTTGGGATTTGCCCGCTTTATCAACCAATTGGTGCTTGTGCTGCATGTTTTAGATGTTACGCATACTAGATACATTTTCGGATCTCTTAACTTCAATCCACGGTATATATCTCTTGGCCGAGAACCGATTGTTGTCAGTTTACGAACATACTCCTCCTCTTCCGCTTTTAACCTCGCGGCCCGTGAATGACCATCTAAATGCAAGAAGGGTTGGTGGTTGTGTTTTCCATTTATAACTACCAATTTCCAATAACCGTGTACTTCTAACACCGGATTTCCCCTAAGCATGAACGGACATCCGCATTTTTTGGATGAACAATCTCGTCGCTTCTTGACAATCCCCGATTTCTGCCTCGACTTGTAAACACCGTGCCTCTCGCACTTGAAATATAACCGAGGGGTTTTACCATTTTTACTACCATCGTCATCTTTATCAACCACAACAATAAATCTTATAATTTTTCTCCTTTATCAACCCATTCGATCAATTCCGCCTTGGTGTAGAAATTATCCGTCGTAAAAATTTGGCTATAATCCGCCATGTTACATAGTGCTTCTATCGGTTCCTACACAAACAAAAATCATGTTGAATAACACAAAATCACAACAAAAATAACTCCATCGATTGTAAACATGTATTTACACTTCAAATAATGAAGAAAAACGCAATATTCAACAAAAAACGGGCATATAAAACCAAGACAAGTCACATCTTCGCATGAACATGTGTAGATTTTGGCAAATCTTCGCACAATCATGCGAAGATTTTGTATAATCTTTGCAAAATCATGCCAAGTTTGTGCAAAATCCACGCATGATATTGTGTACGTCACCCCTTGCCTTACTCATTTAAGGCTTCTGGGTGACGGAACCCCACTTCGACTCACCAAGGAGAAGGTCAGTACTTTTATATCGTATCGTTTCTTCTGAAGTGATATAGATCAATGCTTGGACTGAGGGGTGTATTCCAAAAGTTTTAGGTTCGGAATGTCTTAGGTATTTGTTATAATTCGAATTAATTCAAATAGTCAATTTTTGTTTTCAATAAACAGAATATTTATTGCTAAAAAAGAACCTAATCATAATATTTTACAAAAGATAAGGCAACGAGCCATAAAACCCTTATAAGAAAAGGCCAAACAAACCTTATCTTCACACAAATAAACAAAACCTAATTTTAGAAATTCGTCCAAGTCAACCAAAACCACTAAAGCTTCATCAACTCAGATTCGTCTTCCTTCATCTCCTTCCGCTAATCCTACAGAAACAATCTTCAAGTGCATAGTTCTTCATCGACAATAATCCCCATTCCTTATCGACAATATTCTCCATTCCTTATAAGCGACCAGCTGAAAAGAAACGATATTTCTACTTCTTTTTCGATTCTACTTGAAAAGAAATGGAAGTTGGCTCTGTCAACCATAGCTTGTTGCCGGTTAGTTTAAAATAATAGAAAAACAAGAGGAACAAAGATCAGGTTTAAGTGAAGAAATATCATAAATTCTTGCTTTCTAACATCGCTATCGATTTTAAAGGAGAAAGGGCATCTAAGTTATTGAAATCAGTTCTCATTTTTCATTTCAAGGTCCATCTAGCGAGCCAGTCGACCGCCTGATTTTGGATCCTTGAAATGTGAACAAGACGATATTTACCTTCAGCCAACATGTTAACTAATTTTAAAGAATCAACTTCAGTTTCGATTATCTTAATTCCATATTTTTTTGCAGAGAAGCAGTCCAGCAAGGAGAGCAAAAGCTTCAGCCATAATAGGGGGGATTTTCCCATAAAGGTTCGAACCTCCTCTCACAATGCTTCAATTCTGATCTCGATTAACGAAACCCCCAGATGAGTTACCATTATGAAGACAGGATGCATCACAATTCACTTGAGGTAATCTTCCTTAGGTAGATTCCACTTTTTGTAACTAGGATTTCTTTCTTCTTTGATATATCAAAGGCAACCAAAATCTTTACTATATGTAAATCATTCAGCCAGTGTTTGGCTTTAAGAGAGTTAGAATGGTCTAAACTAATGATAATCTGGTTTATATACCTGATAGGTGCATCAAAGTTATACCTTTTTTTTTGCTGAACTTCCTGTTGTTCCTGACCTTTCATATGAACCACATAATAATAATAGGCAATATAGTTCTGATGTGAACATATCTGCTCGTAGACCAAAACCAAGAACACAACATATGCATAATAGTCATGAATCTTTCAACTTTTATCTTAAAAATAACCCCATAGTGAACCCAGAGTCTCCACGCATACTCGCATGAAATGAATAGGTGTATTGGCGATTCAGTATTACAACACCACTGACATTTTGATATAGTGGTGTAATGATTTCTTTGCATAATAGTGTCCACATGGATGAAGCTACGAATCAGCTTCCACACAAGAAAATAAAATTTTATTAGAACAACTCAATTCCACATTTTTCCAAACAAGCCACACTTATTATGTTTGTTTCTAACATAATTCCAAGTCTTTTTAACATTAAAATTATTGTCATTAGAAAGAGACCAGACAATAGCATCATCTTGCTGAATGTTAATAGAATTTTTATAAATAAGATCAATATTTTGCTGATTAAGGAAAATTTTAAACCTGTAGTCACCCCATGTATTGTTTCTCTAAAATTCACTGATATTCTGAGTTCTATAACCAGCATTGTTCATATTATTATTCAGAGTAATGAGAGGGGGAGAACCATACCAATTCTCCAGCCAAAATTCAATGTTCTCCTTACTAAAGATCCATCTAATGTGAGGCTCTGTTATGTCTTTGATTCTGCAGATTCTTTTCCAGTTACCGGAGCCAGCTTTGTTATAGGAGACTTAAAGATGATGGAGTGGCTTACAGTAGATATCATTCATCAGGTTAGCCCACAGACTCTTGTTGCTTCTAAAATTCAGCCACATCTTATAATCATAAGTAGTTTGGAGGTCAGAAATGTTATGAATATTAAGACCTCTTTCCTTGTGAGTTTTACAAAGGTCTTCCGATTTAGATCAATAGATTTTCCTTTTCAGTAGAACTAGAACCCAAAAGAATTTATAAAAGATAGTTTGAACTTTGTTGATGATACATTTAGGAATCAGGCAGCTTTGACACCAGTAAGTAGGAATGGACATTAATACAGTGTTTATGATGATTTTTCTCCCAAAAGACAACTTTTTATCTTCCCAATCTCTGATTTTCTCCATGATTTTTTAATCATAGGCAAGTAGTTGTTGCACTTATTATTAGAGTTAAGAGTAATCCCTAAATACTTAGTAGATTGAGTGTCATGGTGAAAACCTGAAATGTTAGTAATATATGCAATTCTAGTATTATTAATCTCAGCAGACAAAAAAACTTTAGTTTATCTCTGTTAAGCAATTGCCCAAATATTTTTTAATAAGTATCTAGAAAAGAGCTGAGCTTATTAATAGTTTTATTAGAACTATTAGAGAAGATCAAAATATCATCAGCAAACAAGAGATAATGAATCAGAAGTTTGCTTCTAGATTGAAAATGCATATCTCTGTCTTTCATAAATAAGTTGTATATGCCTCTTATGAAGACTTCTTCAGCCAAAATAAATAGACTAGGGGACAGAGGGTCCCCTTGTTTAATTCCTCTTTTGGTGTTGAAGAAGTCATAGACCTTACCATTAATCAATAAAGATATGTATACATTCAATATAAGACTCTTAATAAGATTAATAAATCTATGAGAGAATACAAAATTCTCCAAAACCTTTAAAATGTACCTGTGAGCCAGCGTATCGAAAGCTTTGGGCATGTCTACTTGAATCATCATATTTTTTCTGTATTTCTTCCTAATTCAATCATAGATAAACTCGTCGGTAATAAGAACATGATCATGACTAGAAGAGTTAGGTATACAAGAACTTTGGACATCTGATATGATTTTAGGTAGAATTTGAATTAATATATTGTTAGTTACTTTAGACATAATTCTGTTTAATAGGCTACACAGACTAATAGGTCTGAAATCTTTCCAGTGAGTAGGATTAATAGTTTTAGGCACAAGACAAATACCAGTAGAAAGTATTTTTTTAGGCAGCTTCTTACCTTTGATGAAATCAACCAAAGCAGAACATAGGTCAGCCTTAATAATCTTCCATCAAGTTTTGAAAAGACAACCATCAAATCCATCTATCCCTGAGGCTCTATAAGACTTTAGGTTAGTTACAATATTATAGATTTCTTTTTCATTAGGAATACTTAACAGAAAATTATTATCAGCCTCAGTTACAAGCTTAGGAATACAATTAAACATGATATTATTCATTAAATTATCTTCTTCGGTATAATCAACATAAGGAGGATCAGTGAGAAGATTTTTAAAGAACTTAGCAGCAGAGTAATCAATCTCCTCCTTATTAGTAATCCACTGACCACCATCATTAATACTGTTAAGAGCATTTTTTTTCCTTTTCCTTTTCACATAATTGTGAAACAACTTAGAACTTCTATCACCATTCACCATCCAAGAAGTATAACATTTTTTAAACCAAAAAATTTCCTCCATTTTCAGGACAAGGAAGAGAGTGGCATTAGCTCTGGATAAATTGATTTTGGAGTCCATATTGTTGTGAAGTTGATGCTGATTTTCCATGTGAGCAACTTGAATCTCAGCCTCCTGCACTTTACAGAAGATATTTCCAAAGTAAGTTCTATTCTAGTTTTTAAGATCTTTTTTAAGTCTAGAAAGTTTAAACGATAATTTAAATAGAGGGGGACCCTCCATATAAGTATCCCAAATGTTTTGAACAAAAGGTAAAAAGTTAGGGTCCAAAGTCCACAAATCTAAGAACTTGAAACTTTTTTATAATACTTTTTATCATTGCTAATGGTGATGCATATATGACTATGATCAGAGCATGGCCTCACTAAAATGTATCACCTTAATAATGTTAAAGTGGTTAGACCATATATAGTTTGTTAAAACTCTATCAAGTCTTTTCCATTTACTATTTTTGTTCTATGTAAACTTAGACCCACAATAACCAACGTCCTCCAGATTGCAGGTTTGAATCATCTCGTTGAAGTCCTCACCGCTTTCAAAAAATAAAGTGAGACAACCAATTTGTTCCTCAGTAGAACAAATGGAATTAAAGTCTCCCATCAAGATCCAGTTGGAGCTGTAATCCAAATCAGATATGTTCACCAATTCATACCAGAGGATTCTACTATTAAGATACTGACACTTAGCATAAACACTGGTAAGATAAAACTTAATATTTAGGTTAGTATTATAAATGTCTAAATGTAAATACTGAACATGCTTAGAAATAACTTCAATCTTAAAATCATTTTTCCACATCAACCAAACTTTGTTAGTTAAGTTATGAGTATAATTCTCAAACCCAAGCTTATTAGAGATAATAGGCAGATTGCCAACACTGGTAAAAGGCTATTGGCATGTAAACAGATCAATTTGCTCTTTCTTAATGATTGATTTAAGTCTTCTGATAGTAGACTTATTGTTGATGCCACACACGTTCCAAATGAGGATTTTCATCATCTAGAATTGGACTTGGTCTTCAAGGAGGATCTTGTGAATCTTAGAGATTTGATGGATAAATTATTAGCTTTTTTCTTCCCACGAGCTTCCTTGAGTTTCTTATTTATCACTTTATGAAAGTTAGAACTGCATTCATTAGTCTTGTAAGTTGGTGTTGACTATTTGCTTTCTATGTTTTCTCTTTTAGGTGTCGAAGCTTCAGAATTGGTGCTTCCTTCCTCCATGGTGTAGCCTTCCTTTATCGACTGTAAAGCTTTCAGTATATCAACATTAGTACCAGATGGAGAATCACTGTCAACTATGGCAATCGTTTTGGGAGTTTCACTCCTTCTGTCAACCAAAACTTCCTCTGTATTACTATCAGTTGTATTAGTTTGCCAAGAATTCAGATATGTTGTATTAACATGAATATTAAGATTACTTCAATAAAACCTTTCTTCTTTTCCTTGTCTTTCTCCACAACTTCTGTGTCATGGCTTTTTCCTTATTATACTCCTTGTTTTTCATTTTTTTTCAAGATTTATATTCATGCCCAACATGAAAACAATCATTATAGTAATTTGGAAAATCCTTGTAGAGAAGATTTATCCAACAACCTTGATTTTCACCGAATCCAGCCCAGAGTTTGTAGTGAATTTTTTGAGACAGATCTAACTCGATCCAAACAAGACATGAATTATGATAGGCTATGTTTCTTTCAGGAATTATAATTTTCGGAGGGGTTCGTACTCATGAAGTTTATTAAATTTAATCCACACCGGACATACTGGGCATTCGATCTTCACATTAAAATCTAGTGTCCACTTTAACGGCCTCATCAGAGAACTACCAATGGACCTGAATTTTTTTAACCAAACCTTACACATATCCTCCTTGGAACTG
The DNA here is from genome assembly GCA_036936605.1 of Limnanthes douglasii subsp. nivea. Taxonomy (NCBI): domain Eukaryota; kingdom Viridiplantae; phylum Streptophyta; class Magnoliopsida; order Brassicales; family Limnanthaceae; genus Limnanthes; species Limnanthes douglasii. The sequence continues at coordinate 211,197,846 of JAUPFV010000004.1, forward strand.
AATTCTGGAAGCAAATGCCTAGTATCTCAGATACTTATACTATACTCATTTGAAAGATTCATCTTTTGGAGGAAATCTTCAATTAACTGTTTTTTCGGAATTCCCAGACTAAATTTAACGTTGAAAGTAAACTTTATTTGTGTCATTAAAATATCTTTAATGCTTAATGGAAACTGCACAGATATATGTTCCGTTTTATGCATACAGAACATTGGGTACTTTTCCTCATCTTGATTCTTGCTTCTACAGATTTTGACAAAGGATTTCGACAAACTACGATTATCTATCGTCAAATGATTTATGATGGGAGGTATACGCATCGAGGCACGAAGATCAAGAAATTCTTCGCCCATATCAAACAAAGAACCCAGAACTCTGTTTCGAAAACGCAAAACAGAGCAAATCAAACAACTATAAATCAGATTTATAGCATAAAATTAAATCAGAAGATGAAAGAAAGGCTCGATTGCTAGCAGAAACAACTAAGAAAAATCAACATGTAGTTGATTTCAATTTTCAGAAAAAAAAAATTTGTACTCTGTTTCTTGGAGCATCTGAGAGTTTCTTGTAGTCTTTAGGTGTTTGTAATTAATTTTATTTAATACCTATTCAATTCAAATAGTCAATATTTAAAATGGGTGCAAATATTTCTAATTTTTTAATACATACACCAAACTTTCACAATTCCAATAAGTGTCTAAATTTTTGGAAGTCCAAAAATACCTTTCTAATTAAAAGATAATTGTAATCACTTTATTAATTTAAAAAAACACTACCACTGTCACCGCAACCACCACCACCACCGCAAATGCCACCGTAACAACCACCACCACCACCACTGCCATCGCCATCACCGCAACCGCCACTACAACCACCACCACCATTACCACCAACACCAACACAACTACCACCACCATCACCACCGCCACAGCCACAACCACCATTGTCGCCGCCACCGCCGTCGCCACCATCACCACTACCACAACCACCGTCGCCGCCACCGCCACCATCGCCGCTACCACCATCACCACTAGCACCATATTACCACGATTACCACGATCACAACCACCACCACTACCACATCCACCGCCACACCTACCACCATCGCCACACTCACCGCCACCAGCACCACCACTACCACCATAACCACCACCACTATCGCCACAACCACCACCACCACAACTATCGTCACAACCACCGCCACAACCACCAACACCACCAGCACTGCCACCGTAACCATCACCGCAGACACCACTACCTCCGACACCACCAAAACCACCACTATTACCACCACAACTACCGCCACCGCCATCACCATCACGACCACCAAGACCACCACACCACCACCACCACAACCGCCACTACCATCGCTACCACTACCACCGCTACCACTACCACCGCTACCACCGTCACCAACACAACCGCCACCGCCACAACCGTCACCGCAACAACCACTACTACCACCACAACCACCACCTCCAATACCATGATAAAAACTAGAACTATTTTTTTCATTTAAAAAACAAAAAAAATATGATGACTAGTTTGTGTTATTTTCGGTCAAAACTGATTATTTTAGAGTTAATTGAAACTTTTACTAATTAATTTGAGCTGTTTAGATTAACAAAAATGAATCATGTTATTAACTTTTTTCATAAAAAAATAAGTTGTTTAGATTAACGAAAATAAATATGAAAATACCGTTGGTTTTGTTTTTTAAGACGAACAAACTAGTACCACTCATGATATGTTATGAATTATAAATAATAATTTTTTTAGAACAAATAACGTTTCGCATCTATCAAGAACGTGTTTTTTTGCATCTACCATTTCAGAAAGATTACACATTTCGTAACTATGAGTAGGTACAGATCCAAACGTTTCACATCTATCACAAAATATGTTTTGCATCTACCAGTGAAAAAACATACAGGTTTCGCATCTCCTTCATTGAAAAACCAGATACTGTTACGCGTCTGAAAATCCTAAAAGCACAAAATAAAACACTAAAATCAACGAAACACTTATACAATTTTACAAATAAACTACATTACCATATTTCGAACTCAAAACTAACAAAAAATTCGACTCGAAACACTATGAAAACAAATCTTAATAAATAGATATTTCGAGCTCAAATTCGAGTTTCAAACACACAAAACATTGAGTATAGTTGCATAATAAGTAAAAACACAAATCAAAATCATATGAAAACAAAAGAAAAACAAAAAATCGAGTAAAAAATGAAAGAATCGTATAATACAGAGTTGTTTTATTCACGAAGAGAGAGAACAAAAAATTGGATAAAAAGGTGAAGAATAGGTTTAAAAGCATTTTATATTATAGAATAGGGGTATTTAGGGTATTAGTGGGTCTTTAATAGTAAATATTTCAAAAAAATTGGTATTTAGATTTATGAAAATATGGGTCTTAATTGGATAATACTTTGGATATTGGTTCTTAAATGCTACTTAACCCTAAATTAAAATATAAATAGAGTTAATAAATATAATTTAAGGAAAATATAATTAAACACTAATTTTAGAGTTAATAAATATAATATAAGGAAAATATAATTAAATACTAATTTTAGAGTTAATAAATATAATTTTAGAATCGAAGGAAAACATAATTAAAAACTAACTTTAGAGTTAATAAATATAATTTTAGGAAGGAAGTAAAACATGATTAAACACTAATTAATTTTATAAATATAAATAGAATTAATAAATATAATTTTAGGAAGGAAGTAAAACATAATTAAGCACCAATTAATTTAATAAATATAAATAGAAACTTGAAGACGAAGGAAAATATAATAAAACACTAATTTTAGAGTTAATAGTTATAATTAAATAATTAAACACTAACTTTAGAGTTAATAAATATAATTTTAGAAACTTTAGTACGAAGGAAAATATAATTAACACTAATTTTAGAGTTAATAATTATAATTTTGGAATGGAAGGAAAACATAATTAAACACTAACTTTAAAGTTAATAAATATAATTTTAGGAAGGAAGTAAAACATAATTAAACACTAATTAAGCTAATAAATATAAATAGAAACAAAAACATAAATAAACACTAATTAGTTAAGTAAAATTATAAATAGAGTTAATAAATATAATTTTAGGAAGGAAAGAAAATATAATTAAACACTAATTTTAAAGTTAATAAATATAATTTTAGAAAGGAAGTAAAACCTAATTAAACCATAAGTAAGTTAATAATATAAATAGAATATATAAACATAAATAAACACTAATCTACTTAACTTAAAATTTAAATAGAGTTAATAAATATAATTTTAGGAAGGAAGGAAAACATAGAACACTAATTTTTAAGTTAATAAATATAATGTTAGAAAAGAAGGAATATAATTAAACACTAACCTAAGTAAGTTAATAAATATAAATAGAAACCAAAATATAAATAAAGACTAATCTGATTAAGTTAATAAATATAAATAGAGTTAACTTAGAAGATTGTATATCTGCCTTAGAAAATTCAAAGGATTGCTTAAACATTTTCCATATATACTATTTTTGTCATTTCACAAGAACCTAATTTCAACACTAATCTAAGTAAATTAAATTCGACTAAGTTAAATTTGAAAATCAACGGAAAAGATTCTTACTCCAACACTTTCAAGAACATTGACTATATACTATATCATAGATTTTTCGTCTCTCGAATCTTACAGATCTCAACACAATCAAAGACGTGTCAAGATACACACATTGTACGAAGATAAGTAAAAAAGACTAAGATAAAAAGACCTATAGGTGAGGCAACATTGTCAAGCTTGATAACCTTGGTTATCATGATGATAGATTGACAAAATACTCAAGAAAATAATCAATACATAAGGGATTCATAAATAAATAAAAAACACTAGTTAACCAAACAAACCAAAACAAATAAACAAACATGGTGGATAAAAACCTAATTTATTTTTTATTTTATTTTATTTTTGGATAATAACCAAGACCCCATGAGGACTAAATCCTGGATACGCCACTGGTATATAGCATTTGTGTTGTTATACAGTCTTACTAAGTAGAATGTTCATCTTCTTATCCTTTTATCCGCCTACTGTTCTTCGAAAAAGCTCTTGTAACTTTATTGGACGTCTCTGATTTTTCTAATATTTTCCGTTTAACATATGCTTTAGCACATAATACTCGCAACTTCTTCTTTTTTTGGGCTATATTCTCTATGGGAACAAAGATAAAAAAAATCGAATGGATGAATCAGTGGCGCAGCCAAGATCAAAACCTTATGGTGTCCAAATTATTATAAACTTGAAGCTTTTTAAACTAAAATTTGAGGCCTCTTAAACTATACAACAACGATTTTCCGTCTGGGTATTTTTGCGTTTACAATAGAAAAAGTTTATTGGTTTACATGAAGAAACAAAATAGATATTTACCTGGAAAAAAACAAACTAGAGCAATTGGTTTAGTATATGAATAGAGAAGAAAATTTATTAGAGGATATTAGGATGGTGGAAGTTTTTGCAGAAAATAATAAGCGAAATAGAGTTGGTTGGGGTTCCTACCTCAGACTTTTCCACTATGATGGGATAGGCGTTTGTCTTTTTAGTGTCAATTATATATACATAAAGTAGTGGATTCCTGGGCATCCGTAGAATCCATCATAGTGCCGTCTATGGGATAAATAGTGGTGTTAATATATTGTTCTTTCTTTCGTCGTCTTGGATAAAAATGTTATCATATCAAAATTTTATGTATTAAGATGAATATTTAATTAATGAAAAAAAAACATAAACGAATAGTTGGGATACCATAATTTATACCGTAACTTTATTGTACATTTTGCTGGATATTTATCAATTTCATCCTATATTTGGTCTAGAATCCTACATTGTTAACATTAAAAAGAATAGATTGTATATAAATGTGAACTCACCGCTTTTGACACGCATTCTATCTCCAGACCTATGTTCAAAGATATTATCATCTAACTTGATAAGTCCATCAAGCAGGCGATAATCATCTGTATTACAATCTACTCCGTATGCCATCAGCTACCATAGCAGCTTATAGCTGACAAAGGAGTATTATCTCGCAACATCCCGTGTCTGCTCTTCTTTTCTTCATGACTTTATTCTTCTTTTTCACGTGTACCCTATGTTTCCCGACAGCACCCTCTCAAATCAGATCCATGTTTCTCCGCAACTGTTTTACAAATTCTAATTCTTCAGGAGTCCATGATCGTTCTTTGCTCTTTTCGAACAAATTATATGCACGGTGGTAGACACTGTTATTGTTAAACAAATAAAATCTGTATAGTATGAAAGTGAAAGCAAACACGTAGTTTTGTCAGGAAACCCCCTGTTTTAATATTACCAAACTACTTCAACATAAATAGAAAGATACAATAGCGGTTATGCTAGAAACTAGGACACGACCCTAAAATATTGCTTAGTGGGACTCTAGATTTCTAACTGAAAACAATAAACTAGATGTTAACAACAAAATAAATAAACTAAGTTTAAGATTAACCAACACATTCCGCCTTAATCTTAAACATGTGCAGACAGGTTCTTGATACCCAGTAGATTCCGCATCTGTTCAAACTTTGCTGTCACTAACGCCTTAGTTAGTATATCAGCCTTTTGATTCTCACTGCTCACATACTTCAGTACAATGTCTCCCCGTTCAACGCATTTTCTGACAAAATGATACCGTACATGAACGTGTTTGCTCCTTCCATGGAACACAGCATTCTTAGCCAAATCCAAAGCTGATTTGTTGTCAATGAACAAGACCACAGGACCAGAACCAACTCCAGTTATCTGACTCAAAATATTTTGAATCCAGATGGCTTGACAAACGGCTGCAGTAGCCGCCATAAATTCTGCCTCACATGATGACAGGGCAACACACCTCTACTTTTGAGAAACCCACGTAATTAGATTATCATTAAAATAAAAACACATGCCTCCAGTACTTCTCCCTTCATCCAGATCTCCAGCTAGATCGCTATCCGTGAAGCCGGTCACTACATTGTTACCACTGTTCTTGGTGTACATTAAGCCATACTGTACAGTTCCTTGCACATACCTCAGAATCCGTTTAATTGCACTTAGATGAATTGTAGTGGGTCGCTCCATATATCGACTTGCTATGCCAACTGAGTACGCAATATCCGGCCTAATATGTACTAGGTATCTCAGTCCTCCGATTATACTCCTGTAGTGAGTAGCATCAGAAATTTTTCCACTCTCATCTTTGTCGATCTTTTCCTTTGGATCCATTGGACACCTCGTTGGATTGCACCCCTTTAATCCTGTCTTCTCTATAATTTTTCTTGCATACCCAGTTTGTCTGAGCTTAATGCATTCTTTACTTTGTTCCACTTCAATCCCGAGATAGTAGCTAAGCTTCCCCATATCCGACATCTCAAACTTCTGACTCATTTGTTTTTTAAATTTCTCGATCGCAGACACATTATTCCCAGTCACCAGGAGATCATCTACATAGACTGCCACGATTATTTTAATTTTTACCTCCTGCTTTGTGTAAACTGCGTACTCTGATTGACACCTTTTAAAACCCAAGCTTTCAAGACACGAGTTTAACTTCGAATACCAAGCGCGTGGAGCTTGACGGAGACCATAAAGTTCCTTCAAAAGTTTATATACATGTTTCTTGGTTCCTTCTTTTTCAAAACCTTGAGGTTGAGAAACATAAACATCCTCCATTATTTCTCCATTCAAAAATGCAGTTTTGACGTCGAGATGATGAACTTGCCACTCGCTTTTTGCTGCCAATGCTAGTAATAATCGGACTGTTTCGAGTCTTGTTACCGGAGCAAACACTTCATCGAAATCGACCCCATGCTCTTGCACATAACCCTTTGCCACTAACCTCGCTTTATATTTTATGATCTTTCCTTCGGCATCTTTCTTTAATTTAAAGATCCATTTCAAACCAATAACCTTCTTATCAGGTGGCAGCTCAGTTAATCTCTAGGTGTGGTTTTCCTCAATTGACTGCATTTCCCTTTCCATAGCCTCCTTCTAGTTTTGGTCTTTGACAGCTTGATCATAATTCATAGGTTCTTCAACGCCCATAAGATACAATTCCTCATCCATTTGCACCTCCTTTGTCTCATCATAAATCTCTGCAAGTGATCTGATTTTTTTCGGTTCAGCACTGTCATTGTAATCATCTGGGTTTAATCTCTGTACAGGCGATTTCGACCTTGGTGATTCAGTGTCTTTAGACTGTGTGTCTGGTGTTGGTGTACCGTTTCTTTCTTGATCTATCTCACTGTTTTCACTATGCCACTCTCTTTTTTCTTCCACAAGTACACCTTCTATAGTGAAAGTACCGGCCTGATCAAAGGACATATCCTTTCTTTGTTCCAGGGCCACGATTTATTCTCCTCAAAAGTTACATCTCTGCTAACATGAACTTTATTGAGTAATGGATCGAAAAGACGATACGCTTTAGTACCAGGTTCTTTACCCAAATTAATCACTTGTCTGGTTCTATCATCCAACTTGCTTGTGTGCTGATTTGGGATCTTCATATGTGCTACACACCCAAATATTCTGATATGACCTGCTTTCTCTCATTCCATGCCTCATATGGAGTAATTCCAGTCAGTGCTCGTGTTGGGAGCCTATTTAGCAAATAAATTGAGTGTCTAATAGCTTCACCCCACATAGTAGACGACAGTTTCATTTCTTTCAAGCAACTTCTAGCCATCTCCACGACAGTCCTGTTTCTTCACTCCACTACACCATTCTGCTGTGAAGTGTACGATGCTGTGTAATGTCTCTCTATCCCAGCCTTCTCACAAAACATTTTGAATTCGTTCGAGCAAAATTCACCTCCTCTGTCCGTTCTTAAGATTCTTACCTTTCGTTCTTCGCCTCTCTCAACCAAAGCACGCAAGTTTTTGAAAACATCCAATGCCTCATCCTTCCCCTTCAAAAAATAGACCCACATATATCGACTATAGTCATCTTCCAGTAAGAAAAAATACCTTTTACCCGATGTTGTTTCTAGAAATATTGGACCACATAGATCCCCATGCATTAACTCCAAAGCTTTCCTTGCGCTGTAACTTGCCTTTGTGGGAAATTGTTTTTTCGTTTGCTTTGACATGAGACAACCCCTGCATACCACCTCTGGTTGAGTAATCACCGGCATCCCGTACACCATCTTCTCTTTAGCCATTAACAACAATGTATGATAATTTACGTGCTCCAAGCGCAGGTGCCATAGCTTAGATTTCTCTTCGTGTTTTGACAGTAGACACTCAGACTTTACATTAATAATAATAATTTTGTAGAGTCTATTTTGAGAGCGTTTTACCTTCATAAGTAGTTTATCTTGCGTGTCATACACCCTCAGTAGGTCTCCTTTGATTTTAATTTTATTCCCTTCTTCTGCTAATTGCCCAAGGCTTATTATATTATTCCTTAGAGTCCGGATATAATACACATCACCAAGAGTACGAGTTTCTCCATTCTTGCAGGCAAAAACCACAGACCCTTTTCCTTCAATTTTCACAGTGGATCCATCTCCAAAGCTCACCACACCTGTGATTTTCTCGTTTAATTCTGTGAACTTAGATTTAGTACCTGTCATATGATTGCTTGCTCCATTTTCCAAATACCACATGATTGATTCGCTCTGAAGTTTAGTCATATGTGATGGGATTAACTGCCTTTCACTTAAATGAGTTTTACCTGAATTCCCTTTGTCACATTTTGCCAGAAGCAGCACCGGTTCATCGTCTTCAAGCTTAGCCATGTTGACTTCCTCTTTTTGTTCCTTGACACATCTGGGCAATCATAGGAGATATGGCCATATGCAAAACAATTGTAACACCTCAGATTGCTTTTGTCACGACCACCCCGGTTCTTGAAGTTGGATGATGTCCCGTCTGAATTTCTTCTGTTAGATCTTTTCAACCAGTCCTCTCGTATGAGTATCAACTTACCCACACTATTCTCACGTATTTTCCACTCTTCCTCCGTGAGCATCAACTGTCCTTCATTCGTTTCACCTTTTCCATTACCTTTCATTCTCTCTTCGTGAGCTTTCAAGGAGCCCACCACTTCTTCAACCGATAAAGTCTCTAGATCCCCAAATTGTTCTAAGGTCGACGCAATTTGGAGAAATCTAGAAGGCACAGCACGTAGCAATTTTTTCACCACATAGGATTCATTCATTTCCTCTCCCAGAGGTCTTATGTTTGTCACCAGTCTGTTCAACCTCATACAGAAGTCATAAAGTTGTTCACTGTCTTTCATGTTCATCGACTCGAACTCTGTTCTGAGCGTTTGAACTTTCGCCTTTTTCACACGTTCTGCCCCTTGACACATTGTTTTCAAAGCTTCCCAAGCATCCTTAGCTGTGCTCTTTTCTGCAATTGAAAGCAACATGTCCTCTGGCAAACTTTGATACAACATCGCCAATGCGATCTTGTCTGTCTTTTCTTCAACAGTCGCTTTCGGATTGCTCTGCTCAATAGCTCCCCAAACTCCGTGTGCCTGCATATATACTTTCATTTTCAATGCCCATGTAGTATAATTTTTTTTGGCTAACGTTGGGTAGCTCAAGCCTAATCCTCCTCTTTTGGCTTTGTTGGTGTCCATTGTAAATAATCCTGATTCTCACTAAAAGATTCCTCGCTCTGATACCACAATATTGTTAAATAAATAAAATCTGTATAGTATGAAAGTGAAAGCAAACACGTAGTTTTGTCAGGAAACCCCCTGTCTTAATATTACCAAACTACTTCAACATAAATAGAAAGATACAATAGCGGTTATGCTAGAAACTAGGACACGACCCTAAAATATGGCTTAGTGAGACTCTAGATTTCTAACTGAAAACAATAAACTAGATGTTAACAACAAAATAAATAAACTAAGTTTAAGATTAAACAAGAAGTGTCGTACAGCCTATGTGGTAAGAATGAACATATTTCCTTCCAGCATCTTTTAAGTTCCGGGTGAGATTTACCGTGCATAAGCATTTCAACACCCTTTTCACCTAAACCACGAACCTTTATGTAATTGTGCACAACCTCGGTGATTTGTTTGTCTTCTTCGTTGGTGAAACTCTTGCCCCGCACCAACCGGTCTGCGGAAAAGTGCATTCCGTAGCCTCGACTTTTCAGATGGATCTATATCTTTCAATTTATTTTTTCTTTTTCTCGTCGTTGCTTCGGTCTTCCGTGCTATTTGACAAATTTTTATCCTTGCTGTTGCTTCCATTGATTGAGGTTTTAGTTTCTATCTTTTTGCTCAGCCACTTCTTTTCTTTTTCTTTTTCCTTTTTCTTCTTGGAATCTTCAACACTTTTGGTCGCCTTCTCCAATACACTTTCTCTTCCTACCTCTTCAACTAAATTGACTTTTCCGTCGACTTCATTCTTCAAAACCTCTGCATTGTCTTGTTCCACTCTGCAAATAGAAATATATAAAACACATAGTCAATACTTTTTAATTATAAGTATAAATTATAATTACTTTTTTTCTATTTTCTTTTGAATGTTTTACGTCTTTATATAGACCTTTCTATAAATTTTGTTTTATTTTTGTCCGGACATATTATCACTGATTCTCTTTACTAATATTTTAGATATTTCTTTGGATATCCAGAAACCATGACGGGGTATTTCGTTAGATATCACCATGACAAGCATGCAATCCATTATAACATGAGTAGTTGTTTTAATACATGTTTCACTAATACTCAAAATATTTTACAATGCCACTGTTGTCTGTTACACGCAAAAATATTAAAAATAATATTATTATACAAAATACTCTCCAATGCCACAAAAACAAGTATAATATTATTATACTTATATAATTTTATATTGACATTGATACAAATGAAAATTTGTCCATCTATCATCTCTTCTTCTCTTTTCCGGTATTTTTCTTCTCTTTTCCGGTTTTTTTAAGTTGGTTGGTTCATTTTTCTATGGAAATCTACAATAATAAAATATTTGAAGATGAAGAATTTCATGTTCTTCAATTAAAAAAAAGACGTATTACCTACAAAAAAAAAGAAAACAGAAGATCATATGTAGATATTATAAATACAAAGAATGAATTAATTCTCCCAAATTTCAAACGGGAATTCTTCAATGAGAAATTGGATCATATATCGTTTCAGTAGTCCAAATTTTTGAAAGATCAGGTAGTTCAAAACTCCAAAACAACTCCTATTAGGAAAGTCACGAGTGGATTACCTAAAAGATCTTTTTTGGATCACTTTCGAAATTCTTTCAAATTTAAAGCAGATTACAGTGTTGAAATTTGGATTTTAAGACACATCCTCTTTGAATTTGATCTTAAAGAAGATGTATGTAGTTTTTGGTCTCGAAGTGTTTGGGCAATCGGAAATTCAGTGATGAGAATTCTTTGATGGACGCCTGGATTCAATATAAAACAAGAAAGTGTCATATCTCTTGTCTGGGTTAGAATCGAAAGAGTTCCAGAATAACTTTATAATACTACGGTTATAAATGATATCGCTTCTACAATTGGAGTCCCCTACAAGACAGTCGTTCATGATAAAAACAAGGCTTATAAAAATACTTGTTTTACTCTGATAGAATTAGATGTTTGAAAGAAAATACATCACAGAATCTGGACAGGATTCGGGAATAATGATGGTTGTTGGTTATCTATAAGTTATAAAAATATACCACATTATTGTAATTTGTGTTACCACATACGCCATAACCAGTCTGGGTGCAAGAAGTCTTTAAACAATCTCACAGGAAAGAATACGAAAATTAAAAATGATGGCAAAATCAATCTTTTTATATATACATTCCAGAATACTTAGATCAAAGTAAGAGAAAACCCAAAAAAACTGAAGTATCTCACAAAGTTTTTAAACCAAAGATCAAATCCATAGTAATTAAACCTACTGAAACTGCCAAACAAAACAACATCAACAAGAAACCTCAAGAAAATTCAACTTCATACAAAGATCCCACAATATTTTACAGTTCTCTTCAGACCAATATACAGGAAACACAAATGCCTGAAGATATGGAAGCTATAGAGGCTATTCATAAGCTTGATCAGGGTTATAGCATATTTGATCTCTTCATTATGAAAAGCTTTTCTCACGAAAAGTAACTCCAGACCAAGAGAATTTTGGCAGCACTCCTAACACTCCAACCTTCAAGGCCAACTATATAGCCAACAATGCAATAGTTAGAAAACTGAAATCAATGATCATTAAAAAGAAGATTAATCTTTTAGCTATCCAAGAACCGTTGGTCAAGATTGAGAAATTAAAATATATTGTTACTAGGCTTAGGTTCACTAACTATATAGCCAACATATCTAATAATATATGGTTTTTTTGGAACGAAGATATCAGCATTAAGAATCTTAACCACACTCAATGTTTACACCTACGGATGGCAATCTGGGTGTTGTCCGGCCCGACCCGATCCGGTACAGTCGGGTTTTGTTCGACCCGAATATAGCGGGTCAGGTTTGTGTTAAGAAATTATAACCCGTAACGTGGCCGAACCAGGCTAGGGTTTCTAATTTTTCTGATCCATCCTGGCCTGAAAATTATAAAAAATATATACAAATTAATATTTTTTTATATAATAAATTAGTATTTTTATATATAATAAATTAATATATTACTCGTTGGCATTAATTTTAATATTTTTAAATATATTTAAAATAAATTAAAAAATCTTAAAATTAATGCCCACGAGTCGGACTGGTTTGACCGACGGATATGAACAAACGGGCTTGGGTTTACAAATATAAGCTCGGGAGCGCGTCGGGCCGGGTACGAGCTCAAATGTCCAAAAAGTGGGCTTGGGTGGGCCGGCCTGAACCCCGGCCGCGGACGGCCCATTGTCATCCCTAATTACACCTAGAGATGCAGTTATGCCTGGCAAATCTGGAAGTATTATCCAGAATTATTCAAAGTTACAATTGAGAGATTCATGAATATTACTCATGTTATAAGAAATTAGTTCTCGTTCTCAGACAAAAAGGTTCACATTACTCATGTTATTACTTCAACAATTTGTTAGGTAATCTGGCAGAATCGCAATAAAGCTAAGTTTAAAGGGATCTATTTCTCTCCTTGTGCATCTATTAATTATATTAATCATATAATCAATGGCTTAGACAGATCTAACATAATTACTCGTAAGCATTGGTCTCATGTCACAAATGCAGGGTCCGTTATAGGTTGTTTATCGATGATAAACAGGATGGAAAATCCATTATACCTTAAATGGAATGCTCCACTTGTTGGTAGATTTAAGATGAATACAGATGCGACATCATTCACGGATCAAGCAATACCTACAACAGGTTATCTCCTCTTATGGCTGAATCAAGAGCCTTATTAGATGACATTTTAATCAGCAAAAAGAACACATGGGTAAAGGTAGATATAGAAACTGATTCCTTAATGCTTGTTAATCTTCTTGCTGAAGGTAAATGACCTTGGTATCTTAATCATTTGTTAAAACTATGTAGAAATCTAATAGCGTCTACCATGGATATAGAACATATATCTAGAGTTCAGAATCAAGCTGTAGATTGGCTTGCTAAATGGACTCTAAGATGCAAGAAAAAGCAGAACTTTTCTCAGTTCCAGGCTCCAAATCATCTCTTAGCCATTTCTCTCTTAGAATGATTGGGGATGGGTTATATCAACGATAATTGAGAGTGATATCAAGTCTTTGTCGAATTCTTACAGTGGTTCTAGGTACTCTGTTAGCAGGATTCGTCATGACTATTATCAAACTGCAGATAAAATTAACAGTATAGAAGATTCTAATGTTGTTGTTCTATTCTTATTAAGACTTTGAGATTCTGTTATGAGATTGAAACATTTCTCACCTGCGATCGAGATCCTAATTCACATACTCCTCAAATCCTGCTCTTATTCTTGTAACAACAAGTCTGATTTTAACAATTGCAGCAACAAGTTCTTGATTTCTTTCCTATCCGATTGATTCACACATAATTTCAAAAGATATGATGTGTGACTAATTCAGAATGGAGAAGATTCATAGATATTTAGAGAAAATTTTCCAAATTTTAGTGCTCCCAATTTTGTTGTTGTGTCTACATTTGGGAGGAACCTATTTCGTTTTGTGTTTTTAGAGCCAAATTTTGGCGCCTAAAACTAAGCACGGTAGCCCTAATTTTAATCTAATAAAATACTTGTTTGTTTAAAAAAATATTGGCATCGATACATGCATGACATGTTTCACTAAATTGCACATTTATGATGACACGTGTACGGTCGTCTGATACACGTTTCACTAAAGTTTTATAAAATATTTTTTAATATTTTATATAAAATTATATTAAGCCAAAATTGAAATATAAATAACTGATCTAGAAGTGTTCGAGTTTCACAATATTGATGGTATTTGATTTTAGATTTTTTACTAAATATAACTTTTTTGTTGGGTGAAGCTATTTCTCCTATTAAATTTTTTTATTTCCTCCATAAATAAAAAATATACCTTACTTTAATATTTGGTCCATATAAGAAATATTAAATTAATCATTTCTTTAGTTTTACATCAAAACCCATTAAATTCAGCAACTCTATTAAATGTTACCATCATCCCAACCATTTAAACCACTAATCCATCCATTCCAGTTATTCTATTAATTTCTACCATCATATAACAAACCTATTTAGAACATCTCGATTTATGCATGTTTAGCAGAAAATAACTAATTCTGATATAGTATCTCAGTATCACAAGTTTTTGCACAAGACAATTGATTCTGAGACAGTATCTCAGAATCAATGATTTCTGCTAACATCTCATTCCAAGACAATAACTCAGAATCTATTGCTCTGTGCAAAAACATCTAATTCCGAGATATTGTCTCGGAATTAGTTGTTTTCCGCTAAAACATGAACAAATCAGGATTTTTTTAAATGAGTTTTTTAACACGGATTTTCAAGTTACATGAATGTAAAACTAAAAAAAATATTAGATTACCTTGTTGGTTGATTAGGTGATGTATGCGGGTGTTAAATATTTTGTTTTGGTGTCTTTCTCTTCTATGAATAATCTTTAAAAAATTCAAGGTTTTTTTTATTCTTAGGGTTAATTTTAGAAGTTAAAGCATATATGTTGGATTTAATTTGGGTTAATGATGGGTTTGTTGATATAAAGGTTCCACAATGGTTAATGGCATCAAATTATAAATTAGAAGGTAAAACGAAGGCAAGATAGTAAAAGCAAGTGATAAGTCTTTTTGATTTTGAATTATGAAGGGAAAATGTGATGGGAAACTTTCTCTATTTTGTAGTTTTTTATATTTGAATACCTAGTTCATTGTTTTTCTATTTGATCATTTTGTTTTTCTATTTGGATTAAAATTTGACGTAGTTAATGACGTTGCTTTTCAACCTCTAAAATTTACTATACATACTCACATTATTCTACTCTTGTTTGACATTGTTTTTTAACCTTTTAAGATGTAATTACTATCACACTTACCTTTGTATATTTATTTTTTTACTTTTATTGATTGTCAACAATCTAAGTTTTAAGTTTAGGGCTGGTAACTTTTACTAAAAAAAGAACTGGAACGGGACCAAACCAATAAGAATCTGATCAAATTTTAATCGGTTCGCGGTTTCGTTTTGAAATTCAATACTGATAAGGAACCAAAACGGTATAATCGGTTCGGAATCAAACCGATAAAATTTATAAATTGGTTTAACTAATTTGAACTAAACCGATATAATCGATAAACCGGTATAATCGATAAGGAAACAAACTGATAAACCGGTAGGACCGATCGGGAATCGAACCAATAAAAATGTTAGAACCTAAGTAATACTAATGACCAATTTGAAAAATAATAATTTCTAAACTTCAATTTTATATCATTTATTTAAATAATTTTTTTGAAAAACAAACTATAATTAGACTGAATTTTGTTTTAAATAGACTAATCCACACTAAAATCAAACTGAGACAAGACTAAACCGAAATGAGATCAAACCAAACTGAAATCAAACCAAACCAAACCAGACCGAACCGAACCAAACATTTAACAGTTCGGTCCGGTTTCAAAAACTAGAAATGAAAGCTTCGCGGTCTGGTTTGGTCCAAACTGATAAGCTTAGCATTCTGGTTTTGTCAGGGTTTGACCGTAACAAGCCTATTTGGGTCTCATTGTATTTAGAATGAGCTATAAGTAAAATAAAATCAAAATAACGATTGATGTATAATTGTTAAGAACATATAAGTGTGCCTCACATACTAGCATGATATTGGCTGCCTTGGCCCCGAAAGGCCTCACAACTTTTGTTTTTGGTACACTCCCAAAAGGTCTCTTACTTGTTGTGGTGGGTTCACACTTATATACACTCTATTCTTTTCAATATTAGGAATGTGAAATTCTGGACCAAGTATGGGATGAAGTTTACTCTTCAACCCCCCCCCCCTAAACTTGATCCTATTAATCGACAGAATAAATGTCGCCGGACGGAATGAATGTCGTCAAATCACAGTGGAAACACACGTTGGATGTGTTGATGGGTGGAATAACATCACATAATCATAGCAGAATAAACATCATTCGATATTCAACATATTCAAATATCTCACATTGTTTAGTACGCAGCGGAGGGTATGGTCCCAACACGCTAGAGCATAAATCCTTTATTCTAGCTCTAATACCATATAATATTAGAAATGTGGGATTCTGGACCAAGTATGGGATGAAGATTACTCTCCAACACCCCCCCCCCTAAACTTGATCTCATTAATTGTTGGAATAAACATCGTCGGCAGAATGAACGTCGCCCAATCACAGCGGAAACACATCCCTCGATGTGTTGACGGGAGGAATTACGCCGCCTAATCACAGCGGAATAAATATCCTTAGATATTCAACACATTTTTCCCATCAACACATCTTCCTAGAGAGGAATTTGATAGCCTCTACACTCTATTATTTTCAGTACATCGTACGAGCCTTTAATCTCAAAGTGGATAATATCTTGCAAGTATGTGAGGCATACTTATATATTCTAACAGTCTAGCCTGAATTCATTGAAGCTAAAAAGAAATTTAATTATCGTCATGCAGTTGAATACGTGGAATTTTCTTCTTGATCAAACTGTTTTTTTTCTTTTCTTAAATATGAACCATCTAGATACACAGTTGATTGGTTTATATGATGTCAGTGTTTGTTCCAAAAAAAATAATAACAAAGGAGAAGAATCTATTTAAACTTATTTATAAGCATGACAAAGCCTCGATATCTTTATATTTTACCCTTATATATATATATATGTATTATTTTTAAATTAATTTTGGTCTAATTAAGAATTATATAATATAATTTTATCATAGTTTTTTGTTTTTTACTGTTTATTTAAGTTCGACTAGAATAAAACATTTGCATATGTGACCTTTATTATATGTTAAGGATGTAAGAAGATGATATAGTTTGAGATTTGTTGGTCTTAATGTTTTGCTTGGTCAGATTGTTAAACTTAGATTTCCGGATGATGAGCAATCAAATTCTTGTTCTTGATGATTTTCTTAAAGTTTTAGGGTTTGTAAAATTAAATTTTTAGGTTTGCAAATATTATGGGTAACTTTTATATTTATTATAGTTCTCACTTAAGTGTGTGTTTGTTTTTAGTTTTATATGTTGTCGAACTTTGTGTTTGTATTTTTTTCCCCTTAAATGTTTAACTTTTATTAAAACTTTAAGTCACATACATGTTTTACCACAACTTAAGAACAAAATCAAATTCCAATTCGAAACCCTAATACTTTAACCTTCTCTTCTTCCTCAGTCTTCTCTTCACCTCGATACCTTTTCTAACAGTCGAATCCCTAATACCTTGCTAATCACCTGACCAAACCAATTCATAAGCCTTTAACTTTCTCAAGCTTTTGCATTCCCCAATTGACAGACATATAAAAATATCATTGCATGCGATCGAAGATTAACCGAGTTTTGGAGTCTCTCCTCGACCAGGTACCACTTTCCTTCCTTAATTCCTTTCAAAACTCTCATTGCATGCTTGTTTTTAGACCACCCACCCCGAGACCCTCCAAAAATGCAATGTCTCTCAGCCTATTAGGGATTTTGTTCCCTTCCAAGAACAAATTCTTACTAGACTCTTGAGTGAACTTCGCTATCTAGTCCGCTGCTGCATTCTGTTATCTAAATATATTAATTATCTTCATATTTGGGGAAATGAGTTTGTTGCAGCACATTATCATAGGTTTGAGATACCAAGGGGCTCTTCCAGTGAGGAGCATTTGAGTTAGAACCCTAGAGTTTGTCTCGATGTCTAACATGTGAATCCTCTTTTCAAAGCAAAGCTGAAGACCATCCAACATGGTTCTAGTTTCAGCAATAATTGGACTACCCTTACCGTAGAACTTACCAAACCCAAATAATATGTTACCCGAGCTGACCCTGACCAAACCACCTCCAAAATACTCTCTAGACCCAGTATAGGAACCATCAGAATTCAACTTGAAACGGCCAAGCTTGGGACAAACCCAGCTTAACGAAACAGGAATGTTAGGCCTTAACAATTGATTGATGCATCCAATAGAAAGACCTATCTCTCTGTCCTTGCCCAGTGCTTTATTTTTATAAGCTGAGCTTTGTCCAAGCTCAAGATAATATAGGTTATATAGCCTATCATTTCCTCAGAATTGATATCTTTATTTTCCATCTTCTTTTTGTTTATTGCGTTCCAGATTACCCATACTATGATTGTGGGTAAAATGGTACGAAGATGAATCAATTTACCAATAGACTAGTACCAAGATCTCACCATATGAAACAGAGACATGTTCTTAGTTATGTAGATATTAAAATAGGCAGCAAAATAACTCCAAACCTTCCAAACTCGTTGACAGTCAATGAACACATGCTTTATATTTTTAGTATTGCAACAATGCTGACATTTTGATACTAACTGGGTTTTTCTCCATTGCAGAACAGAATCCACCGGAAGACAACATTTTAGAGTTCTCCAGAGCATGAAAGAGTACTTGCGGGGAGTGACATTATTCAACAACCTACTATAAAGGTAAGATTTACAATCTTTATTTCTTATCTCATCCTAAGTAGACTTAGCGCAAAACAAACCATCATTACTGAGTCTCCAGTTAATGGAATCAGTGTTAGTAATGTTAAGAGACATCTTGAGAACCTTTTGGATTTGATTCTGATCCAAAATTCTCTCAAGATTTGTAGAATTCCACCTGCCAGAAACCCAAAAATCCTTGACCATAGCCCCATCATATGAGCCTCCGTTATCATTGCTTGAAAAAATAGTGAAAGCCTCATTATGATACCATTTGTCCAACATAATGTCTATTTTTCCTTCATTAGCTTGCCACATAACATAGTTCTCAGCCCTGTCTCTTACCCTCCAAACTCTTTTCCAAATGGCTGAGCTTTTTGGATTGAGACCAACTGTTAAAGGGTGGTTGTTATTGAAGTAGATAGACTTCATCAGCCTTGCCAAAAAAGAATCTTGCTTTCTCAAGTTAAACCATAGCTTGAAAGAGAAGACTTCCACCATATCTTCAATCCTTCTGACATTCAAACCTCCCTCGTCATAGTTTTTACATAGAGCATACCACTTGGACCAGTTAGTAGCAGATTTATCTGCTTTAGAACCCCATAAAAAATTTATTGTAGAGAGTCTACAGCCTTTTTATAATAGTTTTAGGAATCTTAGTGCTTTGAATTGAAAAAATAGAATAGGAAGCAAGAACCGTCTGTATCAAAGTCAATCTACCTCCAAAATACAAAACATTATGGTCCCATTCATTATTTTGCTAACTGTTTTTGCTACTAAATCATCAAAGTTTCTAACATTTCTTTTGTTCCTGATGACAGAACCCAAATACCTAATAGGCAGATTGCATTGCTTGAATCCTAGGAGAGTTTCCAGCTTTCTAGCATGAATGGTAAAGAACTTGGTAGAGGTAACAATTCTAGACTTTCCTTTATTCGCTAGCTGCCCAAACACATTCTCATAATGACTAACCATATCCATTATCTTTTTTACAACACTAGTAGCCCCACAACTAGAAGATCAGGATATCATCCGCGAAACAGAGACTTGGTAAGCTCAAATACCATGTGTATTTGTAGTTCAATGTAGGACATTCATTGTATAGCCTTCTTAGGACCCTGAGAATGTACTCTTGGCCTAAAATAAAAGGGTTGGGTGATATTGGATCACCCTGCGTAAGTCCCTTGTTGGACTTGAAAAAACCCCTCGAAACATCATTAACCACAACATAAAACTGACAGTTCACCATGTTTCTTTCAATTAGCCTTAGGAAATCATCTCTGAACCCAAAACCAGCTAACACACTTAGTATAAAAGTGTGGTTTATCCTATCAAAAGCCTTTTCCATGTCCAATTTCATCAATATATTCCCTCATCTTACCTTGCATCCAAGTCAGTAACCAACTCCTCAGCAATCATGATATTGTCATGAATGCTCCTACCCTTGACAAATTCCCCTTGCTCAGCTGATATGAGCTTGGGAAGGATAGTAGAAAGCCTATTATTGAGAATCTTAGAAACTATTCTGCTAAGAAGAGTAGTCAGGCTTATAGGCCTAAAGTTATACCACCGTTTAGGAGCCTCCATCTTAGGAATTAAACACAGGACAGTAGCATTGATACCCATAGGGAATGCACCCTCACGGAAGAAGTCCCTTATAGCAGCACAAAGGTCTTCCTTTATTATGAGCCAACAATACTTATAAAACTTACCATTGTGATACTGAGACAACCCTTTTCACCACATTATAGATTTCAGCCTCCAAAGGCAAGCTCATAAGCATAGATTGGGTAAATCAGAAATTAAAGCTTTCAAATGAGCCACTGCAGATTCACCAATAACATTCTCATCCTCTTCCCATTTGTATTCAACCCAAATACGAGAGATCTTTGATCTATTCCGCTTTATTTTGACATAATTGTGAAAGAAAACCGTGTTTCTTTCACCATATTTAGTCCAATTAACATGAGACTTTTGACACCAGTATTCATCTTCATTCTTAAGCAACAGAAGATGATTTCCTTTAGTTTTTTTTTCAGATTTTCCTTGTCCACAGCTGAGTCATTGGTAAGAACTTTATCTTCCAAAGCATTGTTCTCTCTCTCTAAAATTCTTATGGAGTCAAAAATATTACCAAATATTGTCTTATTCCACACCTTTAGATTGGCCTTTACGTGTTTCAGCTTAAACCCGAATTTAAATATAGGAGACTCAGAATAGTCCACTGCCCAACATTTCTCCATAAAACTATAGAATTTATCATGGAGGCACCACATATTTAAGAACTTAAATGTAGACTTCCTTTTGTCAGACGATGGGGAAATATTAATAAGCAATGGAGAATGATCATAACAAGTTTTAGGAAGATGAGTGACTAAAGTATCATCCAAAGAATAAAACCACTGATTGTTAACCAAAACCCTATCCAACCTTCTCTACTGCCTCCCATTAGACCAGATATACTTATTCCCAGAGAACCTAACATCAACCAAATCACATTCTATTATAAAGTTGTTGAAATCATCCATACTAGTAGTACCATTTGTACAGCAATGCATTTGTTCATCAGGATAGGCAATGGTGTTAAAATCACCAACTAGAATCCATTCATTTCCTTCATCAGGTACATTCATCAGACCATCCCATAGCTGACTCCTTAAGCTTCTAGTACACTTAGCGTAGATGATAGTGACCAGAAAATCCTTAGCAGCTAGAGAATGCCTAGCCTTTAGATGAATAAACTGGTTTTCATTGATCAGAACTTCAACAACAAAATCTCCATTCCACATAACCCAAATTTTATTATTGATATTGCATGTAAAATCAAAAAAAGTAAGCTTAACAGAAATAGTAGAGAGCTTTGAAATATTTACCATAGGATTTTGAAGAGCCAGAAAGTTTAGCCTCCTAGTTCTCTTGATAGATTTAATTCTTGCTTGAGTTTTCTTGTTGCCAACACAACGAACATTCCAACTTAAAATTTTAATAGTTATTTAGAATGTTTAGGGTTTTTTGCAGCAACTTTATACTGCAAACTTTTAGAGGAGATGATCCCCTTTGAATTCAACATTCTAACCTTCTTGAATTTCTATTATTCTATTTTCTTATCATTAGCATTTATGTTTACAGAAGATTGGGTCAAACTGCCAGTGGTTTCCTTTGTTAGGGACAGACTTTCAAACAACTTGTTTAATACCAGACTGCCAGCAGACTCTTCTTGGTTGATAGATTCTAATTCCAGCATGCGGAGAGCCCATATCATTTCACTGCTCTCCACCCTAATAGGAGGTAAAGTTCTATTAGATGCTTCCTTACTCAGATTAATTTTTCCCTTCAATTCATTTTTCTCATCTATTATAACTGACTTGATTTTATTCTCTTTTGACTCAAACTGAAATGCAGATAGCAGCGCATCCAACAGCAATGGATTGGAGGTTTTTTCCTGAACAGCCGACTTCCTTTGTGATGTCTTTTCACAATCCATTTCAGAGTGGCCCAGGTGAGCACACGACTTACAATACTTAGGTATTTTATCATACACCAATTCTTTCCATAAATTATGATTCTCAAACTCTATCTTGATTCTTTTATGAAGGGCTTTAGAGACATCCATAATAGCTCAAACTCTATAATAGTTGTGTCTCACCCTATTAGATGTAGGAGTCCATATGTTTAGAGGAGTTCCTAAACTTTTTGCCACCTCCCGTATAGTTTCTTCACAATACATGTATTCAGGAAGATTTGGAAGGTCAGTAAACATAGGAGTCTCATGATTTTCTATGTTGGGATTAAATTTAGGAGACCATAGTCTCATTATTTTGTCACCAAGTTGCACACATTTCTAGACCATAGCCTCTTTAAGTCTTCTAGCATGGAGAAATATATGAAGACGTGCCTATAATCCCAACTAGAAACATTGAAAGAACCCTTGAACTTGAATCGTTCAAGAAAATTCTTAACTATAGCATAGCTTGGCTTCCCCGTAGCAAATATTTCCACCAATATATCGGTTGAATTCTGTTTGAGCAGATCGAGATCCTCTATTTCAAACTTAATTACCAAATTATCATCCTCCCTTATTCTCTTAACATTTTTATGTATAGGATTGATAGAATTACCCTTGAACAAATTGGCAAAAAATTTCGTGTTGGCTGATACATTTATCTTGCTTGTTGCAGATTCGACCATTGGGTTAATCCTGATCTTGGGTTGATGGAAAGTGCCTATCATGATCATCTCATCCATAATATGGTAAGGATCCTTCTCCACCCTCCATTCTTCAAATAACTCAAGCTACCGAAGAAGTAGAAGATTTAGGAATTATGAAACATTTTTGGAGAAATCTTGATTACTATAACTAACTATTTTTTCACCTCACTTTGGTGTTTGTATTGTTTTCGAAGTTTGGATGTTATATGACAAGTTATTTATCGAACCAACATAAAGTTGGAGATTTTATCGGTTCGATACTTTATTCATTATTGTCTCGTTGAAATCTTTACCAACTAAAACTTTTTTTTGAAGAAAACAATTTGTATTGGCAAATATAAATAAAGCATATGAGCGAGTAGTACTATGTTAGAATAGTTGTGTAATGTGGTTGAGGTTAAAATAACATTGTTTTTTTATTTTTATTATGAAGGTGGCACAAGCAGTCCAAATGAAAAAAAATATATATATGTTAAAAAAAATAGTGGCATATTAGTATTTTTTTTTCCTTTCGTTCGAACCAAAGTTATAAATTGTAATCGTTATATCGTTATCAAGATAGTCGAACATTTATTGTAATTAAAGCGAATCAATTATGATAGATAAAGAACCTATCAAAGTTTTTACATTTTCAAATAAAATAAAAGGTTGATGAGTGTGCGAATGTAATAAATGCTTATAAAGTCGAGGAGAATATAGTAGTATGTTATTTAATCTAGAGTTGCTAGAAAAGTGAATGATCCAGATGATATCATGGTTAAACTCCTGTCCCTGAGTGGATTTCTACCCACACTCGAGGCAAATATGTACTCCCTCCGTCTCATAATATTAGTTGTTTAAGGTTTCTTCACCAATATTAAGAAAAGTAACAATGGCTTTGAAAGAATAAAAGAAAATAAATTTGATTGGTGGAGTTAATAACTTATGCAGAAAGTTAACTATTTTATTGGTTCAAAATGGAATACATGTAATAATGTTGCATTGGAAAACGAAAACGGCATATATTATGAGATAAGAATTCTCTTCTAGAAAGACACATATTATGAAACAGAGGAAGTATTAATTTTACGAACTTATTTAATATTAGGGTTTAGTTTACACCTAATGTTACTCGAGTAATTCCAGATGACAGAAATGTATGATACTGAACGAGTAGAGGCTAATTAATTTTCATAATGGTTGTTAATATTGATGATTACCATTTCTTGATAAAGGGATTTTATGTCTTTAACGAGTGTTAAATCCCCTTAAAGAGTCCATATTTTACTTATTATTTCCAAACATCTACAAATTCCTACCGGCTTTGCTGATTTTAAGAAATTATTGAAGTTTCTATCGTCTACCTCAATGGAAATAAGAAGATATGTCGAGTGTTACGTCATCCTAATATTTTCAGATCCTACTCATTTATATATTGTTACCCTAAAAGGCTAGTGATCAAGACCGAAAGTGTAGTGATGAATGTACTTCTCAAAAATGAATCTAAAAGATAAATGATTTTACTATTATTTTATTATTTGTTTTTCAATTAAAACTTATTGGTATGCAAGTCTTTGGTAAAGGTGCTTCTGATGGTTTGAAAGGATCAACGTCCTCGATTGGTCGAGGTATTAATTTATGAAAAAAAAATGTTTGTTAACATATTTATGTAATTATGGAAAATAGATGTCGGATGCATGCAAGCACATTAATGTGTAGTTTAGTTGCTTGGTTTTAAATAAGATGGGTAGTTATGACACTTTAATTGAGGGGTCTGACAAACCTACCTATCTAGAAGGTAGTTTGGAAATAAAAAGTAGTAGGATACATGGTTTGTATGAACATGGTTGGTTTGTATGAACAATCAGGTTTGTTTTGAATAAGCTCTATTTGATGCATGGTTTGTCAAAAAATGGTGTGATGTTTTGAATAAGTTCTATTTAATATATTGAGGCCTCAAACTGATTCTTCCAAGAACTATTTTATGAAAGACGTAGCGGTTTTACTGAAAATTAAAAAAGTAAGAAAAAATTCGAACATAAATATTTATAGTGGTTCGACGGCTTACCCATATCCACTCTGAGCAAACAAAATCATTTTCATTGTTGTTCAATAGTAACAACAGTTATAAGATATAATTAACAGAAAAACACAGAATAATTATGGAAACTCCAAATCTATAACTCACACTCAATATTCTTACAAGATCCGTCTATGATATACTAAGTATCTTATCTATTTTTATATATATTATACACTCCACCAAAGTGTTTTCCAGTTTTTTTGAAGTCCAAAGACCAGTATGTATATATAATATTTGGTGATAATCTCTCTCATCAACAAAATGTAACTAAATCTTCTACATAAATAATTTTGTCAGTTGTAACAATGAGTAGCTAATTTTGGTTAACAGTAGATCGATCCAACCACTGTAACTAAAACCTTAAACCCCACATCACACTTTAACAGCTCATGTCCAGGTTGTCACCCACTTGGCCAGAGTAGACTTTATTTCATCCGTAGTATTTCAGTCTGAAACAACATTTATCTCGTCCGATAGACCTCCAAGTTTATTACTTTACTCGATTTTACCAATGTCTTTCCAACCATATCAGTTAATGATCATAGGCTTCCTGGCAGATGGACCTACTCGGTTTGACCAATGACTTCCTCGTTGAAGCACTCAATGTCTCGGACGATGTTAATAGTAGTTTCTCGGCTTAAAATTCTAAGGACATATCCTTTAGATAATATATCTTTCTTATATTGACGATGTATATTTATATTAAGGACTAATAAGAGGAAAAGATAGAGAAATGAAGACGATTCTAAACGAATGTCATAAAAGTAAGTAAACAATGAGAAAATAGAAATAAGTAGACGAGGTCCTCTAAAATAATTTAGCCAAAGATCATAAATAAGTATTTAGACAATGGGTAAACGAAGGTTATAAGTAATGTATTATTGTATAATACTGAGTTCTGGTTTTGACTTTTTTTGTTTCAATAATCTGGGATGTTAGGAACCTAGATATTAATAATATATTTTTGAATGGGTTATTGACTTAAGATGTCTACATGACTCAGCCATAAGGATTCAATATCTTTTTGAATCTTACACATGTGTGCAAGCTTCACATAGCTCTCTATAGTTTAAGCAAGCTACAAAAACTCAAGAGCAGATTGTTCTTTGTCTAACTTTGTTTTTCAAAATAATGTTTTTACCAATCCTAGTATGTGTTGATAATATCATAGTTACAAGTAATCAAGAAAGTTATTCAACACAATTTCATTCACAAGTTACATTCAATATTTCCACTCAAATACATGGAGTCACTCTATCAATTTCTTGGAATAAAGGTCCAACGTGACCCAAGTTGGACACTCCTTGTCCAAGCCATATCCCACACAAAAAAATATTGGCTCTCTATTTTTGAATGTTGATCGATCTCTTCTAACAAAAGTATATTAGGGACATTAAAAGAGTTAACTCACATAAGTTCAGATATTTCCTTAATGGTCAACAAGTTAAGTTAGTTTCAAAAACAGCCCAGGAATGTTCATTTTCAAAACTTAAAAAGAGTAGTTCGTTACTTATCTGGCTCGAGGTGGCTTGCTCTTCATATAAAACTAAATTGTCATCCCAGTTGTAAGGTTTTTCTGGCGCCTATTGGTTTTCTTCTTCTGACGATAGACACTATATTGCAGCTTATTGTGTCTATCTTTGAAACTTTCTCATCTCATGGTCCTCGAAGAAGCAACACCTTGTTACTCGTTTTTTAACTAAATCTAAATTTAAAACACTTGCCAATATTTTGTCTAAGTTAACTAGTTGCGCTCTATATGCACTAGAATCAAACTTCCAATCAAGATACATTTATTGATATGGTACATCTAGAGCGCAAGTTATTTAACCTCTAATATAGTGTTTCATTCATAGGTATCTTGAGACTTGATATCTCTCTCTCATCAATAGCTTGTTAACTGCTTGATGAAACCACTTTCATACTCTCGCTTTACGTTCTTTTGAGACAAACTCAGGCTTATTATTTTTATGCTTCATTTTACAGGGGGTATGAAGACTACTAAGAAACTTGATTTCCACAAAAATATAGCGAGAGAGAATAAAAAGAAAGATGACCAAGATCTAGTGGTGGCTATGGTTTGTAAGAAAAGTAAAGTATAATAAGTTAAGGTAAACTGAATCTAATTTCACTTAATCTCATAATGGCGTGGACTAAAAGAACCGTGGGCTCATTTTGGTATCTTGGGTTAACTTTACCAATTGGGCTTCTCAACCCATGAAGTCACATAACATTATTATTCAACTCTTTGTGTCAAGAGAATCCTGCATATTAGAATATGTCGAACAATCTATTTTTTTTGTAAAGGTTTTTTGCTGAACTATTTTTTTGAGATTTTTTGTTTGAATACAAAGATATATAATATCATAGCATGTGAAAATTATTTAGCTCTATTACTTATTGATTTTGAAAAATATACTATTTTGTTTTATAAAGTTGTCTCGATACCTTCAGACATTTTTGGAAAATAATATATGGTCTAGTTCGTGTGCATGAACTTCATAAAGGAAATTAACTTCTATCGGAGACATGGGCACTCTATACTTAAATGATATTTAACTTTCTTGTTTCTCGAATTTATTTTTATTCAGATAACAAGAGAAAATGAATACGTGAAGCACTGCAATTTGATATGAAATTCAGAAGCAACTCCATGAACAACTAGAGGTACAATGAAAATCTATTAGTTGAAAAGTGTTAAATCTCTCTTTTATCATCTTCTAAACTTTTATGGTCTTTGTTAGGAACTTATATTAATTTTTTTTCTAATTTAATGTTGAAGTTTAGTAATATATGCGGATCCCAATAAAATTGCAGATACAAATATATCTAAAACTAATGTTCCAAAAACAACAAAATTTAGGAAGATAGGTGCAAGGCTTCCTCCTCGATCCTTAGATGAATCATTCGATCAAGATTTTAAGACTTCAGAATGCATGATAAGAAATTAATATAAAATTGTTAATGGGTAGAATTAATTTCAATTTTTATATCATTATTAGTAAATAAAATCTCATCATTGTGTTTGTATTATAAATATAGTTGTAAATACTATATTATGAATTTTACAAATTATAAAATAAAGTGGTAAATCATATGTTGAGGCTGTATAACTAAGAATTTTTTATATTATTCTTGAAGTTTAACAATTTATTTACAGTGATATTTGTAACGATATTTAAGTCATGAGACCTAAATACTAGTGTGACATTTTAAAACAAAATTACAGCGGTGTTTGCAATGACATAACCCCTGTCTATTCGTATTACATTTGCAACAGATCTCGGTTGTAACTAACTTCTGATTCTAAAAAAAAAATTGTTAGCGACCACACGAATGTAACCAACGGTTCTTTTTGCAAATACGTTATAAAAAATAAACGAATTAGTGACGAATTTGGCAGTTTTTATTATGTTGCAAAAGGTGATTTATCCAGTAGTGTTTCTCACGCATGTCTCAGAAAAACACAATTACATCTTCACACATAGTGTGGATTGAAATACAAATGGTTCAATGTACTGTAATTATTGATTCATTTTTAATTTTTTTTGTAAGAAACTTGTTATTTCGCAACATATATTTTTTGAGTATGGTAGAGTTTGTCTCAAATGATCCATATATTTATATTTAATTTATTTTGATTATATTTGAAATATCTTCTTCGTCATTGCTTATTGTTTGATAGAAGTTGTTTTGTTTGATACAAGTAATATAGTTGACATACACCCTTTTGAATAAATAATTTGTTTCCGCCATCAATAGTGGGTTATATGTATATAAATACATGATTGTTTCTTGGTTATTGTAAATAATACTTTGTGTTGTTCGTTAATTGCAACAATTTATTTTAATTTGTTAATTCTAACAATACGTTTAGCTCGAATGATGTGTGATAGGTTGAGACTTACCTTCTAACCGATTTTGTGTATGAAATGAAAAATATGATAAATGCGTTGTGTGATTATCTTTGTTGAAATATTTATACGTTTTGGTTCATATAACTTAAAATCTTATCTTATTATTAAATTGTTAGCTTCGTTTTTCATTACTGTGTTATCTTTTGATAAATATACTTTTGATTTCATAACCAATTTTACATAAATCTTCGATTCGGGAAGACAATCATACTTTTAATTATATAGATATTGATGAGTTCGGATTATCCAGTCACAACTTACTGTGTTATCCGGGCAATAGCAATTCGGACATAAACTTGCCACTGAATTATCCGGACAGGACAAAAGTAAAGAAACACCTAAACATCTTTTGACTAAGCTATGTATTAATCAGCTTAATAAGTAAATGGGTCCTTAAACTTGACCCGATTTTATAACTTGACCGGAAAGCCTACGGATCCTTAATTAAGGGTATAAATATCTCAACTACTTTCATTGATGATGGTAATGAACATTTGATACAACCAGGCTACTCAAATCTCTCACTACTTTATACCAAAACACTTAATACTCAAAACACTTTACAAAATTACCCTCACCCCAAAATAAACCACACCAAATTGGTGACTACATTGGGAGAAGATAGAGCCTGAATCTTGCATTCAAAACCAACAAAAAAACATGTTCAGATGGATCCGAACGAGCAAGCGTTTCCACCACCCATGGTGGAGGTGGTTGGAGAAAACAATGAATACACCACCGAGGAATGAGACAAGTTGAGAGCAGAAATAGAAGCGTTGAGGGCCATTAAAAAAAATAGGTTTAAAGGAGAAGTCAAATGATTCAGCCATCTATCATACTGACAATTCTAGGGAGAATGATTCATCAGTAACGACTCATTTAAGTACAAAAAAGACCCATGTCAGCTCTAAGAAGTCTCACCGGTCTAAGCCAATGGAAAGCTCAGATTATGAGTCCTCCAACAGCTCTTCAAACGAGGCTGAGCTTGAAGAGTCTTTGTCATCAAGCAGTGATGAAGGGAGGTCTAGGAAGAAACAAAAACTAGTTAAAAAATATTCGAAAAAGAGAGATAGGCATGAGAGGCTTAAAAGGAATTTGGGCAAAGGGTCATCTCACATCCACAGTCACAAGCATGCGGATCAGTTGTTGATCAATCATTTTGCTATCCATGATGAACCATGTATTTTTTTCAACACCTAATGAAGACACAGTCTGCAGTTGTAGTAGGAATTGGAGACAATCACCATTTTCTGCCAAGATACTGTCCGGAAACCTACCCAAAAGGTTTGACAATACTAAAATGGAGAAATATGATGGGAGTAAAGATCCGGACAATCATCTGGAGCAGTTCAAGAACTTCATGATGAATTTTGATGATGATGACAAACTTCTGTGTAGAGCCTTCTCCCAGTCGTTTACGGGGAGTGCTCTCAAATGGTACAATAGTTTACCCCAGTGATGTATCAGAAACTTTGATACATTCTGGGTTGCCTTCCGAAGGAAGTTTGTGGGAAGTAAAGAGGTGAAAGGCAATGGAGATACTATCATCCATTGTGCCCAAGAGCCAAATGATTCCTTAAAAGACTATATAAGTTGGTTTGTAAATACCAAAAATGGGTTAGCAGATTGCTTCAAACAGGTGGCAATTGCTTCCTTAAGGCAAGGGTTGAACCCTGGGAATCTAGTCGATTCAGTGACAAGAAAAAAGGCCATGACTTGGGGTGGGTTGTTAAATCAGGTTGAGAAGCAGATTAATGTGGATGAAACAAAGAAAACCAGGGTGCACCGTCAGGTGAGGTCCGTCCTGATAGCTCAAAACCAAAACCAATCCGGATACAAGACTAAAGAAACTGCACAAGGGTCCAAGAGGGCCAAATAGACTTAATCCAACCAAAATCCGGCTCAGAGCCAACAGTCAAGGAGTAAAAGAGTTCCTTGGGTTCAACCAGAGTGGTTTGCAGAATTAAAAGAAAGTGTGGCTACCATTTATGACAAGACTAAAGATGAGGTCCATTTCTGGAAACCAGCAACATTGCAATCTCCTAGAGAAAGTCGTAATACTTGTTTTTGCCATTATCATCATGATATTGGCCACAATACCCAAGACTGTACCGTTTTGAAGCAGGAAGTGCATAATCTCATTGAAAGACGTAATTTGGGTGCCTGTGTCAAAAGAAGAAGTGGAAACATGCCTGACAATGCTCCTCGAACTGGCCTTACGAATAATGCAGGAACATCTGCTTTAAAGGGGGCAATGGTGATCCTTGAAAGATTTGATGTTGATTCAGAATATCTGGAACCTGATCCAACTAGGAATAAAGTGGGGAGCATAACAAAACAGGTCAATACGGTATCCAGATTCATTAGTTTCTTTGAGTCACTTACCATTTTCAGAGGAGACACCATGACGACACCCACTCCTTCATCAAGAAAGAGGGAGGTTCACAATTTGGCTACTCAATTGGAAGGAGGCATGTCTTCCTATCAGTCCCAAACCTATTTTTTGTTTATAGTCTTTGATGAGGATGATTTAAGAAACATTGATGGTCCACATGAGGATGTTGTGGTGATAGGAGCATCTATTGGGGGCAACGATGTCAGACAAATTCTGATAAACACGGGCAGTTCGAAAAACATTCTCTTTTTGAGTTCTTACAAGCAGATGAAAAATCCGTCTGTTATTCAACGGTCAAACAGAACCATTGTTGGCTTCACAGGGAGCTCTGTGGATGTAATCAGGGAATTTGAAGAAGAGGTGTTGTTGGGCAAGGGGCCTTTTAAAAAGCTGGTCAGAGTGTTATTCGCTGTGGTAGATTGCCCCACATGCTACAATTCAATCTTTAGAAGGTCCTGTCTCTCTCGAATGCATGTTGTGGCCTCAACAGTCCACCAATTTTTTAAGTATGTGGTTCAATGGCAAGTAGGAGTTGTCCAGAGTAGTCAAAAGATAGCAAGGGAGTGATATACAACTGCACTTGCTCCTAAAACTTTGGGGGCAGTCCGTGTTAATGAAGATTAGCAGTTATTAGGGCCTTCTGAGGGAGAGAGTGAAATTGATGACCCTAGAGAGGCCCTTGGTGTTTTAATACCGATTGAAGAAGTTGAAACCCACTCTTTGGAAGAAGGTAGAAGTGTGAAGATTGGCTTCAAGATGGAGCCAGAGTTAAAAAAGAAATTATTGTCCTTTTTGGCAGATAACCAGCATGCCTTTTCTTGGTGCAATGTTGATGTGATCGGAGTGCCTGCAAATGTTATATCACATAAACTGTCCACCCGAAGTTATGTTGCACCTATTTTGCAGAAAAAGAGAGATTTCTCTAAGAAGAAAGTTGATGTAACAGTCCAAGAAGTCGACCGACTTACCAAGATGGGGTACATAAAGGAGTCCCACGTTCCTTTATGAACTCCCAATCCACTATCAGTTAAGAAGAAGAATGGGAAATGGTGTATGTGTATCGATTTTACTGACCTCAACAGATCTTGACCAAAAGATCTTTATCCAGTCCCCCGGATAGACCAGTTGGTGGACTCGACATTTGGAAACAAGTTGTTTTCCTTCATGGATGCCTTCTCTGGGTACAACCTGATACAAGTGGATCTGAATGACGAGGATTACACTATCTTTGTTACAGATAGGGGTCTTCATTGTTACAAGGTGATGCCTTTTGGGTTGAAGAATGATGGGGTTACTTATCAGAGGTTGGTGAACAAAATATTTGTTGATCAGATTGGCAGGAATATGGAGGTGTACATCGATAATATAATGGATAAAAGCTTAGAATAATATTTGCACATAATTGATCTTCAAGAAACTTTTGCCAACTTAAATAAGGTGAATTTAAAGTTGAATCCAGAAAAGTGTGTCTTTGGGGTGCAGTCCAGAAATTTTTTGGGTTATGTGATAAGTGAGAAAGGGATACAGCATGATCCAGATCATCTTGATGCCCTGTTAAAATGGATCCCCCTCGAAATATTAAAGAAGTCTAGAGGATGACATGAAGATTATCTGCTTTAAATTGTTTTATTTCAATGTCTTCGGAAAAGTGTGCTCTGTTTTTCTGACCTTGAAATGTGCTAAAGATTTCAACTGGTCTCCACAATGCAGTCAAGCTTTTGATGAAATAAAGAAGCACTTGTCTTCACCAAAACCCTTTTTTAAGCCTGTGGAAGGAGAAACACTTTATGTATACTTCGTTGTGTCAAAATATGCTTTAAGTGCAGTGTTGGTAAGAAATGTGGACGATTATCCTCGTCCAGGTGTACTACATCAGCAAGAGCCTGGTGGATGTTGAGAAGAGGTACCTGAAGCTTGAAAAGCTGGCACTAGTTTTAGTGATTGTTGCAAGAAAAATTAGGGCGTATTTTCAGTCTCATTCTATCATTATCCGAACGTCTTTTCCATTAAAGAATGTTCTTCAGAAAGCAGACATATCAAGCAGGATGACCAAGTGGTCAGTAAAGTTGGGTGATTATGACATTGATTTTGCCCCACGAACTGCTATCAAGGCTCAATCTATTGCTGACTTCTTAGTAGAATTCCATTCGGAGAGGAGTTCTAAAGAAGCTTCAGAGGAAAAAACTAAAAAATAATGGCTAGTCCGGACTGATAGTGGATCAAGCACAATGGTTTGTGGGGCTGGAATTTTCTTAACCTCTTTGTATGGTGATAAACTATACCAGGCTATATTCTTTGGTTTCAGGGCCTCTAACAATGAGTCTTAATATGAAGCAGCTATAGTTGGTCTTAAATTAGCCTTCCTATGTGGGGCTAAAAGAGTTAGGTTGATGAGTGATTCTCAGCTTCTTATCCACCATGTCCAAGGTCATTCTGAGGCCAAGAAGGAACAACTGATCAAATACTTATTCATCCTTAAAGAGGTGGCAGCCAACTTCAAGAATGTTTGCTATGAGCATATTCCTAGATCAGAAAATACGCTTCCAGATTCCTTGGCAACCATAGCATACTCTGAGTCCTACCCTTGGATTCATATACACAAATTACCATCCATACAATCAAATCAGAACAAGGAAGAGGAAGAGAGCTTACGTATACAAGTAGTTCAATCTAAATATTGGAGATTTCCCCTTATTCAATATATCTCTGATGGGGTTTTGCCTCCGGATAAATCTATAGCAAGAATATTTAAGCACAAGGCTCGTGGTTTTTTTATCATAAGAGAGGTTTTATGTAAAAAAATCCTTCAACAGACCTCTTCTGCGTTGTTTGGGGGTGGAAGAATCCCAAACCGTTTTATCTGAATTACACGAAGGAGAAGGATCAGCATATTGTGGCTATAGGGAACTAACCCGGAGAGTTTTGTTGGTTGTATACTATTGGTCATCTATAATGCAGATGCTAAAGAATTTGTGAAAAAGTATGATCTATGTCAAAGGTATGGTAACGAAATTCATGTCCCAGTAGTGCCTATGAAGTCTATTTCTGAGCCACTACCTTTTGCTTGTTGGAGATTGGATTTAGTTGGGCCTCTACCGATGGCGTTTGGAGGGTGCAGGACTATCATTGTAGCTATTGATTACTTCTCAAAGTGGATAGAGGCATCTCCTCTAGTAGAAACCTCTTTGAAAGCTGTCATAAAGTTTATCTTATCCAATATATGTTGTAGATTTGGTATTCCTCAAAAGATTACCATAGATAACAGGCCAGAATTTGATAACAAGGATATGGAGAATTTATGTGCCTCCATGGGCATTCAGCATTGTTTCTCTTCTCCTTTCCACCCACAAGAAAATGCCAGGTTGAAGTGGCAAACATGACTATTTTGTCCGGATTAAAAAATAATTTAGAAGGGGCCGCAGGGAAGTGGCCAAGCTATCTGCAAGAAGTGTTGTGGGCATACCGAACTACTCATAGGGCTGCTGCACATGATTATCCTTTTGCCTTGGTGTATGGGATGGATGCTATTACTCATATAGAAGCAACCCTACCATCATACATGGTCCATAACTATTCCGAACAAGCCAATGAAATGGCAATTAGGAATCGGTTGGACTTAATAAAAGAAAGAAATGTTAAAGCTCATCTTAGAACAACCCACTACCAAGGCTTGATGAGGAGCAGATTTACTTCCAAGATAAAGAGAATGTATTTTCAACTGGAAGATAAAGTTTTGAGAAAAGTTTTCTTACATACTAAGGAGAAGCAGTTCGGTAAACTGGCTCCGAACTGGGAAGGCCCTTATAAGATCTCTGAAAAGCTTAAGCCTCGGACATATAGGCTTTAAGACAAAGAACGAAGGGTTTTAAAGCACCCATAAAATATTGAACACCTCATGTGATATCTAGAATAAAAATTGTGTAAATATTTACTTGTTAAATGTCAATGTAAATACTATGGGGCATACTCTTTCCTACTATGGTGACGCAGGGAGGTTTTAATGAGGTGTCCGGTTTTTTCATTCAATAAAATATGATGTATTCTTAAAACATCCGATGTGGTTTAACTACAATTTTATTCAAGTACAAGTCTTTAATTTAACACTATGAATCTTTGACAGATCGGATTAATCTAGTTGAATGATGACCATTAAATACATGTCATCAGAGATATTAAACACTCTCACTTTAATACTTCTAAAATAGTATTAAATTGAGGTTTAAACATTAGTCGTTAAAATTAAAAGGAAATAAAGTATTAAACAAAGCAATATTTGATAAATAAACATGTCCGGACTAAAACCGAATAATGTTACTAAATTACAAATTATGTTTTGGCCATCCAAGTACTTTAAGTATTTTAAAAGACTTATCCGGACTCAAACCGGATAACATTACAAAAATGCATTGGCCATCCAAGGACTTTAGTAGTTCAGAGAAGTAAGAAAATTAGAAAAATTGTTTAAAACCTTAGGGTTTGTTCCCTTCGGATTGTCCTTTATCACCTCATTTCTTGGGACTTTTGAGTTCGGAACTCGAACTCTCACCGGTTCCTTCCTCTTCATCAGTGGTGAAGTCTATTCCACTGCTATAATTATGCTTGTCGCCATCTGCCATAGTATGAAATGGGAGGTCTTCGTACTCCATATATTTCCATAAAGGACCAAGGGTCCTCTTCGGAATCGTTTCATGGAAGAGCAGCACCATGTCAGACTTAACCTCAGCATACCTTGCCTCCAAGGAGTCTATCACCTTATTGGTGTATTTATCAATGCTTTCCTGAATAGTTTTTTCTGCTCCTTTACCAAGTCTTCTTTCTCTTTGATCACCTTAGACACAGTGTCTTCTAAGGAAGTCTTCTCACCGGACAAGGTTTGAATGATGCCCTATTTGGTCTTCAAGTCTTCCCTTAGTACTGTGAGATCCTTTTCCAAACTGGAGCACTTAGTTTTGAGTTCGGTATTGGTCATCTCCAAAGTGGAAAATTTAGTTGATAGATCTTCTATTTCCTTCCTCAATGCTTCTATCTCTTTCTTCAATTCTTCTATGCGTTGATTAGCGTTGAGAACATTGGTTGACAGAGACTCTTTGTCAGTAGTGAGGGTATTGATGAGTGTAGTTTGACTCTTCATTTGTATCTCTAGATCAAGCACTGGCTAGATGTGACCAAGAAGGGAGTGGGCCATAATGTCTTGTTCTCCGGAAACAGAGAAAGACTTACCATTGTAAGTCATCATGTTAGAAGAGCTTGAAGGACGGAAGGGACCAGCAAAGTCATCTTTCTCAGAGTCGTTGAAGTATAGATCGATGTCTTGAAGGGCACTAATGTCCACTCCATCAATCCCTCCTCCGGTACACTCTCCGGACTGCAGACCTGTTGGAATCTTTTCTACTAGGGTGGGGTCAACAGGGGCTGGTGAAGGTAAAAGCTCTAAAGGGCGAAGAATGATTTCTTCCCCTAAGGTGACCTTTTTATTTTTGGCAGCATTTTCATCACTGCTAGCTCCTCTTTTTCGATCCTTTTTTGGAAGCCTTGGTGGATTTTATGATTCTCCTGCCTCCTTAACAGTCTCAGCTTCTACTGCCTTGAGCAAGGCATCATCGATTCCCTATTGGTTCCCTGAACCGGTCCCCTCTGTGGCAGCTTGAATTGCCTCTGTTGCAGCTTTATTTTTCTTCCCTTTCATCTTGTTGGGAGCCTTGGCTCTAGAAGGCAAGACCAATTTACCATATTTGGCTTCTGTCCGTTTTAGGATTACGCCAGGAGGAGGGTGACAAATAAATTAGAAGAGAAATATTTGTAAGTTAAAAAAGAGAGCATGAAAAACAAAGATAAAGAACTTACTCGTACTCTTCCATCTGCTAGTGAACATACTTGGGTTGGTATTGACTTTGATCTTCCTACCATTCTCCCAAGACCCACTGATGAATAAAAAATGTGTCCTCCAGTTCTTCTCAGATCCCAATAAGTCGTCTACCACCTTAAGTTGTTCCCCATATTATGATGGTAGAAAGGAATATGGTGATTCTTGCATAGAATTTCCATAGCGGCAAATTGCTCAATTAGGAGAGGGATTTTAGACAACCTCGATGCCATTATGGAGGCGATGAGAGAGTACAAGGCGTTCAGGCTCAATTAGCTTGGGCAGAGCTTCACCAGGTGGAAGTACCTGACAATTTCTGGGTCTAGTGGGAACCGAAGTCCCCAGTTTAGTACCTCAGTGAAGATGACCACCTCATTGAGTTTACAGTCCATCGGAGTCTTCGGTGTGATATGTATCCTTACCTTCACTGACTCTGGGATCCCCCACTTTGTCCGGATCCGGCCCAACTCGGCAGTATAGGTGTAGACATAATTTATATTCTGCATAGCCATCAAATATTTAACATTAAAATTCTTAAAGCAAGGCCCTACCTTGCCCTTAAAGCACTCTGGGAGATCCGTATGAGCCACACCAACACTTGACTTTTCCTTTGCCCTTCCTATCAGAGGCAGCATCCCCGGTTTGACCTGATGCTTCAATTTTGAAGGGGGCCTATTTGATATTGTCTTCCATCTCTTCTTCTATTACTGTGGAAGGTCTATTAGTTGATGTGGATGGGGGGGATCAGCTTCTGGCACCAAATTTTATTCGGATGAGTGAGCGCCTGTTTTTTCTAAAGGCCTGGTGTCCGGTTGAGGTTCCAATCCAGAGGACTTCGCTTTTAGGGCTATCTTAGATGCCTTTGATCCGGAGGGATTATCTTTTGGTGCTATTTTAGACACTTCCTATCCGGAGGGCTTATCTTTCTATGTTGCCTTAGATGCTTCCAATCTCGAGGGTTTTGACAATGAAGTAGTTGTTTGGGATATGACCAGACAAGTCGTCCGGCGTGGAGTTGATTTTTCTGGGGACGTCTCAATGTCTGAACCTATGGCTAAGAAAGGGTAGGCTTTTCTAACACTCGAGAATGATTTTTCCTTGGTAGTGAAGGGTTGAGACTCCTGAACAGAAGAGCCTGAGGGGAGAGGAGAGAGACTTGGTTTAAAACAACTGTTTGGGTTTTGGATTTCTAGATGAGGATGACCCTTGGTCAGCTTCCTAGGTGGTTCACCAGACTTTTTGCTTGGGGAGACTGCGGGACCAGCACCAATACGATTCTTCCTTTCGACTTTTCTTTCTTTTTCTAACTTTGACAAGTTCAACCAGCCACCTTTCACAAGAGCATTTCTGATCGTGAACATAAAGCTATTCAAGAACAAGTTTGAAAACAAGGGTGAAAATCTCTCTAGAAAATTTTTGAGTGATGAAGATAATGGAATAGTGAAAAATGGTTTATATATCAGTAGAAAAAAGTAACTGTTACTTAGGAGGATTTGAAAAGGTTTTGCAATTATTAAAGACGGCAAGGTGACTTTCTAAGCTTAGTGGGAGTGCCGATCTAGGTAGAAAAACGGCTGGCAAGTTGAATCGTACTAGGACACGTGTACCACGATCCAAGAAGAAAACTCTTAGAATTATGGAAAATGAAGTCATTTTGGACAAACTTCAAACTAGGTGCACAGGCGGATCAGACAAAATCGTTAGTGGCTAAAGTACATTTTTTTAGTTCTGCCAAAAATATTTGACAAGGTCTAAAAAAGGGGCTACTGATGAGTTCAGATTATTCAGTCACAGCTCATTGTGTTATCCGGACAAAGGAAATTCGGACATAAACTTGCCACCGAATTATCCGGACAAGACAAAAGTAAAGAAACACCTAAACACATTTTGATTAAGCTATGTGATAATTAGCTTAATAAGTAAATGGGTCCTTAAACTTGACCCGATTTCATAACTTGACCTGAAAGCCCA
Organism: Limnanthes douglasii subsp. nivea; assembly: GCA_036936605.1. Classification (NCBI taxonomy): domain Eukaryota; kingdom Viridiplantae; phylum Streptophyta; class Magnoliopsida; order Brassicales; family Limnanthaceae; genus Limnanthes; species Limnanthes douglasii. The sequence continues at coordinate 211,237,372 of JAUPFV010000004.1, forward strand.
TGGGTCCTTAATTAAGGGTATAAATACCCAACTACCTTCATTAATGAGGGTAATGAACATTTAATACAACCAAGCTGCTCAAATCTCTCACTACTTTATACCAAAATACTTAATACTCAAAACACTTTACAAAATTACCCTCATCCTAAAATAAACCACACCAGATATTATTTCACATAGCTCCGATTTCGATAGATATTAAATTATAATGTTCAAATAATGATTTTTTATTTTAGAAAAGCGATAAAATTGTCAAAACAAATGTATTTTTTAAAATTTATTAGCATGTGAAGAAGTAAAATATTTGTATATAAACACACACCTCTTAATGTCTATATAAACATTCATGAATTTAAATATTGATCACCAATAATTGTATATCCCTTATGAGACAAAAAGAGACAGAAAATAAATCCAAGCTATATAATAAAAACAAATCATGTAGTTCGATAAAAATCAAGTATAGAGAGAGTAGAGAATATTGTAATTGTATTTACTATATTTGTTATTGTGTAAATATTTTATGATTTTTACAACTTTCATACTCTTAAAATTATAATAGAGAATTTGTTAAATTATTTAACAACTTTCGGTTAAGGTTCACGTGCCTCATACAATTACAAGTAGTGTATAATGAGATGTATTTTTAAGTGGACTAGACTATCTTAATAATTCAGTTCAAAGGTTAGTCTCTATAGGTTGGTGAGGTTAATTTCATCTTGACCCAAGAATTAACCTAAATAATAAAAGCTCTTTTTACTCAAACAAAGCATATATATAGGTAGACAGCAACACTTGTCTAAAACCTGAAAACCCTAGCTCAAACACTTAGCCACCTTATTCTTTTTCATCTTACAGCCATGGATTCCGGTAACACATTTCTTGTTCGAATTTTCTGTTTTTATGGTCATAACCTTCTATTGTGGTTGATTCTTAACTTTCCCCCTTCAAACAAAGAGGAGAATTATGAGCCAAATGTATCCCTCAAAAATAAGAATCGAGCTTGAGAGAGAGGTTTGGTCAATAAATCAGCAGTTTAATCGTAAGATGGAACGTACCAGAGATCCAGTAAGCTTTGAACCACCTGATCTCTCACAAAATCCATCTTGATATGTTTAGTTCAAGTGTGAAACACGAGATTGTAAGCCAAAGAACTGGCCTCCATGTTATTGCACTAGATAACAAGAGGTCGATGAATAGAAACCCCAATTTCACTAAAAACAAACCTCAACCATATCGACTTCACAAATAAATTAATGAAAGAGTGATACTCAGACTCTGTACTAGAGAGTGCAAAAACAAACTATTTCTTAGAAGACAAAAAATTGATAGAGTCTTCAAAGGAAACAAAATAGCCACCATCTAACCGGTGGTCATCCAAAGAAGCAGTCCAACCAGCATGAGTAAAACCAGTGAGATGAAGATATCAGTTTTATATATTATAAAGTCCCAATGAAGCAGTAATAGATAAGTACCTTATAATATTTTTCACATATTATAATTGTAGATCCGTGGGGAATTGTTGAAAATTACTCATTTTGTTTACATTTAAGACAATGTACGTATGAGTATGTAAAACATATTTTAACGACCATAAAATTCTTTTGTATCTTGTAGGACTCAGAAGAGGTTATATATTAGATTGAGAGATAAAAAGACTAATACGCATTATAGTGGAGCAAACGTTTGCAGTGGACAAAGTCGTTCCTGGATAGTAAGTTTTTAACATACTTAGTTTGAGTTAGATAAAAACCAGTATCATCACGGTAGATTTTAATTCCTACGAACCACCGTAGACAACCCATGTATCTGAGAGAAAAGTAGAATCAAGTCTCTAAATAAACCTATTTATGTAGGAAGGTAAATTACCAGTAACAATGATGGCATCTATGTAGACTAATATGATAATAAACACATTTTTAGTGGCATAAAAAACATAAAACATTCAGCTCTAGAGTTCTTAAAACCCAACAGGAGCAATGTGTATTTCAACTTAGAATACCAAGCATGTGAAGCCTGCTTCAATCCATAAATTTCTTTGTATAAATGACATATATGAGAGGGTCTTTTAGGATTAATAAACCCTTTTGCTTGCACCATGAAAAATCGGTAATCACCTTATTTTAAAAAGCATTGTCAATATCTAACTGTCTCACATCCCACTCTTTTGAGACAACTAAAGTTAGAACAAGCCTAATTGTAGAAAACTTAATTAATGGACTAAAATTCTTAGTAAAATTAATAGGAGATGGCTGGTAAAACCCCTAAGCCATAAGTTTCTCCTTATAGTAGTGAATAGAACCATCATGATTATATTTTAGCTTATACATCCATTTAGAGCTTATTAAATTCATATTAGCAGCGTAAGGGACCAAAACCAAGTGCGGTTAGCTATAAGCGAATCATACTTTACCTTCATGGCGTGAGCTCAATTAGGATCAATAAAATCCTCATAAAACTTAGTAAGTTCCTTATCCAAAAAAGTAGAAAAAATAATGTTACATGATATATAACTTTAGGTCTACATATTCCTACATTGGCTCTAGTTGTCATAGGATGATTGTGTAGAGAGATTTGTGTTTGGGTGAGATGATTTGAATTGGAAAAATGTAGATCTATGATTAGGTCCGGTGTGCGTCAAGGATGTCTATTTTCAATTATCCTTGTAAGTAGGGTATTCCTTGTGACTTTTTCCTTCACAAAACATCCAAAACTATGAAACTTAAGATAGACAAAGTTATCCAAGGTTAGCTGGTAGACATATAAAAGAGTCTTATCAATTTTTGTAACATGCAAAATATTTTTTAGGTTGATATGTTTATCTGTTTTGGTTGAAATAATTGAACTACCTAACTATTTTATACTGAGTTTTCACCACTACCTACTGTTATAGATTTGTTACCTTTATAGTCAGTAACCAATTTTGAGGTTTCAGTGACATGGTGACTAACACAACTCTCAACATACTAGTTATTTCACCTCCGCCTAGATCTTGTGACGCTTGAAGAGCATTATGATATGACTCGTTTATATGTTGTTTTTTAGGAGCATATCCCATTATATTAGGATCATCCCTAAAATGGCACCACTATGCCATACTTTCCACAGATTTGATAAGTAGGTTTTTTGATATTAAACTTTCCTCCTCGGCCTATGTAGTTACCTCTACCTATAAAATTATTAGAGTAGTTGTTAGAGTTCATTCGCATATAGCCTCTGCATTGTCCCCTAAGGTAACCCTTATTATGGTTTCTTGAGTTGATATTGTTATTGTTTGATGATCTATTTTTTGATTTGTTAGTTGAGTAATTTGTTGAAGCTATACTAAGATTTTCCATAAAACTTTGCAGTTTGTTGAGCTGATCAAGTCTAATCTCAAAATTTAGGAAAGTAGCTTGAAGATCCAGCCAATTATTGACCTTATTGTCAACTAAGTTAACAACTATAGGTGTATAATCTAAATCAAATCCAGCCAAAACCTGTGAAACAAGGTCATCCATAGAAATAGGAGATCCGACAAGAGTTAGATCATGAGCAAAGTGTTTCATCTTCCCTATGTATTCCTCTATTGAGGAGTTTCTTTTCCTAGTCCTTTGAAATTATAACTTAAATAAGGTAATCCTAGAACTTGTTTGGGAATCTGACAATCTCATTATGGTATCCCACAGTTCTTTGAAGATTTCTTCCTCCATAAGTTGGGCTGCTACTTCATGGGTCATTGTGTTGTAAAGCTACCAAAGAAGTAACTGATCTTTTGTAACCCAATCATCATATTCTAAGTCGTTAATCATGGTATTATTAGGTAGATTTATCAGCTTGAGAGGACATGGTTTTTCACTATTGATAAAACCTCTCAGCTTGTTATCTCCAATGACATAGTCTTCCAAATTAAAAAGTTGTTGCGGTCTAACCTGAGGCTGTTAAAAGTGTTGATTTGATTCATTTCCAGGTTTTATTGGTGATGAGGTTGTGAACATGTGAGTAACCAGGAGTCCTTTGAAGGTTTATTCCTCCATGAGTTGGGTTGCTACTTCAGAGGTCATAGTGTTGTAAAGCTACCCAAGAAATAACCGATCTTTTGCAACCCAATTCATCATATTCTAAGTTGTCAATCATGGTACCTTTAGGTCCATTTATCAGCATTTTTTCTCTAATGATTGGTAAGACCGTAGTTTTCCAGACTAAAAATTGTTACGGTCTAACATGAGGCTATTAAAATTGTTGAGTTGATTCATTTACAGGTCTTTGTTGGTGATGAGGCTATGAACAGGTGAGTAGCCAAAACCTACACCTTCCAAACTAAAACCTGGAAAATCTATGTTCGTCATCGAAAAATTTGTAGCTCGTATACCAAAATAAAAATTTGCATCTTTATTACTCTCAAAATTGTAGCAGAGAGTTTGTTATATTCTTAACAACTTTTTGTTAAAGTTCACGTGACTCGCACAATTACAAATAGCATAAAACGTATTAAGGTGGACTAGACTCTCTTGATATTAAGTTCAAAGGTTAGCCTTCACTGGCTGGTAAGGCTAATCTGAACTTGGCCAAGAATTGATCCAAATAATAAAAGCTCCATATTCAGACAAAGCACAACTCTAGGCAGAGAACAACACTTGTCCTAAATCTAAAAAACCTAACTCAAACACTTGGCCATTTTCTTCTTATCCGTCTCACAGTCATGGATTATGGTAACACGTTTTTCGTTTGGTTTCTTTGTTTTGTTGGCTACAACCTTTTTCGAAGTTAATTCTTGACTAGCTCTCACTTTCCAATTTTTGGCTTCAGAATAGTATCCTTCCTAAGAGTATTATCATAAGAATCGAGAAGATTTTGAACAGGTTTCTTTGGAGGTCTAATTATAATTAGGCTTCTACTCATTGGGCTAATTGGAAGTCAATCTGCAAACCCTTTGAGGAAGGAGGTCTTAACATCAGAAGGATTACTGATATTCAGTATACCTATTCTATGAATTTATGGTTTTCCTATAGGCAAAATGAATCGATTTGGGCCAAGTTGATGCAGAATACTTACTCTAAAAATACTCATCCTTTGTATGCTAATTTTAATAGGGCTGGGTCTCATACTTGGAGAATGTTGATTAGAGTTAATAATGATGCTGAGAATCACATCAGATGGGTCCTGGGAAAAGGCGATATCGACTACTGGAGAGACAACTGGCATAATTATAAGCCCATTCACAATGATCAAAATGAAGTCAATTACCTGGAGGCAAAAGTGAACTCCTTTTGGAAGAATGGCAGCTGGGATACTGATGCAATGTTTCTTTTTCTTTCACCTGAAAGATGGAGACAAATTCAGAATTTAAAGGTGGACAGTTCCAAAAATGATATTATGATTTGGACTTGTTCCAATGATACTTCTTTCAACACTAAGACTACTTGGAATTCCATCAGGCACAAAGCTAATTACTCTAGCATGTTCAACAAAAATTGGAGTTCTATTATTCCCAAGAAGTTTTCCTTTCTTCAATGGAAAGTTATAATGCATTACATCCCTATTGATTCAATTCTTAGGAAAAGGCATTTACAATTGGCTTCTAAATGTCAATTTTGTAGAAATAGTGAAGACATTAACCATGTTTTTGTCAACTGCTCTCATTCATGGCAAATTTGGAATCATTATAGCATCATTTTCAGGATTAACATAAAAAGATGCTTGATTCTTACTCACGTTATTAAAATTTGGCATGATTTTTCCAGTAGTAAATCTCATATCTCTCACCTTATGCCTGTCATTATTTGCTGGTCTATTTGGTACAACAGAAACAAAGCTAAATTTAAGGGAGTTGCTTATAATTTTGTCTCTACTATAAACAATATTAATCGTATCATCTTAGCTTTAAATGTATCTGTTCTTAAGAAGAGGCATTGGTTAAACACTAAGAATGCAAGTGTGCTTATGGGTTGTCCTAATTTCTGTTCTAAGCCTAGATATAATACTTGGAAATTTCCAAATGATGGTCGTATCAAGCTCAACATTGATGCTTCTGTGCTGAGAAATGTAGAGGCTAGTGGTGCTGGTATCTTCAGGAACCACCTTGGTGAAGTCTTGCAGTGCTTTGGAAATACATATGGGAAAATATCCCCTTTGTTAGCAGAAACCTGTGCGCTGCTTGATGGTTTGCTGATTTGCAAGCGAAACCATTGGACTCATGTTGACATTGAATCTGATTGTCAGATTCTTGTCAATTTTATTGCTTCTCGTGTTTTGCCTTGGTATCTCTGTCCGGTCATCAAGATTTGTCGCATGGCATTTGCTTCTTCGATGGTGTTTAAGTTCATTTCCAGAATCCAGAATCAGGCCGCCGATTGGCTGGCCAGATGGATTCTCAGAAGCACCATTAAGCCTTCCTTCAATCAATTTGTGATCCCTTCCGAATTGAATGCAATTATCTTTCTCGAAGGTTTAGGTGTAGGTTATGTAACTTAGAAAATCTGAGGTTGTGCCTTATTTTTTTCAGGTCGGGGCTTGGCTTTTTGGTTGGATGGTTTCTGAAGATTGGCTCGAGCTGTAGATTTGTTTGTTGGTGCAGCTGCTTCGAAGTGATGGTGGAGATGGAGTAGAAATCTGGGTGATCTGTTTGATGTTGTAGTCGATTCGGAGAGATGGTGGAAATGGAGTAGAGATTTGGGAGGAGACGAATGTGCGGTTCGATCTCGATCGTCGATGGTTTTGGTTTTATATTTTAGAGATGGAGAGGAAGTCTTTACAAGGAGGATGAAGTTCTGATTGAAGAGAAAGATTAGTCTGTGTTTAATTTTCGATTTTGAAATTAGAGTGTCTTTTGATTTGGTACTTTACCAAAATCTCTAACCCTAATTTTTGTAAAGGATTAATTTCCTTTGATCCTCGTATGTTGTAAACCTTTAATTTTGTTTCTTTATAAGATTAGTTATTTTTTATTAAAAAAAAACGTTATTATGAAACAAAATTCTAAAAGATGAAAATGACTTTAAAACATAATTATAATAAATTCAAACCAAAGACTCAAGATATATTCTAACACAATTCACTGATACTCATACATACATAGAAGCTTGTATGATTTGTTGCAAACAACTAATTAAAATGCATCTCTTTTCAATCATCATAAATTTCAATCATCCATCTGAGACAGATTCCCAAGCAAATCCATCTCTTTTCCTCTGAGGAGATTATCACTATGCATAATCTTCCAGCTATCCATTTCCAGGCAATCTCCCTCATCAAGAACAAACCCTGACCCATAACCAGAAAACAAACTGGAACACGTTGGCTCACACTCATTTGGTCCAACTTTTGTATTGTGAGTAGAATGTGGAATTAGGGTTTTTTCCTTTTCTTGTAAATTTGTCTGGGAGACAGTTTTCACGTAGTTTTCCAGCAATGAGTACTCGGTCTCAGGCTTGTACCGATGTTTAACTTGATTGCGACAAGATTGTTTTCTTTTTGCAACATTCCAATGGTTTTTTATTGTATTTTCAGTTCTACCTGGAAGCCTACGCGCAATCTCAGCCCACCGGTTTCCAAGCTCTTTGTGCGCTTCTATCAGAATTTCTTCTTCTTCTTTGAGCCATGGATCCTTCTATTGAATAATTTTATACAATTATAAACTGATTAAATTAGAATTGCACATAAACATTTAATAATATGAAATAAAATAAAATAAAAACCTTTATATTCGGTTTCAAATGGTTGTGCCATCTCTCCCGACATTGTTTTCCCATTCTGCCTGTCATCAGATTTGCAACTTGGGACCAATTTGTTCCATACTCAGCAACCAACTGCACCAGTATCCTGAAAACAAAATTGTGTAAAATGTCTTGTAATAGAATGAAATCAGCTTATAAAAAAACAAAAGATTTAACCAAAAAAAAAAACAAATGCAAGTTCACTATTAAGTTATAATAAAAATAAAGTGACTAAATAAATCAATGAACCTCAAGGATTTCTTTTTACCTATCCTCTACAGGACTCCAATGCCCTTTGATTATTTCCATAGGCTGAGAAGACTTCTTTATTTTCGGTGGCGAAATTTCGTTCTTATTCACGTTGTGATCAACATGACTTATGTATGCATTTTCAGAAGAATTTGGTACCATAAGGGTAGATCCAGAATCCACAACATTGAAATTGTTTGGATTTTGGTTTTCAGGCAAAGATAAAGATGTTTGCCCAAAGCAATAGTTACCCTTAGAGATAACATTGTTTGATGGAGAAGAATGACCCAAAGAATAATCGAATTCGTTGGCCGACCTAGAAGAAGATGAGTCAAAGCCAAACCCGTATGGTATAGCTAGATTTTTGCTTGGTGCCATAGACTGGTTTTCATGGTGAGTATATGCAAACTTTGAAAATTCATCACTTAAATTGGCATTGAACTCCATAGAGAGAAGAGTAAAATGTGTGAGGGATGAATCATAGAATCACATATATATAAAGGGTTGATAATACATAAAGCAATTGAAGTTTTTAAGGTCAAAAGATCCTTCATCACGAAATTCTGCTGATGAGGCTTGACCATTTGGCTATGATTCTCGCACATAGATAAATTCCATGTATTAAATATTAACTTTCGACGAAAACAAGCCCGGAATTTACGCGACTTCATGTCGATAACGACAAAAACACGAGAATAACAAGCCCTTAACATATTAATTAGCAAGCTAGCAATTTTAACATTTATGATTTAGTAAGTTTTCCATAATTGTATCTCCTATGAGAATAATTTTTTTATGATATATCACATTTATTTTACTTTCTGTTACATTATTTACATCTTATACATTGCTGAATGCTGATACAGCATAAAGCTAAGTAGTTCTTCAGCATATCTAGAAATGTGATTTGTTTGGAACAAATAAAACTGGAATGACCTTTTAATCTTTTTAGTTTTGAACAAAAATTTATTTTTAGATATTTTTTGATATTTTCTTAATGTTAACATTCTCAAATAGTGATACCTATGACTATGATCAAGTGTGTAGCTGAGTGGGTGAATTTTACTAAGTTATTTTAGGTGATTGCTGAGCCAAAAGACCTTGTAATAAGAATTAGTATAAAACCGGTTTTAGAAGTGTAATTTAGTAAGGTTTTTTTATTCTAGATTAACATTACAGCTGCTACTCTTGATCAAATCAGTGATTTAGGTATAGTTACGGGACGGAGAGTGAAACTAGGTTTACAAGTCTAGTGGATGTAGACTATGTTCAATGGTCGTGGGTAAGATATAGTTGGTGAAAGTAAACTAGGAATAACATGGGTATGGAATGCAGTTTTGTGGAAAGACTTGTAGAGGTTATGGTAGATGTAGAAGCACAAATGAAAAATAGAAGTATGGAATTAATAAAAGATGACCAAATTTAAGATGAGATGATGCAAAAGAATGATATAGAAGAATACGATATATAGCATCGATGTCTCGTAATACAAGAAGGTTATGGTTGATTGCCTAAGTTGGAAAATGTGAAGAAATTTACGAAAGATGTAGGTTGAGAATATAATATTAGTAAATTGTGTCAGAGAATTCCTTAGGTAGAGTTCAAACTTAAGGAATTCTCAAGCTTGATCTAGCATATCTACTTAACCCTACTGGTACAACGACTTAGACACTGCCTATTATCTGGGCTGCTTTAACCACCTAAGCTAGTTTGGGAAGGCCATTGCTATCAGCTGGAAACCTCCTAGTGTGACAAGACTTCAACTATACACTGATACATCATATGCTCAAAGTGGAGAAGCTACAGGTGGTGCTATTATCAGAAATTCTAAAGGGGAAATTATTGCAGCTATTGGTAAGTTCTATGGTAAACAGACTCCTACCATAGCTGAATGCAGGGCTCTCCTAGATGGCCTCATCCTCTGCTATAAAATGTAAATTTCTAACCTTGATATAGAAACTAACTCCAACTTATTAGCAATGTCAGGAATTTATTATCTTCAAACATGTCTACCTATCATATCTCGCAAAGTGGACACACAAATGCAAATTAAAGCAAGATCTAAATGTATCACAAAGCCCTAATCAACTCAGAGCTATCGCCCTACTAGATAGGTTAGAAACGGGCTTCATTCGAGATCTACACTAGCATTTGCATGATATTTTCAAGCAATATTACAAAGGATCATCCAATATGTAATCTTTATGAAGCTAACAATTTTATATGCAGGTAGTGTACCTGACATAACTTTTTTTTCAGATCTTCATCACCCATGTATACTCCCTGGAACGGAAGCAGTCCAACTCTAAACAATCTCCTCTATTCATCAGGACCCGAACAAGAAGAAGAAAAGAATCAGGACTCCAAAGAAGAAGAAGGAAAGAAGGGAAATTTAATCAGTAGTCCCCAAATGAATTTGAGAATCAGTTTAAGACCTAGCAGGAAGAATTAACTTACATGAGTTCCTCTAGCTGTTTTATTACATTCTTCGATGCTCTCAGTACCCTATAAAGGGCACTCATCAAAATCAGTAGCTACATCACCATAAGGGTCTTTTAATGTTCTCCGGATTGATAAGAAGGACAGCAATCAGAAGCTTGGCTCAAGCTAATATGATTTCAAATTCAATGTACCCAGAAAAGCTTGGCTCACCACACGAACTAATTACCAAGCTTAGAGAAAGATAGAGAATTTCAAGGCGGGAGCTGAGAATTAAATTTGACGCCTTTGAGATTCACTATCTTACTACTCTTTAATATTTAAGGCCTTGTTTTCTTAATCAAGCCCAGTACTGTATGGGCTTTAATTGTAACTCTGGTCACAGCAATTATTATTATTTTAAGTAAAGTATAAAATTGAATAAAAATATTAGTATTTGAACAATGAAAATGCGCTAAAACTTAAAATAGCTGCTAAACGAAAAAACAGAGTTTTGAATCAACATTTTCTTCACTCTTCTGCATTCTTCACAGTTTCAAACACCAATCGAACAACCAATACATAAAGACTTCAACAAGCCAACTGACCATCATCTCGAAGACTGACCGCATCAAAAGCAAATTCTGCACAACTTTGAAGCATCAACCATCTGAACTTTCAACCTAGCTGATACTTGATTATCACGAACAGTATTGAGAAACAGACGCAAAAATTGGGATAAGAAGAGACATCTCCGGCAAAGAACACGAGCAGGTCCACCAGGGCAATGGATTATCTGTACTTAGAGAATAGTCAGGTTATCCTGCTTCGAGACATCAGACAAGGTTAGTGATAATTAGAGTTGTTTACATAAGCTAAACCCCGGCTTTCGAGTATCAGGATGGATTTTAAGTTAGCATGAGCATAATGGAAATAATTTTTTTTTCTCATTTTACAATTCAGAGTCCAGCGAGCAAGCCAATCGGCTGCTTGATTATGGTCTCTGAAAATGTGATTGATGACCATAGAAGGGGAAATGAGCCTTCTACAATAGTTGAGAATATGATCTAAGACCCAAGGGTAATTGTCATTACTCAGATAATTAACTAGAAGCAAAGAGTCAGTTTCGATCACTATTTGGTCCCAACCCTTCTTGTTGGTCATCCAATAAGGCACGCGCTTTAGCCATTGAAGGAGTAAGTTTACCATATAAGAAATCAGCTCCATGAAGAAGATTATCATCCCCATCTCTGATGATAATGCCTCTGCTAGCTTCACCACTTTGGTGGCAGGATGCATCATTGTTTAGTTTTAATCGACCATCCAATGGTGATTCCAATTAAGAATAAGAGGCCTAGAATTAAGATCCTTGCAGAGATTAAAGAAGCCAAGCTCCTTAGCAACATTAAGATCATTGAACCAGTGATTAGCTTTAAAAGAGCAAGAATAGTCAATATTGTTAAGGATTCAAAAAACTTCAGTGATCACCACATTAGAAGAAACAGTTATGCCTTTTAAATTTAGATCGATTTCTATATTTCTATATGACACTATATATTAGAGTAGGAATAACATGCCTCACATGAGTAGCCTTATTAGTTGACCAAAACCATATCCTAGACATTTAAGTAATGCTCATATATCTGAAGATTTGCAGATTAAAAAATCTTGCAAAATGACTCCATATAGACCAAGCGAAATCACAAGTAATGGAAATATGTTTATATGTTTCACAGTTTCTACAAAATTGACATTTAGATACAATCACCATGTGTATATTCATTAAAACAGAATTAGTAGGGATGAAGTTATGAATAAGCTTCCAGTTAAGGAAATAATGCTTTCTAGGATTCAAGTTGTTCCAGATTTTGGAAAGAAGATTAGATTTGTTATGATGGAAACGAATATTTTCACATGTGTCTTTAAGAGTAAAGTTTCCAGAGGGAGTCATATTCAAAATAATCTTATCTTCACAATCATGATTAATATGACAGGCGTAGATACAGTTTAGATCCATAGGATTAAGTAAGTCACTACTACTAGCAAGATTCTATTGATAGTTAAGCCAATAAGAGTTAACCTTTTCATGCATATACCAACTATTATCAAGAGTATTGTCAAGAGTTATAAGAGGCTTAGAGTTAGACCAATTATCTAACCAGAAGTCAATCAAACCTGCACCTAGCTTCCAATTGGTATGATGTTCAGCAAATTGCTTAATATTGATGAATCTTTTCCACACCATTGAACCTGGCTTGTTTTCTGCAACTTGGAGAGAGTGGAGATTTTCACATTATATATTATGGATTAGGTTAGCCCAGAGATTTTTATTGTTTCTGTAATGAATCCACAATTTACAAGAAATTGATTTTTGAATGTCATACAGTTTTCTGATATTCAAGCCACCTTCGTTGAAAGGCTTAAAGACTTGGCTTCATTTACACCAATAAATATTTTGACCCATACTAGTAGTCCTCCATAATAATCTGTTGAAAGTTTTCTCAATTTTGTCTATAACACCATTTGGAATTGAATTATTTTGCATCCAATATAAAACAATACTCATAAGAATAAAGTTGATGAGAGTTAACCTCCCAACAAAAGAGATATGATTAGACTCCCAATCTCTGATTCTGGTGTTGATTTTATTAAGGAGGTTAGTATAGTTTGAAGAATTGTTGTTTATGTTGATGGTGATCCCTAAGTAGTCTGTAGGAAATAAGTTAGTGCTGAAACCAGTGTTGTTTGTGATTGAATTGATCTTGATAGCATCTATTTCAGAAGCAGTGATGACTTTAGTTTTGTTCTTATTTATAACCTTACCCGAGACATCCTGATATATCTGCAAGAAGTGGCTAAGTGAAACTAAAGTAGCTTCTTTGTTGTTAGTAAAAAGCAATATATCGTCTGCAAAAGTGAGATTGTTGATACAAATTGTATTTCATATGTCTATTATCATTAAAAAATCTTAGTAAGGCCTCTAAGTAAGACCTCTTTAGCAATAATGAAGAGGCTTGGTGATAACGGATCACCTTGCCTCAGACCTTTAGCAGTTTTGAAAAAACCAATTGAAGCCCCATTGATAATAATAGACACATAAACATTAGATATCATCTTGTTGATAAAAGAAGTGAATCTCTTAGAGAAGCAAAATTTACTCAGCACGTTAATTATAAAACAGTGGCTCATTTTATCAAAAGCTTTACATATGTCAAGCTGAATGATAATGTTACAGTATTTAACCTTTCTGTTTAAATTATAAAGCAATTCTTTAGCAATAAGAATGGTGTACTGGATATTATTTCCAGGGATAAAGCCACCTTGATTTTTCGAAATGATCTTAGGAAGAATCTTGGTAAGCCTGTCATTCAGAATCTTAGATATAATTCAATTAAGAAGAGAACGTAGACTGATTGGCTTGTAGTCTTTCCAACTGATAGGATTAGTGGATTTAACAATGAGGCAAATTCTTGTAGCTAAGACTCCTTTATGAATTTTTTTTCCTCTTATGAAGTGATGCATAGCTAAAGTAAGATCCTTTTTTATGATGTTACAAAAGGTTTTATAGAAGAACTGGTTAAAGCCATCTATACATGCCACACTTGAAGCGTTTAAGCTGTTTATGATTCTCCAGATTTCCTCTTCACTAAGGAGTTGAAGTAGATTTTTATTGTCCTCCTGAGTAACAATAGAGGGGATATTATTTGAAGATAAGATTCAAAATTTTATCATTTTCATCCTGCTTGTTGCTGTAAGGGTAGCTAGCAAGAGCCTCAATGAAGTAAGAAACAGCAGACAAGCGAATAGCTTCTTTGTCAGTGATCCAGGTGTTGTTTTCTTTGATGTCATTAATACAATTTTTCTTTCCTTTCTTAGTGACATAATTGTGGAACAATTTTGTATTGTTATGCTCATCTTTAGTCCAACTTGCATAATATTTCTAGAGCTAGAATTGTTCCTCTATTTTGTGAGCATGTAATAACAGATCATTAGCTTTAGATAAATCAGTTTTGGTTTGAGTGTTATTCTGCTCTTGATGCATGACTTCCAAACTTAGGACTTCCTACTCAAGCTCCTGCACTTTATTGAATTGTCAAAGCAATTATAAAATCTCAATTTCATTATAAAAAAAAAGTAGATTTCGAACTTGATAGATTAATGCATAGCATTCTGCATAGTGATATATATGGCTTAATATATATATGTGAATATAGATATTTTATGGATCCATATATTGTATAAAACGAACGTGAGAGATTTTTGATGTGTTCTAAAAGTTTTAGGTTTGGAATATCTCATACTTTTGTTATAATTCTAATTAATTAAAATAATTATTAAATTTACTAGAATAATATAATAATTATATTATTATTAAATATTATAGAAGCATAAATATATCATTGGTATTTGTTGGGTTGATGTGTATTTAAAAAAAATTATTAGTCTAAAGGGTTTTGTATTAAATTTCAATAATCCATAGTACATAAAACTACGACAAATTATGAACCTTAAAGACTAATCATGTGAGGATAAAAGAAAGATTAAAAAATAATTGATTATGAGAGATAATTCAGGATCATAAATGAATTATATTCACAAGATACTTTAGTGAATTATATTCACTAAAAATAAATAGGGCTCAATTCACCTTAAACATGTTATTATTAACATTCGTATTTCTCTCATGTCGCTTAGCTCTCTATGCTCTACTTCCCCTTTTCTCGTTTATCTCCTAATTTCTATGGATGTTCTATTGCTACTTCACTAAGACCTCTACTCTTTATCTTTCAGAACTAGCTCCGTGATCATCTCATATGTTTGTGGGAAGATCTATTTCATGCAAACCGCGACCCTTGTGATTTATAATTAACAATTGGTATTAGAGAAATATGATTACTTAATATTTGAAGATATATATACTTACGATAGACTTTCGAAAACTTTCATCTAACAATTGATTTAGTTTTGAAGAAAAAGCACCATTATTTTTTATATTTTTAATTTGAGAACTAGATCATGTTCGGTGGTAGAAAGCATAGAATCACATGTTTAGGATTATATGATGCAATTAAGAGCACATAATTTTTTATATGCGATGTATCTTTAAGTTACAGATTCGATTTTAAAAATTCACATCAAAACCCTATTACATACCCATTTGGGGTATTATGAGTTTGTTTAATCGTTAGGGTTTGTCGTGATCTAAGTTTAGATCCTCCCGACAAACTACTTTCAGATGGAAATTTCATTAGGGTAAACTTTACTTCGCTGCGAAGAAGGGTTGATAAAAGTTATTTTCGTCGCGATTAACCTCTATATGATCGCAGCGAACCTTGAGTAGTAACTTTTTTTTTCGTACCTTGTTGTGGTTGGTTGCATCGCATATTTTTTTAGTATAATAGCAAACCAACTCAAACTTTAGTTATCTTTGATATTGTATGTATGCTTGTCTATAACATGTTTAAACAAGCACATATTATAGTAAGCTTTTCTATTAATTTGTAAATCATGTTTATAACAAATACGTTTAGGATTGTTATTTTAGTTCTTATATCATGTTTATAACAAGCACGTTTAGGATGACTATTTCATTTCTTATGACATGTTTGTCTGTGTTATTATATGTTTACGGGTTTTCAGTTATGTAATCTTATTTATGTGCACATTGAGAAGCATCTAGGGATGATGTATGGCCTTCAAGATGGGATGTGATTAGTTATTATCGCTGGGAGTTATACTCTAGGATGTACGTGGTAATGATATGCATTTCCATCAATTTTGTTTTTCAAGTTATGGAGTTTGGTTGTCATTTATATTTCTTCAAATATCTAAGTAATTGACGGGATATATCACATCCCTGAACTGCTTCATATTCTCACAGATTATTGAGATATAACGTATTAAGCTCTTATATATTAAGATATATGATTCAATAGTATTTGTATAAACTATAATATGAGCACTTCAGATGTCCATTCTCTGAACTGATCGACGAACATATTATCCCATATGCTTGGGAAAGTTCAAGTGAGTTATCTAAGAAATGAGATTTGGGCCTCATAGCTTAAGGAACGGTTGTTGTGAGTGTAGGTCGGTCTTATCGGAAGATTACCTCATATATTTCCTTATGGTGAGCATATGTTGCATGATGTTGCTGTTGATTTCATATGCACCATACTTGTGCATAATTGTTTTTTTTTATGTTGAATGGTTTGTTAAGTTTACCATGAATTAGTCAAGTACCAACCCAACGGAAATCTTGGTTAATTTTATGCCTAGAACCAATATTATTAACCTTAAAGTAGTGACTTCAAAGGTAATGTATAACGCGCTTGCAGAAATCGTCTGCATTAATAATTATGATGAGTGCAGTACATATAAATACCCAATCACAAGTCTTAGCTTGATATAATTCAATATACGTTTTTAATAAGTTTCGTATAATTTAGATTTTTTTTCATTAGGGAACGAATTCCCAATCATAACGTTTTTTTATTGTTTAGCGAACAAAACTCACTTCACCTCCTAGTTCTGTTAGGGGGAATATTTAAAAAGTAAAAAAAAAGATATTCTACTTATATTGAGACTCAATGATATAGATCATTAAGTTAGAGAGGATCAACCATCCGTATTTACATATAAGAGCACTCATAAGGAACCGATGCGCTCTAAGTGGTAGAAACGTTCTAATCACCTTAGTTGATATATCTTACAAAATAGAGGTCTAAATGCGTTTTTAATTTCCCAGATCGTTGACATTAAGCTAGAAAATGACATGTTTGCCCATTTAATAAAGATATTTGTTAAGTATCCACATCTTATACAAAGTCCTTGTTGGAAATGTCTATACGATAAAACATAAGGGCAACGGAAAAGTTAATGAGCACATCTACGAGATGGCCAATATATATAGAAAACTTACGGCACTCAATATTCATTTTCCTGAGACTATGGAAGTGTCTCACATTAACTTATTTCTCCATTGTAGATTTAATGTCCTAGAGACAAATTCTGATTTTTTAGAGAAGAAATGAAACATAACCAAATTTACCTTCAGGATCCAGTAAAGAATGGGTAAAGCCCAAGAAGGCAAATGTAAAAGAAATTTTGTAGTATGTTTCCATTGCAAATTTATGGATCATTGAAAGATAGATTGTCCCAAGTTCAAATAATGGATAGCAAATAAGGGTAAGCTCTATTATGTAGTAACTTCATATGGTAATTTGATTATAGTATCACAGGACACATGATGGGTGATATAGAACCCATAACTCATGTGTATATTTATTTACACAGTTCAATCCAAAGCAATTATATCAACAAATGAGTGATAAATATTTTTACTACAGATGGTGTGGTTTGCCCAATTGAAGTCATTTGTAAGTTTAAATTATTTTTAAATTTATTACATGTTTTATTTAAAGATGTTTTATTTGTTCTCTCTTTTAGGATGAATTTATTGTAATTTTAAATATTGGATAAATCTGGTTATACTTGTCCATTTGGAAATGGATAATTACAACTCTTTCATGACCAACGTGTAATTGGTTGGGGTGTCCTTGATTTTAATGATAATTTTTATAAGTTAAATAACATCAATTTTTATCTAATTGCAATGAATGTAGCACATATAGCACCTTCTCAGCATTAGTATCTCTATAACATATGTGTTTAGGTCAGATATCTAGAAAGAGAATAGGAAAGCTTGTTACTGATTGACTATTAGGTCCTATTGATTACACCTTAGATAAATGTATAAGGAGTATAAAAAAGAAACAAGACAAGCAAAAACGTTTTGAGACCTCTCATGCTGAATATATCTTGGATTTAATCTGTAAAGACACATATGGCCCATTCTCTGCAACATCATAGAATATTAGAACATACTTCATAACTTTTTGAACATACCCTTTTAAGGGTTAAAATTTTGTCTTTCCCAATAAGTGTTTGATTTTTGAGACGGTAACAACATTATATTATGAGAATGTAGATTTGGGGGAAGGATTTAGATAACACTTTTTTTAGAAAGAATTAGAACCATTTTATTCACTCTCTGACATTGAAGCTCCAACTATAATTAGTTTATCGCTCGTCAATGTTATGCTACAGAGTTATGTTCCTCTTATTGATGCCTTACTTCGACAAAGTATAAATTTTTATATTTTTTCTTATGAACAAACTTACTAACCTAAAGAAAAAAGACAAACCAATGAGTTGGCATTGTGTAGTTCCACTTGAGAGATGAAGAATTTAATATCTTTGTATTATGTGGAATTCCTTGATGATCATCAATGAACTTCAATCATTCTGGAAAATAACCAAATCACCTTTTATGATGCTATGAGAATTTTGACTCGAAAATTTAGATTGAAAAAATCAATGAAGAATACCAATTAATGCAAGAAAATTCAACTTAAGATCTTGTCATGTTACCCGAAATGAAGAAAGCACTCGATTGCAAATGGTTGTTTAAGACCAAATATTATGTTTTAGGGAAAGTGAAAAAAATACAAAGCTCATCTTGTAGCGAAATTGTACGATTACACTAAAGAGATTGACTATTTAGAGCTTTTTTCTCTAATATAATCAAAATAATCGTTTGGGATAAACCTGGCTATTGTTACTTGTTATGACCTTGAATTTCATAAGATGGATGTTAAGACATAATTCCTCAATGAATTAAAATTTTATGTATATAGACCTAACGTCGATGTTGTGTAAACTAAAAAAATCTATATATAGACTCAATTAGGCGTCTCATTAGTAGTACCACAAGTTCCTACACATTGTCATCTTATTCTACTTTGAGTTAAACCTTATTGAAATTATGTATATCACAAAATTAATGGGAGTAAAATGATATATTTAGTGATGTATGTAGATGACATACTCATAGTCACTAACGACGTAGGTTTATTATATTCTACAAGGAATTTAAGCTAAACAAATATGATATGGAGGACCTAGGTAAAGCCTCATATGTCTTAGGGATCCATATTGTACAGAACCACCGTAGGGGCATCATGGGTCTCTCGTAAGAGAAATATATTAAAATCATGTTGTTGTTATGGTATGTACAACAAAAAACCCATGGATATTCTTATAGCAAAAGATGACAAGTTTTCACTCTATCAGTGCTCTAAGACGGATTCAAAAAGTCATTTCATATAGAGAATATCATATTTCTCGGTAGTTGGTAGTCTCATGTATACTTGGTATGCACCATACTAGAAATATTATTCATGGTTTTAATTTTGGGAATAATATCAAACACTTTAGATTAACATACAACAACTAAGTATGTGGCATGTATCACAACATCTACTTATACACTTTAGTTGAAGAATTTGGTGATGATAGTTCAATTTTCATGTTCTTGAACGGAGCCTAAATAAGTCTAAGGATATATACATTAAGTTCATTATTATGAAGGAACAAATCTAAATAGGCTAAATGAGGGTTGTACATATTGAACAATGTATTTCAAATATAATCAAAATAAATTAGGCCTAACTCTCTCAAACGCTCATCCGACAGATTTCTATAACCGCCAGGCCTTATCGGACCAAGTAGGAGTTCATTTTAGTAATTATTACCATACATATGTTGTTTCTTCACAAACTCAACAAACATATACACGGACATGGCATCTTCTTGCTTATCAGCAATAGATTGAGCCTTGATAGCAGTTCATGGGGAAAATCAATGTCATAATCACCCAACTCTACTGACCACTTGGTTATCCTGCTTGATATGTCTGCTTTCTGAAGAACATTCTTTAATGGAAAAGACGTTCGGACAATGATAGAATGAGACTGAAAATACGACCTCATTTTTCTTACAACAATCACTAAAGCTAGTGCAAGCTTTTCAAGCTTCAAGTACCTCTTCTCAACATCCATCATGCTCTTGCTGATGTAGTACACCCGGACGAGGATAATTTTCCACCTCTCTTACCAACACTGCACTTATAGCATATTCTCACACAGCCTAGTATACATAAAGTGTTTCTCTTTCCACAGGCTTAAAAAGGGGTTTTGGTGAAGACAAGTGCTTCTTTATTTCATCAAAATATTTGGATGTATTATGGCTGTATTTCATCAGAAGATTTGCACATAATTGATCTTCAAGAAACTTTTGCCAACTTAAATAAGGTGAATTTAAAGCTAAATGCAGAAAAGTGTGTCTTTGGGGTGCAGTCCGGAATTTTTTTGGGTTATATGATAAGTAAGAAAGGGAAACAGCATGATCCAGATCAGCTTGATGCCCTGTTAAAAATGGATCCTCTTGAAATATTAAAGAAGTCCATAGGTTGAGAGGAAGATTGGCTGCTTTAAATCGTTTTATTTCAAGGTCTTCGGACAAGTGTGCTCTGTTTTTCAGACCTTGAAGAGTGCTAAAGATTTCAACTGGTCTCCACAATACAACCAAGATTTTGATGAAATAAAGAAGCACTTGTCTTCACCAAAAACCCTTTTTAAGCCTGTGGAAAGAGAAACACTTTATGTATACTTGGCTGTGTCAGAATATGCTATAAGTGCAGTATTGGTAAGAGAGGTGGACAATTGTCCTCGTCCGGGTGTACTACATCAACAAGAGCCTGATGGATGTTGAGAAGAGGTACTTGAAGCTTGAAAAGCTTGCACTAGCTTTAGTGATTGTTGTAAGAAAAATGAGGTCGTATTTTCAGTCTCATTCTATCATTGTCTGAACGTATTTTCCATTAAAGAATGTTCTTCAGAAAGCAGACATATCAAGCAGGATAACCAAGTGGTCATAGAGTTGGGTGATTATAACATTGATTTTTCCCCATGAACTGATATCAAGGCTCAATCTATTGCTGATTTCTTAGTAGAATTCCATTCGGAGAGGAGTTCTAAACAAGATTCAGAGGAAAAAACTAAAAACGAATGGCTAGTCCGGACTGATGGTGGATCAAGCACAATGGGTTGTGGGGCTGGAATTTTCTTAACCTCTTCGTATGGTGATAAACTATATCAGGCTATATGCTTTGGGTTCAGGGCCTCTAACAATAAGTATGAATATGAAGCAACTATAGTTGGTCTTAAATTAGCCTTCCTATGTGGGGCTAAAAGAGTTAGGTTGATGAGTGATTCTCAGCTTCTTATCCACCATGTCCAAGGTCAGTCTGAGGCCAAGAAGGAACAGCTAATAAAATACTTATTCATCATTAAAGAAGTGGCAGCCAACTTCAAGAATGTTTTCTATGAGCATATTCCTAGATCATAAAATACGCTGCCAGATTCCATGGCAACCATAGCATACTCTGAGTCCTACCCTTGGATTCATATACAAGAATTCCCATCCATACAATCAAATCAGAACAAGGAAGAGGAAGAGAGCTTAAGTATACAAGTAGTTTAATCTAAATATTGGAGATTTCCCCTTCTTCAATATATCTCTGATGGGGTTTTCCCTTCGGATAAAGCTATAGCAAGAAAAATTAAGCACAAGGCTCGTGGTTTTTTTTATCATAAGAGAGTTTTTATATAAAAAATCCTTCAGCGGACCTCTCCTGCGTTGTTTGGGGGTGGAAGAATCCCAAACCGTTTTATCTGAACTACAAGACGGAGAAGGATCAGCACATTGTGGCTACAGGGCACTAACCTGGAGAGTTTTGTTGGCTGGATACTATTGGTCATCCATAATGGCAGATGCTAAAGAATTGTTGAAAAAGTGTGATCCATGTCAAAGGTATGGTAACGAAATCCATGTCCCAGTAGTGCCTATGAAGTTTTTATATGAGCCAGTACCTTTTGTTCGTTAGGTATTGGATTTAGTTTGGCCTCTACCAATAGCGTTCTTGAGGGTGCACGACTATCATTGTAGCTATTGATTACTTCTCAAAGTGGATAGAGGCAGCTCCTCTGGCAGGAACCACTTCGAAAGTTGTCATAAAGTTTATCTTATCCAATATATGTTGCAGATTTGCGATTCCTCAAAAGATTACCACAGATAACAGGCCACAACTTGATAACAAGGATATGGAGAATTTATGTGTCCCCTGGGGTATTCAGCATTGTTTCTCTTCTCCTTTCCACCCACAAGAAAATGGCCAGGTTGAAGTGGCAAACAAGAATATTTTGTCCGGATTAAAAATAATTTAGAAGGGGCTGCAGGGAAGTGGCCAAGCTATCTGCAAGAATTGTTGTGGGCATACCGAACTACTCCTAGGGCTGCTACACAGGAATCTCCTTTTGCCTTGGTGTATGGGATGGATGCTATTACTCTTATAGAAGAAAATCTACCATCATACAGGGTCCATAACTATTCCGAACAAGCCAATGAAATGTCAATTAGGAATCTGTTGGACTTAATAAAAGAAAGAAGGATTAAAGCTCATCTTAGAACAGCCCACTACCAAGGCTTGATGAGGAGCAGATTTGCTTCCAAGATCAAGAGAAGGGATTTTTAACTGGGAGATAAAGTTTTGAGAAAAGTTTTCTTACATACTAAAGAGAAGCAGTTCGGTAAGTTGGCTATGAATTGGGAAGGCCGTTATGAGATCTCCGAAAAGCTTAAGCCTTGGACATATAGGCTTCAAGACAAAGAACGAAGGGTTCTGACGCACCCATGGAATATTGAACACCTCAAGTTATATCTAGAATAATATTTGTGTAAATATTTACTTGTTAAATGTCAATGTAAATACTATGGGGTATACTCGTTCCTACCTTGGTGGCGCGGGGAGGTTTTAATGAGGTGTCCAGTTTTTTCATTCAATAAAATATGATGTCTTCTTAAAACATCCGATGTGGTTTAACTACAATTTTATTCAAGTACAAGTCTTTGATTTAACACTTTGGATCTTTGACAGATCGGATTAATCTGGTTGAATGATGACCATTAAATAAATGTCATATGAGATATTAAACATTCTCACTTTAATACTATCAAAATAGTCTTAAATTAGGGTTTAAACATTAGCCGTTAAAATTAAAAGGAAAGAAAATATTAAACAAAGCAAGATTTGATAAATAAACCTGTCCGGACTAAAACCGGATAATGTTACCAAATTACAAAATATGCCTTGGCCATCCAAAGACTTTAAGTATTTTAAAAAGACCTATCTGGACTCAAACCGGATAACATTACAAAAATACATTGGCCATCCAAGGACTTTAGTAGTTCAGAGAAGTAAGAAAATTAGAAAAAATGTTTAAAACCTCAGGGTTTGTTCCCTTCGGATTGTCCTTTATCACCTCCTTTCTTGGGACTTTTGAGTTCAGAACTCGAACTTTCACCGGTTCTTTCCTCTTCATCAGTGGTGGAGTCTATTCTAATTCTATAATTATGATTGTCGCCATCTGCCATAGTATGAAATGGGAGGTCTTCGTACTCCACATATTTCCATAAGGGACCATGGGTCCTCTTCGGAAACGTTTCATAGAAGAGCAGCACCATGTCAGACTTAACCTCAGCATAGCTTGCTTCCAAGGAGTCTATAACCTCATTGGTGTATTTATCAATGCTTGCCTGAATAGTTTTTTCCTGCTCCTTTACCCAGTATTCTTTCTCCTTGATCACCTTAAACACAGTATCTTCTAAGGAAGTCTACTCACCGGACAAGGTTTGAATGATATCATCTTTGGTCTTCAAGTCTTCCCTTAGTGATGTGAGATCCTTTTCCAAACTGGAGCACTTAGTTTTGAGTTCGGTATTGGTCGTCTCCAAAGTGGCAAGTTTGGTTGATAGATCTCTTTTTCCTTCCTTAGTGCTTCTATCTCTTTCTTCAATTCTTCTATGCGCTGATTAGTGTTAAGAAGATTGGTTGACAGAGACTTTTTGTCAGTAGTGAGGGTATTGATGAGTGTAGTTTGACTCTTCATTTATCTCTCTAGATCAAGCACTGGCTGG
Source organism: Limnanthes douglasii subsp. nivea (assembly GCA_036936605.1). Lineage (NCBI taxonomy): Eukaryota > Viridiplantae > Streptophyta > Magnoliopsida > Brassicales > Limnanthaceae > Limnanthes > Limnanthes douglasii. The sequence continues at coordinate 211,261,611 of JAUPFV010000004.1, forward strand.
ATGTGACCAAGAAGGGAGTGGGCCACAATGTCTTGTTCTCTTGAGACAGATAAAGACTTACCATTGTAAGTCACTATGTTAGAAGAGCCTGAAGGACGGAAGGGACCAACAAAGTCATCCTTCTCAGAGTCGTTGAAGTATAGATCGATGTCTTTAAGGGAACTAATGTCCACTACATCAATCCCTCCTCTGGTACCCTCTCTGGACTGCAGACCCGTTGGAATCTTCTCTGGCAGGGTGGGGTCAACAGGGGCTGGTGGAGGTAGAAGCTCTGAAGGGAGAAAAATAATTTCTTCCCCTAAAGTGACCTTTTCCTTTTTGGCAGCCTTTTCATCATTGCTAGCTCCTCTTTTTCGATCCTTTTTGGGAGGCCTTGGTGGATTTTTTTATTCTCCTGCCTCCATAACAGTCTCAGCTTCTACTACCTTGAGCAAGGCATCATTGATTCTCCCTTGGTTCCCTGAACCGATCCCCTCTATGGCAGCTTGAATTGTCTATGTTGCAGCTTTCTTTTTCTTCCCTTTCATCTTGTTGGGAGCCTTGGCTCTAGAGGGCAAGACCAGTTTACCATCTTTGGCTTCTGTCCATTTTAGGATTACGCCATGAGGAGGGGGTATAGTTAGTTTTTCCCATGTGAGATCCCTCCGACCTGTGGCGTTCCACGGATAGGACCTCACCAGATTGCCTGAGATGAAGCAGCTGTGGAAGTCATTCCCCCAACGCTCTACAGCCCATGCGTTCAGTTTGGAACAAGTTGTTTGCCCCTCCTCCAGGTGTCCGGAAAACTATTTCGGCAACACTAAAAAAAAGATTGACAAATAAATTAGAAGAGAAATATTTGTAAGTTAAAAAAAAGATGAAAAACAAAGATAAAGAACTTACTCGTATTCTTCCATCTGCTAGTTAACATACTTGGGTTGGTATTGGCTTTGATCTTCCTACCATTCTCCCAAGACCCACAAATGAACAAGAATTGTGTCCTCCAGTTCTTCTCAAATTCCAATAAGTCGTCTACCACCTTGAAGTTGTTCCCCATATTATGATGGTAGAAGGGAATATGGTGATTCTTGCATAGACTTGCTATAGCGGAAAATTTCTCCATTGGGAGAGGGATTTTAGACAACCTCGATGACATTATGCAGGCGAGGAGAGATTACCAGGTTTTCGGGCTCAATTGGCTTGGGCAGAGCTTCACTAGGTGGAAGTACCTGACAATTTCTGGGTCTAGTGGGAACCGAAGTCCCCAGTTTAGCACCTCGGTGAAGATGACCACCTCATTGAGTTTACAGCCCATCGGAGTCTCCGGTGTGACAGGTATCCTTAACTTCACTGACTCTGGGATCCCCCACTTTGTCCGGATCCGGCCCAACTTGGCGGTATGGGTGTAGACATAATTTATATTCAGTAGGGCCAGCAAATATTTAACATTAAAATTCTTAAAGCAAGGCCCTACCTTGCCCTCCAAGCACTCCGGGAGATCTGGATGAGCCACACCAACTTTGACTTTGCCTTTGCCCTTCCTATCAGAGGCAGCATCCCCGGTTTGACTTGATGCTTCAGTTTTGAAGGGGGCCTCTTCGATACTGTCGTCCATCACTTCTTCCATTATTGTGGAAGGTCTATTAGTTGATGTGGATGGGAGGGATCATCTTCTGGCACCAAATTATATTCAGATGAGTGAGTGCCTGTTTTTTCTGAAGGTCTGGTGTCCGGTTGAGGTTCTAATCCAGAGGACTTCGCCTTTAGGGCTATTTTAGATGCCTCTGATCCGGAGGGCTTATCCTTTGGTGCTATTTTAGACACCTCCGATCCGGAAGGCTTATCTTTCGATGTTGGCTTAGATGCTTCCAATCTCAAGGGTTCTGACAATGAAGTAGTTGCTTGGGATTTGACCAGACGAGTCGTCCGGCGTGGAGTTGATTTTTCTTGGGACTTCTCAATGTCTGAACCCATAGCTAAGAAAGGGAAGGGTTTTCTAACACTCGAGACTGTTTTTTCCTTGGCAGTGGAGGGTTGAGACTCCTGAACAGAAGAGCCTGAGGGGAGAGGAGAGAGACTTGGTTTAAACAACTGTTTGGGTTTTGGATTTCTAGATGAGGATGACCCTTGGTCATCTTCTTAGGGTGGTTCACCAGACTTTTCGCTTGGGAAGACTGAGGGACCAACAGCAACACGATTCTCCCTTTCGACTTTTCTTGTTTTTTCTAACTTTGACAAGTTCAACCAGCCACATTTCACAAGAGCGTTTCTGGCCGTGAACATAAAACTATTCAAGAACAAGTTTGAAAACAAGGGTGAAAATCTCTCTAGAAAGTTTTTGAGTAATAAAGACAATGGAATAGAGAAAACTGGTTTATATATCAGTAAAAAAAAAGTAATTGTTACCTAGGAGGATTTGAAAAGGTTTTGCAATGATTAAAGACAGCGCAGACATGTGAAAAAATAAATGCCTAGGCCACTTTCTAGGCTTAGTGGGAGCGTCGATCTAGGTAGAAAAACGCCTGGCAGGTCGAATCATACTGGGACACGTGTACCACGATCCAAGAAGAAAACTCTTAGAATTTTGGAAAAGGAATTCAGTTCGGACAAACTTCGAACTAGGTGCACAGGCGGGTCAAACAAAATCGTCACTGGCTAAAGTACATTTTTTTAGTCCTGCTAAAGATATTTGACAAGGTCTAAAAAAAGGAAATTCGGACATAAACTTGCCACTGAATTATCTGAATATGAAAAAAGTAAAGAAACACCTAAACACGTTTTGACTAAGCTATGTGCTAATCAGCTTAATAAGTAAATGGGTACTTAAACTTGACACGGTTTCACAACTTGACCCGAAAGCCCATGGGTCCTTAATTAAGGGTATAAATACCCCAACTACTTTCATTAATGAGGGTAGTGAACATTTAATACAACCAGGCTGCTCAAATCTCTCACTACTTTATACCAAAATACTTAATACTCAAAGCACTTTACAAAATTACCCTCAGCCCAAAATAAACCACACTAGATATTATTTCACATAGCTCCGGTTTCGATAGAGATTAAATTGCAATATTCAAATAATGATTTTTTATATTAGAAAAGCGATAAAATTGTCAAAACAATATGTATTTTTTAAAATGTATTAGCATGTGAAGAAGTAAAATATTTGTATATAAACACACACCTCTTAATGTCTATATAAACATTCATGAATTTAAATATTGATCACCAATAAGTGTATATCCCTTGTGAGACAAAAGGAGACAGAAAATAAATCCAAGCTATATTATAAAAAATTAAATTCATGTAGTTCGATAAAAATCAAGTAAAAAGAGAGTAGAGAATATCGTAATTGTATTTACTATATTTGTTATTGTGTAAATATTTTATGTTTTTTACAACTTTCATATTCTTAAAGTTGTAATAGAGAATTTGTTAAATTATTTAACAACTTTCGGTTAAGGTTCACGTGAATCATACAATTACAAGTAGTGTAAAATGAGATGTATTTTTAAGTGGACTAGGCTCTCTTAATATTTAGTTCAAAGGCTAGTCTCTATAGGCTGGTGAGGTTAATCTCATCTTGACCCAAGAATTAACCTGAATAATAAAAGCTCTCTTTACTCAAACAAAGCATATGTATAGGTAGAGAGCAACACTTTTCTAAAACCTGAAAACCCTAGCTCAAACACTTAGCCATCTTATTCTTTTTCATCTTACAGCCATGGATTCCGGTAACACGTTTCTCGTTCGAATTTTCTGTTTTTCTGGCCATAACCTTCTATTGTGGTTGATTCTTAACTTTCCCCTTTCAAACAAAGAGGAAAATTATGAGTCCAAATTTATCCCTCAAAAATAAGAATCGAGCTTGAGAGAGAAGTTGGATTAATAAATCAGCAGTTTAATCGTAAGATGGAACGTACCAGATATCCAGTAAGCTTTGAACTACTTGATCTCTCACAAAATCCAGCTTGATATGTTTAGTTCAAGTGTGAAACACGAGATTATAAGCCAAAGAACTGGGCCCCGTGTTATTACACTAGATAATAGGAGATCGATGAATAGAAACCCCAATTTCACTAGAAACAAACCTCAGCCATATCAACTTCACATATAAATTAACCAAAGAGCGATACTCAGACTCTGTACTAGAGTGCACAAAAGCATACTATTTATTGGAAGACGAAAAAATGATAGAGTCTTCAAATGAAATAAAATAACCACCATCTGACCGGTGGTTATCCAAAGAAGCAGTTTAGCCAGCATAAGTAAAACCATTGAGAGGAAGATCTCACTTTGGTCTGATATAAAGTCCCAATGAAGCAGTACCAGATAAGTACCTTATAATATTTTTCACATAATTATAATTGTAGATTCGTGGGGAATTGTTTAAAATTACTCATTTTTTTTACATTTAAGACAATGTATGTATGAGTATGTAAACCATATTTTAATGGCCATAAAATTCTTCCGTATCTTGTAGGACTCAGAAGAGGTTATTCATTAGATTGAGAGATTAAAATACTAATACGCATTATAGTGGAGCAAGCGTTTGCAGTGGAAATTTGTCCATGGATAGTATGTTTTTAACATACTTAGTTTGAGTTAGATAAAAACCAGTATCATCACGCTAGACTTTAATTCCTACGAACCACCGTAGACAACCTATGTATTTGAGAGAAAATTAGAATTGAGTCTCTGAATAAAGCTATTTGTGTAGGAACGTACATTACGAGTAACAATGATGGCATCTATGTAGACTAATATGATAATAAACACATCTTTAGTAGCATAAAAAACATAAAACATCCAGCTCTAGAGTTCTTAAAACTCAACAGGAGCAATGTGTATTTCAACTTAGAATACCAAGCATGTGGAGCATGCTTTAATCCATAAAGTTCTTTGTATAGATGACATACATGAGAGGGTTTTTTAGGATCAATAAACCCTTTTGGTTTCACCATGAAAAATCGGTAATCATCCTGTTTTAAAAAGCATTGTCAATATCTAACTGTCTCACGTCTCACTCATTTGAGACAACTAAAGTTAGAACAAGCCTAATTGTAGAAAACTTAATTAATAGACTAAAATTCTGAGTAAAATTAATACGAGATGTCTGGTAAAACCCTTAAGCCATAAGTTTATCCTTATAGCAGTGAATAGAACCATCATGATTATATTTTCGCTTATACATTCATTTAGAGCTTACTAAATTCATATTAGCAGCGTAAGGGACAAAACACCAAGTGTGGTTAGCTATAAGTGCAACATACTTTACCTTCATGGTCTGAGCTCAATTAGGATCAATAAAGCCTGATAAAATAGAGTAAGTTCCTTATTCAAAAGAGTAGGAAAAGTAGTGTTACATGATATATAACTTTAGGTGTACAGATTCCTACATTGGCTCTAGTTGTCATAGGATGATTGCGTAGAGTGACTTTGTTTGGGTTAGATGATTTGAATTGGAAAAATGTAGATCCTTGATTAGGTCTGGTGTGGCATTTCTTGTGTTTGTTACGTGTGTCGCCAAGGATTTTTCATGTGTGAACATGTTATCATTATTTGGTGGAAGGGTTTATGATATTTGTCTTTATGCGTCAAGGATGTCTATTTTCAGTTATTCTTGTAAGTAGGGTCTTCCTTGTGACTTTTCCTTCACAAAACATCCAAAACTATGAAACTTAAGATAGACAAAGTTATCCAAGGTTAGCTGGTAGACAAATAAAATAGTCTTATCAATTTCTGTAACATGCAAAATATTTTTTAGGTTGATATGTTTATCTGTTTTTGTTGAAATAATTGAACTACCTAACTGTTTTATACTCAGTTTTCACCACTACCTACTGTTATAGATTTGTTACCTTTATAGTCGGTCACCAATTTTGAGGTTCCATTGACATGGTGACTAACACAACTCTCAACATACTAGTTATTTCACTTCCACCTAGATCTTGTGACGCTAGAAGAGCATTATGATATGACTCGTTTATTTGTTGTTTTGTAGGAGCATATCCCATTCTATAAGGATCATCCCTAAAATGGCACCACTATGTCATACTTTCCATAGATTTGATAAGTAGGTTGGTTGTTATTAAACTTTCCTCATCGGCCTATGTAGTTACCCCTACCTATAAAATTATAAGAGTAGTTGTTAGAGTTCATTCGCATATAGCCTCTTCCTTGTCCCCTAAGGTAACCATTATTATGGTTCCTTAAGTTTATATTGTTATTGTTTGATGATCTATTTTTTGATTTGTTAGTTGAGTAATTTGTTGAAGCTATACTAAGATTTTCCATAAAACTTTGCAGTTTGTTGAGATGATCAAGTCTAATCTCAAAATTTAGGAAAGTGGCTTGAAGATCCAGCCAATTCTTGACCTCATTGTCAGCTAAGTTAACAGCTATAGGTGTATAATCTAAATCAAATCCAGCCAAAACTTGTAAAACAAGGTCATCCATAGAAATAGGAGATCCGACAAGAGTTAGATCATGAGCAAAGTGTTTCATCTTCCCTAGGTATTCCTCTATTGAGGAGTTTCTTTTCCTAGTCCTTTGAAATTTTAACTTAAATAAGGTAATGCTAGAACTTGTTTGAGTATCTGACAATCTCATTCTAGTATCCCACAGTCCTTTGAAGGTTTCTTCCTTCATAAGTTGGGCTGCTACTTCAGGGGTCATGATGTTGTAAAGCTACCAAAGAAGTAGCTGGTCTTTTGTAACCCGATCATCATATTCTAAGTCGTTAATCATAGTACATGGATATGACATGCATTAAGGTGGACTAGACTCTCTTGATATTAAGTTCAAAGGTTAGTCTTCACGGGCTGGTAAGGCTAATCTGAACTTGGCCAAGAATTGATCCAAATAATAAAAGCTCCCTATTCAGACAAAGCACAACTCTATGCAGAGAACAACACTTGTCCTAAATCTAAAAACCCTAACTCAAACACTTGGCCATTTTCTTTTTATCCGTCTGAGACTCATGGATTATGGTAACACGTTTTTAGTTTTGTTTTTTTATTTTGCTGGCTACAACCTTTTTTCGAAGTTAATTCTTGACTAGCTCTAACTTTCCAATTGTAGATCGCACAGCAGCCATCGTAGTTCTCAAGATTTTTAGGCCATCTCTAACCTCGGTCTCGGTGACCGGGGGTCGAAAATAGTTCACAAATGTCGGTGTCGGTTTCCAAAATAGGAGACCGATGTACTGTTCGAGCTCGATCTCGCGCTCTCCGACCGGAAGAGAGAGAAAACGTGTGAAAAGAGAAAAAAAATCTGAATTTCAGTCGCAGGAGAGAGAAAGACAAAAAAAACTAGAAGAAAGAGAACAGAGAGGGTAAATATATATAATTTATTCAATTTGAAAACTTAAGTTTAATTTGTAAACTTAATTTGTAAACTTAAGTTATTCAATTTATTCAAGTTGTAAAGCGTTGTAAAATTTATTTAATTTGAAAACTAAATTATAATATAAATATAAGTTTAATTATAGTATAATAAACTTAAGTTATAATGTAAAATTTTATTTATAATAAATAATTAAATTATAATAATTATTTAAATTTATAAATTTAATTTAATTTTGTAAATAGTCTCTACGAATTCATTTATAATAAAAACTTAATTTATAAATTGCAGAAATCAAATACATAGAGGTATTATTTTTTTCGAAAATAAATTTTCAAAAAAATAGCAACCGAAACTTAAAAACACACCTGCAAAATAAATAAAAATACAAGAAAACACAAATAACAAAGAAACAATTAGGATAAATTACATAGAGAAATTATTAAAACCATAACTTACACTTGGTCCATCATTTCCATAATCCGTTCTGTCGTTAAATGAAGGTCGATATGTAGCGCGCTCGTTGCGTTCACGTATATTTTTCTTTTTTTGGTCCAAAAGCTTTTCGAGTCCGGATTCATATTGGTGGTATCAACATTCATGATGTTACAATCATTCGCCTCTTTCATGATGTTATAAGTATCTTTCATATATCCTATCTTAGTTCGTGTAAGATCATTCGCCTCTTTCATGAGTGCGTTAGCTTCAGCTTGCATTGCTAGAATCTTACCCAAGCCTTCAGTCATTTCCGCAGATGCATCGCTATCACTTATCTTATGTTTATTTTTGTTCCGACGAGCATGATTTCTACCCATGGGCCTATTAATATTAGTAGCGGGTGGATCGGTATCAACTCCGAGATCACAAGAAAATTGTGATTCCGTAAACTGTTCTTCGGAATCCGTATTAATAGGACGAGGCTGGTTGGTTTGAGAAGTATCAAAATTTGATGTTGTCGATTGAAACATCACAGAATCCTTTAGAATTTCCCAACAATGATGGAATTGAAATTGTTTTCCACTGGCAAGATTTGAATATAAGTGTAGTTTGAGAATTTCCTAAATGAAAAATAATAAATAAATTAGTTAATATTAATATATACATGAACATTAACAATTGTTAAATGTTGAAATCATGTGTAATAAAAATACTTACTTGATCCGCTATGTTAGTTCCACTAACCGGTGCTTTTTCAACTTGCTTGATCGCTTGGTTCCATTTGTTAACCGAAGGAATTATATGTTTTTTCCAACGATTGCTAAGACCTTCTTCAGTTCGTTGTACATGGTTGATGTTGTTATCAATATCTCCTATAAATATTCATACATTGAAGCTATGAATTTTTTCCAAAAACGACTTTCGGTTTGTTGCACTCCTACACATGGATCTTCAGAAATTTTTCTATAGGCTTTGCATAGAGCCATGTCTTCGTTCGAAGTCCATTTTTTGATATTTTTTGGTAGAAGATAAAAGGTTTTTTAGAGAGAGACTATTATTTTCTTTTGGGATAAATGTTTCTGAAATGTTATGAATTAGTTTGGTTCCAAGCTTGTGTATTTATACCATTCAAGATAAAATATACACCCACTAACTTCCACCAATCTATCAAAACTTTATTCTGATTTGACAAAAAGCTTACTCAATTATCTTCAAGATAATAAAACACCCACTAACTTCCACCAATCTATCAAAACTTTATTCTGATTTGACAAAAAGCTTACTCAATTATTTTAAAGATAATAAAAACACCCACTAACTTCCACCAATCTATCCAAACTTTATTTCTGATTTGACAAAAAGATTACTCAATTATCTTCAAGATAATAAAACACCCACTAACTTCCACCAATCTATCAAAACTTTATTCTGATTGGACAAAAAGCTTACTCAATTATCTTCAAGATAAAATATACACCCACTAACTTCCACCAATCTATCAAAAATTTATTCTGATTTGACAAAAAGCTTACTCAATTATCTTCAAGATAATAAAACACCCACTAACTTCCACCAATCTATCAAAACTTTATTCTGATTTGACAAAAATCTTACTCAATTATCTTCAAGATAAAATATACACTCACTAACGTCCACCAATCTATCAAAACTTTATTCTGATTTGACAAAAAGATTACTCAATTATCTTCAAGATAATAAAACACCCACTAACTTCCACCAATCTATTAAAACTTTATTCTGATTTGACAAAAAGCTTACTCAATTATTTTAAAGATAATAAAAACATCCACTAACTTCCACCAATCTATCTAAAATTTATTTCTGATTTGACAAAAATATTACTCAATTATCTTCAAGATAATAAAACACCCACTAAGTTCCACCAATCTATCAAAACTTTATTCTGATTTGACAAAAAGCTTACTCAATTATCTTCAAGATAAAATATACACCCACTAACTTCCACCAATCTATCAAAACTTTATTCTGATTTGACAAAAAGATTACTCAATTATCTTCAAGATAATAAAACACCCACTAACTTCCACCAATCTATCAAAACATTATTCTGATTTGACAAAAAGCTTACTCAATTATTTTAAAGATAATAAAAACACCCACTAACTTCCACCAATCTATTTATTTCTGATTTGACAAAAAGATTACTCAATTATCTTCAAGATAATAAAACACCCACTAACTTCCACCAATCTATCAAATTTTATTCTGACTTGACAAAAATCTTACTCAATTATCTTCAAGATGAAATATACACCCACTAACTTCCACCAATCTATCAAAACTTTATTTATGATTTGACAAAAAGATTACTCAATTATCTTCAACATAATAAAACACCCACTAACTTCCACCAATCTATCAAAACTATATTCTGATTTGACAAAAATCTTACTCAATTATCTTCAAGATAAAATATACACCCACTAACTCCACTCACCCACAAATGCTTCTATAAATACACGGAATCATTAACTTCTTCCAATTCAAAACACTTGCCACAACTTTTCCAATTCAAAACACTTCTCACAACCCTTTTTCCAATTCAAAAGACTTATCTGGTATTTTTTCAACAAAATGAGTTTCAATAAACCAGATTTTTCTCGTATGCTTTCGAAATGGGAAGCATATTTTGAAGAGTCTCACAGTGATATTCAAAATTTTGTTAACGTCAGTAACTTAGTTCGAAGTCAGACTATGACATATCTTGCAGAAATGTATACAGAAACTGGTACGCGAAATTCAAGTGGTGAAGCTTCAAAACCTCGTGGCTTTGTGCATGGTCGTAAGTACAAATGCCGTAACCGTGAAGGCGGACATGCAAAACTAATGGCAGATTATTTTATTGAAAATCCAACATTCTTCGATGATGATTTTAGAAGGTGCTATCTTATGCATCATAGATTATTTTTACGTATTATGGAAGATGTTCAACAAGAAAATTCATACTTTCAAGGAGGTCTGGATGCCACTAGACGCAATAAATTTACCCTACATCAGAAAGTAACTGTTTCTTTACGTATGTTAGCTTATGCAATACCCGCGGATAGCTTAGACGAAACATTTCATATGGGTGAACAAACTGTTATAGATACTCTGAACGAGTTTTGTGCAACTGTAATAACTTTATATAGAAGTGAGTACCTACCTGGACCAACGACACAAGATTTACGTTGTCCACTCGCTAAAGCTGAACGTAGGGGATTTCCAGGTATGATCGGTTCACTTGATCGTATGCATTGGACTTGGAAAAACTGTCCAACAGGTTGGCAAGGAGCATATATTGGTAGGTCCAAAAAACCAACTATTGTGTTAGAAGCAGTTGATTCTCATGATACATGGATATGACATGCATTTTTTGGTATTCCGGGAGCTCAAGATGATGTTGTTCAAGTGAATTGTTTTTAATTTAAGATTGTATTATGATGTGTAAGTTTAATGCTGCTTAAGTTTAGTTTGTAACCCTGTTTCATTCGGATTCTAGTTTTTTTATTAGACTTTTTGCAGTTGTTCCACCTTATTTCCAGCAAGGTCCAACTCAATATCGCAAAGTATATATTCTTTAATTAAATCATTAATCCTCATACCAATCATTAAATCATTAAATCATAAGTAAACATTTAAACGCAAACTAAAATACACCAGAAAAATATAACACAACATTAAACGTGAATGTAAAATAAATATAATAACTTAAAACACTAAAAGAAGCATAAAACAGATACAAAAACATAAAATGATCAAAGGAACATAAAACAACATTAAGCATGAACATAAAACAACATAAAGTTTAATTAAAGTCATATCATTCGTCAATGGTAGAAAAAAACACCCGGCGGGAAGAAACAAATGGAGTGAAGGTTTCCCGCCTCAAAACGTTTTACGCGGGAACAAAAACACCCTTTCCCGCTAATTATTTTATAACTGAACCACCGAGTTCGAGTCTATAAATACTAGAATCTGACTATGAAACTAAACATTTAAGTTATAACAATAGATGATTCAGGCTGGAACGTGCACGGAGATGCAAACCTCCTAAGCACATTTGACTTCGTCAGAGGTACGATGCAAGAGGAGATTCCTGGTTTCATCGATGCGGTATTGTGCAGAATGTTCTTCAACCACTGTAGGGAGGCGTCGTGTCTAGGATGTTTAATGCCCCGACCACGCGGACGTGAAGAAGTGGTTGATAGGTTAGCTTATCTTAAAACAGTGACTATACAGATTGAGTCACTTCCTTACGAAGTCCGAAGCAAAGTCCGAAATGTATTCAACATGGGATTCCAAAGTACAATTACGCAGGAGATGGTGTCATATGCGATGCAGCAAATGGAGCAAGAAATAGCCGACGCAATAGCCAGCATCGTTAATACTAACTCAACTCCCCAAGGAAGTAGTGATGAAGAGGAATATTCATTCGAGAAACGCTTTGAGTATGGAATGAACTATTCGTCTCCATAAAACTAAGTGTGCAATGCTAACTCAGGGTTAGCTTATCTATTATTTGTTTTAAGTTATTTTCTTATGTATTTCTAATTATGCAATGTTTTTTATTAAAGTGTAATGTTTTAATGCAATCGGCATATTAAGAAGTTTAAGTGTTGTTGTTTTTAAGATATACTTCCAAACAAAAAACATCCAAAGTTTACATTCATTACAATTGTCTAGTCATCAAGCAAAGACGGATAAATTGAAACAACAACCCAAACAACGAGTAAAAACATTAAACAGACATAAATCAACTCCCGCAAAAAAATACCGACCAATATAAGACACATGCCATAGAAGGTAAGAATAACGATAAAAGCCTAAAAAGATTCCCGCCGATAAAATTACTCCCGCCTTAAAGGACTCCCGCCAACACAATAAACTCCCGCCTAAAAGGACTCCCGCCAACAAAATAAACTCCCGCCTAAAAGGACTCCCGCCAACAAAATAAACTCCCGCCTAAGACGACATTTGCTTAACATCATTGAATTAAAAAAATATTAATATTAATTATTAATTAACAATATAGGTTAAATTATTTATTATAGAATTAGTAAATGTAGGATTATAATGTAAATACTGAGAAAGTGAGATAGAATGAGAAATAAAGAGAGCCAAATGAATAGTTAAAAGATACATATTATTTTATTGTAAATAAAAATTAAACACAAAAATTTATAACATAAATTTAAAATAAACAATCTTGTTAAATATTAATATCAATTATTAATTAACAATATAGGTTAAATTATTTATTATAGAATTAGTAAATGTATGATGTTAATGTAAATATTGAGAGAGTGAGATGGAGAGAGAAATAAAGAGAGAGATGGAATTGTTTGAATTGAATTTTTTATATTAAAAGTCTCCGAGATAGTAAAACAACGGTTAAAAATTGTGTGGCAGATCTGTAAATAAATAGAAGTCTCCGGGACTGGACCAGGCCTCTTCAGAGACCTACGATTAGAGATGGCCTTAGTGGCTGAGCTATACTCGGGGGAGCTTCCAAGGCATATCATACCCTTAACGTTATTACGAAACAGAAGTCTAAAAGAGGAAAAGAAAGTCATATATTAATTAGAAGACTTTATTCTACTCAAAATATAATTATAATAAATTCAAACCAAATACTCAAGATATATTCTAACACAATTCACTGATACTCATACATACATAGAAGCTTGTATGATTTGTTGCAAACAACTAACTAAAATGCACCAGGTACACTTTATCTGAAATAAAACAGAAAAGGCGAAAACTAAAAGAGAAAAACAGCTGATAATCATCATAAATTTCAATCATCCATCTGAGACAGATTCCCAAGCAAATCCATCTCTTTTACTGTGAGGAGATCATCACTATGCATAGTCTTCCAGCTATCCATTTCCAGGCAATCTCCCTCATCAAGAACAAACCCTGACCCATAACCAGAAAACAAACTGGAACACGTTTGCTCACACTCATTTGGTCCAACTTTTGTAATGTGAGTAGAATGTGGAATTAGGGTTTTTTCCTTTTCTTGTAAATTTGTCTGGGAGACAGTTTTCACGTAGTTTTCCAGCAATGAGTACTCGGTCTCAGGCTTGTACCGATGTTTAACTTGATTGCGACAAGATTGTTTTCTTTTTGCAACATTCCAATGGTTTTTTATTGTATTTTCAGTTCTACCTGGAAGCCTACGCGCAATCTCAGCCCATCGGCTTCCAAGCTCTTTGTGTGCTTCTATCAGAATTTCTTCTTCTTCTTTGAGCCATGGATCCTTCTATTGAATAATTTTATACAATTATAAACTGATTAAATTAGAATTGCACATAAAGATTTAATAATATGAAATAAAATAAAATAAAAACCTTTATATTCGGTTTCAAATGGTTGTGCCATCTCTCCCGACATTGTTTTCCCATTCTGCCTGTCATCAGATTTGCAACTTGGGACCAATTTGTTCCATACTCAGCAACCAACTGCACCAGTATCCTGAAAACAAAATTGTGTAAAATGTCTTATAATAGAATGAAATCAGCTTATAAAAAAACAAAAGATTTAACCAAAAAAAAAACCAAATGCAAGTTCACTATTTAAGTTATAATAAAAATAAAGTGACTAAATAAATCAATGAACCTCAAGGATTTCTTTTTACCTATCCTCTACAGGACTCCAATGCCCTTCGATTATTTCCATAGGCTGAGAAGACTTCTTTATTTTCGGTGGCGAAATTTCGTTCTTATTCACGTTGTGATCAACATGACTTATGTACGCATTTTCAGAAGAATTTAGTACCATAAGGGTAGATCCAGATTCCACAACATTGAAATTGTTTGGATTTTGGTTTTCAGGCAAAGATAAAGATGTTTGCTCAAAGCAATAGTTACCCTTAGAGATAACATTGTTTGATGGAGAGGAATGACCCAAAGAATAATCGAATTCGTTGGCCGACCAAGAAGAAGATGAGTCAAAGCCAAACCCGTATGGTATAGCTAGATTTTTGCTTGGTGCCATAGACTGGTTTTCATGGTGAGTATATGCAAACTTTGAAAATTCATCACTTAAATTGGCATTGAACTCCATAGAGAGAAGAGTAAAATGTGTGAGGGATGAATCAGAGAATTACATATATATAAAGGGTGGATAATACACAAAGCAATTGAAGTTTTTAAGGTCAAAAGATCCTTCATCACGAAATTCTGCTGATGAGGCTTGACCATTTGGCTATGATTCTCGCACATAGATAAATTCCATGTATTAAATATTAACTTTCGACAAAAACAAGCCCGGAATTTACGCGACTTCATGTCGATAACGACAAAAACACGAGAATAACAAGCCCTTAACATATTAATTAGCAAGCTATCAATTTTAACATTTATGATTTAGTAAGTTTTCCATAATTGTATCTCCTATGAGAATAATTTTTTTATGATATATCACATTTATTTTACTTTCTGTTACATTATTTACATCTTATACATTGCTGAATGCTGATACAGCATAAAGCTAAGTAGTTCTTCAGCATATCTAGAAATGTGATTTGTTTGGAATAAATAAAACTGAAATGACCTTTTAATCTTTTTAGTTTTGAACAAAAATTTATTTTTAGATATTTTTTGATATTTTCTTAATGTTAACATTCTCAAATAGTGATACCTATGACTATGATCAAGTGTGTAGCTGAGTGGGTGAATTTTACTAAGTTATTTTAGGTGATTGCTGAGCCAAAAGACCTTGTAATAAGAATTAGTATAAAACCGGTTTTAGAAGTGTAATTTAGTAAGGTTTTTTTTATTCTAGATTAACATTACAGCTGCTACTCTTGATCAAATCAGTGATTTAGGTATAGTTTACAAGTCTAGTGGATGTAGACTATGTTCAATGGTCGTGGGTAAGATATAGTTGGTGAAAGTAAACTAGGAATAACATGGGTATGGAATGCAGTTTTGTGGAAAGACTTGTAGAGGTTATGGTAGATGTAGAAGCACATATGAAAAATAGAAGTATGGAATTAATAAAAGATGACCAAATTTAAGATGAGATGATGCAAAAGAATGATATAGAAGAATACGATATACAGCATCGATGTCTCGTGATACAAGAAGGTTATGGTTGATTGCCTAAGTTGGAAAATGTGAAGAAACATACGAAAGATGTAGGTTGAGAATATAATATTAGTAAATTGTGTCAGAGAATTCCTTAGGTAGAGTTCAAACTTACGGAATTCTCAAGCTTGATCTAGCAAATCTACTTAACCCTACTGGTACAAAGACTTAGACACTGCCTATTATCTGGGCTGCTTTAACCACCTAAGCTAGTTTGGGAAGGCCATTGCTATTATTAGAAATTCCAAAGGGGAAATTATTGCAGGGCTCTCCTAGATGGCCTCATCCTCTGCTATAAAATGTGAATTTCTAACCTTGATATAGAAACTAACTCCAACTTATTAGCAATGTCAGGAATTTACTATCTTCAAACATGTCTACCTATCATATCTCGCAAAGTGGACACACAAATGCAAATTAAAGCAAGATCTAAATGTATCACAAAGCCCTAATCAATTCAGAGCTATCGCCCTACTAGATAGCTTAGAAACGGGCTTCATTCGAGATCTACACTAGCATTTGCATGATATTTTCAAGCTCTGACGATATCCTCAATATTACAAAGGATCATCCAATATGTAATCTTTATGAAACTAACAATTTTATATGCAGCTAGTGTACCTGACGTAACCTTTTTTTGCAGATCTTCATCACCCATGTATACTCCCTGGAACGGAAGCAGTCCAACTCTAAACAATCTCCTCTATTCATCAGGACCCGAACAAGAAGAAGGAAAGAAGGGAAATTTAATCAGTAGTCCCCAAATGAATTTGAGAATCAGTTTAAGACCTAGCAGGGAGAATCAACTTACATGAGTTCCTCTAGCTGTTTCATTACATTCTTCGATGCTCTCAGTACCCTATAAAGGGCACTCATCAAAATCAGTTGCTACATCACCGTAAGGGTCTTTTAATGTTCTCAGGATTGATAAGAAGGACAACAATCAGAAGCTTGGCTCAAGCTAATATGATTTCAAATTCAATGTACCCAGAAAAGCTTGGCTCACCACAAGACGAATTACCAAGCTTAGAGAAAGATAGAGAATTTCAAGGCGGGAGCTGAAAATTAAATTTGACCCCTCTGAAATTCACTATCTTACTACTCTTTAATATTTAAGGCCTTGTTTTCTTAATCAAGACCAGTACTGTATGGGCTTTAATTGCAACTCTTGTCAAAGCAATTATTATTATCTTTTTTAAGTAAAATATAAAATTGAATAAAAATATTAGTGTTTGGACACTCAAAAGCAGCCGAAACTAAAAATAGACGCTAAATGAAAAAACATAGTTTCGAATCAAATTTCTCTTCACTTCTCTGCATTCTTCGTTCCTAATGCATTTTGCACAGCTTCAAACACCAATCGAAACGACCAATACACAAAGACTTCACCAAGCCAATTGACCATCATCTCGAAGACGGACCGTATCATAAGCAAATTATGCACAATTTTAAAGCATCAACCCTCTGAACTTTCAACCTAGCTCATAGTTGATTATCACGAACAACATTGAGAAACTGACGCAAATACTGGGATAAGAAGAGACATCTCCGGCAAGTAACAGGATTAGGTCCACCAGGGCAATGGATTATCTATACTTAGAGAAGGGTCATACTATCCTACTCCGAGGCATCAGACAAGGTTAGTGATAACTAGAGTTGTTTACATAAGCTAAACCCAGACTTTCGAATATGAGAATAGATTTTAAGTTAGCAATATCATAATGGAAATCAATTTCTTGTCTCATTTTACAATTCAGAGTCCAACGAGCAAGTCAATCAATTGTTTGATTCTAGTCTTTGAATATGTGATTGATGACCATAGAAGGGGAAATGAGCGTTCTACAACAGTTGAGAATAGAATATAAGACCCAAGGGTAGTTGCCATTACTCTGGATAATTAACTGTTGGGAATATTGTTTAGAGATTTCCGGATAAATTCCGAAGTCTTGTTTTAACAATTTCAGATTGAAATTATTTTGGTGGTTCTCCAAAATTTTCAACCGGATAAAATCAGAGCGTGTTCTTTTGAACAAAGAGAATGAATTTTTGTTGTTGTAATCTTCTGTTACAGAACCATACTTATTTATTTAACCAAAATACTCCAACTGTAAAACAGTTTTATGTCCAAAAACGGTTAAAATTTCAAATGATAAACTGACTAAAATTCAAATTCAAATTGGAATTATTTTTCCAAATTCAAATTGGAATTATTTTTCCAAATTCAAATTTCCATGAATTTTCACAATAGCCTTATCATTCAAAATAAATCCAACCCGAACAAGGATCCGTCCATTGGACCCACTAATCATAATATATTCTAACAAGCGTGTACTCCACACTCTCCGACTTGCTCGATAATATATTATGACTACATTGGTCAACTAGTTAATCCAATTACACTAAAATATCCAACATTAACTAGAAGCAAAGAGTCAGTTTCGATCTCTATTTGGTCCCAACCCTTCTTGTCGCAAATTAAAAGGCCATCCAATAAGGCACGCGCTTCAGCCTTTAAAGGAGTAAGCTTACCATAGAAGAAAACAACTTCATGAAGAAGATTACCATCCTCATCTCTAATGATAATGCCTCTGCTAGCTTCACCACTTTAGTGGCAGGATGCATCATTGTTTAGTTTTAATCGACCATCAGTAGGATGATTCCAATTAAGAATATGAGGCCTATACTTAAGATTATTATAGAGATTAAATAAGTCTAGATCCTTAGCAACACTAAGATCCTTGAACCAGTGATTAGCTTTAAATAGCAAGAATAATCAATATTGTTAAGGATTCTTAAAACTTCAGTGATCACCACATTAGAAGAAACAGTTATGCCTTTAAATTTAGATCGATTTATGTATTTTCATATGACACTATATATTAGAGAAGGAATAACATACCTCATATGATTAGCCTTATTAGTTGACCAAAAATATGTCCTAGGCATGTGAGTAATGGTTATATATCTGAAGATTTTCAGATTAAATATTCCTGCAAAATGACTTCATATAGACCAAGCAAAATCACAAGCAATGTAAAGATTTTTAGATGTTTCACAGTTTCTACAAAATTGGCATTTAGATACAATCACCATGTGTTTATTCATTAAAACAGAATCAGTAGGGATGAAGTTATGAATAATCTTTTAATGAAGGATAGAATGCTTTCTATAGATCAAGTTGTTCCATACTTTGGAAAGAAGAATAGATTAGTTATGATGGAAACGAATGTTTTCCCATGTATCGTTAAGAGTAAATTTTCCAGAGGGAGTCATATTCCAAATAAACTTATCTTCACAATCATGATTAATATGACAGGTGTAGATACGGTTTAGATCCATATGATTAAGTAAGTCACTAATACTAGCAAAATTGCATTGATAGTTAACCCAATAAGAGTTAACTTTTTTCAGGCATATACCAACTATTATCAAGAGTATTGTCAAGAGTTAAAAGAGGCTTAGAGTTAGACCAATTATCTAACCAAAAGTCAATCAAACCTGCACCTAGCTTCCAATTGATATGATGTTCAGCAAATTTCTTAATCCTGATGAGTCTTTTCCACACCATTAAACTTGGCTTGTTGTCTGCAACCTGGAGAGGATGGATGTTTTTATAGTATATATTATAGATTAGGTTAGCCCAAAGAGTTCTATTGTTTCCGTAATGAATCCACAATTTACAAGAAATTATTTTTGAATGTCAGACAATTTTCTGATATTCAAGTCACCTTCGTTGGAAGGCTTACAGACTTGGCTCCATTTACACCAATGAATACTGATGAGTCCGAATTCAGCATGCTCCCCGGACACGGACACATCAGTCCAAGGCCTCCGGACCGGACAGATCGGACAGATCACATGGACCGGACAGATTACTTTGAACACTATGACCATAGGACTGTTCGAACTATGACAAAAGTACTAAAAAAACTAAACACTTCTTGACTAAGCTACTTGCTCTCCTACTTAGAGCTCATGGGTCTTTGAACATGACCCCGGTCCATTAAACATGACCCGAAAGCCCATAAGGGCCCAAACATCAGGGTATAAATACCCAACCACCTGCATTAACTATAGGTAATGAAAATTAACTGCTACCAAGCTGCTTAATTATCTCTCTACTCTCTACTCTAAACACTTAAACACCCACACACCACCATAAAACACCAACTGAAATTACTAGCCTACCCTCAGGCATTTATTATCCATACCAAATTGGCGACCACAGTGGGGGGAGAAGGTGCCTGAATCAAGCATTCAAAACCAGCTAAGAAAATCTGTCCGAATGAATCCGATCCAGAGCTACCACCGGCTTTGCTCGAAGTGGTGGAAGAGAACGATGAATACACTATCGAAGAGCGTGATAGGCTAAAGTGTGAAATAGAAGCTCTGAGGGCAGAAAAGGCCAAGATGGGCGTGAAAGAAAAATCCAAAGCATCGGTTGCACATCACACTGATAACCCCAGAGAGCATGAGTCTTCGAAAACTCGTGTGAGCACCAAAAAGACTCATGCTAGTTCTAAAAAGTCTCACCGGTCCAAGCATGTGGAGAGTTCTGACTCGAGCTCAGAATCTTCTGATAGCTCTTCGGACAGTGAGGGAGTTGAAAAATCTTTGTCGTCTAGCAGCGATGAGGGTCGAACCAGAAAGAAGCAAAAGCATATTAAAAAATATTCAAGAAAAAGGGATAGACAAGGAAAGATGAAGAGGCATATTGGTAAGGGGTCATCTCATAACCGGAGGCATGTGGACAAGATGCTGATGGATCCCTTTGCTTTCCATGATGAACCAGGTATCTTTCCAACTCCCAATGAGGATATTGTGTTCAGTCGTGGAAGGAATTGGAGGCAATCTCCATTGTCTTCTAAAATTCTGTCCGGAAACCTCCCCAAGAGGTTTGACAACACCAAAATAGAGAAGTACAATGGCAGTACTGATCCGGACAACCATCTGGAGCAATTTAAAAACTTCATGATGAACTTTGATGACGATGATAAACTACTTTGTAGGGCATTCTCCCAATCATTCACGGGGAGTGCTCTGAAATGGTACAACAGCCTGCCTCAGGGTTGTATTAAAGATTTCGATACGTTTTGGGTGGCCTTTCGAAGGTAGTTCGTAGGGAGTAAAGAGCTGAAGGGCAATGGAGACACAATAATCCATTGTGCCCAGGAACCAAATGAATCCTTGAAAGAATATATAAGTCGTTTTGTGAACACTAAGAATGGGTTGGCTGATTGCTTCGAACAGGTGGCAATAGCATCCTTAAGGCAAGGTTTGAACCCAGGCAATCTAGCTGATTCGGTAACCAGAAAGAAGGCCATGACCTGGGGAGGGTTGCTGAATCAGGTTGGCAAATAGATAAATGTTGATGAAACAAAGAAAACCAGGGTGCACAGGCAGGTGAGGTCTACCCCAGTGGCACCAAATCCCAATCAGAATCAGTCCGGGAACAAAGCAAGAGAAATCAGACAAGGGCATGGTAAGGCAAAAGCTCAGTCACAGCCAGCTGCTCCTGCTCAAAGTCAGCAATCCAGAAACAAAAGAGGGCCATGGGTGCAACCGGAGTGGTTCGCAGAGCTAAAAGAAAGTGTGGCCACCATTTTTGATAAAACAAAAGATGAGGTGCATTAACGGAGACCGGCGACGCTGCAGTCTCCCAGAGAGCATCGCAACAACTCTTTTTGCCAATATCATAATGATATTGGCCATACCACCGATGACTGCATAGCATTGAAGCAAGAAGTTCAAAACTTGATTGAAAGGGGGAAGCTGGGAGCTTACGTTAAAAGAAGAGGAGGCAACAGGCCTGACAACACTCACCGGGTTGGTCCAAGTAATGCTGCTCCGGAAGGGGCCATGGTCATAGTTGAAAGGTTTGATGTGGAATCTGAATACTTGGATCCTGATCCAACTTGAAACAGAGTGGGTGCTATAGAGGAATGTTCTAGATCAGTCTCCGGGCTCATTAAGTTTTCCGGGGACACTATGACAACTCCTACCGCTTCTTCGAGGAAGAGACATGTTCATACTTTGGCCTCCCAGCTAGAAGGAGGCATGACATCCTATCAATCACCAAACTCATTTCCCTTCATTGTGTTTGATGAAGATGATTTAAGAAACATTGCTGGCCCTCATGAGGATGCTGTTGTCATAGGAGCATCTATAGGGGGCAATGACATAAGACGAATCCTGGTGGATACTGGAAGCTCAGCCAATATCCTTTTCCTAACCACTTACAAGAAAATGAAAAATCCAACTGTAATTCAGAATTCGGACAGGTTAATCGTGGGCTTCACAGGAAGCTCAGCAGATGTGATTGGAGAGTTCGAAGAAGATGTGTTATTGAGCAAGAGCCCTTTCAAGAAAATGGCCAGAATACTCTTTATTGTGGTGGATTGTCCCATTTTCTATAATGCTATTCTGGGGAGGTATTGGATCTCTAGGATGCATGCAGTGGCTTCAACAGTCCACCAATGCTTGAAGTATGTTGTTCAGGGGCAGGTGGAGTGGTCCGGAGCAGCCAAAAGATTGCAAGAGAATGTTATGCCACTGTCGTGGCTCCTCGAACGTTGGGGGCAGTCCGTATCAATGAACAATAGCAGTTTGAGGTCCTTTCTGGGGGTGAGGGTGAAATTGATGACCCCAGCACTGTTTGGAAGATGGGAAAGTGTCAAGATAGGGTCTAAAATGCCACCTATGTTGAAGAATGAAATGTTAAAGTTTTTGAAGAACCATCAGCACGTTTTCGCTTGGTGCAATGCTGATGTTACTGGGGTCCCATTAGAAGTGATATCACATCACCTATCCGTCCGGAGAGATGTAGCTCCAGTAGTTCAAAAAAGAAGAGTTTTTTCCAAAGAAAAGGCTGATGTTATTGTACAAGAGGTTGACAGGCTCACAAAGATGGGGCATATCAAGGAGTCTCAATACCCTTTGTGGACAGCCAATCGTGTCTTAGTGAAAAAGAAGAATGACAAGTGACGCATGTGCATTGATTTCAGAGATCTCAATAGAGCTTGCCCAAAAGACTTGTATCCGGTCCCCCGGATTGATCAGTTAGTAGACTCTACCTCTGGGAACAAGCTGCTTTCCTTTATGGATGCTTTCTCCGGATACAATCAGATTCAAGTAGATCCAAAAGATCAAGAGCATACCACATTTATCACTGATAGAGGTATTCATTGCTACAAAGTAATGCCATTCGGTTTGAAAAATGCTGGGGCTACTTATCAGAGGTTAGTCAACAAGGCATTTGCTGATCAAATTGGAAGAAATATGGAAGTGTACATTGATGACATGATGGTGAAGAGTGTAGATGAGCAGTTGCACTTGTCCGATCTCCAAGAAACTTTTTCCAACTTGGTGAAAGTGAATTTGAAGTTAAACCCTGAAAAGTGTGTGTTCGGAGTGCAGTCCGCGAAGTTTCTAGGCTATATCATAAGTGAGAATGGAATCCAACCCGATCCGGACCAGCTCAATGCTCTGTTCCAAATGGAACCTCCTCGAAACATCAAAGAAGTACAGCGGTTAACGGGGAGATTAGCTGCCTTAAACAAATTTATCTCAAGGTCTTCGGACAGGTGTGCTCCTTTCTTTCAAACTTTGAAGGGTGCAAAGGGCTTTGATTGGACCCCGCAGTGTGATGAGGCTTTCAATGAGATCAAGAAACACATGTCCTCCCCCAAAACTTTGTTCAAGCCAGTCGATGGGGAGACTCTCTTTGTATATTTGGAAGTTTCAGGTCGTGCCATCAGTGTTGTGCTGGTAAGAGAGGTCGATAGTCATCCCCATCCAGTGTACTACATCAACAAAAGTTTGATAGATGCAGAGAAACGTTACTTGAAACTTGAAAAATTGGCATTAGCCCTGGTGATAGCTGCGAGGAAGATGAGGCCTTATTTCCAGGCTCATCATATCATCGTCCGGACTTCTTTTCCCCTAAAGAATGTCCTTCAAAAAGCAGACATTTCGAGCAGAATGACTAAGTGGTCAGTAGAGTTGGGGGACTTCGACATAGACTTTTCTCCCCGAACAGCAGTCAAAGCCCAAGCTGTGGCTGATTTTCTGGTTGAATTCCACTCTGACAGGGATTCGGAGCAAACTACTGACATAAAAGATAAAAAGGTATGGGTCGTCCGAACAGATGGTGGATCTAGCACTATAGGATATGGTGCAGGAGTATGTTTAACTTCCCCATATGGAGATAAGATGTACCATGCTATTTGTTTTGCTTTCAAGGCATCTACTAACGAGTCCGAATACGAAGCAGCTATAGCTGGGTTAAAGTTAGCCCACATTTGTAGGGCCAAGAGGGTCAAGCTGTTAAGTGACTCCCAACTACTTATCTACCATGCCCAAGGCCAATCTGAGGCTAAGAAGGAGCAACTCGTGAAGTATTTACTCATCCTAAAAAATGAAGCACTTAAGTTTAAAGGTGTTGTCTATGAGCACATTCCTCGGGCAGAAAATGAGCTAGCAGACTCATTGGCAACCATAGCATATACAGAGTCATATCCATGGATCCATGTGCTCGAAAGCCCCTCTATTCAACTTAGTAAGGGTAAAGAAGAGGAAATTTTTGAAATACAAGTGAAACAACCTCAAGACTGGAGGTTTCCTCTCCTGCAATATCTCTCCGATGGTGTCGTGCCTCCAGATAAGTCACTAGCCAGAACATTGAAGCACAAGGCTCGTGGTTTCGTCATATTGAGAGAAGTGTTGTACAAGAAGTCTTACAGTAAACCTCTCCTGCGTTGTTTGGGGGATGAAGAGTCACAAATGGTCCTCTCCGAATTGAATGATGGTGAGGGATCAGCCCATTGTGGGTTTAGAGCTTTAATAAGAAGAGTTTTACTCTCCGGTTACTATTGGCCATCGATCATGAAAGATGCTAAGGAATTGGTGAGAAGGTGTGACCTATGCCAGAGGTACAGCAATAAAATTCATGTACCAGCCATTCCTTTAGAATCAATTTCTGAGCCCATTCCTTTTGCTCGATGGGGATTGGATTTAGTAGGGCCTCTCCCTGTGGCGTCCGGAGGGCGCAAAACTATAATTGTGGCCATTGATTACTTCTCGAAGTGGATAGAAGCAGCCCCTCTAGCAGGGACAACATCAAAAGCTGTTATAAAATTCATTCTATCCAACATATGTTGCAGATTTGGTGTCCCACAGAAAATAACAACAGACAATGGGCCACAGTTTGACAATAGAGAAATGGAGAGCTTCTGTGCCTCAAGGGGTATACAGCATTGTTTTTCTTCACCTTTCCACCCACAAGCAAATGGGCAAGTTGAAGTGGCTAATAGAACTATACTGTCCGGTTTAAAGAAGAATTTGGAAGGGGCTGCTGGGAAGTGGCCTAGTTATCTACAGGAGGTCTTGTGGGCCTACCGGACAACACCTAGGGCTGCAACACAAGAATCACCCTTTGCCTTGGTCTATGGGATGGATGCGGTAGCCCCCATAGAGAAGACCCTCCCCTCCTTTCGTGTTCACAACTTCTCCGAACATGCTAACGAGGTGGCAATCAGAGGTCAACTTGATTTGATAGAAGAAAGACGAGTTAAAGCTCACCTTCGAGTTGCACACTATCAAGGCTTGATGAGGAGCAGGTTTGCTTCCAAAGTCAAAAGAAGAGATTTCCAACCAGGGGACAAAGTATTAAGAAAGTTCTTCTTACACACTAAAGAAAAGCTCTTCGGAAAGCTGGCCCCAACTTGGGAGGGTCCGTATATGGTTGTTGAAAGAATTAAGCCTGGAACTTATTGGTTGGAAGACAAATATGGCAGAGTTCTAACTCATCCTTGGAATATTGAGCATCTCCGGATGTACTTGGAATAGCACTTGTGTAAATATTTACTTGTTTAAATATCCATGTAAATATTTGGGGGCATACTCTTTCCTCCCTAGTGGCACGGGGAGGTTTTAATGAGGTGTCCGGGCGGTTGAATAAAATTCGATGCCTTCTTAAAAATTTTCTAAGTGTTTTTAAAGTTTTATCCTTTGTCATACTATCCGGACTGAAACATCTAAGGGCTATTTAAACTCTAGCCGGAGAACTTAAACACTCTCACAATACAACAACTAAAGGCTGCTTAAACTCTGGCTATCAAAATTAAAACGAACAATGAAAGAAGATGATGGTTGTACATAACAGAGATATTCATTAAAATAAATTACTTAAAATTGCATTGGCCTTCCAAGGACTTTTAAATGGTCAAGATACAACACAAAAAACCTGTCCGATTGAACACCGGATACCATTACAAAAAGAGTGCCTTGGCCTTCCAAGGACTTTAGTCTGAATAAAAAATAAACAAAGTAAATCGTAAGTTAAGGTTGAGCCTTTGAAGATGGCTCACCTTCATACACCTTCTTGCCTTTGAAGTCGCTTTTCCCTTCGTCTACCTTCTTGCCTTTGGGATCGTCTTTCTCTTCATCTGGGCTCTCCCCGGTATGCTCTTCATCATCGGATGAGGACGCACTGGAGACTCCATACTGATCCTCTTCGGCCATTGTATGATGTGGAAGGTCATCATCGTCTACATGAATCCACAAGTCCCCTAGGTTCCTCTTCGGAAATTTTTCATGAAAGAGTAGAACCATGTCAGACCTCACCTTCTCAAGCAATAACTCTTCGCTTTTAATCATCTGGTTGGCATAGGCATTGATCTTGGCTTGGATCGTAGCCTCTTGATCCCTTAACAAAGTGGTTTTCTCCTCGACAGCCTTGGATGCTGCATTCTCAAGAGCAATCTTGTCAGTAGTTAGGTTGGTGATAATCTTGTCCTTTGCCTTGGTCTCTTCTTTTGAGGCAGTAAGGTCTTTCTCCACATCGGACAGCTTCTCCCGGAGGTCTCTGATGGTTTCCTCTAGAGTGGCAACTTTTGTGTTGCTTTCCTCCTTATTCCTCTTCAACTCCTCATTTGCTTCCTTTAGCATGTCAGCATTGGCAGTAGCAGTGCGAAGGTCTTCGGACAGCTTTTCCTTCTCAGACTTAAGGTCTTTGATGGTGCCTGCTTGACCCCGAACTTGTCTCTCCAACGTGAGTACCGACTGCAGATTGCTTAACAAGGAGTGGGCTATGGTATCTTTTTCACTAGAGACAATAGAAGTCTTACCATTGAAGTTGACCGTGTTGGAACTGCTCGGAGGAATGTAAGGCCCTGCGAAGTCGTCTCTAGGGAGGTTGAGGAAGTATTCACCAAGCTCACCGAGACCGGTGATGTCGACTCCATCGATGTTGAGATCTCCTCCTTCAACCTCATCGGTATGAAAGTCCCTTGGGATCTCTTCAGCGTGCGTTGGGTCAGAAGGGTCAGCCTGGAAAGAAGGCTCCGGATCTCGGAGAGCAAGCTCGTCTCCCTTAGCAATCTTTTTCTTCTTGGCTGCCCGGTCTGCCCCTTCACTCCCCTGTTTGCGATTCCTCTTGGAAGCCCTTGGAAGTTTTGGGAGGTCTGCTTCCTGCCTTTCGGTCTCTTGCTCCACCACTTGCAAGAGAGCAGCATCGATTTGGCTCTGGGCCGGCCCCTCCGGGTCTGTTGGAGCATCCTTCTCAGCATCAGCAGGATCAGCATCGCTCGCCACCTTCTTGCCTTTCTTCTTGCCCTTCATTTTGCTTGGGGCTTTGGCCCGGCCTGGCAGGAAGAGCGTCCCATCTGCTTCATGGGTCCTCTTGAGCACGGTGTCCGGAGAAGGCTGGGTGGTGAGCTCCTCCCAAGTCAAGTCTCTCCGACCTGTGGTTTTCCACAGGTGAGACCTTGCCAAGTTTCCACTGGTGAAGGCATTGTGGAATCGGTTCCCCCATTCCTCAGCAGCTCAGGCATTAATCTTGCCACAAGTAACCTGCCCGGCCTTCAAGTAATCACCAAACTCCTTAGGCAGTTCTGTTATGACAAAATAAAGACAAATTAATTTAAACCAACTTTAATAAGGAAGAAGTAGAAAAAGATTTAAAGTGAGAGACTTACGGTCACTCCTCCACCTGCTTCTGAGGAGACTTGGGTTCACTCCGGACTTGATCTTCTGTCCGTTTTCCCAAGCGCCACTGACGAACAAAAACTGGCTCCTCCATTTACTCTCAGACTCCAACAGATCATCAACAGCTTTGAAACTGTCTCCCATATTGAAATGGTAGAAGGGGAACTGGTGATGTTTGCAAAGATTGGCCACTGCAGCAAACTCTTCCATAGGAAGAGGGATCCCGGACAGCCTTGATGCCATGATGCATGAAATAAGGGTATACCAAGCGTTGGGGCTCAGCTGGCTCGGACAGAGTTTGATCAGATGAAAATATCTGACAATCTCTGGGTCCAGTGGGAATCTGAGTCCCCAATTAAATAGCTCCATCAGTGCTCTCAGACGGATTCAAAAAGTCAGTTCATATAGAGAATATCATATTTATCGGTAGTTGGTAGTCTCATGTATACTTGATATGTGCCATACTAGACATATCATTCATGGTTTTAATTTTGGGAATGTATTTTATCATTCAAAGAGTAATCTATTGGAATATTGTGAAAATAGTGCTCTGTTACTGAAGAATATCAAATACTTTAGATTGACATATAACAAATCAAATAACCTAGAGATCTTAGGTTATCCCGATGAGATTTTTTTGGGTATGTATACACTTGAATAATATCAAACACTTTAGATTGGCATACAACAACTGAGTATGTGGAATGTATCACAACATCTACTTATGCACTTTAGTTGAAGAATTTGGTGACGACAGTTCAGTTGTCATGTTCTCGAACGGAAACAATAGCCTAAATAATACTAAGGATATATACATTAAGTTCATTATTATGAAGGAACAAATCTAGAAAGGCTAGATAAGGGTTGTACATATTGAAAAATGTATTTCAAATATAATCAAAATAAATTAGGCCTAACTCTCTCAAACGCTTATCTGACAGATTTCTATAACCACTAGGCCTTATCAGACCAAGTAGGAATTCATTTTAGTAGTTATTACCATACGTATGCTGTTTCTTCACAAACTCAACAAACGTATACCCGGACATGGCATCTTCTTGCCCGCAAATGCAACAATTCATTTATAACAGCTATAGTAAATGCAAGTAACCCTTACGGGTCCCTCAACCCTAGCTTATTGTAAAAAACCGTCGCATAAATCGTAGAACCAACATGCACCATCACCACTGGGTTATAGCCCTTATGGGTTATATGATACCAATCAATATAGAAAATGGGCCTCGATTAACAAGGCAACGGGCATCAATATGCACCATGTAGACAAAAATAACATCGTTTGTAATGCGTATGATGATTTTATGCCAAAGGAATCCCCATTTTATGATGACATTGAATGTGTGACATTACCGTCACACTTCAGCACACATAAAATCACAAGTTCGCCGGAAATGGACAACTTTAGAAATGAGATATTTTTATACCCGGGAGTGGATGAATGATTCAAATGCAAAGCTTTCGTTCTAACTTTGAGATGAACCATTCTCCATTTGTTTAATGGTTTGTCCTCAGACTAAATTATAACCTTCAAATAACTCTGTATTGCTTTTTTGCAACCATTATATTATCTAAGTCCATTATGGGGTATACAGATTTAATCATCCAATAACAACACACAGTTTGATAAAGTATATATAACCATCTAGCGTTAAATTAGTATTTACATATAACTTACATGGACTATTTTTAATACTAATATACCCCTTAACCATTTTTCTCTTTCCTTATTTTTGTGTATTTTTTTCTTCTAAAATGATATATTTCAAATGAGAGCTCCAAAAAATTATAAAACTAGATCCATAAAATATATTTATTGATTTTTTAAGTTATAAAATTATATGTAAATTGGTTGCAGAAAAATTGTATGTAAAAAAATATATGTAATTGGGTTGCAAAAATAAGAAGAAACTAGTTGCAGAAATAGGAATCTCGTTACAAAATGAGTCTCATAATAATAAAAAATACAAAGTTGTTTTGTGAAAATAATTGTTAATTGGGTGAAAAAATAGGTGTTATTTAAGTGTAAAACAATTGACTTTCTTTATAGTTGTGAAAATAAAAATATGATTTTTTGTGAAAAAACTTTTTTAAAAAATAGAATTAAGAAAAATGTGCAAATGTGTTGCGAAAATAAGAATAAAATAGTTGCGGAAATATGATTTTGGTTGCTAAATAACTTTGTTTTGTGAAAAAATGAAATACAAATTTGTTTTGTGAAAATAAGTGTTAATTTGATACGAAAATACCTATAATTTGGGTGTGAAACAACTAACCTTTTTAGTTGTGAAAATATATGTTTTTTTGTTATAAAAACTTTGGAATTGCGAAAAATATGTGCAAATATGTTGCAAAAATAAGAAGAAAATAGTTGCGGAAATAAGACTTTGGTTGCTAAATAAGTCTAATCGTATTAGGAAAAAAATATAAAATTATTTTGTGAAAATAAGTGTTAGTTGAATGCAAAAAATATGTGTAATTTAGGTATAAAACAACTAACTTTTTGTAGTTGCGAAAGTATGTGCCTTTTTGCGGTGATTTTTTTTTAAATAGGTTGTGAAAGCAATTTGGTTGCGAAATAAGTTTAAAAACAATTGTTGTTTGGTTGCGCGATATTACATGCAAATTGGTTGTGAAAAGTCAACGGTTGTTTATTTGTGAATTTAAGAACAATTTTCTTGCGAATTTGGTCTTGAAAAAACAAATCTCCACACATATGAGTCTTGGTTTTCGTTTTGTTCGGCTTTAAAGATATGAATATATGTGTTTTAAAACAAATTAAGTTAAGATTTGAAAAATATAAATTTTTAAATGTTAAAACTAAAAAATGAAAAAAATTAATTTTAGTCCATAGTTGAAGGCTGTATGTGCCGCGTATTTAATATGTCGTTATCAATAACTCAAACTTCATTAGATGGTTATCGGTAATACATAACTCGATTAGATGGTTATCGGTAACTCACTAAAATAGATGTGAATAATAGTTAAAACTCTATCATTAAAAAATAAAATAGTTAGAAAAATGGTAAAGTAAATAATTATTAAAATGACTTGGCTAAACTTTGGATCCAAAATTATAAGTTCTTTAAGAGAAATAGAATTTTTTGTTTTTATTAGTTTTTTATTGTTTTACCTTTTTTACCATTTTAATTGAATTTATTTGTTTTGGGAAAACTTAATGAAAATAGGTTACTTGTTTTAAAAACATAACATTGAGTGCAAAATCATCCACAACAACAACACATTCAACGTAACGATTTTTTAAATCACATTTTTTTTCTAGAACAAAAACATGTCAATCTAATAAAAAAACATCAACTCAAAGCTTAAAAAACCTTCAAATGAAAAACCATAAATTTATTGATGAAATTTATATCCCAAAAAGTGGTAAACAAACTAAATCTAACTAACTAATAAAAATATTTAATAGATTTATCCATATTTTTTCCAAATGTTTTCTGTAGTGTATTAGTACCATCAGTACGGGGCACGGGAACTACCAGTATAATTTGCGTGCATCGTCACATTGCATAACGTAGCATAAATTCTTTTTTTATTTTGGCACCGACAGGATAAGCAGGCCGACACCAGTAGATACTCAAACAATATGTCGCTAACGATGTTTTACAACCCAAATATATTTTGGCACCAATAGTATAAGAAGGTCAACACCTGCGATACTGAGGCATTATATCGCTGGTGCCGATAGGTTGTATCGGCGATATACCATTGTTAAACTTTATTTTCAGTTTTTTTTATATTACCGTTTTAATTCATAAAAAATTATCATTATATGAGTTTAAGTATACCAGTGGAGTGCCAGAGGATTCAAATATTGATTATAGTTATTTGTTTACCATGAAATCTACTAGATGTAACAAATATATATTTATTGGATAACGGTTACCAGAAAAGACAACGACTTTGAAATAATATTTGATAACGTAAAAAATATTAAGATAACTTTGGACCAACATAATGTAATTACATGTGTATTTATAGTAGTAAAACTATAAGTAATAAGGACTTAATTTATAATATAAGAAGTATGGGTGTAAAATGGAGAAAGATAGTTTAGAGGGACCACTTGTATGAAATGGGCCCCACTAGTGTCACTATATAAGAAAAGTACCCTATTTCGAGGGCAAGTACGTTTTAATATATAATATTACTCTGACACCTTTCTCTCTCTACAAATCTCACTTTTCTCTCTCTAAGTTACGTATTATCTATTCTTGTGGCAAAACTAGCGAAGTGATACCCATAAACCTAGTTCTCCCAAATCACAACATACACACAGATGAATACGAAGAAGTAGAATAAAACGTTAAGTAAAGATGCTAACATAAACATGTCAGACTTCAAGGAACGAAATTCTGAGGAGCAATATGACACTCGTGACCAAAATAATTAGGGGAGGTGTAAACAATCGACCCTCATCATGACAAGACAACGGTTTTTAGATGATATAGCAAAACTGAATGCAGAAAAGTAGATAGTTTTAGCTGAAAGAGGAATAGGTCGGTAGATCAAAGGGAACGAAGGCTTGATGAAGATAAAGAAGAATTTAATCGTAGATGCTGATCCCTTGATCGGATGCAAAATAATAGGTTGGAAATATAAACTGATCGTCGCATCAAACGAGATTATAGTGATTCCACCGATGATGATTCAGATGATTCGTCATCTTCGGAGCAAGAAATCCGATGTCTTAGAAAGGGTAAAAAGATCATGAGAAAACAAGAAATCCGACATCTAAAGTCTTGTCGGGAAAAAATATCAAAGCATCGGGAAAATAACATTGACAAAAGAACTCTACTTTCTGCCGAGAAAGAGGGGGTTATCATGATTAACAAAAGAGAATAAGTTAACATTCCTCAGTTACAATTCCCGTCGGGAATTCAGACTTATGGGTACAGGGTCGGGATTCAGTTTGCCAACCTAAGTGGAGAAGGATTATATGCAACCCATACAAAAGGTCTAGGAAGCGGGGTTTTAGGTTAGGGCATAACTAAAGATCGTCCCCGCTTTCGGATGAGATTTTATCGGGACATCTCCTAAATCTTTCGACATTTTTAAGTTGGACAAATATGATGGGAAGAAAGACCCTTACAATCATTTTGAAGCTTTTAAGAATTTCATGTTGAGTTTCGACAACGATGACAAACCAATTTCCCGAGCTTTTCCAATAACCTTTAAAAATCAAGCTTCAAGTGGTACAATCGATTACCCCAAGGTTGCGTAAATAATTTCAATATATTATGGGTAATGCTCAAGTAGCAATTCGTGGGAAGCAAAACTTTCCGAGCCAACGGGGACACAATCATTATTTGTCGGCACAAGGTGGGCAAAATCTTAAGGGATTATACCCGATGCTTCGTGGATGCTAAAACTGAAATCCACCATTGCGAGGAAAGTGTGGCTTTGACATGGTATAGATTGATATTATTACCCGGTCCTATGAAACAAACGGTCACAAAGAAACTAGCATTTACGCTTTTAGCTTTGCTAGCTCAAGTGGATAAGCAGATTTTGATTGAAGAGACTGAAGCTTTTGAGTTAGCAGCGCAGATTCAACAAAGTTCACAAGTGGCAATAATTACATACCACCAGAATGTACAAAAACCGACTCTTATTCCACAACCTCAACCGATAAGTTTTGTGTCGTCAGTTGTGCAACAGGTACAAGCGAATGCACCTATTTCGTAACCTCAGAAAGTCAAGTATAATGGCAAGTCTGGTAGCCGAACTTTCTCAAATAAATAGATCCGATCTACACACTTTGAAGACCTACCTGTGTGTGTCAACCATTTTCAAGAAATCAAAGAAGAGTGTCCCTTTTCGCAAACCTTTCCCAATTCAAACCTCTCTGGAATGCTAAAACAACCTATATTGTAAATATCATGAAGACGCGGGGAATAATATGAAGGATTTTATAGCGTTAATAATGGAAACACAAGCTTTAATCAACAACGGGAAACTGACAGCGTACATAAAGAAGAAGGTGCAGCAAAATGTAGCTTCCAAGGAAATTGTGGCAGTACCAGAACGTGGCTGATCCGTTTGATATGTCTACTGAGTATCTAGATCTTGATGAGAATCAAAATATAATTTGGATTATTGAAGAAATAGCACTTGAAGGAAGTGGAAAGGTAATTATTAACTATTTTTGGAGGAGATTCAATAACAGGGATTATTAATTCTTCTCGGAAAAGGCATGTGGTAAGTCTAACCACCCAATTAGAGGCAAGGGCTTCACCTTACATATACTGAAGCCCGTCTCCCATGCTTTGTTTTGATGACAATGATATGAAAGATATTACCGGGCCACATGAGGATACAGTAGTAATCGCAGGTGCAGTTGCTGGCAAAGAAGTACGAAGAATGTTGATTGACACCGAGAGTTCAGTAAACATTCTTTCTTGTCGACTTATTCAAAGTTCAAACAGCTACCATTTATTTTCAAAGTCATAAAGGACAATAGTGGGTTTTACATGAGCAACAACTGTGTTAGTTGGAGAATTTGAAGGGTTGGTACAGGTAGGTCGAGGCCCTTTAAAAAGGAGGTTACACTACTCTTTGTGGTTGTAGATTCGCCGACCTCTCACATCGTAATTTATGGTTAATTTTGGTTATCTAGGATGCATGTAGTAACGTCCATGGTGCATTAGTGTGTGAAATATGTGGTAGGTAATAACTTCAGCTTTGTCCGAAGTAGCAGAAAACGGCAAGAGAGTGCTATCGAGCAACTTTGGCAACAAAAGCTGATAAAGAAATGGTTCAAGCCAAAGATTAGAAATTAGCAGGGTCGACCTTAGGATTGGAACCAGTAGATAATCCTAGGGAGACCCCTGGGTTGCTTTTGACTGATGAAAACTGTGAAAATTACGAGTTTGCTTTGGGATTTTTTTTAAAGATTGGGACAAAGTTGTCTGGTGGTTTTCGGGAGAGATTAATTTATTTCCTCAAAAATAAATTGCATCTCTTTGTATGGTGTTCAGATGATGTAACACGAGTCCCTGATAACGTAATCTACCGTAGTTTGTTCGTACGCCAGAATGTCCGACCTATAACTCAAAGGCGACGAGCTTTTTCTCAAGAAAAGACATAGGTTATCATTACAGAGGTAGAAAGGTTGACAAAGGTGGGCCATATCAGGGAATCCCAGTATCCGCAATAGACAGCCAATCCAGTTTTGGTGAAAAAGAAAAACGAAAAATGGAGAATGTACGTAGATTTTACGGATCTTAACAGAGCGTGTCCTAAAGACCCCTTTCCTATGCCACAGATTGACCAACTAGTAGATTCAATATCGGGAAATAAGCGGCTATCTTTCATGGATGCTTACACAAGCTATAATCAGATAAAGTTGAATCTAACAGATCAAGAAAGCACAACATTCATAACTGGAAAAGGTATTTACTATTACAAGGTTATGCCTTTCAGTTTAAAAAATATCGGTGCCACTTATTAAAGGCTGCTAAACAAGACTTTTAAGGAACAAAGTGGATGAAATGTTGAGGTTTAATTAGATGATATGTTGGTCAAAAGTGTACCCGATGAAGATCATTTTGTCGACTTGGAGGATACATTTGATAACTTAAAGAGAATAAATCTTAAGTTGAACCCAGAAAAATGCTCATTTGGTGTCCGGTCTGGAACGTTTTTAGGGTTTATAATCAGTGAAAAGGGGATAGTAGCAGATGCGGTGCAACTGAATGCATTTTGCAACATGGCACCACCGAGGAATGTGAAAGAAGTACAAATTTTGGAAGGGCGTCTGGCAGCCGTAAATAGGTTTATATCCATTTCTTCTGACAAATGCGCACCATTTTTCCAGGTTTTGAGAAATGCTAAGGCATTCAGTTGGACACCTGCTTGTACTAAGGCTTTTCTCAGCATAAAAAACTATCTTACATCTCCAACATTATTAATAAAACCTAATCCTGGAGAAAATTTATTTTTGTATGTTGTAGTGTTCGATCATGCGGTTAGTGCAACATTATTATGAGAGGTGGATCAAATACCCAAACCAATCTACTATGTAAGTAAAAGCTTACTAGATGCTGAAAAAGGTATTTGAAACTGGAGAAACTAGCTTTGGCATTGGTAATGGCAGCCAGAAAAATGCGACCATACTTCAGGGGTCATTCGATTATGGTCGGAACTGCTTTTATCCTAAAACATGTATTACAAATGCAGATGTTTCAGGACGCATGTCTAAATGGCGGGTTCAATTGGGTAATTTCGACATCGATTTCAAACCAAGAACAACATGTCTAAATTGTCGGTTGGTAGACTCAAGAGGTTTTAAGAGGAAGTCTACCAGAACAAAAAAAATACAGATTACCTTTCAAGCTTAAAGAAAATATGGTAAATTATGAAGAATGGTCTTTAGAATTTGTATGCGGGATTCAAAATCACAAAACTACGACCTTCAATAAAGGTCATTCATACTTGGAACGATTTTCTAAAGAAGAGTTGGAATTTGTACTTATTTCTACCTACATAGGAACCCATCCTCGGAAAATTTTGGTTGAAGTGAATAAGTTGAACCTTAAGAATTTGTCATTTATGCGGACTGTATACAATGTTCAAGGAAAATAAATAAAAAAATCCAGAAAGGTGGCAACTCATAGTTGCAATACTTGTTAGAAAAACTCAAAAGGTTAAATTATTACGAATGACATAAATTGAGCGAAGACGAAAGTGATATCATCATTAAACTTTTCTTTGCACACCCGGTTAGTTTAGATTTGTTACGGATGTTTCCAAAATCTCTAATCATTGATAACATCTACAAGTAAATAAGGTACGAGAGACCAATACTTGAGGTAGTTAGAACCACTTGTATCTGTAGAGTCAGAATTATATTTCTAAAGAGAGAAAGTAAAATTGAGAACTAATTTGTAAAGAGAGAAAGTAGTCTTGAAAAGTGGTTTATCACTTATCCAAAGATCCACCCTTTATTCATCGTCTCACTCTTTTATTTATAGGAGTATCAGACTTCTATAAATGATTCACTTATTTAAGTGGGAAAATTGAATTGCATCCCATTACCTTTACAAAGAATACAAATGTCTTTTTATAACTATGCAATTTATCATAAATAACCTTAATACTATTACATTATGCCCCTGATATTTCATATCCTTATCAGTAGCCCCCTAGTTCTTATGAAAGACAATGAATATGTTATCATAAAAAATTACATTAGATGAAAATCGTTGATTATCAAAACCTAACTCGCTTCGGATTTAACCTTTCCATCTTCTCACCAAAATGGTTTGTCTCAACATCTCTTGTTTTGGAATAAAAGCATATCTAAATTCTGCCGCGGATGTATACCATTCAATAACGACTCAAAACTGCTATGTTACACACTTATTATCTTTAAACAAAAGAATACCCATATTAACTTCGAACCTAATCTAATCATTTTACACAAAGCCTTTGTATCTACCTCAAATATTTATACATAGATTTTTTCAGCAGCATTTTCCTAACGGTCAGAAACATTTGGTATGCTCTAGTACACGAGCAAAAAATCTGCTAGGCCTGCCATCTAGTCTGACAAAACACAGGTGTCACACTACCCAGTCTACAAGTAACTGTTTAGAATTCATTTTCCCACCCAATAACTATCATTATCCTTCCAACTTCTCATGTCATTTCCTATCTCATAGTTCTTTTATGAATAATGCTTCATTCATTATCTTTGTTTCACGTTTAACTTTTAGTGAGAGAAAGTTCATCTGAGTATCTAATTTTCGGCTGCCTTCATCTGAAAAACCCATTTTCTTGGCTACCTTCGTATGAAAAACCCAATTTCTTGGCTACCTTCACCAGAAAACTCATCTTTCTCAATTAGCCTTTAAACTTTCATGAACTATTTTGAAGACTCTTGTTCATCTTAGTTTATGAGAAAATCCACAGCTACTAAAAAACCAATTTTTTAATTTTATGATTAGTTGTGCATTAGTGAAAATGTTGTCGAGTACTGAGCAGTAAGGGTAATAGAAAATTCTCGAAAATTCTCAACTCAATCTACTATATGTGGTAACTTCAACCCTAAACAAATTTCTTCTTAGCTTTAGAGTTCATCCAACCCAAATCTAGATCTTAACAACCATTCACCAAAATCCCTCTGACAGTCAACACCACCACTGTAGATTCAAAACCCCTTACCAACAAATTATTCACAACCATCGCCTTGAGATACTTCTCCTGCACTTTCTGGCTTCACATCTGCTTATCTTCGAAATAACCACAAAGAAATACAAAGCGTTTCCATTCTCGTAAATCAGAATAAAACTTCATCACGCATCAACAATTATCCACCTCGAACTTTACGCAAAAAGACTCCTCGAGTTTAGTCAAATGCTCAATTCTCCTAAAACCTTCCTATAAAAATGAAAGCGTTTATAGATATGGGAGATCTCGATAATCCTATACCATAATCTCCCTCCCTCAAGGGAGATTGTTGAGACCAAATTGAAATCAAAACAAACTTCTTTCAATACCTAACATCAAAGTGTGCCCCCAAGTTCAAATCCTCCTCGACTGGTAGAAGAGGCTTCTAAAGAAAAAGCTAACCTAGAGGATAGGACATAAATGAATTCAAATATCGAAGCTACAAAAAGTCATGTTGCTTCTGAAACCGAAAATGACGCTTTGAAAAAAAGGTGCACCAAAGAAAAAATGTGAGGAAAAAGAAAGTACCAACTGAGCTTCCTGAAGACGTCACTGCCGCAGTCAGTGTAAATCTAAAACCTCTCATCCCCGAATATATCATGGTGCTAAAAAATATGCCATATGACTATTACAGTAAATATCTTGCTGAACGTCTAAAGAAATAATGGGGGATGCCACTCGACACCAGAGAAATGAAAACTTAAATTGACTGTAAAATCGATGAGTTTGTGGTCTATCATAGGATCATCAACTGGGAACTTTGGTTCCCATTGGATCCGATGATAGTAGAATACTTTGAACTTTTGGATCTCTTCCCTACATAAGCCACACTAAACTTATGGTTCACTCTCTTGTCACTGATTATGGCTTCTAGACTTAGCCAAATCTCTATCTTCATCAAAGACTTCATTGCTATGACTGGTCTTTCCAAAGGTCCAGTATTGCCTTTTTATTACTTGACACTCGTAGATGATTTCTAAATAATCGATGATCTTCTCGAGGCTGACAAGTTCTAAATAATCGATGATCTTCTCGAGGCTGACAAGGAGTATCAGACTTCTATAACTGATTCATTTACTTAAATGGGTAAATGTCTTCTTATAACTATACAATTTATCATAAATAACCTTAATACTATTACATTATGCCCTTAATATTTCATATCTTTATCAGTATCGATATGACTTTCTACATCATATTTCGTTTTTGAATGAGGAGAAAGTTGACAACTACAAGTGAGTATTAGAATGTTTGCAATTATTGATGGTGACTAACTCCATCGAACAACCATTCATTATTTTGACGGATTAAGACTTAGCGTTGGTGAGGGCTCTCGAAGAAGTTTTCTCTAATGTAAGCATTGTTATATCGATGTACATTTACATGAACGCCTTATGGGGAAAGAAAAAAATGATAAATGATAAAGATACCTCAAAGAAACTTTTACGTGTGTGGAATAATATGATTTTGATGGAACTCGTGTTCAATAACTACCAGTCTGAAATGATTTGTTACTTCAAATATTATCAGAAATAAATCAAGTACACCAAAATTTTGTTAAAT
Organism: Limnanthes douglasii subsp. nivea; assembly: GCA_036936605.1. NCBI lineage: Eukaryota > Viridiplantae > Streptophyta > Magnoliopsida > Brassicales > Limnanthaceae > Limnanthes > Limnanthes douglasii. The sequence goes on from JAUPFV010000004.1 coordinate 211,301,252, forward strand.
CCATACGATGATAAGTTTATCATGTGGAAAACTAGATAATTCATGCATTTCGATAACCAGAACACTAACAGTGTGAAGAGAGCTCACTTCACCCTTAAGTGTTTCCTTGGTACGAGCAAAGATAACTTTGATTTGTTTTGGGTGAAGGCAACATGGAGTAATTAGAAAATCATTTGAAAATAGTCGACTTATAGCATAAAATAAATTTGCAGAGATGATGTACGTCAAGCTTAGAGGTAACAATCTCATACTACTTTAGATTTTTTTTTTTCAAATTAAGTCAAATGTGTATAAAGAATGAAAATTGTGGACAGTAAAAATTGCACTTGTGCTACGACGTACGCAAGGTATGCTGTGCTCCCACGACATCGTCACATTCTTAAAAAATGTTAACGTGGGACGTTTACACTCTTTGAACAATCATTGGAACAGGTTAGATATAGTTTTTCGTACTAACAATGACGCAATTATTGAAATAAACATTGAATAAACTAGTTAATGTTTTCATACACCAAAGATGAAGCACACATAAAGCATGTGTACAAGAAATGGTTTACTATATTATATTTGGAAACATATTCTCTTTTAAAGTCTTTAGATAAAATAAAACAATGTGATTATCCATATACGATACATAAATTATCTATTCTTGTATCTCAATCATCCACTAAACAAGATAAATCATATCACGGACGCATACTAGATTCGGAGAAAATGAGTGCCCCATCGCTAGGTAAATATTTTAAAACTCCATCGACCATTTTATGAAGAGGAAGTGGAATTTCCCAGTCAAATTTCAGAGAGGGAACAAAGTTCCTACATAAGAAAGTGGTCATATATATCCTCCTGATAAACTCTTTAAAGTTGAACCATCATTTGGAACTCGTACGATGCATTCATTATAAAGTAAAACAGTTAGTTGTAACCGAAGCGGTACAATGCCTTCTAAAATAATGTTGCTTGATCCGAAATATTACTTAAAATAATTCTCTATCTTTGATACACATTTTATAATTACGATCAACGATATTAAAACCGATGGTCATTATAGGTATCGATCAATTGTGTATGGCTTACACATACAATAAGATGGATGAAAGTTAATTAGGAAAACTTTCTAAAACGAGCTTATTGATTTTGCTACCGTTTACATGAAGTTATGTAGTGGTATGGATGAGTTACTAAATATCGCAGAACATCTACAATATTCTCAAAAGGCTGCTACTTATGAGAATTGGATGAAAATGGAGAGATGGGGATCGAGATCACATCAAAATTTGACAATCACCAACTTTGTAGGACAATCGGGGCGATGGATGTTAGTTTCACTTTTTACCATTACGAGGTGCACCGCCTCAGATGTCTAAATGGGAAGAAATTGGGTTTAATAAAGATAAAAGCAACCATTATGTCAATGTAAGTAATTCATATAAATGGACATTTGATATAATTGACAATATTCATTTAATATATATATTTATTATCTTTTTATGTTTTTTCCATTGCGAATGATGTCCCATGTGAAAAAAAATATCTTTGTTTGATAAAATTGACTGATTATATTTTTTTTATAAAGAAATTAAAAATATTAAAAATATATAGTAACAAAGTAACCGACTTTAGGCGAATTCGTTTAATATATGTTCATTTTTTTAATTATATGTCATTGTAATCTATATAGGCTAAAGGCTTATATTTTTAATGTATTAGTTTTATATTGCTGCGGTCCGCAACAAGTAAATGGTTACACCATTGTTCCTAATTTTGCGGTTGAACAAGATATCATTTATGGTCTCATTTCTTAATAACCGATCCAGATTCTTCAGAAGATATCGTTTTCTCCTGGATCCAACCGAATTGCTGCATCACTCGATCCGATATATATCCTTCAATTGTCAAAATATTTCGAATAGGATCATGATAGAGCGCCACCTCTTGTAGTACTGAAAATCTCTCTTATCTTTTCTCTTTTCTCGAGATTTATCGGTTTGAGCATCATTTACATTTCTTAAGAATTTTCTCGGTTTATTGCTCTATTTGTTGTAATAAAAATGACACAATAGTTAGTTAAACGTACGTGTTATTTTTTTTTTGATAGAATGTATTACTTAACGGGCACCGATGGTATAATCAGTTTTTATCGCTAATATTAGCAAATGGTATCGGCATTTCAAAAAACGTTTAACATTGTTGGTCTAAAAGAAACTTCAACATTGTTGGTGCCATTTGTCTTATACTGTTGGGATCCAAAAACATTATAAACTCATAAAGTAATATCGACGGTGTCATTTCAACTACACAACTGGTACAAATCTTATGTACAGTTGGTATTCCAAAACATTCATGAAACCAAAAAACCAGAATCGTCAAAAACTTTACAATTAGATTGATTCTAACATACAATCAACTCTATTATACGATTAATTAATTACCAAGCTCTATATTTAATTCTTTTCCATTAGTTATAACATCCTGTCTATTTTGATTTTACCCATTGTTTAAAAATAAACATGAATTAAATCAAAATTTAGATGAAAAACTTATTTTTCTTCTTCCATGGATAAGGATGAATAGTTTTTTATCTGTGAAAAAATGATAAAGTAAAAAAAAAATTGGGTTAGTTTTTATTTCTAAATTTTTTGAACTTTTTATTCTTTATTTTTGTTTTTAAAAATGAAAATATGATTGTAGCTTCATTAAGTGTTTTTGGAACCATGCTTGTTCATAGTTGGGGTTTCCGAGTAGCTGGCAATCTTGGGTTCGCGATGCGACAAATCGGTCTTCTTCTCGAAACCGACATAGCGTTATTGTTTTGGCGCAGTCATTTACCATGTCTGGAATGAGAGGAATGGAAGAATTTTTGGGTCCCCTCTTGCCACCACCTCTACATTTTCTTAGCAAATCTTCTCTGATCTTCGATTCAGATTCTATGGCACCAAAATTAGTTGGCTGTGTAATTTCTCTAGTTTTTCATTATTTAGTATTTGCTTGTCTTTTGTAGATCCCTTATCTCTCCTTGTCTGTCTTGTTCGTTGTCCACTTCTGCTGATGACTTTTTCGGATCGGTTGTTTGATGACTTCGTGTGTTATGTTGTTTGCCCTATAATAGGATTGTTTTACTCTATCTCTCATCCTTTCATGTTATTTACTTTATCCATTCCTATGATTTAGGATTTTATAACATTTTTCAGGCGTACTCTTCTTTGATGTCTCTTGTATTTTTTTGGGATATGCCCGAGGTATATATACAAACTATTCTTATTTTATTTTTAATCTATTTTTACACAAAAAAAAATAATTGAAAAAAATTAATATTTGAAAAATATATATTTTGAATATAATACCATAACTTATCGAACCAATAAAAAAACCTAAAATTAATTTTTTTAGTTATTTGGACAATAGTCTTGATCAAAACTACGATTTTCTCAACCCAAATCTTGTCTTGGATGAAAGTGAGGCATCATCTTCCTTTGTCTTTCTTAGTCGAGCCGAAGAGTCCTTTCTAAAGCAAAAATCTAGAGAAAACTGGATTAAGTTAGGGGATAAAAATACTAAATTCTTTCACAATAATATCAAGGTCCGTCTCTTCCGAAACAAAATCGTTTCCATTAACAATGAGTATGGAGTTACCGTCTCAACTCCTACCAGTGTTGCTAAAGTCTTTGTAAGATACTTCGAAAACTCTCTTGGTATGAGCCATTCTATCGACTATCCGGGTTTGGCTATTGTCACCTCCCTTCTTACTTCTAAAGTTTCTAGTCCCGACAAGGAATCAATGATTCGTGAGATTACTTGTGAAGAGATTAAATCCGCGTTGTTCAGTATTGACAATAACAAATCTTCGGGGCTGGATGGTTTCAACTCCAGCTTCTTTAAATCCAATTGGAGCGTTGTTGGCCATGACATCTGTAAAGGTGTTCAAGAATTCTTCCATTTTGATTCTCTGGATCCCTCTTGGAGCTCCACCTCTATTTCCCTTATTCCCAAAAAGGACTCCCCCTATGGTCCTGCTGATTTTATACCTATTGCTCTTTGTAATGTACTTTACAAAATCATTTCCGAAATTCTAGCCAATAGAATTAAGGATTCTTTCTCCTATCTCATTGATAATTCTCAGTCGGCCTGTGTTAAAGGAAGGAACATTTCGGATAATATTATTTTATCCCATGAGCTTTTGCGAGGTTACCATTCTAATCATATGGACAAAAGGATTGCCCTCAAAATTGACTTAATGAAAGCCTTTGATAATGTCAGATGACATCTCATTCTTGATATCCTTGTTGCTATGAATTCCCTGAGAAAATGATCTCTTGGATTATTAAGTGTGTCTCCTCTCCATCGTATTCCATCAATATTAATGGAGATCCTTATGGAAATATCAAAGGTAGAAAAGGTCTTAGTCAAAGAGATCCTCTCTCCCCAGCTTCTTTGTTCTTGTCATGCAAGTGCTATCAAGTATTCTTAAGGAAAAGAGTAAGGATAAGAAGTTTCGATTCCATTGGAAATGTCAAAAGCTCAAAATCATTAATCTAAGCTTTGCTGACGATCTAATGATTTTTTGCCATGGTGACGTTAATTCTCTCAATCTTATCAAGAAAGCCCTTGATGAATTCCATTCCATCTCTGGCCTGAAAGTCAATCCATCAAAAAATAATATATTTTTTTCGGGATTGAACGCTCCCCTCTGTCTGGAGCTTCTATCAATCTTGGGATACCCTGAAGGCTCACTACCGGTGAAATACTTGGGAGTAACCCTTCTCACTAGTCGTCTCACCCACTCGGACTGTCGCCCTCTTCTTCACAAAATCACCTCTAGAATTGAGTCGTGAACCTCTAAGCATCTCTCTTACGCGGGTAGGCTTCAACTTATCAAGTCTGTTTTATTCGCTGGTGAGGTCTATTGGTCTTCCATTTTTATTATTCCCTCTAGAATAATAAAAAAGCTAACTCAATACCTCCGTCATTTTCTTTGGTCGGGATCAGCCATGAAAATCTATAGTGCCAAAGTAGCATAGTCTACTATCACCTTGCCCACTTTAGAGGGCGACCTTGGGTTCTAGACCTAAAAATATGGAATCAGGTGGCTGTCCTAAAACACCTTTGGTCTATTATAAGTAATAATAATCACTCCATTTGGTGTGATTGGATTTAAATTGAAAAAAAATTAAAAATTCGAATTTTTGGAATCTTCCTTTTAGATCATCTCCTTCTTGGATCTGGAGGAAAATTCTGCGTCTCTGCCCTTTGTCTTGTAAAATGTAGAGGGTGACTATCAGCAATGGCGCGAGTACCTCTTTCTGGTACGATCATTGACTTCTTTTCTCTTCGCTTGCTGCTCACTACGTAGACAATATCATAAATGACTCCAGGCTTGGAAGGAATCTTAAGGTCTTAGATATCATTCTTGACAGACATTGGATTTGGCCCTCAAATTTAAGATCGACGAGAGCTCGGAGCTGTGCAAATCTGAGGGAGATCCACCAGCTAATCCTATCTCTCCCTCCCCCCAACACTAAGTCCGAAGATATCCCCTTCTGGAAAACAAATGAAGGATGTAACTCCTTTTCTATCAAAGACACGTATCGTGTCATTCGAGTGCCTAATCCCAAAGTGGGGTGGGCTGGGTTAGTTTGGAATAAATTTAATATCCCCGTCATTCCTTTATCTTATGGCTCGCTATCTTGGGCAAGCTTGCTACCAAAGATAAGCTGTGCAGTTGGGGCCATAATATCCCAACTGACCGCGCCCTTTGCAACTCTGATACTGAAACTATCCCCCATATCCTCTTTGAGTGTAGTTTCACCCAGAGTATATGGACTAAGGCTAGTGATAAACTTGGTTTTCCTTTCGTGGCCTCTTGCTTGCAATCTTGGATTTGTGAAGCGTCAAATTGGTCTCAATCTCGTAGCCATAGTATTTGGCATCCTTGCTTTGCCGCGGTTATTTACCACGCCTGGAAGGAGAGGAACTCAAAAATCTTCGGTTCCCCTCTTGCTTTTTCCTCCCAGGTTTCTCACCGTATATTATCGAATATTCGGTGCAGATTTCAGGACACCAAAATTAGCTGGCCTGTGTAAATAAATTTATTAATTTCTTCTTTTGGTTTTGCAGGTTCTAGCGGGTTGTGCTGGTCAACTCTATCCGAGCTGCTGTTCCTCTAGGAAGCGTTCGTCCGCCACCTCATTCGCCCATCTGGCTTGATCGGCACCACTCTACTTAGACTAATTCTTATCTTACTATTATGTTCTGATGATATGTTATTTTCTTTTCGACCTTCACGGCTCGAATAGACTATATTACTCGGGATATGACCTAAATAAGTGTATGAACTATTCTCCAATTAATTAATGTTTCTATTTCAACAAAAAAAAAACTCTCCTCTTCGCGGGTACTACACTTCTCACTTTTCTTTTGCACTTTTACGGCAGGCCTATTTAAGACGAAATGTTCGAAGTAGTTTAGTTTTTCGCCTAGAAACTTATGTCTGAAAAGTAATTATTACATATCGAGCTTTAATTTTAAGAAAAAACCATAGAAAAAGATAAAACATACTAAACTTAATTACGCTAAAAAAATAAAATAACATTTATTAAATATAATTATAATTTTTAATAAAAATAATTTTAAAAACAAAAAATGAATAATTTTAGTTTTTTCCTTTATACAACCACTCTATTTATTTCTAAGTCTGAACCACAAACAAATAATAAAGAAGTAAAGTATCCACATAAAGAGAACGAATACCATTGACACGTACGAACTAGGAAGCACTTAAACCGTGCAGACTCTGATGTTTATCAGGGCTAAAAGAATATGTGATAATGGTTCAAAATTTAGTAACTACGTCAAATATATATACAAAAGAATTTAAAAATATACAAAACGACTTTTCACTTCACAGAGGACTGGACCTTTCTTAGTTCTTATCCCTCTTTTTTTCCCACCAATATCTCAAATTCAAAACCTCAACCTATACCTTTTTATATCCAAACAAAAATCTCAGATTAAAGTACCGACCTTGTTACATATCTCAAGTTTCACGACAATTATTTATGTTTCTCAACCAATCACAAGTTTGTTTTTTTATTCAAGAAAAGTCAGATCAAGACAAGTTCATTAGACAAAATCCTAGATGACAACTGCATTCAAACCTTCACCTGCTCATGCCTCTTCTCCTTGTAGGTGAGATATCAGCAGACCTAGACCTTGACCTAGACTTACACCTAGATCCAAAAGGTGACCTTGAAGATTCCTTTACCCTCTTACCTGGTGGTGGTGACCTCCAGTGCCCCTCTTTTTCCTCCATATCAAAACCTGCTTTCCTACATGTTTTATAAACAACTATCTTCAGCTACCACCACAAACTAGATTAAAAGAAATGTATATGATATATACAATTACGGCATGGTGCAAAGTGGAGTCGCCTTACTCGATGTAGCCGTGTCCATTTCTGTCGTCGTAGGCTGGAGAGCGTGGTTTACAGACACGATCACAAGCACTTCCTGGATAGTCTTCATGATGTCTGACAGGAAAAACAGAGTAGTCACCGCTTCGTCTTGGTGGAGGAGAGTAAGACCTATAAAAGTTATAAACCTATTGATATTATTATTCATGTTATGGCAAATATAACAAGAATTCCACTTTTGCATCTGAGAGAATAGCTTCTTACCTTGACCTGTACCTACTTCTAGAACCTGAAAAACGTCTAGGAGACGGCGAAAGGGAAAATGGACGTGACCGAGAACCTCCTGATACATTATCCATTATCAATTCAATCCGTAAGAAAATCAGGCTATTTAAATGCTGTGTTCAAAACTGTATAATGTCCAAAAATTATATCTACTCTGGGAAGAGATATTAACATATATGCTAAAAGCTAGAAGCTTCCATGGTTATAAGAAATAAAAAACAAGGACAAATTATTATATCAAACACAGAATTTAACCAACAAAACAATAATGCCATTTCACAAAGAAAAAGTTAAGCAGCTCAGAACAAAGGATACCCGCATCTGACTAAATAACATCATAATGCCTCTTGATACCTAACCGCTAGTGATTATGAATATCAGAATATATATAAAAATTATCAACGAACCCTTCAAATAAAGTAGCCAAGAGCATAAATCTTGAACTGCATCATACATACCACTGTCCTAATATTGTATCAGAAAAAACGGGATCCAAATAGGTAGTTTAGACCAGCCACTAAAAAAATTACAATCTAATGCAGAAATCCTATCAGAATTTTTAAAATCCTATCAGAAACGATTTTGACAATCATTTTCTATGTTAGTGCAACCTGATTATAACCGATCCTTATCAGTTATGCATAGTTCCCCAATATAGATATAAGCACGAAATTTAAACTACCCACATCAAGCCTACCAATGTTCTTCACCCCTTTAGAAACCCATGAGCTCAAAAAACCAAGATGATGAGCTACAGTAAACCTACAGCCATTTGATCCACCTCAAGAGAAAAGATTTAATGCATTAGCAATAGCAACAACATACCATGATAAGATGAGCGTCCTTCATCTCTTGATGAAAACCTGTAGAATTTAATCCAAAGTACAATAAAACATTCTTTACAAATCTCTTTTAAGCAGCACAGTGGGAGAGAGGGCCTACCTAGACCTGCCTCTGCTACGCATTTCCTCAGGCCTTTTCCTTGAATCTGCCGCCAGAATAATAGCGAGCTCTCTCCCACCAAATATTCTTCCATTCAAACTACGCTGAGCCTCAGTAGCATCATAAGCATCCACAAACTCCACAAATGCAAATCCTCGAGGCGACCTGCATACTTAACCACATGATTTTCATTCGGAATGTAAATCTGATACAAACACACAGCCCCAAGATCCTTGTTCGGAGCATCAATCTCTTTGGACGTTACCTAACATTTGACATAATTGGCACTTGATCGCCAAATTTAAAAGTTTCTTCACATTGTCTTCAATAGAAGACATAATCTTCTTCCTCATCAAACTTCTAAGGATGTAACTATATGCATCTCTTCATAAGGGAACCATCTTCATTTGAATATATCACTCTTAACATCCGTGATGCCAATAAGTTAGGCAATGAAAAACAGTACCCTTCGTCAAAATTGGGGCTTGAGCTTGTTTTAACTTCAAACAAACATGCCCCCTGACAAACCACTTAAACATTTAATTCACTATGATAAATGCTTAAGTCAAGTAGTTGAAATGTCAATCAAAAAATTTGATTTCTACCCTCACGTAGAGAAACTGTGATGATTAGATTGAAGCAACAAAAAAGAAGCAAGGAGAGATTCCCGTCAGCAATTTAGAGCATCTACCAATCATCTTTGACATCAATGATCATACCAAATTTATATATTGAAATCACGGCTATGAAGTCCATTCACAGATCATGCATAATTATCAAAACCTAGTCAATTTTACCCTTAACTGGCCTAGAGCCGAAGCCAAACTCACTTATTTGACAACTATATTCAAAGCTTAATCAGCCAGAGTTATTCAAAACCTTACAATGCCAAAAAAAGTTGATCGTCAACGGTCAAGAGATACTTGTAAATAAAGAGTAACCAAATCCTAAACTTATAAACAACAATCTCTAATCTAATGGATGACCTCAGTTCTGTATAACGGAAATTAGTTTATTAGAATCTACTTTTTTTTGTAGTTTACCTTTGATGATAACTCTTGTTATTATACACACTTTTACCATAACAGTTTGACTATTTTTCTAATGTGAATGAAATGTAAGAGGTACTAACCCTCTATGAGAATTTTTTCTCACCCTAAGAAGGTTCCATGTTTGGGGAATAGCAGTATTCAAACAAAGTTAAAAAGAAGCCAAAGTATCAGGAAAAAAAGAAGAAAAAACTCACCCTGTGTAGTAGTCCTTAGGAATGTAGACATCCTTAACAGGCCCGAATCGCTCAAAAAGGATTCGAAGTTCTTCTGGTCTGCAGGTAGCATCAGAGTTTTCAAATGGACATCAAATGAAGTGGTTACATAAAGTTCAATGGTACTTCTACAACAACATAGTAACAAAACATAATTATAAGCTAGATAGAGTTGGAAATATACCTGCAGTCTAGAGGAATGTTACGAACCAAAAGGCTGCCATTACCCCGCCGATTGGGCTTGCCATATCCACCGCCATGACCACCACCATATCTCCTTCTGGGTGGACTCCTTTCGCGGCCACCATAACCTCTCCTTGGAGGACTGTCCCCATATCCTCTCCTTGGAGGACTGTCCACATATTCACTCCTAGGGGGACTGTAACCGGACGGGCTGTACCTCCTCATCCTAGTACACTGCAAGGTATAATGTTTACTACATGTATCAATCCGCCTAGACATGCTTCAAAATTCTTTGATATAGAACATGAAGATAACTATTAGTTATTGAAAACCCTGACCCACAGAACCAAATAAACTGGCAAGTAAAAAAGAAAGTGAACCCATTTAGACGCACACTTAATCCCACTATACAAGTTGGTCAGTCAGGCTAACGTACTACCAATTGATAAAGAAAAAAAAAAGCAAGAACCTTACAGTTTCGATCTTTTTCAGTCTCTGATTCAGGCAACACGAATCGGGATATAAATAATGTATGCGCTGTTATAACTGTTGATGATTATCTACTTGATTCAGGAATAACATTACTAGGGTTTGGGGAAATGATAATCATTAACACTCATTCTGGTCTTTGACAATCAACAGATTAAGGTTTAGTATGTAGTATACCAGGTGAAAAAGAAAAGAAAAGCTAAATAGATATTAGGGTCTTAGATTACCTCTGAGAGAATCGATTCCAAGATTTATCTAAGCTTTAGACTTCAGAGAGAAAGATAGACAAACTGCATACTGTTGTATAATGTGGAGATGATTTATATAGCTGAAAATAAAAGAGAAAAGTATAGTAAATACCGACTAAGTATCTAATTAGCCATGGCTATGCGTTTTTTTATAGTCACATTTAGTATCTCGAATTGAAATTTGGACAAAAATAAGCTCGACGGTATATATCCATCCGTATTTTTAAGGATACTAATTTGAGAGTTGTTTGAAAAATTATACTAACCTGAAAGTTGTTTGAAAAATTAACTTCAAAATTGTTTGCAAATCTCTCGATTTTCTGAAAGTTGTTTAAAACTATCTCGATTTCCTAAGAGTTGTTACTAGTGAAATTTTATTTAAAATAAAAATAAGATCATCAATCGATCTAGTTTTGTTCATTTTTAGAAAACAAAAGCGATACTTTCATTTATTTTTTCCGAGCTCCGGTTCGAAAGATATTGATCTTTTAAAAATAAATAAAAAAAAAAGTAAGAAAGAGAAATTTTGGTTATGTGGTTGTTGACGAAAGGTGATGGAAGTTAGAGTATTTTTTTTTTTTAAGCAAAGAATACCATATATTGAATGAAGAACCAATTCAGCCCTAAAAATAAGGCCCAACAAACAAAACAAATACAATCAAAAACGACCCAACAAACCCATTTGGTCAAAATCCCTAACCCTAATCGATTAGGAACAAAACACCATCTTCTTCCTCTTTCCAACACCTCCCAACACCAAGCCGACTTCCACATCGAACCCTAAATCAAGCTTTATTCTTTACAACACCATCATTCCCTCACAACATAGCCTAGATCCAAACTTTCCAAAAAAGATATGGCGAGTAAACCAGGAGGAGCAGATTGGTTGTTGAAGACCAGTTTCTGTTTACACTTAAGGGTCCACTTCGCGAGCCAATCGGCCGCTTGATTCTGGACCCTTGAGATGTGAGTAACAGTTATACCCGTCTTCAAAGCATCTCTGCAGAATCGCACTATATCATCTTCATATTCTACTTTAGAAGCAAGCTGATTGATAAGAATCAGCGAATCGGACTCAACGTCGATGCTGTTCCAGTTCTCCTTGAAACAGATAGTAAGCCCTAAAAGTAATGCAAGGGTTTCAGCCTGAAGAGGAGACTTCTTGCCCAACAGATAGCCATAGGCAGCCAAGATTACGCCCTCTGTGTCCCTGAACACAATTCCAGCAGCTGACTCTCCATTGCTGATGCAAGACGCATCAACATTTAGCTTTATGCGACCAGGCATCGGACGAGACCACTTCAGGTATGAAGGCAACACTTTCTTTCTTATTGAACTATTGCATCCAAAAATTGAGCCTGCACTATTAACACCCGACCAGTGCTTCAGATTAAAAGAACCATTAGATTCAAGACCTTTAATAACAGAGATAACTTTATCAATGGCCTTAGGAACACTTAAACATATACCATCATGCTTAAACATGTTTCTGGCCTTCCAAATGACCCAAAGTATGATTTGAGGAATTAAACGAGTAATATGAAATTTCGCTTTTGAAAAGCTGAACCAGCACTTTAAAGCATGAGTAACAACCATATTTCTTTTCATGTTAATCTTAAATGAAACTGAAAACCAGTTCCATATCTGCCAGGCAAAAGAGCAACTGATGAATAAATGATTTGTGTCTTCACAATGCTCACAGAAAGTACATTTTGAAACCAAAACAAAATGTCTTTTAATCAAAATAGAATCAACAGATAAAAAGTTCTGCAAAATCTTCCAAGTCATAAAGGAAAATTTCCTAGGGATTTTAGCATTCCATAACTTTTTATATATAGTTGAGACAGTGAACTTATCTCTTATTTTCTCCCATGTAGACTTCAGGTGAAAATTACCATTGTCAGAAGCAGTCCAGCGAATGGCATCCTCATTGTCAACAATGTAAGTTTTCATAATTTTACTAATTCTATCAGAACCAATAAAACTTTGAACATCATTTAAATACCATCTATTGTTATGCCAATAAGAGTTAACCTTTACATTTATGAACCAGGACATCCCAAGCTCAGTTGCAATAGCAGGCATATCATGCCAAGAATCCTTCCAGAAGTCGATATTCCCATTACCCAAAGACCAGGTAACGTTCTTGTCTGCCTGCTCTCTTATATTGCATAGTCTCTTCCAAACATTAGAGCCCTTAATATTAACATAAAGAGGATGATTGAACTTACAATATATATTATTCATTGCATTAGCCCACAGACTGTCATTCTTTCTGAATAAGAACCACAGCTTCTGAGAAAAGCAATTTTGCATATCCCTAATAGACCTGACATTGAGACCACCCTCTTGAAAAGGCTTACAAATGTAGCCCCAAGTAGACCAATGAATAGACTTCTGGCTATGCTTAGACCTCCATAGGAATTTGTTGCATAACAGATCAATCTTATAGACGATAGACTTAGGAAGATCACAATATTGCAGCCAATAGTATACAATAGGAAGCAAAACGTTAGTGATAAGAGAAAGCCTGCCACCATAGGACAGAACTTTGCTCTCCCAAATAGCAATTCTATCATTAATCTTATTAAGTAAAGGAAGAAAAACATTAGCTTTATTATTATTAGCAATAACAATTCCAAGATGAGATAAAGGAAGAAAATCAACCTCAAATCCAGTCTGAATTTTAAGGTCTTGTCTCCTAGAACAGTGCATCTTACTAGAAACTATTAACTTAGTCTTAGACTTATTTATAGCTTGACCAGATACTGCCTGATACAAATCTAAAAAATTGCTAAGTAAAGATATAGAAGAAGCCTTGCTATTAGAGAAAATTAAGATGTCATCAGCAAACATCAAACTAGGAATTGTTAAAGAGCATCTAGAACTATAACTAATAGATGGATTAGAAATGAATAAAGCATGAAGACCTCTACTAAGAAATTCCTCACTAAGAATAAACAGGCTAGGAGAAATAGGATCTCCCTGCCTGATTCCCCTAATCATTTTGAAATAATCATAAGAACCACCATTAATGAGCATAGAAATATGAACCTCAGATATTAAGCCTTTAATAAGATCAACAAATCTATTACTAAAACCAAAGGATTTTAAGACTTTTAAGATAAAGGAGTGAGACAGCCTGTCAAAGGCTTTAGACATATCCAACTGAACAACCATATTACCCCTTTTAGGTCTTTTATTAATATCAAAAAGCAATTCCTTAGCCAATAAGATATTATCATGAATCAACCTTCCCTTAACAAAAGTAGATTGACTCTTAGAAACAATTTTCGATAGAATTGCAGCCAATCTAGAATTCACAAGAGCAGAAAAGATTCTGTTAACCATAGTGCATAGACCAATCGGTCTATAACTATCCCACCAAACAGGATTAGACTTTTTAGGAATTAAACAAATTCCGGTAGCAAATATACCAGAAGGAATAGGACAGCCATTAATATAGGTATTGAAAGACAAGCAGAGATCAAGTTTAATAATTTGCCAACAGGATTTGAAAAACATAAGATTAAAACCATCAATCCCAGGGGCACTGTCCCCCTTCATATTACAAATAACCTTCCAAATTTCATCCACAGTTATTTCACAGAGCAACAAATTATTGTCAACAGATGAAACCAAAGAAGGAATACATTCAAAATGTAAAACATTTAAAAGCCTGACCTCATCATCTTTATCAATGTAGGGATCAGCAGTAAGGATGCTTTTGAAGTAGCTAGCAGCAGAGTTACCAATTCCCTGTTTATCCAGGATCCAGGTATCTCTATCTCTAACACTTCTTATCTCATTCATTCTTTTTTTCTTAGCAATATAGTTGTAAAAGATTTTAGAATTAGAGTCACCTTCATGAAGCCAGTTGTTGAAGCATTTCTGCCTTAGGAAAGACTCTTCATTCCTTAGAGCTTTAAGATATAAAGCATTAGCCTTAGCTAAGTTAGAGGCTGACTGCACATCATTGTTAGAATAGTGAAGAATTTCCATGGCTTTGACTTTACTATCAGCCTCCTTTACACTATCAAAAATATTACCAAACCTATCCTTGCTCCAATCTTTAAGACACCTTTTCAATCTTCTGAGCTTAAACCAGAAAGCTTTACTAGGATGACAGACCATAGGAAGATTCCAATCCTGCATCACAGTACTTAGAAAAGATTCATCATTACACCAAAAGTTTAGAAAACGAAAATTCTTTTTCCTATTAGCATTATTAATATCATTATTAGTATGAACCATTATTAAAAGAGGCGCATGGTCAGAACAAGTTCTGGCCATGTGCAACACCTGAGTATCAGAAAACACCTCCACCCATTTATCATTAATGAGAGCCCTATCCAGCCTTCTCCACTTGTTTCCTCTAGCCCAAGTGAATTTAGAACCACAAAAACCAGCATCATGAAGATCACAGCTTCTAATCATCTCATTAAAGTCATCCATGCTAGACTGACTAGAAGTAACACACCCCAACTGCTCATCATGCATAGAAATAGTGTTAAAATCCCCTACACACAACCAAGGCTTGTCATAAACACAGAAAGCTTTAATACAGTCCCAAAGCTCAACCCTTTGCTGCCTATTACATTTAGCATAGATAGCACTAACATAGAATACATCATTTATACTAGGATACTTCCACTCCATGTGAATACACTGCTCCCCATTAAGAATGACCTTAATGTTAACCTCAGAAACCCAAAAGATCCACAATTTGTCAGATGTGTTAGCAACACAGTTATCGAAACCCAGAATCTCAGCAACAGCATTAATTCTTTCTCCTTTAGACATAGGCTCCTGAATCATCATGACCTTAATATTCTCAGAAATTTTAATCGACTTCAGCCTTCTCAAGGTGGGTCTGTTAGACACACCACGAGCATTCCAGTTAATCACTCTGATCATTATCAGAGAGTGATTTATAAATTTTGTCTCCTAATCCAAGAGACTTGATTTTTAACTTATCTTTTGATCTAATTTTCCTTGCAGATTTCAGCCTAGAAGAAAGAATATCACTGAAGCTATTCTGAGGAGAACAGCTACCCCTATTAGGATCTGGAGAAACACAATCTTCCAAATTATTAGGAGTCATAATATTTGTATCAAGAGAATCTACATCAACATATGTAGTTTCTTCAATTTTCTTTAATGCTTCAATTACACCATTACTAGTATCACAACTTGTAATACCAATGTCAGAATTTTGTTGAACATTTTCAACATTTTCAATCAAATGAGATTTCTCCTTAATGCTATCTTTTATTTCATTATCCACATCATTTTGCACCACAACAGATTTCAATTTCCTTTTATAAACTTTAAGAGTTTCTTTTGAAATCTCCTTAGCACCAGAAACCAGATTAACAGATTGGACTAATTCCTCAGAAGTCTTGCTTACCACAACATTATCAACCAAATCACCAAAACTCTTGTCTTTAACCTGACTGTCAACTTGATTCACATTCTTTTCCAAGACACCAGCCCTATCCTTCTTACAATCAGCACAAGAATGTCCTATATGATAGCAGTTAGAACAATAAGATGGAACATTCTTATAGCTAATCGATATCCAATGACCATCATTAGCCCCGAAACCAATCCACATTTTCCGTTGAAGATGTTTTGAAACATCGACTTCCAACTGAGCATAGCATACACCAGCATGAGCACGATTCTCATTAGGCACAAAGACCTTGTAAACTGGTCCAATAGCAGAGGCTATTACGTTAACAAGATTAGAGTCAAACAGACATTCCGGTAGATGCTCGAACCTGACCCACAACAATACAGTTGGATCTTCAAACTTTTTATTGAAATTGTGAGACCATTTCAGAACCCTCATCACCATATCATCAAAACGCCATATACCACGAGCCCAGAGCTTTGACACATCTTCTTTTAAAACGAACTCAAAGAAGATATGGTGAGAATCCCATACTTTGTACCAATATGAACCACGAAATTTCAACTTCTCCAAGAAAACATCCAACTTCTGCTTCTTAGGAATACCAGCACTGAATTTTCCAATTAATGTTGTTCTTGAGTTTTTTAACAGACTCTGTTTATCATCCTCACTGAATTGAACAGAAACATGATGCTCTGTTTTTCGAATAAATTCCGGCTTATAAGACTTTGTGTTATCCTCATTCTTGAATAATTCGACAAACTTCTTATTCCACTGATTAGTAATACTTGTCACAGGACGAAGAGCCGGAAACTCTTCCTTATCAAGATCCCCCATTATAAAGACTTATCGTGACATACTCTGTTAACCTTCAAAACTCAAAACAGAATAATTTGAAGAAACAAAAGATGAAAGCGGCACCAGACTAAACAAACAAAATCGAAACAAGATAATTGTTAAACGAAAACAATCTTCAACAGCAAAGCAGAGGAAGCTTTACAGAAAAGAACGAAAAATAAATCAAAAGCAGAGAGACCAGGCAGGGGAACCAGAACAATCTGAAGAAACAGATCAGAAGCAGAGAACAGGGGAAGAGAAGAAGTCAAAGCAACTCCGGCGAAGATCCGGCGAAGAAAAGAGGAAGAAACTAATTCTTGGAGCCCCCGTCTAATTCTTCAACAGTTGTACGATATCCTCAAATAGAAGCTATTTTTAGTTTATCCGATGGAAGTTAGAGTATTAAAATAATGTAAGGTATTAAGTGGTAATTAGGTAGTTGAGATGAATATTAAGAGAGAATATAACAAAACTTGGGTACTAGATGACAATAAAATAGTTGAGTGGTACTTTAGGTGTAATTTTCCAAAATAAAATTCATTTAAAAGTTTAGGGGGGCAAAAGGAAAAAACAATTATACGTATTTTCTACCTATTCAAAACATAATATGTAAAGAAAAATATAATACATTAATAGTTTTTTTTTTTCATTATCACAACATAATCTATAGATGTATTTATCCTTTTTTTCAAAATAGAATTTTTCTTAATAAAAAAAAAGAATACCACCCGATTAATTAGATTAAAATTACTTCGATTCTTTTTTCTTCAACTCCAAAGATAGCCACGATGCTGCACTTTTTTTACTCTAAAAATAAATTGCAACCAACCAATTGATAGATCTATAGAAACAATAAGGAAATCCAATAAGAGACATAAATGGCTAACAAACAACTTTAGTTAGATACAAACTTGAAGTGAAACCAAAAGGGGTTTCAAGGAATCATCTTGAAGATTACAGATTTAGGGAAAATTTCGCCTCAACTACCAAATTAAGGACTGAAACCGGAAATCAGCTCCAATATCAGGCTTAGGCAAATCAAGAGAACTAGGGTCCAAAAGATTGTTCAATTAAGCATGGATTTAGATCCTAGACATAAGAATCACTCCTCAACAACTCGATCTAAGAACCAACGATCATGAAAAATGACTACTGACATAGACTTTTCTCTAGGAATCACCAAAATACCAGGTGAAAGAAGAGAGCATCTGGAGACAGGAGAAAAACAGAGTCAAATAGAGAGACTCCATTGAAAAAACTCAGCTCAACTAAAGACACAAATCTACGATTATCAGATCAATTGAGAAGATTAGCTTTCAATTTCAACGATCAACAATTCAGAATTCTTCAAGGAGAATAGATCGATTAGAAAGGGATTCCAATCTCATGCAGATTAGTATGTAAGAAGAAGAAGAGAAAGGTTAACGATTGGTTCAGTAGCAAGAAGCCAGAAGCAGATAACAAATAACAAGAGCATTATGAGGAATAATCCAACTTCGATCAACAAAAGCAGAAACAACCAGATTACAAAAAGATAGAAGCCAGTAACAGAGATGCAAGGTCAATCCAATGTAAAGTTATTTTCTTGGGAATGGATGAAAAGATAAAAAAACTAATATATGCATAATAAAAGAGCTAGGCATTGCTTGTCAGATAATCTGTTGCAGCCAAATAAGCTAAAAGAAAAGTTAGTGACCGGATTCAGAGTTATTTCTAATATACCCTAAGTCAATGCTTTCAAGGTAAATGATAGCTTTGAGGTGATTATGAGCAATGTTAGAAGTAAATTCTACGTTCATCTTGCATTTAGAAGCCCATTTTGGCTAGCCAATCGGCAACCATATTATGGACTATGTTAATGTGATTAATCACCATCGAGGAGCAGATAAGTTCCCTGTATTTTTTAAGAATAGAGAAAAAAATAAAGTGGATACTTACATTTAGAGAGTAAATTAAAAATAATTTGAGAATCTGTCTTAACATCGACATTAATGAGACCTTTCTGTTTGTAGGTAATAAGACCATCATAGAGAGCATGGGCTTCAACAAGAATTGGGGAAAGCTTCCCATAGGTATTACCATGAACAACAATAAAATTACCACTCAAATCTCTGATGATAATTTCACTTGAAGTTTTTCCATTCGCAAGGGAGGAGCCATCGTAGTTGAGTTTGACTATATCTTCCAGGTATGATATGAAGGCTTATATAAGATTTTTGAGTGATTAAAACAACCCATTTATGAGGTTGTGTTGCTTGTGTTGTACCAGTGTTATGCTTAATGATTACAACTTGATCTAGACCCTGTAAAATCTGCTTGATGTAGTTAATAATATCTAAAGAAGAGATAAACATAACTTTTATTTTTGTTTTATTCCTAGCTTGTCATAGAAACCAGAAAATTATATGAGTAAGAATGGATTTGATGTGAATATCTTTTCCAGACTTCCAAAGCTAGTTTCTTAGGGTGTGAGTATGAGTCATGAATCTGCTATTATTGATGTTGAACATGTAGGAGAAGTATGTCCAGATATCCCAAGCAAAATTACATTCCACGAACAGGTGCTTAACAGGCTCAATACTAGACAAAACTGACATTTATATGCAAGACTAATACGCCTCTTGTAAATAATGGAGTCAATAGATAGATAGTTATTGATAAGCCTCCAAGAGATAAATGAACACTTTCTAGGGGTGATAGAGTTCCATAGTTTTCCAAATATGTTAAAAGAGTTATGTCGAGTCCTAGTTCTGTCCCAATTGTCTTTAAAGTTATAACTTCCATCTTTTGAAGCAAGCAAAATAATGGTCGCTTCTGGAGATCAATTTTTATCTTATGAATAGCTTCAAGGTCCTTTTTAGATAAAAGACCAGAGATCCTAAAGTGGTTCCACATGTTGTTTTCCCAGTAGTTAGCAGTGTAATCTTTTCTATACCAACTATTATCGTAGGTGTTGTCTAAAATATTAAAAGGGTATATTTTGAAACCAGTTTTCCATCCATATGTTACCACAAACCACTATCTATTTAATAAGAGGCTCTGCCTGTCTCTTAATAGCAACCATTATTTTCCAAATGTGGGAACCTTTTTTGGTCAGCTTGAAGATGATGAATGTTGTGGTAGTAGATGCTTTGAGTGAATCTAGCTCAAAGATATACATTATTTCTAAGATTAATCCATAGCTTATAGGAGTATGTATCATGAATGTCTCTTATAGATTTGATGTTGAGACCCCCTTCCTTAAATAGCTTACACATTGTATTCCAGTTAGAGCAATGAGTTTTGTTTATGTCTTGACTAGAGCCTCATAGGAATCTATTGAGCATCTTTTCAATCTTATTGATGATTCCATTAAGAAGAGAGCAATATTGTAGCCAATAGGTAAGGATAGACATCAGAACATAAAAGATTAGAGTGAGTCTACCTCCATAAGAAAGAAGCTTCCCATCCCAAGTAGAAATTTTATGACTTATAGCATTGAGAAAAGGTTCATAGTTTGAAGCCTTATTATTATTGTTGATGGAATAATAGTTGAAATGATGCCTTTAGGGACGACTTAGCCTTAAAAGAATAAGATAATTGCTACACATAAGTCCTTCTTAATAATCTTCCAGCAGGTAATGTATAAATAATGGTTAAAACCATCGAGGCTAGCAACACTAGTAGGATTAAGGCCTATGATAGTATTATAGTTTCATCTTCACTATGAATCATCATAAGCATCTTGTTACTTCCATAGTTATGAGATTAGGAATGTTCTTGAGTAAAGGGCTACTGATTAGGTTGTTATGGTTCATGCAATTAGAATCAACATTATTAGTTAAAATGTATTTGAAGTAATTAAGAGCATAATTAACAATTAAGTTATTACCAGTTATTCGTGTTGAGTTTCTATTGATGCAAGAGATGAAATTCTTTCTTCTCTTTTTCTTAACATAAGAATGATAGATCTTAGTATTTCTATCCCCGTATTTTATCTAGCTTGTGTAGGTTTTTTTATACCAATAGGATTCTTCAACCTTAAGAGCATAGACAAGCTTAGCGTTGGCCATTGATAAATTGTTTCTATTTTCGGAGTTGTTGATGTCTTAAAGGGATAACTCCATAGTATAAACCTGCACTTCAACCTTAATTATATTTTCAATTTTTTTTCCAAAGTTAGTATTATTCAAAGATTTGAGAGCTCATTCGAGACGTTTGATTTTGTTCCACAAAACATATAATGAATAGTCTTGCATATTAATATTCTAGTTAACTTCTACTATAGGAAGAAAATCAGCACTTAAAGTCCACATGTTAAAAAACCTGAAACTTGATTTAATAGGATTAATAACATTAGAAATAGAGACTACAAAAGGGCAATGAATAGAACAGGTTCTAGTGAGATGAGTGACATTTGTATGATTGAAATAATCAGATAACTTAGTGTTAAATAAAACATGATCAAGACATATTCATTTAGACTTATTGGTCCATGTGAACTTAGTTCCCACATAACCAGCATATTCCAGAGAACATTCTCTGATGGTGCTACTGAAGTCCTCAACACTCTCAAGGAAAAAGGTAGAGCAACCTAGTTGTTCACTAGAGGAAACAATAGAGTTAAAGTCACCTATAACAAGCCATTCTTTCATATTAATAGAGATAAATTTTAGAGAGTTCCATAAATCAAATATGTTGAGTCTTTGGCACTTAGCGTAAACAATAATAAGGTTGAAGCTGTTGTTGAGATATTTGTGAGTAATTGTTGAATGCAAGAACTGATGATGATTGATATCAGTGCTGATATAGAAATCCTCAGACCAAAAAATCCAAATCTTATTACTAATATTAGTGCCATAGTTAGGGAAGCCCAGTTTGATAGAAATGTCATGAATGTTCTTCTCTTTGATGAAAGGCTCAAGGAGAGCTAAGAAACTCAAATTTTCTTTTTTGACTATAGACTTTGGCCTTCTGATAGAGGCTTTATTTATTATGCCTCGAATATTCCAACATTAGAACTTAATCATTGTTAGGATTAGAGTGGGAATATTGATTGCCCCCATTTATGATTGATAAGTATCAGAATATCTAAGGTAGTTTATCGGAAAACGTGAACGAGTGAAAAGTGTTAGGCAAGAAATTACAAAAATCTAGAGAGAGAAAGTGGTCAAAATCAAGTACTAATAATTAGGAGATCCCCTTTTGGGGGACAACATCTTTCTTTATATAATGACAACTGTGGGGCCCATGATCACATGCCAAACTTATTCTAATTGCATGTTACCCCCTATATTTGCATTTATGTCACTTATTTCTTACTTTACAATTAAGCCCCTGCACATTATTTTATTACAATTTAAGCTCTCTACTACACTTGGTATTTTATGCCCTTATTAGTAGCCCCCTAGTTTTATAGAGAGTCGAGCAAAAACCAATCGTCTGTAGAGTGCAAGGTCGGCGATTTCCTCCTGATTTGGCGTGTCGAACGCAGGGTCGGCATCCCGCCATTGATGTAGTTGTTGCCAAGTTAGAACTTATTGATGATCGAATGTCGTTGCCAGGATCGACATATTGTCAAATGATGATTAATGTCGATGCTGAGGTCGACATATTAGCATCTGATGACTATTGTCGTTGCCAGGGTACACATACTGTCGAATAACGCTTGTTATCGATGCTGAGGTTGATATATTAGCTTTTAACGATTATTATCGATACCAGGGTCAACGAACTATCATTGTCGATCGTTACCTAGTTCGAATTTGTTGTTGCTCGATCGTCGAGGCCATGGTCGGCATACTGTCTACAGCCTTGTAGCCTAAGTACCAAAGATTCACGAACTGGTTTGGGCTATTTTTATGGGCTCGAAATCGGGTTAAATTTTTCGAAGCCCACCAAGCCCCTATGTCTTAACCGGTTTTTCTGCCTATCTACGTGTCCTCTTGTAATTGGTCGACGCGTTCTTCATCATTAGCCGCCTACGCGCGTGTTGAAATCGTATCCCCTTAGGTCTGCTGTAGCCATTCGGATAGACACGTGTCTCATGGTAATTGGGTCATACTTTAACCAGTATTTTGGTTAAGCGACTCTTGATATTCCCGAGGCTCTTTTCGATTGCGCTTCTCCATGGAGCGGATCTTGGCCACACTTGCTATCTCTATAAATAGTTTTCCTTTTCATTCTCATTTTCACTAAGTTTTTTCTATAGAGATAAACTCTGGCCAAATTCCCTTTCTGGAGAGAGAAAATCCTACTTAGTTTATGAAAAACCCCTGTCTCATAAGAAACCGACGAAGAAATCCGACGCTCCTGAAAAACCCGTCTTTCGCTTCGTCGACTATTTGCAGATCACTCAACGAGCAGAAGAATACCGAGCCGCTGGGCTGATCCACAAAGGCGTTGTTTCACCAGCGTATTCGAAGCCGTTGATTTTTCAAAGACCTAAAAATCCCGGCCCTTCGAACCTTTCAACCTACGACGATCTTCCGACCTCGCAAAAAGAATCTTCTTAGAAGCCCCCTGCTGCTCGATCTTCTCCTAGAATATCTAACACTGAAAAACTTCCCATTTTCTCACAGCCTCGGATCCTTACCAACTGACCTAAAACTCCGTTCTTGACCATGGGTGATTCTAGCTCTTCCTCTACTTCTCCACACGAGTATGTTTAACTTACTCACGATACCATCGGGATTCTAACAAGTCATAAAACCGCGACAACTGCCAAGAAGGGTGTTCTGATAGATGAAGAGAAAAAGAGACGAAAAGAGGTTGCGTCGAAAATCGATGCTAAAAGGCATGGCCACATTCGAACCCACAGCAGCTCAAGTGTTGTCCTTGCCACTCCTTCTCCTCGCGACCTAATATCCGCTGAAAAATATCCACCAACAGGGACGGTGAATGCAGAGGCTATAAACCAACCCCCTAAATCTTCCTCAAAGCCAGTGTCGGTTGACGTTAGAGGGAAAGTTGTTGATCAACCTGTTAAGAAGCCCTTGCACAAATCCTCCAAGCTAAATGTGGTGATAAAGGTTGATGCCGACGTAACTAAGACAGTCGCCCCTAGGCCTCCTCCCAAAGTCCCTCTACTGGCGAAGACTGGAGACAAAGATTCCAGGTCGGCGAAAACTAGAGTCAATGATGCCCGATCGGCTAATTTAAGTACCTCCAAGACAATCGCACTAGCCAAAGCTGTCGATGCACCTACTACAGACCCTGGATCTGTACCAATCGAAGGTGATGATGCCGAACCAGAACCTTTAACAAATTCTTTTGTAATCCTCGTTGATGGTGTCGAAAGAGAACCACTGCCACCTGGAATGGCCGACGTCGTGACTGATTACCACATTCGTCTGACCAACGATCACATCCTCTTTCTATTCAACGGCAAATACCTATACTACTCTCCTGACAAATAAGAGGGTTTGAAAAAAGATCTGGGGGATTCCTTAGTGCATTAAGGTCTATTTTCCTCAACCTGGTGAAATTCCTTTGTCTGTCCAAGGTTGAGAGGTAGTCTTCTTCACCGAACTCTTTAACTGGGGTTTGCGACTTCCCCTCGATCCTGACATTGTTAGATACTTCGAAATTATCGAGATATGTCTGACCCAGTTGACCCCGAATGCTTGGTATACTTTGATGTCGACTATTATAGCTTCACGACTGTCAGGAATCCCCATCATAATGGAACAATATATAGGGATATCAGGGCTCTCGAAATCCCAGAAGCTGCCCTTTTTCCAACTCATCTCTCCTCAACCCCAAAAAGACCGTGAACAACTTGTTAGAGGCTGACAGATCATGGAAGTATAGATTTGTCTTTGTCAGTGGTGCTTGGGAGAATGGTCGACCCTACAACCAAGAAAATCTGAGGCGGCTCACATTTAGATGGACCCCTGAAGGTATTCATATGCATTTTCTTTTTATTAATTTTTTATTAATTTTTTTTAAAAAAGTTGTCTTTTAGTCTGCAAGATTACTAGCCAACAGCTGCGGAAGAAGCACCTTGAAAAAGCATCGGCAATAATCGCTCATCTTCAGACTTTTGCAAGGAAGAGTTGGGGTCAGAAGTTTCGTCAGTGCTTTAAGAACACTAACCTCATCAACAGCAACCTATGGCGCTGTTCGAACCGAATCTCAAGTTCTGAAGAATTATGGACCCTTCCTGACGTTGTTGATTTTGTCAAGAGACTCGAGGCCCCAGATTGTGAAGTGTTTTTACCCAAACGGGATCGAGCGCCAAGCAACCGTGTGAAGTCTGAGGAGTTGTCTGATGCTGAGGGCGAACAGGGTAACGCTATGGACCAACCTATTAAAGTTCTGCCTTCAGAGCCGGAGGCTACCGTCGTTCTTAGTGACCCAACTGCAAGTGGTGACAAGTCTCCTACCACTGCTACAGGAGGGCAAAAAGGCCGCGACGAAAAGCGGAAGAAGGGCCCCTTGGCTGAAGAGGGAGACAATTCCTCTTTGAGCAAAAAATCCAAAGGGAAAGCTGTTGCTCATGAGGTATATGTCGACCCTATCAATGAAAAAACTACCATACCCTCAATGTTCGAACATTTCGAGAGTGTGAAGCTACCTGCTCTCGTGGGCAGCCATGAGAAAAAGGCGAAATCAGAGGGTCCTATCTCTGCGGGACAAGGGACTTCGTTGCATCCTGATGCCGCACTCTTGCCCGTCCACGCCTAAAGTTTGAACTTTTTCTTCCGTCAGGACTCGGATGTTCTAGCTAACTCTCTGCAGACCCTGCTTGCCCCTATAGTCCAAAAAAGAGAGAGAGGTATTGAAGCTTCAGAGGGAGTTTGCCAAACTCAAAAGGAGTATCTCATCCCGAGCTAAGGAGTCGCAGGAACCGATTGACCTTGTTAAAAAACGACCCGATTCTGCCGAGGCAAAAGTTAGAAATTTCGGTGTGAAGGAGAAGCAGTGGGAGAAAACCATTTCTGAGGTCGAGGAGAATCGTGCTAGGGCTGTCGAGGAACTGGCTGCTCAATAAATTCAGAACAAATATCTTCGTTGGCGGTCCAAGAAAATGGCCAAAGAATTACAGAGGCTCCAAACGTCTCTTGACCAGAGCAAAGAAGAAAATCATGCTTTTAGAGTTAAGTGCAAAAAGGTCATGAATCAGCAAGTTACCAACGCAAGGGACGGTTATGTCCTGAACTTCCATTCTTTGTGGCCTCAGATACCACTTGGGTTGATGTGGCTAGACGTTCCTGAAGAAGACCGTCCTGAAGGCGTCGACTGCTCCGACCATGTTGTTGACGATTCCGATGCTTCTGACGATTTTTTAGATGCTTGATATTTGTAGCTAAGATTTTTTGTTGTTCTGTTTTTCTTTGCTTCTGACTTGTTTAGTTACTAGACTCCTATTTTGTAAGTCGCGCTTGTTTATGTCGGACTTTTATTCGAACTTATTTATGTCTGCTTTAAAACTTGTCTTTTTGCAAATGTAAGTGATCAATTTCCGATGCTAATTGTTTAATGTATTTAATTATATCTTAAATTTGTAAGTCAACTCGAAATTTGAAAAACCCCTTTGGTGGGTTTGACATTTTGTTGATCAACTTGAAAGTTGAAAAACCCCTTTGAGTGGGTTCGACATTTTGTTGATCAACTTGAAAGTTGAAAAATCCATTTGGTGGGTTCGATATTTTGTTGATCAACTTGAAAATTGAAAAACCCCTTTGAGTGGGTTCGACATTTTGTTGATCAACTCGAAAGTTGAAAAACCCCTTTGATGGGTTCGACATTTTGTTGATCAACTCGAGAGTTGAAAAACCCATTTGAGTGGGTTCGACATTTTGTTGATCAACCTGAAAGTTGAAAAACCCCTTTAATGGGTTCGATATTTTGTACACTTGATTTTAGGCTTTGAATATTTACTAAAAAGGGGCCGGTTTATGTAGGCACCTCATTAAAGCCTCCCCGCGCCACCAGGGTAGGAAAGAGTGTGCCCCCGACTAAAGTTTCCTTTACAACCGAGAATTAGAAAGATAAAAATTACAAATCACTCTAGATACACTGTAAGATGCTCGATGTTCCACGGGAGGCGCATGGGACGATCAAATTTGTCTTTTAAACGATAAGTCCCCGACTTTATTTTTTCCACTACTTGGTACGGTCCTTCCCAGTTTGGTGCCAAATTTCCGAGATGCTTATCTTTTGTGTGGAGGAAAACTTTTCATAAAACCTTGTCCCCAACCTTGAAGTCTCTTCTTCAAACTTTCGAGGCATACATGCTTCTCATCAGGGTATGATAATGTAAAGAACTGAGATGAGCCCTTGCTCGTTTTTCTTCTATCAAATCCAAAGCCAAAGCCCGATTTTCATCGTTGCTGCTCTCCTCGTAATGACCAACCCTGAAAGAAGGGAACATGGTTTCTGCTGGGATTACCACGTCCATCCCGTACACCAAAGCGTAAGGTGATTCTTGCGTCGCTGTCCTAGGTGTGGTTCGGAATGACCATAATACGTCTTGTAAGAAATCCAGCCATTTTCCAGCCTTTCCTTCCAATATCCTTTTTAATCCACTGTTGATCGTTCTATTGGTAACTTCGACATGTCCATTCGCCCGAGGATGGAATGGAGTTGAAAAACACTGTTGTATGTTATGACTAGCACATAATTCCCTCATCTCGTTGCTGTCGAACTGAGGACCATTATCCATGGTTATCTTCCGAGGAACCCCGTACCGACAACAAATGTTCGACCATATGAATTTCACCACATCCTTAGCTCTGGTACCCGATAATGTTTCTGCTTCGACCCATTTCGAAAAATAATCCACTGCCACTACAATAGTCTACCTTCCTCCAATTGCTAGTGGAAGTGGTCCCACCAGGTCTATTCCCCATCTATCGAACGATAATCCTTCAGAAGGATCCGCGCCAACTTTAGTCATGCCAATGCTCATTCATACTCTACTTTGTTGTTCGAGGCTTTGAACCCAAAACAGATCGCTTGATGCATTGCGACCCCCGAAGGTGTAGAAATTTGAACGCCACCCCCACATTCGATGATATTGGAGCCACCGTCCGTTCTGACTATCCATTCATCCGTGTTAATCTCTGTTTTGACTGGTACTTCCTCGGGTCTACTAGAATGAAATTCCACTAAGAAATCTGCCAACGTTTGCCCCTTGATAGCCGTCTTGGTTCAAAATTGATGCCAAAGTCCCCCCAGTTCTACCGACCATTTCGTCATACGAACAGAAATATCGGGCCGGTGTAAAACACTTTTAAGGGGAAAAACGGTTCGAACTGTAATCGAATGACCTTGGAAATACGGTCGCATTTTCTAGCGTCTGTCACCACAGCCAGCGCTAATTTTTTGAGCTTCAAGTACCGCTTTTCTACGTCCAACAGACTTTTACTCACATAATATACCGACTTAGGGATCCTATCCTCTTCTCGAACTAGGGTTGCGCTGACCGCATGTTCCGAGACTGCTATATAAAGAAACAACCTTTCCGGGGTAATGCTTTCTCAGCAATGTTGAGGATGACAAATAATTCTTGATGTTGAGGAACGATTCAGTACACTCAGGAGTCCATCTAAATTTTTTAGCATTCCTCAGAATTTGGAAAAATGGTACGCACTTTTCCGACGATCGCGAGATAAACTGTTCAGCGCTACTAAACGCCCGGTGGAATCCTGTACCTCCTTAAAATTTCCTGGAGGTGCTATATTGTTCAGAGAATTTAGCTGAGTTGGATCCGCTTCTATCCTCTTCTCGCTAATCATGAACCCTAATAATTTTCCAGATCGAACTCCGAAAGAGCATTTTTCTGGATTCAATTTAAGGTTCACTTTTCCAAGGTTCATGAATGTTTCTTCTTGGTCTATAAAATGACTCTCGTAGGTGATGCTTTTGACCATCATACCATCAATGTAGACCTATACATTCCGTCCAATTTGCTCCTTGAACCTTATTCACAAGCCTTTGATAGGTAGCCCCCGTATTTTTAGACCAAACGACATAACTTTGTAACAATATAAGCCTCTTCCTATGATAAATGTAGTGCTTTCTCGATCTTTAAGATCTAGCTTTATCTGATTATACCCTGCGTAGGCATCCATGAAAGATAGTAGCTTGTTACCTGATGTCGAGTCTACCAACTGATCAATCCTCGGCATAGGAAAAGGGTCCGTGGGACATGCTCTGTTAAGGTCTATGAAGTCTACGCACATTCTTCATTTTCTATTTTTCTTTTTAACCAGAACTGGATTAGCTGTCCGTTGTGGGTACCGGGACTACCGTATGTGTTCTACCCTTGTCAATCTTTCGACTTCTGAAATGATCGCCTCTGCCTTTTCTTGAGAAAACGCTCGGCGTTTTTGTGTTATGGGTCGAATACTTGGGTTTATAGACAACTGGTGGTAGATGACGCTCTCAGGGACCCCTGTTACGTCTTCTGAACACCAAGCGAATAGATGTAATTTTTGTTTGAGGAAATCAATCAATTTTTTTCGGAACCAAGGGGACAAATTTACCCCGATCTTCAATACCTTCCCTTTGGAAAATTCATAACTCTCACAGCTTTCATCTATAAGCAGATTGCCCAGGATCTCCATAGGATCATCTGCAGGCTCTGATCCACGGGCCGACCCCGCTAACTGCTAATTCCTTACATCGACCATTTCTCTATCCGGTTTTACTGCCAAAGCTGCCCGATAACACTCCTTTGCGGTCTTTTGGCTACTTCTGACAACTCCGACGTTATTTCCGATTACATACTTCAGGCACTGGTGAACTGTAGAAGTTACGACATGCATTCTTGACAACCAAGAGTGACCGAAAATTGCATTGTGCGACATAAGTGCATCACCAGCAATGAATAAAATCGTCACTTCTTTCTTGAACATCCCTCTTCTGAGCTGAACCACTCCTTCGAATTCACCTAGTAATTCTGCCGATACCCCTGTAAAGCCGATGATTGTACGATCTGACTTTACAATTATTGGCTTATTCTTGAATCCCGAAAAGGTTGATAAGAAAATTATATTTGCTAAACTACCGGTATCCACCAAAATTCTTCGCACCTCCTTCCCTGCAATAGCCGTGCCGATCACGATTGCGTCCTCATGAGGGCCAACCACGTCTCTCATATCATCGTCATCAAAGAATAAAATAAGAGAAGGATTCTAATACAAATGAGGCAAAGTTCTTGCTTCTAGCTGAGTTGTGAGATTCACTATATGCCTCTTCCGTGAAGAATTGGTAGTACCTGCCATTGAATCGCCCCCGAAGATAGTTAGAGACTCAAAAAAATTGTATAACTCTCTTACCTTTTCTCGTGCTGGGGGTACCCCTTCCTCAATTACTCCGATTAGATTCATGTTTTTTTCCGGGTCTAAATATTCGGTGGACACGTCGAACGAATCATTGACCTAAGAAATTACCAAGGAAATTTCCTGCTTGGGGACTACTACAATTTGCTTAGCCGTTTCACCATGCTGAGCTTGTTTCTTCATATACTCTAGCAATTTACAACTGTCAATTTGCGCTTGGACTTCCTTTTTGAGCACAATACAATCCTTAGTATCATGACCTATATCATCATGGTACCTACAGAAACGGTTCTTCCGACCTTCACGGGGAGTTCCAATTGGAAATGGCTTCCGAAAATGCACGCTTTTCCGCGACTTATCAAAGATAGTCGCAACACATTTAGTTAAATCAACAAAAAAATTAGGCCGAACCCATTTGTTCGATATGGGCCAGTAATTATTTCCTTGGTAGCCATTTCGCTTCCTCTGTGTTTGATTTCCCGATCCTTTCGCGTATGCTGCAGGAGCTACTGTACTTATCGGTTGTGGATGAGGGATCAAACTTGTCTTTGAAGTTTTCTGATTCGTAACCACCGAAGCTTGATTTGTTTGTTGGATCTGCGCCGCCAATTCTGATGCTTCGGTTTCCTATATCACGATCTGCTTTTCGACTTGGGCTAACAAGGCTGAAAAAGTGAAGGCTTACTTCTTTGTCACATCTTGCTTCATCGGTCCCGGTAATAAGCCTAATCTGTAACCAGTTAAGGCTACACTTTCATCACAATAATCGGGATCTGTTTTTGCGTCTATAAAACGCCGAGTATAATCCCTCAAGCTCTCTCCGACCTTTTGTCGGCAATTGACTATTGTATCCCTGTTTGCTCTGAAATGTTTGCTTCCGAAAAATTGTTGTCTGAACATCATACAAAACATATCAAAATTCTTAATGCATCTTTGTGGCAACCGACTATACCACTTTAACGTCCGGTCTTTAAACATCACTGAGAAAGCTCGACAAACCAGCTTGTCGTCATTGTTAAAGCTTAGCATAATTTTTTTGAAAGCTTCCAGATGATTATCTGGGTCTTTCTTACCGTCGTTCCTTTTAAGCTTGGAGATGTCGAAGCGCTTTGGGAGGTTTCCTGACAAAATTTCATCTGATAATGGGGACGACATCCAGTTATGCCCGATGTTGAAAGTTCCACCTCCTAAGCCTTCTGCACGACTTGTGAACAATCCTTCATCAAGTGGGTTAGCAAATTGACTCCCCACCCTATAGCCATAAGATTGGCTTCCTTATGGAAATTGGAACTGAGGACCATTCTTCTGTTCTCTGTTGAAAGTAACTGTTCCGATTTTTTCAGCTGATGTGGGCGTAACTTTGTCGATGCTACCTCCCTGAGGTTCGACTATTTTAGCTCGCGATGACTTCCGCCTTCTGAGTTCTATTTCTTTAATCATCCTTTTATCCTTCCTGAAGCATCGGAAATCCCTGACCGGGGAAGAGTACTCGCTCAAATCCTCCCATGAAGAAAATTCATACTCAAACTTGGATCGGAATCCAGACTTCTTTCGTGCAGCCCCGTCGATCCTCCTCAACCGACTCCTGCCTTTGTAAAACTCCACTTCCTCTCGATCAACATTCTGTCAGACCTTTTTCCTTTCTACATCTGATCATTCACTTCGACCATCCAGCCGACCTTTCTTTTCTGCCAAGGCCAAATCCTTCTATGCATTCAGCTTAGCAATATCATATAAAAGTTGTTGCCTAGTCATGATTAGGGTCGACCGGCTATTTCGGCCCTGATTTCCTTGATCATCATTACCAACTAATTCTTCATAGTTCCGACCCTCCAAAAATGATATCTCCTTGTCAGAACCTTTTTCCTTTTCCTTTCCCTTCCTAGCGTCGGTATTCATTCGTGGACTTTTCTTTTTGTAAGGTCGAGATTTTGGGGAACCTGATCTCTGGGTATCTCTCGTTCCCACAGACGACACCAATGATAAGTATCATAATATCTAAGGTAGTTTATCAGGAAACGTGAACGAGTGAAAAGTGTCAAGCAAGCAAGTACACAAATCTAGAGAGAGAAAGTGGTCAAAATCAAGTACTAATCATTAGGAGGTCCCCTTTTGGGGGACATAATATTTCTTTATATAGTGACAGCTGTGGGGCCCATGGTCACATGTCAAACTTATTCTAATTGCATGTTACCCCATACATTTGCATTTATGTCACTTACTTCTTACTTTACAATTAAGCCTCTCTACATTATTGTATTACAATTTAAGCCATCTACTACACTTGGTATTTTATGCCATTATCAATGATGACATTTCCTTTCCTTTTTCTTGAATTAGCTTATTTGAGTATGTTGTTTAGAAGAACTTGAAAGTCCATGTTTCTTCTTTCTTATTGAGCTTAGGAGTTTGAGGTAGACTGCCAATGTTAGCTTGTTTAGGAGTGTAGCTTTCATAATCTATGTTGTAATGAGGAGAAAAATCATCTTCTAAGTTCTTGATAACATTTATTAGATCCTCATTCTTTTTAGAATTAGCTGGGGAGGTAGATCCTTTAGAAGAGGATAATGTGTTGACCAGACCTCTGTAGTTGCCTTTGTTAACGGGGTTAACAATGATAGACTTCAATTGATGATGCTCCTCATTGTTGTTATCTGTATTCTGTTGAAAATCAATCTTTTGGTCATAGTATATATCATTTTTGGTATTTTGGGTTTGCAGATTCCAATTCATGGAGTTTTTTTGACATGTTGAATTGTCTTTTTTACAAGTTTCAAAGTTATGACCAACATGAAAACAATGATGACAATATTTTGGCACATCTTTGTAGCTTACATGAAGGCAACTACCATCGTTACTGCCAAAGCCTGGCCACACGTGATGATGAAGCTTCAGAGATATGTCCAACTTTACCCACGCATAACATGCATTAAACATAGCTCGATTTTTGGAAGGTATCTAATTTTTTTATAAGTTTCTAACAAAAAGGCTACAAATTGTATGAAGTCTTAATTATACAGATAAGCTACAACAAAAGAAGCTACAAATTGGCGCATTCGATCCATTCAAGGCAATAAATTGATCTAAAACAGGATTGAAGTTAGACAACATCTTGGAACAACAAAATCAGAACTTGGGGAAGCACCAAAAGATGGCCAAGAGGAGAAAGGAAATATTAAGAAAAGATATTTACTGTTGATTATATATTTCTTGGCTCCTCAGTTCTTGAAGTTTATTTATCTTCCAACTTTATCTCTTATTTATCCTTTTTAATTATCAGTTATAAAATATTATATATATATATATATGTATATATATATATAAATATAATAAATTTAGGATTATATAGACTAGCAGTTGGGATACTCTTAGTCACCATACTTATAAAATCAGGAAAAAGGTTTCGCATACTAATAAATATCAGTGAATATGTATGGGGTTGGTGGGGTTCGCCCTGTAAAAAATCATCGACGTTATAGTTTTGGTTGTACACTTGTGCTATTTAGAGAAAAGTACCAGTAAATACTCATTAAACTACCTAATTACCAACTAGTACCCAAAATTTGGATAGTGTCAAGTGGTACCTCCAACTATATATACTCATTTTTATCTTCAAACCAAAATCCCCCCCCCCCCCTTTTGAATCTTATTAAACCACAAAACATGTCCTTATTTCTTTCTCTAAAAACCTTTCGTCTACCTGAGTCAATCACGATATCCTTAAACCATCTCTTCTACCCTTAATCGTCGCCTCTTACCATCACCGTATTCTCTTCCATTCTTTACCAATTTTCGACTGTCCACTGTCGTCTCCTCCGTGAAACAAGTAACCTCAAGTCGTTCGACGACTTGTCGTTGAGTTTATACCGACCGATGAAGAAAGAAGGAGTTACAATGACCAAGTACGTCGCGTATTTGGAAAATGTCCTTTTTTTACGTTTTGGTGATTTCCAAGTATATGATGTTGTTTTTTGATGACCGACGTTGCTTATTTCTATTTAAATCATGTAGTTAGGATCGTGAGTGGGTATATCGGTTTCTGGATTTATCGTTCTCTCCATAGGTTTTGTTGTTAGATGTACTGTCTAGGTGTTTCTGCATATTGTGATGTTATTAGATGTAGTTTATGCTCGTATTTGTTGGTTTAGATTTCGTTTTTTACATAATTTTCAGTTTATGTAAACGTGCATGTAAAAATTATGAACAACTCTCGTTTCCGTAGCATATGCAGTAGAAATAATTCACATCTTCATCGTATGTATGTGAAAACAACTCGCATTATGGTAAGTTATTGGGTAGAGCAACAGTTCGTTATTTTTTCCAAACAACTCGCAATACGGGGATTGTATGTAATTCTCTATATGTAAATGCTTCAAAATATTTACTATATAAGTGCTAATAATTCGCGTTAGAGATGCTTCAAATAATTCACGGTTTATAAGTTTTCATAAACAACTTGCCGTTTATATGCTCGTAGCATATGCATTAGAATAATTCACATCTTCATCATAAATGTGTGCAAACAATTCACACTATGGTAGTTTATTGGATATAACAACATTTCGTTGTTGTTTCAGAACAAATCACTATCTGAGGTTTGCATGTAATTCACTATACGTTGCTGTAACAAACAATTCACTATATAAATGCTTCATAAAATTTGCATTTCATAAGGTTTCACGTATAACTCGCTTTCCATGTTAACAAATAATTCGCGTTATTAAATCCAGACACCATAAACCTTATGTCAGTTCAATGATATGGGTAGTTGTGTCGTAGTTACCGCATGGGAGTTATTTGTTATTTACTAGTGCTTATTCATTTATTTGCAGGCAATATGACTGAGAAATCAATCTTTTATAGGTCCGGATTAGTCAGCCTCATACGTCTACTAAAAAATGACCTTATTACCTCTACCCACATCGAAGCAACCAAAATTACACCCTTCTACGCTCTGTTTAAAAATGAGTTTGACCTCCACCATGAAAAAGATCGTGCCAAAAAAGTTTTACGTGCTAATTTAGACAATTATAGAGACGTTCTCAGTCGAGGACGACGCGTTCCATTTCCGGTCGAAGCTGGTGAAGCTAACGATAAACGTTGTAAAGGCCATTTTCGACCTTAAGCATGACACAAAGGAAATGGCTGTAAAAATCTGGAGTATTCTTCAACAGATAGGTAGACGGGGTGGAGAATGATTCAAGGATGATGAAAGCATATTTTAAGTAAACCATCTATTTACAGTAAAAGAATGGGTTTAAGAATACTCCATCTATTTCGCCTCATTCTCTATATTTACAGTAAACCATCTATTTAATAACACATTTGCCTTATATTTTGTTGACATTATATTTTAAGTCTTTTTTTAAAAGTAAAATAATTTTTATTAAATAAGAGGAGAATACAGTATTGAGCCGAAAAGGTCTAACTTCAATAAATGCAAGCAATAATTCTAGAACTATAGATCGAGAGGAAAATACAATGAAATTTTATGATGCTGGCGCCTAACTTACGTAGCAAAAGAAAAGAAAGAAACAATCACAATCCTCACTATAGAATCAAATTTTCTTCGGCAAAGAGGTTTACCCAAGTTTAATCCAGCTTGATCTCTATGAACTCATATCTGAATGTTGCAATCAACAGATACTCCAAAAGAGTAATTTCCAGGTTCATGTAATAGGACTTGTCAAACATTAGCTTCATCGAGAGGATTAAAAAAGATGATGGTAAATAATTAAGAATGGAAAGAGAAAATAGCATGATTTTAATGAAAAACATCATTATTGAAGTGTAAATAAAGAGCATCAGAGATAAAAACTGGGAATCGAACTAGATGACAAATATATGAGGCGATTTTAAAATTATTACTCATAAAGCCTTTAGTATTTGAAAGAGGCGACAAGTAAAGATAAAGCGCGCGATAGACATAAAAAAACCTATACCAATTAGGGAAAATCAATTTTTGAGTTACAAAAAGGATTAATATGATAAAAGAACATGAGAGTGAGAAGATGAACATTGAAGTCTTATCTTCATAAATTAGGCATGGTATTTGAAGCTTCATTGAGAATTATGGAAATCTAAGCATTGGAAGGACCTGTAAGAGAATGCTACAAAACTATAAAATTAGACATCAGTTCAACTCAATTGAAACCAGGTTAGAAAGAATCTAAACAAAGATAAAATCAACAAAAAGAAAGAAAATAGGTTTAAGAAACCCATCTTACATAATCCAGGCCAATACTCTCTAGTAGAGTAATTGCACTAAGCTGATTTAGAGCCTGAAAATTATTAAATTCAGTCTTCGTTTTACACTTTAGATTCTATTTAACAAGCCAATCGACTGCTTTATTTTGGTCTCTAAATATGTGCATAATCTTCATAATGATCTTCTTGCAATATGTTAGAATTGGATCCAAAGACCAGAGATAAATACATTTGGATAGAAAGTTTACCAAAATTTGAGAATCTAACTCAATGCTGATCCTGGTTAAATTGTTTCTTTTGTAGACTTATAGACCATCAAACAGAGCCATTGTTTCAGCCATGATTGGAGATAGCTTCCCGTAGAGATTACCTAAGCCTAGCACTATATTACTATTGTTATTTCTGATAATTTCTCGTCTACTTGATTCACCGTTGACAAGATAAGAAGCGTATATACTATGATTGAGTCTGTCAGAGTTTGGAGAAGACCATCCAAGTAAGGTAAGCTTCTACTGATTTCTTAAGTGATTGTAACATCTTAGCTCATAAGTTGCATTAACATCGTTAGAGCAGTGCTTAGTTTTCAAGAGGTTAAAATGATCAAGGTTAGATAATATATTCATGATATATATAATACTAAATCTAGAACTGATTGGAATGTCTTTGAATTTAGTTTTGTTTCGACCCTGCCAAATGGCCCAACAAATGATGGGGGACAAGATAAGGCGAATGTGAATCTCTTGATCAGTAGTCCAAAAACATGTTTTAGTCATGTGTGCAGCATTTATGTGTCTCCCGATTAAGATCTTAAAAATAGCTACAAAATAAGACCATATAGACCATAACTATTGTTAAACAACAAATAGATGATTAGTAGATTCATAGCTATTACGGAATTGTATTTAGAAGCCAATGCAATATGTCTTTTTTGAATATTAGTATCAATAGAAACCCAATCGTGAAGGACTCTCCAATGTAAGAAATAACACTTAGTAAGGGTTATTCTGTTTCAAAGCTTACTAAAAAAACTAGAGGAGTTATGTTTGACTCTAAGAAAATTCCAGGTTTCTTTAATATTAAATTTCCATCTTTAAAGGGGAGCCAATTCATAATGTCATCCTTTTGATAATTTATTGATAGTTTTTAAATTTTATGGATTTCATTAGAAGAGAAAGTACCATTAAGCATGTTTAAATTTCATGCATTGTTGACCCAAAAGAAATTAACCTTTACAAATCTGTACCAAGAGTTATCAGTATTAGAATCAAGTATAGTGAGTTTCTATACAAATTGTCCAACCAAATGTCCATGTCTCCTATGCCTAGTTCCATTTTAGATTAGCTTCAACAATAGTTTTGATCTTCCCAAGTCTTTTCCAGATTTGAGAGCCCTTAGAGGACTATTTTACTTGAAGATGATGAATATCTTTGTAATAAATACTATGAATGTATTTAACCCAAAAACACTTCTTATCTCCAAATCTCAGCCACATTTACAAGAAGGAGTATTTTGAATATGAATTAGCTACCTTGTATTAAGACCCTCTTCACCACATGGCTTGCATAACTTAGTCAAACTTGACCAATGAATGCTCTGAGTATCCTGCATTGAGATCCATAGAAGTTTTCTAAACATTTTTTCGATTCTAAAAATAATACCTTTAATAAGGGTACAACATTCCATCTAATATATAGGAATATACATTAAAACAGAGTTAATAAGAGTAGGCCTCCCCCCAAAGGAAAGGTTTTTTCTATCCCACTCTTTAATCTTATTACTAGTTTTAGTTAGCAAATGATCAAAGTTATTGTTTCTATTATTGTTATTAGGAGTTATTCTTAAGTATTTAATAGGAATGACACTATTTTTAAAGCCATACATATTGATAATAGTTGAAATTTTAGAGAATTAATAATAAGAAAAAGTAAATATATTTGTTTTCTCCTTATTGATGGCTTGGCAATAAATGTCGTGATATCTATGGAGGAAATTACCAAGGTTAATGATAGTATAATTCATTCCATTAGTAAAAATAAGAATATCATCCGCAAAAGACAGAAAGAGGATAGTAATACTGCTTCTACAGGAGAACTTCATACTTCTGTAAGTTTCAAAAAGCTTAATAAGGCCCCTAATTAAGACCTCTCCGTAATTATAAAGAGACTAGGCCACATAAGCCCCCTGTCTAATCTCTCATTTAATTTTAAAATAGCCTTTGGTATCACCATGTAAGAGAATAAAAACATATAAATTCCTGATAAATTTGTCAATTTTGTTGATGAAACTAGAGTAGAGAGCAAAGGCCTAAAGAAATCTGTCAATGGAGCTGTGAAGACACCCTGTCAAAGGCCTTGGATATGCCCACTTTGACCATGATATGTCCAGCTTTAATTTTCCTTTTTAAGTCTATGAAGAGCTCATTAGCAATAATAATATTGTCTTGAATAACTTGTCAGCTATATAAGCACCTTGGGTATTAGTTATAACTTAGGAAGAAAGGTTACAGTTTATTATTGATTATTTTTTACATTATTATGTTCATTTGAGTGTATAAACTGATAGGTCTGTAATCCTACCAAGTTTTTGAGCTATAAGAGTTTGGAATAAAGAAGATACCAACAGAGAGGATGCCATGAGGGATGTTCTGGCTCTAAAAAAAGGATATCATGGCTTTGCAAAAGTGTGCCTTAATGATGTGCTAACAAGTGATACAGAATAAGTTGTTGAAACCATCAATACCAGTAGCATATGAAGTGTTAAAGGTTTGATGACAAAGAAGATTTCATCCTCAGTTGGGGAAGTCATAACGAACTTATGATCTTCAGCAATGATTAACTTAGGGATGAAATTGAAAATATTATCATTCAACTTTCTATTCTTTTCAATTTGTTAGGATTGGGAGATTCTGATATGATATTTTTAAAGTAGTTCCTAGTTGATAAACTAACATGTGACTATCAGTCCAATATTTGTCTTCTTTTATACTTTGAATGTTGTTCCTTCTTTATTTTTTGACAGAATTATGGTAGGTCTTAGTATTCCTATCTCCATCCTTAATCCAGCAGGAGTAACATTTTTGGTTCCAAAATGACTCTTTAATAGATAAGGCCTGAAGATAAAGGGCATTAGCTTTAAAGAGATTGGCTCCATTTTCCATACTATAATTTTTGCGGAATCTTAGTATCAAATCTTCTAAAAGTATATTCTGCTTACAAAACATTGTCAAATATATTACTAAAGCATTGTTTATTCCAAGTTTTAAGAGAAACTTTGAGTCTTTTCATCTTGTTCCGTAAAATATATAAAGGGTATTCTTCCATTCTCCTATTCCAGTTATCTTCAACAATTCTTAATAAGTCATTATTTAGAGACCACATGTTTAAGAACTTGAAACCATGACTAGTAAGCTTCATATACATAGATATAGAGATGCATAAAAGAGTATGGTCAGAACAAGTTATGGTCATATGAAAGACTTTAGTATTGCAAAAGTAGTCTTCATTTGGTTTTGTTAGACCATGTAAATCTTATACGAGCATAACTCGCATCCTCTAAAAAGTAGTCACTAATAACATCATTAAAATCTTACGTGCTATTGTTGCAAAAAGTAGTACATCCCAATTATTCAATAGGAGATGTCACCATATTGAAATCACCCAATATCATCCATTATTTTAGTAGTAGCGGAAATAGTTCTCAAGAAATTCCAAAGCTCAAACCCGTCTCTACACTAAAATTTGGCATAAACAGAGGTTAGAGAGAAAATTTTATCAGAAGAGTAATGCTTAATGTTAGCATGGACCAGCTGCTGATGGTCTTGAAAAATGTTAATTTTAAAGTCATCTTGCCAAAAGAGCCATATTTTATTATTCAGGTCAGCATAGAACATTTTAAAACGCAATTTGATAGCAATACTAGCATGGAGGTTAGTTTTGATGAGAGGCTCTTGGATGAAAAGAAAGCTGATATTTTCTTATGATTGAGGCTTTATTTCCTATTCCTCGGATATTCCAACATAAGAATTTAATCATTATTTTGATTTTAGTTTGTAAGTTTGATGGTCTAAAAGAGAAACCTAATTACCATATTGTCTTTTTTCTTTCTGTTTTCCCAATTTAGTTTTTTATTCAGCAATAATTGAAACTCTTTATTCCCCTCTATTTTCTTCAGCGCAAGAGTAAGGGGAAAACTTCCAGTGGTTTCTTACAAGGGTGTGTGGGTATCTGAAGCTAAGTTCTCGCAATCAATAGAGAAAGATATAGCATAGCCATCTTCAAGAGTTTTAATGACTTCAATGATCTTAGCATCTTTAGGGAGTTTATATCTTTTTAAAGGTATTTTTATTGTTTATAGTGTAATCTATTTTGCTAGTATCCTGGACATAAACTATGTTCTTTATGGGATTGTCGTTGCTATGTTTAATAGTATCTGTAGAAGAATCAGTCTTCTCTTATTGTCGTGGTTTAACTATTATAGTTTTTATTTTTGGTTGATCAGGTTGGCTAGTGATGTTTTCCTTGTAATTAATAGATTTATCTTTCTTTTCCTAATTTAATTGGTAGATCTTTAGGTTGATATATTATGCAACTATCTTGAGAATGACCCATATGATGACATATTAGGCAATAGTTAGACAGATCCTTATAGTCTATGTCAATCTAACATCCGTCATTGCTTCCGTATTGAATATTTTTAGTCAGGTCAGGCTCCACCCAAGCATAACATGCGCTGTATATAACCCTTTTTTTTCTGGCACCCAAATCTCGAGTGGATTACCAATAAAAGAAGCAATAGTGTTCATAATATCTTCATTATAAAGATATTTTAGAATATTTGATAATCTTATCCAGACTGGGGAAATTGGACATTCAAATTTAAGGTTAAACACTGTTATCCATTTAAAAAATCTGATCGAAAAGTCTTCTAGTGTCCATACATTTCCAACCCAAATCTTACACATATCTAATTTTGAAGCAAGCTCAATCATTACGTGTCTAGAGTCCCAAATAAAGACACTGAATTCGCCTGTGAATTTTCTTGCATTCAAGAATTGCTTTAATATATTTAGTTTGGGCATACCTGCGCAACATTTACCAATTATAGTGTACTTTATTGCTGCCATAAGCTTCTTTTTGTCCTAAGAAGAAAATTGTAAAGACTAATGGTCTTGCTTTTCTTATATATCTATAGGAGAAAATATATGAGAAATGATTGATGTTTTGAATAACTCAGCGTATGACTTAACTTCTATCTGATTGTATTTTGCTGTATTATTTTGGGCATTCCTTGAGGTAATGTTAGGTTTGTTATAGTTTTGGCATTATTTGACGCTGTAAAATCTTAAATATTAATAGTATTGCTTCTATTTTTTTCAAATAGTTTGGAGGAGTTTTGACTGAAGTAAATGATTTTTACAGACTTTTGACGAAGACTACCAGACACTTTATTTGGATCAACCATCTTCGCTGACAAGCAACCATAAATGACAAGAGAGATTGAGCAATCCCTCACCTTTGAATGGCATAACAATGCTAAAGTACAATGAAGAATCTTGGATTCTTGAATATCAATTCTTGGAGCCTTTCAATTCTACGTGACTTAGCTCAACGTCTGACTTAATTTTAAGTCAATTCTTAATGTTACACAATAATAAGCGAAATTTTGATAGCGTTATGTTTTACTTTTTTTTCCCAAGAAGTTTCTTTTATTGATGTTGAAAATTTTTACAGCCTGTTAATATCAAACATTCTGTGAGCTATAAGCTCAATGATTACATAATTATGACTAAAAACTATTTTTTTGTTTCTCCATCAGCAGCACCCTCCTTCCTTCTTCCATCCTTCTTAATCAGCTTCTTGTAACTTCTGCATCCCTACAGCTCCTATCTTCCTACTTCTGCATCCATAGCAATCCTTTCTGATTACTTCCGCAGTCCTCCAACCTTCACGTTTGTATACCTGAACCTGAACCTGCAAGCAAAACCATATAGTCAAGTCTTTCAACTTGCTAACAATGTCAGAAATCACATATTCAGATTATTAAGCATATCTAAAGTTTCCCAAACCCATAACATCAGATCTTAAAATGTTAGCTAAATCACAAAATTTTTGCAGAGACTGAATAGAGAAACTATTCTTAATTTTCAAAGCGTGCTTAGCCAACCAATATGCAGCCAAGTTTTGCTCCCTAAAAACATGCCTAATAGTCATTTGTGGTGAAATCAGCTGTCTACAACACAATAGACTATGCTCTAAATACCAGGGACTAAAACCAGAGGCTAACATGTTAAATAAGGCTAAACAATCTATTTCAATGTCTACAATTTTAAGATTAGTCTCCTTACAGTATGTTAAACCATTTAATAATCCAACTATTTCAGCACAAATAAAAGAACACTTTCCTATCACACTCCCTTTGGCCATTATTAACTTTACTAAGTTATCTCTTATTATATAACCAAAACTAGATTCACCATTGATGAGTGTTGAACCATCACAGTTTAGTTTAACATGATTATTTACAGGCTTTTCCCACTTAATATACATGAAAGGCTTAGATAGTTTAACATGATTATAGCAACCTAACTGTTTAGCTATATTAAAATCAAATGACCAATGTTTTCTAGATAATGCAGATGCTAAATCCAGTGATGTAAGCATTAAAAGGACCTGACTCACAATCTGTTTATGAGATGTCGAAATATTACTATGCTTATACTTATTTCTAGCCTTCCAAATGTTCCAGATAATCATAGATGGCAATACTGTCCTAACATGAACTCTTCTAACAGTTGACAGAAACCAGATGTTCACAATATGATTAATAGTCATGTGTCTACCTATCTTAATATTAAATTTATCAGAAAAGAAATTCCACACAAGCCATGCAGTATCACAGGAAACAAATACATGATGTAATGACTCAATGTTATCACAATGCACACATTTACTAGCTAGTTGAAAACCTTTAGATTGTAGGATTGTATCTATACTAATTAGATTATTTAAAACCCTCCAAAGACAGAAAGAACATTTTTTAGGTGAAAGATTGTTCCAAATTTTATCTTTGATTATTGATGAATGATGTTTCTGTCTTAACTCTAAGACTGTATCTTTTAACTTAAAAGAACCATCACTTGACAGTTTCCAAATAACAGAATCCATAACATTTTGGTTTATATGTGTTTTAATAATCTTGTTAACATACTGTAAAGGCAAGCTACTTTGAAGTTTAAGGATATTCCAAGTATTATTAACTATATATTCATTCACTTTTGTTTGCTGATAATACCGAAAATTAACATCAGTTAATAAAATTAAAGGTTTCATATCACTCCATTGATCTAACCAAAAATCTATATTACCATGACCTATCTTCCACCTAATATGCTGCATCTAATTTAATTTCCATCATTCTTTTCCAAACTTTTGAATTAGTGTTCCTTAATCTAGCTTGCAGTGGGTATATATTATTGCAGTACTTAGAGTGTAATAATTTTGACCATAAAGATTTATTACTTCTAAAAGAGAACCATAATTTAAAAGCAAATGCAGATTGAATATCCTCTAAGCTTCTAAAATTAAGACCATTCTCCTTAAATGGCTTACATAAACTTGCCAAACTAGTCCAAATAAGACTTCTGTTATTCTCATTACAACCCCACAGAAATTTATTTAACAACTTATTAAATCTAGTAATAACTTTTAAAGGCAATTTTGTTGACTACAAGTAACATATAGGATAGGACATGAGCACAGAGTTGATTAAAGTTATCTTTCCACCAAAAGAAATGTGTTTAGAATTCCATTCATGAATCTTATCCTTAACCTTGTCTATTAAGCACTCAAAATGTTCAGCAAAGTTATTTGAATGACTCGGAATACCTAAATATGTAAAAGGTAATTTTGAAAGCTTAAAACCTAATAAATCCTTAAGGTGTTCTAATCTGTTTCTACTCATTTTTGAAGAAGCTAAGAAGGTAGATTTGTCTTTATTCAGTTGCTGTCCAGATAGATTTTGATATAAATCTAAGAAACTAGATAAATTTCTAACACTAGCTAATGAGCCATTTAAAAATAATATTATATCATCAGCATAAGCTAGAACACTAATATTTAAGCTACTTCTCATATTATAGGCCCTAATCTTTTGCTGACCAACCAACATCTTTATACCCCTAATAATAAACTCCTCAGCAATTATAAATAGACAAGGTGATAGAGGATCACCC
Organism: Limnanthes douglasii subsp. nivea; assembly: GCA_036936605.1. Lineage (NCBI taxonomy): Eukaryota > Viridiplantae > Streptophyta > Magnoliopsida > Brassicales > Limnanthaceae > Limnanthes > Limnanthes douglasii. The sequence goes on from JAUPFV010000004.1 coordinate 211,346,032, forward strand.
TGCCTAAGACCATTCTTAGACTTAAAGTAGCCAGAAGTCTTCCCATTAGTGATAACAGAATATGAAATATGTTCTATAGATTTCCTTATTAAGTCTATAATTAGATCATTAAAACCAAATGCAGACATAACTTCATATATAAACCTATACTCAAGTCTATCAAAGGCTTTTGACATGTCAAGGCTTAAAATAAGATTATCTCATCTAGTTTTCCTATTCAAATCTTTTACTAACTCCTGAGCTATTAAAATATTTTCCTGAATCATTCTATTGTCAATATAAGCACCTTGTTCATCTGAAATTATTAAGGGGAGAAGCTTAGCTAATCTACTTTGTATCAGTTTTGAGATTATCACATTAAACACAGAACACAAGCTAATAGGTCTAAATTGAGTCTAATATTTGGGAGACCTAACCTTAGGTATAAGACAAATTAAAGTAGAATAAACATCTTTAGGTATATCAGAACTCAAGAAATATCCTTTAACAGCATTAAGCAAATCACCTTTAATTATAGACCATTAAGCAAAATAGAATCTGGAGTTGAAACCATCAACTCCAGAGGCACTGTTTTTATTAAGGGATCTAATAATATCATATAATTCTTCTAGAGTAGGTTCTTTCAAGATACTTTTATTACTTTGTTCAGTTAAAATTTCAGGTATAACGTTTCTAACAATAGACAAATCATTCATAAGGGAAGTTTTGTTCAACAGATTTGTAAAATAACCTACAGCAGAGAGACCTATCAATTCCTCATCTTCTATCCAATTATTATTTTCTAAAATTCCATTAATTCTGTTCTTAACTTTTATTTTCTTAAAATAATTATGAAAAGTAGAGGAATTATTATCACCTTCAGTTGTCCAATTCACATAACTTTTCTGATACCAGTAAATTTCTTCTTTTTCAAGCAAAGTTATCAAAGTAGTATTCAATTTTTGCAATTTCATTTGGTTTTCAATACAATTGTTTTCCTCAAGCACAATTTCAGCAAGTTTAATTTCATTCTCAACTTTGTTTAAGTTAACAAAAATGTTACCAAATACCTTCTTATTCCAAATTTGTAAATGCTTTTTTAATCTCTTAAGTTTAGACCAAAATATATACATATCAGAAGAATCATTTAAAGGTATAGACCAGTTACTTTCAACAGTTTTGATAAAATCATCATGTTTTAACCACATATTTTGAAATCTGAAAGATGTTTTTTGAAAACTAGTTTGTTTTAAAATAGTTATTAACAAGGGTGAATGATCAGAACAAGTTCTGGCCAGATGATCCACCCTTGTAACATTAAAAGTATCCCTCCAAATTTCATTATATAGACATCTATCTAACCTTTTCCATTTATGTTTATTAGTCCAAGTAAAATTAGAACCTACATATCCAGGGTCTTCTAACTTACAATCAAATATCATTTCATTAAAATCATCCAAACTTTTAGTATGCAGATTATTACATGCTCTTTGTTCACTAGTATTAGATATTGAATTAAAGTCTCCTACAACTAACCAAGGCAACTTAACAATTGATATAGTCCTAAGCTGATTCCACAAAGATAATCTAAGACTAATGTTACACTTAGCATACACAACAGTAAGCAAAACAACCTCCCTATGTGCAGAATGACTAACCCTAGCACTTAGAAGCTGTTCAAAATTATCAATGAAATCAATTTTAAATCCATTTCTCCATAAAATCCATATTTTATTATTTATATTTGCCTGAACAGACTCAAAACCTAACTTAGAACAAATTTCTAGACTTTTATCTACTGCTACCATAGGTTCTTGCAAAGCTAAGATATTAATAAAATGCTTTTTAGTTAGATTCTTTATTCTTCTAATAGTTTTAATGTTACCTACTCCTCTAACATTCCAATTTAACATTTTTAAAGTCATTATAAGTATTATTTAGAGGATCCAAAAGATCCTTTGGGGTTTCTGGTTTTAATTACAAGTTTATTCCTAGAAGATCTTCTAAGGAAACTATTCAAGCAAGGCTTGTTTTTCTTATGTTTAGGAGAAACAGGCAAACTTAAATTTTCACCAAAATTATTCCCTTTATGTGAACTAGGAGAAAGGCTCAATCTGTTTCTAGGAACTTCAGACTCAATCAATTCATCTACATCTTCATTCAATAAAACATTGAAAGGATTAATAATTTTCATAGATTCAATTGCATTTTCTATATCTTTTTCTGAAACAATAACAGAATCAAATTGTTTGAATGCTATTAAATTGTTATCACAAATTACAGCATGCGAATTAAAACCACCTAATGACATGTTATTATCAACCTCAGAAACTATATGCTCGCATGCTAAAGAAATGTTACCATCAGCAGTTAAAATTGCATTATCTATATCTTTTTCTGAAATATCACCAGATTCCAAATTTTTAAATGCAATTAAATTGTTATCACTAATTTCATGTGAATTACAATCATCCAGTATCAAGTTATTATTAATATCAGAAACTACATGCTCACATGATAATGAAATGTTACCATCACATCTTTTATCAATATGTTTAACAGGTTCCTTAGCATTAGATTCAGGATGCTTAACTACCAAAACATTATCACTATGCAAAACCATATTACTATGCATAACATTACAATCATCCAAAACATTACAATTATCTAAAACATTATCATCATGCAAAACAATATCATCATGCAAAACAATATCATCCCTTATCATATTATTGCTACATGCTTTTCCTATCTGCAATGCTTGATTATCCATGTCAATCACATTATCAGATGCTACAATCAGTTTATTAGAAGACACAATCTTATCAGACACATTAGAATCAACCTTCTCACATGCAAATTGCTTAACAATATCAATGACAATCTCAATATGTTGACAAGTATCTGTATTCATGATGTTATCAAATGCTTTATCAGATACATTATTAATAACATGTTCTCTATTAACTATCTGTGTAACAAGATTTTAATTACTTATGATACTAGATATAGCATTCATTTTTCCAGGAATCACATCCATATTAGATTGCACATTATTTACTAAATCTTTGTTGTTTATAGGTTTAGGCAACCAAATAGTATTATTCTTTTTATCCTTAGTATTAACTTCAATCTTTCTTAAATTCTGAGATTTCTTGTATTCTAAGTCATCTGATTTACAAGCAGTATCTTTATGACCTAAGTGTCTACATTTTTTTATAGTAATAAGGCTTATCCTTATAGACCACATCCTGCCAATAACCATCCCTATCCCCAAAACTAACCCAAATTCTTTGAGGAAGGATACTAGACACATCTGTTACAGTCCAAACTTCACAACAATTAAAGCTAGCCCTATTTTTATTAGGTAACCAGGATTTTAATGGCAAGCCAATCGCCTTAGCTAAATTCTCAATTGTATCTTTATTATACATATATTCAGGCAATTTAGGAAAAGAGATCCAAACGGGAGTCAGAGGAGACTCATGTTTGGGGTTAAAATCAGGGGTCCATTTTAAAATCCTAAATGTAAACTGACCTATTGACCTAACATTATACTTCCAGAAACTTTTAACATCTACCATATTTTCAAATTCCACAAAAATATGTCTAAAGTCCCATTTATATATACTGAAATTACCTACAGGCTTTAAAGATGCTAAATATGTTCTAAAATCTACTGCAGAAGGACATCCATACGAGAATTTTGCAATCAACGTAAATTTGGATAAAGAATTGAGAAAAAACTTATCTGCTTCGCTAAAACTGACGTATGTGTACCCGTCTTCAGCACCAACTTCCACCTTGTCGTGCAGGAAACCCTCACCAGATCCGGCTGTTGATGGTAACGCCTCCTTTCCCGTCTTTACAGCTTTAGCATAAGATCTTGCTCTTTGAACCAGCTGCTTGCAAGACTCATTTTCACCTTTGAGAGGATTATTCAGAGATTCATTCCTTTCGAAAGTTGGATTTTCGAAGAAACGAGTCTCTGAAATGAGATTAGAAGGAAGGCTATTTGAAGGTAGGTTTACTGATGTGAGATTTGCTCGATTTTGTTCTTCATGATGAAGAACAGAAATCTTTTTTTGCATGAGAGATTTCTTGAGAGAAGAACATAAATCGATTTGGGGCTAGATCTGAGAGGAAAGAAGAAAAAGAGGTTGAGATACTAGGGTTGACGATAGAGGATTGTGTGGCTGTGAGGTTGTGAGGCTTCACAGATCACCAAAGGCTGTGAGGCCCATGGCCTAGTTTTCAAGAAGCGGAATTAGGTTCTTGGAGGCCTAATTCCCAAGTTGGACTTCTTATATGACCAAAAAGAGAATTTCATGTGTTGGATGCCATATAAATTTTTTAATTTTTTTATATGTTAAAATTTACCCGATAAATGACTCTACAATTTTATTACACCTATTATTATTATTATTATTATTATTATTATTATTATTATTAATGATAATAATAATAAAAATTAATAAATAAATAGTCAATTATATTATGTCAATTATTTTGCATTTATTTTAAAATATACAATCTTGAAATAATTCGAGATGGTTGATTTTAGTGTTTTTAATGTATTTAATTTTTTTAAAAATAAATAACAAATACCATAATTTATTTATGTTATTTAAAATATTTTTAGTTTTAGTTACGCTAATAAATTGAATAGATGAAAATATAAAATTCAATCGAAACATAACTTTTATTTTCTAATTGGTTGATGCAGCTCAACCGAATACTTAAAGGTCGAAGATTTAAATAAGACGAGAAATTAAGAGTTGTCGATAATCTCTAAGTGACTCAATTCTCATTTAAATACTTAGGTGCATAAACATTTGTTGAAACCTAAGACTAAGTTTTTTTTCAAAGACAAGTTTTATATTATTGACGGAATCGAATATATAGAACCAATACCTAGTGAACCTAAACATAGGAACATATTACCTAAAGCTTCCGAATATACCTAACTATTTTTAGAAAAAACCTAATTTGCTAATATATTGAAAAACCTGAAATTGATGAATTAACCTCAACGGTTGATCAAGTAGTCATTGATATGAGCATGTTTAAAGATTGGACAAGATAATACAAGATACAATGTCAATCTTGATGGTGTAATTGTTTGTTGTAGTGTACGATCGTACATATGTCATAGGGGTAAAAAACACCGTTAGTCCTCCATGTTTACCATTTGTATCAACATAGTCTCTTTCGTTCACTTCTGCATAAAACTCATCCCCTTCATTTTAAAAATTTGCAAATATAGTACCCCCGCACATATAAACCATTTAAAAACTGACACGTGGCACTTAAATTCTAAGTTTTGTATCACTTTTGGTCCCTCAAAATATGCGGAAGGACTAATCGTGCAATTTTTTAAAATGAAGGGGATGAGTTTTATGCAGAAGTGAACAAAAGGGACTATGTTGATACAAATGGTAAACATGGGGGACTAACATTTCTTTTAGCCTATGTCATGGTTATAACATTGTTTTCGTTCAGTTGTCCTAGTGAACAAAATATAGTTTGATATTCTGAGTTTGAGGGTTCAACTAACTCATTGTTGGTTATATATATTGGAAGAAAAGTATCAAGTTGAAGTCAAGTGAATTAGCTAAAGAGAGAAAATCTCAAATTTATTTGATTTTAGAGAGAGAAGCAAGGTAGAAGCTAAACACTGAGAGAAACACCAATATCATTAGTGCATTTTGTAAGTCGAATGCGCTTTATAATATAAAAAAATGGCTGTGTTACTTGTGCTTGAGAGATTCTTCTTGTAACCTTCTTATATATAAAATTTATGTTTGTTGCTCATAGATGTAGGGTTTCTTCACAGTCTGAAACACGTTAAATATATCTTGTGTGATTGGATTTACTTTTCTATCTTTCTTATAAACTTTGTATTGGAAGGTTCATATAATCGATTCCATACTTCCTTATTTTCATATTTGCTGATGAGGGAGTTTACGCCAACTAATAGACCAGATAATGTCAAAGCAGATAGAGATGACAAGACTGTATGAACAATACCGAACCAAGCTATTTTTGTATAAATATAAGGTAAATTAAAGCTACGCACAAATACATCAGCAAATATCAAGTAATCGAGGCCAACACAAGGTGCAATCGTACCCTATAAGGTAACCGATAACCTATCGGTCAGTAAATAGAACTTGCGACAACGATAAGGAAATATACAAAGATATCGAAGCCATCTTATGAACGAAGGGTTGGGCAGACGTCTTACCAAGTATAGACTATCAATGATCATATAATAAATTGAGTCGGTTACCAAGTTGAGCGGAAATGGAAGTTGAACAAGAGCTATCATCAAAGGTAAACGATCAAGCCTTTACCGAGCAAGAGTGACACCGAGCAAAGGTCACGACAGAGCAGTGCAAAATGACGAAATTGGTCGAGGTCAGTTATTTAAATGGTTAGTGAGAGAAACGGTTATAATAAATGCTAGTTGACTAATCAACCCAAGAAACATATAAGAATGGAGTACATGCCGCAAATATAGAACCATTATCATAAAAATGGTCTACGTACATAATTAGTTGAATGATGTATTAATTAATAAACTATAACTCCTATGAGATAGTATAAATAGGCAGGTAATATACGAAACATGTATATTATCTACCCTGATCAATAAAAACTCTACTTGGCATTATCTTTGTTATATTTTACCATATCAAATTTGGCATTGTCTGTGAGAATGTAACAAAAACACTCAAAAGTAAGATTATACAACCATGTTAGTAACCAGATCAGGGATCAAGAGGGACATCCCAGAGTAGAGCGAGGCAACGGATCACAAGAGAGTTGCGGCGAATCCACTGGTGGAGCATGATCAGTTGACTCCTATCACTATCACCAATCCAAATATGGTAGAAACGACTCATGTTAAAGTAGGACTTCTAGTGGGACAGCCAAAAATCATAACTAGACCGGAGACCGTATCATCCGCATCAGAACAGGTAATTGGCCCGACTTTACAAGAAGCAGCATGTGACGATCCAACGGTAATACCGACAGTCCAGTAGTCGGAGCAACAACTTTAGCACTTGCAGCAGGAGCAACATAGGGTGGCATGCGAGAGGGATGCTAGGGCACAAGCCATGCACACTACCATAGTCGGGTTTGACGACGCTTTACAAGCATTGAAAGCTAAGGTTCGAGAAACCATCTATGTTAACCACTAATTAGGGCATGATGTTAGCCGTGCTAACCGAGGAGATTGTTCCTCCAAATGCGAGGATAAGAGAGAAAGAGAATGAAAAATCGGGGATACGATATGTTCCAAAGAGAAGGAAGCGTGGTAGGAGGAGCAACCCTTTCCCTCGAAGAAGGCCAGGGAGGACGAGGACGTACAATACAATCAATTATGATAAAAAATGTCTACCTACGTCCTCTAAGAATCTCCATTCATGGAGAAGATACTCGAGGCACAACTCTCCAGAAAATTTGACCCTTTCTGAATGGAGGCATATGATGGAATAAGGGATCCAGAAAGGCATCTAGAGCAGTTCCGCAACATGATGATGTCCTTTAACCCTGAGGACGCTATGATTTGTCAACCCCTATCTATGACCTTTAAAGGTAATGACATATACTGGTTCAGCAGCCTACCTAAGAGATTTAATTTAAGATTTTGTAGGTTTATGGAGAGCTTTTAGAGTGAGTTCGTAGGTAACAAATAAATCCAGCGTGAACGAGACTCGATTATGAATCTCTACCAAAGAAGAGGTGAGTTGTTAGAAATTTATGTTAAGTGTTTTGTCCATTCTATGAATGCTTTACCAGACCTAGAAGAAAATATGGTTGTTGTCTCCCTCAAGAGGGGGGCTAGATCGACGAGGGGAGCTTTATGATAATCTGGTTAGATTCCCAACAGAAAAGATGGGAGATTTGCTAGTCCGAGTAGACCAGTTCATCCAAGTTAACAACATTAGAAAGGGAGATTCACCTAAAAGACACATTTCTGATCTAAGAGGATGACCATTTGACTGATGCACTATGAGAATCCATCCAGACAGATAAGGGGCCTCGTTGGGGTACTGCTCGTCGTCCGATGCACTATAAGAATCCATCCATACGGTTCACTCGGTTAACTGAGACAATCTCGGTAATTTATCATCGCACAAAGAAGAGAACGAGGTACCAGCCTCTTCGACTGATGAGAGCGCCGACTTTAAAAGATCGAACATATATTTTTTCTCCTACCATCTTGACCACAATCACCCGACCGACGAATACTGGTAGCTCAAATAAGAAATTCAAAGATTTATTGACAATGGCGAGCTCGTTCAATTTGTTAAATAATAAGATCGCCATCGACCGCCCGAGTAGAAGGATTAAGCTCGACCAACTGATGAAGAGAAGCCGTATGAAGATAAGCGGGCATGTGCAACAATGGTTGTTTGCCACTGTGAGAGGACACTTTGAGGTAATTGAAAACTCGAAGGTTAATGATAGTAAGGCTTCACCCTTGCTGATTACTATTGCCGGATGGTAATCTGAGGTAGCCAGCAATTCAGTATCTGACACCAGTAACCACACGCCATCGCTATTCACCATTACTGGAGGAAAGTCCAAGGTAGCCCGCGACCTGAAGTCTAACAAAAGAGCAAGAACCAATCATGAAGTTCAAACGGTTGAAGCTTCATCCTATCAAAACTACCGAGATCATGTCAGCGACCTTACATTTAATGGTGATATTCTGAAGGGGGTCAGCACGTCGCATGAGGACGCATTTGATGACCTCAGATATTTCTTGGAGATAAATACAAATGTGAAAATTTTCATATGGGGGCGTCAGTTTAAGAAATGTTCGTATCAGATACTATTGGAGAGAGAAAAAGACAAAAGAAATAAATGTATTAATAATTGACTAATCATTGGCCCTTTCCCCAAAAGGGAATATCCTTTACATAATACATGATATGAATGATGAAATTACATAATTACCACTATTAAATTTGATTTCTCACCCCACTCCTCTAGTTTTTATAAACAAGTTTACTAGTTATTACATTTGACCCCCTCAATCCTTATGTTTGCTTTAGATTGATCCTTAGCAAATAATTACACTTATTTGACCATTGTATTTGCTAAACCAAGGCCTATTTATCATCATATTTTCCTTCCCTTATCAGTAGCCCCCTAGTCCTTGTGTAAGTATCTGAGAAAGGACTGATATTTTGAACGAAAGTTTCTTCCTGAGGGCCTTTCCAGACTTTTCTTTCTGAGAGTCTTCTCAGACTAATGCTTGGGGAGGATTTTTCTTCTTTTAATTATGCATGGATTTTTCGGTCCTTGAGCCTCCTTAGGCCACTCTTGTTTCACATTCTAGTCGAAAAATGTAATCACTCATGTTTTGAGTAAATTTTTCTTATAGGACTTTTGTGAATCAGATCTTGTAACGTTACGCAGATTCGTGACCACTCTTTTGGTTATGATGACATCATCCAACCCATAATTTATTTTAGATTTTTGTGCGATTATCTATCCGTTGTGGTGTTGAATTAGCATAGGGCAGTGACATCACTCCTCGGCACGTGCCGATCACCCCCTATCACACGCCATCGTGCGTTTTAAGAAACCGTATGAGTATGATAACGTGTCGAAGAGGCCCTTGATCTGACTCTTCAACTTATGTATAGCAGAACACACTTCCTACTATAAATAGTCATTTTCTATCATTATTTCAAGTTTTACCCACTTTGATTTAGAGAGAGCCCGTCAATTTTTGAGGTTCAGTTAATTTCTTAACCTTTCATGTCTGAGGAATTTATGAACCTTAAAAGATATAAGCTTTGGAGGTGATTCAAAATTTCTAATAGAGAAAAGGAAATAAGAGTTTTAAGTGTTATTGAACACCCCACACGAAAGTTTTCAAGCTACATTTCGTTATAACTGGTCTCCTCTTCGACTGTGGTTTGAAATAGTAGGACCCTAAGCTATAAACTCATCATTTTCTTTACCTAACGCCCCTGCATCCCCTGTTGTGCAGGCCCCGATCAATCTTGTTTAGGGAAAAACAAGGGTGACCTTTCTTCTTCGAGTAACAATCGTAAATCCTTTCCCTTGCTATTCATAGGTGGTGATAAAGATAAGCTTCCCGGAGACGGACAAAAGAGACCAGGCCAACAAAAACAATCCCCCGAACCGGTTAAGAGATCCATCAAAATTAAGCTATCCTCCTCGGTTACGACTCCATAGGTAACCCCCCCCCAAATATCTCCACAGAATACTCTTGAACTTAGTCCGCGGAGGCCTTCATCTAAAAATTCTCGTATCAAGAAGGTTTTAAAATCCATACCCGAATCTAAAAAAAACAAGATATTTGATGAGTCAGACACTGATCGGGGAGTTAACCTTATAACTCTATTAGAAACGGAACGTATCCAGGCTATCCCTGCACTGCCATTTACCTCCTTATACTTGGATCCAAGTCAATAACCCTCTCCTTCTCTCCCAATACTGTTACTGATTCTCCTAATCGTAAAAAAGAAACTTCTAAGGGAAAGAAGAAAAAGCAAAACAGAATGCGCAACTCAAATCTCCCTTCAAACATAGAGGATATCATTTGTAACAACCTTCGCGGGATTGAGACCAAACACTTACTTGCACTCTTACGAGTCAAGTACAAATATGTCCATCCGACCGAGGAGGTAAAGCTGAGGGACGGATGGGCGATCTTAGAAGTAATCCAATTTCCAACCGTTAGGGAAACACCTCTTTCTGTTCGTAACCATAAACTCATTCTCTACACGGAACTCATGAATTGGGGTCTTTGTCTGCCCCTTGACCCTAATTTGGTATAATATTTCAACCTGATCGAGTTGTGTCCATCTCAGGCTGGTCCCAACATGTGGTATACGCTTATGGTCTGTCTTATAACTTCTACGAGTTCCGAAAACAAATTTTCGATGGAACAACTTGTTTCTATTTAGGGGGTAGCCAAAAAGTCTCATCATCCCTTCTACTTTTTATACGTTTCCAGGAAATATAAAGTAGTCAAGGATTTCGTAAAGGCAGATGAGAAATGAAAACAACAGCTTATATTCATATCTAAGCTATGAGAGACCAACTTTGAGAACTCCAAGGAATTTTCTTATCGACTATCTTTGAAATGGATCGGGCGAGGTATTTAGCTGCTTACTATCATGTTTCATTCATTTCAAATGGTCACATTAAATCATCTATTTATGAATAGCTATGAAAGGCATTGCTAATCCTTTCAAAGACTATGCTAAGTTTGCCAAGGAAAGTTTTGTGAAGTTAAGCCTTTGGGCAGGTGATAACTGAAGATACAAATTCCACAAGTGCTTTACGCCTTTAAATTTAGTTAGAAGAAACCTTTGGAGGTATGATCCAGGTCAAAATAAATGCTTAAAGGACTTGATGTTGCCTCCCTCGGAAGATGTTGTTCTGAAACGTTTGGAAGGGCTAGACAACCAAGTTTTTTGTCCTACCCGAGCCAGGGCCCCAAGTCATTAGGATGCTGAAAAATCCGATGGCGAGGACAACGAAACGAAGGATGATGCTGACTCAGAGGAAAATATATGAGAAGAAAAACAAAATTAATCCCCTGAGGATCAACGAACTATTGTCCATGATAATCCACCAGTTGAGGTCGATGAAGACCATCAGATTAATGTTCGAAAGGGATATCGAGCGAATGTTCAAGAAGAACACCCAACAAATGTTATTCATGAGGATGTGGTCGAAGTTAGGCTAGCAGGGAGGAAAGGTGTTGTGAGGCCAAAAAAATTCTCTACTCAAGAAAAATAGAAGACAATTATTGACAGTGAAGAGGAAGACAACTACACTACGAGTCCGAGTTTTCCCCATGTAAAGAAAGTTGTTATAGTCAAATCAGACTCCGGTAAGGAGTTTGTCCAAAGTAAAATAGTTACTAGGGAAGTTTTGGGGAGGGTAAAAATCTGTCCCCTTCCTCTGCTTATTGTGATGTTTATGAGAGCAACTTTGTTGCCAACGAAGTTAATAGGTTGCTCTGAGTTGCTGCTCTCCTTGAGAGGAAAGCCAATTGCAAAGATCGTTGTAAAAGCGAACCGATTCATATGAGAACTGAGGTGAATGATTTAACCGTTGATGTAAATAAATTGAAGGAGGAAGTTCTCCGTCTAATGAAGGAAAATTAAGATTTCAGGAAGACTGGGTTGAAGAAAGTGAAAGATGAACTTGTTGATGAGAAAAAGATCTCTTCTGATCATAAAAAGAAAATCACTTCCCTAGAAACTCAACTTTCTGAGGAGAAAACAAAGTTTGATGACGAACGGAAGCGTTTCATTATAAACGATACCGAACGGGACACCCTAATTGATGGTCTTGTTGAATCCTGTGCAAAAACTAAAACTTACTCAGAGAATGTTGTTATTGAAATTGAAAAACTCACCAAGGAAAATTAATTCTTAACCAAGAATTTTGAAACCGAGAAGATAACAAATGTTTGGATGCTTATGCTACCGACTATGTTTCTCGTCTAGAAACAAGAGATTCCAACCATAGACCAACCTTGGTTATGGAAATGCATGAAACATTTTCTGACTTAAAATTAGGAAGTCTTTGGCTACATCTTATAGAAAGACACTGTCCAGCTAGTGTCTCTGCAAAAGACTGAGAAACTAGTTGTGATTCAGGAAGATTTTCATCCTATTTTGACTCATCGGAAGACAACAAAGATGAATTCGCGCTTGAACAAAACAAATAATTGTTATTTTTTTATTCGAACTTTATCTTTTGCTTAACCTTTGTTAATCTACTTTTTCGGAATCCCTGTCTGGGCTTGCTTAAAGATCTTTATTTTGTATGAATTTTATTTTGCAAACGATCTAAATGACATAGTTTTTTGTGATTATCTTCTTCCAAAGTTTTTCACATGGTTAAGCATTCATTGGTTTACCATTCATTTAGGTTAAAAAAGATGAACGTTATCATCCAAACTTTTTGTAGTATCTTTTGAGTTAAAAAAGATGAACATTACCATCCAAACTTTTTTGGAATGTATTTTGAGTCCAAAAAGACGAACATTACAATGCAAACTTTTTGGAATATCTTTTGAGTCCAAAAATATGAATATTATCATCCAAATTTTTTTGGAATGCCTTTTTAGTCCAAAAAAATGAACATTATCATCCAAACATTTTTGGAATGCCTTTTTAGTCCAAGAAGATGAACATTAATTGAGATCATTTTAAGATGGCAAATAGATTTTTACGTAAAATTCGGCTATTATGGCACCTCATTAAAACCTTCTTGCGCCTCCAGGATAGGAAAGAGTATGCTACCGATACTTACATAAGTTTATAAAGAAAATATTTTTAGATTTACACATTCACTCTAAATAAACTTTAAGGTGCTCCATGTTCCAAAGATGAGGAAAATCTTTTCCTTCTTTATCGTTGAGTCTGTATGTCCCTGACTTGATCTTCTTTGTTACCGTGTATGGACCCTCCCAATTATGAGCTAACTTGCTAAAAGAAATTTCTTTCGTAGGGAGAAAAACTTTCCTCAGAACTTTGTCCCTGACTTTGAATTCTCGTCTTCTAACTTTTGAAGCATATCGACTTCTCATAAAAGTTTGATAATGTAAAGAATTTAGTTGTTCCCTTCTTCTCTTTTCCTCTACCAGATCCAATTCTATGCACTTTCCCTTGTCATTTGTTTCCTCGGAATATTCACTAAGCTTGAATAAGGGGAAAATTATTTTTGAACGCACCACTACATACATCCTGTAAACGAGTGTGAATGATGACTCTTGCATTGCGGTCCGAGGAGTCGTTCAGTAAGCCCACATAACGTCTTGTAAATAATCCAACCATTTTCCAGCTTTACCTTCCAAACTCTATTTTAGCCCATCTAGAACTATTTGATTAGTCACCTTGACTTAGCCATTTTCTTAGGGGTGAAAAGGTGTTGAGAAGTATTGTTGTATCCCCTTAGATGCACAGAAGGCTTTCATCTCTTTGTTATCGAACTGTGGTTTGTGGTCCATTGTTATTTTTCTCGGAACCCAAAAGCAACAACAAATGTTAGAAATAATAAATCTGATCACATACTTTTCTCTTGTCCATGCCAAAGGCTCAGTTACCACCTACTTAGAGAAATAGTCGACTGCAACAATGATCGTTTGTCGACCTCCAGGTTCCATTGGTAAAGATCCGACCAGGTCAATGCCCCATCGGTCAAATAGCAAAGACTCAGGTTCGATTCGAGACGCACACCTGGTGCACGGATTACATTAGAAAATCTTTGGCAGGTGTCGTATTTTTGCAGTGATTCCTTAGTATCAAATGAGAGGGTCGGCCAGTAATACCCAGCAAGAAGGACTCTCCGTATCAATGTTTTGTAGCCACAATGTGTTGATCCTTCCCCATCATGTAACTCTGAAATTATCATCTGTAACTCATATCTTCCTATGATGAGGGGGTATTCCCCAGTCGAACAGAACCTAAACGGCCGAGCAGACGCAGAGGATGAGAAAACAAAGGATGAGCTCGAGCTAGAAAGATAATCATTAACAAAGTAAGAAATCGGATGAGAAAAGTAAAGAACAAAGTTAATAGCAATACAAAAGGATTGTAACGATCAAGTCTAACAAGCGAGTTGGAAGACCGAGCTAGTTAAGGAGTAGTCGAAGACCGAACGAGCTAATGAAGAGCTGAGCGAGATTAAATGACCGAGCACCGTTCAGACTACATCGTTTCTCAAAATGAGCTATAAAGCTAAGCAAAGAAGTCTCTAAGTCCTGCTCGGACAAGCACACGCCCAAAGCCGATGCGGCATGATTTAAAGAGGAAACAATTTCTAATTACGACTTAATGATAATCGAAGTTTTAGTCAAACCACTTAGTAATTCCAGCCATAATTATAGGCATCTTGATGTAAGGGGAGTAGTGAGTGTATTAAGTGGGAATAAATTTCCTTCTAACCACCCAGACGGGGAGAACTATAAGTAGGGGAATACTCTAAAATAAATGTACATTCTCTTTTCGAACAATCTACTTTGGCAAAGTTTTTGTTATTTCCCTTAACAAATTTGGCACAGTCTGTGGGAATTTTTGATCAGTCACTAAAACCATGGTAGTCACTAGGTCAGGAATCGAGAGAGAAACCAAGAATCAAGTGAGAAAGTAATCAACAAAAGAATGCTAGTAAACCCCCCACTATGGCAGGGTAATCTGTATTCCGTCCTGATTGCTGCTCAAGAGGGCGATATTTTAACACATGCTGGGACGATAGAGCCAGTGGGTCAGTCATTGCCGCCCGCAATCGTCAACGGGGTAGATACCCAATCTCGTCGGCTCGCAGAGGCTCCCGTGACTCATGAGGCGATATAAGCCAATACAACAATTAATCCGACATTCCAGCAACTGGAACATCAAATTCAACACCTTCAACAGGATCAGTTAAGAGTAGCGTGCAAGCGCGATGCTAGAGACCATTCCATGCATGCGACCAAGGAAGGAATAAACTACGATATCAACGCGCTAACAACTAAGGTCAGGGGAGCGAATCAGGAAAATCATCAATCCGGTCCGGAGCCTAGCAAGGCTAATAGGGTAGAACGGTCATCTAGGCATGACGAAAAGCAGGAGTGCGAAAGAGAAAATAGAGGCAAGAATCAATCTAAGGAGTTGGATCCTAGGAAAGAGGTTGAACGTACATCATCAAAGTGAGAAGAGGAGGATGAGGACCTCCGTTATAACCAAGTTTGCCCGAGGCTATCAGAATACATACTAAAGGAATCAACATTCTATGAAAAGATTCTCGAGGCCCAAATCCTAAAGAAGTTTGATCCCTTTCGAATGGAAACCTATTATGGAACATGCGATCCGGAAAGACATCTGGAACAATTTCGCAACATGATGATGGCGTTCAACCCGGATGATGCGATAATGTGCCGAGCACTATCTATGAACCTCAAAGGCAACGAAATGGATTAGTTCAACAACGAAAGGATCCATCCATGATATCGTTGGTCTCTGGAAAACATTCAGGGAGAGGTTCGTTGGGAACAAAGAGCTTAAGTGTGGTGAGATTCGATAATGGATCTTTATCAGTGACAAGGCGAGTCCCTTAAAAGTTATGTTAGATGATTCGTTCATACTATGAATGCCTTTCTAGATTTAGTGGAAAACATGACGGTGCCATCGCTTAAGAAGGGGCTTGACCAAAAGGAGGATCTCTTCATGGATCTCATCAAATTCCCAACAGAAATCATGGGAGACCTACTTGCCCAAGCAGATACCTTTTTCAGAGTTGATGATGCCCGAAGGGGTGGCTCGTCAGACAGGCATGGATCGGATTTCAAGGAAGGGGGATCAGAACGAAAGAGGGTGGAAGATCTGCCCCCGAGAGAAAACAGCTGACACCCCCAATACTTATAAAATCCAACTAGGTGATTCACTCCCTCGAAACGAAGCCATTTTCGAAATATATGATCGAACGAGGGAAAAAACTAAATACCAAACGCCCTATGTAATGAGCGCCCCTGGGTTCAAGCGATCTAACCAATATTTTTGCGCTTATCATAACGACTATGGACATTCAATGAACAAGTGTTGGAAAATTAGGGAGGAAATCCAAAGACTCGTTGACAACAAAGAGCTAGTGCAGTTCATCAAATGCTCACATGAGGATCGTCGCGAAGAGGCTTGTTCGCTCATTGACGAAAAACCCATAAACGAGGGAGGAGAAGATGCTAGTAAACAACAATGTATCCTTATGATTGCAGGAGGTAGCTTGGGAGTTTTATATAAAACAGAGACGCTACAACGCAACAATGTTAATGGCCAGGAATTTGAGGTCGCTCATAACTTCATGGTTACACACAGTATAGCCCCATCCCTTTATACCATAGTAGACGGAAATTCTGCAGTATCCCAAGGAACCACTTCTAACAAGCGAACAAAAACCGAATTCGATGTATACAAAATTGATGCCAATTCCTACCGCAGTTACAGGGACTCAGTGGCCGATCGTACCTTTAATGACGATGATATCAGAGGAGTTAGTCTGCCCCATGACGATGCGTTAACCATTCATATAGATATTGGAGGTGTTATGGTAGCCCGCGTTTTAGTCGATGGAGGCAGTTCAGCCAATATAATCTTTAAAGATAGTTTCGACCGCATGTTAAACGTACCCCCATACCAGCCTACTCAACGTATGTTGGTCGGCTATGTGGGAAGAACTTCGCAGTGTGTAGGGGAAGTAGAGATGTTAGTGAAAGTTGGGTACAAAACAACAAAAAAAGAGCTTAAAAAAATATTCATAATTCCGATGCACCGAGCCCGTACCATGCAATCATTGGGAGACCGTGGCTGCACATAATGGAGGCAACACCATTTATATTCCAATAGTGCGTGAAATATCCAGTGGAAAAATCTGTTGGTATAATTCGAGGAAGCCAACAAACGGCAAGAACTTGTTACGCGGTTACGGTGGACCCATCCAAACCGCTCTGATAGCAATGAGGCGACAAAGGGCTCCCGAAACAAAAGTCTTGGAACCACCCTCGCCCGATCCGGTCGATGATCCTCACGAGATCGATCAATCAATTGATACAATTTCAGAGACAGTGGATGAACTAATAGCTGCAGGTCGTCTACTCCAGATAGGGGGTAAGTTATCACCAAATTTTATAATTACATTATTAGCCAAGAACTTGGATGTGTTTTTCATGGGAAGCAAGTGATATTTCAGGGGTTAACCCTTCTATCATATGTCACGAATTGGCAATCAACCCATGTGCTAAGTTGGTATGCCAGAAATGAAGATTTTTTTTCATGGAAAAGCAAGAGGCCATCTTGGAGGAGATGGCCAAGTTATCTCGCCTCAGCCACATAAGAAAAGCTCGGTACCCTGTCTGGATAGCCAACCCAGTATTAGTAAAGAAGAAAGGTAGTCAATGGCGGATATGCGTAGATTTACCAATTTAAACCAGGCATGTCCTAATGATGCATTTCCCTTATCGATCAACTTGTGGATTCAGCATCTGGTTGCAAATACCTATCATTTATGGATTCCTATTCGGGGTACAATAAAATTCGACTCCATCTATAATATCAAGAGCACACCGCTTTCAAACCGAGTGGGGCTTATACTGTTATACGGTCATGCCTTTCAGATTAAAGAATGCGGGGTCAACATACTAGCGGTTGATAAACCATATTTTCTAGGATCATATGAGGAATCATTTAGAGGCATATATCGAAGACATAATTGTCAAGACCGATACTGAAGAACTACATTTAGAGATATTGAATATTGTATTTGACCTACTCCAACAATTCAATCTTAAGCTTAACCCGGTTAAATATTCCTTTGAGGTCGCTAAGGGTAAGTTCCTATGGTATGTGGTGAGTCAGCGAGGCATACAAGTTGATCCTGTCCAGTTGAACGCAATCTTAGAAATAGAACCCCAAAGACTGTCAAAGAGGTATAGTGCCTTACGGGGCGCCCAACAACGCTATCACGGTTCATTTCTCGGGCATTAGACAAAAATCACCATTTTTTTGAAATTTTAAGAGGAGCAAAGAAATTCACTTGGACGGAAGACTCTGAAAATACCTTCGCTGAGCTCAAGTTATATCTTACTTCATCGAAAATTTTATCTGCACCAGTGCCCGGTGAGCCATTGTTTTTGTATGTATCGGTATCCCCATTCTCGGTCAGTTCAGTTTTGATTCGTGAGCCCAACCGAGTACAAAGGCCGGTATATTATGCTAGTTAAACACTAGTAGACGGAAAAACCAGATACCTCAACCTCGAAAAGATTGCCTTGGGATTAGTCACCGCCGCAAGACGAATGCACCTATATTTCCAAGGGCATGTAATCAGTGTGCGAACGGATTTTCTCTTACGAGAAGTGTTGCAAAAGCCTGATGTATCTCGACACCTAACTAAATGGAGTGTGGAGCTCGGTGAGTATGACATATGCTTCGAACCGCAGACAGCTATTAAAGGCCAAGTGATCGCTGATTTCCTGGAAGAATTCTTGTCTTCTAGGCAGACATCCAGTGAAAAGGAATAAGATATTGCGCCAGACCATAGTGAGTGAGTTACTGAGGTTGATGGCGCATCTAACATATCAGCCGGTAGGGCTGGAGTTATGCTGCGCTTGCCAGATGGTGATGAAATTAAGAAATCGATCAAATTCAACTTCCCAGTCACAGATAATGTAGCAAAATATGAGGCTGTTTTGTGAGGTATCAAATTGGCCTCCATTTGGGGAGCGTATAATATTGGAATCAAATCGGATCCTCAGTTAGTGGTTATTCAAGCAGTGGGCGCCGATGATGCTAAGCAGGAAGGAATCCGAATACCTTGTTATACTAAAGGAATACGAGTCCAAGTTCGCCTGAGTTTCATATGAACAGGTTCCACGCTTATCAAATTATGTTGCAGATCTGTTAGCTAAAAAAACAGCCTCAGGAGAGAATCCTTTGGTCCTCCTTCAACAAATACTGGCAACATAACAAGTTACCAAAGAAGAAGCCATCAACACAATCGATCACACTACCAATTGGAGACAACCTTATCTACAATATTTGACATCAGCTGTACAGCCAGTTAATAAGGGTGACGTTCAAGCCCTGCAACTCAAGACAACAAAATATTGTGTGTTAGACAATATTCTCTACAAGAAAAGCGCCACCCGACCACTACTTCGTTTCCTTGATTGTACGGAGGAAAATTTGATCATGCACGATTTACATTCAGAAGAAGCATGCGCTCATCGTGGGCACCGAAGTCTGATTCAAAGATTTATGTTAGCAGGGTACTATTGGCCAGAATTTGCAACCAATGTGGAAACTTTAGTGCAGCAGTATCATCAATATCAACAATATGCTAACACACAACATATACCAAGTGAACCTATGCAACCTGTTCCTGTTCCTTGCCCTTTTGATAAATGGAGGATCGACCAAGTTGGACCTCTGCCAATGAAAACTGGAAAGCAATAGTTCTTGATTGTGGTTCTCGACTACTTCTCCAAATGGGTTGAGGAAAAAACTTTATTTTGAACCCGGACTCCGGAGGTCTATAGTTTTATTCATAATCAAATTTTGACTCGATATGGCATACCACGAATCCCGATGACCGATAACGGCCTGCAGTTCCAGAATTTGGTACTCACAACCTTCTACAAACAACATGAGATCACCCAACATATCTCCACGCCATATTACCCCCAATCCACTGGTTAGATGGAGGTAACTAACAAAACGATACTCGAAGGAACTAAGAAGAAGCTTGATGGAGTCAAGGGAAAATGGCTAGAACAATTAGCCGAGGTCTTATGGGCATGTAGAACTACACCAGGAGAAACAACTGGGGATACACCGCTTGCCCTAGTTTATATTAACAAGGCCGTCATACCAGCAGAGATCATTGTGCCAAGCCATCGTATAGAAAACTACGAGAAGAAGAAAACTTGGTTGCGAGAGCGGTTAGACCTCTTAGATGAGCGGCGCGACCAAGCACGAGTCCGAGCAGAGCATTACAAAAGCTTGATGAGGGGAGGATTTAATGCTCGGTTAAAGCTACCCAGTTTCAAGGTAGGCAACCTAGTGATGAAAAAGACATACCAAGGATCAAGAAGTTGAGCTAGTGGCAAGTTAGGCCCTAACTGGGAGGGGACGTACATAATCATTTCTACTAGCCATTGTGGGGCCTATCGACTGACATACAAAGAAGGTTGCACACTCAAACACCATTTAGAATGTGAACCATCTTAAATTTATCGCCAATCTGTATAGAATGTAGTGATGCGCTCTTTTCCCCCTTGATGGTGCAGAGAGGTTTTTTAATAAGATATCTCAAACATTTGCTTTCTTCTTAATATGATTTCTGCTTTTGCCACCATGTTTTTATTACAAGTTTTTATCCTTACAATTAGCAAAATGGGTAACTGACCACGCCTAAAAGGATACACAAGGGACTACACTGAGTCCAGACTAAGTGTCTATAAACGCGATTGGGCTAATAGGCCACGTCTACGACCTACGTAAAGGCCATACTGTGCCTCTTGCCTTGTATTGGGTATATTGGCTAACTGTTTACAAACCAAGTCTATAGCAGAATACGCAATAGAGTCTTCACGACCTCACCACGAATCAACTAGAAAGATACTGTTTGTCTTAAGCTACGGAATGAGCCCTACTGAGCTCAACCTTGTAAGGATCGCCCTATATAACTACATGAAGTAATAAACATATCTCCTGTAATATATATCATCATGAGTTTATTAATAATTCAAGGGGTGCACCCAAACTGCCAATAAAATAGAGAACTTACCATTAAAATTGGTTCAACCAAACAAGAGTCATGGCATGAGACAAAATTACACACAGTTAAATTTTGGGTTTAAATTCTTTTACTAGAATGATACAATAACACTAAACGTTTGGAGGGGGAAAGCTCAGTATGATCGGGCTAAGCCTCGTTTCTAGCAACACCTACTGGATTGGTTGCAACTGTAACAACGTCAGCTGCAAAACCTTTCGCGCTTGGGGAGATGATTGCATCAGGCACTATTGTGGGTGGAGCATTCTGTTGATGCATATGCACTTTAACCGAACGACCCAACGACCCGAGCTTCATCCCATGATTTAATTACATCAGCTCAGATACAACTTATTTCTTCTTTCATGCTATCATATCCATATCAACACTCATCATTTGAGCTTCCCGCTCCTCCAGCGAGGCCTTTAAGATTTCCATCCATTGTTGCCTTTCAAGCTCAAACTCCCCTTGTGCATTTTCCAGTCTCGATTTTAGTTCAGTCTTTTCTGATGACATCCCAGCCAATCGGTCCACTTGATCCTCAACCCTCTTGGCCTGCGCCAAGTTTCGATCAAGTAAATTTGAGCTCTGAGCGATGAGATCTTCGTTCCTTTGAATCAGAGTGTTATTATGATTCAATAAGTTAATGTGTTCAGTGGACAACACTTTTTATTTTTCATCGCTACAAATTAACGCCTCCTTAAGCGTCTTCATCTTGGTTTGAAGTTTCTAACTAGCTTCAATCACCTTATCATTAGCAGCTTTGGCAGACTCATAGGCATGCGTTAAGCGCACGACCTCTGCAGTTGTTGATTTGGCTGATCCAAATAGCATCAAATCCAATTTCCATCTTTTCATTACTTCCAGGTCGGCCGCAGACATCCGCCGATATAAAAGTACAACTGAGTTATGATGCAACTACAAAACACATGAAATTAGTTATATTACGTTATGTCTTATGATAATTTATTCTACAATGTATGTTCTTATCTCAATGGCAAGCTCAACCTGTAGTTGTAAGATGTCGCTCATGGGCATCCCATCATAATATGACAACTCAGAAATACACTTGAGCTCTTCAAACATGAGAATCGACGGGCGGGACATGCCGATTTTCTGGGGAGTAACTCGTCCATGGAAACACTCTTCTTACTGGTGCCAACACCGGTAATCCCCAATGTAGCCACTGCGGGCCTCACCATGTTGCCTAGAGAAGGTAATGAACCCATTCCTCGCACTACTGCTGCCGAGGGATCTATAGTCGATGCTTTTACAAAAACATTCACCCGTTCTGCTATCTCTTGTGGGATCGCATTAGTAGGACGCTCTTTTTGTTCCTCACTATCTTCTACCAGATCGATAGGCTCCACATCGATCCCAGGCGCTTTACCTTGTCCTTGCGCTATTGGAAGGGGAACGGGAGGATCAATAGGATTTTCTTGTACAACCTCCCCACTACCACTTTCCTCATCTCTCAGTTGAATGTTCCTGGTGGTAAGAGGAATAACATCCAGAATCAACTTTTGCTTCTTATTCTAGGGTTTTACTAAATAGGTAGAATCTTTGTCCTCTTCTTCATCATCTCATTCATGTCGCACTCGATCGCCATCAACAGTTCATTCCCCCTCAGGAGTACTCTTTCCAACTTGATTCACCTCATCGAACCCTTGAATGGTAAGCATCCCCCTTTCCCATACCGTTGACAAGGAGCTGAGGGTTAGCTTCTTTTCTCTTGTGGGTCTGAGGCACTGAGAGCCAAATTCCATTGCTATTCTTCTCTCGATACATGTTTTCCATCAGTACTCGGATACAGTCCATCATGGATTTTATACCGTCTGACATTATCACCCTTTCTTCCGTTGTCACCGTCAACTCTGGTACTGGCCACAAACCTGACCTAAGGTAGTTGAACTGTGTGAATAACAGTTTATGCTCTTGTATCCAAGTAGAGATGGCTAGGTTGCCGACCTCAATGAAAAGATTTGCGTACTTTTTTGTCACTCTTTCCTTCCACCACTCTTGGTTGGCTGCTTCACTTGTATAAAAATTTAAAGACTGGTTCAATATCCAACATTTAATTACATAATAATTCAGTGTGTGAATTACGCTACTGATGGTTACATTGCCGTCTTCATTTCCTATCTAACGAATGAGTTCTTCCAGTTTCTCTCTAACGAGGGGAGTTCAACAATATTTTTCATTCCTTTTAGCTAAGTGTAAAAGAAGGGAGACTTGACAAGTTTAATCACATCGATAGCTAATAATAAATCAACCAGACATATATTAATCCCTAACAAGCGTGAGCTAAGAACTACACTAAGCAGAACCCTCCACCCGTTGGCAGACAACTGGGTGGGACAAATGCCTATCACCCTAAAAAACATCACGAATCAACATGAGCAAGGGAAGCCGCAATCCCCAGTCGAACACATTCGTAAACACACAAGTCTTTGTTTCACGGGCATGATATGGATGCTCGCCAACCAAGGGAACCCTCACTGTCACATATTCTGGAATGGCATACCTTAAGCTAAAACTGAGAAATCCAACATCATCTGGAAACCCATATTTTTGAGATATTTGAGAGAAGTAGATTTCCAAGAATAAAAGTTCTTCAAATTTCGATACTCGAGTTTTCTCCAAGTTTCTCATTGTCGCCCTTTTTGGTGCAATTGTTTCTACTTGGACTGCAATGAGTTACTGTAACGAATAAGCATGATTAAAGCTGGCGAGGGGCGATTGGTTCAACATCATGTGCATACAAGTTTCTTTTGATTGTCGCAATAATCGCAGACTCACTACTCCAGAATCTAGGGTTCTAATAGCTATCAAACACAACATCTATCCAAGAGTTAGGAAAAAATGGTGTACCTGAGTTGCAGTTTGAAAATCAACAATACACCTTTTGATATCACATGATAGCAATAGACTTAGCAAATGCACAACAAAAAGTAAGAGTTTAAGGGATACTATGGTTAAAAGTTAAGGTAATATGGTAATTTGCGAGATATATCATATGACGCATTAGGTCAACGTCAGCAACAACTTGCACATTTCTTCAAAACCCAAGCGCCAGGCACTACTTCCTAAATACGGCTGTGTCAGAACCATCACAGTTACACTTCATCCACGTGTCGCCCAAACAGAAAACAATGATGGCAAGTAAACTGTCTTTAGTCATTTGGCTTTACATTCACCTACAACACAAATATGTTTCTCTTTCAAAGGATTTTGAACTTATCGATTTACCATTTAGTTAAATGCTAAATCCATAAACTAGGGAGGTGCCCTGATGAGGAGGTATTTCCCAGTTGTGCATAATCTAAAAGGCCGAGCAGACGCAGGGGATGAGAAAACAACGGACGAGCCCGAGCTAGAAAGATAAGCAGAAATATAGTAAGAAATCAGATGAGCGAAGTAAAGAACAAAATTAATAGCAATACAAAAGGATAGTAACGATCAAGTCCGATGAGCGAGTTAGCAAAATGAACTAGTTAAGGAGGAGTCGATGGACAAACGAGCTAATGAAGAGCTGAGCAAGATTAAACGACCGAGCACCGTCCGGTATACACCATTTCTCAAACTGATCTATAAAGCTAAGCAGAGAAGTCGCTAAGTCCTACTTATGCAAGCACGCGCCCAAAGCCGATGTGGTATGATTTAAAGAGGAAACGGTTTCTAATTACGAATTAATAATATTCTTAGTCTTAGTCAAACCACTTTGGAATTCTAGCCATAATTATAGGCAGCGTGATGCAAGTGGAGTAATGGGTGTATTAAGTGGGAATAAATGTCCTTGTAAACGCCCATAGATGGGAAGAACTATAAGTAAGAGAATACTCTAAAATAAATGTAACTTCTCTTTTCTGACATTTTAGTTTTTTTACTTTGGAAAAGTTTTTGTTATTTCCATTTAGCATCCTAAACATCAGAGTAAAGCCCGGCTAAAAGTTTTTTTATACAGTACATCTCCGAGCACAACATACTTGTATGCCTTGAATCAAAATCTTTTAGTTATCATCTTATCAACTGATAATATGTCATTCACCAAAAAATATAGAATCTCGCTCCTCCAGTATTTTGCTATACTTGTAGAAATCTGAAAAGCTTCAACAAATCCTTCAACTATATATGGATCCCTTTAATATATAAGGTTTTTTTTGTACTATTATCCAAGGGTACTCCTCTAAGTAAGAATCTTTAGCCAAACAATCAACTACTAAGTTTCCAGCTTTATGAACATGTTCGTATCTGACGCCCTCAAAAGTCATTGTTAAGACCTTCAAAGCCCCCAGATATTTCACTAAGTGATATTTTCTTGCTTCTGATAGGCCAGATCCATGGTTTATGAGAAACTATGAATCGCTTATTAGCCTTACTCTTTTAGCACCACATATCTTAGCAAGTCTCAAACCCGCCAAAGCAGTTTTGTAGTCGGCTTCATTGTTTGATGCTTTTTTTTCCAAATTGGATGGATTGATACATTGCGATTCCCCCCGGAGAAATCAACTGCAAACCTGATCCACAACTAGACGAGCGCGAACCCCCATCAGTTCGGATAGTCCACTCTGCTCCAAGTTCTTCCTCATTGACTTTCATGTCAGTCCGCTCGAAGTAAAATTCAACTAAGAAGTCAACTAATGCATGTGCTTGAATAACAGTTATTACCTCAAATTCAATATTAAAATCCTCTAGCTCAACCAACCACTTAATCATTCTCCCCAATACATCAGACCTTTATAACATATTTGTCAATGGAAAAGATGTTCGTACAACAATTGAATGAGCCTGAAAGTACGACCTCATTTTCCGCGCATATGTAACTAGTACAAGGGCTAGCTTTTCTAACGTGAGGTATCGATTCTCAACATCCAGAAGATTTTTAATCACATAATACACTGGCCTCAGAACATTTCCCTCTTCTCGGATTAAAACTGCACTCACCGCAAAATTTGACATTACCAAATAGATATATAACTTTTCTCCCGGATTTGGCTTTATCAAGATTTCCAGTGAAGAAAGGTATTCTTTGATCTGATGAAACGTATCTGAACATTCTTGAGTCCAGTCAAAACAATTTTTGTTTTTCTTAGCATTTGGAAAAAGAAGCACATTTATGTGATGACCGTGATATGACCCTCTTCAACGCTGCCAGTCTTCCTGTTAAGATTTGTAGTTCTTTGATTGTTCTCGGTGGTTCCATAGTGCTCAGAGCCTTTAACTGCACCAGGTCGGCTTCAATACCATGCTCACTGACAATGTACTCTAAAATGTTTCCAGATCTTACCCCGAACGTGCATTTTTCTGGATTCAGGTTTATATTTGTCAAATTAGTAAGAGTTTCTTCTATGTCAGCCAAATGATATTTTATCCTTTGAGCTTTAAACTTTAACATTTCTTCCAATTGAATACTTGTAAGGTTTGTTTACTAAACGTTGGTATGTCGTTCCAACGTTCTATAATTTGGTTGACATTACTTTGCAACAGTGTAAACCTCTTCCGCTGATAAGAGTTGTACTCTCCTGATCTCTTGGATCCATTTGAATTTGATTATACCAAACATAAGCACCCCTGAAAGATAACAGCCGGTTCCCAAATGTTTAATCAACTAACTGATCTATTATCGGCACACGAAAAGAATCTTTAGGGCATACTTTGTTTAGATCAGTGAAGTCTACACACCTTCGCCACTTGCCATTCTTATTCTTTACTAGGACCGATCAGTTCATAAAGGATATTGTGACTCGCGTATGTGACCCACTTTGGTTAAAGGATCCACCTCTGCCATTATAGCTTCAGTTTTTTCTTGAGAAAAAGA
Organism: Limnanthes douglasii subsp. nivea; assembly: GCA_036936605.1. NCBI lineage: Eukaryota > Viridiplantae > Streptophyta > Magnoliopsida > Brassicales > Limnanthaceae > Limnanthes > Limnanthes douglasii. The sequence continues at coordinate 211,373,153 of JAUPFV010000004.1, forward strand.
TCTAATCTTCTATATGATCGGACGGACATTGCTTCATACCACAAGCCCATGTACACCATGCAAACAAATATAATTTCGTTGTAAGAAACTTGATTAAACTTTCTTTTACCTCCAGAGATAATCTCGTGCCAATTTTGAGGCTTTTACCTGGAAAGAAGACATGATCCTCAAAGCTATCATATGGGACCATGAAACCGGGGGCTTCCTTCGGATCATCCACGGGATCGGACCCTTGCGAGTCCCTACTGATTGCTATTATTTTTTAACTCAATCCCGTTAACCTGTTTGTGGGCCAACACTGCTCAATAACACTATTTTGCCATCTTTTGGCTGCTTCATACTATTCCCACATTGCTTTTCACTACGTACTTCAAATATTGATGGACGGTTGATGGCACGACATGCATTTTAGATAACCAAGACTTTCCGAAGATAGCGTTGTAAGATGTGGGAGCATCCACCACTGCAAATAAGACAGTAACAACCATCTTGAATGATCCTGGTCCAATTCTACCATGCCTTTCAAACTCTCCGACCACTTCAGCTGTAGCCCCGGTGAATCGAACTATCGCTCAGTCCGATCGCAAGATTATTGATGGGTTTTTAATCTAGCTATAAGTTGACATAAGCATTATGTTAGCCTACCCGTATTAATCAAGATTTTTCGTATCTCATTTCCCACTATCTCCGCTCCGATAAATACTGCATCCTTATGCGGACCAGCTACGTTTGTCATGTCATCAACTTTGAAGCAGAGTATTGGGGATGGATTTCTATACAGATGTGATGAAGCGTCTGCTTCCAGTTATTTTGCTAGACTCATGATGTGTCTCTTTCGAGAATAATTCGATATTTCTGCAACTCTATCTCCCCCAAAAATTGTTAGTGACTCAAAGAAAGCACATAACTCGCTAACTTTTCCTCTTGCTATCGGTTATCTACCATGTTTATGCTGTTTCTGCCCGACTTTGGGTCTATATACTCAGCAGAGATATCAAATGCATCTATAGATTCTTCGTCGGTTGTTTCCGATATCATCATCTTATCCTCCTACTTGGGAACAACTTCTTGTTTGAGAGAAACTATAGAATTCTTCTTCACAAATTTGACTAACTTCCCATTTTCTATCAAGTACTATACTTCTTTTTTCAGCGGCACGCAATCTTCCGTACTATACCCGATATCCTCATGATACTAGCAATACTTGTTTTTTCTGTGCTCCCTTGGAGTCTGCATTGGGAAAGGCTTACGAAAGTGTACATTCGAACATGTCTTCTCAAAGATAGTAGATACACACTCAGTCAACTTGCCATAATGAGCTGGTCGGATCCACTTGTTAGACATGGGGCAGACATACTGTTGAGTGTTAACTACAGGTGTGCACTGATGAGTGTTGACTACCCTTTGAGGTGCATGACTTATAACCTGAACAAGTGCTCGGGGTTAGATTGTGCTTGTTGGTTGCAATACCCACGGTTGGACATTCACTGGTGGTGCACTAGCATTTTATCACGGTCAGATCTTGGTAAAATTGATTAGGATTAAACTGTGACATCGATTCCATCTCCGATGCTCTAGTTTCTTCAACTAAAATTTGCTTCTCTATCTGATCCAATAATGCTATGAATGTCATAATATGTATCTTTGCGACATTATCCTTCATCACCCCCGGAAGCAAGCCCATTCAGAAAGCAGCTAGAGACACTTTATCTTCACAAAATTTTATATCTGTCTTAACTTGGATGAAACACTTGGTATACTCTTTGAAACTCTCCCCAGTTTTTTGCATGCAGTGGAATATAGTGTTCCCATTTTCTCGGAACTTTTTTCTTCCAACAAAATGTTGTCAGAACATGCTCTTGAACATATTAAAATTATTTATACACCCTTGAGGTGGATGATGATACCATTTTGACGCAACATTCTTGAAAGTTTGAGAGAAAACCCATAATAACTTGTCATCGTCGTCGTAATTAAGCTACAAAATTTTGAACTGTTTGATGTGATTGTCCGGATCTTGTGTCCCATCAATCTTTTCCAACTTAGATAGATCAAACCATTTTGGAAGATGCCCGAATTTTGTTTTCCGGAGAGAGTGGAGATGACCTCCAATTATGTCCGACCTTATAAGAACTTCCCTTGGTCTTTCGTTCACGACCATATAGAGTCCCTCCTCGGACGGGAAAGTAAATTGATTACTGACTCGGTAATCATGATTATAGATGTTAGACTGAATTTGCCTCTAAGAAGTTATATGTTCTGGTCGAATTGTATTTACTGCTTTGTCAGGCTCTTTAGAGTATAACGTTTTCTTTCTAAGATCGTGTTTTTTGTCTTTCAAACTCTTAGTTCTTCAATTAGTTCGATGAGAACTTTTGTGCACCCTCAAATCTCTTTGTCTCTAACCTGCTTTATACTTAGTATCGGTATCCGAAGATGCAAATTCATCTGAACTAAGAGAAGTATACTCACTAGATTCTGCCTATTCGTATCGTTGTTCAGATATAGCTCGCCTTTTGGAGGATCAATGACTTTTTTCCGATGCCTTTTCTCGGAGTGATTGATGATGAGTCCGGATTCCGTCACCACTCCGGACAGGGTCAGTTCGGACAATGTCTACCTAACCGGACAGGGGCAGTTCAGACACCATCATCCATTGGACTATTCGAACAGAACTAAAGTATTTAAAACATAATAACTTCTTGAGTAAGCTACATGCTCTCCTACTTAGAACTTATGGGTCCTTAAACTTGACCCGAGTCCATTAAACATGACCTGAAAACCCATAATGCCCAAATTTAAGGGTATAAATACCCAACCACCAACATTAAATGAGGGTAATGAAAATTAAATACAACCAGACTGCTTAATTCTCCCTCTACACTCTACCCAAACATTAAATACTCACAAAATTCCACACAACTCTAAACAAAAATTACAAACTTACCCTCAGACAAAAATAAACCACACCAAATTGGTGACCACAGTGGGAGCACGACACTGCCTAAATCTAGCATTCGAAACCATTAGAAAAAATCAGTCCGAATGAATCCGGACGCCGCAGAAGTACCACCAGCTTTGCTTGAAGTGGTGGGTGAAAATGATGAATATACCATCGAGGAGCGTGATAGATTAAAAAGTGAGATAGAAGCTCTGAGGGCAGAGAAGGAAAAGATGGGCATAAAAGAGAAGTCAAAGGCATCAATTGCGCATCATACCGACAACCCTATAGAGTATGAGCCTTCGAAGACCCATGTGAGTACCAAAAAGACTCATGCTAGCTCCAAAAAGTCTCACCGGTCCAAGCCAGTGGAGAGCTCTGACTCAGACTCAGAATCTTCCAGTAGCTCCTCGGACGAAGATGGAGTTGAAGATTCCTTATCCTCCAGTAGTGATGAGGGCTGATCTAAAAAAAGAGAAGTAGATTAAAAAGTATTCAAGAAAAAGGGATAGACATGGGAAGTTAAAGAGGAATATAGGTAAAGGATCATCTCATAGCCGGAGACACGTAGACCGGATACTGGTGGATCCTTTTGCCTTCCACGATGAACCAAGTCTCTTTGCAACTCCCAATGAGGATACTGTTTTCAGTCGTGGCCGGAATTTGAGACAATCTCCATTGTCTTCCAAGATTCTATCCGGGGACCTCCCTAAGAGATTCGATAGCACAAAAATGGAGAAATACGATGGCAGTAAGGATCCGGACAACCACTTGGAATAATTTAAAAACTTCATGATGAATTTCGATGATGATGATGACAAATTACTTTGTAGAGCATTCTCCCAATCCTTTACGGGGAGTGCTCTGAAGTGGTATAACAGCCTACCACAAGGTTGCATTAGGAATTTCGATACCTTTTGGGTGGCCTTTCGAAGGCAGTTCGTTGGAAGTAAGGAATTGAAGGGCAATGGGGACACAATTATCCATTGTGCCCAAGAACCGAACGAATCACTGAAAGAATATATAAGTCGTTTTGTAAACACCAAAAACGGGTTGGCTGATTGCTTTGAGCAAGTAGCCATAGCATCTTTGAGGCAGGGCTTAAACCTTGGAAATTTAGCTCATTCAGTGACCAGAAAGAAAGCCATGACTTGGGGAGGTCTACTGAATCAGGTCGGAAAGCAAATCAACGTTGATAAAACAAAGAAAACTAGGGTGCACAGGCAGGTGAGGTCTGCCCCGGTTGCACCAAACCACAACCAAAATCAGTCCGGGAACAAGGCAAGGGAGGCCGGGCAGGGTCATAACAGAGCTAAAGCTCAGTCTCAGCCAGCTGCGCCTACCCATAGTCAGCAATCTAGAAATAAGAGAGGGCCTTGGGTTCAACCGGAGTGGTTAGCAAAGTTAAAAGAAAGTGTGGCCACCATTTATGACAAAACAAATGAAGAAATACACTATAGAAGGCCGGCTGCACTGCAATCTCATAGGGAACATCGTAACAGTTCCTTCTGTCAGTACCATAATGATACTGGCCATACCACTGAAGATTGTATTACTTTAAAGTAAGAAGAATAGAATTTAATTGAAAGAGGAAAGCTGGGGGCATATGTCAAAAGAAAAGGAGGAAATATGCCAGATAATGCTCATCGGGCTGGTCCAAACAATGTAGGCACATCTGCTCCAGAGGGAGCTATGGTTATAATCAAAAGATTTGATGCAGAGTCAGAGTACTTGGATCCTGATCCAACTCGAAACAGAGTGGGTGCCATTGAGGAATGTTGTAAAACAGTCTCCGGCCTTATTAAGTTTTTTGAGTCACTCACAATTTTTGGAGAGGATACTATGACAGCTCCTGCTGCTTCTTCAAGGAAGAGGCACGTTCCCACTTTAGCTACCCACCTGGAAGGGGGCATGACCTTCTATCAATCACAAATTCCATTTCCCTTCACTGTTTTTGATGAGGATGACTTAAGGGATATAGGTGGCCCTCATGAAGATGCTGTTGTCATAGGAGCATCCATTGGGGGCAATGACATAAGACGAATCTTGGTGGATACTGGGAGTTCAGCCAATATCCTTTTTTTTATCCTCTTACAAAAATATGAAAAATCCAGCTGTAATCCAGCGTTCGGACAGATCAATTGTGGGTTTCACTGGAAGCTCAGCAGATGTGATCGGGGAGTTCGAAGAGGAAGTTTTGTTGGGAAATGGCCCTTTTAAGAAGATGGTTAGAGTACTTTTTATTGTGGTGGATTGTCCCACTTGTTATAATGCTATTCTAGGGAGATCTTGGCTCTCTAGGATGCATGCAGTGGCTTCCACAGTCCACCAATGTTTGAAATATGTTGTTCAAGGACAAGTGGGAGTTGTTCGGAGCAGCCAACAGATTGCAAGAGAGTGTTATGCCACAGCACTGGCCCCATGGACGTTGGGGGCAGTTCGTATCAATGAAAAATATCAGTTTGAGGGGCTTTCTGGGGGTGAGGGTTAAATTGATGACCCCAGAGAGACCCCTAGAGTGTTGATACCGATTGAAGAAGTTGAAACACATTCTTTGGAAGAAGGAAAAAGTGTTAAGATAGGGTCCAAAATTCCATCCAAACTGAAGAGTAAAATGTTGAAGTTCCTAAAAGACCATCGACATGTTTTTGCTTGGTGCAATGCTGATGTTACCGGAGTTCCAGCAGATATTATATCACATCACCTATCCGTCCGGAGAGACATAGCACCTGTGGTACAAAAGAGAAGGGCTTTTTCCAAGGAAAAGGCTGATGTTATTGTTCAAGAAGTTGACAGGCTTACTAAAATAGGGCATATAAAGGAGTATCAGTATCCTTTGTGGACATCCAATCCGGTCTTAGTAAAAACGAAAAATGGCAAGTGGCGTATGTGCATTGACTTCACAGATCTCAATAGGGCTTGCCCAAAATATTTATACCCGGTCCCCCGGATTGATCAGCATGTGGAATCCACTTATGGGAATAAGCTACTGTCTTTCATGGATCCCTTCTCCGGGTACAATCAGATTCAATTAGACCCAAAGGATCAGGAGCATACCACCTTTGTCACTGATAGGGGTCTTCATTGTTACAAGGTGATACCATTTGTGTTAAAAAATGCTGGGGCTACCTATCAGAGGTGAGTAAACAAAGCCTTTGCTGATCAAATTGGAAGAAATATGGAAGTGTACATTGATGACATGATGGTAAAAAGTGTCGATGAAGAACTACACTTGGCGAATCTCCAAGAAACTTTTGCTAACTTAGCAAAAGTAAATTTGAAACTAAATCCAGAGAAATGTATGTTCAGAGTGCAGTCCGGGAAATTCCTGGGGTATATAATAAGTGAGCAAAGGATACAACCTGATCCGGACCAACTTAATTCTTTATTCCAAATGAAGCATCCTCGGAATATTAAAGAAGTACAACGGTTGACTAGGAGGTTGGCTGCTTTAAATCGATTCATCTCGAGGTCTTCGGACAGATGTGCCCCGTTTTTTCAAACTTTAAAGGGTGCAAAGGGATTTGACTGGACTTCACAGTGTGATGAGGCCTTCAATGAGATTAAGAAACATTTGTCCTCCCCTAAGACTTTGTTTAAAACTGTTGATGGAGAGACACTCTTCGTATACTTTGCAGTTTCCAGTTGTGCCATCAGTGCAGTATTGGTAAGAGAGGTGGATAATTACCCCCATCCGGTGTACTACATCAGCAAGAGCTTGATAGATGCAGAAAAACGCTATTTAAAGCTAGTATTAGCCTTGGTAATTGCTGCAAGGAAGATGAGGCCTTATTTTCAGGCTCACCCTATTATCGTCCGTATATCCTTTCCCTTGAAGAATGTTCTTCAAAAGGCATACATTTCAAGTAGAATGACTAAATGGTCAGTAGAGTTGGGGGACTTCGATATTGATTTTACTCCTCGAACAGCAATCATAGCCCATGCTGTGGTTGATTTCTTAGTTGAATTCCACTCAGATAGGGATACAGAGCAAACGACTGAGATGAAAGATAAAAAGGTCTAGACTGTCCGGACAAATGGTGGATCAAGTACTATGGGATGTGGTGCAGGGGTATGCTTGACCTCTCCGTATGGTGACAAAATATACCAGGCTATATGCTTTGCTTTTAGGGCTTCTAACAATGAATCCGAATATGAAGCTGCTATAGCTGGTTTGAAGTTGACTTTCATTTGTGGAGCCAAAAGGGTCAAGTTGATGAGCGATTCCCAGCTTCTTATCCATCATGCACAGGGTCAATCCGAAGCTAAAAAGGAGAAACTGGTGAAGTACTTACTTCTTCTTAAAAATGAGGCACTTAAGTTCAAAAGCATCATTTATGAGCACATACCCCGAACATAAAATGAACTAGCAGATTCCTTGACAACCATAGCCTATACTGAGTCATATCCTTGGATCCATGTGCTTGAGTGCCCTTCCATTCAACTCAATATGGGTAAGGAGGAAGAAATTTTTGATGTACAGATGAAACAATCTCAAGATTGGAGGTTTCCTCTCATGCAGTATCTCTCCGATGTTATTTTGCCTCCGGACAAGTCGATAGCAAGAAAAATAAAGTACAAGGCTCGTGGTTTCATCATACTAAGAGATGTTCTTTATAAGAAGTCTTATAGTAAACCCCTTTTACGATGTTTGAGGGATGATGAATCTCAAATAGTCCTATCCGAATTACATTATGGTGAGGGGTCAACTCATTGTGGATTCAGGGCTCTAACAAGAAGAGTTTTATTGGATGGCTATTACTGGCCATCTATAATGCAAGATGCTAAGGAGCTGGTGAAAAAGTGTGACCCATGCCAGAGATATAGCAATGAAATTCATGTCCCAGCAATCCCTTTAGAGTCAACTTCTGAGCCTATACCTTTTGCTCGATGGGGGTTGGATTTGGTGGGACCTCTTCCAATGGCATCCGGAGGACGCAGGGCAATAATTGTTGCAATTGATTATTTTTCGAAGTGGATCGAAGTAGCTCTGTTGGCAGGTACAACATCAAAAGCTGTCATAAAATTCATTTTGTCTAATATCTGTTGCAGATTTGGCATCCCACAGAAGATAACGACAAACAATGGGCCACAGTTTGACAACAAGGAAATGGAAAGTTTATGTGCCTCTAGAGGTATACAACATTGTTTCTCTTAACCTTTCCACCCACAAGCAAATGGTCAGGTTGAAGTGGCTAACAGAACTATACTGTCCGGTTTGAAGAAAAATTTAGAAGGGGCTGCTGGAAAATGGCCCAGTTATTTACAAGAGGTTTTGTGGGCCTACCAGACTACACCTGGGGCTGCAACACAAGAGTCACCTTTTGCCTTGGTCTATGGGATGGATGCCATAACTCCCATAGAAACAACTCTCCATTCCTTTCGAGTTCACAATTTCTCCAAACACGCTAACGAAGTGGCAATCAGGGGTCAGCTTGACCTAATAGAGGGAAGCCGAGTTAAGGCTCACCTTAGAGCTGCACACTATCAGGGTTTGATGAGAAGCAGGTTTTCTTCCAAAGTTAAAAGAAGATATTTTCAGCTAGGGGAGAAGGTGTTAAGGGAAGGCTTCTTACACACTAAAGAGAAGCTGCTCGGCAAACTGGCCCCAACTTAGGAAGGACCTTACATGGTCATTGAAAGGCTTAAACCTGGAACATACTGGCTAGAAGACAATGATGGAAGGGTTTTGAATCACCCTTGTAATATTGAGCATCTCCGGATGTACTTGGAGTAGAAGCTATGTAAATATTTACTTGTTTAAAAATCCATGTAAATATTTGGGGGCATACTCTTTCCTACCCTGGTGGCGCGGGGAGGTTTTAATGAGGTGTCCGGGCTTTTTTATAAAATTTGATGCCTTCTTAAAAATTCGAAGTGTTTTTACTTAGTTTCTTGTTACACCATCCGGATTGAGTTAAAGGAATGATGACTACTAAAACATTTGTCATCGGAGAATTTAAACACTATCGCTTTAGAATATTTATGAAATAACTAAGGGTCGTTTAAACACTAGCCACCAAAATTGAAACAAACTATGAAAGAATGCAAGAGTTGTGAAAAACAAAGATATTCATTTAAATAACCCAAGTGCCTTGGCCTTCCAAGGACTTTAAAACTGTCAGACAAAACAAAAGATCTATCCGGCCAAATGTCGGACACAATTACAAAAATGCCTTGGCCTTCCAAGGACTTTAGTTTAATTAAAACAAAAAAACACACACACAAAAGATAATTCATAATCACAGACTGAGCCTTTGAAGATGGCTCAGCCTCACTTGTATTGTTCTTCTTGGAATTGTCCTTCTCCTCATTTAGGCTCTCCCTGGTGTTCTCTTCTTCGTCAGAGGAGGAAGCACTAGAATAATCGTGTAAGTCTCCATCAGCCATAGTGTGGAAGGGAAGGTCTTTGTACTCTACATGAAGCCAAAAATCTCCCAGGTTCCTCTTCGGGAACTTCTCATGAAAAAGCAAGACCATGTCCAACCTCACTTTGGCGTACATTTGTTTTTGAGTATCTATTATATTGTTGGCTTAATCATCAATCTTGGCCTGAATTTTGGCCTCTTGCTCCCTTAGCAGATCAGTTTTCTCCTCTGCAGCCTTGGACACCAAATTTTCGAGCGCAATCTTGTCATTTGTCAAGTTATGGATAACTTGGTCTTTGGCCTTCGCCTCCTCTTTTGAAGAGGTGAGATCTTTCTCTAATCTGGACAGCTTTTCCCGGAGATCTTTGATAGTATCCTCTAAGGTGGCAACCTTTGTGGTCAACCCCTCTTGACTCTTCGTTAGCTCCTTGTTTTCTCCTTTGAAGACATCAGCATTTTGGGTGGCAGTGAGGAGGTCGTTGGACAGTCTTTCCTTGTCAGAGTTAAGGGAGGTGATGATCGCTGCCTAACCTTGTACTTGCTTCTCCAGGACCAACACTGGCTGAACGGTACTCAGAATAGAGTGGGTTATAGCATCTCTTTCACTTGAAACAGTGAAAGTTTTACCATTAAAGGTGACGGCGTTTGAAGTGCTCGGAGGGAGGTAAGGCCCAGCAAAGTCATCTCTGGGAAGGTTTGCAAAATAGTCACCAAGTCCATCAAGCCCTGTGATGTCAACACTATCGATGCTAATATCTCCTCCTCCAATCTCATTGGTTTGAAAGTCACCAGAGATATCTTCTGCTCTTGTTGGATCAGTAGGGTCAACAAGAGGGAAGGGATCCGTAGGCCGGAGAGAAAGTTCATCACCCCTGGAGGTCTTTTTCTTCTTGGCCTCCTTGTCCTTGCTTTCTGCTCCCCTTTTCCGGTCTCTCTTAGGAACCCTTGGGGGTTTTGGAGATCTTGCCTCTTCCCTAGAACTCTCATGCTCCACCACTTCTAGGAGAGCAGCATCGATCTGGATTGGGGCTGGCCCCTCTAGGTTTGTTGGAGCAACCTCCTCCACCTCGGCAAGGTTAGCCTCAACCGCACTCTTCTTACCCTTCCCTTTCTTGCCTTTCATTTTACTTGGGGCCTTGGCTCGACCTGGCAAGTATAGTGACCCGTCCGGTTCGTGTGTTCTCTTGAGGACTACATCCGGAGGGGGTGGAGTGGTGAGTTCTTCCCAGGACAAGTCCCTCCGGCCAGTAGTGTTCCAGAGGTGATACCTTGCGAGATTGCCTCCGGTAAAGGCGTCATGAAAACGGTTACACCACTTTTCAGCAGCCCAAGTGTTGATCTTGGTGCAAGTGGTCTGCCCGGCCTTTAAATAACCGTTGAAGTCTTTGGGTAGCTCTGTCAAGAAAAAAGACAGGACCAGTCAGTTTAAACAAATTTGATAAAGGTAAAAATGAGAATGCAAAGTAGGATCCTTACGATCACTTCTCCATCTACTGGTGAGGAGACTCGGGTTGAATCCGGCTTTGATCTTCCTCCCATTCTCCCAAGCGCCGCTTACGAACAAGAATTGAGTCCTCCAGTTTCTCTCTGACTCAAGCAGGTCAGCCACTGCTTTATAATTATCACCCATGTTGAAGTGATAGAAGGGAATGTGGTGGATTCTGCAGAGATTGGGCACAGCTGCGAATTCCTCCATTGGTAAAGGAATTCCGGAGAGCCTAGAAGCCATGATACAGGCCATAAGAGTGTACCAGGCGTTGAGGCTCACTTGACTAGGGCAGAGCTTGATAAGGTGGAAGTACCTAACTATCTTTGGGTCTAAGGGAAACCTTAGCCCCCAGTTAAATAGCTCAGTGAAGATAACTACTTCATTAAGTTTGCAGTCCATTGGAGTTTCAGGGTCTATGGGGATTATTATTTTCACGTTCACCGGAATCTCCCACTTGGTACGCATCCGGCCCAATTCGGCTGTATGGATAAAAGCATAGTTGATTTTTTGTAAGGCAAGAAGATATTTAACGTTTACCTTGTGGAAACAAGGTCCCACCTTTCCTTCGAGGATTTCTGGTAATTCTGGGTGCCTAAGGCATAGTTTCTCTTTGCCTTTATCCTTCTTGGCAGCAGCAGCATCAGAAGTTTGTCCGGAGGGTTCGGACTCGAATGGAGCCTCTTCGACAGAATCCTCCATTATTTCCTCCATTACCGAGGAGGGGTTTTCAGTTACCTTTGCGAGGGGGGAATTAGAAGTTGGATCAGTCTGGCCTCCGGACTGTTGAGCTTCAATACTTTCCTGAACTCTGGCCTCCGGCTGGGGCTCCGATGTGGTAGTTTCTCTTTGAAGGCTTGAGCTAGTGGCCTCCGGTCCGGACAACTTGTCCTGAGGTGCTTTTATGGGTGCCTCTGACCCTGTATTACTGTCTTTGGCCCCTGATTTTGAAGGGGTGCCTTTGGAAGCCTGCCCTCTAACCAGTCGGCCTCTTGTTCGATCGACCAGTTTGTTGGGAGAGGTATCTGCATCTGAACCCATAGCTATAAATGGGGAAGGCTTTTTTAAGATGGTAACTGCTAGCCCTGGTTCAACGGTGGGTTCTGATTCTTGAACCGATGAGCCTGAGATAATGGGAGAAAGGCTGGTTTGAAACAATCTCCTCGGTTTGACACTTCTTGTTGAGGAGGAACCCTGGTCAGGCTCTGTGTTTGAGGATACCGGTTTGTCGATGGGGGAGGTAGGTAGGCCTGTTGCAATACGCCTTTCCCTTTTAATTTTTTGTGCCTTTTCTAGCTCTGATAGATTAAGCCACCCGCCTCTGATTAAAGCGTTCCTAGCCGTGAACATAAACAATCTAAAGAGAAGAACTTGTGTTTGAGAGAGAAAGATCTGAAAATTAACAAAGTGAATTTGAAGATGATGGTAAAATAGTGGAAAAGTGTTTAATTTATAGTAAACCCCAAAAAGGTGCTTTGATTCCTAGGAGAATTCGAAAAGATTTGAAATGATTAAGAAACGACGCTGATGTCACCTTCACTTAATGAAGAGGTTGCTTTTCAGAGAAGGTGGAAGCAAAATTCAAGGTGAAAAAACAGCTGAAATAACGAACCAGAGCGAGACACGTGTCCCACGAACTCTGGCAAAAAACAGTTTAGATTCAAAGAAATTTTTCAGTCCGGATAAAACTATAACACAATTCGAAGGACCTGGCCGGATGTAACTGTCACTAGCAACATACTGTTTTTTAGGTCTTGCCAAAGATTTTTGAACACCACCTAAAAAGGGGGCTACTGATGAGTCCGGATTCCGTCACCACTTCGGACAGGGTCAGTTCAGACAATGTCTACCTAACCGGACAGGCGCAGTTCGGACACCATCATCCATTGGACTGTTCGAACAGAACTAAGGTATTTAAAACCTAATCACTTCTTGACTAAGCTGCCTGCTCTCCTACTTAGAACTTATGGGTCCTTAAACTCGACCCGGGTCCATTAAACACGATCCGAAAACCCATAAGACCCAAATGTTAGGGTATAAATACCCAACCACCAACATTAAATGAGGGTAATGGAAATTAAATATAACCAGGCTACTTAATTCTCCCTCTACTCTCTACCCAAACATTAAATACTCACAAACTTCCACACAACTCTAAACAAAAATTACAAACTTACCCTCAAACAAAAATAAACTACACCAATTGACATCTTGGGCTTGATCTGCCACAACACACTCGCATCAAACTTTTGATTTGATTCTTCTTGAGCTGATTATCGCTTCCTTTTTAGCATTTAACCTTTCAATGTCCTCCAACAACTCTTTCCGCCTAACAACCACGAAGGATTCTTCGAGGATCTCTTCAACATATCGGTTATTTTTGTTTCTTTTATTTGTCACTTGCTCTTCCATCATAAGATCGCCAGATGAGACTCTAATCAAATTGTTTGCCATATTTGCCTATATCTCTCCGTGAATTTTATTTTCCATTATTTTTTTGCTTTAGATTATATTTATGGCTTTCAAACTGTGATTACGAGTACCACTCAGGTTCCCACAGACGGCGCCACTGATGAACTTAGATATTTCATAGAGATAAAAAAAGATGTGAAAATGGCCGTTTGGGGGAGTCAATCTAAGAAATGTTCGTATCAGATACTGTTAGAGAGAGAATCATTATTTAGTACAGAGAGAAAGAGACAAAATGAATAAATGTACTAAATGATTGACTAATCATTGGCCCTTTCCCCCAAAAAGGAATGTCCTTTATATAGTACATTAGGTGAATGATCAAATTACATAATTACCACTATAAAAGTGGATTTCTCAACCCACTCTTCTGCTTTTCATAAACAAGTTTACCAGTTATTATATTTGACCCCCTCTATCCTTGTGTTTGCTTTAGATTGGTCCTTAGCAAATAATTACACTTATTTGACCATTGTATTTGCTAAACCAATGCCTATTTATCACCATATTTCCTTCCCTTATCAGTGTTAACAATAAATGTGGACATTGGATAACTTGGGTTTTAGTAGATGGAGGCAACTCGTCCAATATCATGTTCAAAGCTAGCTGGGTTAGCATGCATAAAGTTTCACCTTACCAACCCCCCTAATGAACCCTGTTAGGATATGAAGGCAAGGCATCTCAATTCTTGGGGAATGTCGAGTTGGTGGTTAAATTTGGTTATGAGACTACTAAGAAAAAACTGAAGATGTTATCCATGATCTCTTATACTCCCAGATTCTACCACACGATTATCGGGCGATATCGGGCGACCTTGGCTGCACCGTATGAAGGCCACCCGTGCACTTTCAGACAATGTATAAAGTACCCAGTAGAAGTCGCGATTGGAATCATCGGAGGAATTCAACAAACTTCCAAGACCTGTTATGCGGTCATAGTTGACCCCACAAAACCTCTATGATAGCAATTACCTAGCGTAGGGTGCGTGAAAAAAAAAGCAGAGCATTATCTTTTCCTGATCTCGTTGATGATCCTAGAGAAACGGAGCAGGCCAATGCAGACCCATTAGACTCGGTCGAAGAGTTGGTAGCAGAGGCCCACACCTTACGACTAAGTAACAATTTGGATTCTATTTTTAAACAGTTATTACTTGACCTCTTATGAAGAAATTTGGATATTTTTGCGTGGGACACTAGTGAGGTGTCAGAGGTTGATCCTTATATTATTATCCATGAACTAACAATTGACTCGTAGGCCAAGCCCGTGCGGCAGAAGCAATGTTCATTTTTTTGTTGAAATGCAAGAGGCAATAAGTTCTGAGGTAGACAAATTATCTCGGCTCGGGCATATCCAATGAGCTCGGTATCCAGTATGGGTGGCGAACCCAATGTTTGGTGAAAAAAGGAAAGGGGGTCAATGGCGTATGTGCGTTGATTTTACCGATCTAAACCAAGCATTCCCCAAAGACACATTCTCCTTAACTCGTATCGATCAGTTGGTATATTCGGTATGGGTTTGTGAGTTTCTTTCGTTTATGGATGCATACTGTGATAACGTAATTTTCCTCGCCTCGTAAGGCATCTTCTCAAGATGACACATCACTTGTGACCTAACAAATGTAATAGATCGTCGAAACAGATAGGGCTTCGAGCATCTCAAGAGGCGGCGCCATCTGGTATACGACCATGTACCCCGCCTGAAAAACTCTACCGCCGATACTTTGGAAAAACTGCACCATTAGAAGAACATCTGCTTATCCTTACACAATAATTGTTAACTACTGAAATTATTAATTAGAGCGACACCATCTGTACAATCGATAACACCAGCGAC
The DNA here is from genome assembly GCA_036936605.1 of Limnanthes douglasii subsp. nivea. Taxonomy (NCBI): domain Eukaryota; kingdom Viridiplantae; phylum Streptophyta; class Magnoliopsida; order Brassicales; family Limnanthaceae; genus Limnanthes; species Limnanthes douglasii. The sequence goes on from JAUPFV010000004.1 coordinate 211,388,250, forward strand.
TGGAAACAACATTATCTGCTATATCTCCAATCAAGCACTTTGATGTCTGCTTGAGCCTTACAACTACGGGCGACCAAATATTGCATATTAGACAATTTCTTATACCAAAAAATCATAACGCGACCACTGCTCCGTTGCATTGATCAAGCATAAGCTACTTCAGTTCTGCATTATCTAAACGCTGGAGAAGCTGGGGCACATTGTGGCTACCGTAGCTTAATTTCGATGCTTTCTTTTAGCAGGATATTACTGGCCAGAATTGGCCGCAAACACCGAATGACTAGTCCAACAATACCATTAATATCAGCAATTCGCCAATATCGGTCGCCTTCCAAGTGAGCTGATGCAAGCCACCTTTGTCCTTTGCCCCTTCGATAAATGGGCATCGGTCTACTAAGGTCACTCCCCATGGAAACTGGCAAGCGAAAATTATTTGGTGGTGGCGGTGGATTACTTCATAAAGTGGATAGAAGCCAAAGTTGTCTCTCACACTCGAGCCGAGGATACATGTGACTTTATGCATCACCAAATTCTAGCTCGGTTTGGAATACTTAGAATCCTAATGACAAACAACAACATTCAGTTTTAAAATTCAGTGGTCACAATATTCAGCAAGCGTTATGGAATCAATCAGCACTTCTCCACGCCATACTACCTGCAGGAAAATAGCTAGGTAGAGGTCCCCAACCAGACCATCCTGGAAAGAATTAAAAAAAAGCTTGAGGGAGTTAAAAGAAAATGGCTTGGCAAACTAACCGAGTTCCTATATGCATACCGAACCACCCCACGGATAACGACAGGTGACACTCCCTTCACCCTCGTTTATGGAATTGAGGTTGTGGTACTAGCTGAAATTATTATCCCAAGTCACAGGGTCGCTTGCTATGATGAAGAACGAAATACTACCGACCGAACAGTAAATATAAACCTGATAGAGGAACAACGTGATGAAGCATGTGTACGAGTAGAACACTATCGCAACCTGTTGCAAGGTCACTTTAATGCTCGAATTAAGCCTCAAAGCTTGCAAGTATGAGATATGGCCATGAAGAAGATCTTCCAAGGATCCAGTGATAAAGCAACTGGAAAGTTAGCACCAAATTGGGAAGGACCCTACACCGTTATCTCCAATGGACGTTGTGGAGCATACCGCCTTGGCGATGCAGAACGGCATACCTTAAAGAACCCCTATAATATAAATCATATAAAGTTGTATCGTTATGCATTGTAACTTAAAAGATGCCTTATTTTCCCCCTTGAGGGTTTTCTAATGATGCATCGGATTTCGAATTATTAGTTAAATAACATTTCACTGCTTTTGCAATTATATGTTTTTGTTTTTTAAGATTTCTTCATCCTTAAAATTACGAATGAGTCAATGACCATACCTACGGGATACGCAAGGGGTCATACTGAGCCAAGACTATTGAGTCTACTAATATGAAAGGGCTGTTTGGCCACGCCTATAGGCTATGCAAGTGCCATACTCAGCCTAATGCCTTATACATGGTATATTAAGCAAATTGTTCTAGTATCAGGCCCTTTTTGGGCCACACAATGGATCGAAAAGACCGCGTTATGAACAAGCTGAAGAGCTAGTCTCACTCAGTGCTACACGATGAGCCATACTGAGCTCGATATTGTAAGGATATCCTCGAGCGTAATAATAATTAATAAACACATGCCTCCACATCTAAGATAAACCTCTAATATCGACATAAAACTAAAACAAATCAACAAATTCATAAACTTAAACATCTACATAGAGCACCCATTATAGTTTTTATATCCATTGTTACACAACAAAAATAAAAATGTTTTAAGTCTCTTATAAATAATGAAAATCAAAAATCGGGTGCTGCGGGCGGGTTATTGACCCCTGATGCATGCTCCGTACTCTTCACAACTACATGGCTAACAACCTTACCTACCTCTTATCGTAGACGTACCACCAACCCGTTGTTCCTCTCAATAGATGTAAACTTTTCAAACGATCCCAATTTCATGTCTGGATTGAGCATCAGTAACTCAACCAACATCTCCTGTTGTTTCTTGGCCATCATCCCCATGGAAACCTCCATTACTTGTCTCTCTCTTCCTAATTTACCTCTACCTTCTTAAACATCTTCTTAAGGTGTTGCTTTATTTTTACCCTCAGATCATCTACCATAGCCGCCAACCTCCTATTCTCCACCGTCAGCTCAGCAATGCGTTCGAATTGCTCATCCACTCTTTGGGTTTGTGCCATATTTTGGGCGAGCAGACCTGTAGTTTGGGACATCAAGTTGTCATTTTTTTATTGAGCTCATTACTCTGAGCCATTAGGGTGGTATTTCCCGTGGTCAACTCTTTACAATTTCCTCACAAGCATCATGGCCACCCTTGAGAGAGGCTACTTGACAACGAAGCCCATCATTTTCTTACGCTGCCTTGTCATTTCGCATTTTAGCTAATCCATAAGCATTTTTGAACTGAGGTGCCTCGGTTGTTAAACCTTTCAGCGACCTGAATAACATCAAATCAGGCTTTCACTTTCAATGACCCGGTAATCAGCACTTAACATGCGCCGATAGGATAGAACGACAAAATTGTGATAAATCTGCATTCACATTACGGTCAGTATTATGTGTTTGTTTATTTGACATAGTATAAATAATAGCAAAACATACCTCGATAGTAAGATCCAACTACCTCTGCAGTATCTCATTTATGGGCATACCATCGTAAAAAGATAACTCTTGACACCGCTTGAGCTACTCAAACATCAGTATTGAAAGACGCGACATCACAACATTTGAAAATGGAAGATCTTTTACAGTTTTATTACTTTGTTTTGCCTCAACCTTTTTTTTGTAGGCATGAGCTCCGGTCTTACTATATTTACAAAAGAAGACCCCATACCTTCCCCTTGTTATGCTCTGTCTCATAAACTAATGCATGTGCATCCTGGTTTTCTGGAACCCGAATTCCATCATCATCTTTTTCATCCACCAACTGTAACTTTCGTGTTGAGAGCGGTACGACATCTAAAATCACACGAGGTATTTTATCGAAGAAGAACTTCTTCCTTTGTCCCCTCATCTTATTCTCGAGCACATTCAGTACGTTCCTCAACAACTTCATCCCCGATAGGGTAGCACTATTTTCATGGTGGTTCACCTCACCAGTATCGTGAATAGTTAGCAATTCTCCCTCATTCTCATTATGGCCTTCCAATAATGGAAAACCATATGTCTCCTTGATTTTTTTTACTTTGAGGCACTGCCAACCATTTCCCCGAACTATTATGGTCATGTTACCTCTGATCTATCAGTGCTTGTATCCGTTCTGTAGCAGCCGCTTCTCCGTTATCAGCCATTGTCACTTTCCCGTCCTTTGCAATCACTAATTCGAGAATAGGCCACAACCCATCTCTCAAGTAATTTATTTGTTTGAACAACCGAGATGGTTCCTGAAACCACGTGTAGTTGGCTAAATTTGCTACCTTAATAAGGGGATTTAAAACCTCTTCTAATAAGCTTTCTTTGCACCACTCTTGATGCTTCCCTTCACATGCGAACCAAATATTAATGTTAAAATTCATACCAAGTTATTAAGGCTACAAACTACAAATAATTTGTCTTACACTTTACTTTCCACTGTCGTTCTAACTGGAGATTCATAACAACATTTTAATGCTCCCAATTTTCAAACATAAATAGGAACGAATTCTTCCAATTTTTATCAGAGGTAGGAAATTCAACTACTTCCTCACCCCACTAAGTTGGGTATACAAAAATGGAAACTTCGCTAGTTGCGATACATCGACGACAGCGGGTAAAGCTGAGAGACAAAACAAGATGCCTAAAAGGAAGGAGCTTAACACAACACTAAGCAAAACCCTCAATCTATTTCCTACCAGTTTTTTGTGGGACATATTCATATAAAGCTAAAAAATATCTTATCAAAGAGGGTAACGAAAACCGTAAGCCCCAAACAGATACAGTGGTATATGATGAGGGAGAATAAAAGACATGGTAGAATTGTAAATAAGAAGTTTGTTAAGGAGAGAATTGCAAAGAAGAAGTTTGTTAAGGAGAGAATTGCAAAGAGGAAGTATGTTAGGAGAGAGTTGTAAAGAAGAAATTGTATTAGGGGAAAATTGTATAGACTACTAAAGAAGTAGCCATTATGAGAATATGAAAAGATATAAGGATAAAATGTAATAAATGGGAATTAAAACGTGTGGGACCCGCAATTGTACCATAAAAGGGCCACACACGCTTCAGAGATCCTCGGATGAAGATAATACTACTTTCTCTCTCTACTTAATCTAGTTCTTACTTTCTCTCTCTTAAAAGACTCCTAAACAAAGTACTTAAGTCTATTTTGACACTAAGAGATCCTCGTATCACAAAATCACCCTAGAGCCTTCTTAAAACTCTTAAGTATACACACATGTTTCATTTTCCTTTTCCTAATAAGGATGTTCCCCAACCACCGTTAACCTCACTATTACATCACTAGGTATCTCATACCTAACCTTAAAACTCAGAAGACCCTCCTCGTCAAGATAACCATACTTTGGGCCTAATCAAGAAAAATAACTCTCTAAGAACGTTGGGTCTTCATATTCCATTTCTATAATTTTAACCAATTCTCATTTTCCCATCTTTTTTGGGGCCATCACGATCACCAGAATGATTGCAATGAGCCAACAGATGTATAAGAGTAAGAAAATCATGCGGATAACTCAGACACAAGCATCACTACCAGTAATTGAGCTTCTTATTCTCTACATTGTAAGAAAGTTAGGGTTCGAGCACAGACGACTGAGCCAAGAAGGTTCGAATACGACAATGTTATTTACAAAGAGAATTATGAATTTTGAAGTATCCACATACTTTTATTACTGGAGACGATGAATGATAACATAACGACATATGTTTCCTCATGTAAACAAGTCCTTTCTCTTTAGCCAAAGTAAAGTGATTTCAATAAACAATATAAGACTTCACAAAATTTAAATGGCTATTGGGGTTCTAATCTACTCTCCACTACGCCTGTCATGTGACAACAATTGTCATTTGTAATTACATCCTAGCACGTTTCCTCTATAATCCAAACACCATTTACATAATAGCGGCTTGATTGTCAGAACCGTCATTTCCAACGCGCCACATAAATATCGCCACGTGTTACACTACTAGTTGACAAATGAAATACTCTTTCACTACACGTATTATGTCATCAAACATAATTCATATATAATTAGTTCAACATTTCTACCATCTCCTCTGTTTTGTTTACAATTTCACTTTCATCGAGTTTATGTTCTTAACATATAACTCATGAACTAAGGGGGTGCTATGAGGAGGGGGTTTACGCCAACTAACAGACCAGATAATATCAGATCAAATGGAGACGATAATAATATATGTACCAATACCGAACTGAGCTATTTATGTATAAATATAAGGTGAATTAAAGCTACAAACAAGTACATAAGCAAATATCAAGTAACCGAGACCAACCAGACGGGTATTCGTATCCATGTAAAGTAATTGATAGCTTATCATGCAGTAAAGAGCACTCACGAAAACAATAAGAATAGAGACAAAGATATCAAAACCGTCTTATGAAAGAAGGGTTGGGTTGATGCCTCACCGAGCATAGACTATCAATGAACATATAATAAACTGAGCTAATTACCAAGCAGAGTGGAAATAGAAGTTGAACAAAATCTATTGTCAAAGGTAAACGGTCGAGCCTTTACCGAGAAATAGTGAAAAGGAGCAAAGGTCATGATAAAGGGGTGCACAAAAAACAGAACTGGCCGAGGTTAGTTATTAAAATGGATTGTGAGAGAAATGGTTATAGTCAATGCCAGTTGATTAATCAACCCACGAAACGCATAAAGACTGGACTACATACCGCAAATCTAGGGCCATCATCATAAAAGTGTTATGCGTGCATAATTAGTGATATTATGTATTGAATGATAAATTATAACTCCTAAAGAATAGAATAAATAGGAAGATAATATACGAAAGACATATCTTCTCTTCCTTGATCAATAAAATTTATACTTGAGATTATATTTGTTATACTTTCCCATAACATTTGCAAGGAATAAATCATATAAGTTGTTAAAATATGACCTAATATCGAATCATACATCTTAAAAACATGTAGTCTCATATACTGTCGTTTAACATTCATTGTGATTAGCACTAACTCTCAAATATAAGTTTCTTATTTGAAAACAATTATTTCATAAAATTTCTTCGTATCAAATGAAAAATGGCCCGTAAGGACTCTGCACAGAATTATATTGTCGTTGATATTGACAAAGTGCTCAAACATATTTGACAAATATCATTTGAGTTGAAAATACTATTTACTTTGACTATAGTAAGGAGATTTTTGTTATGTTGATAAAGTACTCAAACACATTCGACATGGAACTCAAAATGATTTTTTATCTTCATATTATATCTTGACTCAACGATTATTACAATAGAGTCATTCTTGATTTTAAATAAGTTGGAGCAAAGATAGAATATCAAGATGAAAATATCATTTTGAGTTTTATGTCGATGATTTTTTAGCACTTATTCAACATCATGCTTTATAGCAAAAATTCTCTTACTATAATCAAAGTAAATAGTATTTTGAACTCAAATGATCTTTGTAAGAAATAAATTTCAAAGTGACTATTGATAATTACACAAATAGTTGAAGAGTGAAATTAAGTACTTAATAATAACTTAATTAAGTATTTCTTAAGTATGAGAGAGATTTGATGTAAAATGTAAATATAAAGGACTAAATGTGTAATTTGTCATAAATGTATTTGTACTAAATAGTAAAGTGAGGTGAAGTATCCACGTAACTAACTAATTTTGTTACATGTAACTATGTTACCTATAAATAAGTGTACCTGTCTTAGCAATGAGGAGGATTGAATATTGTTTAATACTTTTATTACTTGATTACTTTATCTATCAAAAGTTTGAACAACATTTTCTTTCTAAAAACTCTGCTAACACTTCTTCTTAGATATTATTTACTACCTCACAAATATATGTATTTCCCATTGGCGACAATAGTTGGAGATTGTTTAGTACCTAGATTTCATTTCTAAAATCTTAAAAATATACGATTGGATACTAGAAATTCGATAGATTCTGAAATCAGAGCTAATCCATAAATATTGGCGGCGAAAGATGTGCTTGAGTCAGGCTTGATTAGAGAAGAAAATCTAAGACAAATACAAGGAAATAATCAGTACGATCAGTCTAATGTGGAATATCAAATGAATCGGTTACTGGAAAAGATAGCTGATTTGAACGATCAGCTTGATAAGAGGGAACATCTACTTCAATCCACAAGGGTACGATTCGAAGTTCGACGAGTGAATCAGAAAAATAATTTAGAAGATCCCTCTGAAGAGTCTCATAACATTCATGGAGCATAAAGTGATCATGTAGAGGTATAATTTTAGTCAAAATATGGATATCACTTCTCTAAGAAGGAGAATACGAACAAACATCGATACATTCCGACTGATATAAATGAATCAGAATCCAAAGAGTTTTTTCAAATACATGAGAAATATGGTCTATATAGACGATAGAGACATGTGCTTTTGGGGGAAGTAGGATAATTGACCTCGGAAATCCTGAAGGGAGCAAAAATCTAGAAAAGAATATACATTTTGATTTGTAATGGAGAATCCGCTTTTTCGAATGTAATATAACTAATCAATACGTCAATCATGTGGAGCAAATCTTGTATGCAATTATGAGAAGTAAATCTAGGGCTAATCAATACATGCACGAAGTAGACTTGAGAACTTCTCATTTGTCATCCGATATAGGGTAAATTCCTCTCTAGAAACATTTTGGAATTTTGATGGTCCACAAAATCCCGATGATTATATTGAACGATTTAAGAATTAAATAATGAACTTCGAGGATGATGATAAGTTAGTGTGCAGATAGTTCTCATAAACTTTCAAGGGTACAACTCTAAATTATTATAACAGAATTCCGAGGGGTTCGATAACCAACTTTTAAACCGTCGACACATCTTTCTGAATGAAATTTGTGGGGAGCAAAGAAATGCAAGCTAATGGTGATACTATAATTCAATGTAATCAGGTTGTTGGAGAAAAATTAAAAGACTATACTAGACTTTTTGTTTTAACGAAGACGAAGTTGGACGATTATGACGAGCAGGTGGTATGTGCAATTTTAAAACAATGATTACTTCTTGGTGATTTAGAAAATGAACCTACGAGGATACGGGCATCAATATTTGGGGCTTTAGTGATTCAAGTTGAGGAGCATATTAAAGTGGACGAATTAACAAGGGTTCAGATTGGACCTAGTTTGTCCCAGATGTATTCAGAGCAAGACAACATCCCAACTTCTCAAGGTTAGCAAGGAAATACTTCAATTTCTCAAGGGCTATCCCGACCAAAGATGGGAGCTAATTTACCTCATTGGTCAGGATCATCCCAACATTCTAACTATCAACCACCTAGGATCAAGTTGAATTAGTGGGTAATGCCAGTGTATTTTGAGGAATTAACTGAGCTCGTGGAAACAATTTTTGAAAGAGCTAAGAACCATGTTAATTTTCAAAAACAAGCACTGATAAAGAAACCAAGAGGGGAGCGGAAGAACAAGTTTTTTAAATACCACAATAACGTGGGGCATGATACAACAGACTGTATAACTTTAAAGAAAGAGATTCAAATTTTGATAGAGAATGGTAAGTTGATAACCTTTGTTAAAGGACAAGGAAATGGTCAACATAATCCAAGCACTATTACACATGTGCAAGATGTAGTAAACTTATCTTCAAAGCAGAAGAATACATTAATTATTGTTGAATATAAGGGGGGCTTTGATAAATCTACTGAATACTTGGACCCATATCCGGATCAGTGGATAATGATGGTATTGAATTAACCAGTGTTACAATGAAGAGTTCAGAGCTTATGTGAATACTTTGAGTCATTGGAAATTTTTGAATGAGATATTATGGACGGACATACCAACATCTCTAAAAAACATGTAGCGAGTTTAACAATGTAATTGGAAGGGAAAATGTCTACTCATATTTATGGGAAGATTATCACACCTTTCATCTCATTTGATGAAGATGATTTACGAGACCTAACCGGTCCTCATGAAGATACAATAGTGATCGGTGCGGCAATAATAGGTACCAAGATCCAAAGCATACCCATCGACATTGGTAGTTAAGAAAATGTGTTGTTTATGTCAACATGTGAGAAAATGCGTTACCTATCTATAATTCTCTGATTAGAACGTATCATAATAGGGTTTACGGGGGTAATATCGCATGTTATTGGAGAAGTTAAGGGGGGAAGTTGTGTAGGACATGGTCCGTTCAAGAAAAGAGTTCAAGTTTTGTTTATCGTGGTGGATTGTCCGACCAATTACAATGCTATTTTTGAGAGGTCATAGTTATCCAGAATGCATATTGTAGCTTTCACAATACATTAATTTTTGGATTTTGTGATTGGAAATCACGTCGGTTTAGTTCGAAACGATCAACAAGTGGTTAGAGAGTGGTATGCGCTAGCTCTACATACCAAAAAGGGTGTTGCTATTGACCAAATGACAGAATAACAGTTAATGGGATCTTCCTCGGATGCTGACAAGATGGATGATCGGAGGGAGACCCCGGGTTCATTAGTGGCTGATGAAAATATATTGATATATGAGTTTTAGAATGGGAAACGTTTGCGAATAGGGACATTTTTATCACCTACATTACATTATCAATTGTTAATGTCCTTATCTAACAATTTCAAGGTTTTGTTTTTGAAAATCGAAGATGTTGTCGGGGTTCCTTTTGAGATGATATACCACAGCTTGGTCATTAACCCAAAAATTAGACCTATCATTCAAAAGCGGAGAACTTTTTCAGTAGAAAAGTCTGAGGCGATTGTGGTAGAAGTATATCGGCTATCTAAAGTAGGACATATCCGAGAAGCATATTTTGTGGATTACGAATTCTGTGCTTGTGAAAAAAAGAACGGAATATGAAGGATGTGTGTCGATTTTAGCGATCTGAATAGAGCATGCCGAAAGGTTCCGTTTCATGTACCAAGGATTGATCAACTTGTTGATTCAACAACAGGAAATAAGATTCTTTATTTCATAGATGCATTCGAAGGGTATGATCAAATTTAGATGAATCCTAAGGATAAAAAAGTACTACTTTTATTACCAATAGAGGATTGCATTATCATCAGCTTATACCTTATGAACTAAAAAATATTGGAGCCACGTATAAAATATTAGTAAACAAAGATTTTTCCACTCAAATTGGGAGGAATATGGAGGTTTATATTGATGATATGTTAGTCAAAATCTTGACAGATAACGAACACCTTCGTGACTTGGAAGAAACATTGGCAAATTTAAGAGTCATCCGCCTAAAGTTAAATCCAGAGAAATGTACATTTGGAGTCGTTGAAAGCTTTGATTTTGATGACCTTTCTTCGGTCGATTAAAGAGGTGCAAATTTTGACAAGAAGGTTGGCAGCTCTAAGTAGGTTGATATCCAGATCCTCAGTTTGCATTATTCTTCTAAGTGTTGAGATGATCAAATGAGTTTTTGTGAACACCAAAGTGTACGGTGGCATTCGAAAAAATTAAAGAACATTTATTATTCCCAAAGGTTTTGTCTAAGCCCTAAGTATGAGAAAAATTGTTTTGTATGCTGTCGTTTCAGATTATGCTATCAGTGTTGTGTTGATGAGAGAAGTTATAGACATCTACGATCGGTGTATTATCTGAGTAAAAGCTTACTTGCATCAGAATAAAGATATTTGAACTCAGAAAAGTTAAGTTTGGTTCTGGTCGTAATCGCTAGAAATATGGGGCATTACTTTAGATAACATCTCACCAATATATATATATATATATATATATATATATATATATATAATGAATTATTTTTTGAACAATATTATCTACAAAGATCGTAGAAGATATATTCTTTTATTTTGCTCACACCACTTGGAGGGCAAAGCAGGTTCAGTGAATTTGTAACTTTTGAAAGGTGAAAGAATGAGTAAAAAGTGTCTCGATGCCACAAATTGATCCCCAGCAGTTCTGCTATTCGAGGGTCATGATCTACTTAACCCAAATCCGCCGCAAAATCGGTGTATTGGCCACCTTTCTTAGGTTCAAAAGAAAGATCAAACTCTTCTTCTACGAATTTGAATACAAAGAATCATCTTTGGACTTTGGAGCCAAAACAAATTACAAGAGAAGGAGAAGGATATAACCGCAAAGTCTCTTTTAAATTTATTTTTTGGTATAAACGATAATGCTAGAAATTTGATGGTATAAATAATATTAATCATGATGATGTAATAATTGGAGAACAACATAACCTTAAAGGATGATCACGATGTCGAAACTCATCGTCTTCAGTTAATTGCAATTAATTCCAATTCAAGCTCGAATTGAGTTGTCGAGGGGTAAAGTTCGTAAATAAAGTTATTCTTCACTATCTTCGTAAGAACTACCGTCCATATAGTCTCTCCTCAATCATGATGAACATTGCTCTCCTTAAGTTTAGACGTACAATATCAATTAATATACTAATTTGCAAATCAGTTATCGTTAAAAATATATATATTAATGTGTAATATATAGTTATTTGTAAATTAATATCAATTTATTATAGATTAATATAATAATTTGTAACATACGTGATTAAAATGGCTTCTCTCTCAAGAAACCTATTCTTGAGATCTTAGAGTTCTCTTTCGTCCTGCTACTCATTTTGATGCCTCAATGCCCTGCAGTCATACATTTCTGTTACCTCTTGCTCATTTCCTGTTTCTTGATCACGTAGTTATTGATTATGGATTCACTCGTGGATTACTTATCGAGTATTTAAAGTGTATGTTTAAGGTTGGCTTTACGACTCTGCAGTCAATTTTTCTTTTCATTCTTCGTTTCTGCTCTTCTTTCCCAGGCTGCTTCTTGCAGCTTTTGGCTACTAGCCACTTACGGAATAAAGACACATTCGAAGGAACTACTCAACCTGATGGGTAAATATTTCTCTAACATGAACAAAGAAAATTATAGTTATAGATAGACTTGAAATCTCCAATCCCATCCATCAAAACAATAAATTCAACAAAAGCAATCAAAAGACATCCAAAACTTGTTGGAACCAAATTAAATTAAGCTAGAAATATATTAAGTAATTAATTAAGTTAATTAATTAATTAATATATTGATCAGAGATTTAGATAATATACTTTTGATGTAAAAATATTATTCATATTCTTTTAGAGATTTGATTTTGTGTTTTAGAGAAAATATTATATTAGTCAAAAATATTATTCCGTCATTAAAACAGAATAATATACTAATATAAATATAGGATATACAATGTATCAATACCAACAACATCAACAAAAGCTTCAATAAAAAAGTTATTCTTCTCCATCTCTTTTATTATCTACAAAACTTACGCTAACATTTTCGAATCTACCTGTAAATCTTACATCTTTCTTATGAGTTGTAAGAAAAATCCGATCATATATGCCGTTTCCAAAAGAATATAAAATTAGAATGTTAAAGGAAACCATATACACTTTAGTTGTGAAATTATCAACATGTATTCCTAAAATTAATGTTATTAACCATATACACCTCTTTTGATAAGGCTATCTAAGATTTATGAATTGCTCTCCAACGAAGAAAATATACACTCCATAACATCTACCACCGGTGAGACATTAAAGATATGGATTCCAACAAAGATCAGAGCTATGTACAATTCCTGTTACGCTTGGGTGGAATTAGATTTTACTAAGAAAACTCAGTATCACATATGGACGGGGTCAGAGACATTGATGAGAACTGGATTGAAGTAAGTTATAAGGATTTTCTTACTTACTGCAACCATATAGGTAATTTAAAAGAAAACTGCAAGAAATCTCTTCCTAAATAAACTAATAGAGACTATAATGCTAATTCTAACTTAGTTGATGATACCTTCTCTAAGTCATTGCAATAGTGGAAGCCAAAATTTTTTAATCTAAAATTATGATTACCCGACATGATAATTTAGTTAGTAATAACACTGGAATCCAGAAGAAGGACAAGGATATTATTAATGTGATGATAAAGTTAATCAAAGCCAGACTAAAATGGTGACAAAGATACTCACAGGCAATGGATGGCTATCCTATGTTTATTTTCTCGAATAAACTAAAGACGTTAAACGAAACCCTTAAATTATGGAACATAGATTGCATTGAAAATATTTTTGACAAAGTCACTAAAACTAAGGACAATGTTACTAGTGAGCTTGATTATTTTGAATTGCCTTAGTAAACAAGAGAAGAAGAGTTTTAGAGAGAGAAATAGATTTTAGAGAGAGAAAATTAAAGTATGCAAGTGATCTAACTCAGAAATCCAATCCTTTTATTAGATCAGCTTTGACCTTTATATAGGGGCGCAAAGACTTATTTTAAAACTGAAAACAGTTACATAAAAAGGTTGAAGTGCACTCTGAGTCCTCAACTAAAATGCATATTCTCAATTCCTCCTCTAACTTTACCACATGTTACATAACATTTTATTGTTTACACTTAAGTCCTTGAATTTTCATTTCTTTATCAATAGTCCCCTTAGTTCTCATGTCAATAAATGGATGAGAACTAATTAACTTCGAATCTTGTCAAAAGCAATGATAATTTCCTCTTCCATAATTCGACGCAAACCGGTCATTCTGATGCATCGAAATTCATTCACAGACAATCATCCTCCAAGTTAAATTCGAAGCAAAATTAATAAATTTAAATGTCAAATCTATTTCAAAACACATCATGACTTCCTAGGTGCTAGGTTTACACCTAAGCTCCTAGCATAACAGATGTCGAACCCATAACCACACAACCACTTCAAATTTTTCCCAATCAACACAAACTTTTTCCACTTCTGCACACGTCTTTCTTTCTCCTATAAATTCATTTGTAACTCACTCTTTGTTTCACAAACAAAAATCCTTAAGAGAGAAGCAGAGAAAACCTCCCAACTTTTTGCTACCTTCAACAATTACTTCAAACTTTCTGATTACTTCCATCGGAAAATTCATATTTTCCGATCAGTCTTCAATCAGTTTATGAGAAAACGCCCAAGTTCCAGAAGATCCAAAGCCGTAATTCCCAAAATACCCAACACCTGATACAATCTCATCTTCGAAGCTTACGATTACTTCTGCATTAGCGAGAGATCAGAAGAATATCGAGCTGTTGGGTATATAAACAACACTCCCCTCAAAACATCCAAAAATACCATTTATTAAGGTAATTTCAATCCTTCTAAAGTTCCTGTCTTTTCTCCTTCACCTATTACAGAATAAAGTCAGTCTTCGAAAACTCGAACGACAAGAACTCCTCGAACTTCAACTTCTCTTACCAAATCATCTCCTCAAATTATTTGTGAAGTAAGTAAATCTTCTTCAAAACAATCTAAAGCGACCCTTTCATCTACTTATCTTCCAAGAGCTCCTAGAAAAAGAACTTTTATAGCTATAGGAGATGATACCGATGTCACACCAGACCCATCTACCAAATCTCCTCCCCCGAGGTAAATTGTTGACACAACCACATTATCTCAACAATGTCTCTCGAAGAACCATAAAAAATTGAGAGACGAAGCGTCAGAAGCAGAGGTTGATTCTGATGCTACTCAATCAAACAATGATGATGATACCGGTGAGGAAACCTCGAAAGAATCGGAGGATGCTACACACAAAAATATTCGTAGACCAAGAAAAAAGAAAGCTCTTATTACTATACCCACGGAAGAAAGAGCAGCGATTCGTGAAAATTTAAGGTCTCCTGATGCAGACTATATCGTCGCCTTGAAAAATGTCTCATACAAATATTACAAAAAGGGACAAGCATCGGTTTTAAAAAAACAATGTGGAATAGGGGACAACATTTCCTTTCTTCTTCCCAAATAAAGGGAAACACCCTTAGACTGTAGAAACGATGAGCTCGTAGTCTATCCGGAAATCGTCAACTGAGGGCTTCGGTTCCCATTAGATCCCATAATAGTTGACTACTTCGAACTCTTGGATTTGTGCCCAACTCAAGTGACACCAAATCAATGGTTCACCCTTCTCTCTATAATCATGGTCTCTCGTTTGTCCAAGATTTCATATCTTTGACCAAATTATCCAAGGAATAAAGATTCTATTTTACTATCTTACATTAGATGATGACCTAAAAATCATCGATTATATTCTCGAAGCGGACATGTTTTGGAAGAAAAAATTCATCTTCATCTCGGGAGTATCGGAAAAGGGCAAAGAAATATCTGAAGCCAATCCATCGAGACTGAATCTTGTCTGCAAAAGTGGTCATAAGTATTATAATACTAGTGTTCTTAAATTAAATTTTCTAATTATTGTTACTCTTATTCACTATCAACTTATATATACTTATCAGAAATTCTGAGGCGTTACGCCATTCGTCGAATAAGAGCCAAAGAGACATTCATTAAACATGCCGCCTGAGATGAAGTAGAATGGAACAATGCTTTCCACACAGCCTTTGAACCAATCAATTTTCTCAATAGTCACTTATTTTTTATCACACGTGGAGCCTTTTCTCCTGAAAATTTGATGGAACAACCCAACCCTCGACAAGCTGTTAAAAGATTGGTCCATCCCGATTGCAATGTATTTTTACCCATCCGTAGAAGATCAGACAGTCATCTTCCTCAAAAGAAAAAGGACAAAAAAGGACAAAAAGGCAGCTAGTACATCTGGTACTGGCCCTTCAACAAATCTGAAGCCCAAACGTTCAAAAAAAAAAGCAAAGGATATCACACTTTTGACCATCAAAGAAAAGAAGAGTGGGAGAACCTTCTCCAAAAATGAATAAAACTATTGCACCCTCGAAAAATAAAAATTCCACCAGTCTCCAGAAAAAAAATGAAGAAAAAGATAGTTGCAACCATCGAAGATATAATATCTGATGTCGATGATGTTATAGTTGTTGAGAATCAACAAAGTCCTCAAAAGGAAAAGGAAACAACTCGTGAAGATGCTGCAATCGTTGTAGAAGATAATAAAAAGATGATCACTTCGATCCCGACAGTTTGATCAACTTCAATGAATCACAAGAGCTTATTGGAGAAGAGGATCCTGTTATTCCAGAGGTTCAAACTCACCTACACAATTTTGGTAGAAGATCTGTTCCCTCTGCCACTAAAGCAGCATCTCCTAAAATTATTGTTCATACTTATCCTACTACGTCTTTAGATCTTATCCCCTGGCCTAGTCCAGTGGCTTTTCCTCCTATTCCACCGAACCCAGACGTCCTTGCTGCACTTCAACCATTTTCCGATCTCAAAACTGCAGCGCAAACACTTACTCAAGAAATTGAAGCTTCTCAAAGCCATCTTGAACGGTTGGCCAATATATGGTTCGCTACAAAGGAATTGTTGAAGCTGAAAACCCGTTGAGGGAAATTTTGTTGCAGTCATATAGTAGATCAATTTCATGGATTTAAAATGGCAAGGTCTGAGCTCATCAGAGGACTCTTATTTATCAAAAGGCATTTATGAGAATAACACTAAATCGAGAAAGAGAATATAAACACTTCGCATCAGGAAGAGACAGATCGACTCAAAGCTAAACACCTTGAAGACTTAGATGCCGAGAAGGATAAGTTCAGTAATATTCAGACTTCTCTTACCAAAAGCGAAGTAGAAAATAAAAGCTTGATCGATGAGATAGCCATACTGAAAACTGATTTTGAGAAGGAAAAAAAACTTGCCATCACTGTCACAGAAGATGAATGTACCAATAACATGTTGGCATCTATCAACAATGGTAAAGAGGAGAAGGCCATCACACTTCTTCAAGAATTTCACGCTGCATATCCTAAGATAAACCTTTGTAGCTTCTGGAATGATATTCTTGTCGAACGGTGCCCCAACGACGCCTTCGACCCTATCCCGAGTTCATCGTCTGAAGAAGAATCATCCGAAGAGGAGTCATCTGAATGATTTTACTATCCTTTGAATTTATGTTATCTTTTTGTATTTGTCATATTAGTACCGTAACCCTTGTACCCATAGAATTATTTTAAATGACAAAGGTTTTTGCTTATACTTCATATTTTCTATCAAGTTATGTGTACGATTGTCCTTTATTTATGCTAATTATTCGAAATTAAAACATAATAAGATACTTTCAATATTTTTTGCAAAGTGCAATCCTTCGAATGTTATAGTGAATTGAATGAACGTGGCACATCGAAAACACATTGAATTTATTGAACGTAGCACTTCAAATATCACACTGCATTTATTGAACATAACACTTCGAATATCACAGTGCGTTTATTGAACGTAACAGTTGATATATAATAGTGCATTTATTGAACGTAGCACCTCGAATATAATAGTGCATTTATTGAATGTAGCACTTCGAATATGGTTGTTCCTTCAGAAAATTTGTTAAACACTACGAAACATTTAACTCTTGATCAACTTCAAAGATGATCAGTCTTTGATCAGTTATCAAGATAGTTTAAATAAACACTTGTAAACAACCATTTCCCAAAAATGCATTTTATTGATAATGTTGAATATTTACATAGCACCTCGTTAAAACCGCATGGGCCAACAGGGCAGGAAAGAGTGCGCTAATCAACCAAAAGAAACAAATTCAAAATACAACATAGATATTCCCAGTATAACTCCAGATCATGTATATTCCACGGGTGATGAAGCATCCTCTACTGACTATCAAAAAGGCGATAGGACCCTGGCCTTATCCTTTAAACAACCACATAAGGTCTTTTCCAATTCGGGGCCATTTTTCCGGGGATCTTCTCCTTAGTATGCAGAAATGAGCTCAAACTCTTAAAGAGCTCCTTACCCTCGAATTGTACCTATTCCTCATAAGAGTTTGATAATGGATTACATTTAAATGAACTCGAACTCTTTTATAATCAATCAGATCTAAATTTTCTCTTTTAGCTTCAACATTAAGTTTTTCAGAATATTAGGTGATTCTAAAAGATGACATCGTAGATTCCATAGGGCTAAGAACATCTATTCCATATGCTAAAGCCCAAAGAGTTTCTTTAGTAGCTTCCATAGGAGTTGTTTAATATGCCCAAAGTACTTCTTGCAAATTATTTGGCCATTTCTTTGTTGCCCCTGTGAAATTCTTCTTCAAACCCTCTAAAATAGATCTGTTTGTCACCTCGACTTGTCCATTTGCTTGGGGATGAAAAGGTGTTATAAAATATTGTTGAATTCCTTTCGAAGCGTCGAATGAAGTTATTTCTTAATTATTAAATTGAGGACGATTATCCGTAGTAATTCTCCACGGTAATACAAAACGACAGCATTTACTGTTTACAATAAATTTAATTACATTATTTAATTTCATTCCAGATAACGGTTTTGCTTCTTCTCACTTTGTAAAATAGTCTAATATAATAATTATCATTTGTCGTCCCACAGATGCCATCGTAAAAGGCCCCACTAAATCAATTCCCCATCTATCAAACGGTATGCCTTCGGTAATAGACATAAGTGGAACTGCCGGCTTATGTATAGAATTAGCAAACCTATGACAAGTATCACAGCTTCGAACCAAATTTTTGGCATCGTTCATGATCGAAGGCCAATAAAACCTTGCAAGTAAAAATAGACAAGATAAATCTTTAAACCCACAATGAGCTGATTATTCTCTATCATGCAACTCTGATAAAACTTCATGCGACATTTGCATATTCAAACATCGTAATAATGGCCTACTCAATGCTTTTTTTATACAAAACTCCATCCAAAACTAGGTATTCAAAAGGTTTTCCTCGCAATGTTTTGGTCAATTTTGAATCGTCAGCCAGTGATCCTTGAATCAAAAAATTTAAAATATCAGTTTGCCAATCACCTCGGACTACATTTGTAGTGACAAACAATTCATACATATAAATACACTGGTCTGACTGCGTCAAAATCGAAGGACTCTCCTGTAGCAAAATCCAATTATACTCTTCCTTGTAAGCGATATTTGCTAACGAATTAGACACTGTGTTATTTCCTCGACTTATATGTTCCACAACAACATGATCAAATAATAACATCAAGTTTCAAACCTCTTGAAGATACAAAAGTAAGCGATCCTTTTTTGATTCGAAGTTTCCAGATACTTAGTTTGCTACTAATTGAAAATCTGTCTTTAACCGCACTGAAGTTGCTCCACATATTTTCGCAAGTCTCAAACCAGCCGAAGCAGCTTCATATTCAGGTTCGTTATTCGAGGCGTAAAAACCAAATTTGATAGACTAAAGCATCGTTTCTCCAGATGGAGAAACTAACTTAACTCCAGCGCTGCATACTAATAAACTAGATTCACCACATGTTCGAATAACCCACATCCAATTCGCTAGTAAAACATCCTTGATATCTTTTATGTCCAATCTACTTGAATGAAATTCAACAAGAAAATCTCCCAAAACTTGAGCTCTAATTGCAGTTCAAGGTGTGAATAGAATATCATAATCTCCCAACTCCACTGACCACTTGGTCATTCTCCCCAAAATATCAAGACGTTGCAAAACATTTTTCTAAGGGAAATGAAGTTTAAACTTCAACAGTATCAGCTTCAAAATAAGGGCACATCTTTCTAGCAGCCACCACCAACGCTAATGTTAATTTCTCAAGCTTCAAATATCTCTTTTCTGCTGCCACCAAACTTTTACTGACATAGTACACCGACATCAGAATTCCTGAATCCTCGCTTATCAATACCGCACTCATTGCAAAATCTGATACCGCAATGTATAAAAAGAGCTTTTCTCCACTTCGAGGCTTTGATAAAATTTTTGGTGATGATAATAACTTCTTGATGCTTGTAAACGCTGCTTCACAATCCGAATTCTATTCAAATATTTTTGGCCCTCGCGACAGTTGAAAGCAAGGAATATATTTGTCAGAAAATTTAGAAATAAATCTATTAAGCGTTGTTAACCTTCCTGTCAAAACTTGCACTTCTTTAATCGTTCGAGGTGAATCCATTTTCATTACAGCTTTCAACTGTTCTAGGTCATCTTCTATTCTTCTTTCACGGATAACATAACCCAAGAACTTTCTTGATCAAACTACGAAATTACATTTTTCACAACTAAGCTTTAGCCTGATTGCCCTTAGATTCAAGAATGTCTCCTCTAAATTTTCTAAATGTGCATCCTCCACCAAGATTTTTACCACCATATCGTCAATGTACACATCCATGTTTCTTCCAATCTGAGTGGAAAATGCTTTATTCATCAACCTCTGATAAGTAGCCCCTTCATTTTTCAATCCAAAAGGCATGACCTTATAGCAATGTAAACCCGTGTCAGTAATTAAAGTAGTACATTATTGATCCTTTGGATCCATCAAAATCTGATTATATCCCGCAAAATCATCCATGAAAGTTAATATTTTGTTTCCTAAAGAGGAATCAATCAGCTGGTCTATTCGAGGAACTGAAATGGGTCTTTAGGACAGGCTCGATTTAAGTTTGTAAAATCCACACATATTCTCCATTTTCGGTTCTTCTTTTTGGCCACTACTGGATTCACCGTCCATCAAAGATATTGTGAATCCCTATATGTCAGATACTGGATAAACGATCCACTTCAGAAGCAAGTGCTTATGATTTTTCTGACGAAAATACCTTTTTTTTAATTACCGGCTTCACCTTTGAATTAACAACTAAACTATGGCAGATTACTTTGATCGGCACACCTATCACATTCTCCGTTTTCCAACCGAAAACATCCAAATTATAAGACAAAATTTTAACAATCATTGACGAAAAACTGGGGTCAGTAAGGTTCCTATTTGAAGTGTTTTTCCCTCATAAAAATTACACACCTCAATTTCTTCACTTATTGTCAAAGACCCTGGGTTCCCCTCGGATCGTCAACCCTTTCATCAAAATCCGAGGTGAACCCCTCTTATTGCTATTCATTCATCACATCTCCACTGTTGGATCCTAGAATCCGAAGTGTAGTGGCATAGCTTTTACTTGCAA
Organism: Limnanthes douglasii subsp. nivea; assembly: GCA_036936605.1. Classification (NCBI taxonomy): domain Eukaryota; kingdom Viridiplantae; phylum Streptophyta; class Magnoliopsida; order Brassicales; family Limnanthaceae; genus Limnanthes; species Limnanthes douglasii. The sequence goes on from JAUPFV010000004.1 coordinate 211,409,361, forward strand.
ATTTATGGTCACTTCGAACGACCCCCACACGGTCTCCGATCAGATACTTAAAACATTGGTGAAATGTTGACACAATTCCATACATCCTTGACAACCAAGACCTTCCAAAAATGGAGTTGTAACTTGTAGGACAGACTACCACCATAAAGAGTACTTGAACTTTCTTATTGAAGGGTCTATTTCCTAAACTCACATGTCCTTCGAATTCTCCTATTACATGTGCTGTCACACTGGTGAAACCAATTATTGTGAGCCCTGATTGAGAAATTCAAGGAGGATTGAACATCCTGTCATATGTTTCTTTAAACAAAACATTCGCGGAACTCCCAGTATCTATCAGCATTCGTCTAATTTTAATATCATCAACTTCTGCCCTAATAATTACGGCGTCTGCATGCGTCCCCGTAGTACTTCACAAATCGTCCTCATCGAACAAATTAACAAGAATGTCCATCTTTCCATACAAATAAGTGGATATTTTTCCCTCAATCTGAGTTGTCAAATTGACAAAATGCCTATTCCTCGAACTATTAGTATCACCAATCATTGAATCACCTCAAAAAATGGCCAACAACTCGAAATACTTACACAGATTTCGAACATGTCATTTCTTTATTGGCTCTTCGACAGCCATCAAAATCAACCTATCTGAATCCCTATCCAAATAATCCGAAGCAGCATCAAATTCATCAGCCTTTGAATCTAGAATCATCAAATTTTCATCTTGCGCATTTAGGTTGGCCGGTTGTGAATTCGATGTTCGAGTTTCCGATGCATTTCCCTGTGACTGCACTTAAGTCAACATCTTTCCATTCTCAATCAGAATTTGGACATCATTTTTCAAAGAAATGCAGTCACTAGTGTCATGTCCAATATCATTGTGGTATCTACAGAATTTATTGTTTCGTTTCTCCATTGGCTTGTTAATTGGTGTGGGCTTCCTAAAATTCACATAACCCTTAGTTTTATCAAAAATTGCTGCCACGCTTTCAGTTAAATCTGCATAATACTCTGGCCTTATCCACTGATTCGGACTTGGCCTGTTCTACTTGTAAGATGGGGCTTGATTTGAATATCCCCCGGTTCGAGGTGGTAAATTTTTATTCCTCGGACGCACCTGCTGATTAGCGTTTGGAGATTTCCCTTGGTTATGGGACACATATCCTGAATTATTTGGAACATTAACTGGTCCTCCTCAGACCCTAATTGATTCTTCAACTTTAATCTGATCTTCAACTTGTGCCATTAATGCTCCAAAATTTAAAGCCCTCTTTTTTATGTCTTATTAGCAGGTCCCCTGGCAATAACCCTTGGCGAAAAGCTGCCATCGCAACTCCCTCTTCACAATTATCCAAACTTGCCTTTGTCAAAACAAATCATTTTATGCAATCTTTTAATTTTTCTCCAACTACCTACTTGCATTGGATAATCATATTATCATTTTCCTTCATCTCTTTGCTACCAACATACTGCCTTCGAAAAGTAGTATAAAAATCCCTAAATTTTAAAGTGGAATCAGTTATACCATTTCAAAGTTGAATCAATTATACCAGCCTATTATCGTCTTCGAAATTCATCATATAATATTTGAACTATTTGATGTAATCATCTAAATCCTGCATCTCATTGAACTTTTCAACTTTTAAACTATTAAAACGCTTCAGAAGCGTAATATATCTGATTTCATTTGTCAATGAAGAGTTCATTCAATTGACACCTTGCACATATTGATCTTCAGTTCCCATGATTGCATACATATTCCAATCAACCTCAATATAATGATTCGATGTGTTTCCTCACACCAATTAGACTCCCTCAAACATCAAGCCACACTGTCCCTCTTGGATTTGTGTTTGTTCTTGTCTTTCCAGGGCTGTTCCCTCTCTACTTTCAAAGAACCCCTATACTTTTTAAAACCTGAGCTAGAACTCAACTTCCTCGCCACTGGATGTGACACACCTTTGCTTATCTTTCTTTTTTCCGAGAAGAATGACGTTCTTTTGGAGTTTCGAAGCGCGCCTTCTTCTGCTCATTTCTGATATGACGATCAGTGCAAGATCAATCAGATTGGTTTCCAACTTCTGTTTGCTCATTCATTTGTCTCACTTTAGAATTTAGCTTTGCCGAGTGGATTTCATATTTTCTTTGTTCATACTTCTCATTCAACGCATTTATCTTACCCAAGAGTTGGTTCATTCGTTCTTCTATATTAGACTGAGATTGGCGGATCAGAACTGATCCTTCTGGTCTATCCTTTGTCCTCTGCAAGTCTTCCATTATCGTTTCGATAGACGATCGATCAAAGGATTGTTTTCTGGATTCATCACATAATTTCAAGATTATATTTCTAAATTGATAAAAGTGGAACTAGTGAAACAGACACTGCTTGCCAATCTTCCCAGTGGAGTCGCCAATTTGGTGAGTTTGATTATTTGGAATTGCCTTAGTAAACAAGAGAAGAATATTTTTAGAGAGAGAAAATTAAAGTATGCAAGTGATCTAACTCAGATTTGTTAATATAATTGAAAGACTTATAAAAAATGTCTATGTTTCTATTATTATTAATGGAGAAGCCAAATGTTATTTTAATACTAAAAGAAGTGTTAGACAAAGGGGAACTTTTCTCCCCTAGTCTTCATTATTGCCGAAGATGTTCTAATTAGAGGCCTCAATAGCTCGTCATTAATAAAAAGTCTATGAATTCTGCCTCTAGAAGTAAGATCAACATTCCATCTCTCACCTTTGCTGATGATATCTTAATTTCCACTATTGATTACACCTCTACCATATCTCACCTGAGAGATATTCTCCAACACTATAAGAATGTTTCTGGTTAGACTATTAACAAGGAGAAAACCAACATTATTGCATCCAATAATATCATTCAGACTAACATTTCACCATAGTTAATCAAACTGGCTTTAGTAATTGTAGCCTCCCATCACGTATCTTGTTATAACTCTTAATACTAATAATCAAAATTACAACTATCTACCCTTAATTGAGAAAATCAGAAACAAGATAAGTGAATGGAAATTAAAGCACTTATCATATGGTGGTAGACTAACTTTGATTAGCTATGTGTTAATGGCATACCCTACTAATTCGATGCAATCATGTAATCTTCCTAAATGTATCATATTTAAAATTGAGAGAATATTTAATAGATTCTTATGGGGCTCTACTCAATATTCTCAATATATACATTGGTCAAACTTGTTTAAACTTTGTAGGCCTTTTTGTGAGGGTGATTTGAATATTAGTCTCCTTAAAGATATACAAGATACCTTCTCATGTAAGTTGTGGATCAATTTCAGAAAGAACAAGTCTCTATTGGCCAAACATCGCCAAAATATCTATTGTAAAGACTTTCATCGACTTCAAACTAATTAATCTAAGAAGGGATCTCACACTTGGAAGAGACTAGATCTAATTAAACCTATTGTTGAAGGTAATATCAATTGAAACTTGGGTAAAGAGGATCTAGACTTCTGGTTGGATAACTGGTACAGGAGGTTCCCCCTTATCAAGCTTGATGATCACACTGACAATGGATGGTATAGATTCGATAAAGTCAAGACTTATTGGATTAATAACTCTTGGAGTCTAAATAAGATTGAAGGCTTCCTATCTGCTTACGAAATTAGACAAATTATGAAGCATACAATCAAGGATCAGCAAGAGGATAATATAATTTTGATGCTTTCGAAACAAGGTGTTTACAATAATAAAGAAACAGTGGACCACATAAGATATAAACACAACAAGTCTAACCTTTTTAAGAAGATATAGAGCCATATCACTCCCACAAAATTCTCTTTCTGTATTGGAGAATTCTAAATAACTAGATACCTATTTACACTATTCTTTAAAAGAGGCACACGATCTTTATTTCTAAGTGTCAGTTTTGCAAGAACATTGAAGATCCTAATCACCTCTTTGTGTCCTGTGATTTATTTTCGGCTATTTGGAAATATTTTTCATCTATATTCAATATTAATATAGGCAGATACATGATAGTCGCTCACATCACTAGAAGTTGGTTCTGGGCCTCTAAGAATGATGTTCACATATGCACTATCTTGCCTCAACTAAGTTTTTGGGCTATGTGGCAGTGCAGGAATAAAGCTAAAATAAATAATGAGTTTAACTTTTCATCTTCTACAATCACTTACATAAAGAATATCATTCATAGTATTCATCATACTAATATCCTCAAGAGTAGCCACTGGAAAAATAATGAAACTGCAGCTACAGACCTTGGATGTTTTAATCATCTCAATGAAAAGAACAAAAAGCTTCCTACCTCAACTGGTCTCCTCCTGCTCAAAACAAGTTCAAGCTCAACTCAGACGGCTCATGTCTTGCCACTAGAGAAGCTAGTCGGGGGGGAGGCGGGGGGGAATCATTAGAGACTTTCATGGAAACAGTGTTTGCGGTATTGGAAACTTTAATGAAAGCCCACTTCTATTATGGCATATGCAAGACCTCTATTGGATGGTCTTCAACTCTGTAAGAATAAAAATCTGATCAATATTGATATAGAATTATACTGGGAAGTTCTTGTAATTTGTTTTACACTGGAAAATCCCCTTTTCCTCTTGAGCCTGTTCTCAATTGTTGTAGACGTCTGATAAAATCCTCCATGAACATCACTCATATCTCTCGAGTCCAAAACAATGTTACCGACTGGTTAGCAAAATAGACTTTCAAATGTAAAATGAAGATTGAGTTTGATAACACTAACATCCACTCTCAGCTAAAATGTTTGAGAGTAAGGGATTATGTTATTTTTGTAGTTAACTCGCAACCATTTTGCAATAACCTTTCTTTGTTAGCAGTCCATCTCACAAGCATTTGCAGTATTTAGTTTTAGTTTTAGATTGAAGAGCTAGAATATCTGTCTTATGAAGCCGTCCCTTTCCTTTGTTGGATTCGCTACCACTTCAGCTCTGAATTCTCTTGTCTCATCTACATCATTTTGAAGATCTTTTCATCAAACAGGTGGAGCTCATTTCATTCGCCATTTCTCATTTGAATATTTATTCCTTCGATAGGCCATGCTCTGATTCGAATGATCCCTTCTTATTGATTAGATTTTGGATATTCCACAAAGACTCTTACTTAATGATGCTTGCATTCATAGCTTCAAGAAAGATCGATTCATTGGTTATTTTAGATTTTCAGCTGCAATTTCTCTCGTTGATGCTTTGATGCCCTTTAAAAAAAAAAAGCTAATCCTGATCGTCTTTATCCAAGTCTGAAGATTAAATTTTATTAAAATCTAAACCAAAATTTGTTATTATTTGAGGAAGAAGATGGATCTTTGCAGAGTTGAAACGTCAAATTTTATTGTTTAATTTAAGCTATTTTTTTTTTCGCGCTTAAGTTTCATTTGGCGTCCGTTGTTAATCATAACTGTTTCTCTCATTTTCAATGAAAAAGTAATACTTGTGTATACTCAATATTTGATATATATACAAGGTATCTGTCTCATTTATCCTAAATTATTAGTATGAAATCAGTCTGCGAAGAATGTCACCCTTATTAAAACCTCTCGTGTAAATTAATACTGCTAAGGTCCTTGACTAATTTGTAACAAATAGTTAATTGCCTAATCGTGTGGTTGTAATAATAAATATTTAGTTTAACAAAAAATTATGCAATGTAAATGTGTAACGTGTGATCGGTATATTTATTAGATTAATATATTTATTTGTAACATATAGTTAATCATAAATTCATACTAAATATATTATAGATTAATATATTAATTTGTAATATATGATTATTTGTAATTAATATTTATAACATATGCATTACTTCCAAATCAACAAAGTTATGTATAAGTAAAATAATATTTTTTCCATTGTTAATATGTGGAAAGTGCATAACTTGAAACTTAACCGGCCGGTGATTTACTCTAGCTTTGGACGAGATAAGTTCAGATAAGTATAAAGATAATTTTTTATGTTCATGTTCTCTATTTCCATTCTCCTAATGATGCAGAAAAATATAAACGAAACTATAATTTACAAAAATACTCTAATTTATAATTTTTATATATTTAAAGAAAATGTCACACAAAATACCTTCTCACCAAACTTATTATCATCTAGTACCCCAACTTTCTTTTATGCCTACTAAATACCTATTTCAGCAAACTAATTCCTATTTAGTACCCAACTAATATTTTCCTTCCTAAAATACCCTCAATATTTGGGTCAGTCTACACTCCATTTTTCTCTCCACCATACTTAAAGTACCAACAACTACAGAGATTAATCTTCATTTCTTATCAGGACGAACTGTATTCTATAACACGAAGCAAATCAAATCCAGCTCTCCAAAAATGGTTGCTCCGTCACTCTATGGGCTCCTCCTCCGGTCCATGGAGACCCAGTTCCCGGCTAACTAAACTGGTCCGATGTGTTCAAGAACGAAAAGCTCTATTCAACTGAATCGCTCATGTTTATGATAACCTGCTTTTTATCACTTTCTTTCCGACTTTGACTTAAAGTTTAATTCAGATAAATATTATTTTGTCACTTCTTATTAATTTGGTTCTATAATACAGTTGAATAATTTGTTGAGTTCAATCATCTCCTACGAAAAAATCCATAACATCGAACCCACTACCTTGCGGTCCGAGAGCGTAGTCATGTCGATCTATGAGTCGTGGCTTGTCAAGCACGGCAAGGTTTACAACGCCTTGGGAGAGAAAGAAAAGAGGTTTGAGATTTTCAAAGATAAGTTTTGTGAAAGTAGAGCTGAATCCAGGTTCTGTAATGGCGTTTTATTCTTACATGTCGTTGGGTTGAAGACGCTAGATGACTATGACGCTAGATGACTAGATGATTATGACGCTAGATGACTATGACGCTAGACGACTAGATGACTATGATACTAGATGAGTTGCACTTGCCAACATCACGCGAGATGTTCGTTTACTATGACGCTAGACGAGTTGTACTTATGACGCTAGACGAGTTGTACTTGCTTAACATTTGACTATGACGCTAGACGAGTTGTACTTATGGCGCTAGACGAGTTGTACTTGCCTAAATAACACGAGATGTTCCTTGACTACGACGATGGATGAGTTACACTTGCCAATATCACGCGAGATGTTCGTTGACTATGACGCTAGACGAGTTGTTCTTATGACGCTAGACGAGTTGTACTTATGACGCTAGACGAGTTGTACTTATGACGCTAGACGAGTTGTACTTATGGCGCTAGACGAGTTGTACTTCTGACGCTAGACGATTTGTACTTGCCTAAATAACACGAGATGTTCCTTGCCTATGACGCTAAATGAGTTTCACTTGTCAACATCACGCGAGATGTTCGTTGACTATGACGCTAGACGAGTTGTACTTATGACGCTAGACGAGTTGTACTTGCCTAACATTTGACTATGACGCTAGACGAGTTGTACTTATGCCGCTAGACAAGTTATACTTGCCTAACATTTGACTATGACGCTAGACGAGTTGTACAATCTAGCGTCATTATATTGTACAACTCGTTTACTTACTAGACTGTTTTTAGCAAGTGTGGTTCGATTGAGCAAGATTCATCTGAACTGATTTATACAATCGTGTTTATAGTAATGATTGAAATTTGGTTAGTGAAGATGTTGATTAGATTGTTTAAAAATAGAGTTGAAATCGGTAATGAACCTAGGTTTAGTTAGTGATTCATGAAGGTTGAGGATTGAGTTTTGAGGAACTTATTCGATCAAGTCATGTCAAAGCCTGAATTTGCTTAATTGAGTTTTGAATAGAAAGAGAAAGACAGAAATCAATCTGGATTCAAAGCTCTGCTCAACCTGAATTCTTGAATGCAGGAAAATCCAAAGATAGGAGAGAGAGAGAGAGAGAGAGAGAGAGAGAAAAACATAGTGTCGACATATATTGAATAAATCAAAGGAGGGAGAATGAGATGAGTATTAATAATAGCCTACTTTCTCTCTCTTCTAGTATTGTGGCTAATTTGGTAAAAATATTAGCTTCTTACTACTAGTGTAAGGGTCTCATATTTGGGTACTTATTTGGGATTACATACTTGAAAAGGTATTTAGTGGTACTTTTCTCTATATTTAAATTATAAAATTTAAAATAAATAAATTATATTTTATAAATATTTATAGTTATTAATGACCTCCACCTACCTATTACATCTTGCTTATTCACAAAATATATATTATATAATTGGTTTAATAATCGCAAAATTTAGCGTTATTTTTTAATAAAATTTAAAAGAATAGTATTAATTCTCCAGATTTTTAATAAATGGTTAACAAATTGAATAGTATTTATAGAGTTTTGTTTAATTTATTTATTTATTTTGATTTATTGTTCGACAACTTATATATTTTAGTGACATTTTAAATCTATATTTTTTCGATACAAAATTTATAAAAAAATCATATTGAGGTCACACATTAAAAATTGATTGTATACAATAAAAATTAGTCAAGCTATAATATCAAGACTCATCATATACAATATGAATTCAATCAAAGTAAAATACTAAAACTAGTCATATGTACCAAAAATCTAGTCAAAGTATAATATTTGGTTTCTATACTTATACTGGTTTAAATATTGGTGAGGATAATAATCGCCTAAGGGTAGGCTGGTAATTTCAGTTGGTGTTTTATGGTAGTGTGTGGGTGTTATGTGTTTAGAGTAGAGAGTAGAGAGATAATTAAGCAGCCTGGTAGCAGTTAATTCTCATTATTCACACTTAATGCAGGTGGTTGAGTATTTATACCCTGATGTTTGGGCCCTTATGGGCTTTCGGGTCATGTTTAACGGACCCGGGTCATGTTTAAAGACCCATGAGCTCTAAGTAGGAGAGCAAGTAGCTTAGTCAAGAAGTATTTAGGTTTTTTAGTACTTTTGTCATAGTTCGAACAGTCCTATGGTCATAGTGTTCAAAGTGAGCTGTCCGGTCCGTGTGATCTGTCCGGTCCGGAGGCCTTGGACCGATCTGTCCTTGTCCGGGGAGCGTGCAGGATTCAGACTCATCAGGAGCCTTTTTTTTAGGTGTTTGTGCAAATATTCTTGCCAAAGACTTGAAAAACAGTCCGGCATTAGGGGTAGTTTTAATCCGGTCAGGTCTATGGGTTTATCCGGACAGATAAAGCTTCACGAATTCAAAACGGTTTTTGCCAGAGTTCGTGGGACACGTGTCGCTCTCTGATTGGTTGCTTCAGCCGTTTTTTCACCTTGAATTTCGAACCCACCTTCTTCGAAAAGCAACCTCTTTGATTACAAGTGGTGATATCAGCGTCGTCTTTTAATCATTGCCAAACTTTTCGAATTCTCCTAGGAATCAACTGCTTTTTCAGATTTACTATAAATACAAATTCATTTCTACTGTTTTACCATCTCCTTCAAACTTACTTCTATAAAAACTCTCAAAGCTTTCTCTCTCTAAAGCAAAAAACTTAGTTCAACAGTTTATGTTTACAGCGAGGAACGCTCTTGTCAAAGGCGGGTGGCTCAACCTTTCCGAGTTAGAGAAGGCTCAAAAATTCGAAAGAGAAAGACGGATTGCTGCAGGGTTACCTGCCTCACCTGTTGACAGACCTATCACCTCTGCATCTGAGTCAGATCGAGGCTCGTCCTCTTCCAAAGGTACCAAGCCTAGAAAACTATTTCAATCCACCCTCTCCCCCATAATCTCTGGTTCCTCAGTTCAGGAATCGGTGCCTATTGTCGAGCCAGGAGTTACAGCCACTAGCCTGAGAAAACCTTCTCCCTTCATTGCAATGGGATCAGATACGGAGCATTCTCCTGAAAAGTTGGTTGACAGGAGGAAAGGTCGGTTGGTTAAACGCCTGGGAACCAAAAATACTGCCTCAAGGTCGGGGGCAAAGAATAGCAGCACCAGATCCGAGGTGCCAATTAGAGCCCCTAAGGACAGGCTGTCCGGACCGGAGGGCTCCAATCCAATCCTACAAACAGAAACTTCTGCTCCAAACATACTACAGGAGAGCAGAAATCAAAGGGGCACTAAGGCCCATCAGTCCGGAGATAAGGCTGAATCAAGTTTGAACCCTCCCCCCACTACAGTTGCTGAAATCCCTTCAACAATCATAGAGGAAGTGATGGAGGACTCTGTTGAAGAGGCCCCGTTTGAGTCTGAGCCCTCCGGTCAGACTAGCAAAGAAATAGTTGCCAAGAAGGACAAGGGAAAGGAAAAGTTGTACTTGAGGCATCCGGATCTGCCGGAGAGCCTGGAAGGAAAAGTAGGGTCTTGTTTTCACAAGATCAATGTTAATTATCTCCTCTCCCAACAAAAAATCAACTATGCATTCATCCACACTGCTGAGTTGGGCAGGATGCGTTCAAAATGGGGTATTCCAGAAAATGTAAAGATCAGGATCCCTATACATCAGGAGACCCCCATGGATTGCAAGTTGAGTGAGGTGGTCATGTTCACGGAGCTGTTCAACTGGGGGCTCAGGTTCCCACTAGACCCAGAGATTGTCAGATATTTCCATCTGATCAAACTCTGTCCGAGCCAGCTGAGCCCCAATGCTTGGTATACCCTTATGTCATGCATCATGGCATCAAGGCTGTCCGGGATCCCTTTGCCCATGGAGGAGTTTGCTGCAGTGGCTAGCCTGTGTAGAAACCACCACATCCCCTTCTACCACTGGGATAACTTCAAGGCGGTGGATGATTTGCTGGAGGCAGAGAGGAATTGGAGGACCCAGTTCCTATTTGTCAGTGGTGCCTGGGAAAATGGCAAGAAGATAAAAGCCGGAGAGAACCCAAGCCTCCTCAGAAGCAGGTGGAGGAGTGATTGTAAGTCTCCTACTTTATTTATTATTATTTTTTTTGTTTCTCCCTTTCTTATCTAATGCAGTTCAAACTAATGGGTTTCACTTTTTCCTTGACAGTGCTACCCAAGGAGTTCAGCGACTACCAGAAAGCCGGACAGATATCTTGTGGCAAGATTAATGCCTGGGCTGCTGAGAATTGGGGGAATCGATTCCACGATACTTTTACTAGTAAAAATTTGGCAAGGTCTCACCTGTGGAACACCACAGGTCAGAGAGACTTGACCTGGGAGGAGCTCACCACCCAGCCTTCTCCAGACGTTGTGCTCAAGAGGACCCATGAACCAGATGGGACACTCTTCCTGCCTGGCCGGGCCAAAGCCCCGAGCAAGATGAAGGGCAAGAAGAAGAAGGGCAAAAGGGTGGTGGGTGATGCCAACCCTACTGATGCTGAGAAGGATGCTCCAACAGTCCCGGAGGGGCCAGCCCAGAGCCAAATTGATGCTGCTCTCTTGCAAGTAGTGGAGCAAGAGACTGAAAGGCAGGAAACGAATCTCCCAAAACCTCCAAGGGCTTCCAAGAGAAATCGCAAACAGGGTAGCGATGGTGCAGACCGGGAGGCAAAGAAGAAAAAGACTTCCAAGGGAGATGAGCTTTCTCTCCGGGCTCCAGAGCCTTCTTTCCAAGCTGAGCCTTCTGACCCAACGCATGCCGAAGAGATTCCGGGGACTTTCACACTGATGAGGTTGAGGGAGGAGATCTCAACACTGTGGTCGCCAATTTGGTGAGGATAATAATCGCCTGAGGGTAGGCTGATAATTTCAGTTGGTGTTTTATGGTAGTGTGTGGGTGTTATGTGTTTAGAGTAGAGAGTAGAGAGATAATTAAGCAGCCTGGTAGCAGTTAATTCTCATTATTCACACTTAATGCAGGTGGTTGGGTATTTATACCCTGATGTTTGGGCACTTATGGGCTTTCGGGTCATGTTTAACGGACTCGGGTCATGTTTAAAGACCCATGAGCTCTAAGTAGGAGAGCAAGTAGCTTAGTCAAGAAGTGTTTAGGTTTTTTTAGTACTTTTGTCATAGTTCGAACAGTCCTATGGTCATAGTGTTCAAAGTGAGCTGTCCGGTCCGTGTGATCAGTCCGGTCCGTGTGATCTGTCCGGTCCGTGTGATCTGTCGGGTCCGGAGGCCTTGGACCGATCTGTCCTTGTCCGGGGAGCGTGCAGGATTCGGACTCATCAAATATAACTGATGTAATTGTATCCTCATTTTATGCATGTATATACCAAAACTATCAAAATGTTAAAGTATAATATTTGGTTTCTATACGGATCAAATATAGAAAAATTACACCTAAGGTATCCACTTAACTATTTCATTGTCATCTAGTACACAAGGTTTGATCTATTATCTCTTAATACCCATCTCAACTACCTAATTACCACCTAATATCTAACATTATTTTAATACCCTAACTACCATCACCCTTCATCAACAACCACGTAACATAAATTTCTATTTCTTACTTTTTCTTTTTATTTTATTTTTAAAAGATCCATATTTTTCAAATCGGAGCTCCAAATAAATAAATGAAAGTACCATCGCTTTCAGTTTTTAAAATGAACAAAGCTAGATCCATTGATGATATTTTTTGATTTTTTTAAAATAAAATTTCACCAATAACAACTCTTAAGAAATGGAGAGAGTTGCAAACAACTCTCAAGAAATGGAGAGAGTTGCAAACAACTCTCAGGTCAGTACTGGTGAAGGTACCAGCGGGTATATATGGTCGGGGGTATCTTTGTCCAAATTTAAATTCGAGGTACCAAGTGACACTATCCAAAAAACCGGATACTAGTGGGTAATTAAATAGTTGAGAGGGTATTTACTGATTTACAATGACAATTAAGCAGTAAAGCTACAAACATAGTAATGGGGATCATACCGTGTTTTACAAAAAGAGAGGAGAATTAGTCACTTGTCTTATAATATATGTCGATGATATGATTATAACGGGGAATGACAAAGAAGAAATTAGCTCTTTTAGGAAAAACCTCTTCAAGGAGTTCGAAAAACACAGCCATACTAGGTAACCGATAAACATATCTCAAAAATCAATTAAGCAATAAACCCTAAATAATATTCAAACAAATCCGCTAGGGTTCCATGACAATGATTAGTTCATAATCGAACAAATCATCATCATGGTCTTAAAATTTAACATAGTTTGTTGAAAAAAAAAATAAACTAAAAAGAGTATAGAAAAATTAACACAGCGTGATAAATAAAAATAAGAATAAAAAGAAACTAAAAAGAGTATCGAAAAATTAACATAACGTGATGTATAAAAATAAGAATAAAAATAAATTAAAAAGAGTATAAACCGAAAAAGAAACTCAAAGTTCGCTTGCTGTCAATTGCCGTCTGTGTTAATCGAAATTCAATTCGGCGGTTGGTTTCTTTGTTTTATATTCGAACAGACACCAATTGCTTTGCTTTTCGAACGGCCACTACTGTAAATACAATTGGCTTTGCTTTTCTTTTCTGTCACCAATTGTATATTTTGTCTTCTCTGCTTTTCGATTCTGACCAATTGTATATTTTGTCTTCTCTAATCTGTAATGTCGCCAATTACAATTGTATATGGTTTTCGATTCTATCGCCGATTGAGTTAGTAGTCAATTCTTTTTTCTTCTTTCTTTTTCTATTCTTTTTTTTTCTTTTATTTGTATTTTGCCGAAACCAAACGGCACACCTCTTTCTCTTTTACGTCTGTCTCTTTATATAGATATTCTGCCGAAACCCAAAAAACAATTAAATTACGTAACGTAAATATTTATGTTAAATAAAATAATATTTTAATCTAATATTCTTTTCTTAATTCAGCATTAATTTCCTTTTATGCTTCGCTTTAATATTTTCTTCTTAATTTAATATTTTAAACAATATCTTAGAAACTATATTTTCCTTTTTTTAACATTACTCCCTCCGTTCCTTATTATAGGACGTTTTAAGAAACTAAATTAATTCCATATTAGTTGTCGTTTCACAATTACCAATGTAATATTAAATGATATTCAATTTGATAGCCAATGAAACCAATTGTCTTTTTTATCAAACTGCAGTTTTTTATTATAATTGACCAATTAAATTTATTCCTGGTCTAATTTTTATAGGAAAGAGAACTCATAATGAGTTTCCTTAATATCCGTGCTCCCACCTTAAACGTTAATATATTTTTCAAGCATTAATATATATATATATATATATATATATATATATATTAGAAAATCACTATCATAATATATTTTAAGTATTAATATATTTTCTTTTGGAAAACCACTCGTCATAATATATTTTTAGCATTAATATATTTTCTTTTCTTTTCAACTGTTCCAAAATTTTCCTAAATACATTAATTTTCCAGTTTCTTCAATTTCAACCCAAATTTATTAATATTGTCACAATTTACCCGCGGCACAAGCGACTTTAATAATACTGGAAAAACACGTTAAAACTCAACGAATACTTGAGAGCCGGTGATGATTTTAAGAATAATGGAGGCGTAATAAGTGATATGAAATGCACTTATCAAACCCCAAACTTAAACTGTTGCTTGTCCTCAAGCAATGCAAAACAGGTTTAACAATTGATGCATGAATGCAACTGAATTTAAATGGATGCAAGAGCGCAATGATCCCGAACAAGTAACCGTAACTAATTAAGCATAAATGCCTGAACGAATGTAATGACCTCGGAATGTGAAATAACTAGGTACTCAAATGTTAGCAATACAAGTGAAGAAGCGTGCGTGTGTGCTCAAACTCAATCGACATGTTTTTAGTACAAATTAATGGACCTTACTTGTTCTCATCATAATAATCACAAGATTAGAAACGAAATACAACCTAGATTCTTCATAGTCAAGTTGCACATCCATATATCTCCGGGGTTGTCAAAGATTTATTATGCTTTACTCTATATACAGACACTCAAAGGCTTATTTGACCGTGCAATGGACGAGGTCCCTTAAAGACTTATACAATGGTGCCCATGTAACGAGCTTTAGGTTATCGGATCCCAGACCGGAAAAGTCTTAGGTCACTAGGCACAAAGTCCCCTAGAACTTAATAACTCGAGCACCAAAGAGCTCATCCTAGCCAATTTTTACCCTTTTTTTTCTTCTTTTTTTATCTTTTTTTTTCTTTTTATCTTTTTTTTTGTTTTTTTTTGTTTTTTTTTTGTTTTTTTAAGCAATCGGATTAGGAATGAGTGCGTTTCGCTCCATCTCATTCCACCCATAGACTACTCGCAATACGCAGCCCCCAGCGAGAGGACGTACGTCAACGAGCGGCTACTAGCCTTTGACGCCTAACTGAATAATACGCATATTTATCTTTTAACTCCCCCAAACTTATCTTTTTGCAATCCATGAGCTAATAAAGGATTAAGGTGTAATTCTGAACCTAAGCAAGGATTATGTATAACAATACTCAAGTGTGTCCGTAACTAGCATAAAAACAATCGATGAGTCTACATGTATTAATTGTGCTTCTACATCAAGCAAGCTAACTGACAAGCAACCTAATTAGATTTTATTCCTACTGTCATTCCAAACAATTTTTATCATCGGCTACTTAAGTAGAAACAGCAACTGAAGGGATCAAAAACGCGAAATGCAAAAAAAATGCTATGTTAATAGACTAAGTCGATCCTAAACACAGTCTATATAATCATGGCATGAAAATGCAAATAAGCATGACTAACATGAATAACTACTATGATGAATGCAACTACAAGAAATTAAAAGATAAAAGAAACACTCCCATATTCGTCCAGCAGTGTTGATCGTTGTTTCTCAGTGGGTTGCCTCCCACGAAGCGCTTGTTTAACGTCGATAGCTCGACGATACCACTCGGAATCATATAGTGTCGAGACGGATACTGAATGTCTCACGGTTCCCCACATCTCCATAGTAATGCTTGAGTCGCTGACCATTGACTTTGAATGCTTTGTCTCGCGATTCCTCAAAGATTTCAACTGCTCCATGTGGATATACTGTCTTGACTTTAAAAGGTCCAGACCATCTTGACTTGAGCTTCCCTGGGAAAAGCTCAAGACGAGAGTTGAAAAGAAGAACCATTTGACCCGGCTCAAAAGCTTTATGTAGACGTTTCCTATCATGCCATTTCTTGACTTTTTCCTTATACATCTTCGAGTTCTCATAGGCTTGAGACCGAAACTCGTCCAGTTCATTCAATTGAAGCACACGCTTCTCGCCAGCTGCTTGAATGTCGAAATTCAACTTCTTTAAAGCCCAGAATGCGTTATGCTCAAGTTCTGTTGGAAGATGACAAAACTTACCATATACTAACTGAAATGGTGAAATCCCAAGTGGAGTTTTGTAAGCCGTTCGGTATGCCCACACTGCTTCATCTAACTTCAGAGAACAATCTTTCCTTGAAGGATTCACCACTTTTTCCAAGATTCGCTTGATTTCACGATTCGAGACTTCAGCTTGACCATTAGTTTGAGGGTGGTAGGCGGTAGCAACCCGATGAGAAACACCATATTTAGCCAACAATGCTGTGAACTGACGATTGCAAAAGTGAGTCCCTCCATCACTGATTATAGCACGAGGAGTTCCGAAGTGAGTGAATATTTGCTTACGAAGGAAATTGAACACTACCTTAGCATCGTTAGTTGGGAGAGCTTTCACCTCTACCCACATAGATACATAATCCACAACTAAGAGTATGTATAGATTGTTGCAGGAGGAAACAAATGGTCCTATGAAATCTATTCCCCATACATCGAATACCTCAACCTCAAGAAGCACATTAAGGGGCATCTCATTTCGCCTAGAAATATTACCAACCCTTTGGCATCGATCGCATCTACGAACGTACAGATGAGCATCCTTAAACAAGGTAGGCCAGTAGAAACCTGCTTGCAGTACTCGAGCAGCTGTCTTATCCCCATCATAATGTCCTCCATAAACCGTAGAGTGACAATCATGTAAAACTTTCTCAATCTCACTGTATGGAATGCAACGGATCATCTTATCAGCACACTGTTTAAACAAGAATGGTTCATCCCAAAAATACCATTTCACGTCATGCAAGAATTTCTTTCGTTGAGCCCCAGTAAAATCTGAAGGGATCACAATGCTAACCAGATAGTTAACAAAATCAGCAAACCATGGTACTCCTCCTTGAATCACGAACAACTGCTCATCTGGGAAACATTCGTTGATAAGAATTCCATCTCCCTTGTCTTTCTCATGTTGCTCAAGACGTGAGAGATGGTCAGCTACCTGGTTTTCAGTCCCCTTTCTGTCTTTAATTTCCAACTCGAATTCCTGAAGCAAGAGTACCTATCGTATTAAGCGAGGCTTTGCATCCTTTTTAGATAGCAGGTACTTGATAGCCGAATGATCCGTGAAAACCGTGACTTTAGCACTAAGTAAGTAGGATCTAAACTTCTCGAAACCATAGACAACAACCAAAAGCTCTTTTTCAGTAACTGTGTAGTTTCGTTGTGCATCATTGAGGGTTTTACTAGCATAGTGAACCACGTGAAACACCTTCAGCTTCCTTTGACCAAGAACGACTCCCACAACGAAATCACTAGCATCACACATCATCTCAAATGGCTCTTCCCAGTTAGGCGCAGTGATGATTGGGCCTGATGTCAACTTTTTCTTCAAGAGATCAAAAGCAACAGAACACTCTTCAGTAAACCGAAAGGGAGCTTCTTTTTCTAGTAGACTACAAAGCGGTTTGGTGATCTTTGAGAAGTCCTGAATAAAACGTCTATAAAATCCAGCATGACCAAGAAAACTATGAATTCCTTTTACTGAGATAGGAGGAGGAAGCTTTTTGATCGTTTCAAGCTTGGCCTTGTCTACTTCTAAACCTCTCTTAGATACCTTGTGTCCAAGGATGATACCTTCTTGAACCATGAAGTGACATTTTTTCCAATTAAGAATGAGGTTTGTTTTCACACATCTCTCAAGTACTTTACCCAGATTAGATAGACAGCCATCGTATAATTTCCCAAAGACCGTGAAATCGTCCATGAACACCTCCATGATATCACCAACCATTTCAGAGAAAATAGCCATCATGCACCTTTGAAAAGTAGCGGGTGCATTACAAAGTCCAAACGAGACACGTCGAAAAGCAAAGGTACCAAAAGGGCATGTGAAGGTCGTCTTCTCCTGATCTTCTAGAGCTATACAAATCTGATTGTATCCTGAATATCCATCGAGCATACAGTAATATTCATGGCCCGCCAACTTATCCAATATCTGATCAATAAATGGCAAGGGAAAGTGATCTTTTCTAGTGGCCTTATTCAATTTACGATAATCCATGCAAATTCTCCATCCAGTGACTGTCCGAGTGGGGATGAGTTCATTCTTTTCATTTGTTACTACTGTCATTCCTCCCTTCTTTGGTACACATTGCACCGGGCTTACCCACTGACTGTCTGAGATAGGATAAATAATGCCTGCATCTAGCCACTTCAGGATTTCTTTCTTCACCACCTCTTTCATGATATGATTTAGTCTCCTCTGATGCTCGATAGATGGTTTGCTCCCTTCTTCGAGCAGAATCTTGTGCATGCAGTAAGAGGGGCTGATTCCCTTGATATCTGCTATGGTCCAACCAATGGTTGATTTGAACTTCCTCAGGACTCTCAATAGCTTTTCTTCCTCACTACCTGAAAGGTTAGATGCAATAATAACAGGTAATGTAGATGACTCTCCTAAGTAAGCATAACTGAGATGATCTGGTAGTGGTTTTAGTTCAAGTTTATGAGCTTCTTCTAGCGAAGGTTTAAGCCTTTCCTGAGAATCCTTAAGATCACCCAGTCCGAGCGACTCATGTGGAATATTGAGCCTCTTTTGATACGGGGCTGCCTGTAGTAGTTGAACACATTCAGATATCTCTTCGTCTTCTAAGTCAGATTCACCATGTAGAACTCTGCCTAGAACATCTGAACTCGCATACCGATCCACCTCATTGTTGTACAAAGAATCGATCATATCCAACCTGAAACATTCCTCATCCTCTATTGGGGATTGCATAGCCTTGAAAACGTTGAAAGTGACAGTCTGATCTTGCACTCTCATAGTGAGCTCCTTTTTTTGGACATCGATCAGAGTTTTGCCCGTAGCCATGAATGGTCTTCCCATGATTATGGGGATGTTTTTGTCCTCTTCGAAATCCAAGATAACGAAGTCAGCAGGAAAGATGAGCTTGTCTACCTTTACTAAGACATCTTCTACGATCCCACGAGGATATGTGATAGAACGATCAGCCAGCTGCAAAGAGATATTAATCAGTTTTGGCTCAGGTAGCCCAAGTTTCTCAAACACAGATAGGGGCATCAGATTGATGCTCGCTCCCAAATCACATAAACATTTGCTAAAGGTTAAATTGCCGATTGAACAAGGAATGGTGAAGCTTCTTGGATCTTAAGTTTGGGAGGCAATTTTTGTTGTAAGATCGCACTGCATTCCTCAGTGAGCGCCACTGTCTCAAAATCACCAAGCTTTAGCTTTTTCGAAAGAATTCCCTTCATGAACTTGGAATAACTAGGCATTTTCTCTAATGCTTCAGCAAAAGGTATGTTGATGTGTAGCTTCTTGAACACCTCCAAAAATATCCCAAACTAAGCATCTAGCTTCTGTTTCTGCAACCTTTGCGGAAAAGGTGGAGGAGGGTAGATCGTAGGCTCAACAACTGACTGAGATAGCTTTTTAGGTGGCTGATCTTTACTAGAATTAACCTCAGATGAGGGCTGATTTTGAGCAGAATTTTTCATAATGGACTGATTTTGAGAAGAATCCGCCTCTTGTTCAACTGTGGGGTTCTCAGTAACCTTTCCTGATCGCAATGTGATAGCTTGGCATTGCTCTTTGTCGTCCCGTTTACCTGGATTATGTTCCGTGTCGCTAGGAAAAACTCCATGAGGTCTAACAATCATGTTACTGGCCATCTGCCCAATCTGATTTTCCAATGTCTTGTGAGATACCATCAGACTTTTAATAATTAACTTCATCTCTTCGAATTCAGAGTCTCTCACAGAATGTTGAGAAGGGTCAGGATGTTGATTCTGAGGTTGTCTTGGGGCATACTGTTGAGATTGATGTTGCTGCCCTTGTTGCTGAAATCCAGGAGGAGCGTATGGCTTAGTACCATAATGTTGATTACCTTATTGATTATTGCTCCAATTGAAGTTCAGATGATTTCTGTTGCTTGGGTGATATGTGTTTGAGATTGGTTGTTGATTCTGCCTCTGAAAGTTACTCACAAATTGCACTGACTCAGTAGAGATTGGGCATTTTTGAGTGTCATGCCCTCCAGCACAAATCTCGCACACACTAGCTACCTATTGTAATCCTAATTTAGTCAAAGAATCTACCTTCATGTTTAGAGCTTCAAGCTGAGCTGCTAAAGCAGTGGCAGTGTCTACGTTAAGAATACCAGCTACTTTATGTTGTGACTGTCTCTGAGAAGGGTTCTGGAATTCATTAGCAGCCATCATCTCAAGGAGCTCATGAGCCTCCTCATAGCTTTTTGTTAATAAGGCTCCCCAGATGCAGCATCGACCATGGGCCTTGTTTGCGCACCCAACCCATTGTAGAAGCAATTTATTACTAACCAATCAGGCATCCCATGATGAGGATATTTTCTGAGCATCTCCTTGTAACGCTCCCAAGCTTCACTTAAAGATTCACCATATGACTGAGAAAACTGAGTAATAGCATTCCTCAAGGCGGCTGTTCTTGCCATAGGAAAGAATTTTGAGAGAAATTTATGTGCTAGTATATCCCAAGTAGTGATCGAGCCTGCTGGTAAAGAGTGTAACCAGCTCTTAGCTTTGTCCCTCAGAGAAAATGGGAAGAGTCTCAATCTTATGGCATCATC
Organism: Limnanthes douglasii subsp. nivea; assembly: GCA_036936605.1. Lineage (NCBI taxonomy): Eukaryota > Viridiplantae > Streptophyta > Magnoliopsida > Brassicales > Limnanthaceae > Limnanthes > Limnanthes douglasii. The sequence goes on from JAUPFV010000004.1 coordinate 211,430,108, forward strand.
TGAAACAACGTTGAACTTGAAAGTATCACAGATTTCAAGGAAGGTCATAATGTGCATATTAGGATCCTCAGATGAAGCTCCCCCAAACTGACAAGAATTCTGCATCATCTGAATAGTGTTGGGTTTAATCTCGAAATTATTCGCAGCGATATTGGGTCTGACAATGCTAGACTGAATATCCATGATATTTGGTTGAGAGTACTCCATGAGTTCTTTTGGAGCTGGATCTCCCATTGTATACACGCTCAAGTACCTGAAGCACAAGAAACACTCGAAAAGCAAGTAACCGAATCAAGTCAGTAGTTTTATAACGACCCTTGTTGATAAGCAATAAAACTGTCAAATAACACCGAGTCCCCGGCAACGGCGCCAAAAACTTGTTAGTCATTTTCTCACGCAAGTATACGCGGTCAAATCGTATCAAGTAATAAATAAGAAAGATCGTTCCCACGAAGACTAGGTGTATAAGACAAGAATTCACTTATGCAACAACGTATGATTATTAAACTAATGCTTGAACAAGTAAGAAAATATGAATGTAACTAAACAAATCAAGTAACGAGAATATCTAATGAGTTTTACTTATACGAGAGAAAACATGGAACCCTAACTTCATTGTTTATTTTACTTAGAGTATTAATATACTTAATCAATATGTAAGATAACTACGATTACTAATCAGATAACACAAAATCAGGAGAGAAAACATGGAACCCTAACTTCATTGTTTATTTTACTTAGAGTATTAATATACTTAATCAATATGTAAGATAACTACGATTACTAATCAGATAACACAAAATCAGAATACGTTATACACGTAAACCAAACCACTTAATCAACCACAAAAGAGATAGCAGTTAAGCACACACCGCATGTATGACAATCCTATCTGTCTATATGAATTGAGGTACAATTGGTTTTAAGCACAAGTTATCTATTTCGATTACATAGGGTAATATGATATGGTTAATGACATATTATGAATCATGAACAATCACAATATGAATCATTCAAGAACCTATGCTAGCATGGCAAGTTCTAACCCTTAATTATACTTTCGCATTCATTAAAGATAAACAATCTAGATGTTCGCGACGCATCTAACAAAAAAAACACAGCCATACTAGGTAACCGATAAACATATCTCAAAAATCAATTAAGCAAATAATATTCAAACAAATCCGCTAGGGTTCCATGACAATGATTAGTTCATAATCGAACAAATCATCATCATGGTCTTAAAATTTAACATAGTTTGTTGAAAAAAAAAATAAACTAAAAAGAATATAGAAAAATTAACACAGCGTGATAAATAAAAATAAGAATAAAATAAACTAAAAAGAATATCGAAAAATTAACATAACGTGATGTATAAAAATAAGAATAAAAATAAATTAAAAAGAGTATAGAAAAATTAAACCGAAAAAGAAACTCAAAGTTCGCTTGCCGTCAATTGCCGTCTGTGTTAATCGAAATTGAATTCGGCGGTTGTCTACTCTGTTTTATATTCGAACGGACATCAATTGCTTTGCTTTTCGAACGGCCACTAAATATATCTGCTGTAAATACAATTAGCTTTGCTTTTCTTTTCTGTCACCAATTGTATATTTTGTCTTCTCTGCTTTTCGAATCTGACCAATTGTATATTTTGTCTCCTCTAATCTGTAATGTCGCCAATTACAATTGTATATGGTTTTCGATTCTGTCGCCAATTGAGTCAGTAGTCAATTCCTTTTTCTTCTTTCTTTTTTTCTTCTTTTTTTTCTTTTATTTGTATTTTGCCGAAACCAAACGGCACACCTCTTTTTCTTTTACGTCTGTCTCTTTATATAGATATTCTGCCGAAACCCTAAAACCAATTAAATTACGTAATGTAAATATTTATGTTAAATAAAATAATATTTTAATCTAATATTCTTTTCTTAATTCAGCATTAATTTCCTTTTATGCTTCGCTTTAATATTTTCTTCTTATAAAATATATTTTCCCTTTTTTTAACATTACTCCCTCCGTTCCTTATTATAGGACGTTTTAAGAAACTAAATTAATTCCATATTAGTTGTCGTTTCACAATTACCAATGTAATATTAAATGATATTCAATTTGATAGCCAATGAAACCAATTGCCTTTTTTATCAAACTGTAGTTTTTTATTATAATTGACCAATTAAATTTATTAGTGCCCTAATTTTTATAGGAAAGAGAACTCATAATGAGTTTCCTTAATATCCGTGCTCCCACCTTAAACGTTAATATATTTTTCAAGCATTAATATATATATTTTAAGAAAATCATTGTCGTAATATATTTTAAGCATTAATATATTTTCTTTTGGAAAACCACTCGTCATAATATATTTTTAGCATTAATATATTTTATTTTCTTTTCAAGTGTTCCAAAATTTTCCTAAATACATTAATTTTCTAGTTTCTTCAATTTCAACCCAAATTTATTAATATTGTCACAATTTACCCGCGACACAAGCGACTTTAATAATACTGGAAAAACACGTTAAAACTCAACAAATACTTGAGAGCCGGTGATGATTTTAAGAATAATGGAGGCGTAATAAGTGATATGAAATGCACTTATCAAAGACCTTGGGGATTGAAGTATTTCATAGGAATCGAGGTTCTTAGGTCAAGAGGAGGGATTTATATCTCCCAACGGAAATATATATCGGATTTATTAGCTGAAGTTGGCATGATGAATTTTGCAAACCAAATGACACTCCTATGGTTGTGAATCACAAACTAGAGATAATTGAAGGGGCCAGACCAACGAGTAAAAAAAGTACCAAAAGTTGGTGGGAAAATTGATTGCCTGACTCACACTCGATCCGACATTGCAAACCTAGAAAATTGATGTACTTTCCTTTTAAATATAATTATGTAATTGTGTCATTAATTTATTGAATATAATTATTATATAAAAAAAATTCAGTTAAGATACCTAAAATATGGTTGTTATTTTTAATATTAATACATAATATACGGAAAAGAGTGGGTTTCTGACCCACTTAATCCGGCCTATGGATATGATACATTTTCTAGAAAAAAAATGTACTCTCGAAAATATATTTAGGTATAAATTATATTTTTATTAACATATACTAATATATAAAATATAAAAAGTAAAACAAAACAAATTTAAAATTTGATTTGGATTATATGATAAATATACCTGAATTTTTTCCTAATTTTAAAATATATTAATTACATTAAATGAATGACAACTTGAATTATAAATAGAAGATAATTTATTTTTAATTAAAACTCATGAATGCATGTAGATTAAAAAGTAAAATTAATTTGTGTTTTGTTTGATATCACAAACAATAAATTATATTAATTATTTATATTTGATGGTGTATCGTATCAACGTTTTTTATGGCGGAGTCTATCAGTTTGTGTGATTTACCTTCTGGCGTTGGTTTGCAGGCTATTGCGTATGAGACTTTTGAAACAAATTGAACAGACACAAGAACTGAAACAATAAGCACACAATAGTTGATTTTATTACTTGAAAAATGAAATAAAAGAGTTTGAGACTTATAGCAAATATGATTTTCACTATTCACTAACATCACTTAATGATTTGAGACTTTCAGACTTCTTAATATAACTCTCACTACTTCACTAAGTCATTTAATAGTTAAAAATTGATTTGGAGCCGTATTTTTCTTAGCGGGTCTTTTGCGGGTCTTTAGTCTGTCTGCGGGTCATTTGCGGGTCCTTAGCCTGTATGCTTCTTGTAACTTGGATTTAAAGAGTGCACTAATTTTGACACCCCCCTTAGTGCATTCTTTCGATCAGCTAGACTGAGAGCTCCTCTAAACTCTTCAAACTTCGATTTGGGGAGAGCCTGAAAGAATCTTGAGCAGACATGTATTCTTAGACTGTAGTAACACGCAATATTCATATAGGCTACAGTAGCTTGCCATTTAGCTCCAACAGAAAATCCTGATAGAACAGGTTGAAGATTGCTAATGACCATACATAGAGATGTCAACGGTGTTAACTCTCTAACTAAATGTTGAAATCTTTTATTGTCTGAGAACAACGTTGGGTATACATCTTTGTATACAATAAGAACCATCGAAAACAGAAGTCCAGTAAATGTCGATGATATAACCGACACTATTAAAGAAAATTTCATCGTTCTTGGATGTCGTGTGTCTATCTCGTTTGGTACTCAAACACTGACAGCTGTGTTTGTTCCAATAGAAATATGGGCAGTCCAACTCATTATGTTCATGCATAGAGCTGTTAATGGTTCCTGAGAACCGAGAACCGGACTGGAACCGAACCGGTAAGGACCGGACCGAGAACCGGACCGAACCTTAACGGTCCGGTTTGCGGTTCCATTTTTAAAACCGAAACCGATAAGGAACCGAAATAGTAAAACCGATAAGGAACCGAACCGATAAATCGGTAAAACCGATTCGGAACCGAACGAAAAAATCGGTAAAAATTTACTACAAACTAATATATTTTAAAAATTATCCGGCAATAGATCTACCATTAAAAAATTATTTATCCCACACTATAAATCATGTCTACAAATTATAACAATTTACTTTAACACAAAATTTTACGAAAAAATATTAATAACTAAACTTTTAGTATGCAATTTTATTATTAATGCAATTGAATCATCTTAATGAATTATAATAAATAAAGAATACTTAATAGTATTGAGGAAGGGGAGAAAATAAGAAATACTTATATTAAGTAATAGTATTAAAGAACAACATTCAGTTTTGTGTAATAAATAATAGTATTAAAGAAGAAGTTGTGTTTTTAGTGGTTTTTCTTGTGGTATAAAATCCCACATCGTTAGTTTCAACTGGAGATAAAACATTCCTTTTATATAAAAGCAGACCCAAACCTACCTCTTTTCTCCTCAAGAGTAGGGCTGTCAAAAAAATCCGAAAAATCCGATATCCGATCGAAATATTCGATATCGAATCCGAAAAAAACGGATAATATCCGTATTCGAAACAAAACGGATAATATTCGTATCCGAATTCGTATCCGAAAATAACGAATATGGATATAGTCATATCCGTATTCGAAATATCCGATATCCGAAATTGTATAAATAAATATATATAATTTTTTTGTATTTAAAATGTTTTTTAGCTATCCCATCTCGTAAAAAGCAAAACAAAATACTAAGAAAGTTGTCCATAAATATAGAAGATTGTTTCTTTAAAAATTGTAACTTATCCCACATCTAAAGTTGGAAAAAGAATTATTACCAAACTATTTATAAAAGACACGGTGGCTTTTCTTAATAAGTATATCTTTTTTAGTCTTACCAGTCTTATCCCACATCTAAAATGTGGAAAAGAATTGCTACCAAACTTTCTATAAAATATATGGTTGGCTTTTCAAAATAAGTAAATTTATTAACCTTATCCCACATCTAAATTAGGAATATGAATTTCTACTAAGGTGTGTATAAAGGTAGCTTAACCAATAATGCAATTAGTTGAAAACTTTAGAGGATATTCGGATTCGGATATTATCCGTATCCGGATAATGTCCGTCGGATACGGATTCGGATATTATTATTTTAAAAAATTCGGATTCGAATTCGGATTCGAATAGTGATTTCGGATTTCGGATTTCGGATTCGGATTCGGATATAGACAGATTTGTATCCGAAATATCCGTTTGACAGCCCTAGTCAAGAGTTAGGAATCTACTACTAAAGCAGTTGTAGCTTAGGCGTTAAACCATTGAGCCGCAACGTTGTTAGTCAAAAATTATAAATAAATATTCTTAAAGTGGTTGTCGGTTCGGTAAACCGAACCGGACAGAACCGAACCGATTCTTATCGGTTCCGGTTCGGGTTTGGTTTTTGAAACCGAAATCTTGTCGGTTCGGTTCGGTTCGAACCGACAAGATTAGCGGTCCGGTTCGGTTTTATAAAAACCCGGACCATACCGGACCGATAACACCCCTGTTCATGCATATAGAGACATCTGCAACATAAACTTATGCATCCTCTATATATCCAGCAAACAGTATCAATGCTGTGAAATACCATACTTCAAAGTAGAACATGACAGCTGACTCCAATTGAGTATATATCCAGTAAAAATATCAAGTCTGGGTATATAAACGATCTGAGCTACATTAATGAACCATCGCATAAATTTCAACACCACGGCTGCACATGTTAGACTCAACCCGAGTTTCAAAATAAACAACCAACTGAAACAAACATGAAGGGTTAAAGCTACAGTCGCAATAGCAACCATGACCATCGTTGTGCTTTGCGACTGGAGAAACTCTACCATTTGAGTACAAAAAAGTTGAGCAAAATCAAATAGCCAATCATGATTTTCAATTTCCTTACCATTTGGTTCTTCTGATTCCTTTTGAACATTTTTTTTCCAGTTTATTGAAATTTATAATCTCAGATTCTGAAATAGAACCACCAAGAGAAGAGAATCCACTTTCATCCACTTTAATTTCTAGAATCTCACGAGGCTTCTCATATTCTTCCTCCACCAAAGGATTTTCTTGTTCTGGATAAACCTTAACAATATGCAACCTCAATATTACAACCGACTCAGCTACATCTGATTCAATTTTACTATCAACAGATAGCTCTGCCAATCTGAGCTCGTCCGTAAACGTTATTGTTACAAGATCTCCATCGTTATCCTTATACTTGATCAGAACCGACTTTAAAGCTGGAAATCTTCTACTCACAATCTCCCTCAAAGCCTTAAGGTTACAAGTAACAGTCATCTGACCAATTCTTATATCATGCCCATAAACAAGCTTCAATTTTCTCCACTTGATTTGAGCAGTCATCTCTGCTATTTTCTTACGAACCGATACCACATTCGACTTAGATAAACCCGCTTCAACTTGACCATCATGGCATGTTGCCATACTAATACTGCTTTTAGAAGATCCCTGCAAAACCTTCAACATAACCTTGGAATATTTGTTTTTGCTCTCACAATGACCATTTTTAGTCACGATACCACTATGTGGCTTCTCTACCTTAATATTACCATTGGGAAACACAGCCGAACCATTTTGTACCTTTTTCGGTGTGAGGCGTGCAGGTAGACAAGGCCTGAGTACATGAATCGGTTCACCGCGAACAACTGAGGCACCAAGGGAAAATGGTTGATTAATAGTCGAAGTCATGTTGTCCGGTTTATTAACAACCTCAATCGAGAAACAGCTTCGCTCATTACTTTTTTCAACATCATGTGCAACATTTGCATCTGATTCGACAATTTTCGAATAACAATTTGGTTTAATGTGGCCTGCTTTGCTACACTTCTTACAAACAAGATTTGCACGACAATCCGACTTAATGTGTCCAGTCCTACCACATCTAAAACATGTCAGTTTAGAGTGGTTTGCTGACTCCCCCTTATTTCTTGTCTGCTTACCACCATTTTGTGTGCTTTTCCACCTTGACATGTCTTTAGTAAACAGTGTATCTTCAACATCAGCAGATTACTTACCAAACATTTGTTTAACCAATGATTCATGGTTAGAGAGTAGGTTCCCTAACTTAACAATTGATGGTTGTTGACCCATCATTGTATTGATGATATAAACGGCATGAAGTCAGATCGTAATCCTTGAATCAAATAACGTCTTAGCCTTGCATCACTGATAGGTTCATCACTATCCAAACCTGAAATTTCCGAACATACATTCTTAACCTTGAGAAAGTAATCATAGATCGACATATTACCTTGGGTTAATGAAGCAAGCTCATTCTCAAAGTATTGAAGCCGTATAGTATTTTTCTGGGTATATAACCTGTCAAGAGTATCCCAGATATCCTTTGGAGAATCCAAATGCACAAACATGATCAATAAATTCCTTACCGATCGAAGTTCTCAACGTGAATAAAGCGTTTCCGCACCTTACTTTCCATTTCCTCATTAACTCAGTGTTTTCCGGAGTATCACTAGGAAGTATCTCGGTACCGGAAACAAGATCCCATAAATCTTTTCCTTGAAGGAAGGCCTCCATACACAACCGCCAATATTGGTAATTGGTTCAAATAAGTTTTTTTGTAAACATAGGAGAAGTTGAATTACTTCCATTAATATTGATTTAAAAGTATAACACTTGACAGGATTTCTCTGAGTAATAAAGTCAAACACTTGATATGCAGAGACCTTGCTCTGATACCATGAAACAAATTGAACAAACACAGGAACTGAAACAATAAGCACACAAGGGTTGATTTTATTACTTTAAGAGTGAAACAAAAAAGTTTAGTACTTATAGAAAATGTGATTCAAACGTCTCATAGTAATTTGAAACTTTCAGACTTCTTGATATAACCCTTACTACTTCACTAAGTCATTTAATATTTAAGAATTGATTTGGAGTTGTCTGCTTCTTTGCGGGTCCTCAGTCTGTCTGCGGGTCCTTAATCTCTCTCCTTCTTGTAACTTGGATTTAAAAAGTGCAATAATTTTGACAGGTTTACCTTGTGCGCACTTATTGAGTGACAGCTACAGATCCTAATAAAATATATTTATATATTTATACTTTGTTTGTATTCTATTATGTATTTTTATATAGAAAATATATTTAATCATAATTTGATGTTTCTCTATTGATGCTATTCAATAAATATACTTTTTTTTTGTCTAATTATGTTTATTATAGTAATTTTGGTATTTTATTGTTATATATTTTTTTATTTCTTTATTTAAAAAGATAAAAGTTCAACAACTTTAGAAAAAAAAAATCCTTTGCCTCGAGTCTCAAATGACTTTCCCATCTCTGCTTCCCCCCTCTTGGTTTAGCAACATCAGACCAGTTTCGAAATTCCGGTCCCCATTTCGTAACAATCCTAACCAATTTCTTAAAATGATAAATAAATGAAATACTTTTATATGCATATATAATAAAATTAATTTTATAAAAACAACGACAACATGGTTTTACCTGTTCTCTTCTTCTTGAGACCAACGTTGTTTAGTTTTTCTAAATTTTACCATTTTGTGTATACTTTTAATTTGAAAATTATTATTTTGATTTGCAAATAAATTAAATTTTGGCGCCGCAATTTGAAAAAAAACGTTTTCGATATTTTGAGACATACGATCTTGGTATATTAGACGAGCATCATTCAAGACAAAACCTTGCTCACAAGGGTTTTTATAAATATTATTTGATGCGGACGGTTTAAAATGATTATGGAACTGATTTCCTTACATACATTCTACAGAAAAATTATAATTTTGGAAAGATAATTCGGTCATCTACAAAAGTTAAATAAAAATCTGTCCTTAAAGTTTTCACCAAATTCCATTAGCAAAAGCTACTAGGAATGGTAAGGGAAAGATATGAAGGAAGAGCAAGCCAGAAGAGTTGGTAGTTGGTACGAGTGTCTCTCCTTGAAAACGAAAAGCTGGTTATAGATGTGCATCCTTGTGAAAATTAAAACATTTATTACAAATTAAGTAGGACTTGATTATTACTTTTTAATACAAAGGAATATATTTTCTTATAAAACCAAAAAAAAAAAATTGGGTAAATTTTTTTTTAACCTTTATATTTTGTGTTTATTTTATTTTTTACTAGATAATTTTTTTTGGAAAAAACATTAAATAAAAAAAAATGTCCACACAAATGCCTAGGGCATACTCCGAGGAGATACAATCGACATAAGGAGGTCGATAGACAGGAAAACTAAAACAAACATAGTAGGAATGACAGAACTGTGGAGATAAACTAAAATAACTCAAATATCGTTACAATGACCAATCGAGCCGACATAGGGTAACTCGAAAGAAGTCCACCGCAAAACTATAGTGAGCGAAACCGAGAAGGAGAAGACCTACAAATAAAGTAGAAGAAGAAATAAATTAAATTACAAGCCGTTACACAAGCCAACAAATCTTGGTACCATAGAATCTAAACCGAAGATCAGAGAAGATTCGGTGAGAAACCAGAGAGGCATTGGCCGGAGAGGAACCAAAAATTTTTGAGCTCCTCTCCTTCCAGACGTGATAAATAACCGTGCCAAAGAAATAGCGCCAAATGTGACGGTTTCGAGAGTGAGACCAATTTGACGCCTCACAAACCCAAGACTGCCAGCACGAAGCAAAAAAAAGGAAATCTAGTTTTGAACTAGCAAATGTCCAAATACTCTGAGTGAAACTACATTCAAAGAGGAGATGAACAATAGTTTCACAAGTAGAGTTGCATAAGACACAATCAGGTGGAGTATTGAAACCCCAGCTGAGAAGCTTATCTCTGGTAGAAAGTTTACCCAAGATAGCGAGCCATAAGATAAAGGAGTGACGAGGAATATTGAATTTATTCCATACTAACCATGCCCACCGCACAACAGAGGTAGGCGTACGAATATCGTTATAGGTATCCTTGATTGTGAAGTTGTTGCAACCAGCCTTCACAATCCAAAAGGAAAAATCACAAGAGTTGATGTTAGGAGGGGGCAGAGTGAGGATGAGGTTGTTGATCTCCAGAAGATTAGAACGACTTCTAGCTCTAGCCGATCTGATATTTGGAAGCCAGTTCCAATGACCATCATGAATGATATCTGATACCTTGAGGTTTTTTTTCCGAGACGGGAATCCTTGATGATATTGGTAACATAGTACGAAGCTAGTGAGGTAGGGGGGAGCCATGGGTCATACCAGAAGGAAGTACTCGAGCCATTACCCATAGCTACCTGTACAAATTACTAGCCGAGGGACGAAGACGAATTTTTTTCCTCCAAATCCAAGAAGGGGATGAATCAATAGTAAGATCTCATAAATTATTATATTTGATTTTTTCTATTTTTATCAAATCACACCAGATAGAGTGATTGTTATTACTAATAATAGACCAGAGTTGCTTAAGGACAGTCGCCTGATTCCATATTTTTAAATCTAGGATCCCAAGGCCGCCCTCTTTTGTGGGAGAGGTGATATTAGACCAGGCCACTTTGCCCCCATGGATTTTCATAGTGGAACTTGACCAAAGGAAACGACGGAGGTTCTGGGTCAATTCTTTAATGATCCTAGAATGAAGAATAAATATGGAGGACCAATAAACTTGCCAAGCCAATAAGACAGATTTCATAAGATGGAGTCTACCCGCATAAGACAAATGATTGGAGGTCCAAGAATCGATCCTGACGATAATTTTATGAAGAAGATGACGACATTCCATGTGGGTAAGACGACTAGTAAGAAGGGGGACTCCTAGATATTTGAATGGGAGATAACCTTCCAAATAACCCATAGTAGACATGAGCTCAGTGAGAAGAGGATTATTGATACCTGACAGAAAGATATGACTTTTAAAATGGTTAACTTTTTAACCAGAAAAGGAGTAGAAATCATCGAGAGCCCCTTTGATAAGGAGAAGGGATTTGACATCACCATGATAGAAAATCATAAGATCGTCTGCAAAGCCGAGATTTGTAATTTTGAGTTTGTGGCACTTCCGGTGAAACCGAATCATTACTCTTCTCTTTGAGGATACTAGAAAGGACTTGCATGACAATGACAAAGAGAAAAGGGGAAAGCGGGTCCCCTTCTTTCTACCTTTGAAGTTATCGTAAGGATCCCTGTTGATATTGGTTGAATAAGAGGGGGAGGAGATGAAGTTGATGATCCAAATGATCATCTTTTCCGGGAAGTTCATCGCCACAAGAATGTCAAGGATGAGGCGTCAGTGAACATTATCAAAAGCTTTCATAGGATCAATTTTAAGGGCCACCCTTTTACCTCTACCATTAGAATGATAGCCTCTTTGAAGTTCTTGAGAAAGAAGAATGTTATCTGAGATGTTCCTACCCGAGATGAAAGGCGATTGAGAATCATCTATCAGATAGGGGAAAGAATCCTTGATTCTATTAGCTAAGATTTTAGAGATGATCTTGTAAACAACATTACAAAGAGCAATAGGTCTAAAATTTGCAGCCATAGAAGGGGAGTCCTTTTTAGGAATGAGAGCAATATAAGTATAGTTCCAAGAGGTATCGAGAATTCCGGTTTGGAAAAACTCAAGGACACCATTACAAATGTCATGACCAACAATATTCCACGAGGATTTGAAGAAACTGGAATTAAAACCATCGGGACTAGGCATGGGCATTCGGTTCTTCGGTTCGATTATTTCAGTTCTCGGTTCTTCAAAACTATTACCATTTAGGAACCGAATAAATTTCGGTTCGGTTCAGTTCGGTTCTTCTTAATTCGGTTCGGTATGGGTACTTAACTCGGTTCCAATCGGGTAGTTTTGGATGCTTTAAATACTTTGCAATATCAACATATATAAAACTCTTTTTACACTTTAAAACAAAAAAACTATGTTAGATTGTAAGAAAAAAATACTAAATATAAGAAATATTCAAAATTAATATATTAAATAATAATATTAATAATATAAAGAAAATGGAGAAATGATATCAAATTTATTAAGTTATATAAATGATGATATTTTGTTATTTTGTTTATACGCATATTAATTTGTAAATATTTTGCCACTTTGAATAAAGTATGTTGTCATTTATTAAAGAGAACATAATTAGAGATCAATGATAAAAGAAAAATTTAAGGGAATCTAACTTTGAAAAAAAGAATTTCAAAACAATTCAAAATTAAGGGTTAATACACAGGTTCGGTTCCTAACGGGTACCCACGATTCTTCGGTTCGGTTCGGTTTGGTACCGAGAACCGTGGGTAATTGAAAACTGGAACCATTCGGGTATTATGAAAGAACCAAATCTATTTTGGTTCGGTTCTATCGGTTCGGTTCGGTTCTTTCGGTTCCGGTTAAAATGCCTATGCCTAATCGGGACCTGGCATTTTATTACTATCAATACTGAAAAGTACTGACTTAATCTCCTCGCTAGTGATCTCACGAATCATTGAGGCCTTATCAGTATCGTTGACTTTAGAGGAAAGAAGAGAGGAAACTTTCTCCAACCCCGGATAACCAGTAGGATGCCTAGTACCAATGAAGTCTTCAAAGTAACTCACAATGACCTTAGAAACACTAGCAGGAGTTGAAACAGTGATACCCTGGTCATTATTGATATAAATAATTTTGTGACGGAAAAGACGGGTTTTAATACTGTTGTGGAAAAATTTGGTGTTTTTATCACCAAGCTTGATCCAATTTTCTCTAGATTTTTTCTTGAGAAATGATTCTTTAGCACGACTAAGAAAGATGAAATTCTTGGAAGCCTCAACTTCTTTGGTGACAAGAATAGGGTTGAGGGGGTCATGCTGAAGACGATTGAGCTTATCAGTGACAAGACTCATGCTAGTGGAAGAGATCGGAAGATTCCAACTTTTGGAAACAATGTTTTTGAACTGAGGATGGGATTTCCACATATTAAAGAATTTGAATGGTTTCTTACGTCTTTGACGAGGTAACCCAAGATTGAGAGTAACATTGGTGTGGTCGGAGGAACAAAGAAAATCAAAATGAGCAAAAGACATAGGAAAGAGATCGTCCCAGCTATGGTTGACTAGAACACGGTCGATTTTGGAGAGGATGGGATGAGTAGGTTGTTTATTAATCCAAGAGAAATGAAATCCAGTGGATCGGAGATCACTGAGCTCACTGAGGTAACAACAATTATTGAAGTCATCAATTGTTGAGGACCAATTTTCTGAGGAGCCTAATCACTCCTCCGGATGACGAATGACATTGAAATCCCCCAATGAGACCCAGGGGATGCCCTGATCTTGTTTGGAAATGGTTATTAAGTCATTCTAAAGATGAGTATGATCATGGGCGTCATTAAAAGCATAAATGGCAGAGAATCTAAATGAGGCATTGAAATTATGACACTTGGCCATGCAGTGAATGTACTGAGAGGATTAGGATAACCTAGAAACAGTGATAACACTAGGGTTCCAGATAATCCAAATTCTACCAAGAGGATGGGAGGAGTGATTAGTAATAACATGCCAAAAGGAACCATATACCTAATACTAGAGTCGACTTTAAAAAGTTGGACTTTTGTTTCAACTAAAATTAATAATGAAATACTATTACTAATTATGAAATCAATAGCATCTTTTTGCCTAACATGATCATTAAGACCCCGCACATTCCAAGAAACAATATTCATAATAAAAAAGACTTACAGTGCATCAGACGATGGTCCTATCAGAAGACAAATCCATATTACCGTAAGCGATAGTGCTAGAGTAGCGAAACATCTTAAGAAATGAATCCACATTTTTATCGCATCCAACAACTTTGATCCCATCCAATAAGTTGGAGATCCAATACAATAAAATACAACTTTCAAAATACCAGACGATGATCCTGTCAGAAAATAAATCCAAATAGCCATAACAATGACGTTAGAAAAGAGTATGTAGAAACAAACTCAAAACTAAAAAAGGAGTATAGAATTAATGGATATAAAAAGATTAGAAAATATAATATAATAAATATCATTTAAAATTAAATAAAAGAAAATAATTAGTTTAAGAATAATAATATAAACGGTGATTGAGGAATAAAAATTTATATCTCGTAATAATAAAATAAAAAAGAGAAAAGAGTTGACCGATCATTAGTATAATAAAGAGACCCAAAAGAACACCCAGCTTCATTTGGACGAAGCAGAAAACCCAGCTTCATTGGGCGAAGCAGAAAGTGAAGCACCCTTCCGGACAACGCCGTTACTGCGGAATCAGAACCTTCCTCCGCAACCGCAATCAGAATCGGCGTCATGCTCGGCAACGCTTCATTATCTGGAAAGATTTTTTTATCTTGAATGTAGATACAAACTCTGACGACCTCCGGTAATCCATTCGAAACCACGAACCGGCGGACTCAGACCTCTTCAAAGAATCGAATGAAGAGCGCGACTGAGACGCACTAAAAACAAAGGAGCTGATGTTATATATTATCCGAAATCGCATCAGATAATATATAACAAATCGCGGAAAAAAATAATAAAACCCTTTTTGTTAGATTCATCTATAGAATAAACAGAAGATCAAGAATACTTACGGGTTTGCCTGCTGCTATCCATCTAGTATTCTCTAGCGTTCTTTAGCGATTCCACGTTCTCCGGCGATTCCGTTTATGAAACTAAGAGACCTGCAGAATCAGAATAGATAAGAGAGAAAAGTTTCCAGACACTAAGGAAGCGGCCGTATTTCTGATTAGGGTTTAGAGTGATGAAATACCTAAACCTAGCCCCTTATTTATAGATTTTACAATGTGAAGCCCAACATTGTAAAGCCCATCCTATGTTACTTCCTTGTGTCCGGGACCATAACCCAATAAATTGATAATTCAATTTATATCCCTGATTTATTAATTCAGGCTTAAGTGTTGAGATTTGGGCCCTCTTCATCACAGTGCCCAAATTCAACCCGGTTACCACACTTGAGCCCATAACGCCTTTTTACCCATAGGTCCAATTTAGTTAATTAAATAATTAACTCGACTACTTTTAATTTGGACTTCCTTAAGACAATAACCG
Source organism: Limnanthes douglasii subsp. nivea (assembly GCA_036936605.1). Lineage (NCBI taxonomy): Eukaryota > Viridiplantae > Streptophyta > Magnoliopsida > Brassicales > Limnanthaceae > Limnanthes > Limnanthes douglasii. The sequence continues at coordinate 211,445,597 of JAUPFV010000004.1, forward strand.
AATATGTTTATTTAGCATATCGGTCCAAATTATTATTAGTCTATAAATATATTAAATAAATATATTCCAACAATCTCCCACTTGGACCGTCATATGCTACTCAAGAATACATATTCAACTTTAATGGGATCCCTATATTCATTGTCAATGGGCAAACGGTACAACCCCGTACATGATTGATAATAATAAAGGACTAAAGACCTCTTTCTCGTAATGTGAACAATAGGATGCAACAGTAATCACATTACCATAATCAATCAATTACTTGGGCCAATTATGGAGGGTGGTCTAAGAGTAATATGGCTTGTAATCGTACATATCTACTCTTAAATGGTTCCTACTTTTGGAGATCCAATACAGTACAAATATCAATAAATATTTCCAAGCATATATATATTGCAATAAACTTTAATGTGCACAATACTGCAAAATATAACATCAGATCCTATTACAAACTCTCCCACTGAAACTAACAATCCTCTAAATCAACTACACCCATACTGATGGTGTGTCCCTGGAAAACCTTAGGCAAAACCGCCTTTGTTAGGGGATCTGCTATCATGGAATTTGTTCCAATGTGCTCTATACTTATCTGACCCATCTGTACTCTTTCTTTAACAGACAGAAACTTTATGTCTATGTGTTTGGATTTAGACGCGCTCCTGTTACTGTTAGAGTACTGCACTGCGGAATTGTTATCGCAATATAACCTCATAGGGCCTTCTATCCCTTGTACAATGCGTAATCCAGTAACAAAATTCCGCAGCCATAGTGCCTGGTTTGATGCCTCAAAGCATGCAACAAATTCTGCTGCCATGGTGGACGATGCAATAAGTGTTTGCTTTACACTTTTCCAGGATATTGCACCTCCAGCCAATAAGAATATGTTGCCTGACGTGCTTTTTAATGTGTCTGCGCATCCACCAAAATCTGAGTCGGAATACCCGATGATCTCCAGTTTATCCGACTTCCTATATGTCAACATGTGCCCCTTTGTTCCTTGCAGATATCGGAGTACTCTTTTAACTGCTTTCCAGTGATCCATTCCTGGGTTACTAACATATCTCCCCAACATGTTTACAGCAAAGGCAATGTCCGGCCTAGTACAAACTTGAGCATACATTAAACTCCCAACTGCAGAAGCATAAGGGACCGTTTTCATTTCCTCAATCTCAAGTTTTGTCTTAGGACATTGACTCAGACTAAGTCTGTCACCCTTTGCTATAGGGGTACTTAGGGGTTTGCAATCTGCCAATCCGTAACGTTGTAACACACTTTTAATGTATGCTTTTTGTGATAATCCAAGAATACCACGAGAACGATCTCGATGTATCTGGATTCCTAACACAAAACTGGCATCACCAAGATCCTTCATATCAAACTTGTCTGATAGAAATCTTTTTGTAGTGTGTAACAATTCCTTATTGTTCGAGGCAAGCAATATGTCATCCACATATAATATAAGAAATATGAAATTACTCCCACTGAACTTGTGATAAACACAATCCTCAACCGAGTTGATCTCAAAGTCATAACCGACTATCACCTCAAGGAATTTGTGATACCATTGACGAGAAGCTTGTTTAAGCCCATAAATGGATTTCTTAAGTCTGCAAACCAGATCTTTTGAGTTACTTTCTACAAAGTGTTCTGGTTGCATCATGTAGATCGTTTCCTCAATATTACCATTGAGAAAAGCGGTCTTAACATCCATCTGATGAAGCTCAAGGTCAAAATGTGCAACTAATGCCATGATTGTTCTAAAGGAATCCTTCGTCGATACTGGAGCGAAAGTTTCTTTAAAATCAATCCCTTCACGCTGAGTATAACCTTTCGCTACAAGACGTGCTTTATGTCTTTCCACATTACCCAGGGAATCGCGTTTGGTTTTGTAAACCCATTTACAACCAATTGCCTTTTTCCCTTCAGGTAATGGGACAAGATCCCATACCGCATTATCCTGCATTGATTTATACTCTTCTTTCATAGCGTCAATCCACTTTTGAGATTCAGAGCTTGCCATGGCCTGTTTGTAGGATGAGGGATCATCTACAGTTCCAGCACATAACTCATCATGCTCCTGAAGATATACTATAAATTCTGGACCTATAGTACTCTTCCTTTCTCTAGTGGACCTTCTTAATGGCACTATTTCCTCTTGTTGCACTTCTTGAGGAGGTAGAGTTTGATCATTATGAACGATGTCATTTTGATTCCCTTGTGGAAGATTATCTTGAGGTTCCTCTTGTTCTACCTGAATCTCTGTATCCTGGTTAGAACCCTCAAGTGGAGCATCAGTGTTAATCTGAGGATTACCTTGTTCTAATGGGATCGAAATGATTGGCATTACCGCCCAATCTTCAGATATCTCAATATCCCTATTAAAACCTTCATGAATCTTTATGGATTCTTCCTCAAAATCAACATATGTTCCCTTATTCTTCCCCCCAAACTCAACATCCTCTAGAAACTTGGCCGTTCCTGTCTCAAATATTGTACCAGTGAGAGAATCATAAAACTTAAACCCTATAGAATGTTCAGAATAACCTATGAAGAAACAACTAACTGTTTTTGGGTCCAGTTTCTTTTCTTGAGGTTTGTAAGGCCTCGCCTCAGCTGGACAACCCCACACATGCAGATGCTTTAAATTAGGTTTACGCCCATTCCAAAGCTCATATGGAGTGCTAACAGTAGCCTTTGTGGGTACTCGATTGAGTATATAAGCGGCACATTTGATGGCTTCCCCCCAGAGAGATAATGGTAGAGATGAGTGACTTATCATGCTTCTAACCATATCTTTTAGTGTTCGGTTCCGTCTCTCAGATACACCGTTCATGCGAGGTGAACCGGGCATAGTGTATTGAGGGACTATTCCATACTTCTCTAGGTACTGTGCAAAGGGTCCTGGACGTTGTTCACCCGATCCGTCATATCTACCATAGTATTCACCACCACGGTCAGATCTAACGGTCTTAATGCTTTTACCAAGTTGTTTCTCAACCTCGGTCTTAAAAGTTATGAACTTGTCCAAGGCCTCAGACTTTTCATGAAGAAGATACAGGTAACCAAAACGAGAGTAGTCGTCGATGAATGATATAAAGTACCGCTGCCCGTTCCACGATTCCTGTGGAAACGGTCCACAGATGTCGGTATGTATCAACTCTAAGACTTCTTTCGCTCTATATGCTCCTTTCCTTTTAACTTTGGTTTGTTTCCCTTTGATACACTCGACACATATACCGAAGTCAGAGTAATCAAGGGGGCCTAATAAACCTTCAGCAACAAGCTTGTCCATCCTAACTTTGGATATATGACCTAACCGCTTGTGCCACAGTTTAGAAGATCTTTCAGATTTAGTAATATTGTTTGGTGTACGTTGTGTATTCATAGAAATATTGTGATTATTAATAGTATTCAACAAATACAAATTATCCTCTTTAATCAAATTTCCATTTCCAACAATCATATTATTTAGAGAGAGTGTAAAACAATTGTTTCCCATCAGACAAGAGTAACCTTGCAAGTCTAAAACTGGAAAAGAAATTAAGTTCCTTCGAAAAGTGGGAACATACATTACATCCTCTAAAAATAATACATGTCCAGTGGAAAGTTTTAAAGAAAAATCACAAATAGCTAAAACATCACATGAGCTCCCGTTTGCTGTGAAAATGGATCTTTCATCATCACTTAGCATCCTGCTCTTTGACGTACCCTGCAAAGAAACACAAACATGAGTTGTTGCAGCCGAATCAACCCACCAAGTATTCCTTTTCACAGAAACTATATTACTTTCTGAAACAACCAAAGATGTGGGAGTACCTTTGCTTATCATGTAAGCCCGGCGTTTCTCACAATCCTTCTTCAGATGTCCTTTCTCTTTGCAGAAAAAGCATCGACCTACAGTCGATTCCTCAGGCTTTTTCTTCTTTACCGGACCTTGACCTGGTCCTTTGCCATCTGCTTTCCGCTTGGGTCCTGCCTTATTAGGTGATGTAATCACATTAGCCTCAGGCGCTGTGCCTTTAAGTCTTTCCTCCTCCTGTGCAGCGTGGGAAATCAACTCATTGATATTCCACTTTTCTCGCATGCAGTTATAGGTGGACTGGAAATACTTAAACCGGTCTGGCAGCGAATGAAATGTGAATCCCACTATGCATTCCTCAGGTAAGTCTAAACCGATTGCCTTTAACTTTTGGCCAATCATCGACATTCCCAGAATGTGCTCCCGGATTTTACCTTTGCCATTATACTTTTTGGTAGCTAGCTCGATGAGCAAACGCTGCATCTCTACCTTTTCATTTTTGGCAAAGGCTTTCTCAATCTCCGTGAGAAAAACCGAGGCAGTGGTAACACCTTTAGGGACAGCCCCACGCAATGCTACTGGTATACCCTGTAACATGAGCGCCATGCATAACTTATTTGACCTTTCCCACTTTTCATCAGCCTTAGTTTCATCCGGTGTACTTTCCGGACTAAGGGGAGATGGTTTGGGAGTTATCAGTGCATAGTCGTAATCATGTACAGATAAAAACAGCAACATTTCTTCCTTCCACAATTGGAAGTCCGAACAATCCAACGTCGTTGGACGATTCCCCAAAAAATTATAACCCATGGATACTATAATAAGAACAATCAACACAAAACACATTTAGCATATTGACATATTTCTGATAACATATGCATGAATATGACAAATACATGTAAAACATAAAATTCATTGATAATAGATACCGGAGGGCAAATCATACTAACATGCAATTTTATGAGTTTGAGAAAAAAAATAGCATGATCATTATTTTAATTTTCTAAGTACCAATGAGACCTTCCGGAGGGCCGATGTCATTTACTTAAAATTAAAATCAACACAACAACTATTTTCTGTTATTTTCTCCTGTTCATGATTAATTTAAACCCAAACGTGAACCTTCCGGAGGGCCGATAATATTTGAATTTAAATTAATCCCCGAACCTTTCGAAACCTAGGATCCTTAAGAAAATTAATTTTAACCTTCCGGAGGGCCGATTAAATTAATTTCTTAATTTCACCTACCGGCTACGAAACCTTAGTCATGCATCGTCATTTAATCATTCACACATATACAATTTAATTCACAAATACACATACAAAAAAATATCAAAGTATCATTTTTGTGAAATATATTGTTCAAATATTTTCAAATTAATAATTTTTTTTTTTTTTTTTTTTTTTTTTTCAAAAAAAAAAAAAAAAAAAAAAAAAAAAAAAAAAAAATATTTTTTATTATTTAACTTAATATTTGCAGCAGCCTGCACGTGCAGCAGGCTGCTGCAAATATTAAGCCCTGCTGCAATTTGCAGCAGGCGCAGCAGTCTACCGCTGCTGCAAATTGCAGCAGCTTACCTGCCTGCTGCAATTTGCAGTAGGCTGCAGGTCCTAAACGGGCCCACCAATTGTTTTGGGTGGGTCCAGCCTGTATTTATATGCTGTTATTATCGTTTGGGTATTTTTTTGTTGTCCCTATTCTTTTGGGGCTACTGTGTTTATCGCCGGACAGCCTTCGGTCAGCGTTAACATCAGGGGTTAAGCTGTCGATGAGCCACTGTCCCAATAATTTTGATTTTATTCGTTATTTAGGGTTGATTTGATGCTAATTTTGGGATAAAAATTCTAGACATCAATAAACCCTAATTTTACCCGAAATAAAAAAAAAAAAAAATCCCCAAACTATAAAAATTGCAATTTCCTAATAATAAAACATGTGTTTCAATACAATAAATCACATAACATGCTTTTCATACAATCCCTAAATCCATGCCCTACCAATTCAATTAACACATAATCCCAATGACATGGATTCTTTACGATTAAGAAAAATATGCATCTTTGTCTATCAATACTCAATTTGATTATTCTACTGAATCCAAAAAGGGTTTATTTGGCTCTGATACCATTGTTATATATTATCCGAAATCGCATCAGATAATATATAACAAATCGCGGAAAAAAATAATAAAACCCTTTTTGTTAGATTCATCTATAGAATAAACAGAAGATCAAGAATACTTACGGGTTTGCCTGCTGCTATCCATCTAGTATTCTCTAGCGTTCTTTAGCGATTCCACGTTCTCCGGCGATTCCGTTTATGAAACTAAGAGACCTGCAGAATCAGAATAGATAAGAGAGAAAAGTTTCCAGACACTAAGGAAGCGGCCGTATTTCTGATTAGGGTTTAGAGTGATGAAATACCTAAACCTAGCCCCTTATTTATAGATTTTACAATGTGAAGCCCAACATTGTAAAGCCCATCCTATGTTACTTCCTTGTGTCCGGGACCATAACCCAATAAATTGATAATTCAATTTATATCCCTGATTTATTAATTCAGGCTTAAGTGTTGAGATTTGGGCCCTCTTCATCACAGTGCCCAAATTCAACCCGGTTACCACACTTGAGCCCATAACGCCTTTTTACCCATAGGTCCAATTTAGTTAATTAAATAATTAACTCGACTACTTTTAATTTGGACTTCCTTAAGACAATAACCGAATATGTTTATTTAGCATATCGGTCCAAATTATTATTAGTCTATAAATATATTAAATAAATATATTCCAACAGCTGAGCCATTTATTATTGCTCGACGCGCTAGGAGCATGGATTTCAGGCACTCGACATCGTGAAAACGTCGATGAACGAGAAAGAGGACACCAATGCATCGGACAGAGGCTCGAAAAGAGGTTCACATCTGTTGAGGAAACATAACGACTAGCCCATAACGCCAACGGACTGGTGGAAATAGAAACAAAAAATGACGACGAAACAGAGGGAACAAATGACGGCGATGAGACTTAGGGAAGACAATGAGAGTGAAAGAGACGAATGAAACAAACGGTGACGACGCCGTCGATAGAAGAAGAATCTGGAGAAACTAGGAATGTTCGCAACTCAGACGTTAAGGTCGAGAAAGAAAACAGATAAAATCGACCGGAAAGTTGCACAGATACCACCACCTTGGGCACATGGCTGTGGTGGTCGGAGGAAAAACCGTGAAAATCAGAGGCATCTTCGATAAATAAAAGAAGACGTAGAATCATGACGACAACGACGAACTAGGTTGAAGCTTCTGTTCTCAGATCTAGAAGGAGAAAGAGCCGTTGCTATAAAGGGTAGTAGATAATTTTATGGGCAAAGCTAAACTGAGACCCCATTTGGCTATAATGAGACCCTTCTATAATGAGACCCCATTTGGTTATAATGAGACCCAAAAAAGACCCATTAACCCCTAATATAAAAGCCGTATTTTCAGCGAAAAACCTCTTTTCTGAAAATCTTCTCTCTTCTCTCTAACAAAAGCTCTCATTTAGGCGTTTAGGGTTTATGTTTCATTTCGAGGTATAGCTGTTATTATGTATCCAGTTCGAGTATTGTTTCTTTTTATTTGATTTCGGCTAGTATGAATGTGTTAGCTCGTTCCAAATTAAATTTCTTGAGAGTTAAATTACATTTGCCAGGGATTATTTTAGAGAGAGAAAACTTGAAGGTGTTTTAATACCCTTCTAAACTCTCTTTCTTTCCGGTTCATCAATTTCTCAAAACATCAGAGATTGCAAGTTGTTGCTTCTCCTCTGCGAGCTAGGGTTTTCTCTCTGATTCACAAAGAAGTAATCGAAGATGGGGCACTCTAACGTATGGAACGCACATCCAAAGACATATGGTCCTGGATCTCGTGCTTGTCGTGTGTGTGGTAATTCTCATGGGTTGATCAGGAAGTATGGGCTGATGTGCTGCAGACAGTGCTTTCGCAGCAACGCCAAGGAGATTGGATTCATCAAGTATCGTTAAGAGATCTGGGGTATGCTTCAGCAGGCTATTTAAGTTTTGGTTTTTGTTTTTTAATAGAAATGTTACAGACTGGTTTATGAAGATGTAATTGGCATTAACAATTTGGTTGCCTAGCCCACTAAACAAAGTCTCTTTTTATGTGATGGTAATTGCACCTGCTTGATCTATTACCCAGCTATTTGTTAAAAAAAGAAAAAGAAAAGTTGTTGCTTCTCCAGAACACCTAATCAGCAAGGCGAAGCATAAGATAACAAAGCAAGAACGAGACCCTTTTTATCGCTTTAATCGAAGATTGACACAGTAATCGAAGTTTGATTTTCGTTCTTGAAGATGGAGAGCAGTTCAGGGAGAGAGAGAAACAGTGGAAGCAGCAGCATCAGTGCCCAACGCCTAACGCTGGCGGAAGTGGTGGCCGATTGTACGAAACGGTGGTTCAATGCCAGTGATTCCGATTCCGATGAACTGAGGCAGATTCTTAAGTAGATGAAATAGTTGCCTCCATTATTTTTAAACAACTGATTCGGAGTTTCTAGCCAAAGTCTTGAATTATGTGTATGAATTATTTATAAAATCACGTGTTGACTCTTCTTAAGGTTGCTGTACTAAAAATAATTGAGAGAGAAGTGAGAAAAGTTGGTTTTACTTTAAAACTGCCCTTATAAATAAAAGGCAAAACGGACATTTCATATTAAGAAAAAAAAAATTTGCATTTGGGGTCTCATTATAGCCAAATGAGGTCCCAATATAGCCTTGCCCTAATTTTATTGTTCTTCTGCTGAATTTGTATTTTTTTGGGGTTATAACTGTATTTCTTTTTTTCTTAATACATTTTTATATTTATTTAAGTTTACTAAGTTTAACGGTTTAAGATAACTTTTTTATATTTCGTCAATGCAAATAAATTAGATAAAAGTATTCATATTTAAAAAAAATAACAATCTATTTAAAAATAAAAAATATAATTAAATAAAAATAAACTATTACTATATACATTATCAAGTGTCTCGTTAAATACGTATATTTCAAATTGTAGCTCGGAAAAAAAAATATAAAAAAGTACCATCGGTTTTGTTTCTTTAAGATCAACAAAGCTAGATCTATTAATGATCTTTTTTAAATTCTTTTTTTTCACTAGACTCAATAACCGTGGTCTCGCATATTTATCATCAAGTAGTACATGTCTCACATCTCTCCTTTTTATTATGATTGGTCTCACCTCTATCCACTCTCATCATGCTTGGTTTTTCCTATATCTACTCCTATCATGTCTGGTCTTGCCTCTATCCACTCTCATCATGTCTTGGTCTTGCATGATTTAATAATGCATGATCTCTCAACTTTATCATGTATAGTTCCGCATGATTTAATAATGTATGATAACTCAATTTTATCATGTCTACTCTTGCATGATTTAATAATGGATGGTCTCTCAACTTTATCATGTTTGGTCTCGCATAATTTAATAATAACTGGTTTTGCGTGATTTGATGATAAAGATACGAGACTAGGATTACTAGGTCTGGCGATGATGATGATAATAATAATAATAATAATAATGATAATGATAATAATAATAATAATATAAATGGCAATAGTTTTGTTTGTCTTAAAAACACAAAGTGGATGATACTTTCACATATTTTTTCGAGCTCGAGTTTGAAAGATACAAACTTTGTTTAAAATAAAATAAAAATTAAGAAAAATAAGCTTTGGTTCAAAGAAGAAGAAGTGGTTACGTAGCTAGTGATGAAACATGAGTATTTGAGGTATTATTAGAAAATTGGATATCTTGTTTGAGTGAAGCACCTAAAATGGGTATTAGATATGTTATAGTTATATTTGATGTACTAGATGGAAGTAAATATTAATGTTGTGTACATTTGCTTATATTTTTCTATAAATAATTCAAAACAAGAATTTTATCTTTTATCTTTATTGGAATGCATGAAGCAGTAATTGAGGTCGATGTAGGAGTTTCTTCTCCCTCAAGATTCTTCCTTTTGATTTCTAAGAAGGGTATTTTCCTTCCTCATTGATTTTCTATTAAGCCCATCCTGCCTTTTTTTTTGCCACGCCTTGCCTTGCCTAAATCCCCCGTCAGCTGTATCTCTTGTTTTTTGTCGTCTTCAAAGCATTGTTCTTTGTTCTTGAAATTTCCTGGTTGCTTGACAGTTTTGCTTATCAAAGCAAAGATATCTCCTAATTCATAATCTGCGTTTTTCCTTCATAGAAAATTATAAACAATTTTTATCTCCTAGAATCAGAATTCCCGACTCTCACTAGGCAAAGGGAATCCACAGAAGCCAATCAAAACAGAATACAGTCCTATGCTGAGTTACTCAAGCCAATTGGCAATGAATATAAAGCAGAAGATATACAATACAAAAAAGATCATATCTCTCTTCAATTTTCAAAGAAAGATAAGGAGAAGTTGATGGCTTCATCAAAATACATGTTAATTGGAAAATTTTCTAATGGTATACCAAAGAAGTCTATGTTTAATCAGTTTTTACAAGATCGCAAGTTTAAAAGTGAATACAACATTTCTACATGTGATCCTCACCATGTACTTTTGGAATTATCTATTTAAAAAACCTCTGCAAATTGTGAACTATAAGTGTCTAAACAATAGGTCATTTAGTGATGAGGTTTCTGAAGTGGATGCCAGAATCTAATCCTAAAATTATGAGTCATATTTCTCATGTCTGCCTTAAAATATCAAGAATTCCAGAATACTTTTACAATGAAGCCATTATTAAATCGATAGCTGCATCAATAGGTCTGCCTATTAAAACTTGGACGCCACGGGAGAACAGAGCCTTATATAATGATTGCTATATTTGGTTAGATATGGATGTTATCAAGAGAATTCTGGACAGTGTCTGAGTCGGATTTGGTAACAATTAAGGTTGTTGGTTAGAGTTGGGATACAAGAACATCCCATATTACTGACTTTATTGTAAACATATTGGTTATAGTCAAGAAAAATGTACGAAGCTTTCTCAAAAAACCATAAAAACAATAAAGACGTAATATATTTTATTAAACCTCCCAAAGATTATCAAAAATCCAATTATAATCAAATCCATGAGGAAACTGCCTTACACAAGGAAAATGATCAAACCTGGAATGGGTCATCTTTTGAATTGACGAAATTTGATGGCACTAATCCTAAACCTCCAGAAATAAAACAACAAAAATCAAGTCGATAATCATCAAGACACAAACAACAAATACTGATAAAAGCCAAAGAAAACATGACATGTTCAATAATAAGAATCAAAACTGTGAAAAGTCTTCTGTTCAGCTTACTAAAATAACAGTCAACAATTCTTGGAAAGGTATCTCAGAAAGTCCTGGCAAAGACAAAAAAACACATTAGTTCGTGAAAAAAGGAAGACATACTTGCAATGAAGAAGATGTAATTGAAGCTATAAATTCATTAGACTTTGACTACAACCTTATTCCCTCTGATGAATCTGAAACCATTTGAAAGGGAAATCACACTCCTAACAAAGACAATGTTGGTATCCTTCTAGCTACTCATGTTCTAAAGATAAAATAAGTAGATACCAGCTTCTAAAAACTCTTGAACAAAAAGTTGAAGAAAGCAAGACGCAACAAGAAAAAATAAACCTTTAGTTATTAAGTCTCTGCAGTTGGTCGAGGCCAAAATGTCTTCTTTTAAAAGCCCCATGTGATTAACGATCTTTATTGGAATATCCGTGGAGTTGGTAATAAACCTTCTTTAAAAAAGCTCAAGTCAATTGTCAAGAAAGAGAATATCAAGCTTCTTTTCATCCTGAAGCCTATGGTCAACAGTAATAAGATAAATTATATTCCTTCTAATCTTATTTTCACTCACCATTTTGCAAACATCTCTAACAAAATATGGATGATTTTGTTATTAATGAATTGATTGATAATGCTCAATGTAATCAGACTGACATTAAGCATTATAATTGTGATAAGGTCTTCTATGTTACTTCTGTTTACGCAAAGTGCCACAAATGAAACATAATCAAGCTCTGGAATATCCTTAAGCTAATTATTGCCTCAGCTAAAGAATGGATGATCCTCAGTGACTTTAACTCTATCAGGAATCCTTATGAGAAGCTTGGTTGTTCTTCATTTTGTAATTAAAATATTGATGAATTTAATGATATGATAATAGATTGTTTTTTAGATGATGTGTGCTTTTCATGTACAAAATTTACATGGAGAAACAAGACTAAATGGAAGCACCTTAATAGGGTTTTATTAAATCAAGACTGGACTGATTATTTTACTGATACAAAGGTTTACCACATGGCTCGTACGTGTTTAGATCATATACCAATATGTATCACCATTATAAAAGACAGAACTAAGCATAATAAAAGCTTCAAATTTATGAATATGTAGATTATGGACAAGAACTTCATCAGCTTTGAAGAAGATAAATTGAAGTAATACATGAATAGCTTTCCCTTATACATCTTTTAGAATCAAATCAAAAGACTTAAAGTAGCTTTGAAAGATTGGAATATAAGATATTTTGGTAACATATTTGACAAAGTGTTGATCACTAAATATAATGTTAAAGCTTGTGAAGCAAGATACTAGATTTCTAACAACAATGAGGATACAAACAGTATGTATAAAGCAACATCTGATAATCTTTTAGCCCTTACTATGGAAGAATATTATTGGAGACAAAAGTGTTATGCTAGCTGGATAATAGACGAAGACGGAAATACTAAAGTGTATCACAACTACGTCAATAAAAAAAGAAAAAATGCAGAATTTATAGTATTAAGCTGAACAACAGATGGATCATTGATGAAGATATTATTAATACATCTGTTGCAACCTATCTTCTCACTCTTATCTTGACATAGAAGAAGAGTTTAATTGCATGAACAATAGTATTTTTAAAGTTTTTCCTTTAATAAATGATGCAGATAACAGCCTTTTGCTGGCTAACCCTACTGAAGAGGAAATTCTGAGCATGATTCAGAATCTCAAGCCTTCAAGTGCTACTAGCTTGTATGGATTTAATAGGTGTTCGTTCTTACTTGTTAAAAAATTATCAAAAACGACTTATGCAATACAATGTCATCCTTCGTTAATGATCAAAACATCCCTAAGGGTATTATGGCTAATGTAATTTATTTTTATTAATAAATATTGATAATCCTACTTTTTGGAACCATTTTTGACCAATAAGTTTGTATATTATCATGAATAGGATAATGTCTAAGCTTCTTAATAATAGATTTTCTATTTTATTGCCTAAACTAATTTATGAGGTGCAGGGAGCTTATGTGAAGGATAAATCTATCCATGATACCATCCTCATTACCAATAAAGTAGTCCATTATCTAGGCAGGAAAACCAAGGCTGGAAACATTATAATTAAGGTTGATATGTCTAAGGCTTTCGATAATATATCTCACAGTTTTACCATCAAAGTCCTTCAATTATATGGTTTCAATCAAAAGTTTTTCAATCGAAGTAGTAACCTTATAAAGTATATCTTTGTTTCCGTTATTATAAATAGTAAATCTATTGGTTTCTTTAAGTCTAAGAGAGGTGTTATACAATGGGACCCTTTGTCTCCTAGTCTCTTTATAATAGCTAAAGAAATTCTGTTAAGAGGTCTTAAATCATTGTTTGAATCTAATAAATTTTTAAAATTTTCAAGCAAAAGCAAAATTATAATCCTTTGTTTAGTGTCTGGTGACGTCCTATTAAATTTAATAATGGTTAAGGTTCTTCAATGGAAATTATAAATCATATTTACAGGTTTACCGAGATATTTGAGGTCGGGCTCTTAAAAAAGACAAAACAAGGATAATCACTTATGTAAACTTATCTCATGACATGATCAGATCTCTAGCTATTCAAACAAGTTTCACCACTGGCTACTTACGCACTACTTACCTGGGAATCATCTCAGCCCGCCTACAAATTTGTTAACTTATTTCCTCTACCAGATAAAATCATAGAAAAAATATCTGAGTGGGAGGGAAATAAGTTATCATATAGAGGTTTATTAACTTTAGTTAATTCTGTTCTATTGTCTATTCCAATTTTTTGGTTGCAGACCTACTATTTTCCTAAGTCAATCATATCAAATATAGATAGGCACTTCGACGGGTTTCTTTGAAGTTCTAACGATGAATCTAATAAGATGCACTGGTCCTCCTGGTCTAATATCTCTAAAACCTTTAGTGAAGGTGGCCTAAACATGAGAAGTATCTGTGATATCCAAACAACCTTCTCTTACAAGCCGTAGATCAGATTTAGAGAGAATGATTCTCTTTAGGCTAATCTTCTTCACAGTATCTATTGCAAGAATAAACACCCTCTTCAAATTAACTTCTCCAGAGTAGGTTCCCAAACCTGGAAAAGGTTGGCCAACAATAAAAACTTTGATGAGAAAAACATTAGGTGGATTATGGGAAAAGGAAATGTGGATTTATGGCTAGATAACTGGTTTGGAAAGTCATCTCATCAAGTTTAATAATGATTATGATAATAAATGGTTCACATGTTTTACTGTTAAATCTGTCTAGGACAATAATTCTTGGAATTTGAAAAAGCTTAGCCCTTTAATATATGCTTCTAACAATGATATAATTTCCTAGCTTAGAATTAAGGATTATGCAAATGATATTATATACAAATCCCTTCTAAACATGATATTTTTAATTATTAAGGATACTTTGTAGGTTATTAAGCCTAGTTATAACAAATATTCTTTTTATGAAAATATTTAGAATTAGATCACTCCTCATTAGTGTTCATTCATAGTTTGGAGGCTCATTCAAAACAAGCTCCTTGTTAATTCAATCATGAAATCCAATCATTTTTTGATTGTTTTCAAATGCTAGTTTTGTCATAACTTGGAAACTAAGGGTCATCTATTTGTCCTTTGTTATTTTGTCTGGAATATCTGGTCTCATTTTGTAGATATTCTCAAAGTTAGAATCAGTAATTTCATGACTGCAAAGCACATGATTCGAACATGGTTTTGGTCATCTCCTAACAAGATTCATAACAATACTATTGTACCAGTCATCATAAGTTGGGTCATTTGGCAAAAAATGAATAATGTCAAGATCAAGGGTGACTCTTCCTCTGTAACATCATCATTCAAATACATAACTAATATCATATCAAGCACGGATCATTCGAACCTCCTCAAGAATAAGCATTGGAAAAGTAGTGAAGAAACAATTATTACCTTGGGAAATTTCAACCATTTTAAGGTGAAAAAGAAATCTCCTATCTCTCTTGGCTTCCTCTCTTTCTAGACAGATTTAAACTCAATTATGATGCAAGCTATCTAGCTTCTGGAGAATTGAGCGATGCCATCTTAATTTGTGACAATTAGGGAACCATCAGTCATGGATATGGTAACATTTATGGGAAACTTTCCTAAATTAAAGTTGAAGCTTGAGCTTTTTATGATAGTCTGTAAATCTGCAAGATTAAAGCATTAAGTGAAGTTGATATCAAAACCGATTCAGAACTTTTTGAATATCTTCTTTCCTCTGGTCATTATCGAAACCGATTCAGAGATTATGTTCTATAAAGTATAAGAAACTTGATTTCACCTAATATGATTCTTCATCATATTTACAGAGAGCAAAATCGAGCAACCAATTAGCTTGCTCGATGGACTCTAAGATGCAAAATGAAAATTTATTATGAATCATTTAAAGCTCCTGATTAATTAAAATCTATTACCTTTCTTGAAAGTCCGTCTAGGTTATTTTAGAATTGATTGATTACTTTTCTTATCTGATCTTTTCTGAAGATTTAAGAAAGTAAGTAGTTGTTCTGTTTCAGAAGCCTTCAAAGGTCTTGTATCAAAGTTTCATAATTGGAAAGCTCATCAATGTTGCTCATCATTGATTATCATCTTCATCTTCAAAGTATTCTTTCTTCTTGTAGAAGATTTATTTCTCTTGTAAAGCCTTGTTATTAAGAATCTCAATCGTTATTCTCCTCTGTTTATCTGATCTCAAATCTTCATTCAATTAAGCATGGTCCTATGAAAATATGTTTATCTCAGTTGGAAGAGTTAGAATAAAGTCTATGAACTGGAATCTTCATCTTCTAATTTAGGAGGGAACTAAAACTTTATTTTTTGGCTTGACGCCTCTTTGTAAGTCCTTAATTTAGGACGTGATGTTTTTTTATTAATAAATCTCTTAGCTTTCATAAAAAAATAATTTTATCTTTGGTTGTATTTTAGAACATGTTTTATTTGAATTTGTATTTTTTGGGTTCTATGTTCATTCTTATATTTATTGAAGCTTGCTAATCTTAACTACTTTAAACAATAAGGTGTTCTGTGTTTCGTTAATAAATATAAATTATATAAAAATATTTATAGTTTAAAACAAAAAATATCAACCTACTTAAAATTGAAAAATATATTTAAATAAAAATAAACTACCCATAAGTATCTAGTCAAGTTTCTCATTACCACATAATATCCAAAATTGGTAAACTACCAATAATTAAGATGACTAAAATGAAAAAGCACAATTAACCCTTTTTTTAACCAAAAACTTTTATAATCTACTTTTTTTTAAGTCCGTATCTTTCAAACTATAGTTTGGAAAACAAAATCAGAAATTACCATTGGCTTTGTCCTTTTAAGACGAACAAAACTAGATCATGAATGATTTTTTTGATTTTTTTGCATGACCCAGTAGCCTTGGTCTCGTATATTTATCATCAAGTAAGACATGTCTCACATCTCTCCGTTTTATTATGACTGGTTTCACCTCTATTTACTCCCATCATGCCTGGTCTTGCATATATCCACTCCCGTCATGCTTGGTCTTGCATGATTGAATAATGCATGGTCGGCTAAAAATCACCATTAGTCCTCCATGTTTCACATTTGTATCAAACTAATTTATATATTCATTTTTTTACCACTAATTCGTTATGTTTCAGAAATTTACATTAATAGCTTATCCGCATATGTGAATGCTGATAAACTGACACATAACAATCCAAACATCAAAATTTGTCTCACTATTGGTCCCTTAAAGATATTTCCAATTATACCCCTTTTATATACCCAATCATAATTTTAACTAATTTACCATTTACTTTATTTTTTACCTTTATTATTTAATATAATATTGGACTAGATCGGGTTAAACTATAAACCCAACAACCCAACTTAAATAGGCTCAATTAACCTACCTAACATCCATCACCCAAATCATAACCCATAACATACCCAAAACCCAAAAATCCAGTTCAATACGGAATTCCTAATTCTTATTCTAAAACCTTGATTCCACGTACCTTTTTTCTACTTACTATTTTCACTCTACCAACCCTAAATCTCCAATTACCATAACCTGATTGAAACTTTATTAATAGTAATCCCCAAATACATATTTGTATTGTTTTGTTCAACTAAAGAGAGAAAAAAGAACCAAACATAAGTTATATTATTTAAAGTTTACAATTATATGTGACAAAGAAAAACTATTGAATAACACAGTAAGTTTTGGGCAAAAAATCTTATTAAAGATTGTTTAATTGAATCAACTTGATTTTGTTATATTCATTTTTCTAATTCAATTTATTTTGTTATCTCTGAATTAAACTTAAGTTGGGGTTAATTAAGTTGGATGTTGGGTAGGTTAATTAGACTTAATTAAAATGGATTGTTGGGTTTACAGTTTAATCTGGTCCAGCCCATTACTATACTAAATTAATAAACGAAGAAAATAAAGTAAATGATAAATGGGTAAAAAATAAAGTAAATGGTTTGGTAAAAATTATAGTAAATAGTAAAACTAGGTGGCAACTCACTCGGAAGATGATATAGCCTATAAAGTTTAAACACAAACCTTTATTATTTTATTTTATTTTATTCAAATATCTTATATTATTCAAATAAAATCTAATTATATTAAGATTTGATTTTATTTTATTTTAGAATATTTATTTTATTTCCTTGTATTCTAATTTAGGGTTTTGAGAAGGTCTTATATAAAGCATCATATGCCTTTGACTATTTTAAGTGTTTGGAATAATATATTTTTTATCTATGAAAATTTTAGTCTTTGATACCCTTCGATTAGGGTTTCATCATGTTACCCTTAAATTAGGGTTTCATCTATGGTTACTTCTTGTTCTATTTCCGCCATATCATCAGTTTAGTATCAGAGCCTCAGTTCCTGTTATGGGGGAAGCATGTTTCTAAAGCCTGATTATTCTGATTCAAGGTTGAAAGAAGAGAACAACATCCATGGTTTTGAAGATCTCGAAGATCGTTTGGTATGCATGAGACATACCAGCCGTTTCAATGATGATCGTATGGACCGGTTACTGAAGGAGTTTAAATTGGCTACCAATCGTCGAATCAAGGTAAAACTTTCTTATCGAGATGTCATCTCAGGCTATGAAGAGGTTTTGAAGACCATTTTTTTCATCAACTCGACATGGGGATATTGTCTTCAGACTATGAAAACGTTTTCGAAACTAATTTTTTTCATCAACTGGATGACTTCAATGTGACTTCTAATAAGGAACACTCGAGAAAAATTTATCTTATTCCGATAAGGTCAACAATTAGAATTCTCAAGGTAACAATTGAAAAGATAAAATAAAATAATTATGGTTGTTGATGGTGATGGTGCTGTGAATTCGAGGACGAATTCTTGTGATGTAGCCCATAAAGTCTAAAGACAACCCATTCTTATTTTATTTTATTTTATTCAAATATCTTATATTATTCAAATCAAATCTTATTATATTAAGATTTTATTTTATTTTAGAAAATTTATTTTATTTCCTTGTATTCTAATTTAGGGTTTTGAGAAGCTCTTATATAAAGCCTAATATGCCTTAGATTATTTTAAGTTTTTGGAATAATATATATTTTATCTCTGAAAATTTCATTGTTTGATACCCGATTAGGGTTTCATCATGTTACCCTTAGATCAGAGCAACGATACCAAATTGATGACGCAGCGGAAATAAAAGAAGAAGAAACGATAGATGAAACCTTAATTTAAGGGTAACATGATGAAACCCTAATCTAAGGGTATCAAAGAGTAAAATTTTCAGCGATAAAAAATATAATATTCCAAAAAATTAAAATAATCTAAGGCATATGAGGCTTTATATAAAAGATTCTCAAAACCATAAATTAGAATACAAGGAAATAAAATAAATACTCTAAAATAAAATAAAATAAAATCTTAATATAATTAGATTTGATTTGAATAATATAAGATATTTGAATAAAATAAAATAAAATAATAAAGGTTTGTGTTTAGAATTTATGGGCTACATCACCAGAGGAAAGGGTATAATTGGAAATATATTTTGGGGACCAATAATAAGAAAATATTTGGATGTTTGGGATGACACATGTCAACTTCTAAGGATCCACATGTGCGGAGGTACTAATAATACAAATTTTTGAAACATAAAAGATGAGTGAGAGAGACAAAAATGAAAATAAAGGACTATTAGTTACCAACGTGAAATATGAAAGATTAATGATGATTTTTAACCTCTCTCGTCTCTTAACTTTATCATGCTTGGTATTGCATGATTTAATAATGTATGTTTTCTCAACTTTACCATGCATAGTCTTGCATGGTTTAATAATGTATGGTCTCCCAATTTTATCATGTCTACTGTTAGATTATTTAATAATTTATGGTCTATCAACTTTATCATGCGTGGTCTCGCAGGATTTAATAATACTTGGTCTCGCACGATTTGATGATAAAGATGCGAGACTAGGGTTACTAGGTTTGGCGATAAAACAACAAAAAAAATTCAATAAATATCATCAATAGATATAGTTTTGTTCGTCTTACAAAAACAAAACCGATAGTACTTTCAGATCTTTTTTTCAATCTCCAGCTTGAAATATATATATATATATATATATATATATATATATATATATATAAAATTAAACGGAAAAGTAAGAAAATAAGCTTTGGTTCAAAGAAGGAGAAGTGGTTATGTAGCTGGTAATAATATTTGAGCTATTATTAGAAAATTGGATATCTTGTTTGAGCTAAGTACATAAAATGGGTATTAGATAGGTTAGAGTGATACTTGATGTACTAAATGAAATTAACCAAACAATAATTTTATATTAAAAATTAAAAAAACCAAAATAAAAAAAATAAAAAACTAAACAATATATTAAAAATTTAAAACTTGTCTTTAAAATTCAAAACATATATTAAAAAATTCAAGCTTTATTTTGAACAATTTGAAAGGTAGTTAAAAACTCAAAAAATCTTCCAGATGTTTATTATTATAATTTTGAAATTACATTGTTAATATTCAACCTTGGTTACATGTTATAAATAATTTAAATGATTGTATACGATAAAAGTATGTCTTCGATTTCATTTTTAAGGTAAGAGAGACAACAATATCGCTAAAAAATATTACGATGATAATATTGCAACCATTATCAATTTTCATGGTCCATTATTGATAGTTTACCATAAATCACGCCTCCCACCCCATAGGTACGATTTGATTTGTTTGGAAACCGAGTGTCCTTACGATCTTAGTCATCTCCATTTCCTCCCAATTTATTTTGTGTAATATTAAATGTTTGACTTCCTCCGTTGTCTTTCTTATGATTGGTGTTTATACTTTGAATGTTACAACCAAATAACTATCCATCTTTTCTGAACTTAGGAATATGTCTGAATTTTTCTGATTTTTCTGAATCTATCTTTGATTCCATTGGATAGTCCTTTGAGATTTCAGCGTTAACCGTAAGCCAGAGGGTCCCATTGGTTTCTCGATTAAAAAATCCTCTATTGCAGACTTTAACAACTCTCACTACCATTATAATTCATATGATTTGCGTGCGTCTAGTTACAAATTCTCTGGGTAAACAAACCCAGCATGATAGCCGTACTGCATCTAAGATTGATCGAAACCTAGTGATTAATGATTAAGATAATTATTTATCTATGTTTTTTTTTCATTTTACGAGCTAAACATCTTTGACAACTCTATTCTCACCCTCAAATTGGTATCCTCTTGCCCCATATTAAAAATTTATTTAAGTTTTTCAACTTATAAGAGTCTCATCCCAATTTTAAGAGTCTTGTCTCGTCTACTTGGAACTTTCCACTAGCAGTTGTTGTCTAAAGGTGAAGGTCATATAACATAAACTATTATATAAGAATAATCAAGTTATAATTAATAAATTTGATTTACCTTCTATTATATTCTTTAACTGATTTCAATAAAATAGGTCCAAATAGTCTAAAATCAAAAATCTTTATTAAAAAACAAATCCATTGATATCCAGATCACCCCCATTGAATATCGTCTAGATTTTCATCTCCAAAAATAATATCATCAAAAGAGATATCATCAAAAGAGATATCATCATTGATGTTAGGAGCAACCATAATGGCTTCGGTCTTGTGATCATCACAGGGTGCAACATCCTCAGTTGATTTTGATTTGTTAGTGATGGTTGACTCACTAACACTATTGATGTAAACCTGAAGAAGCGAGGGTTTCTGACGAGGGTAATGTTGTTGTTTTTTATTATTGCGACGAGAAATATTTGCTCTTTTAGTTGAATTCCAACGATTCTTAATACTATTTGCGGTTCGACCAGGTAGCCTTCGTGCAATTTTTTCCCATTGGTTTCCAAGCTCTTTGTGTGCTTCTATCAGACTTTTATCTTCATCTTCTGTAAAAGGATCCTTCTGCATTTATATAATTTGATGAGTTCATAACATATCTTGTTATGATGAAATAAAACCATTTATAACGAATACATATTAATTATGTTTCGGTGGGACGCATATTGTAAGAAGATTACCTATATCTATAACTATGAATCAACTAGTGTCCTCATTAAACATATATTTAGACACGTTTTGTAAGAAGTTCCATATCACGATTATTAGAGATTCTCTCACGGGGTTAAAGAAATGTCCTAATCTAAGAAATCTTGGAGTTTTAGGGCTAATGGATCAAACATTTCTTTGCGAGAGTTTGTTCAGATCTTATTTGTAATACACACACACACACACATATATATATATATACATATATATATATATATATATATATATATATATATATATATATATATATATATATATGTATATATATATATATATATATATATGTATGACGAGATGATCTCAAGTCATTGGATAAAATCCAACAGTCTAGATCAAATCAACTAAAATTATGATACGTAGGTTGTATCATTTATCACAAATGTCGATTCATTGGATGAGATGATCTGGTAAGATGATCTCAGTTCATTGAGATAAAATCCAACGATCTAGATGAAATCAATTAAAATCATGATATGTAGGTTTTATCATTTATCAAATATCGAGTCATTGGATGAGATGATCTCAAGTCGTTTGATAAAACCCAACAATCTAGCTCAAATCAACAAAATTATGATACGTAGGCTGTATCATTCATCACAAATATCGAGTTATTGGATGAGATCATCTCGTGAGATGATCTCAATTCATTAGAATAAAATCCAACGATCTACATTAAATCAATTAAAATTATGATGCGTAGGTTGCATCATTATCACAAATGTCGAATCATTGGATGAGATCATCTCGTAAGATGATCTCAATTTATTGGAATAAAATCCAACGGTCTAGATCAAGTCAATTAAAATTATGATACGTAGGTTGTATCATTTATCACAAATGCCGACTCAAAATTATTTTATTTTTTTTATTCAAAATGTAAGATTTCATCTCATAAATCTAAATAGGAGATGACCATCTCATTTTAAACACTCCTATATAGTGTAAATATATCTGAATAAGACCACATAAATTACTTGATAAGGAAAAAATTAGTTAAAATCAAAATCCATAAAATGTAGATTCTGAATACGTTTAAATATTGAGATAAACATGAGCAACACATCTTCGATCATGATAAAATATTCATCTCAAATTTTTTAAAAAACGTTTGATAATGTAGATCAACCGTTTTTATAATTATAATAATGTGAATTTTTCTATTCATCATAAATATTGAAACAAATTTGTATCACAAAATCTTAGTTCAAAAGTTAAGATTTTCATTTATGAATTTAATGATCAAATGAACATTCATACAAGAGATTTTTTATATAATACAAACAATTTAAATTATATTTAGGTATAGAATATATTTTTATTAACATAAATTAATAAAAAGAAATAAAAAATAGGATTCATATATTAAATGGAAATCTGATTTGGGGTATATAAAAAATATTCCCAATTGTTTGTTTTTTTACTTCAAGATATATTAATTACATTAATTGAAATAACAACTTGACTTGTAAGAGGAAGGTTATTCAATTTTAAATTAAAACTCCATCAATGCATGTAGATTGAAAGTAAAATTAATATACACATGAAAGAAACAAATAAAAAATATGCGATTGAACAGATAAAATTTAACGAGCAATAAATAATAATAGTTATTTATATTTTTGTTTTTATTAGGTGTTTTTATATAGCAAAGAATTTTAGTCATAATTTCATGTTTTTTATGCATGTTTTCTAAGATTACTCATAGCTGTATTTTTAATATTTTACCTTTTTTTCCTATAAATATATTTAATAAATATTATTTAATCTCTTTTTATCACCATTATTATAATTTTTTATTTTAAAAAATAAAAATTCAACAACCACTAAGAACAAAAAAAACCTTTATCTCCCGCCTCAAATGATTTTCCCATCTTTCTCGGCACTGCTTCCCTACTCTTCCCGGCAATGCTTTAGCAACGTCAGACCAGGTTCGAAATTCTGATCCCCATTCCGTAACAGTCTTAACCAATTGCCTGAAAACGATAAATAAATTATATACTTTTATATGTAAAAATAATAAAATTATTTTTATAAAAACAACAACATGGTTTTACCTGTCCTCTTCTTCAGACCAACGGTGTTTCGTCTGTCTATAATTTTCATTTTGCATCATCAATGGATTTCCATCATTACCTTCAGTTTGAAAAATAATATTTCGATTTTGACATAAATTAAAATTCAGCACCGGATTTTGAAAAAAAGTGTTTTCGATATTTTGAGACATACCACCTTGGTACATTATCCCAGCATCATTCATGACAAAACCTTGATTATAAGGATTTTGAAAAAAAGTGTTTTCAATATTTTGAGACGTACCACCTTGGTACATTATAGGAGCATCATTCCAGACAAAACCTTGATCACAAGGGTTTTTGTAAATACTATTTGATGCGGATGGTTTAAAACGATTATCGAACTGATTTTGCTGCATATCTTCTACAGAAAAATTAGGATTTGTGAAAGATAATTCGGTCATTGGATTGTAAAACTTATTGAATACATAGGAGAAATTTTGGTTATTCGAAAAAGAAAAACAGGAGTCAAACATGTTTGGTTTTGAGTTTGTTGTTGGTGTTATGGGATTGTTTTCATGTGCATGATTTGCACTGAATAAAAATCTATCCTTAAGGTATTCACCAAATTCCATTGAAGAAAACTAATAGGAATGATAAGAGAAAGATCTGAGAAAAGAAGAAGCAAGTAGAGATGGTATGAGTGTCTTTCTTTGGTAATGAAAGCTGGAAACTTTATAGCTGTGCATCCTTGTGAAAATTTAAACATTTATTACAAATTAGGTGTGGCTATTGATTGTTTATTTTTAATACAAAGGAATATTGCCTATTAAAACTAACAAAAGTAATATTATTGGTTAAAAATAATATTTTATCCCTTATATTTTTTGTTTATTTTATCTTTTACTGTATTTTAGGACATGTTTTATTGGTCTTTTTGTTGAATCTGTTCTTTCTTGGGTTCTAACTGCATTCTTTTTTCTTCTGGGGGCTTCTAACTGCATTGTTAAATTTATTAAAGCTTGCCAATCTTATCTACTTTAAACAACCAGCTGTTCATGTTTGGTAAAAAGAATAATAAATAAAAATATTTATAATTTAAGACAAAGAATAATAAACTACCTAAAATTGGAAAATGTATTTAAATAAAAATAAACTATATCAATAAATACCTAATGAAGATTTTTTATTACCGCACTAATACCTGAAATTGGTAAATTGTCCATAACTATCTCAACCAAAATAAAAAACCAAAAATAATTTTTTTTAAGCGGCGTTTTCATTTCTATTTTTTAAGTCCGTTCCATACTTTTTTGTGAACAACGTTTTTATTTCTATTTTTTAAATTTGTATTTTTCGAACTGCAGTTCGAAAAAAAAACAAAAAGTAGCATTGACTTTGTCTTTTTAAAGACCAATAAAACTATATATATATATATATATATATATATATATATATATATATATATATTTATATTTGTGAGATCCAATAACCCTAGTCTCTCATCTTTATCATCAAGTAGTACATGTTTCACATCTCTCCATTTTATTATGACTGGTCTCACCTGTATCAACTCCCATCATGCATGATATCGCCTCTATCCACTCTTATCATATCTTGTCTTGCATGATTTAATAAAGCATTATCGCTCAACTTTATCATGTCTAGTCTCACATGATTTAATAATGGATGGTCTCTCAACCTTGTCATGCTTTGTATTGCATTATTTAATCAGTGATAGTCTCTCAACTTTATCATGCATAGTCTCACATGATTTAATAATGTATGGTCTCTCAATTTTATCATGACTAGTCTTGCATGATTTAATAATACATGCTCTGTCAAATTTATCATGGTTGGTCTCGTATGATTCAATAATATATGGTCTAGCATGATTTGATGATAATGATGTAAGACTAGAGTTACTAGGTCTAGCGGAAAAAATCAAAATATATATTTTAACAAATATCATCAATGAATATAGTTTTGTTCGACTTTAAAAAAACAAAGTCGATGGTACTTTCATATTTTCTTTTTCGAGCTCCAATTTGAAAGATACAAAATTTTAAAAAAAAAATTAAAAGAACACGTAAGAAAACGAAGCTTTGGTTCAAAGAAAGATGCAAGAATAGAGTTACTAGGTCTAGCGGAAAAAAAACCAAAAAACATATTTTAACAAATATCATCAATAGATATAGTTTTGTTTGTCTTTCAAAAACAAAGATGATGGTACTTTCAGATTTTTTTTTTCGAGCTCCAATTTGAAAGATACAAACTTTTTAAAAATAAAATTAAAAGAAAAAGTAAGAAAATGAAGCTTCGGTTCAAAGAAAGAAAAATGGGTACGTGGTTAGTGATGAAGCGTGAGTATTTGAGGTATTACTAGAAAATTGGTCATCTTTTTTTAGTTAAGTACAATGAAAATTAGATATATTTGATTTACTCGATGGAAGTAAATATTAGTATCCGGTACCTTTCCTTATATTTCTTTATAAATAATTTGAGACAAGAATTTTATACTAAAAATTTAAATAAAAATTCAAAATATTATAAATCTATATATATATATATATATATATATATATATTATTACTTTAAAACTTGTCTAAAAAATTCGAAATAGATATAAAAAATTCAAACTTTATTTAAACAATTGGAAAAGTAGTTAAAAAATTCGAAACATCTTCCAAATGTTTATTAATTTTTTTTAAAGTATATTTTTGGAATTCAAAAATAGTTTACATGTGATAAATAATTTAAATGATCGTATGTTGCTGATTTTATTTGTAGAGTAAAAGAGACAACAATATTGCGATGATAATATTACGACCATTATCAATTTTCATGGTCCACTATTGATATTTTACCACGAATCACGCTTCTCACCCCGTACGAGAATTTGAATTGTTTGTAAGCTAAGTGTCCTTACGATCTCAGTCATCTCCATTTCCTCCCCATTTTTTTTTGTGATATTAAATGTTTGACTTCATTTGTGTTCTTTCACATGTTAGGTGTTTATGCTTTGAATGATATAACTGACTAACTATCCATCTTGTATAAACTTAGGAATATGTATAAATATGTATGAATCTATCTTTAATTTCCCTTGGATAATTTCAAGGCCATCCGTGATCCAGTGGACCACATCGGTTTCTCAAGTCAAAAACATTATTCCACTGCACACTTAACAATTGTCGCTACCATTATGAGTGATGTGATATGCGTGCGTCTGGTTACAAATTCTCTGACTATAAAAATCCATCTGGACAGTCGTATTGCATCTAAGATTGATCGGATCTTAGTGAGTACTGATTGAGAGGATTATTTCTCTATGTCATTTTTATTTCTCTATGTCATTTTCTACTTTTGGCACCTAAATGTATTTGACAACACTATTGTCATCCTAAATTTGGTATCCTCTTATCCCCACATTAAAACATTATTTAGTTTTTTCAACATATATCAGTTTCATCCCAATTTTAAGGGTCTTGTCTTATCTATTTGAAACTTTTCCACTAGTGACGGTGGCCTGAATATGAATCTCAGATAACATATACTATCATATAAGATTATTCGAGTTATAATTAATAATTTTGATATATTCAATAAAATAATTTACAAATATTTTATTCATAAACAAATCTATATATATCTAGATCACCACCATTTAAGACCATCTAGATTTTTATCTCCGAAAATAATATCTTGAAAAGAGATATCACCGTTGATATCATCAAACACCACAATAGATCTGGTCTTGTTATTATAACCATCTGCAACAATCTTAATACCTATTGAATTTTTACTTTTGTTTAACTCACTAGTACTTTTGACGTAAGTATGAAGCAACGAAAATTTATGATTAGGGTTAAATTTGTTGTTTTTTAATATTGTGAGGAGAAATATCTGTTGTTTATGTTGAATTCTAATGATTCTTAATACTATTTGCGGTTAGACCAGATAGCCTTCGTGCAATTCTTTTCCCCCCAGTTACTAGGCTCTTTGTGTCCTTCTATCATACTTTTATCTTCTTCTTCTTCTGTAAAAATATCCTTATACATTTATATATTTTAATAAAATTATAATATATCTTGTTATGATGCAATAAAACCAAATAAAAAAGGAATTAATTTTAATTATGTTTTGTTGGGACCCAGATTGTAAGAGGATTACCTATAGCCATAACTATAGATCCATTTATGCCTTCATTAAACATACATTCCTTCAAGTTTTCTAGTGTGATCCATATCGGGGCTATCAGAGATTCTCTGATGGGGTGTGATAATGATATAGAATATTAGGGGGCTTAAGTAATAAAACAAAGTCTTATATGACGAATATAGTTGGAGGATAGATTTTGAACTATTTTTAAATATGGGGGACTGAAATGCAGTTAACCCATTTTTATAATCAATTCAGTTATACTAAGTGAGAACACTTATAAATAAATGCGAAGGCTATGAATAACGGACAGACAGTTTCATTAGTTAAATCTTACTCTGACTTTTACTTTCTCTCTCTATAATCAAACTCTAAATTTATCTCTCAAGAACTAGACTCACACCCAAAAAATTCGTGACCATAGTGGGAGATATAGTCGATCGGTACCTTGATTTCATAATAAAAAACCAGAGATAATTGATTTTTTGATCTGTTATGTTGTTCTTGATCGATAATAGAACCATGAAATAAGATCTGATTTGCAAAGAGGAGAAAGTAAGGAAGATGATCAAGTTCCAATTCAGTAGACTCATTCAGACATTGAAGGTCGAATGAATCAGTTGCTGGATAAAATCACAATTCTAAATGATAAGTATGTTCAAAGAGAGCAAAATATTCAATATGGTAGGCTGAAATTTGAAGTGCAACAAGTAGAGGAGAAGTACGATCTGGAAAGTCAATCTGATCGATCTTATACAACTCGGTAGATTCGAAGTGATTGGAGGAACATACATTTTAAATTTGATAAAGAGAATCGTACCTCGCGGAAGGATAAAAAATTAAAGATAGGTATGTTAAGTCTAGTGATGATGAATTTGACAGTTCGACATCTGAACAAAAAAGGTATCTGGGATCTTTGAAAGAAGAAAGAAGCCGGCCTCAAAAATCGTGTATAGAATAGAAATTGAAAAGAGACAATGTGGCTCGTTATTTGAGGGAAACATAATGGTTTGAAGGAAATACATCGAAGCAATATACAATTATAGCTGACCAGAATTGGTACGATGTTATGGGATAAGGATGAGATGATCAGTATGTAGAAGGAGTATATTGGAGAAATTCACCTTCAACAACTGAGATATCAAACTTCCGAAACATTTTTACAATCTAAGGTATAGAAATTCGATGGGATGCAAGATCCCGATGACCACATCGAACAATTCAAGAACTATATGAGGAATTTCAAAGATGATGATAGGCTGGTATGCAAAGTTTTTTCTGAGATATTTAAAGGGATAACATTGAAATGGTACAATAGGATTCGGAGGGGATCTATTTCCAATTTTAAAGATTTCTATATAGATGTTTGACAACAGTTTGTGAGAAGTAAAGAAATACGAGAAAATAGAGACACTAAAATATAGTTTAAACAGTCTGGGAGAGAGAAGTTGAAAGATTATACCAAACGTTTCGTGTTAAAAAAGGCAGGATTAGATAATTGTGAAGAGTTAGTAGTTATGACTGCATTTCAACAAGGATTACTACAAGGTGATTTAGCAAATGAAATAACAAAGAGAAGAGAGTTGATTTTTAGAGCTCCGATGGCTCAAGTCAAGGATCAAATTAAAATGGGGGAATAAACTAGGGTCCGAGGAGTAGTTGGACCAAGTCAAAAGAACTAGGGACATGTGTCAAATAATCAAGGACATTCTTCGAGTTATTTGACATCTCATCCGAGTAATAACAATAATTTGCCTCTTCGAACTCGAAGATATCCAACGCAAGCTACATGGTATCAGTTTCAAAGACAAAAGCCAAATCAGTGGATAAGACCAGAGTATTATGCCGATATAACTGAGAATGTTGCTATGATTTATGAAAAGGCCAAATGATGTGTAAGCTTTAAAAATCCAGCTCTGATAAATAGATCAATAGAAAAGTACAACAACAAGTTATGTAGGAATCACAATGATATAGGACATGGTACTAAAAATTGTATAGCTTTGAAAAAGGAGGTGTAGATCTTCATAGATTTATAAAATTAGTTTATTTTGTTAAAGGGAAGAGTAATGGATCAAAGGCTGCAAGCGTATCGAATTCGCAAACAGCAAATTTGATTTCAAAGGAAGAAAATATGATGATTCTAAACTCCAAGTTCGATGAGTTTGAAACGAATTCAGATTATTTGGATACAGATCCAAATCGGTTAATTCTGATGGATGTAGATGAACTAGTGGATCAAGGACAAGTTCAAAGCTTATGTGAGTATTTTGAGTCATTGCCAATTTTGGGGGAAATTCTCTAACTCGTAACAATAATAGCTATAGGAAAAGGAATGTGTTAAGTTTAGTTACTTAAATAGAAGGAATGATGTGTACCCACTTGTATGGAAAGAAAAATATTCATTTTATTCTTTTCAATGAAGATTATTTGAGAGGAATTGCAGATTCTCATGAAGATGCAGTGGTAATTGGAGCAGAAATAGTTGAGATTAAAATTCAGCGTGTTTCATACATATAAGAAGCTCTACGAATATTTTGTTTAAGTCAACATGCGATATGATGTGTAATCCACCTCAAATTTGTAAATCAGACACTACTATAATTGGGTTTATAGGTGTGACAACTCAGGTAATTTGAGAATTTGAGGTTGAAGTGTGTTTGGGGAAAAGACCTTTTAAAATGAAGGTTCAAGTTTTATTCATTGTGGTGGATTGTCCGACCAACTATAATGCTATTTTTGGGAGATCTTGGTTTTCGAGGATGTATGCAGTTTTTCCACTATTCATCAGTGTTTGAAGCATGTCATTGGAGACCGTGCTGGGGTTGTACGAAGCGATAAAAATGTAGCCAGATAATGTTATGCAACAACCCTTCGTATTCGAGGTCATAGTAGTGCAAATTGTATGGTTGAATAGAAATCAGGGGGGTTGACCTCGAAGGAAGAAGAATGAATTAATTATCTGAGGGAGATCCTAGGTTCTTTAATAATAAGTGAAGCTATAAAAGAGAATTCCTTTCCCAATGGAAAGACTATTTGAATACAAATGCTACTGTCACCAACTTTGCGTCATCAATTGTTACAATTTCTGTTTGCTAATTTGGAATTTTTCGCTTGGAAAACGGAGGATGTAGTTGGGGTCCCATCTGATGTGATATGTCATTGCTTGGCTATAAATCTGAGGATGAAGCTAGTTATTAAAAAATATGTTTTTTTCTGTTGAAAAATTAGAGGCCATTGTGGAAAAAGTGGATCGTTTGTCTAGGGTCGGACATATTAGGGAGGTGCAATAACCTTTATGGACAATAAACCCAGTGCTGGTTAAAAAGAATAATGGAAAATAAAGAATTTGTTTTCGTTTCACAGATTTGACTCGAGCTTGCCTTACAGATCCATTTCATGTTCCTCGAATAGATCAGCTGGTTGATTCTATTTCAGGAAATAAAATTTTGTCTTTTATGAATGCTTTTGCATGGTATAACGAGATTCAGATGGATTCAAAAGACCAAGAAAGCACAACGTTTATTACTGATCGAGGCTTACATTGTTGTAGGGTTATACCCTTTGGGTTGAAGAATGCTGGAGCAACATGTCAAAAGTTGGTGAATAAAGCTTTTTCTTCTCATATTGGGAGAAATATAGAGGTATATATTGATGATATGTTAGTTAAAGGTCCAGCTGAGATAGACACTTGAAATATTTAGAGGAAACATTTTTCAATTTAAGGGCTATTCGGTTGAAGTTAAATCCTGAGAAATGTATCTTTGGAGTTCGATCAAGGAAATTCTTAGGGTATATAATTAGTGAAAAATGGATAGAGGCTGATCCAGAGTAGTTAAAATCTTTAGTTTCAATGATATAACCTCGAACTATTAAGGAGGTAAAAATCTTGACAAGAAGGTTAGTTGCCCATAATTGATTTATTTTGAGATTTCTAACAGGTGTTTTCCTTTTTTCCAAGTGTTACGAAGACCAAAGAAGTTTGAATGGACATTAGATTATGAAGTAGCATTTTCAAGGATTAAAGAACTTTTGTTATCACCATATATATTGTCTAAGCCTCGAACTGGAGAGAAATTATTTTTTATACATAACGGTTTCTGATTTCACTGTGAATGTTATTTTGTTAAGTGAAGATAAGGGAGTTTCAAAGCCAGTTTACTATGTTAGTAAACGTTTGTTGGCATCAGAGAAAAGATATTTGAGACTTAAAAAAATTAGATTTGGCTCCAGTGGTGGCTGCTAGGAAAATGCGCCCTTATTTTCAAGCTCATACTATTGAGGTTCACACTTCTTCACTAAAGAATGTGTTACAAAGCCCAAATAATTCTAGTAGGATGACCAAGTGGTCACTAAAGTTGGGAGATTTTGATATCACTTTTGCTCTTCGAATGGATATTAAGGCTAAAGCTTTAGCTGATTTTCTTGTCAAATTTCATTCAAACAGATCATATGAGAAGACAGATAAATAGGTCATGCCAGAAAATTCGATGTGGGTGGTTCAAACTAATGACCTTTCTAGTATTTTGGGATCTAATACAGTAGTGGAGTTGGTTGCTCCTTTGGGGAGGCAATGTATCAAACTATTGAATTTGGTTTTCATGCATCTAATAATAAGGCTGAGTATGAACTTGCTTTGGTTGGTTTAAGGCTTGTGAATATCTGTGGGGCAACCACAGTTTGTTTGGAAACAGATTCATAATTAGTGGAAAATCATATTCCATTTTTTTCCGATGCTAAGAAGGATCATTTAATTTTCTATCTTTGTGAGCTTCGAAATTTAGCTCTCATATTGACAAAGTGATTGTAAAGCATATTAATTGAGGAGATAATGCAGTTGATGATTCTTTGACAACAATTTCTTATACAGAAGAGTATAGTTGGATACTGTTATATGGGAGTCCTTCAATTTTAACACGGTCAAAACTGGTGAGGTTTATTCTCGTCTGAGGGTAAGTTTGTAATTTTTGTTTAGAGTTTGTGGAAGTTTGTAAGTATTTAATGTTTGAGTAGAGAGTAGAGGGAGAATTAAGCAGCCTGGTTGTATTTAATTTTCATTACCCTCATTTAATGTTGGTGGTTGGGTATTTATACCCTTACATCTGGGCTTTATGGGCTTTCAGGTCATGTTTAATGGACCCGGTTCAAGTTTAAGGACCCATGAGCTCTTAGTAGGAGAGCAGGCAGCTTATTCAAGAAGTGATTAGGTTTTTAAGTACTTTAGTTCTTGTTCAAACAGTCCAATAGATGAGGTGTTCGAACTGCCCTGTCCGGTTAGGTGGTCTTTGTCCGAACTGTCCCTGTCCGTAGAGGTAACAGAATCCGGACTCATCAGTAGCCCCTTTTTTAGGTGTTTGTTCAAAAACCTTTGCCAAAACCTGAAAAACAGTCCGTTGTTAGTGACAGTTTCATCCGGACAGGTCTTTCGAATTGTGTTATGGTTTCATCCAGACTGAAAAAAGCTCTTTGAATCTAAACGGTTTTTTGCCAAAGTTCATGGGACACGTATCTCTCTTTGGTTCGTTGCCTTAGCCGTATTTTCACCTTGAATTTCGCACCCACCTTCTCTGAAAAACAACCTCTACATTAATGAGGGTGACATCAGCGTCGTCTCTTAATCATTGCTAATCCTTTCGAATTCTCCTAGGAATCAAGACTTCTTTTTGAGGTTTACTATAAATTAAAACACTTTTCCACTGTTTTAGTATCACTTTCATTTTCACTTTGCTAATATTCAGAGCTTTCTCTCTCAAACACAAGTTCTTTACTTTGGTTGTTTATGTTCACGGCTAAGAACACTTTAATTAAAGGTGGGTGGCTCAATCTATCTGAACTAGAAAAAGCACAAAAAGTCGAAAGGGAAAGGCGCATCGCAGCAGGCTTACCCACTTCCCCCATCGACAAACTAGCAATCTCAGCTACAGAGCCTGACCAGGGTTCCTCCTCTACAAGGGGTGTCAAACCGAAGAGGTTGTTTCAATTCAGTCTTTCTCCTATCGTCTTAGGTTCATCGGTTCAAGAGTCAGAACCCACTGTTGAACCAGGTTTAACAGTTACCAGTTTTAAAAAACCTTCCCCATTCTTAGCCATGGGGTCAGATGCTGATACTTCACCTAACAAGATGGTTGATCGAAGAAAAGGTCGGCTGGTCAAAGGGCAGGCTTCCAAAGGCAACCCTTCGAGATCAGGTGCCAATGATAGTAGTACAGGGTCAGAAGCACCCACAAAAGTACCCAAGGACAGGCTGTCCGGTCCGGAGGCTACTGGTTCGATCCCCCGAAGAGAAACCTCCACATCGGAGCCCTAGCCGGAGGCTAGAGTCCAAGAAAGTACTAAAGCTCATCAATCCGGAAGTCAGGCTGAACCAACTCCAACCCCCCCCCCCCCCCCCCTCACAAAGACAACTGAAAACCCTTCCTCAATAATGGAGGACTTTATCGAAGAGGCTCCATTCGAGTCTGAACCCTCCGGACGGACTAGTGATGCTGCTGCTGCCAAAAAGTATAAGGGCAATGAAAAACTGTGCCTTAGGCACCCAGATCTGCAGAGATCCTCGAAGGAAAAGTTAGACCTTTTTTCCATAAGGTTAGTGTTAAATATCTTCTCGGTTTACAAAAAATCAACTATACTTTCATCCATACAGCTGAGTTGGGCCGGATGCGTACGAAGTGGGGGATTCCAGAGAATGTGAAGATAAGAATCCCCATAGACCCCGAAACTCCAATGGATTGCAGACTCAGTGAAATAGTCATCTTGACTGAGCTTTTTAACTGGGGTTTAAGGTTCCCCTTGGATCCGGAAATAGTTAGGTATTTCCATCTTATCAAGCTCTGTCCCAGTCAACTAAACCCCAATGCCTGGTACACACTTATGCCCTGCATCATGGCCTCCAGGCTCTCTGGGATTCCTCTACCAATGGAGGAATTCGCAGCTGTGGCCAGTGTATGCAGGAACCACAACATTCCCTTCTATCACTTCAACATGGGTGATAATTATAAAGCAGTGGATGATCTGCTTGAATCGGAGAGAAATTTGAGGACTCAATTCCTATTCGTAAGTGGCGCTTGGGAGAATGGGAGGAGAATCAAGGCTGGAGTCAACCCAAGTCTCTTTTTTTCCCAATTCCTGTCCTACCTTACATTTTTATTTTTACTTTTATCGAATTTTCCTAAACTGACTGGTCTTGTTTTTTGTCTTAACAGAACTGCCCAAAGACTTCAATGACTACCTAAAGTCCGGGCAGACCACTTGTACCAAGATCAACACTTGGGCTGCTGAAAAGTGGGGGAACCGGTTTCATGATGCTTTTACAGGAGGAAATTTTGCAAGGTCTCACCTCTGGAACACCACTGGCCGGAGAGACTTGACCTGGGAAGAACTCACAACTTTGCCCCCTCCGGATGTAGTCCTCAAGAGAACGCACACACCAAACGGGTCATTATACTTGCCAGGTCGGGCCAAGGCCCCGAGTAAAATGAAAGGCAAGAAGGGAAAGGGCAAGAAGGTTGCAGGTGAGGCTGACCTTACCGAGGTGGAGGAGGCTGCTCCAACAAACCCAGAGGAGCCAGCCCCAAGCCAGATTGATGCTGCTCTGCTAGAAGTGGTAGAGCATGAAAGTGCTAGGGAAAAGGTTCAATCCCCAAAACCCCCAAGGGTCCCTAAGAGAGACCGAAAATGGGGAGCAGAAAACAAGGACAAGGAGGCTAAGAAGAAAAAAACCTCCAGGGATTATGAACTTTCTCTCCGGCCTCCGGAGCCTCTCCCCCCTGTAGACCCTACTGATCCAACACGAGCAGAGGAGATCCTTGGAGATTTTCAAACCGACAAGGTTGGAGGAGGAGACCTTAGCATCAATGGTGTTGACATCACCGGACTTGATGGACTTGGTGACTATTTTGCCAACCTCCCGAGAGACGATTTTGCTGGGCCTTACCTCCCTCCGAGTACTTCGAATACCGTCACTTTTAATGGTAAGACTTTTACTGTTTCAAGTGAAAGGGATATTATAGCTCACTCCATATTAAGTAGTGTTCAGCTCGTGCTTGTTTTGGAGAAACAAGTTCGAAGTCAGGCAGATACTATCAAAGATCTCAAATCGGACAAAGAGAGACTGTCCGATGATCTTCTTACTGCCACTCAACATGCTGACATTCGGAAGGGAGAAAACGAGGAGCTAAAGAAGAGCCAAGAGGGGTGGATCACAAAGGTTTCCACTTCAGAAGACACTATCAAAGAGCTCCAGGAGAAGCTGTCCGGATTGGAGAAAGATCTCACCTCTTCGAAAGAGGAGGCAAAGGCCAAGGACGAAGTCATCCACAACTTGACAAATGACAAGATTGCGCTCGAGAACACAGTGTCCAAGGCTGCAGAGGAGAAAGCAGATCTGTTAAGGGAGCAAGAGGCCAAAATTCGGGCCAAGATCGATACTTATGCCAACAATGTAATAGACAGTCAAGAATAAATGTATGCCAAGGTGAAGTCGGACATTGTTTTTCTTTTTAATGAGAAGTTTCCGAAGAGGAATCTGGGAGACTTGTGGAGTTTCGTAGAGTATCCAGACCTTCCCTTCCACACAATGGCCGAAGGTGACATGTTTGATTTCTCCAGTGCATCCTCATCTGATGACGAAGAGAACACCGGGGAGAGCCCAAACGAGGAGGAGAACGATCCTAAGAAGAAGAAGAAAAAAACAAATGAGGCTGAGTCATCTTCAAAGGCTCAGTCTTAGAATTTGAATTATCTTTTTATCTTTTACGTTATATGAACTAAAGTCCTTGGAAGGCCAAGGAATTTTTGTAATTGTGTCTGGTATTTGACCGGACAGATCTTTTGTTTTCTCTGACAATTTAAAAGTCCTTGGAAGGCCAAGGCACTTAAGTTATTTGAATGAATATCTTTGTTCTGCACAACTCTTGCATCCTTTCAATTTTGGTGGCTAGTGTTTAAATAGCCCTTAGTTATTTCATAAGCATTCTAAAGTGAGAGTGTTTAAATTCTCCGATGATAAATGTTTAAGTAGTCATCATTCTTTTAATTCAATCCGGATGGTGTAACAAAAAACAAAGTAAGAACACTTCGAATTTTTTTAAGAAGGCATCAAATTTTATTAAAAAGCTCGGACACCTCATTAAAACATTCCCATGCCACCAATGTAGGAAAGAGTATGCCCCCAAATATTTACATGAATTTTTAAACAAGTAAATATTTACATAACTTCTATTCCAAGTACATCCGGAGATGCTCAATATTCCAAGGGTGATTTAAAACCCTTCCATCCTTTTCTTCTAGCCAATATATTCCAGGTTTAAGCCTTTCAATGACCATATAAGGTCCTTCCCAAGTTGGGGCCAATTTTCCGAGCAGCTTCTCTTTAGTGTGTAAGAAGACCTTCCTCAACACCTTGTCCCCCGGCTGGAAATCTCTTCTTTTAACTCTAGAAGCAAATCTGCTTCTCATCAAACCCTGATAGTGTGCAGCCCTAAGGTGAGCCTTAACTCATCTTTCCTCTATTAGGTCAAGCTGACCTCTGACTGCCACTTCATTTGTGTGTTCGGAGAATTTGTTGACCCGAAATGAAGGGAGAGTTGCCTCTATGGGGGCTACTGCATCCATCCCATAGAC
The DNA here is from genome assembly GCA_036936605.1 of Limnanthes douglasii subsp. nivea. NCBI lineage: Eukaryota > Viridiplantae > Streptophyta > Magnoliopsida > Brassicales > Limnanthaceae > Limnanthes > Limnanthes douglasii. The sequence continues at coordinate 211,483,099 of JAUPFV010000004.1, forward strand.
CAAGGAAAAAGGTGACTCTTGTGTTGCTGCCCCAGGTGTAGTCCGGTAGGCCCACAAAACCTCTTGTAAATAGCTAGGCCACTTCCCAGCAGCCCCTTCCAAATTCTTCTTTAAACCGAACAGTATAGTTCTGTTAGCCACTTCAACCTGACCATTCGTTTGTGGGTGGAAAGGTGAAGAGAAACAATGTTGTGTACCCCTTGAGGCACATAAACTCTCCATTTCCTTGTTGTCGAATTGTGGCCCATTGTCTGTCGTTATCTTTTGTGGAACACCAAATCTCCAGTGGTGGCTGCTAGGAAAATGCGCCCTTATTTTCAAGCTCATACTATTGAGGTTCACACTTCTTCACTAAAGAATGTGTTACAAAGCCCAAATAATTCTAGTAGGATGACCAAGTGGTCACTAAAGTTGGGAGATTTTGATATCACTTTTGCTCTTCGAATGGATATTAAGGCTAAAGCTTTAGCTGATTTTCTTGTCAAATTTCATTCAAACAGATCATATGAGAAGACAGATAAATAGGTCATGCCAGAAAATTCGATGTGGGTGGTTCAAACTAATGACCTTTCTAGTATTTTGGGATCTAATACAGTAGTGGAGTTGGTTGCTCCTTTGGGGAGGCAATGTATCAAACTATTGAATTTGGTTTTCATGCATCTAATAATAAGGCTGAGTATGAACTTGCTTTGGTTGGTTTAAGGCTTGTGAATATCTGTGGGGCAACCACAGTTTGTTTGGAAACAGATTCATAATTAGTGGAAAATCATATTCCATTTTTTTCCGATGCTAAGAAGGATCATTTAATTTTCTATCTTTGTGAGCTTCGAAATTTAGCTCTCATATTGACAAAGTGATTGTAAAGCATATTAATTGAGGAGATAATGCAGTTGATGATTCTTTGACAACAATTTCTTATACAGAAGAGTATAGTTGGATACTGTTATATGGGAGTCCTTCAATTTTAACACGGTCAAAACTGGTGAGGTTTATTCTCGTCTGAGGGTAAGTTTGTAATTTTTGTTTAGAGTTTGTGGAAGTTTGTAAGTATTTAATGTTTGAGTAGAGAGTAGAGGGAGAATTAAGCAGCCTGGTTGTATTTAATTTTCATTACCCTCATTTAATGTTGGTGGTTGGGTATTTATACCCTTACATCTGGGCTTTATGGGCTTTCAGGTCATGTTTAATGGACCCGGTTCAAGTTTAAGGACCCATGAGCTCTTAGTAGGAGAGCAGGCAGCTTATTCAAGAAGTGATTAGGTTTTTAAGTACTTTAGTTCTTGTTCAAACAGTCCAATAGATGAGGTGTTCGAACTGCCCTGTCCGGTTAGGTGGTCTTTGTCCGAACTGTCCCTGTCCGTAGAGGTAACAGAATCCGGACTCATCAGTAGCCCCTTTTTTAGGTGTTTGTTCAAAAACCTTTGCCAAAACCTGAAAAAGAGTCCGTTGTTAGTGACAGTTTCATCCGGACAGGTCTTTCGAATTGTGTTATGGTTTCATCCAGACTGAAAAAAGCTCTTTGAATCTAAACGGTTTTTTGCCAAAGTTCATGGGACACGTATCTCTCTTTGGTTCGTTGCCTTAGCCGTATTTTCACCTTGAATTTCGCACCCACCTTCTCTGAAAAACAACCTCTACATTAATGAGGGTGACATCAGCGTCGTCTCTTAATCATTGCTAATCCTTTCGAATTCTCCTAGGAATCAAGACTTCTTTTTGAGGTTTACTATAAATTAAAACACTTTTCCACTGTTTTAGTATCACTTTCATTTTCACTTTGCTAATATTCAGAGCTTTCTCTCTCAAACACAAGTTCTTTACTTTGGTTGTTTATGTTCACGGCTAAGAACACTTTAATTAAAGGTGGGTGGCTCAATCTATCTGAACTAGAAAAAGCACAAAAAGTCGAAAGGGAAAGGCGCATCGCAGCAGGCTTACCCACTTCCCCCATCGACAAACTAGCAATCTCAGCTACAGAGCCTGACCAGGGTTCCTCCTCTACAAGGGGTGTCAAACCGAAGAGGTTGTTTCAATTCAGTCTTTCTCCTATCGTCTTAGGTTCATCGGTTCAAGAGTCAGAACCCACTGTTGAACCAGGTTTAACAGTTACCAGTTTTAAAAAACCTTCCCCATTCTTAGCCATGGGGTCAGATGCTGATACTTCACCTAACAAGATGGTTGATCGAAGAAAAGGTCGGCTGGTCAAAGGGCAGGCTTCCAAAGGCAACCCTTCGAGATCAGGTGCCAATGATAGTAGTACAGGGTCAGAAGCACCCACAAAAGTACCCAAGGACAGGCTGTCCGGTCCGGAGGCTACTGGTTCGATCCCCCGAAGAGAAACCTCCACATCGGAGCCCTAGCCGGAGGCTAGAGTCCAAGAAAGTACTAAAGCTCATCAATCCGGAAGTCAGGCTGAACCAACTCCAACCCCCCCCCCCCCTCACAAAGACAACTGAAAACCCTTCCTCAATAATGGAGGACTTTATCGAAGAGGCTCCATTCGAGTCTGAACCCTCCGGACGGACTAGTGATGCTGCTGCTGCCAAAAAGTATAAGGGCAATGAAAAACTGTGCCTTAGGCACCCAGATCTGCAGAGATCCTCGAAGGAAAAGTTAGACCTTTTTTCCATAAGGTTAGTGTTAAATATCTTCTCGGTTTACAAAAAATCAACTATACTTTCATCCATACAGCTGAGTTGGGCCGGATGCGTACGAAGTGGGGGATTCCAGAGAATGTGAAGATAAGAATCCCCATAGACCCCGAAACTCCAATGGATTGCAGACTCAGTGAAATAGTCATCTTGACTGAGCTTTTTAACTGGGGTTTAAGGTTCCCCTTGGATCCGGAAATAGTTAGGTATTTCCATCTTATCAAGCTCTGTCCCAGTCAACTAAACCCCAATGCCTGGTACACACTTATGCCCTGCATCATGGCCTCCAGGCTCTCTGGGATTCCTCTACCAATGGAGGAATTCGCAGCTGTGGCCAGTGTATGCAGGAACCACAACATTCCCTTCTATCACTTCAACATGGGTGATAATTATAAAGCAGTGGATGATCTGCTTGAATCGGAGAGAAATTTGAGGACTCAATTCCTATTCGTAAGTGGCGCTTGGGAGAATGGGAGGAGAATCAAGGCTGGAGTCAACCCAAGTCTCTTTTTTTCCCAATTCCTGTCCTACCTTACATTTTTATTTTTACTTTTATCGAATTTTCCTAAACTGACTGGTCTTGTTTTTTGTCTTAACAGAACTGCCCAAAGACTTCAATGACTACCTAAAGTCCGGGCAGACCACTTGTACCAAGATCAACACTTGGGCTGCTGAAAAGTGGGGGAACCGGTTTCATGATGCTTTTACAGGAGGAAATTTTGCAAGGTCTCACCTCTGGAACACCACTGGCCGGAGAGACTTGACCTGGGAAGAACTCACAACTTTGCCCCCTCCGGATGTAGTCCTCAAGAGAACGCACACACCAAACGGGTCATTATACTTGCCAGGTCGGGCCAAGGCCCCGAGTAAAATGAAAGGCAAGAAGGGAAAGGGCAAGAAGGTTGCAGGTGAGGCTGACCCTACCGAGGTGGAGGAGGCTGCTCCAACAAACCCAGAGGAGCCAGCCCCAAGCCAGATTGATGCTGCTCTGCTAGAAGTGGTAGAGCATGAAAGTGCTAGGGAAAAGGTTCAATCCCCAAAACCCCCAAGGGTCCCTAAGAGAGACCGAAAATGGGGAGCAGAAAACAAGGACAAGGAGGCTAAGAAGAAAAAAACCTCCAGGGGTTATGAACTTTCTCTCCGGCCTCCGGAGCCTCTCCCCCCTGTAGACCCTACTGATCCAACACGAGCAGAGGAGATCCTTGGAGATTTTCAAACCGACAAGGTTGGAGGAGGAGACCTTAGCATCAATGGTGTTGACATCACCGGACTTGATGGACTTGGTGACTATTTTGCCAACCTCCCGAGAGACGATTTTGTTGGGCCTTACCTCCCTCCGAGTACTTCGAATACCGTCACTTTTAATGGTAAGACTTTTACTGTTTCAAGTGAAAGGGATATTATAGCTCACTCCATATTAAGTAGTGTTCAGCTAGTGCTTGTTTTGGAGAAACAAGTTCGAAGTCAGGCAGATACTATCAAAGATCTCAAATCGGACAAAGAGAGATTGTCCGATGATCTTCTTACTGCCACTCAACATGCTGACATTCGGAAGGGAGAAAACGAGGAGCTAAAGAAGAGCCAAGAGGGGTGGATCACAAAGGTTTCCACTTCAGAAGACACTATCAAAGAGCTCCGGGAGAAGCTGTCCGGATTGGAGAAAGATCTCACCTCTTCGAATGAGGAGGCAAAGGCCAAGGACGAAGTCATCCACAACTTGACAAATGACAAGATTGCGCTCGAGAACACAGTGTCCAAGGCTGCAGAGGAGAAAGCAGATCTGTTAAGGGAGCAAGAGGCCAAAATTCGGGCCAAGATCGATACTTATGCCAACAATGTAATAGACAGTCAAGAATAAATGTATGCCAAGGTGAAGTCGGACATTGTTTTTATTTTTAATGAGAAGTTTCCGAAGAGGAATCTGGGAGACTTGTGGAGTTTCGTAGAGTATCCAGACCTTCCCTTCCACACAATGGCCGAAGGTGACATGTTTGATTTCTCCAGTGCATCCTCATCTGATGACGAAGAGAACACCGGGGAGAGCCCAAACGAGGAGGAGAACGATCCTAAGAAGAAGAAGAAGAAAACAAATGAGGCTGAGTCATCTTCAAAGGCTCAGTCTTAGAATTTGAATTATCTTTTTATCTTTTACGTTATATGAACTAAAGTCCTTGGAAGGCCAAGGAATTTTTGTAATTGTGTCTGGTATTTGACCGGACAGATCTTTTGTTTTCTCTGACAATTTAAAAGTCCTTGGAAGGCCAAGGCACTTAAGTTATTTGAATGAATATCTTTGTTCTGCACAACTCTTGCATCCTTTCAATTTTGGTGGCTAGTGTTTAAATAGCCCTTAGTTATTTCATAAGCATTCTAAAGTGAGAGTGTTTAAATTCTCCGATGATAAATGTTTAAGTAGTCATCATTCTTTTAATTCAATCTGGATGGTGTAACAAAAAACAAAGTAAGAACACTTCGATTTTTTTTAAGAAGGCATCAAATTTTATTAAAAAGCCCGGACACCTCATTAAAACATTCCCATGCCACCAATGTAGGAAAGAGTATGCCCCCAAATATTTACATGAATTTTTAAACAAGTAAATATTTACATAACTTCTATTCCAAGTACATCCGGAGATGCTCAATATTCCAAGGGTGATTTAAAACCCTTCCATCCTTTTCTTCTAGCCAATATATTCCAGGTTTAAGCCTTTCAATGACCATATAAGGTCCTTCCCAAGTTGGGGCCAATTTTCCGAGCAGCTTCTCTTTAGTGTGTAAGAAGACCTTCCTCAACACCTTGTCCCCCGACTGGAAATCTCTTCTTTTAACTCTAGAAGCAAATCTGCTTCTCATCAAACCCTGATAGTGTGCAGCCCTAAGGTGAGCCTTAACTCATCTTTCCTCTATTAGGTCAAGCTGACCTCTGACTGCCACTTCATTTGTGTGTTCGGAGAATTTGTTGACCCGAAATGAAGGGAGAGTTGCCTCTATGGGGGCTACTGCATCCATCCCATAGACCAAGGAAAAAGGTGACTCTTGTGTTGCTGCCCCAGGTGTAGTCCGGTAGGCCCACAAAACCTCTTGTAAATAGCTAGGCCACTTCCCAGCAGCCCCTTCCAAATTCTTCTTTAAACCGAACAGTATAGTTCTGTTAGCCACTTCAACCTGACCATTCGTTTGTGGGTGGAAAGGTGAAGAGAAACAATGTTGTGTACCCCTTGAGGCACATAAACTCTCCATTTCCTTGTTGTCGAATTGTGGCCCATTGTCTGTCGTTATCTTTTGTGGAACACCAAATCTGCAACAGATGTTGGATAAAATGAATTTTATGACAGCTTTTGATGTTGTTCCTGCCAGGGGGGGCTGCTTCAATCCACTTCGAAAAGTAATCTATAGCAACAATTATAGTTCTGCGCCCTCCGAACGCCATAGGAAGAGGTCCCACTAAATCCAACCCCCATCGAGCAAAAGGTATAGGCTCAAAAATTGACTCTAAAGGGATGGCTGGGACGTGAATTTCATTGCTATATCTCTGGCATGGATCACACCTTCTCACCAGCTCCATAGAATCATGAATTATAGAGGGCCAATAATAGCCAGCCAGTAAAACTCTCCTTGTTAGAGCCCTGAATCCACAGTGAGCTGATCCCTCACCATCATGCAATTCGGAGAGGACTACTTGAGACTCATCATCTCCCAAACATCGCAAAAGAGGTTTACTGTAAGACTTTTTATACAGAACGTCTCTTAGTATGATAAAACCACGATCCTTGTGCTTCATTTTTCTTGCTAGTGATTTATCCGGAGGCAAGATGCTATCGGAGAGATATTGCAGGAGAGGAAATCTCCAATCTTGAGGTTGTTTCATCTGTACATCGAAAATTTGTTCCTCTTTACCCATATCAAGTTGAATAGAAGGGCTCTCCAGTACATGGATCCAAGGATATGACTCAGTGTATGCTATGGTTGCCAATGAATCTGCTAGTTCATTCTCTGCCCGGGGTATATGCTCATAAACAACGCTTTTGAACTTAAGTGCTTCATTTTTAAGAAGAAGTAAGTACTTCACTAGTTGCTCCTTTTTTGCCTCAGATTGACCTTGCGCATGGTGGATAAGAAGCTGGGAATCACTCATCAGCTTGACCCTTTTGGCCCCACAAATATAAGCCAACTTCAAACCAGCTATAGTTGCTTCATATTCGGACTCATTGTTGGAGGCCCTAAAAGCAAAACATATAGCCTGGTATATCTTGTCACCATACGGAGAAGTCAAGCACACCCCTGCACCACATCCCATAATACTTGATCCACCATCTGTTCGGACGAGCCAAACCTTTTTATTTTTCATCTCATTAGTTTGCTCTGTATCCCTATCAGAGTGGAATTCAACTAAAAAATCAGCTACAGCTTGGGCTTTGATTGCTGTTCGAGGGGAAAAATCAATATCGAAGTCCCCCAATTCCACTGACCATTTAGTCATTCTACTTGAAATGTCTGCCTTTTGAAGGACATTCTTCAAGGGAAAAGATGTCCGGACGATAATAGGATGAGCCTGAAAATAAGCCCTCATCTTCCTTGCAGCAATTACCAAGGCTAATGCTAATTTTTCGAGCTTTAAATAGCGTTTTTCTGAATCTATCAAGCTCTTGCTGATGTAGTACACCGGATGGGGGTAATTATCCACCTCTCTCACCAATACAGCACTGATGGTACAACTTGAAACTGCCAAGTATACGAAGAGCGTCTCTCCATTAACAGGTTTAAATAAAGTCTTGGGGGAGGACAAATGTTTCTTAATCTCATTGAAGGCCTCATCACACTGTGAAGTCTAGTCAAATCCCTTTGCACCCTTTAAAGTTTGAAAAAACGGGGCACATCTGTCCGAAGACCTTGAGATGAATCGGTTTAAAGCAGCCAATCTCCCCGTCAATCGTTGTACTTCTTTAACATTCCGAGGAGGCTCCATTTGGAACAAAGCATTTAGCTGGTCCGGATTGGGCTGTATCCCTCGCTCACTTATTATATAGCCTAGGAATTTCTCGGACTGTACTCCGAACACGCACTTTTCCGAATTTAGCTTCAAATTCACTTTTACTAAGTTAGCAAAAGTTTCTTGGAGGTCTGCCAAGTGTAGTTGTTCATCCACACTTTTCACCATCATGTCATCAATGTATACTTCCATATTTCTTCCAATTTGATCAGCAAATGCTTTGTTTACCAATCTCTGACAAGTAGCCCCAACATTTTTCAATCCAAAAGGCATCACCTTATAGCAGTAAAGACCCCTATCAGTGATAAACGTAGTATGCTCCTGATCCTTCGGATCTACTTGAATCTGATTATACCCGGAGAAAGCATCCATGAAGGATAGTAGCTTATTTCCAGAAGTGGAATCTACCAGCTGATCAATCTGGGGGACTGGATACAAATCTTTTGGGCAAGCCCTATTGAGATCTGTGAAGTCAATGCACATACGCCACTTGCCATTTTTCTTTTTTACCAAGACCGGATTAGCAGTCCACAAAGGATAATGAGACTCCTTTATATGCCCCATTTTTGTGAGCCTGGCAATTTCTTGAACAATAACATCATCCTTTTCCTTGGAAAAAGCCCTTCTCTTTTGTACCACAGGTGCTATGTCCCTCCGAATGGATAGGTGATGTGATATAATATCTGCTGGAACCCGTGTAACACCAGCGTTGCACCAAGCAAAAACATGCTGATGGTCTTTTAGAAACTTCAACATTTTAATCTTCAGTTTGGATGGTATCTTGGACCCCATCTTAACACTTTTTCCTTCTTCCAAAAAATGTGTTTCAACTTCTTCAACCGATATCAACACTCTAGGGGTCTCTCTGGGGTCATCAATTTCACCCTCACCCCCTGAAAGGCCCTCAAACTGCTATTCTTCGTTGATACGAACTGCCCCCAACGTCCATGGAGCCAGTGCTGTAGCATAACATTCTCTTGCAACCTTTTGACTGCTTCAGACAACTCCCACTTGTCCTTGAACGACATATTTCAAACATTGGTGGACTGTTGAGGCCACTGCATGCATCCTAGCGAGTCAAGACCTCCCTAAAATAGCATTATAACAAGTGGGACAATCCACCACAATAAAAAGTATCCTGACCATCTTCTTAAAAGGGCCCTTGCCCAACAAAAATTCCTCTTCGAACTCCCCGATCACATCTGCTGAGCTTCCAGTGAAACCCACAATTGATCTGTCCGAACGCTGAATTACGGCTGGATTTTTCATCTTTTCGTAAGTGGTTAAGAAGAGGATATTTGCTGAGCTTCCAGTACCCACCAAGATTCGTCTTATGTCATTGCCCTCAATGGATGCTCCTATGACAACAACATCTTCATGAGGGCCAACTATATCCATTAAGTCATCTTTATCGAAAATAATGAAGGGAAATGGAATTTGTGATTGATAGGAGGTCATACCTCCTTCTAGCTGGGTGGTTAAAGTATGAACGTGCCTCTTCCTTGAAGAAGCAGTAGGAGCTGTCATAGTATCCCCTCCGAAAATTGTAAGTGACTCAAAAAACTTAATAAGCCCGGAGACCGTTTTACAACATTCCTCAATGGCACCCACTCTATTTCGAGTTGGATCAGGATCCATGTATTCTGATTCTACATTAAATCTTTCGATTATAACCATAGCTCCCTCCGGAGCAGCATTGCTTGGACCAACCCGATGAGTATTATCAGGCCTATTTCCTCCTCTTCTTTTAACATATGCCCCCATCTTTCCTCTTTCAATCAAGTTCTGAACTTCTTGTTTCAAGGCTATACAATCGTCAGTGGTATGGCCAGTATCATTATGGTATTGGCATAAAGAGTTATTACGATGTTCCCTAGGAGATTGCAGTGCGGCCGACCTTCTATAGTGCACTTCTTCCTTTGTTGTATCATAAATGGTGGCCACACTTTCTTTTAATTCTGCAAACCACTCAGGTTGAAGCCATGGCCTTCTCTTATTTCTAGATTGTTGGCTCTGAGTAGGTGCAGCTGGCTGAGATTGAGCTTTAGCCCTATTATGCCAGTGTCCGGTCTCCATTGCCTTGTTCCCGGACTGATTTTGGTTGGGGTTTGGTGCAACCTGGGCAGATCTCACCTGCCTGTGCACCCTAGTTTTCTTTGTTTCATCAACATTGATTTTCTTTCCAACTTAATTCAGCAAACCTCCCCAAGTCATAGCTTTCTTTCTGGTCAGTGAATTAGCCAAATTTCCAGGGTTTAAGCCCTGTCTCAAGGATGCTATTGCTACTTGCTCGAAGCAATCAGGCAACCCATTTTTGGTGTTTAGAAAACGACTTATGTATTCTTTCAATGATTCGTTTGGTTCTTGGGCACAACGGATTATTGTGTCCCCATTGCCCTTCAACTCTTTACTCCCAACAAGCTGCCTTCCAAAGGCCACCCAAAAGGTATCAAAATTCTTGATACAACCTTGAGGTAGGCTGTTATACCACTTTAGAGCAGTCCCCGTAAAGGATTGGGAGAATGCTCTACAGAGTAACTTGTCGTCATCATCAAAATTCATCATGAAGTTTTTAAATTGCTCCAACTGGTTGTCCGGATAAGTACTGCCATCGTATTTATCCATTTTAGTGCTATCGAACCTCTTAGGGAGGTTTCCGGATAGAATCTTGGAAGAAAATGGAGATTGTCTCCAATTCCGGCCACGACTGAACACAGTATCCTCATTGGGAGTTGCAAAGATACCGGGTTCATCATGGAAGGCAAAAGGATCCATCAGCATCCGGTCTACGTGCCTCCGGTTGTGAGATGATCCTTTGCCTATATTCTTCTTCAATTTCCCATGTTTATCTTTTTTTCTTGAATATTTTTTAATCAACTTTTGCTTCTTTTTGGATCGGCCCTCATCACTGCTGAAGGACAAGGACTCTTCAACTCCTTCCTCATCTGAGGAGCTACCAGAAGACTCTGAGTTTGAGTCAGAACTCTCCACTGGTTTAGACCGGTGAGACTTTTTGGAGCTAGCATGAGTCTTCTTGGTACTTACATGAGTCTTCGAAGGCTCATGCTCTCTAGGGTTGTCGGTATGATGAGTGACTGATGCTTTTGACTTTTCTTTCATGCCCATCTTAGCCTTCTCTGCCCTTAAAGCTTCTATCTCGCCCTTTAGTCTATCACGCTCCTCGATGGTATATTCATCGTTTTCACCCACCACTTCAAGCAAAAGTGGTGGTACTCCCGGGGCGTCCAGATTCATTCGGATTGATTTTTCCTGATGGTTTCGAATGCTTGATTCAGGAACCGTCGTGCTCCCACTGTGGTCGCCAATTTGGTGAGGTTTATTCTCGTCTGAGGGTAAGTTTGTAATTTTTGTTTAGAGTTTGTGGAAGTTTGTAAGTATTTAATGTTTGAGTAGAGAGTAGAGGGAGAATTAAGCAGCCTGATTGTATTTAATTTTCATTACCCTCATTTAATGTTGGTGGTTGGGTATTTATACCCTTACATCTGGGCCTTATGGGCTTCCGGGTCATGTTTAATGGACCCGGGTCAAGTTTAAGGCCCCATGACCTCTTAGTAGGAGAGCAGGCAGCTTAGTCAAGAAGTGATTAGGTTTTTAAGTATTTTAGTTCTTGTTCGAACAGTCCAATGGATGAGGTGTTCGAACTGCCCTGTCCGGTTAGGTGGTCTTTGTCCGAACTGTCCCTGTCCGTGGAGGTAACAGAATCCAGACTCATCAAAAACAAAGAAAATATTTTGAGAAGGTATTTGTCAAATCAGACATGATTCGAGATTATTGGAGAACTGATATCCTTAATTTCTTACTAAGAGGAACGCTACCTCAAGATGTAAAATAGGCTAAGAAATTAAAGTATAAGGCTCATGGTTATGTTGTGTTGGATGTGGTGTTATACAAGAAATCTTTAAGTAGGCCATTGTTGCATTGTTTGGGTAAGAAAGAATCTCAAGAGATTTTATCAGAGTTACATGATGGTCAGGGTTCAACACATTACCGTTTCAATTCTTCGACACATCGAGTTTTGTTGGCAATATATTATTGGCGTTCAGTTATGATTGATGCTAAACTCTTGGTCCGAGGTTGTGATATTTGTCAACGATTTGCTAATTTTATTCATAAACAAGCAATACTGCTAATTTTATATTCGAAACTATTCCTTTTGACAGATGGGGAATAGATTTGGTAGGACCGTTACCTATGACTTCTGGAGGGCATCAGATGATTATAATAGCGGTTGATTATTTTTCAAAGTAGACTGAAGTTGAACCATTATCTTGGGCAAAGGCTAAGGATGTTATTAAGTTCATTATGAACAATATTTATTACCGCTTTGTAGTGCATCAGAAAATCATTATGGATAATGGTCCTCAATTCAACAACAGTAAAATGATTTCTTGTTGCGCTTCGAATGGAATAACATAGTTTTTTTCTACACCTTTTCATCATCAAGAGAATTGTCAAGTAGAAGTGACCAGTAGATCTATTTTTGAGGGTTTGAAGAAGATTTTAACATATGCTACAGGGAAGTGGCCTAATTATTTGCACGAGGTGTTGTAGGCTTATCGTACAACTCCTAGAAGGGCTACTCAAGAAACATCTTTTTCCTTGGTATATAGGATGGATGTTGTTAGTCTTGCAAAGTCTACTTTACCTTCTTATTGAGTACTCCAATATTCCGAAGAGCTGAATGAAGAGAAAAAAGAACAGAGTTGGATTTGATCGAAGAAAAAAAGATTTAAAGCTCATTTGAATATGACTTATTATCAATTTTTTATGAGGAATCGATATAATTAGAAGGTGAGAAGAAGGGATTTTAAAGTGGGTGACAAAGTCTTAAATAAGGTACTCCTCCATAATAAGAATAAACGACTTCTAAACATGACCTCGAATTGGGAAATTCCTTATATAGTGATAGAGAAGATAAAGCCGGGCATATATTGCCTTTGTGATTAGCAGGGGAGGATGCTTCAACATCCTTGGAATATAGAATACTTGAAGTTATATTGGGAATGATTTTCTTATTTTGAATTTTTTGAATAATTGGAACACTCTTTCCTATCCTGTTGGCCCATGGAGGTTTTAATGAGGTGCATGTAAATATTCAGCGATATTAATAAAAAAAAATGGCCAATGGTTGTTTTAAACACAAGTATTCAAATAGTGTTGGTAATTAGTCAAAGACTGATCATCTTCGAAGTTATTGACCAAGATTAATTATTTTGAAGTGTTATACGTTTATTATCAACACTTTTCGAAGAGACAACCATATTAGAAGTGCTACATTCTTTAAATGCAATGTTCATATTAGAAGTGTTACATGCTCAAGACGCGTTGTTCATATTTGAGGTGCTACGTTTTTTAAACGCACTGTTCATATTCGATGTGATAAGTTCTTTAAATACACTTTTCATATTTGAAGTGCTATGTTCTCTAAACGCGCTATTTATATTCTCGGTGCTACGTTTTCTAAAGGCACAATTTATATTTGACGTGCCATATTCTTTAAATGCACAAAGTTTATTGGAGGTACGTTCTTTAAACATATTAGTTTTATTCTACGAGTTATTTTTTATTAAACAAATGACAAATTTATATGTGACATGTGTGGGAATTCAAAGTAATAATAGCTTTGATAAGGATATAAAATATTGAAGACCATAATGTAATAAATAAAATCTTATATAAAAAGTTGTATAGTTGTGAAATATATTTAGAGTCTTATATGAAGATAAAAGGCTAGCATATAATTAAACCTTTTTGTGTAACTAATTCAGTTATACCTAAGTCTTGACGTCTATATATAAAGGCCAAGGCTGAACTTAATGATGATGAGACTTTTCAACTATCTTCTTCTATTATTATATAAAGGCATATATATATATATATATAAAGGCCAAGTTTTACGAACTATCTTCTTCTATTATTATTTTCTCTCTCTAAAAATCAACTTCACTATTTATCTCTTTAAGAACCAGATTTAATCCAAACCAAATTGGTGACCACAGTGGGAGTTGATTGATTGGTACCTTGATTTTGTGATAAAAAACTAGAAACAATTGAATTCTTGATTAATTTTAATTGTTCATGATCGACTCTTTAAAGTTGTTTTCGATCAATAATGGAACCAAGGAAAGAAAATTAACCTTTGGTTCAAAAAGGAATTGACATTTTAAAATCTCATTTGCAAGGGGGAGAAGGTAAGGAAGATGAGTTAGTTCCAGTTTGTCAGACTCACTCGTACATTGAAACACAGATGAACCAGTTACTAGTTAAATTCACGGCTCTAAATGAGAAGTATGATCAAAGAGACCAAGATATTCAATTAGTCAAGCTAAAATCTAAGGGAAGCAAATGAATGAGAATAATGACGTGGATAGCCAATCCTATCGAGCTTGTACAACTTTCCAAGTTCAAAATGAGTAGAGGAAAACACATTTTGAATCTCATAGAGAGTGTCATACTTCATGAAAAGAGAAAAAAGACAAGCAAAAGTATATTATGTCCACTAACGACGAGGTTAACAGTTCAACATCTGAGTGTAAGAGGTACCGGGGGTCTTTGAAAGAAGAAAAAGTCCGACCTCAAACGTTGTGAAATGAATATAAATCAAGAAAATATAATGTACCTCATTGTTTAAGGGAAACAGAGTGGTGTGAAGGGAATACGTTAAATCAGTACACAAGAATAGACGATCAGAATTTGTATGTTGTCATGGGAATATGAAATGATAATTAATATGTGCAAGGAGTTGACTGGAAAAATCCTCCCTTGACAACTCAGACAAGGTCTATCACTCTTTGGAAGCATTTTGATATCTTTAAGGTCGAGGGAAACCCTAGGTTCTTTAACCAGTAAGTGAAAGCATATAATAGTATTTTTTTCCCTGATGGGAAAGTACTTCAGATAGGAACTTAGCTAACCCCAACTTTACATCAGCAGTTGTTAGAATTTTTGTTTCATAATTTGGATGTTTTCTCTTGGAAAACAGAAGATGTTGTAGGGATCCCAATGAGGGTGATATGTCACAACTTAACTATAAATCTGAATATCAAACCTGTTATCCAAAAAAGACGTGCTTTTCTTTTGAAAAATCAAAGGCTATTGTGACTGAGGTGGATCCTTTGTCAAGGGTCAGCATATAAGGGAGGCACAATATCCCTTATGGGGAGCAAACCCACTGGTGGTTAAGAATATGAATGGGAAATGGAGAATATTTGTTGACTACATACATTTCAATCGGGCTTGTCCTAAATATCCATTTCGTGTTCCTCAAATAGATCAGCTAATTGATTCCACTTTAAGAAATAAAATTGTCTTTTATGGATTCTTTGGCAGGATATAACCATATTCAGATTGGAATAAATATGGAAGTGGATATTGATGACATGTTGGCCAAGATTTAAGCAGATGATGCACACTTGGACGATTTAGAGGAGAATATTTTGAATTTAAGATTTATTTGATTGAAGTTAAATCCTGAGAAGTTCACCTTTGGAATTAGATCATAAAAATTTATGAGGTATGTTATTAGTGAAAAAGGGATAGAAGCTGATCCAGAGCAGCTAAATTATTTGATATCAATAACATCACCTAAAACTATTAAGGAAGTACAAATCTTGATAGGATGGTTAGCTACTTTAAATAGATTTATTTCAAGGTTTTCTGACAAAGGTTTTCCTTTTTCCAAGTATTACGAAGGCCAGATGAGTTCAAGTGGACATCGAAATGTAAAGTAGCATTTTAAAGCATTAAGGAACTTTTGTTATCACCAGAGATATTGTCTAAGCCTCAAATTGGAGAGAAACTGTTTTTATACATAATAGTGTCAGATTTTGCTATGAATGTTGTGTTGATAAGTGAAGATTCAGGAATTTTGAAGCAAGTATATTATGTGAGTAAAAGTTTGTAAGTAGGAGATAATATATATTTGAAGATTGAAAATTGGCATTGGCTTTAGTGGTGGCTGTTAGGAAACTACGTCCCTGTTTTCGAGCTCAAACTATTGCGGTTTAAACATCATTCTCGCTGAAAAATGTTTTACAGTGCCCCGACATTTCTGGTAGGATTAGCAAATGGTCAATAGAGTTGGGAGATTTTAATATAATTTTTTCTCCTCGGACATCTATCAAGGCTTAATCGTTAGGCAATTTTCTTGTTGAATTTCATTCAAGTAGATCAGATGAAGAGATAGACAAGGAGGTCTTGCCAAGAAGTTCGATGTGGGTGGTTCAAACTAATAGAGGTTCTAGTATTCTGAGATCCAATGCAGGAGTCCATCTGGTTGCTCCATCTAGGGATGCAATGTTTCAAGTCATTAAATTTCATTTTCCTGCATCAAATAATGAAGTTGAATATGAAGTTGCATTGGTTAGTTTAAGGGTTGCGAGCATTTGTGAGGAAACTTCAATTTGTTTGGGGACAAAATCCCAATTAGTAACGAATCAGGTGGCTGGTGTTTCCAAAGCTAAAAATGATCACTTAATTTTGTATCTTTGCGAGCTTTGAAATTTGACTCTTCTGTTCGATTACATTACTCTAGAACATATTAGTCAAGGAAATAATAAAGTTGTTGATTCTTTGGAAACCATTGCTTACACATAACAGTATCCTTGGATTTTGTTACATGGGAGTCATTCGATTTTAAAAAGGTCATAGAAATGTAAATATGCAAGAATCTCAGAATATTTTATATAAATTACATGATGGTGAGGGTTCAGTATATTGTGGGTTCAAGGGTTTGACACGTCGGGTTTTGTTGGCAGGCTATTATTGGTCTTCAATTATGAACGATGCTAAACTTTTGCTCGGGGCAGCAATACTTGTCAACGTTTTCCAATTATATTCACAAACCTGCAGTTCCACTCATGTCAATTACAGAGGCTACAATGGCAGTTGACTATTTTTTGAAGTGGCCATAGGTTGACCGTTTTCTGGAACAAAAGCCAAGGATATTATTAAGTTCATTGTGAATAATATATATTGCCGCTTTGGGGTTCCTCAAAAAATTACCTCAGATAATGGTCCGTAATTTAACAACAGAGAAATGGCTTCTTTTTGTGCTTCGAGGGGGATTACACACTGGTTTTATACACCTTTTCATGCCCAAGAAAATTGTCAGGTGGAGATGATAAACATGATCCAGACTCATCAAAAACAAAGAAAATATTTTGAGAAGGTATTACTCAAATCAGACATGATTCGAGATTATTGGAGAACTTATATCCTTAATTTCTTACTAAGAGGAACGTTACCTCAAGATGTAAAATTGGCTAAGAAATTAAAGTATAAGGCTCATGGTTATGTTGTGTTGGATGTGGTGTTATACAAGAAATCTTTGAGTAGGCCATTGTTGCATTGTTTGGGTAAGAAAGAATCTCAAGAGATTTTATCAGAGTTACATGATGGTCAGGGGTCAACACATTACCGTTTCAATTCTTCGACACATCGAGTTTTGTTGGCAAGGTATTATTGGCGTTCAGTTATGATTAATGCTAAACACTTGGTCCGAGGTTGTGATATTTATCAATGATTTTCCAATTTTATTCATAGACCAGCAATACTGCTAATTTTTATATTCGAAATTATTCCTTTTGACAGATGGAGAATAGACTTGGTAGGACCGTTACGTATGACTTCTGGAGGGTATCAGATGATTATAATATCGGTTGATTATTTTTCAAAGTAGACTAAAGTTGAACCATTATCTTGGGCAAAGGCTAAGGATGTTATTAAGTTCATTATGAACAATATTTATTGCCGCTTTGTAGTGCATCAGAAAAACACTATGGATAATGGTCCTCAATTCAACAACAGTAAAATGATTTCTTGTTGCGCTTCGAATGGAATAACATAGTTTTTTTCTACACCTTTTCATCATCAAGAGAATTGTCAAGTAGAAGTGACCAAGTTTGAAGAAAAGTTTAACATATGCTACAGGGAAGTGGCCTAATTATTTGCACGAGGTGTTGTGGGCTTATCGTACAACTCCTAGGAGGGCTACTCAAGAAACACCTTTTTCCTTGGTATATAGGATGGATGATGTTAGTCTTGCAAAGTCCACTTTACCTTCTTATTGAGTACTCCAATATTCCGAAGAGCTGAATGAAGAGAAAAAAGAACATAGTTGAATTTGATCGAAGAAAAAAAGATTTAATGCTCATTTGAATATGACTTATTACCAAATTTTGATGAGGAATCGATATAATTAGAAGGTGAGAAGAAGGGATTTTAAAGTGGGTGACAAAGTCTTAAATAAGGTACTCCTCCATAATAAGAATAAACGACTTCTAAAGATGACCTCGAATTGGGAAATTCCTTATATAGTGATGGAGAAGATAAAGCCGGGCATATATTGCCTTTGTGATTAGCAGGGGAGGATGCTTCAACATCCTTGGAATATAGAATACCTGAAGTTATACTGGGAATGATTTTCTTGTTTTGAATTTTTTGAATAATTGGAACACTCTTTCCTATCCTGTTGGCCCATGGAGGTTTTAATGAGGTGTCATGTAAATATTCAGAGATATTAATAAAACAATGGCCAATGGTTGTTTTAAACGCAAGTATTCAAATAATGTTGGTAATTAGTCAAAGACTGATCATCTTCGAAGTTGTTGACCAAGAGTGTTATACGTTTATTATCAACACTTTTCGAAGAGACAACCATATTAGAAGGGCTACATTCTTTAAATGCAATGTTCATATTAGAAGTGTTACATGCTCAAGACGCGTTGTTCGAATTAAGGTGCTACGTTTTTTAAACGCGCTGTTCATATTCGATGTGATAAGTTTTTTAAATGCACTTTTCATATTTAAAGTGCTATGTTCTCTAAACGCGCTATTTATATTCGAGGTGCAACGTTTTCTAAAGGCACAATTTATATTTGACGTGCCATATTCTTTAAATGCATAAAGTTTATTGGAGGTACGTTCTTTAAACATATTAGTTTTATTCTACGAGTTATTTTTTATTAAACAAATGACAAATTTATATGTGACATGTGTGGAAATTCAAAGTAATAATAACTTTGATAAGGATATAAAATATTGAAGACCATAATGTAATAAATAAAAGTTTATATGAAAAGTTGTATAGTTATGAGATATATTTAGAGTCTTATATGAAGATAAAAGACTAGCATATAATTAAACCTTCTGTGTAACTAATTCAGTTATACCTAAGTCTTGACGTCTATATATAAAGGCCAAGGCTGAACTTAATGATGATGAGACTTTTCAACTATCTTCTTCTATTATTATATAAAGGCATATATATATATATAGGCCAAGTCTTACGAACTATCTTCTTCTATTATTATTTTCTCTCTCTAAAAATCAACTTCACTATTTATCTATCTAAGAACCAGATTTAATCCAAACCAAATTGGTGACCGCAGTGGGAGTTGATTGATTGGTACCTTGATTTTATGATAAAAACTAGAAACAATTGATTTCTTGATTAATTTTAATTGTTCATGATCGACTCTTTAAAGTTGTTTTCGATCTATAATGGAACCAAGGAAAGAAAATTAACCTTTGGTTCAAAAAGCAATTGACATTTTAAAATCTCATTTACAAGGAGGAGAAGGTAAAGAAGATGAGTTGGTTCCAGTTTGTCAGACTCACTCATACATTGAAACACAGATGAACCAGTTACTAGTTAAATTCAGGGCTCTAAATGAGAAGTATGATCAAAGAGACCAAGATATTCAATTAGTCAAGCTAAAATCTAAATGAAGCAAATGAATGAGAATAATGATGTGGATAGCCAATCCTATCGAGCTTGTACAACTTTCCAAGTTCGAAATGAGTAGAGGAAAACACATTTTGAATCTCATAGAGAGTGTCATACTTCATGAAAAGAGAAAAAAGACAAGAAAAAGTATATTATGTCCACTAACGACGAGGTTAACAATTCAACATCTGAGTGTAAGAGGTACCGGGGGTCTTCGAAAGAAGAAAAAGTCTGACCTCAAATGTTGTGAAATGAATATAAATCAAGAAAATACAATGTACCTCATTGTTTAAGGGAAGCAGAGTGGTGTGACGGGAATACGTTAAATGAGTACACAAGAATAGACGATTAGAATTTGTATGTTGTCATGGGAATATGAAATGATAATTAATATGTGCAAGGAGTTGACTGGAAAAATCCTCCCTTGACAACTCAGACAAGGTCTATCACTCTTCGGAAGCATTTTGATATCTTTAAGGTTGAAATGTTGGATGGGATGCAAGATGCGAATGATCACATCAAAAAATTTAAGAACTACGTGATGAACTTTGAAGATGATGATATGCTGGTATACATAGATTTCTCTGAATCTTTTAAGGGTACAAATTTGAAATGGTATAACAAGATTTTGAAGGCATCCATTTCCAATTTCAGAGATTTTCATACAGCTTTCTTATGCTAATTGGTGGGAAGTAAAGAGATGCGAGCAAATTGAGACATAATAATACAGTGGAAGCAAGCTATGGGAGAAAAGTTGAAGAATTATACTAAGCGTTTTGTGTTAACAAAAGCTGGTTTAGATAATCGTAAAGAGTTAGTAGTCATGGATGTTATTCGACAAGGTTTATTACAAAGTGATTTAGAAAATGAAACAACAAAAATTAGAGATTGGACGTTTTTAGCGTTGATGGCCCCAGTCGAGGATCAAATCAAAATGAAGGAATCGACTAGAGTTCAAGAAGTGGTTGGACCCAATCAGAAGAGGCCATGCTAGGTGTCAAATAGTCAGGGGCATTCTTCGAACTTGACCCAATCATCGCATCTGAGGAACAATAATAGTTTTCATCCTCGAACTGGAGGGTATCCAACTCAGGCTACATGGTATCAATTTCAAAGACCGAGGCCAAATCAGTAGATAAGGCCAGAATACTATGCTGATTTAACTGAAAATGTCTACGTGATTTATGGAAAGGCAAAGGGATATGTGAGTTATAAAAATCACGCTCTAATAAATAGACCCAGTGAAGAGCCTAATAACATAGGACATGATACTACATACTGTATAGCTTTGAAAAATGAGGTGCAATCTTTAATTGAAAATGGAAAATTAACAGATTATGTTAAAGAGCAGAGAAGTGGATCAAAGGTTCATGTTGTATCAACTCCATAAGCAGCAAATCCAAATTCACAGGTAGAAAATCTAATTGTTCCGGATTCTATGTTCGATGATTTCAATGCTGCTTCGAAATATTTGGATACAGATCCATAGCGATTGATTTAGATGGCAGTGGATGAGCCAGTGAAACAAGGGCAAGTTCGAATTTTATGTGAATACTTTGAGTCATTAGCAATTTTTGGAAGGGATACTATGACTGGTAACACTAATAGCTCTCGAAAGAGGCATGTAGTGAGTTTATCTAGTCAAATTGAAGAAGGGATGTCTACTAATTTTTATGGTAAGAAAGAAGTTCCTTTTATTCTTTTCGATGAGGATGATTTGAGAGGCAAGGCAGGTCCTCACGAAGATGCAATAGTTATTGGAGCAAATGTAGCTAGTATTGAAATTCGACGCGTTTTGATATATACAGGAGCTCAGTAAATCTTCTGTCCAAGTCAACATACGATATGATGCGTATTTCTCCTCGAATTTGTCAATTATACCTTACTATAAGTAGGTTTACAGGTGTGAGAACCCATGTGATTGGAGAATTCGATGGTGAAGTATGTTTGGGAAAATGGCCTTTTAGAAAGAAGTGTCAAATTTTATTAATGGTGGTGGATTGTCCGACCAGTTATAATGTTGTCTTTGGGAGATCTTGGATTTTGAGGATATATGCAGTTGTATCCACAGTCCACTAATGTTTGAAGTATGTCATCAAAGATCGCGTTAGGGTTGTCTGAAGTGATTAAAAGGTTACCAGAGAATATTATGCAACCGTTGTTCGAATTCGAAGTTCGGACACTGAAAATCGAATGGCTGAATAACAATCAGAGGGGTTGACCTCAGAAGTAGAAGAGGGGGTTGATGATCCGAGGGAAACCCTAGGTTGTTTAAACAGTAAGTGAAAGCATATAATAGTATTTTTTTCCCTGATGGGAAAGTACTTCAGATAGGAACTTAGCTAACCCCAGCTTTACATCAGCAGTTGTTAGAATTTTTGTTTCATAATTTGGATGTTTTCTCTTGGAAAACAGAAGATGTTGTAGGGATCCCAATGAGGGTGATATGTCACAACTTAACTATAAATCCGAATATCAAACCTGTTATCCAAAAAAGACGTGCTTTTCTTTTGAAAAATCAAAGGCTATTGTGACTGAGGTGGATCCTTTGTCAAGGGTCAGCATATAAGGGAGGCACAATATCCCTTATGGGGAGCAAACCCACTAGTGGTTAAGAATATGAATGGGAAATGGAGAATATGTGTTGACTACATACATTTCAATCGGGCTTGTCCTAAATATCCATTTCGTGTTCCTCAAATTGATCAGCTAATCTATTCCACTTTAGGAAATAAAATTGTCTTTTATGGATTTTTTGGCAGGATATAACCATATTCAGATTGGAATAAATATGGAGGTGGATATTGATGACATATTGGCCAAGAGTTTAGCAGTTGATGCGCACTTGGACGATTTAGAGGAGAATATTTTGAATTTAAGATTTATTTGATTGAAGTTAAATCCTGAGAAGTTCACCTTTGGAATTAGATCATAAAACTTTATGAGGTATGTTATTAGTGAAAAAGGGATAGAAGCTGATCCAGAGCAGCTAAATGATTTGATATCAATAACATAACCTAAAACTATTAAGGAAGTACAAATCTTGATAGGATGGTCAGCTACTTTAAATAGATTTATTTCAAGGTTTTCTGACAAAGGTTTTCCTTTTTCCAAGTATTACGAAGGCCAGATGAGTTCAAGTGGACATCGAAATGTAAAGTAGCATTTTAAAGCATTAAGGAACTTTTGTTATCACCAGAGATATTGTCTAAGCCTCGAATTGGAGAGAAACTGTTTTTATACATAACAGTGTTAGATTTTGCTGTGAATGTTGTGTTGATAAGTGAAGATTCAGGAATTTTGAACAAGTATATTATGTGAGTAAAAGTTTGTAAGCAGGAGATAAAATATATTTGAAGATTGAAAATTGGCATTGGCTTTAGTGGTGGCTGTCAGGAAACTACGTCCCTGTTTTCGGGCTCAAACTATTGAGGTTTAAACGTCATTCTCGCTGAAAAATGTTTTACAGTGCCCCGACATTTCTGGTAGGATGAGCAAATGGTCAATAGAGTTGGGAGATTTTAATATAATGTTTTCTCCTCGGACATCTATCAAGGCTCAATCGTTAGACAATTTTCTTGTTGAATTTCATTCAAGTAGATCAGATGAAGAGATAGACAGGGAGGTCTTGCCAAGAAGTTCGATGTGGGTGGTTCAAACTGATAGAGGTTCTAGTATTCTGAGATCCAATGCAGGAGTCCATCTGGTTGCTCCATCTAGGGATGCAATGTTTCAAGTCATTAAATTTCATTTTCCTGCATCAAATAATGAAGTTGAATATGAAGTTGCATTGGTTAGTTTAAGGGTTGCGAGCATTTGTGAGGAAACTTCAATTTGTTTGGGGACAAAATCCCAATTAGTAACGAATCAGGTGGCTGGTGTTTCCAAAGCTAAAAATGATCACTTAATTTTGTATCTTTGCGAGCTTTGAAATTTGACTCTTCTGTTCGATTACATTACTCTAGAACATATTAGTCGAGGAAATAATAAAGTTTTTGATTCTTTGGAAACCATTGCTTACACATAACAGTATCCTTGGATTTTGTTACATGGGAGTCATTCGATTTTAAAAATGTCATAGAAATGTAAATATGCAAGAATCTCAGAATATTTTATAAACATTACATAATGGTGAGGGTTCAGTATATTGTGGGTTCAAGGGTTTGACACGTCGGGTTTTGTTGGCAGGCTATTATTGGTCTTCAATTATGAACGATGCTAAAATTTTGCTCGGGGCAGCGATACTTGTCAACGTTTGCCAATTATATTCACAAACCTGCAGTTCCACTCATATCAATTAAAGAGGCTATCCGTTTTGATAGATGGGGAATAGATTTGGTATGATCATTGTATATGGCCTCTAGAGGATGCTAAATGATTATTGTGGCAGTTGACTATTTTTTGAAGTGGCCATAGGTTGACCGTTTTCTGGAACAAAAGCCAAGGATATTATTAAGTTTATTGTGAATAATATATATTGCCGCTTTGGGGTTCCTCAAAAAATTACCTCAGATAATGGTCCGTAATTTAGCAACAGAGAAATGGCTTCTTTTTGTGCTTCGAGGGGGATTACACACCGGTTTTATACACCTTTTCATACCCAAGAAAATTGTCAGGTGGAGATGAGAAATAGATTTATTTTAGAAGGCCTAAAGAAGAATTTGACAGGGGTTGCGGGAAAATAGCCTAACTAATTGCAAGAGGTATTATGGGTTTATCGAAAAACTCAAATAGATGCCACTCAGGAAACTCTTTTTACCTTGGTGTATGGTATGTATACTATTAGTCATATCTAATCTACATTACATTCTTATAGAGTACTTTAATATTCTGAGAACCTGAATGATGAAGCAAGAAGAGAAGATTTGGACCTAATTGAGGAAAAAGAGTTAGAGCACACTTGAATACGGCTCATTATCAAAGTCTCATGAGAAGTTGGCATAATTCGAAGGTAAAAAAGAGGGATTTTAAAGTTGGTGATAAAGTTTTAAGAAAAATATTACTCTATACAAAGGATAAGCGCCTCAGAAAGATGGCTCCGAATTGGAAAGATACATATATGGTCGTGGAAACAATAAAACTGGGTTCTTATCACCTTTGTGATGGGTATGGGAGCATGCTTCTACATCCATGGAATTACAACATCTGAAATTATACTGGGATAATTTTGGGTTTTGAATTTGTTTTTTTAATAATTGACACAATCTTTCTTATACTATTGGCCTATGGAGGTTTTAATGAGGTGTCGTGTAAATATTCGAAGTTATTAATAAAATTCTTTTTTGGCCAATGTTTGTTTAAGTATAAGTATTTAAATTATTTTGGTAACTAGTCAGAGAGTGATCTTCTTTGAAGTTGTTAACTAAGAGTAACTTTTCTGAAGTGTTGAATGTTCATTTTAAACACTTTTATAAGAAACAACCATATTCAAAATGTTATATTCTGTAAACGCACTATCATATTTGAAGTGCTACGTTCTCTAAACGCACTATAATATTTGAAGTGTTACGTTCTCTAAACGCATTATAATATTCAAAGTGCTATATTCTCTAATCGCACTATATTATTCGAAGTGTTTACATGTGTTATATGGCATGTGTTTTTATATGAAAATTTTTAAGTTTAGGTATGACATATGTTGTATTTTGAGGTGAGCATAACTTGGGTTGTAAAAGTTTAAGTTGGTGTAATAAAAACAAATAAATATAGAGAAAATAAAGTACTAATGCATTAAGATTAATCTGATGATAACATAAGGGGTTTTTGAATGCTAAGTAAATAAACATTCACAAGAAAGAGGTCATCTTACAACAGATAGATGAGAAACAAAAAGGGGTGAGTACACAAAAGGTTATTTCTTTTTGAAGTTTTCTTCAGATGAGTCCTCTTGCTCCGAGGAACTTTCTTCTGACTCCACTTCTGGAGGAATGGCTGGGCACAGGGCCAAAAGCCTCAGTGGTTGGATTCTCAATGGGAATCAATTCCTAGAAGCTTGAAAAGTTAGCAGTTGAAAATGTGGCAAGAATTTCACGAAGAAGAATAATAGTTTTCTGCTCCTCGGTATTTTTAATGTCAGCTAACATTTCCATTCCACATTCCTTCTCAGCAGCATCCACAAAAATCGTTTTCTCCTCCTCGGGGTGTGTTTTAAGAGCATCCATGTCCTGTGTTGGCTTCCTTTTTTCTTCTCCATTCTTCTTTAAAGATTCTTGAAGGGTGGAGAATATTTGTTTCTCCTCTGATAATTCTTGTGCATGTTTGGCTTTGAGCTCTTCTGTTTTATTTTTATGAGAGGTATTGGAGGTGGTTTTGAGATGAACGATTCCTCTGAGGAATTTTGATCTAGCAGCCTGGAATCCATAAATTTGATCATTCACAGTTTTACCCAAGATTTCCCATTTTTCTTGTTTCAAACCATATCCTTAGCCATAATCTCCAAATGGATTTGGGCATAATCCACTTATTTGCCCAACTTTTGTGTTGCAATTCCAAGGTCGGTAAACAGTTGCAGAGCACGTGTGGTTCTTCAGTAGGTATGAATTTCAGGCTGATTTAGGGCATAAGAGAAGAGGTTGACGGGGAAAAGGATTTTCTAATCTAGCCAATTCGGGAAGAAGAGGGGCATTCGCTTGACCAAATTGTTGTAGCTGGTCTTGAATCTCTTGGATGTATGGATCCATGTTTTTATCAAGATCTTGAGGTCTTTCTATGTTGATAGAATTATCAAGATCAATATGATTGTCTCCTTGGTTATATTCTGTTTCAACTTCTATTTGTTGATCTTCCACTACAATGACTTCATCAACCTCGGAAGGGAGCACTTATTGAAGGATCTCTGTAGTTTTCTTTTTTTCCTTTCTTTGTGGTGGTTTTTAGACGTACTTTTCTTTCTCTTCGAAGCAACCGTTTTCTTCCTCTTCGGTGAAGGCTCAACCTCAACTTCCTTTTCAATAATAGGAAGGATTTTTCTATTCCCATCTTTTCTGCCTTTGTCTGCAGTATCGGGTTTTCTGAAGGGCTAGCACTAGATGTGCTAGCTGTTTTTTTATTCTTTTTCTCTCTCTTCTCCAAGGGAAGGTGGCTATATGATCTATTTCGAACTCGAAGATACACATTATCATCATATGACACTAGTCGTTTCACAACTAATATTAGATTTGGGGGCTCCATTCGATTTTCATGGAAATTGGAATCCAACTTAATTCTCCACAAGGGACCGAAGGATTTTTCATTTGTTTATAGGTAGATAAAAATAAAATATTTATCGAACTGCTTGTGTCGACCAAGATCTTTCGTATTTTATTTCCTTTGATAGATGCTTCTATCACCATATTATATTCATGAGGGCCAACAATTTCCTTTAGGTCATCATCATTAAACAAATTAAAAAGGACACAACTATGATAGAGGTGTGTAGACATTTTCCCCTCTAACTGAGTTGTCAAACTATTCACATGTCTTTTCTTAGAACAACTTGATGGTGCTATGATAGCATCTTCCCCCCAAAATAGTTAAAGATTTGAAGTAGCGGCAAAGATCAGATACTTTCGTTGTTTTCTCTATTATCACACCCACTTGATTCTGATCTGGACTGGGGTCTAAGTACTCATAATCCGCATCAAACCGTTCAAAAATTACCATTGCACTTTCTTGTTTAGACATTTCCATACTTTGTCTTTAAACATTTGACGATATAACATGGGTTTGTACTTGCATCAGGTTGAGCTCATGTGTTATTTTATATGTTACCTCATTGTTTTTTAACAAAGACATATAATTTTCCACCTTCAACCAATGCTTGCACCTCTTTCTTCAGGGAAATACAGTCTTGGGTATCATTGCCCACATCATTGTGGTAACTACATAAGCGTGTGTTCCGATATTCTATGGGAGATTGAATTGGTGATGGCCTCCAGGATGTACAAAATTTTTGGTTTTGTACAACTTGTGGATACTTTCTTACCTAACTTCACAAACCATTCAAGTTGAACCCGCATATTTCATGTTGGTCTAGACTCTTGGTTCTGATTTGACTACCTCTGTCTATGCTGATATCAACCTTGTCTAGACTCCCTAAGGGGTAATTGAATGTGGCTTGGGACTTAGTAGTAGCTTGTTGAATAGAAATAGTGGTAGTAAATCTGTTCTGACGCAGTACTCTAGAATTTTTGGTTTCTTCCACAGTGATTTACTTGACGAACTGGTCAATAAGTCATTAATTTCTTCCGTGTAACTGAATCAGCCAAATTTCGCGGCATGAAAACCTACCTTATAGAAGAAATAGTTACTTGCTCAAAACAATCAGCCAATCCATTCTTTGTGTTCACAAAATGGCTGATGTAATCTTTCAAAGACTCATTAGGTTCTTGGGTGCAATGGATTATATTGTCATCGTTTTCTGTAAGTTCTTTACTCCCCTCAAACTACCTTCAGAAATTCATCCAAAACATATCAATTTTTTTATAGATCCTTGTGGCAATCTGTTATACCATTTCAATGCACTTCCCTTGAAAGTCTATAAAAAATCTCTGCACAACATCTTATCATCGTCATTAAAATTCATCATACAAGTTTATAACTTATTCGAGGTGACTGTCAGGATCTTGACTTCCATCATATTTTTCCATTTTCGAACTATCAAGTCTCCTCGGTAAATGCCTAGAAAAAGGTTTCGAAGACAAATGCGGTTGCCTCCTATTATTACCTTGGCTAAACATATGATCATCATCTAGAGTGGCAATGATACTTGGTTCGGACCGGACGACGAACTGATAGCTTAGAAAATGATAAATACTGTAGTATGGCGACCTTTTCACTTTTCTTTGATATCTTTTATTTTTTACTTTTCACTTTTTATCATTTTTCCCCATCTAAATCCCTTTTAACTGATCTTTCTTTAGAATGATATTTAGTTAGTCTTTCTTTCTTCTTCCGACGGCCATGCTCACTACTTGATGAGGAAGAAGAGATTTCTGACTCTGATATGTGATTGAGTTTCTAACAAAATCCGATATGTTCAATAATTTCTTAGCCCGATGTTCCTGTTTCGTTATTTTTTGAGCCTTTGGGCACTGATCACTATCGTCTTGTTTGTGGTTGTTATCGGGCTCATCAAAACCAAGACTTCCTGCTGGTATGTTAGTGAGGAAGAAAAGATTTTTGAATCTGATTATGTGGTTAAGTTTCCAACGAAATTCGATGTGTTCAACAATTCCTTAGCCCGATGTTCCTTTTTCGTTCCTTTATGAGCCTTTGAAGACTGGTCACTCTCATCTTGTTTGTGGTTGTTATCGGGCTCATAAATACCAAGACTTCCTACTGGTATCTTCCCTCAACTTGCCTTTGGGCTTTCAAAGCTTCGTTCTCTACCCTCAACTAATCACGTTCTTCATGCACGATATGTCTTTCTTATGTATTGTGATTTATATAAGATGTGTTAGCGTGCTCATTATCACATCGTACCCCCACATTCTCGAGATAGGGAATTTCTTGCATATTATCCATGCCTCAAAAAGATCTGAAGCATGATTCACAAATTAGGTTTTGAATTTTGCTATTCGGGCACCTCACGCTCCCGCTATGGTCACCAATTCGGTGTTAATCGGGGGGGGGGGGGGGGGGGAGGGTAGTTTTGGAAGTTATGAAGGTTGTGTAGTATTAAATTCTACCTGGAAAGTGAATATAAAAATATAGATGTTTGTATTTAATATTTAGAGAGAGAAAAAAGTCTAACCTATTTAGTGCTGTTTGTCGAACTATTTACTCATTTCATATCTATGGGCCATTCAGATCAGGTCATCTAACCAGATCAGCCTTGTGAGCTCCCACACCCAAAAATAAAGGTAGGAACTTAACTAAGTCACTAGGCATACTACTTAATAATCATGATTTAGTTTCTAGGTCTCAATTGTCCTTCTTAAAAAAAATTTGACCCTCCTACTGCTTTAACCTCAAAAAAATCTTACCCATCAACATTATAATTACAATAATACTTATAACCGTGTGAAATAGTAATACAAATAAATGTATCAAATCCTTGGACCAATATTTTTTTGGTACTGTATCTCCTGATATTGAAGTAATCGTGTTTTATTTGTACATTAAGTTGTTCATAAACCTTCTAATGAATTCGTCAACTTCATAATATATTCGCCTTATCCCAGTATCATTTTCGAATCTTTTAAATAGATATATATAATAACCCCGTATGGAATGGAGAGACTAAAAAACTATTCAGATTAAATCCAGAGTCATTAGCTTAAAATTTGCAAAACGTTTTTCTTTGTGTTTTAGGCAACAAGGTAACAAAAACCTTGTTTTCTTGTTGGATCGTCGTTATTAAAGATGTTTTTTAATCAAAAGAACTTTTATCACTGAAAATTTAATGTTACAATATTCTAGGGACTAAAAGCAATTATCCTAATTTTCAATTTGAAATTTTAAAAATGAAACCAAAGTTTCCCTCTAATGCAATAGAAAAGAGATTTCAAAACTCTTAACTTCATCTACTCTTCTTCTTAAACAGATTCTCAACCTCATCGAAAAGATCTTCCGAGAAAGCCTAGCTTCCTTTTCACCTTTATCCTTGCATCTTCATAGCCAGCCATTCCTTTCCTGCATTAACAAACAAACCAGAAGCAGTATCCAAGCTATTTGAATGGATTAATCAGAACTAACGTAACCTAGCCCAAGGCTTTCAAGAAAAACAATCGCGAGAAGTTTAGGAGGAGCATTGAACTTATTAAAGGTAAGTTTTAGCTTACATATCAGGGTCCATTTTGTAAGCCAATCGGCAGCTTGGTTCTGGACCCTTAAGATGTGTTTAAGGCTCATGTTGTTCTTGATAAGCTTTCTGCAAGTACTTAAGTTTGAATCCATAAAACCAGTATCAAAGTAGCTGGCCAATTGATTGATTAAAATCAGCGAATCCGACTCGATGTCAATGTGAGTCTAGTTATTCTTGTAACATATGATAAGGCCTTCAATCAACGCTTTTGTCTCTGCCATAATCAGAGAAGGTTTACCGAATAACATCCTGGTAGCATGAACGATTTTGTCGGAGCTGTTCCTGATCAGGATACCACCATCTGATTTTCCATTTCTAGCACAGGCTCTGTCCATATTCATCTTGAGTCTAGTATTCAAAGGAGCAGCCCAGCGAAACTCCTGCATTAAAGGACATAGACCAATGCTTGTAGTTGAGCTTATTAGATACATCCATACATTTAATGATGTTTATGATTAGAACTATAACATTGTTAGTATTAAATTGATTCCCTTTATACTTAATAGTATTTCTAGTTTTCCAAATTACCCAACATATAGCCTGAGGAATTAGGTGAGTAACATGAAACTTTTTGTTCGAAAACCAAAACCAGCATCTAAGAATGTGCGTTAGAATCATGTAACGATTGATTTTAATTTTGAAATGCACGCAAACCAGTTCCATATCTGGCAAGAAAATGTACAACTAACAAATATATGGTTCGTATCTTCATAATTCTTACAGAGCATACACTTACAAGCTAAGTTAAGATGCCTCGATATAAAGTTGTGAATTAGTTTCCAAGGAATAAAAGAAAACTTTCTGAAAATGTTTGAATTCCAAATCTTTATGAACAAGAATGAATGAGAATGCTTGAGTCTAAGGCTATTCCAAGTTAATTTCATGTTGAAGTTCATGTCCTTAGAATGGTTCTAGCAGATAGTGTCATTAGTGTCAGGGCCAACTTTAAGAGAGTTGATAATGTCAAGTATTTCCTTAGATAGGAGACCCTGCATTTCATTACATTCCCAAGCATTATTCCTCCAAAAAGTATTAACTTTTGCATCCAGATACCAGTTGATATTGTTTTTACTAGCAATTGGTGGCAGATTATGACAAAATTCCTTCCAAAAGTCAATCTCTCCACGACCAATAATACAGGTAATGTTCTTTTCAGCATGCTCTCTGATGTTAATCAACCTATTCTAAAATAAGGATAATCTTTTAGTAGTCACATATAATGGATGACCATTCTTACAGTAAATGTCATTTATGATACTGAACCAAAAGAAATTATTTTTTCTGAAATTTAAACCAGCGCTTTTGTGAGAAGGATTGCTAAATATCATCAACCTTTCTGATATTCAGTCCTCCTTCTCCAAATGGCTTACAAAGAAAGGACCAAGTAGACCAGTGAATGCCATTCACATTGTACTTAGTTCTCCATAAAAATATGTTTAAGGTTGTCTCAATTTTTTTAATAGTGTTCTTAGGGATTACACAACTTTGCATCCAATGATACGTACCATGAAGTAGAACATTAGATATTAGCGACAACCTTCCTCAATCTGAAAGGTAATTACTGTCTCATTCAGTAATTGTATCATTTATCTTGTTCTGGAATGGGAGTAAAGATCTTCAATTTGTTATTGTTTGAGACTGTAACTCCCAAATGAGAAGTAGGTAGAAAGTCAATATCAAAACCAGTTTGCAACTTTAGGCTTTGGATTCTTGATTGATGAGATTTTGATGAAATAATCAGTTTATTTTTCTACTTGTTTATATCCTGCCCCGATATTCTTTGATAGTCATTTAAAAACCTCCTCAGCTTGTCAATTGAGATAGATAAACTGTTAGTGAATACCAGTCTATCATCAGCGAAAACAATACAAGGAATCATATGATTAGTTCTCGTAGCATATTGCATCTTAGGATTTCTGTTAAAAAGATTGAACATTCCTCTGGTCAGGAACTCTTCACCAAGGATGAACAAGCTAGGGGAGAGTGAATCTCCCTGACTTAATCCTCTCTTTATGTGAAAGCAATCAAAATACTCTCCATTAACAAACAAAGAAATATGAATATCACTGATCATTTTCTTAATAAGGTTAATGAATTTATAACAAAAATCAAAAGATTGAAGAACTTTAAATAGGATTAGATGAGAAATTCTGTCGAATGCCTTCGACAAGTCTAGCTGAATCATAGTATTCCCTGCTTTAGGTTTCTTGTTGATGTCATGCAGAAGTTCCTTGGCAATCAATATATTGTCATGGATTATCCTTCCCTTCACAAAAGCACTCTTCACACAAGAAATAATTATGGGTAGAAGATTAGATAATCTTTGATTTATAAGAGATGATAAGATCCTGTTAACTAGACTGTATAACCCAATAAGCTCGTAGTTTTTCCACCAGGTACGATTATTATTCTTAGGAATTAAATAAATTCATGTAGCAAAAATCCCAGTTGGGATGAAGTTACCATTGAGAAAAGCATTAATAGAGTTACATAAGTTAGTTTTTATGATTTTCCAGCAATGTTTAAAGCAGAAAAGATTGAAACCATCGATGCCAGGTGCACTATCACTCTTCATATTAGTGATAATGTCCTAGATTTCATCCTCATGAGTTGTTTTAAGCAGAGCCTTATTGTCTTCATCAGTAACCATAGAAGGAATGCACTCAAAGTTTCTGTCTTGCAGCATATCCAACTCCTTCTCATTGTTGATATAAGGATCAGATGCAACGATATCTTTAAAGTAAGTAGCAACAGAGTTTCCTATGTCTTCATGCTTCAGGATCCAGGTATCTCCATCCTTTATGCTTTGAATCTCGTTCTTTCTCCTTTTCTTAGCAATGTAAGTGTAGAAGAGCTTAGAGCTTCCATTACCGTCCTTTAACTAGCTGTTAAAACACTTTTGTTTCCAAAAGGTTTCTTCATTCGTAAGAGCCTGTAAATACAGGCTGTTAGTTTTAGCCAAACTAGCTTTAGTGTTATGGTTATTGGTTGAGTAGTGTAGAATCTCCATTTCCTTCACTTTGCTTTCAGTAGCTTTAACATTATCAAAGATATTCCCAAACTTCTTCCTATTCTAATCCTTAAGACAACCCTTAAGCCTCTTCAACTTATACCAGAATATATGGCTAGGATTACCACCAATAGGTTGTTTCCAATCCTGCTCCACAATACTTTGGAAAGAATCATCATTAGACCACATATTTAAGAACTTGAAATTCTTTTTTTAAGAATTGAAGTAGTAGTATTAGTATAGTTAGCAGTTAAAAGTAAAGGAGCATGGTCAGAACATGTTCTCACCATGTGGAAAACCTGAGTATCTTGAAAGGTATTATCCATTTATCCTTTATTAGAGCCCGATCTAGCCTCCTCCACTTATTGCTTCTGGACCAGGTATACTTAGAACCACCATACCCAACGTCATTAAGATTGCAAGCCCTTATAATATCATTGAAGTTATCCATGCTTGCTTGACAGTTAGAGGTACATCCTAGCTGCTCCTCACGCGTTGAAATGACATTGAAGTCACCAGCACACATCCATGCCTTGCTAGAGTCAACAACATTCATTAGGCATTTCCAGAGATCAATTCTTTGAATACGATTTCACTTTGCATAGTCAGAAGTGATGTAGAATCTCTCTCCAACCCCATGATATTCAATTTCCATGTGCAAACATTGCTCCATATTAAGAGTAATGTTAACTTTGATATCCTTCATCCAAAAGACCCAAAGCTTATTAGATAAGTTAGCAGAACATTCATTAAAACCCAGAATATCGGCCACCTCCCTTAACTTCTCAGGCTTAGACATAGGGTCATGAATAGCAAGAACCTTAATACATTCAGTTCTAATCATTGACTTGAGTCTTCTCAAAGTTGGTTTGTTATTTTACACCCCTAGCATTCCAACTAATCCTTCTGATCATTATCAGAATAACATTTATTTAATCTATCTCCAATATTTAGAGACTTAATTGTTAACTTTCTAGTTGATCTTCTTCATTTTGTAGCTTTCATTTTGGAGCTTATAACTTCATTAAAACTTTGTTCAGGAGAATAGGTTGGAGAGGCAGAGCAACTTCCTATGTTTTCAGGATCAAGAGTGTGAATGGTTAATAGCTCATTTCTCAGATGATCATTGTCCAACTTGTCAATTGATTCGATGATTTCTTTACTACTTTCTGGTGAAGAGTTAGATTTTTTATTACTACTTTCAACTTGCTGATGTAAAGACTGTAATTCTTGATTTAGTTGAACTTGTTGTTGCACAATCTGTAAATCTTGATTCAGCTGATTACTACTTTCATTATTTTCTTCATCTTGATCCTTTTGAGTAATGATAGACTTAAGTTTCTTCCTATAAACCTTGAAGATTTGAGTATTTCTTGAATCGTTATTACTTGAGGTTTCCATCCATTGTTTTTTCATATACGTTTTTAACAGATCCAGTATTCTCTTTGACGTTTTGTTCTTCATTCTTTGGCGCTTTCTTACATTCCGAGAACTTGTGACCTATATGATAACAGAAATTTCAGTAAGATGGAACATTTTTATAACTGATGGAGACCCAACATCCATCGTTTATCCCAAATCCAATCCACATTTTCCGTTTAAAATTCTTAGAGATATCAATCTCAATTTGTGCATAACCAGTGTTAGTGTGTGCTCTGTTTTTCTCAGGCACAACAACTCTATAAGTTGTTCCTATAACACCAGCAAGATCATTCACTAAGTTGAAATCATACAGGTATTCTAGAAGATTTTCGAAACGAACCCAAGTCAGGACCGTAGGATTTTCGTAATCTTGTTAAAATCAGGATTCCACCTCAAGATTCTCATCACGAAATCATCGAATCTCAAGATATTTGTCGACCATATCTTGCAAACATCGTCCTTCAAAACAAATTCGAAGAAGATCCGATGCAAATCCCAGACTTCATAACTGAAAACTCCCCTGCATTTCAATGTTGCTAACAAATTATCAAGCTTCGTTTTCTTAGGAATACCATTGCTAAACTTGTCAATTAGAGTTATTTTCGATCCTTTAATCAATTGTTTCTTAACTTTCTCTGCATATTGAACATAGTAATGGCTCTCTGTTTTCTTGATGAATTAAAGGTTCAAAGAACCAGATGGAGTTCTGTTTACAATACCTGCACCTCCTCATGTTTTCGAAGATGCACCATCCACTTCAATAATCCACTGATCGAGCCCAACCGTTTGTTTGTCGTCTATCTCATCATGCTCTTCCCTAGATAAGATGAACTCAGCTAAAAAATCCGTAATTTCATGTCCCTTTATAGCTACACGTGGCTCAAAACGAATGTCATATTCCCCAAGCTCGATGCTGTATTCAGGTAACCTGCCATAAATATCGAGTTTTTGCAGCACTGTTCGCAAAGGATATGTTGTTCACCCCGTGATAACATGCCCTTGAAAATATGGTCTCATTCTCCGAGCTGCAACAACCAAGCTTAAGGCCAATTTTTCAAGGTTTAGATACCTTGTCTCTGCATCTGTCAACGTTTTACTTGTGTAATACACCGTATACTGTTTCCCCTTTTCATCGCGCACAAGAACCGAACTTACAGAAAAAAGTGATACTGCCAAGTACATAAATAATGGCTTTGCTGGTGTAGGGGTAGACAAAATCTCAGCAGATGTAAGATATTTCTTCAGGTCATCAAAATCCTTGTCGCAGTCTTCTGTCCATGCAAATTTCTTAGCATCTCGCAGCACTTCAAAAAAAGGATGACTTTTATCCGAAGCTCGTGAGATGAACCTTGAAAGAGCCTCTAATTGCCCTATAAGACATTGGACTTCTTTGACATTCTTTGGTGGTTCCATCTGCAAAATTTCACTTGATTGAACTGGATCTACCTCAATACCCTGCTGACTTACCACGTAGCCTAGGAATTTTCCCTTGGCCACACCAAAAAAACATTTTTCTGGGTTAAGTTTAAGATTATACTTGCTTAATAAATCAAAAACAACCTGTAAGGTACTAAGGTGCTGCTCCTCTTCATGTGATTTAATAATCATGTCATCA
This sequence comes from Limnanthes douglasii subsp. nivea, assembly GCA_036936605.1. NCBI lineage: Eukaryota > Viridiplantae > Streptophyta > Magnoliopsida > Brassicales > Limnanthaceae > Limnanthes > Limnanthes douglasii. Next base: position 211,519,322 of record JAUPFV010000004.1, read on the forward strand.
ATGTACATTTCCAAGTGCTGCCCCAAATGATCTTGAAAAATGTGATTATCTAGCTTTTGGTACGTTGATCCCGCATTCTTCAACCCAAAGGGCATGATCGTATAACAATAGAGGCATCCCTCGGTTTAAAAAGCTGTGTGCTCCTGATCAGACGGATGCATGCGAATCTGATTATATCCAGAATATGCATCCATAAAAGAAAGAAATTTGCAACCTGAAGCTGATTCAACGAGCTGATCTATCCTTGGCAATGGGAAAGCATCCTTAGGGCATGCTTGGTTCAAATCGGTAAAATCCACACACATTCTCCATTTCCCGCTCTTCTTTTTAAATAGAACCGGATAAGCTATCCAAACTGGATACCTTGCTTTTCGAATGTGCCCCAACCGAGTGAGCTTGGTGATCTCGGCTAATATAGCGGCGTGCTTCTCAGTTGAAAATGCTCTACGTTTCTGTCGTACTGGTTTAGCGCATGGATTGATAGCCAACTCATGGATTATAATTGTAGGACTTACTCCTGAAACATCAGCTACCTCTCAAGAAAATACATCTAAATTCTTTACTAATAAATCCACAAATCGTACCTTTGAATCTGAAGTCAGTTCATTCCCTAGGCGAAACACTCTATTAGCAGCTATGACCGTGTCCGCTGTTATAACATCCATTGTGGGTGAATCCTCATTTTCTCGTGGATCATTCACTTGTTCTAGCGAGGTAAGACCTATTGTTGCTGGAACAATGTCTCTTCCGCCCTTTAATTGATATTGGATAGGTTTTGAAGGATCTGACGGGATTGCATAACAAGTTCGCGCTGTCATCTGGCTGCCTCGAATTATACATGTCGAACTACCCACCATATACTTAATGCATTATCGATACGTGCATGGAGTTACTTCCATCCTATGTAGCCATGGTCGTCCAATGATCGCATGATAAGGACTCGGCGCATCGGAGATAAAAAATAACATATTTAATTCCTTCTTTGTAGCTCCATGACCCACTTGAACCACCAGCTCAACCTCCCCAACACACTGTGAAGATTTTCCTTCGTATCCTACCAAATTTCTCTGAGTAGGTCGATATGATGGAACATTCAGCATGCGATCAAAACTTCCTTTGAAGATGATATTCGCCGAGCTTCCTCCATCGACCAATACTCTTGTTATCATAACTCCTCCAATATCCAAATGAACAGTTAAGGCATCTTCATGGGGCAAACTTAAACCTCTGAGATCATCATCATTTAAAGTGAGATCGGCGACCGGGTCTCTGTAGTTTTGATAGAAATAACCATCTATCTCGGAAATACCGAACTCATTTTTAGCTCATTTATTTTGGGTAGACCCTTGTCCAGTAGCCAAACTCCCCCCTGATATGGTCAGTAACCACTGTTGCCTGCTAGCTTCCAACCCTTCACCAATTGCTAATTTTTCGGTATTTGGAGGGTGATCTTCCTCAAGTTTATCTGGTGGAGTTCGTTTGATATATTGAATCAACTCACCATTGTCTATCAAGCGCTGTATTTCATCCTTTAGCTTCCAGCATTCATCAGTTGAGTGCCCATGGTCATGATGATACGCACAATAGTACCTATTAGATCGTTTAAGCCTAGGCGCACTCATTTGTTTTGGAGCTTGGTACCCCGTACGCCCCTTTGTTAGATGATAGATTACTAAAATAGCCTTTGTCAATGGAGTGAAACGTCTGTTTGGTTGATCGAGCTGTTGAGGTCATTGATTGTAGTCCCTCCTTGGTTGGTCTTTGAACGTTTTCCGTTCTGTTCCACCATATTTGACCTTAGGCTCACGTCGCTCAGGTGACGTTCCTATTCTAGCATCTTCAACTCTGATAAAAGTGTCCGCTCTAGGAAGCAGATCTCCCACGTTTTCAGTTGGGAACCAGATGAGATCTGCATATAGTTCCCCTCCCCTATCGAGCCCTCATTTCAAAGAAGCCACCGCCATATTCTCGTCTAGATCTGGTAAAGCATTAATGGTATGAACAAATCATATAACATAACTTTTGAGAGACTCACCTCGACGCTGATAAAGATCCATGATCGAATCCAGCTCGCGCTTTAGTTCTTTGTTGCCCACGAACCTCTCTCTGAATGCTTTCCATAGTCTAGCAAAATCATATATAGACCCTTTCGACAATCTATTGAACCAATCCATAGCGTTACCCTTAAGGGTCATAGATAGTGCTCGGTAAAGCATTACATCGTCAAGATTGAAAGCCATCATCATATTTTTGAAATGCTCTAAATGCCTCTCTCGATCCCCTGTTCCATCGTAAGCTTCAATCATGAATGGATCAAATTTTCTCGGGAGTTGGACCTCTAAGATTTTCTCTGAAAACCAAAATTCCTTCAATATGTAGGGTGATAACTTCGGGCGGATCTGATTGTAACGAAGGTCCTCATCCTCTCGGGCTCGTTTGGTAGAGGACTGCCTGACCTCATCACGTGGTGCTCTGTTGCGATTTTTCCCCCGCTCTCACCTTCACCTTCTTGTTTGTCGTCTCTTTTAGAAGAACGATCAGTCATGTTGGCCTTGCTTGCCTCTAGTCCTGATGGTTGATGAGTCTTGCTCGCACCCTTGATTCTTGTAGTTAGAGCATGAATAGCGTTATTCATACCTGCCATGGTAGAGTGTATAGCTTGTTCTCTAGCGTCACATTCAAACATTATTTTCAGCTGCTCTTCTTGCAAATTCTGGAGTCGTTCTTCCAGTTGAAGAACCGCCGAGTCATTCGTCGGCATAGTTTCTGCAGCTCTGTGAGCCCCGAGCGCATTGTCGGTTTGATGAGGATGCGTCTCTTCTCTGGGAGCAATGCATATCTGGACCAGATGTCCCACTATCACCACCGTTGATTGGGGTATCAAAGGATTGACCTCTTGAGGAATCTTACGATCGAGACGACTTACAGTTCTCCTCCGATGAGTCGTTGTTTTGCTAGTTTCCTGATTATCTCTCTCAATTCCTGACGTAGTGACCACCATGGTGATTGGTTAAGGAGTTCCCACAGACGGCGCCAAATTTGTTAAGGAACTAAACAGTTCTTCCAAAGTAAGTCTACTATTTTTTTAGCCAAGAAATAGATCACTTTATTCATCAATAGGTTTTCCCTATTTATAATGTACAGACTAGTGGGTAGTTACATTAGGTTACGCTTTTAGCGCCACTAGCCCACTTAAACCATTATCCCTATAACTATGAAACTAACAACAGTTACCACTGCTATCCCTATAATTATGGAATAACTAACGCGTCTTAAACTCGTGGGGTAATCGTGTGTAGGTATTACAAATAAAGGCTAAAAATTCAATCTACACTTCAGTCCGAGCTGAACTCTCCTATTAAGAACACCAGAGCTGACCTAATCTGCTAAGCTCGAATTCAAGCTCGTTAATGAACGGAACCCAGTTTGATCTGTTTTGCTGAGCTCGAACTTACTGATGACGCGCTCAGGTCCTTTCATTTTACCACATTCCTTGTCTAGTCAATCAACTCTACTATGACGTCACCGAGCTCATCATGATCTTGAATTCAATCGGTCAATTCCACTCTGTCTTCATTGAGCTCATCCTGATCTTGAGTTCGGCAACACCGTGCATGCTCTTAAGTTTGCTCCATTATCATGTTGTGTACAACATTGAGCTCAGTTTAATGACGAGCTCAGTATCCCTTTGAGATTATCCCCGTTATCTATCGATAACATCAACCTTCTGTTGAGCTCGTCCGCGTTATCTATTATTGTCGTTGACCTGCTGTCGAGCTCGTCCAAGTCACAGAGCTCGTTCTATCCTTTCCATGTTTAACCGATGTGCGATGTGGGACTTTGGCCGCAACCATAACAAGTCCTCATCTCGAACAAAGTAACACTTTAGTCTCCCCTTAATTGACTTATATACGGAGACGCAATATGCGGTACCCATATGTCGTACAAATGGTATAGAGCACCAGGCCCAGGCGGAATACTATGTGGATGAAATTATCAGAATTCGAACATAATGAACCAACTAGCCTGGTTCAAAGGGAATGAGCTGCTCTAGAGATCCTAGTTTGGAATGTCTTTGAATTATCAAGCAGTGTGACTTGATTGGATTGTATTAAAATGGTGGTACTTGGTCGGAGTGGCGCTAAGGAACAAGACAATGGTGGTCTAATAGGAGGTGAGAAGCAACATCTGTAGTGCCGCTATGGTTCAGGTAGTCCCAGCCTGATTAGAGTGTGTGGATGAAATTCAATTAAGAGAAGGCTAAAGTGGTACTTTGTTCGAGATGAGGATTTGTTATGGTGGCGACCAAAGTCCCACATCGGTTAAACATGGGAAGGATCCGTTGTATATAAGTAAGAACATATCTTAATCAGTATGAGGTCTTTTGGAAATGGACCAAAAGCAAACCCGTGCAGGCCTTTGGACGCTATAGTGGACAATATCATACTAGTGTGGAGATTGACGGAATATGCGATACTCATATTCTCAACATACTCAGTTGTAGCTGGATCATATAAATTTGAAGAAAAAAATATTTAAAAAACTATATATCAATTTTTAATATTGGGGCGAGTGTGATTTGTTTTTTTTTGGAATTCTAGTAATTCTTAATTTATTTTTTCTAGTTCGGCCGTATAGTTTTCATGGAATTCCTCGATTTCCTAAATTTTTTGTCCTTCCATCATAATTTTATCCCCTTCTTCTGCAAAAAGGATTATTTTTATTTTATATAGTATAAATTCGTTTCGAATATATCTTGTTTTTATTTTGGAATTTTAGTGATTCTTAATGTTTTTTCCGGTTTGGCCCTATAGTCTCCATGCAATTCTTTGGTCTTTTTTGCGAATCTATCATAATTTTATCCACTTCTTCTGCAAAAGGATTATTATTTTTTAATTCGTTTTGAATATATCTTGGTATGATACAACAGAACAAAGCCGAATTGGTTGAGTAAGGCATGCTTGTGACCAAAGGTCATGAGTTTGAATCGCTCTATATACGCTTTCTCGTCTGAGCCTGTCATCTTGTATAGTTTACTTTCTGGCGTTGGTTTGCAGGCTATTGAGTCAGACTGAGGGTTTACCCTGTGCGTACTCATTGCACTCTGAGTAGCGATTGCGGATTCTCTCCGAAAAAAAAAACAAAATAGCGTCTAAATTAAATAATATTAAATACATTAAAATATTAAGATATAATCACGTTTAGGCTAATAATATATATAATGAGGGTAAAGCTAATCATAACCTGATGAGAAAATCATTAAACTACAATCAAACGGTAGGTTACTCACATGTGTGAGGTTTAATAATGTAAATTTTTAAAACATAAAAATTTAAAAGAAGACAAAAATGAAGACAAAACACTAATGTGATACAAACGCATATTATTCAACCTTTATTATAATTGTTTTAAAATAATATGGATTTTGATCTAATTTAATTTAGACTTTATCCATACATGCTAATTTATAGTGTTTGATTTAAATACATTCTTGTTATATAAGAAAGGTTTAGTGGTGGATGATTATCCCATATTTAGACTTATGGGATGAAAAGGGTTTCTATCAAAATTCAAATGCAAAAAGCCTTAAATTTAATAGGTGTTTGAAAGTCAACTAAACAACGTGTAATAAAATTAAGTATTTAAGAAAAAGAAATTATATACTTTCTAAATGAGAATTTTAGATTTTTAAAAACCGATAATAAGACAAAATACTAATATTTAGACTACCATATATTATACTCACATGTACGACGAACGCAAATGTGTAAGATATGAAAAGAGAAAAAAAATGATTATAAAAAATTATTTTCATAAAAACATAAAACATTAAAGACTTAGCCCTCCCTTAAGTTACCTTTTTATATATATATATTAAATAGTAACACTTTATTACACAATTGAGAAATACACCATATTTTAAGATTAAATTGTGAATTACAAAGAAGCTTGGGGATAGTTACTAAAAGAAAAAGAGAGGGGGGCTTAGGACAAGTAAAAAAATCAAAAGACTATAGGAAGTACTCCATTACTGCACAGAAGAGCCTCTTAGAGAGAGCAAAGTCGAGAGAGATATTTTCTTCGACAAACTTTAATTTGATCCTGAAAGAATCCTCAATGAACACCAAGAAATCGAGAATAGGCCAAGACTATCATGACCCAGAAAGACAGAACACCGAATCAGCCAGAGATCGGTACAGCTGCAAAACCAGACTCGATTCAATCTTTAGCTTCGAAAACCCACCATCAAACACCTAGAACATGTTCGATACCCCAATTTAACTCTTCTCAAATCTCTAGAATCTCCTGAAGCAAGACTTCAACAAGAACATCAGCTTCATCGATCAAAATAGGACATGCAAGAGAAGCTACTGAAGAATCCTACTAAGCGAGTCTGCAAGATTAGAGGTAATTTGTAATCATCTCAATTTTAATTATTAAGTCTTATTTGACCCATACCCAAGCTATCAAGAACAATAATTGCTAGCAGAGGGTTAGGGGGAGTGAAGTTATTGTAGTGTAACTTCATTTTACACTTGACAGTCCACCTTGCAAGCCAGTCGGCTGCAAGGTTTTGCTCTCTATAAACATGGTTAAGAGACATATCAGAGCTGATTAAGCCTCTGATTCTAGAAATCATTTGCTCGATTGTAACAATATAGTTCCAGATTTGAGCAACTGAATAAGAATCTCAGAGTCACTCTCAATATCGACTTTCTTAAATCATTTGATTTTATAGATCATCAAACCATCCAACAGAGCTCTAGTCTCTTCTTGGATACGCGACTGCTTGCCGCAAGTGTTGCACCACTATTTCACCAGAATGAGTGCAACTAGCGACAGAGTTGACCTTCAGTCTTCCAACTGCTGGAAGGGACCAGAAAAGGTAATTTATTCTGCTTTTGATATCTCTATGAATATAGCAACCTAATTCGTGAGCTGCAAAGTCATTGTTTTTCCACTATTTAGCTTTAATAAAGTCGGAGTAGTCAAGAGATGAAATAATGTTCCTTATATTCTTAATAGATGACTTAGCATAAATAGGAGACCCTTTGAACTTAACATTATTCCTAGCTTGCCATATAACCCAATTTATAATTGGGGGCAAGATAGTTTTCATGTGAAGTTTAGAATGGGAAGACCAAGACTAGTTTCTGGCTATATGAATAGGAGTCATAAACCTGAAAATCTTAACATTAAAAATATTAGCAAAGTAAGGCCAAATCTGCTATGCGTGATCACAATTAATAAAAAACATGATTAGTACTCTCAACGCTACTGCAAAAAAGACACATAGAGGCAAGAGCTAGATGTCTATTTTGCATGGTGACTTCAGTAGGAATATAATTATTAAGAAGTCTCCAATGCAAAATAGAACATTTAGGAGGAGTTACAATGTTCCAAGCCCTATCAAATATAGAAGATTTAGGATAGCTTATAGCAATTCTATTTAAAGTGTCTTTTATTTTAAAAGAACCAGTGTTAGAAAGACCCCAACTAATTTTATCATCCTTATTATAGTCAATTTTTAGTTTTTTAATAAGACAGATGCTAGAGTTAGGGAGAAGGGGACTTATCGAGTTTAAATCCCAGTTATTGCTTCTCCAAAGAGAGTTAAAAGTGTCCCCTTTGAACCAGTAGTTGTCAGAGTCAGTGTCAAAAGTGATGATAGGAGGAGTCCCAAACCAACTGCCCAACCAAATGTCTACAGCCCCTTTACCAATTTCCTAGGAAATGTGCTTCTCAGCTTCATTTCTAATAGCAATAAGTCTATTCCAACTTAATGAACCCTTCTTGTTACCAATTTGAGTAGGATAGAGACTTTTACAATAAATATTGTGAGTCAATCTAGACCAGAGAGAATTGTTTCTTCGAAAATCAAACCAAAGCTTTAGGGAGTAAACTTTCTGATAGTCCTCAAGACTATGAGTATTGAGACCACCCTCCTTGTAACTTTTGCAAATAGAACCCCAAGAGCACCAGTGGATATTCTTATTTTCAATAGTAGAGCCCCAAAAAAATCTATTAAATGTTTTTCTATTTTGCAAATTACTGAAGTAGGTAGCTTACAAGATTGGCACCAGTAGAATGGAATAAGAAGGAGGACACTTTTAATAAGTGTAAGCCTTCCAGCATAAGACAAGTTTTTTTCCCTCCCAAGCTTGGATTTTGCTACTGATCTTATCAATCAAAGGCAGGAAATTGCTAACTCTATTATTAGAGTTCAAAGAGACACCTAGGTAAGTTGTAGGCAGTTTACCAATGTTATAGTTGGTTTGAATTTTTAGGCTCTTAAGCGTGTTCTGGTCAATGTTGTTGGCAGTGATTAACTGAGTGTTGTCCCTCTTGATAACTTGGCCAGAAGCGACTTGATAATCCTGCAAAATCTTACCAATAGTGTTCATAGAACTAGATAGACCATTAGAGAATGATAATAAATCGTCAGCAAAAGCCAAGCAAGGGATGTCAATGCTACTTCTACCCTTGTACTTAATAGTTTTGTCAGTTTTATAAAGATTGACCAATCCCCTAATTAAAGCTTCCTCGACAAGGATAAACAGACTAGGAGATATAGGACCTCCTTGTCTGATACCTTTGCTGGTTTTAAAGAAACCCACTGAATTTCCATTAAGCAAGATAGTAATATAAACAAATGTAATAAGATTGCTGATAATTTTGTTGAACTTTTGATTAAAACCAAAATTAGCTAGTATTTTAAATATAAAGTCGTGAGATAGGTTTTCAAAAGCTTCGACATGTCAACTTTAATAATAACATTACTGTTTTTTTATTTTCTTTTCAGGTCATGAATGAGCTCTTTAGCAATGAGGATATTCTCGTGTATTGATCTTCCCTTGACAAATGCTCCTTGGAAATCAGAAATTAGATCAGGTAATAGCATAGAAAGTTTATTATTAATTAATTTAAACATTAGTTTGTTCATAATTGTGCATAAGGATATAGGTCTAAAATAGTTCCAAAAGCTAGGGTTATCTATTTTCGGGATAAGGAAAATGTCAGTTGCTTTGATGCCCTTAGGAAAAGAATTGCCTTTAACCAACTCAATCATGGCATTACATACATCAAGCTTGATAATAGACCGGCATGGAGTTAAGAAACAAGCATTGAAGCCATCAATGCCAGCAACACTAGATGGCTTCAAGCATTTAATAGCAATAAGAACTTCATCCTCAATAGGAATATAAAGTAAAAAGTCATTATCGGAGTCAAAAACCAATTTAGGAATGTTGTTAAGGATATTGGAATTATCATCATCACCAAAATTAAAAGTAAAAGTAGAAGTGAACATATCTTTGTAGTATTGCTCCACTGATGCATTCATTAGAGCTTCATGAGATGTCCATTCATTATCAATTTTAACACTAGAAATCATGTTTCTTCTTCTTTTCTTTTTAACAAAGTTCTGATAAATTTTGGTGTTTCTGTCTCCGTCACAAATCCAAGCTGCATATTTTATTTGTTGCCAGAAACTTTCCCCCATGGATTGAGCAAGAAGATTATCAGCAGTAGCTTTAGAGAGGGCAATCTTGTCCTTAATGCGATTGCTAGCAAGAAATTTATCCTCCAATATGATAACCTTAGCTTCAGTATCTTTGACTTTGTCAAAGATATTAACAAAGGTATTTATATTCCACTTCTTGAGATCTCTTTTAAGTCTTTGAAGTTTATTCCACAACATATTAAGGGGGATACCATGCATAATTCTCTGCCAGCTTTCTTCAACAGCCTTAATAAAGGTAGGGTCTTTAGTCCACATGTTAAGGAACTTAAAACTACTTTTTAATTCTTCTATTATTGTTGTTGATACAGACTTTTAAGAGGCAGTGGTCAGAGCAGGTACGAGCCAAGTGACTAACATCGGTGGAGTTAAAAGTATTGGCCCAGTCTTTATTGACAAACACCCAGTCAAGTCTCCTGCCTTTAAGATTTTTCATTCAGGTATATTTAGCTTCAGTAAACTTAGTGTCTTCAAGCTTACAGTCTTCAATCATTTCGTTGAAGTCATCTACACTTTGCTGACAGTAACTTGTGCAATTGACCTGATCAGTAACAGATCGAGAGGTGTTAAAATCACCAAGGACAATCCGGTCTTTCACATTGTTGGAGACATTCTTCAAAGTATTCCAAAGGTCAAGTATTCTAATCCTCTGGAACTTTGCGTAAATAGAGGTAACATAGATAGTCTTATCAGCATTAGTTATAAGAACTTTAATATGAACTAATTGAATGTGATCCAGAACAATATAGACTTGAGAATCATCCTACCAAAAAATCCATAGTTTGTTAGAAGAACTAGCATAGTAATTACTAAATTTTAAGTAGGGAGCAACTTCTTTAATGTTAATAGGAAGAATGAAAGGCTCTTGAATTAACAAGAGTTTGATACTATGGCTCAGAACAATAGACTTCAGTCTTCTTGGGGAAGACTTGTTGCCTATTCCCCTTATGTTCCATGAAAGAATGTAAATCATTGGAGTCTCTGTTAGTAGTGTCAATGGTCTTCACAAAGAGTAAAGACTTAGTCTGATGAGTCCGAATTCAGAATACTCCCCGGAAGGGCAGATCGGTGTAAATCTCTCCGGAAACCGGACAGACATTAAGGACTTAAATCGGAGAGAACTTTTGGACCGGACAGATCACTTTGAACACTGTGAGCCTAAGGCTGTTCGAACTATGACTAAAGTACTAAAAAACCTAAACACTTCCTGACTAAGCTACCTGTCATCCTGCTTAGAACTCATGGGTCTTTAAACATGACCCGGGTCCATTAAACTTGACCCGAAAGCCCATAAGGGCCCAAACATCACACTATAAATACTCAGCCACCAGCATTAACTTCTGGTAACAAAAATTAATTGCTGCCAAGCTGCTTAATTCTCTCTCCACCTTGAAACACCCTTACACCACCTTGAAACACCCTTACACCACCTTGAAACACCCTTACACCACCCTGAAACTCTACTTGAAATTACCAGCCTACCCTCAGGCTATTTTTATCCACACCATTAGTAGCCTTAGAAGTCTTCTTTTTCCTGCTTCTTGCTTCTTTCAATTTCTGGTTTAGAATCTTTTGAAAATTATTGCTTGTTTCTCTACGCAAGTAAGACTTCCTATGTTGTTCGGATCAGGTGTGTTATATCGTGTTCTACGTCTAGATTGTTCAGGGGAAACTTGAGTGTTAACACATTCAAGATCCTTAATAGCATAAATCATTTCTTCTGTAGTATTATCAACCAAAGAGACAGTTTGGGGCTCATTACTATGAGCAGATCTTATTATAAATTTGATTTTCTGTTTCTGCTTACTGATAGTAAGATCTTTTGATGTGTCTCTGACAGTATTCTGGATATTTTCAGGCTTAGACAGAGCCTCGTTCTCAGTGCATTATTTTCTTCCAATATCTTCAAGGACAGATATGTTATCTTGAAGCTTCTTATTTGATTTCTTTTTGTATTTTTCCAAACTATGGCCTATGTAATTGCAAAAGTTGTAGTATTATGGTAGATTTTGTACTCTATTTCCACCCATTGTACTCTATTTCCACCCAGCAACCATCGTTAGGGCCAAAGCCTATCCACATTTGATTATGCAACTTACAAGAAACATCCAACTCAACCCAGCCATAGATAGCATTGAATAAAGCCCTGTTCTGAGATGGTATCCAAGTCTTTATAGTGTCACCTATAGAGTTGAACAATGTGTCTGCCATAGACTGATTGTAAAGATACTCAAGTATCTTGGAAATTCTAGTCTAAACTGGGGTCACTGGACTTTCAATTTTTGGGTAAAAGTTCGGGGACCATTTTAACACCCTCATGATAGTGTTACCAATAATCCAGGCTGTCTTACTTCATAAGTTGACGTAATCTTCCTTTAAATCAAATTCAAGAAGAATATGATGGAGGTCTCTAATAGAGAGACTGAAATTGCGTTTGAATTTTCTTTCAACCATGAACTTGTCCAATAGACTCTTTTTGGGAATACCATCTGAAAACTTTCCAATAAGAGTGAATTTGGTCAAGGTTATTAAGTTGTCTTTAAGTTCCTTTTGAAATTGTAGTAAAATCTGGTCTTTCTTGTAAGATACTGAGTCATGCTCCACTTTGTTATAATTCTTGGTGCTTTTCTTGAAAAATCAGTACACTTTTTTATTCCTAATGGGTTGCTTTCATGTTGAACAGAGGCTCCTCCGTAGCCAGAGAAACAAACAGATCAAGAAGAAATCACACCCAAAACAACCCCAAGAACGGAAATAAGTACGATCACGAGAGATTATCAGAGCGACAAGAACTCAAGCAAAGGAGAACCACAACAAAAGAGTACAATGCAAAAGGTTTAAAAATCGAATTCTTTCTTTAAAAAGGGATTGACCAAACAGAATCAAACAAAACAAAACGAAAGCATCAAAACATAACATATGCTCTAAAATATATTTAATATAATTTAGATTTATATTAATGATACTACTATAAATAAAAGAATAAAAATATATATAGGATTAGTATATTAAATTAAAATTTGAATCGCAGTATGAAAAATACCCCCAACATAAACATTTGGATCTCTCAATAAGTTTATTTGAAATACATTAACTGACATTACAACTGGACTTGTAAAAAATTCATGTTTTATTTATAAACTAAAACTCATGAATGCATGTAGATTAAAATGTAAAACTAATACATGTAGGAGATAACGAAATTATAAAACTGCGATTTGTTTAATACAATCCAATGGATAAAATTCAATAAGCACTGAATTCCCATATTAATTTATGTTTTGGTTTTCTATAAGATATGTTTATATAACATATGTTTCCTGAGTTATAATTTCAAAGTTCTTTACAGATATTTCCTTGGATTAATTCTTCTTGTATTTTTTATTTTTTTTTATCGAAGACCACATGAATATATTTGACAAATATTATTTATTTTATATTCTGATTATTTATATTATAGTAATTTTAATTTTTTTTCGCATCAAAATAAAAATTTCAACAATTAAAGAAATAAAAAAACAATTTTCAAATGACTTTCCCATCTTCCACGGTTTCTTCACCCGTCTCGAAATATTTTAATGACGTGTATGAGTTTCGCTGTCCCCAACTAAGTTACAATTTAAGAAACTATTTTTTGTTCTTATAAACCCAAACCTTATCCAATAGATCAGGTTGGATTATGTTTTTAAGAATCGCCACTTTATTTTTGTGTTTGTTTCGTTATCTTTATTATATATTATTGTTCTTATTTTCGTGTGTTCATGTCGACCACGATTATCCACTGTTACAAGACCTGCTACCTAAGATGTGACGATGTTTGTTGGTTTTTTTTTCTTTATTTTAGTAGATTCAGGTCTAAATTTTAATTCATTTCTCTTGTCTCCCCTTCTCTATATATCCTCCGTCATGTTCTCAGTGGTTGGGATATTCATACACCGGTGATATTTTCGTGCGGATAGAAGGATCTAACTGGTTGATGCATGATTTTCTAGTGTTGGACGCATATATTTGTTTGATGCATGCTTCTTCTGGTTTAAGACATTTTCGGAGGGCTATCATGTCCTTAGCTACTATTATCCATAATCTTGGCCGTTATGGTTCTGCATGTCCTACTTGCATGTTTCTGGGTTGAATCTCAATGTGGTTCGATAACTATTCGGTCATTGTAGTTTCGCTTGTCTGGGTTAGGAATCGTGCTTTGCATCATTTTGGCGTTAGTCCTTTCTATTAATGTGATTTCTCCGCGTTTTGGTTCCTGGTTAGCCCACGCTGAGTTGTTTACGTGAATTTATCTTATGTTTTCGGGGTTTTATGCCACGATTGTCGATCTACTAGTGTTTGATCTCAAACCTGAGTTATCCCGGATGATAAGTTTTTATCTCATATCTTTTATTATTTTCATTTTTTCCATGGTTCTGAAGGGACCCTTAGCGCCACTCTTGATGTCGCAAATTATATTGGTTTTGTGAAGCTGGTATCTGTACTAGCAAATATATTAGGTTTGAATCAGGGCCATGCGGCTTAGTGCTTCGGGGCAGTTATAAAATATCATCATAAAAGAAGAAGTAGAAAATCATATTTTGTTATTTTTATTATTAGATTCATGTTGGACCTCGCCCATTTCATAGCCATTGTTATAGTTGGCATCTTTTTCTTGGTTTTGTCGAGCCAGTTTATCGCTTCAACTGATTATATTTCAGTTTTGTCCATCTTTTTAGATCCTCTCTATTTTCTTATGTTTCTTATCGTACTATATTTTGTTGTCTTAACTTAAGTTATTTCATTTTTGTTTATCCCAATATATACCCCGATTTATTTGTATTTCAGTTTTTTTAAGTTAGAATATATCCCACAGTTAATGTAACCAATTTTTAAATTTAATTTAAAGTATTATATATATATATAAAATTTAATTTAAAGTATTATATATATATATATATATATATATATATATATAAAACTAGTAACTAATGAGGATATAAATAATTGAGGAGTAAAAGTAATTACCAAGAATGTTTATAATATATTATTTTGTAGTTAAAGGAGATAAATGGTGTAAAGTAATTATATTATTTTGTAGTTAAAGGAGAGAAATGGTGTAAAGTGTGAATGTAAAAGGATCAAAGATGTAATTTGTAACAAATATGATTGTACATAGTAGTAAAATGGGGTAACATATTACAAACAACCGCGTCACCTAATAACAGGGGACTTTGCATTGAAAATAAGATTGATTGCCACTTTTACACACTTAGACTCTTGATTACTTCTCTCTCCAGAAGCTTGAGCAATATTTTTTCTCTAAAAACTCTTTCAGAAATCTTTCTTAAACATTATTTTCTTCCCAAAAATTATTCAATATTTATCGTTGGCGATCATAGTGCATTGTTCCAAATTATGAGAGGGTGATTTTGATGTAGGCATATTTTATGAGTTATTAGGTTTGTTCGAAGCTTCCTGTTGGGTGTTTCCCGAAGGGATCCCCGGTGACTTCTTGTTTGTCACAGTTGTTCCCTTCGAGGAGGTGGTTGTGTAATATTTTTTTGTGGTGGGATTTGGTGAAGTTTTGAGCTTTTCGGATTCTCACATGGCAACGAATCGGCTTTTCCGAAGAGGTATTCTTTACTTGTGTTAGGTGATCAGTATTTCTTAGGAGGTACTTCTTTGTTTTTTCAAAGTGGTTGGGTTTGTTTGGTTCGTAAAAATATTTTTCGAAATGAAGCTTTGGGAGTAAGATTGGAAGGGTTATCTGAGGAACCTCTGAGGGAAAAAAAGGATGATGAGTTTCTGATAGAAGGTAAGGGACTCTAGGTAAAGGTTTTAGTAATTTGCTTGGGTTTATCGTCGATGATAATGAAAACTTATCATTCAGTGGCTATATGTACGATGGTAAGTCAATCCCAACAATTGGCTAAGCTGAACATAAACATAACAAGAATTTATCTGAAGGAGATCAAATATGATCTAAAAGGGTTGAATCTGACGGGGACAATGGAGGAGCCAATAACTCAGTGCATTCTCTCTTTATTTTTATAATTTAATGGTGAGAAAAAAACTGAGTAATGAGGGTATATTTATAAGGAAAGTTGTGAAGACACGTCTGGGCTTTTGGAGATGAATTTGAATGGTAGACAGACGTCCCTTGAATTGGAGTTGAGTCAACAGATAACGAGAGCCTAGTTTGAAGTAGGTAGACACATGTAACATATTCCAAGATGCTTCTATTACCTTCTACTCAATTTCAGAAACTTTGTTATTACACTTCTTGAAAATTATTATACTCTATTAATTGGGAATAATTTTTCAAGGAGAAATGATGCACAATTTGAAAGGGCACATGGTTTTCCGAGGAGAGACACTACATGAGGTGTAATTCATGTTGTTTAAACAACATGTTAGACTAAGTCTGAAGAGGTTTTAAACCTCTTTTTTTATGACAGAGAGATAAAGACGGACCTTTACAAAGCAATTTTTAGTTATTCCTCGAGACTTTTCGCAAGGACTAGAGGGGTCTGCTAATGATATAAATACTTGAGGAGTAAATATAATTACCAAGAATGTCTACCATATAGTATTTTATACTTAAAAGAGAGATTTGGTGTAAAGTGTAAATGTAAAGGACCAAAGATGTAATTTGTAACAAATATGATTGTACTTAGTAGTAAAGTTGGGTGACATATCCTGCACAACTAACTAATTTATTTACTTTTAACCGTCTCACGTATAAATTGGGGATCTTGCCTTGGGAATAAGATTGATTGACACTTTTACACACTTAGACTCTTGATTACTTTGTCTCTCTATAATTTTGAGCAATCTTCACTTTCTCGTTAATATTTCTTAAACATCATTTTCTTCCCCCAAATTATTCAATACTTATGAGTAACAATCTTAAAAAATAACGTTATTTTACATGTTTATCGTCTAGTGTTTTTCTAAAATAAAATTGTGTAATCAATGAATTTTGATCATCAGTTTTATTTAAATAATTATTTTTTGATTCTCACATAAATTAAGTTTTGCGAACGGATTATAAAAATAAGTGTTTTTAATATTTTGGGACATATCATCGTAGTATATTATATTGTAAAATAAATCCTAAATTTGAATATGCAATTTAAGGTATTCACACTTGACCAACAAATAATAATGATTAAAAACATTAACATTATTATTTACTCGTATGGTGTTATAAATAAAATGTCTATACTGATTCGACTAAAGTATACCTAAAAGAAAGGTCTTTTAATCGAATACTTAAGTATAAGGCTTACAACCCAATAAGGATTATGTCGGAGTGTCCATCATAAACAATAAGTGAATTATTTGAATTAAAAATTCATTATGAGAAAAGAAACGTATAATTAAGTATCTGGATAAACGAACATGTATAGTCGTAAAAGGGAATCATAGTAACCAATTCACTTTATTTACTATATAAAGAAAATCATAATTCATTTTTATACTACCACATAAAGTCCATCGCTTCTCAAAACTCTCGCTCTCTCTCCCTCTCCCTCTCCCTCCCTCTCTCTTGAAAATAATATAGGGAATTGCTTTGACAAAACCGTAAGTTTTATCTATTCTTATTTTTTCTACCTAATGAAAAGTTAGATTCCTCATTTTAAATTAGGAGTAACCCCAATTTATTTTATTTTGATCTAAAAAATGATATCATAATCATCTATGTTCCCTCTTTGTTTAGCAATAAGAAGTGAAAAGTAAGTCCTTAAATCTAATGAATTTCTTTTAATTGATTTGGCTGAGAGAAAAAATCCTATGCAAATCTTTTAAGATTATGATTTTTTGTTGAGCGGCGTATCTATGAAGTATGTGTTAGTTGAACATAGAATCATATATTTATGGCTTGATTGGTGTCATCGAAGGCGTGTAAATAAATATGTTATTTTATTTTATGCACATAACTATTTTTTTATATGAGTTTTAGGAGAAACCTTAATTCAGAAAGTCGGGGTTTTAATTTTTCAGAAATTTAGAGGTTTATCGTGATCATAAGGATGGTCGCTGCAGCAAACTCAATTATAGTGGAGGTGCACTTCATCGCGATCATTGCGGCTGTGGTTGGGGCGAAGGTGCACTGTGGGACACAAACATGTAGTTTCTTTCCATAATTGTATTTTATTATGATGATTTCGAGTGAGGTTTTTGTACATACCCCATACATATGTGTAACCAACCAATTCAAAGAATTATAATACCATATGTTATGTATGTATTGATGGGACAATATGTTTCCAATGTGTTATTTAACATTACTTGTTCATTTAGGTTTGATTATTCAAAGTATTTGTTACGTTCGGGTGATGTGTTATGTATTTAGTGATTTACAGTTACGTGAACCCATTATGTGCACATTAGAAAGAATCTAGTATTGTGAATGTATGGCACATGATGGGATGTAATTACCCATGGTTGCTAGCACTTAAACTATATGATATATAGAGTGATGACTTACATGCTCATGGATTATGTTATTTATCGTACATGGAGCTTTATTAGAATTCATATGCATTCAGATGTCTAACCATCATATGTGATATGTCATATTCTTGAACTACTTAAGATAATCAAAGTGTATTGTAGTACACAATATTTTAGGTATTATCGAGTAAGATATATGTCAAATCACGATGATACGCAATACAATGTTAACATTCTCTGAAATATTGGTGGACTTGGTATCTTACCTCAGTGGGCAATGTGAGACAAGTCATACAAATAAAAATATTCTAAACTACGGGGCTTAGACAATATTAGAGTAATTTTTCAACGGGTTAGTACCTAACACAGATGATAGAATAAAAGGTTTATTTGAATTTCAAAATTCAATTTACATTTAAAAAGGATTATTAGAACCTTCTTATTATTTTGATCTTTTATTTGCATAACAAAGCACTCGCTACCAGCTGTGGATATCATAAACCAAAACAAGTGTAGTAGAATACTTACCTCACATCGCTCATTCTCAAAAAATATGCGACATACTAACACTATATAAAGTGACAAAAGGCGTGGTAGAATATTTAAACCCACATCGCTAGTTCTATAAAAAGGGACAACATACTACCCGCAATCCCTTAAGACCATGTCGCAGTAGCGCATATTTTAATTGAAATGTGCGGATTTTGCTGTGCAGTTGCGTATATTTGAGTCCAACTCGACTTGAAAGATGCATTGGGGTGCAAAAGATGAACCACAATGTATCTTTACTTCGTCCAATAGCAGCATGTCATTTGGCATGCATCTTTTCTTTTTTCTTTTTTAAAATCATTTTTAAAATGATTTTTAAGATAAATGGTTTCTCAAAAAAATAAAAAAAAAGTATACCATTATTTTTTATTTTTTGATATCTACAAATAGAGACTTGGTTTGTTTGATTTAGACACCAAAATATTTTGAGTATTTTATTTATTTTGTATTTTTAAATTGATTTTCGGAATATTTTAGTAAGTTAAAAAAAATACCATGATTTATAATTTCGTGAGATCTATAAATAAAGATTTGGTTTGTTTAATTCGGACACCGAAAGTTTTTAAGTTTTTTTTATTAAGTTTTTAAGACAATTTTTGGAATATTTTAGTAAGTACAAAAAAAATTATATCATAATTTATATTTTTTTGTGATCTATAAATAGAGACTTGGTTTGTTTGATTCGGACACCAAAAGTTTTTAAGTTTTTTTTATTAAATATTTCTGAAACAATTTTCGAAACATTTTAGTAAGTAACAAAAATTAAAAAATTGTACCATGAATTATAGTTTTGTGAGATCTATCTATTCAGAGTTGATAGACTTGATTCAGACATCAAAATTCATTGAGCTTTATTTTATTAAATTTTTTGGAAACAATATTTGGATCATTTTAGTAGGTAAAAGACAACAATGATATCATTCTCATTAAACGAAAATAAGTGAAAACAACTATCGAAATAATTGAAATGAGCACACAACAACAATTGAAAACATCACACACAACAATAATTGAAAACAAGTAACATAACTACTCCGAATTTATACTTTTCGTCAATTCTTGAAACATCTTCTCTTCAATAGGATTACGAACTTTATTCTGCAACTCCATATATAACTTCATTATCTCAAGTTTATTTTCTTGTTGCAATATTTGTTTGTATCCATTAATCATATCAGTTTGATATTGTATTACTTTAATCTTCTTTTTTTGTAAAGTAATTGTTGCATACTGAGTAGCTTGCAATATCTCTACCCGGTCCGTAACTACAACGTTTTTACCTCTCTTTTTTATCCCTACCTTCGAGACGTACATATGAGGAATCAACCGAGTCACCATCACTCTTTCTCTTGGATCCACTACCAGCACATTCAGGGTCTCCTGTCATATATTTCGGTTGGTCACGAACTAACTTCCACTCTTCAAGTAGCTGAAGCTTCTTACCATTCGACTCTTGGTACATATTTACAGCCTCATTAATGTAGTCATCCTCAGACCAACTGCTACGTCTATTTCTACATGCAGCACCGTAAAGACCAACAAAAATACTAATTTGTTTATTGATCGCTTAATAATGATTTTTGGCTTGTCCTTGGGTTCTTGTAATTCTCGTCTCTTCAGATACAAAGTCTGAAACTTTTTTCCAGAATGTTCCACATGCTTGGTTTGTCCTACTTACACTATCGTTACTATGGTGGAAAAAAACACATAGTAAATATTTATTATCCGTTGTATTCCACACCCCATACTGTTTTTAGTAGTGGATTTTTTAGTAGGAGGTACATTACTAGTAGGGGTATCCCCTTCACTTCCTCCAAGAAATATATGGGTTGAAAATTCTGGCTTTTCTGGGATATAAGTGTTTGGGTAGTTCATATGACCGGGAAGATAACTATTTCCGGCCATATATGGGCGTGTCTGTGCTTGCAGTAATTCATGTTTTTGTGTGTGCGTGTTTGTGCTTGCAGCAATTTATATTTTATGTGTGCGTGTTTCTCTTTGCAATAATTTGTGTTTTTTGTGTGTGAGTTATTCCAATATTTAATTTTAGTGTGTGTTATTTTCAATATTATTTTATTGTTTTATACTTTCATTTAAGTGAATGTGCTAATATAGATATGGATAATAGGAGTGAAAATATTTCACTTGAGAACTGAATGATTCATCGTCAATAATATCACATTAAACATGAACATAAAACAAATACAGTAAAGTAATATTGTAAATTAAACATAAACCAACAAACTAACGGTTAGGAACTAAAAAGAATATAAACAACTCTTATCTTTAACATTACTCAAAGGAACATAAAACAACGGATAACATATATAAGAGTGAACCTCTTACATATCAACTTCAAGGAAATACGGATGTTCCACCTTACTGCCAGCGAGGTCCAACTCAATATCACGAAGTATATGTTCTTTAATTGAATCATTAATCCGTATACCAACCACATCATGCAGCTCTTGCCTCACATCACGCGGGAGGTCACGAACCAGAATATTCGGAATCAAAAACATATATTGTAACCTGATAGATACATAATTAAACATTTAAACACGAACTAAAGAACACCAAATAAATATATAACAACATTAAACGTGGACATAAAACAACATATATAAGTTAAAGAACTCAAAGGGAAATAAATCAAATACAATAATTTAAAATGATCAAATGAACACAAAACAACATTAAACATGAACATAAAAAACATAAATTTGAGTCAAAGTCATATCATTCGTCAAAAGTGCAACTCTGAAATGCTTTCTATTTTTCAACGATTTGTTCCTCCACGTAACGTAGCATATCTTTTGTCAAATAATCATTTATACACAAAAGGAATGATTTATATGCCTCGGTTTGGATTTCCCATGGGAAATCCAACACACGATACATTGGTTCGCTTTTAAGATAAGTGTACCTTGTGGATACTTCTTCACGACTACGTGGAGACGGCATGGGTTTTTGTCTTAAATTTCCGCACATGTACCCGTACATGTAGTACATTGTACATAATACTTCATCGATAACCTTATATGTAGTCTCATCCGACCTCGTTACCTTCACACGCTTAACGGCTTGGAGAAGATGAAAGTCTTCTCTGGCAGACCATTCCATATCGAACAAAAATATGATTTTTTTGATAGACTATATTTAAGTATATTGAATGTGAGTTGAGATTTATGTAGTTGAGGACTTATATATATGAAAAGAATGGGCAAATAAAATTTTGGCGGGATTTAATTTTTGCGGGTAATATTTTAGTGGGACTTATTATAGGGGGGTAACATTTTGGCGGGGCTTATTATTGGCGGGTATCATTATGGCAGGACATATTGTTGGCGGGTAACATGTGGCTTTGGACTTAATATTTGCGGTAATATTTAAGTGGGAGTTATTAAGTGTCTATATCATTATTAGTTAATCGTACAATTAAGTAGATAATCAATCTATAAGTGCGTTAAATCAATCGTTAATCGTTACAATTGCATGTCAAATTTTTACCTCAAACTTATCTTATCCGTCTTCTTTGAATAATTATCGTATATCATTATAATGGTCGGTGATACATAACCCTGTAGTAATTGAAAGGTTTAAAATTATATAATAACATAATAACCTATAAATTTGGATTTAAAAGTTTTAAATTCATTACAAAACTTCAAAATTTAAAATTAATAACGTTATTGATATACTTACATTTTAATCATCGACAACTTAAGTAATAATTAGTGGTAAATAAAAATTAAAAAAATAAAGTTAAGTGATCAATAATATGTTTTATTAAATTGTAAATTATTTATTCTATTAAAAATTTAAGCTTTTTCGGAAATTAAACCAATTTTATTTTTATATTTAAAATTTAAATATACTATATATTATGTATTATATTTTTAATTTTGTTAATTTTATTGTAAATAAAATATATTATGTTAATTTATGAAAATTATTTATTTTAATATATATAAATTTAGTGTAAATATATATTAAATAATAAGAAAGATAAATAAAAATATATGGTAGGATATTATATGGTAGAATGATGTGGAAGAGAGAGCAATATGGTATGGTATTTACCTCATTTTGTTTGTAATATATATTAAATACCAAAGGTATAGACTTCTTTAAACACCTTTCCAGATTTTGAATTTCTTTCTCTTTCAACGAGTTACTTTACTTTCTTTTTCTCTTTCAAAAAAGTTACTTTACTTTCTTTTTATTTTTCAAAAAAGTTACTTTAAACTTGACAAATGTGCGACCAAAGTAGGAGATATTCGACGGGTACCTTGATTACATATCAAAAACAAAAAATTATTGAACTGATAATCACTAATATTAATCTCAATGTTCATCAATATTGGAACCAGAGTATGAAACTGATCCAATAATTTGTAAAGCTATTGAAATATTGAAATATGATTTATGTAAAGAAGAGACTAGGAAAAACAGTCAAATTCCGGCACATCGAGATCATTCTGATGTTAAAAATCGCATAAATCAGCTGTTAGACAAGATAACTGCTTTGAATGATAAATTCGTTCAAAGAGAAAAACAAATTCAGTTAGGTATGTTAAGATCTTAAGTACGACAAGTTGAAGAGAAAACTGAATTGGAAAATCAATTTGATCAGTCGTACACAACTCATCATATTCGAAGCGCTCAAAATAAAGTTTATTTTTAGTCTGATAAAGAACACCGTACTTCATGAAATGAAAAGAAAGATAAACATAGATAATTCACATCAAGTTATCAGAAATATGATAGCTCAAAATCTGAGGGACGATTACTTAGACAGAAGAAGAACCAGTATTTTTCAAAAGGATTCGAAAATCACGCAACAAGTATAAATGAAAGAGAGACAGTGAACCTCGTCATATGATGGACACTATATGGTATGAAAGTAACCCATTTAACCAATACACATGTGTAGCACATCAGAACTTGTATGTTGTTATGGGAACCATATGAGATGACTTGTATATGCAAGGAGTATATTGGAGAAATTCTCCTTTATCTGCTAATATTAGGTCCATTTCCCTTCCAAAGCGTTTTGATATTTCCAAGGTCGAAAAGTTTAATTGGACGCAAGACTCTCATGATCAAGATCACATCACTTTGGCTGGTTTGGAGGATGGTTCTTTTGTTGATACTGGTAATTGTCAAATTTAGGAAAAATGAAGGGAACCTTTTAGATGATCCTACTCTTTATCGTCTCTTGGTTGGGAGTCTTATCTACTTGACAACTACGTGTCCTGATATATCCTATGGTGTTCATCAAGTCAGACAAGTTATGTTCTCTCATCGACATTTATACCTTACGGAAGTTCGACGCATCATTTGTTATCTTCAGGGCTCGCCTACTTGTGGTTTGTTCTTTCCAACTGGCTCATCTATTACGGGTTGGTGTATATTTTTTGGTGATGCTCTTATTTTTGGAGGTGTAAGAAACAAGATCGTGTTTCCAAATCCTCTACCAAAGCCGAGTATCGTGCCATGTCTAGTGCTTGTTCCAAAATTGTATGGCTACGCGGTCTTCTTGAGGAGATTATATTTCCTCAAACAACTTCTACCCCTCTTCATGCTGCACTAGTGCCATTCAGATTGCCACCAATCCTATTTTTCATGAGCGCACCAAACAAATTGAAGTTGATTGTCATTTTATTCGAGATACTTTGGAAAAACGGGTGATATCTCTTCCTCACATTTCTTCTGATCCCCAAGATACTCATATTTTTACCAAAACTATGACTCGTCAGCGAAATCAATTTCTTATTGGCAAATTGTTACTCGTTGATTTACCAGCATTAATCTGAGGGAAGGTGTTAAAGAAAATAAATTAGATTAGTATCTAATTTATTTTAGTTAATATATATTATAGTATAATATCTATGGTAATCAATTATACTTAATGGTCTATGTCAATTTTAGGAAAATAAATATTCTAGTATTAATTGTTGTAACCGCTGTAAATTAGAATAAAAGGTGAACGAATGCGATAAATAAGATGTATTTTTTCTCAGAAAAAAATACTTTTGACAGTTATGTGCAGTCTAATAATCGATTGTTGTTACTAGGCTTCAATGCATCTTTAACCAAACCTGTTGATACTCAAGGGAGAAGAGGCAATCAGATCAAAGAAATGGACCTTAAATTACATCCAGAGCTTCAAGAGTCTTTAACAACACTATGTAGTGATCCAAAAATGCCTAGAATTGCACTAAGTGGAAGTGAGAGAAATTTCTTAGATGAAAACTTTGGGGAGTACAATTTTTAGTTGGTAGCAGAGAACGAGATTTTTTTACGACAGAGAAAGGGTGATTGGATGACGACAATGCCATTACACTTTCTTATGTAGTGGGTTGACAATGTTAAAGCATGTTTTTGAATACTTCATAGAAATAATTTCTAGGTCACCTTTCGAAGTATGTGCAGGTGTTGAATTTGGAAGACTTCAAGAAAAACATTTGCTACAGCATATCTGGACATGACCAATTTTTAATGAATCCATTGATGTCGTTTGAGGCAGCCGTTCGGTCGAGGTGCGAGCAGTAGATGTAACAAAGGGCGCAACAATTGACCGTATAAAAGGAGAGATAGTTCATAGTATAACAATGACAACACCAATTGAATATGTCATGTGTGTTGGTCATTTCTTGGGGAAGGCCTCAAGGTACGGTGGTCACGCAGATGCTATGGTACTTTTTAATTAAGTCTTTCAAGAGAAACATTTTTTTCAACTACTTGGCAGAGAGATCACTGATATTATTGTATACAATAATGATCACTATTTAGCGCTTGCATGGTGTATACTTGTTCCTTGTCTTGTAGAGTATGAGCATAACGTGGATCAACGTTTACTAAATGGGATCTGGGAGAAGCATATTGCCTTGCTGAAGATGCTTTTCTCACGTACTCCCCATCTATGTGGCGTTGTACGTAGACAGAGCATTTCGCAGGTTGGATACGAGTTGCCGTCTGTGTAGTGGAAAATATAAGAGAGATGGGAGAAGAAATTTTTTTATTGAAGTTTTTGTGATGATATTGTTGTTCATACATTGTATATCCTATATTTATATCTGTACATTATTATGTTTTAATGACAAAATAATATTTTTGACTAATATAATATTTTCTCTAAAATACAAAATCAAATCTCTAAAAGAAAATGAATAATATTTATACATGAAAAATATATTATCCAAATCTTTAAACAATATATTAATTAATTAATTAATTTAATTAATTAATATATTTCTAAGCTAATTTAATTTTGGTTCCAACAGTCTCGTCTTTCAATGTCACGACATGGCATGAGTTTTTACCCGGACGAGACACGACATGGCTTCGGGCATACTTTCAAGTGGTTAAATCAGTGGGCTTGCTCGCGATTTTTTGGACTTGGAACCCGCATCTCTTGGGACAAACAGTTCCTTGCATACATTACAAGTATTACAGCCCTGGAAACAGTTCCTTGCATACATTACAAGTATTACAGCCCTGGAACCAGCACATGCCTTTAGACTAAAAAGAATGTAGGTGGAGCTAATTTGGTTCAAGATTTTCTCAGTTCAAATGCTTCGGCTAAACAAAAGCCCATATTAGTTATGAAGTTACGTGGCCATTTTGGAGAGCTTGCAATGCTCATCCAAGCAATGCCGAAACCATTAGAAGGGCTTTGTATCTTGGTGTGAACGTTAAGATGATTACATACCAACAGAACTTGATAATCACGGACAAGTTTGATCAGCTTAATACTATATATGACGCTTGCTTTCAGTTGTATCAGCAGGAAAGATATCTTACTGTTAAGCACGCTCGGACATTATTTGATCATCAAGACAGGTTTTTTATTGTAATTTCAGAAAACGATATGTTGGCATCAACCAGACGGGAGTTAAACAAACAGCTCCTTGCCATTTTGGCTGAGTTTCCGTCAGCAAAGCCTCCACTTGGTGTTTTCTTTGTTTCTATTTCTCCACGTTTGCAGCCTCGATACTACTCAATCTTGTCGTCTCCAAAATTTGCACCATCGAGAATTCATGTGACTTGTGCATTGATTTATGAGAAAACTCCAGCAGGCTGGGTTCACAAGGGCAGTTGTTCAACTTGGGTGAAGAATGCAGTCCCGTTCGAGGAAAACCAAGAGAGTTCAACAACTGAGGAAAACCAATTTATGAGCTTCACACCTTTAATGGGTTACTCTGCACAAGTCTTTCCTTTGCACAGCTGCCAACAGCATTACGAACTATGGCAGTTTCTTCAAAGAATTCAGGACGGCTTTTGAAAGCGTCAATTTTTTATTTATTTGATGAGTATGTTGACCCAAACCACCCATCACGTCCGTTTTATAGGATTATGTTCCATAATGGCGAATTCGAGGATAAATTATTTGGGACCAAGAGAGGATAATGTAGACAAAAGCCCTCTACAAAATCTATTTAAATGTTTTAGTTTTAATTTATTATATTTTAAGAATTTATTTAAGATAACAAATTAAATCTGATTATATTTAAATTTAATAGGATATTATTTTATTGTGTTTATTTTTGTTTCTATATTTTGTATTAGAAATTTGAACAATTCCTATTTAAAGCGTCCTAAACCCTACTTTTGCCGTTAGACTTTGATTAATTAAATTTTGGGAATTATTTCTCTTAGTCTTCTTACTCTCTAACCTAGGATTAAGGTTTCATATCTACTGTTTCATTTTTCTAATCTTCTACCATGTTGGGAATTTTGTTTAGAGATTTCCGGATAAACTCTGAAGTCTTGTTTGAACAATTTCAGATTGAAATTATTTTGGTGGTTCTCCAAAATTTTCAACCGGATAAAATCAGAGCGTTTCTTTTGAACAATGAGAATGAATTTTTTGTTGTTTTTTTTTCTCTGTTACAGAACCATACTTATTTATTCAACCAAAATACTCCAACTGTAAAACAGTTTTATGTCCAAAACAGTTAAAATTTCAAATGATAAACTGACTAAAATTCAAATTCAAATTCGAATTATTTTTCCAAATTCAAATTTCCATGAATTTTTATAATAGTCTTATCATTCAAAATAAATCTAACTCGAACAAGGATCCGTCAATTGGACCCACTAATCATAATATATTCTAACAAGCGTGTACTCCACACTCTCCGATTTGCTCGATAATATATTATAATTACATTGGTCGACTAGTTAATCCAATTACACTAAAATATCCAACAATCTTCCCCCATTTTAGTGCAATTCATGATTAACTAAAACAAAATCACAACAAATAACAAATTTATGCATAATGAAATATCGTGACGATTGAATTTCATATTAGTATATTACACATTCCAAATATTCGAATATCAAGGTATCACTAAGGATTGAACCTTTACTATCCATAATGAATACTCGAAGATAATATACACATAAATTTGAATTCTCAAATGTTCTTACTTGACACTATCTTTTACTAGCCTTGTGTCCTTATACTTCTTAAGCATATCAAAGCCAAGTCCTAGCTTCTTGAAGCGGCTAAACTTCATGCTTAAATAGGTAGATCTTTTACTCTTGCACATGCATATGCAATTTTTCAAAAGAGCTATTAAGAAGATAAACTTCAACCTCCACAACTTGCATGTCTGAACACATACTTTGGGATAATACTACTAATGTGTTCCAATCTCTAGATGTTAAGCTTTCCACATTGAATTCATCACCTAACGTCATATTAGATGGGAATTGGGTATCTTAACATGAGAGATTTCAAATGGACTTTAATCACATCCCAATAACCGGTTGTGCACAAGATCTTTACTCAACCTTTTCGTTTAAATAACCGGCCACATTTTATTGAGTTCACACAAAATCTACTGAAATAACATCACGTGTGATGCGCTCACGAATCATACTCTGTCTAACACCTAAGTGTCTAGACCTGCCTTCGTAAACTTGTCTATTTACATTAGCCAAGACAACTTCACTATCGCATCCGATAGATTTAGGTAATATCGATTCGAGCCATAATAGAACCCATACATTAAATTTCTTAGCCAATAAGCTTCCTTATTAGCTTTTGCTAATGCCACAAACTCGGATTTCATTGTTGAATCAATAATTCAACTTTGTTTCTTAGATGCCCAAGAGATAACAAGTCCTCCAAATAGAAATACACATCGACTTGTAAATGAGTGGACTTCCCTATTCAAAATATAACTCGCATCTGAATATACTACTAAGCATTCCAACAACAAATCCAATATCTGGCCTACTGCTAGTCACGACATACGTATACGAAGAAGCCTCTCAACTTCTTTGAAATCCTTTATCTCAAAACCCGACAATAAAATTGTCTTGATTTGGTTTATACAAAAATCAACATGTCATCGACGTATAATCAAATTATAATTCATTTACGAATAACATCAAAATTTATCAATATCGTAAATTATATTATAATTTATTTACGAATATCATCAAAATTTATCAATATCGTAAATTATATTATAAATTATAGAATACAAATTATACTTGACGCATGTATAAACAATATAATAAATTGTTATTTAGGTTTTGCCACTTACTCCACATGTATGACATTTAGCATGTAACCATTATTTAACAAATGGCCTTTACGTTATTATTAAACTAATAAACGAAACAACGATTCAATACATATGCATTATATATATATATAACTTAGTAATCATTAAACTGTGTATATTTATATGCTTAGTGTGCACTAACTTTTCAATTATATTATATAATTGAAAAGCAACCGCCCAATGATAACAATTCTATTGAGTTTTGATAATTCATTTGCAAAACCATTTTTCATTTATTGTATGTAATTTTCATGTCTCTATTGATGGCATAACTTATATATAACCTTCACACGCAGCTAGAACACACGCACAAGCACAGTTATTAATTCAATATACATATAACTGCATATACTAACAAAAATTAACAACTACCGTCCGTAACTGCTAGAGGCTAGAGCAGTTTTAATCATAAACACAATTAATTAAATAATTGATATATAGATTAAGAAAAAACAAACTTATTGTTATCATCCCTTAATGCAGGTTTTTCGTCTTCTAAATTTTAAAAAACAGAATATAATATTATAATAACAATTCCTAATATAGTATTTTGATTTAAAATACATACCCTAAAAATATAATTGTAGTGTAATTACAATTACATTTTTATTCACCGATAGCCATGGTTATTTAAGGAATACAATTTATCAGTTTATCCATTTCTGTTTGTAAAATTCAAAATTTTATTATGAAACTAAACACAAAAACATACTTTCTTAGTATACAAAATCAATTCAACCATTTTCAGCGCTGGATACACACTTCTAACAACAAAAACAACAATTAATCCAAAGTGTGTATCCTTTACAAAATTTAAAACAATGCAAAGATTATCACCATTTTTATCCATAGTAGTCAAGGGAGAAAAACTTACAGATGATAATACGATAGTTCCAATGCGATACTTGATTATGGATTCTCTTAAAGATGATAAAAAATCTCTTCATTTCAATCTTCGTACAAATCTTTGCATAGAACAACAAGATTTTCATACAAATCTCTTAATAAAATAAGAACATATAATTTCAATCTTTTGTTGGGAATTTTGTTTAGAGATTTCCGGATAAACTCTGAAGTCTTGTTTTAACAATTTCAGATTGAAATTATTTTGGTGGTTCTCCAAAATTTTCAACCGGATAAAATCAGAGCGTTTCTTTTGAACAACGAGAATGAATTTTTTGTTGTTTTTTTTTCTCTGTTACAGAACCATACTTATTTATTCAACCAAAATACTCCAACTGTAAAACAGTTTTATGTCCAAAACGGTTAAAATTTCAAATGATAAACTGACTAAAATTCAAATTCAAATTCGAATTATTTTTCCAAATTCAAATTTCCATGAATTTTTATAATAGTCTTATCATTCAAAATAAATCTAACCCGAACAAGGATCCGTCCATTGGACCCACTAATCATAATATATTCTAACAAGCGTGTACTCCACACTCTCCGACTTGCTCGATAATATATTATAATTACATTGGTCGACTAGTTAATCCAATTACACTAAAATATCCAACATACCACGCCATCGCCAAGGATGTTATTAAATTCATTGTGAATAATATTTGTTGTCGCTTTGGAATTCCTCAGAAAATTATCACGGATGATAGTCCTCAATTTAACAATAGAGAGATGACTTATTTTTGTGCTTCGAGGGGCATTATATAATGTTTTCCCACACCTTTCAGTCCTCAATCAAATTGTCAAGTGGAAGTAACTAATAGGTCTATTCTGGAAGGATTAAATAAATATTTAACAGTTTCTGCAGGGATATGGCCTAACTATTTGCAAGAGGTGTTGTGGGCTTATCATACGACTCATTGAGAGGCTACTCAAGAAACTTCTTTTTCCTTGGTGTATGGTATGGATGTTGTAAGATCTGCAGAATCTACTTTACCATCTTATAGAATACTTCATTATTCCTAATAGCTAAATGAAGAGGCAAGAAGAACAGAACTAGACTTGACGGAAGGGAAATTAGTTAAAGAACATTTGAATATGACTCATTATCAAACGGTGATGAGGAGTCATTATAAATCGAAGGTAAAAAAGGATTTTCAATAGGTGATAAAGTTCTGAGAGAAGTATTTCTCAATAGAAAGGACAAGCGATTTGGAAAGATGGCCCCGAATTGGGAAGGTCATTATGTTGTAGTGGAACGAATAAAGCTAGGTATATATCGTCTTCATGATGAGCATTGTAGATTACTTCAACATCCTTGGAATATTATACACTTGAAACTATATTAGGAGTGATTTTTTTCTTTTGATAATTTTTGTTAAGTGACATAATTTTTCCTATCATGTTGGCCCATAAAGGTGTTGACGAGGTGTCACGTGTACATTCGAGGATATTAATAAAATTATTTTTGGCCAATGGTTGTTTTGAATACAAGTATTTAAATTATTTTGTTAACTAATCAAAGACTGATAATCTTTGAAGCGGTTGACCAAGAATAACTATGTTTATCCAAAGTGTTGTACATTTATTAGAATCACTGTTTGAGAAAATAACCATATTTGATATGCTAACGTTCTATAAGCGCACCATTCTTATTTGAGGTGCTAGCATTCTTTAAACGCACTATTTTCAAGGTCATAACGTTCTTTAAATGCACCATTTTTATTCGAAGTGTTAAAGTTCTTTAAGTAGACCATTTTTATTCGAGGTGCTATACTATTATTTATAAGACACTAATCGAAAAGATAGTTAAACTTGAGGTGTTACTATTTTTAAAGTAATAATTGGGATTCAAAGTGTTAATGACTTGCTCATAAAGTAAAAAATTATTCACAATAGAATAAAGGTTGGCAGACAGTTGAAAGATAAAGAATGCATTTGTTCATTAAAGCGCTTGATCTTACAGAATATGAGTTCCAATGCTACGTGGTTAAGCATTCACAAAAAATGGGACATCAACAACAACTAGTGGCTCGGTAACACAGATATAAAAACCAAAAATGCAAAGATGTCTTCTCAACCTTCTTAATTTTCAGTAGGAGAATGATCAGAGCTTTATTTGGAAGAAGTTCCTTTTTTATCAGAGTCGTCCTCATCTTTTTATGAGTCATTCTCTTTGGAAGAAGTCAGTTGGTACAGGTTCGAAAGCTTCAATGGGCAAATTTTCCAAGGGAACTAAATTTCAAAAGTTTGACAGATTATTTTTGGAAATTGTGCACAAAGTTTACGAAGTAAGGGTGTCTAACCCACATTCAATCTTGGTGGCTTCCACAACAAGTTTTATATGTTCCTCGAATATCGTCTTAATTGATGATAATTCGTCAGCTAACTTCGTATTTTCCTCCTCACTTTTGTTAAGAGACTCTTGAAGAGAGGACTACTTCTTTTGCTCCTGAAATATTTCCATCGCATATTTTTTCTTGAGCTCAATTACCTCAGCCTGATGAAAAGTGTTCATTTCAGTTGTTTCTTGTTCATGAATAACTCTCAAATGATGTTTGAGATGGATTACTTCGGTTATGAATTTTGACTTGTCAACTTGGAAAACTTGAAATTGATGATATTTTTTAAATACATGGATAGATACATGGATGATATTTTTTGAATTATTATTTTTTCACTAGTAACATGCGAGACCAGACATAACCAAACATGCGAGACCATGCATAAAAAATATGCGAGACCAAGAATAATTAAACATGCGAGACCATGCAAAAACAGCATGCACAATCATGCATAAAAGACACACGACACCAGACATAAGCAATCATGCGAGATCATAAAATAAAAAACACGCGAGACTAGGCTTAATGAATCATGTGAGACCAGACATTATTTTTTAAAACGAACAAAACTAGATCTATTAATGATTATTTTTTGTGAGACCTAGTAGCCACAATCTCGTATCTTTATCATCAAGTAGTACATGTCTCACATGTTTATTTTATGAATAGTGTCGTATTTGTTTTATGTATGGTATCATATTTTTGGTACGCTTGGTCTCGCATGTTACTAGCATAAAAACAATTTGAATTTTTTTTTAAGAAAATTCAAAAAATATCATTACCAAATCTAGTTTTGTTTGTCTTAAAAAAACCGAGGATACTTTATGTTTTTTTAGCCGCAGTTTAGAAGATACATATATTTTTAAGCAAAAATAAACAAAGAAGATTTGGTTAAAAAAAGAAAAAAATAGTTACTTGTAGACATTGGTCGAGATATCAATTGATAGTTTATCAATTTTAGATATTATATGGTAATGATAAACTTGACTAAATTTTTATGAATGGTTCATCGAAAGAGCTATATGAATATTTTATGATTAAAAAATATATAAAAAGTTAGTTATAGTTAGTGAATTAATTACCAATTAATTACTGAAAGTCAATTATTAAATTTAATTAATATTTTATTATTAAAAAAATATGGTTACAGAATATTTGTTTTTTTAACTTATAATTTTCAAATAAGAACAAAACAAAATAATCTTTAGTAATTAATTTATTCGTTAATTAATTATATAAATATTTAAGGTATCATTTATTATTATTAGTATCATTTATTTATTGAATTTTTTTAATCAACTTATTTATTTTCTACCATCCAATTATTTTATAATACCCTTATTAACTATTTCCTTTTTTTGTTAAAAAAATCATTTTTTTCTTCTTTCTGTTAATTTTTTTCCTACTGAATTTTAAGGTTATCAATTTATTCTCTCTATTTCATTGTAATTTATGTTTTATTTGATTATTTATGATGAATTATACAATTTTCAATTTATTGCCAAGTTTTAGATTTATCGAATCGAGCAATGGACTATATTTTTTGTTTATGATCAATTCTGTGATGTTCGTTTATGACTAGTTGTGCGATCGATTTTGACTAGTTTTGTATATTTATTATCGAATAGTAGATTCAAATAATTAATTGACTATGATAAAAAAAAATTGGTTTATAATTATGGATAAAACAAAAGAGTTATAATTAGAATATGTTTATAGGTTTGTGAATTTGGATTGTTTAAAGAAATAAGGTAAGTTTTAATATATTTTTTCTGAAGATTATGAAGTTTGTACCCCGTTTTTCGTGTCTTATGTCTTGTATTTCGCATTTAGCGTTTTCAGATGCAACACCATTATGTGTCTAGTGTCTTACGTCTCGTATTTAGCGTCATTAGATGCGAGACTATGGTAAAATAAAAATGGTAGATCTGAAAGCTCGATGCTAGATGATAGATATAAGACCTAGATTTTAGATATTAGAAGGGAGACCAATATAATGGAAATGGTAGATGCGAGACCTATATGCTAGATGATAGATACAAGATCTATATTTTAAATTCTAGATGGCGAGACCAATACAAAATAGAAATAGTCGATGCGAGACATAAAAGTAAGATGATATATTGAGACTTAGTTTTAGACGCAAGATCAAAGTAAAATTGATATGGTAAATACAAGAAATAAAGACTAGATGATAGATGTGAGACCAAGAGTTTAGATGCTATATGTGAAACCATTATCAAATTGAAATGTTAGATGCTAGACATGAAGGCTAGATGATAGATGCAAGATCTAAATTTTCGATGTTATATGTGAGACCAACGTAAAACATAAATGATATATGCGAGATATATAGGCTAGGTGATAAGTGCGAAACCTAAATTTTAAATGCAAAACCGGCCTTAACTAGCCTCATAAAAAATATCATTCATGGATCTAGTTTTGTTCATCCTAAAATAACAAAACCTATTGTACTTTATATTTTTTTTCCAAGTTACAGCTTAAAAGATACAGACTTTTCAAAATTTAAGTCTAAAAAACGAAGAAGAGAGAAAGTGCACATGTTTGATAATTTTATACAAAATGTTATTTTTGGTATAAAATATGGTCCATGTAGCTAGTAGTAAATTGTATTTTTTGGGTAATAGGTCGTAATTAAATTCTTGTTGCGTAGTAAATCGTAACTGGCCCTAAATTTAATCTTAAAATTTGGGATAACAACAAAAATAGTAATATTTTCAAAAAAAAACATAAAGCATACCTAGTTTTATAAGGTATCGAAAACCACATGAAGTTTTTGTTAATAATTAGAATTGTTTTATTTTCTATATATATATAATGAAATTTAATAATGTATGCTACGTAATAAGTACAATGACA
This sequence comes from Limnanthes douglasii subsp. nivea, assembly GCA_036936605.1. Lineage (NCBI taxonomy): Eukaryota > Viridiplantae > Streptophyta > Magnoliopsida > Brassicales > Limnanthaceae > Limnanthes > Limnanthes douglasii. Next base: position 211,554,550 of record JAUPFV010000004.1, read on the forward strand.
ATATAGATCTCAAATACCACACCTAGGTAATTCAAAAATGAGATGCTCCACTTCAGAAGATATGACATACTCATTTGTTGAGACTTCTCCATGACGCTCACATACAACGTTCTGAACTGGTTAAACCAAATCCCACCTAGAAGAATTCAGAATTTGATATGTTGTGGAAAACCTTAAGAAAAGAATTTCTTGATAGCAAAATCATTAAGAGATGTTGAATACATCATCCACTAATAACAGGATCCGAACTAGAGCGTCTTACATTACACACATAGGTTAATCGAAAAAAACTTGCAACATTGCAACGAGTTTGTTTTCAGTGCATGTTATATGAAAGAAATACTACCAAATGGTTTTGGCAGCAGAAATCGTTTAGAACAATGCTATAAAATTTAGTTTTATGTTGGCTTAGGTGGGATCGAATATAAGCTGACGAGACTATGTGAGTGAGGGACTTACCTTTAGTGTAAACCCTTAGAAAATATAAATTAACCTCCCATGGTAGAGAAAAAACATAACCTGATCTTGTAGAGGAGCAATAAGGGGTCCTTCACAAAGATAATAATCGGCATAGGGTCTTCGACAAAACAAATAAATTTATCAATTTACCCACGATTATCAATCATTGAAAGATGAGTCGCATAACCTCAGTGATGAGAGTAAACTAATAGAGTTTAATAAGAGAGTTGTCAGGGCCGAGCCAAAACTAGTCACATATAAGCCTTTAAAACTAAATAAAGTTGAAGCATATTGTGTAACTACCATCATAGAAATTCTTAGAGCCCTCGAAACAATGACAATCATGGAACGGTTTGGGAATACATCTACACTGATCCGAACAGATATGTCATGCTTACAGCAGCAGAGAGTGACACACTATCAACTATTACTAGAACATCTAGAAAAATACATGTATCAACTTTGACATTGAATTCATGGTTCATCCCTCAACATATATTTATAGAAATCTATGCCATACCATAAATTTGATGATGATGACATTCATCCAGTCGGGGTACACGATAAAGACACAATTATTATAGTTTTTGATATCGAAAGGATAAAGGTCTAAAGGATTCTAACACACATTGGGAGTTCTTCAAATGTCCTGATCATAAAGACTAATGAGAATATTTATACACAGTAGTGGTAACACCATCACAAAATGTGGACTTGATTTACGATAATACACAAACAATTCCTGGGTAACCTAATCTTTTTGGTATTTTCGGGCCCATTGGAGAACAAAACATATGTGGAATACATGTTCATGTTTGGATATGTTGCATTGTTAATCAATTCTATATTTGTCATACATTGGTTCAACTTGATGCACGCGATAGTGTTGGCCATCTCTTAGTAAAATTGTTGTGTTATCAATGATTGGTTCCATATCTTCTGAAGAAACTTGAGAATAAAAAGATAATGTTATTCTAACTCTTTAATATTAAAAATTAACAACTATCAAGAGCCTCTGTCATTCTCGAAGATATCAATGATCATGAAAATTACCCAACTTTGTTAAAACGGGGTGAGAACAATAAAAAAATGTTTTTTTGGGAGCCTACAAAGTCCTTCATATTCGCAGACACGTAACAAGGAATAATCATACCGTTTTTCTAAATTTATCTGAATATATGCATGTCTTAGCTTGGAAAGTATATGATATCATTTTTTTTTCTCGACGAAATTATGTGCCATAAGTTATCAATAAACAGTATATGTTGGAAAATTAATCATGTGAAAACACATTTTTTCCAAAACAATGTTGAAGTTATATTAGACAAAGTAGATCAACTTAGTGAAGTAGCCCATATATGAGAAATATTCTACATAGTCTTGATTGTCAATCTAGTATTGATGAATAGGAAAAACAAAAATTAAAGAATGTGCGTGGACTTTATGAACATCAATAAGGTGTGTCTAAATCACCATTTTCCCAATTCACATATTAATTAGTTAATGGGTTTTACTTTAAATATCCGTATGATGTTCTTCATGGATGATTAATCATGTTACAACCATATCCTAATGCATGTGAAATATCAAGAGCATACTACCTTCATTACAGGTAGGCCTAAACTCCTACAAGGTTGTAATATCAAAGACTGGCCAATTAGGTTTTTGGGGTATATTTTTCAGTAAAAAATAACTTGAGGTAGACCTCAATCACGTGTTCAATATTTTTGCAATAAAGTATATATGAAACCTCAAAGAAGTTTGAATCCTTCTAGAGAGACTCAATGCTCTCAAACACATTATTATCATATCCTCACATAAGTACTACCTATTCTTACATATACTCAAAAAGGTTAACCATTTCAACAATAATCCAAAGTGCGACAAGGTATTCCAAAATATTAGGGAGCTCTTTTACTCTCTTGATGAGATAATATCTGATTTAGTTTTAATTTATGTACTTGTGTATCTGATTATGCGGTTAAAGAAATTATAATTATGAACTAGGGGAATATCCTTAGCACTATATAATATGTTCCTAAGGCCCTCTTAGAGGTCGAGACACACTATTATAGTTAAAGAAACTATCCAAAACTTTAGTAGTAGCTGATGTGGTTGGATTGTTATCAGAATAATATTTGTAGATCTTGAACAAGGATTACTACTGTTTTAGGCTATCCCATGTGGAAAAATGGTAGTATTTCTATAAAAATAATAATATACAAGATAAAAAAATTAGACGGAGAAGATTAACAGTTTAGAAAAAGATATATCTAAGTGAATAATATTATTTAGGTGTGTAGATATGCAAGCATCATGAGCTCATCGCGTGGAGTTTTATTTATAGGTTTTGTTACATATGTAACTAAAAAATTAAATTATGGTTAGAATAAGTGGCCATAATTTCACATGTTTACATACAATTACAATTTATTCCAATCTAGTATAGTTTTCGAGCCTCTAAGAAACCGATGTTTGATGAAATACATAAAATGGTGCTTGCAAAGATCATTTATAATATTATGACTCAGATAGTTTATCTAGCGAGCTAAATTACATTTATAAGTAAGTGGAAATAATATTACATGTTGACTAACAATTGTATTTTCTTGCCACCTAATGTTTTTCTGGAGCCCCTTATAAATAGAGGTTGCACATTACATACATTGGTTCTTGTTAGAGCTTATCTATAATAATATGAATTAGGTAGATTACATATTGAGCTCAACATACGTTGGGGTTTGGTAATTTCAAAAATAAAGACAATAGCAGCAGCCCTCTTTTCTAGTCCTTACGAAATAACATGAAGGACAAGTATACGTAAAATGAGGGTCGCCTTGGTTCCATTATTCGTCATTTAACTTTGTTAAGCCCAAATATGTGGGTTGTATGATCGGTTGAGTATGTGAGACTCACTATTACCAATTGGACGACCCTTCATGGCTTTAGTTTATAAGTTTTTATTTCTATTTGAAATTTTATGATGTGAGTAATTAACCTTTAGAGATTTTGACTTGAGAGGTCTGCACGTAACATGTTGCTCTCGTCCACTGATAAACCTATTCTAATCTAGCCAAACTATCCTTACTCTAAAGATATTCGTTCTGGCTGACCGTGTTTATACTTATTTAAAAACTATTTGTTGACCAAAGCTTCGTTGGAGAAAATAAATAAATTTTATAAAATGGAAAAAATACATCTAATAGGTAGCAGGCTGATAAAGTTGATGATAAAAGTGGGAAACTAATTATTCGTTATATAATTTGTTATTGAAGTAAGTGCGGGACACTAATTCCCTCATAGACGATAACTTGACGAGGAGGAAGATCCGAATGAATCTAGACGATATATGACTGTCAATTTTAGCGCTAGTCTCTTTAAGTCTTACTAGGAAACTATTGGCATTGAGTTTTGCAAATTGGTCCACAACTTCTTCCACCATAACCCCATGGACCTATGCTGGAATAAGGCTCTCATCGCTTTTATTCTGAAGTCTAAAAAACCTTCCTCTTCTTCTAACTTCAGACTTATTTCATGTTGTAATTTTATCTACAAAGTCATTTGTAAAATCCTTATCAACATGATTAAAGACTCCTTCTCCTGTCTGATCGACCCATCTCAATAGGACTTTAACCAAGCTGTAGTAGTTCCGATAACATTCTAATTTCCTAGGAGCTGCCCCACAGTTATCACACCAATATGAAAGGTTCTCGATCAACCATAAATGTTGAGCGTATGAAACACTTCGATAATGTTCGATGTACATAGAATCTCACTTACTCTATTAATATTAATAATAACTTTTTTGTTCTTTAGTGGTAAAAGAGGCCTCCAAAAAGAAGAACTTCTCTCCTTTTTCCTCTTTTTACTCATCATGCAAGTTTCCTTCATTATTCTCAAAGATAAAATTCAACATCCCTCCTTCAACTTCGATTGAAAGTAACACAAGGTTAAAATTATTAACCTCTATTTGGTAAATAATTTAATAATTTTCTACTATGCCAACACTAGCTCCACTAACCTTGTTAAAAAAGGCCTTAATGAGTTTTCCTACCTCACATGCCTCTACCTCAACCCCAACAAGAGTTTAATCTTCCTTTTTGAGATTTCTGACTCGTTTGGTCTCTCCACTATCACCTCATTGGGCTTTAAGAAAGAACCATCATCTCATCTAGCGGTCATGTATGATTGTAGGTTGTTTTTCTACAAATTCACCTACTGTAACAACTCTTTAACTTCCGATCACCTTTCCTATACGGAAAGTATCGAGTTAATCAAGGTAGTCCTCTTCGCTATACAAATTTACTAATCTTTAGTGTTTATCCTTCTAGTTTATGTGCTAAAAGAACTTTCCCAACTCTTTCATAGACTTCTATGGTCGGGACCCGAGATGAGAATCTTTGGTTCATTAGTTGATTGGTCTAAGATTGAATTACCGTTCGGTCATACATTAGGCGGTAACCTCATGGACTTTTGTTCAGTCTTGAACGTGAATTCATAATCAAATTGGTGTAATTGGTTACTTAACAAAAAGGTTTAAGATAATCGCCTATGTAATCTCTTTATTGGCTCCTCTCCTAACTAGGTATTGTGGAAATTAAGACCTCTTGCTACCAAACTTCAGAAGGCGGAATTCGACAATGTCATCTCCATTTCCTTCTGGTCTGACCCATAGCCATTTCTAAATTCTCTAGTTGACCGATATAGTCAAAGTATTATCCATTATGCTCGAATGTACAACAATAGTATAGTTTCTCATATAATCTACAACGAATCTTGGAAATGACCCACTCAGTTCCGCTCTGGAAGAGGGCCTCACAAATCTCATCTATTTGCAATTGGTAGTTGTATTAGTCTACCTGACCCCTCGAACATATAAGATGATAAACTCTGGGTCCTTAATTAGAATAATAACTTTTTATAATCACTAGTACTTATCATTATATCCGGCCACCAATGTTACAAGTTTCTTTGGCTAATATTGTTCGGAAGAAGCATAAAAGTTCCAGATATTACTCCATTGTTTGGTTTGTCATCTAGGAGAAGCTCACTACATGTGAGAAACTTCTCGACTGAGTTTATAATATAGTCTCATTTTGGTTACTCGGTATTATGAAGTATATTATGAGACTGTATGTTGTTGAATAGCTTCTCGAAACCACCAACCATATTTTGGTGGATTACCCCTTCACCCAACTTGTTTGGGATGGTTCTTCTAGGAATCTTAAATTCACCTCCAATATCTGATTTGTCCTCATGGCTACATACTTCCATCACGTGGACCTCCTCGACTATCAGCTTAGTCATCTTTGGTGCGCCGCTTTCTATGGAGTGGTTTATCATATTTTGTAAGAGATGAATTCTTGAATTTTCTCAGACTCCCCCACTTTAGGATCAGTATTCTCCAATCGTATTCTCTAACCTCCTTTATATATTTTACGACTCAAAGATCGTTTGACCGTGCTAAGAATTACTAATTTTCTCTATCGCTTTTGTTTATTATCCGTTCACCTCCGTTTGGTTGGATATACCTTGTTTGTTCTCCGAACACTGGGTCTATTTCATTTCTTGCTACACTTTTGCTCGATCTTTTGTACTTTATCATCTCGATCATTGTAGTCCATAAAAATTTGTAATTTACTAATATTTATATTTTCAAAAGTGTCCTCATATGTGTAAAAATATATAAGCAAAAATATAAAAATAAATTCGAATGAGATAAAATTTTAAAGAATCCATATATTTTCAAAACCAAAAATATTACTGTAAATGTGTTTATAATAAAAATTTGAATGCTAATATTTAGTAAGATTATTTGTAATTATAGGATTTCTTTTCGCGTAAGTTTTATTTTTATTTATAGTTTTGTACTACGATATTTGTTTTGGAATAAATAACAGAAATATGTTATATATTTTATATATGTTATGAATAATTTTGTTTACTAAATTATATATAGTTTGGAACTCATATGAAAACAGTTGGTTTACTGCACGATGATGACTATTACAATAATTTGCTTCCTCTATTCCACAGAAGAGGCTTTATAAAGCTAGACGAGCGACAGATTAGTTGTCTGGGCTCCAGGAGAAGAATTTAAGCAGATGTATGACACAAACAAATCACTCCTCCCGAGAGCTGAGTCGGTAGAAGGGGAAAACTCAATAAACTGAAAATGCTAAAAGAGGCGATTTTGAAGGAGTTTATTATAAGTTTCGAAATAAAAATACATGTCCTTTGCATTAAAATAAAATATTTTATATACTTTATTGTGATAAATGACAATAATTATCATTACCTAAAAGCGTAAAATTATTTTTTAATTATTCAACTATTACAAATTAACATTATTCACATGCAATATTTTTATTCTTATAACATATTAGAAGCTTTTAACAGGTTTACAACTATGTATATAAAATCTAGACCCTATATTATAAAATCAGAAAAGAATTTTCTAACTCATAGACTTTTAATTTTGTGTTAACACTTCGATTAACGTTGAATTTATTTGGTAGGTTATATTTTTATTTACAAGTTTACAGTTTTTCTGATTATCACATTGTTTTAAGACACATTTAAAAGATAAAAAGAGGAAGACAACAAAAAATTAGTGTGTTTTTTCAATTTTTTCTCACTATCCAAACAGAAAAACAAAAATGTGTAATTACTACAATTAAATAGTAATTAGATAAAATCTATTCAAAACATTTTATCTTCTATTTTGAAGTTTTGTCGAGGAAGAGTTGAGAGGGTTGGTGAATGTAAACATAGAAGATTTTATATTTGACAACTGTTTGGTTTTGATGGATAGAAGAGGGGAATGAGGCTTTTCTAATTTTTATTCAACAAGGTTAGGATTTGAGAGGATTTAGTATTTGCTTTCTTTTTCTATTTGGTTGAAAACACTAGTTTAGTTTTGATATAGGAAGTGGTGATAACACTAGTTTAGTTTTGATATAGGAAGTGTCATCACCTATTTGTATTGTAAAGTATTTTAATGAATTTGGGTTAATGTGTTTTATTTATTTTATTTTTGAAAAAAAAGTTGATTATCATGTTTAATCTTGAAGAACAAATTTGATGTCGAAAAAGGGGTTGAAATGTTGAATAAATTGTTAAAATGTCTTGGATAGTTAGATATTTGGGTTGAATTTGATGCGTGGCTGGTTAAAATACATTTCACATTTTTTAATTATAATTTTATAAATAAATTGAATTTAAAGATAAATTTGATAATAATAAAAAAATCAAAACATAACTTTGGATGGGTTGAATAGGATTCGAATGAAATTAGAACCGTTAGAACAATCTAAATATATTTTATATCTATACCAATATTTTTGTATCTAAAAAATGCATAAGATGTTGAACCAATTTTTTTATATCAATATTGAATAAATACATACTATAAAAACTGAAAGTGCTAGATATCCTAATATTACTTTTATTTAAAGCAAAAATATTATAGTAAGTTTGAAGAATTAATACTATAATCCTTTTTAATTCTTTACGTATAATTTTCTATTTAATTAACTGTCATTCACTCCAACTCATAGGACAATGTTGTTTTAAACAAAACGCTTTCCACTGTAGTAAAACATTCTTTGTTTAGATGTAATTCTTTAAATCATATTTGTCAAAATTTTAAACAAACGTCTTTCTATGTTATGCTAAGAGAATTTTATATTTTGTATATATAATGTCTATGTTTCTCTTTCTCTTTCTTTTCTCCCTCTCTTTGTTATAAATTTCAAAGTAAGACTACTTATTTAGTCTAATTACAAACTAAAATGTTTTATCTTCGAAAATTTGGTATTATTCTACTTGAGTGATAATTGGTAACAAGTTGTAATAAATTATTATTTTTATCTTTAATGTAATTTTCATACCATAATCATAAATTCAAAACTTTTACGATAACCAACTATTAATTATTTTGGATTTTAGGTATTTTTTATACACAAGGTTTCTTTATTAGTGAACATTTTCAAATTCATATGTTGTACAAAACATTTGTAGCATAGTTTTCGATCAAAGAGTCAAGAATATACCTCACAGACAAACATGACTTTTAGCTTTCAATCAAAGTCAAGAATATACCTCTCACAGACAAACATGACTTTATAACTTTCAGAGGGATATGAGGTCGCTGAACATGCACATGAAAGGTCAAGATGAATCTAAATGTCTCGTTATAATTACTCCCTCCTTTCCAAAATATTTTTTGTTTTAAGAAAATATATTTGTTTGAAATTGTTAATTACTTTTTACAATTTCAAGAGTAATAATGATCTTCGTTAAATAACGTGTAAAATGGGACAGAGACAAATGCCATTAATTTTGACAAATTAGTTATGAAAAGAAGGATTGGATCTAAATACCATAGTAATATTGGATACACTGATGTCTATTACATAATAGACCTTGAAAATCTTTTCCGAAAAATGATTTAGTTAACAAAACTCACTTTCTCATAGACAACAAATTTAGATACCTATAAAGCAAAAGTTTATATGCCAATAATATGAAATTTTAAGAACCATTAAAATATGGTGAAAGAAAAACACACCATATTCTTTTTTGATTTATTTTCGTATAATACATTTCAGGCCAAAGGTGGCAGAAAAAATACACCACATTCATTTTTTATTTATTTTCGGACCAACGTTATTATTTGAATCATAAACAATATATTGAATTATATTTGTGAAGGATTTTTGGAATTGTATTCGTGGAACTATCACCTGTTTAATTATTTAGATTTATTTAAATATCGAATATATATTAATATAAACAAATTAATTCTAGAATTAGTATACCCCTCATAAAATTGGCATTCGTTAATCAATAATATTATTAATATTTTGAAACATAAACTGTATGCTAATTAAAAAAAAGTAAATTTATAGAAAAACACAATTCTACAATTATATTGATTTTGCAGAAAGAATAAAAATAACGGGATAACGATAAAAAATATGTTTTTCTTTTTTGTATAAAAAACTGTAAATTTATATATTAAAGATGTGAATACATGAAGTTCAGATGGCTTTATGGCCAGAACACATTAAGATCGAAGCCTACGAGAGGTAAATGAGGAGCTACTAAACAAAAATTAGAAAATAATTTTATTACAGACTGATCTTTGTTCAATGGAAGCGGAAACGGAGGTCAGAGAGTACATGATAAACAACATTTGAACTTAACGTCAGCTTATCGTTAAAAATACGACCGCTTCTTTCACTCCAGATGTGGTAGATGATCGAGCAGAAGAAAACACTCTAGAGGAAGCCAGGCCATTGGGGGAGTTAGACCAACCGCAAGGAACCTCAAGCCAAGAGTCCCAGGATGTGGGGCTAGTAGGGATGCTCAAGGGTTTCTGGATGATTGGAGCAGAGGACACAATTAGAGGGGGAGTCGAGGCCCCAACTGATGAGCTTGTCACGTGTGGCGAGTTTTTTTTGGAGGTTCATCCAGGAGATAAAAGAGCGTTTGGAGATATAGTACTTGTTCCAGATAAGGGAGGCCCAAGTAACTTTGGATCTGGTAGGGCGAAGGGTAGTGTAGGCACTGTTTATTGTGAAGTGAGGTTTAGATTTATTAGGGATCCAAAGAAACATGTCATCTATTTTGGTGGCGGGAGAAAGGATGGTGAGGGCATTTCAGTTTTACTAAGGTGCGGGAGCATGCACCTATTAGGAGCCTTAGCACGAGAGGGCCAGTTCCAGACATCGTTGAGATTGAGGTCCGTGACACGAGAGATATTAGGTAGTCGGGCCAAATTAGTGATAGTGGGACCAAATCGTTTGATGGTGGATTATGGGAAGAGCCACTGGTCATACCAGATCGAGGTGTTGTTTCTATTGCCAATAATAACCTTATATAAGCCCAAATGGTGTTGATGGGTGGATGGAGGGTCCAAAAACTTTTATTTATAATTTTTTTAGCATACGTCCATTGGGTCTATATACAACTCTTATTTTTAGTTAATATGGACCATAAGAGTTTTAGGGTGGCCTCCTGACTCCAAATCTTTAGGTTTGGGATCCCAATGTCGCCTCCATCTATGGGAAAGTTAAGCTTGTCCCATGCAACTTTAGCCCCCGTAATCTTCATCTCAGATACCGACCATTAGAATCTTCTGAGCACTTGTGAAAGCTCATGTAAAACTCTGACCGGGAGGATGACGATGGAAGACCAGTAGACCTAGCTAGCGTAGAGGACATGTTTGATGAGCTAAAGCCGACGGTGTATATAGGTGCTTAGTGGTCCGGAAGTTGATGCGGTTCATGATTTTTGTGAATAAAGGACAACACTCGTTCTAACTAAGTCTTGAGGTGATAAGGACGACTCCTAGAAATCAGACAGGGAGGGTTCCTTCACGAAAATCAAGGAGGCTCAAGATGGTATTATTTGTGTAAGAGAAAGTGCCCGAAAAAAAAAAGATTTGGCTTTTGTTCAGGTTAAGCTAAAGGCCCGAGAGGGTGCCCAACTCCTTTAGACCTTCACGAATGAGGTTTATGGATTGGGTGTTAGCTCTACTGAAAATCATAAGGTCGTCCGCGAAGTAAAGATTGATGATTTTGAGCAAGTGGCATTTCCAATAGAAACCGATTGAAGGGTCTTGACTCTTCTCTTGAAAGAGGCTAGAGAGGACCTGCACAACAATAACCAAAATATAAGGGCAAAGGGGGTTCCCTTTTTGGAGACCCTTTTTCCCTGGAAGTAGCTCGTAGGGTTGCCATTAATACAGACCGCAAAAGAGCGGGTACTAATGCAATGGATAATCCAATTTATCATTCTAATTGGGAAATCAATGACAAAAAGAACATCAAGAACGATCTGCCAATGGATATTATCAAAGGCTTTCATGAAAGCAATCTTTAAGGTACATCTTGGGCCCTTGCGGTTGGTCTGGTAGCCATGCATTATGTCTTGGATGAGGAGAATGTTGTCAATAATAGAGAGGTCTGGGGCAATGGAGGGGTCTTGATATACTCTATCTACTTCTTTAGATTGTGATAACAGTATAAAAAAAATTGTAACACTGAATTCCATGAGGTCACCTCATACTTATAAAAAAATTGAGGTTGACACTGAATTCCATAAGATCCTTAACAAGAAGCTGAAAGAATCAAGAGGAAAAAATATGAACACTAACATAGCTACCAAATCTCTGAAGTTTCCAAGATCAAATAAACTTACTCATTCCAAATCAAGATGATGAAGGTCTAGAATTGGAACATTCATGGTATTAATAAGTCCTCTGTTAGAATACTGAAGTGTATTATCAACAAATATCAAATCATAATTATGGCAATCCAGTTGCTATTAAAATTGGACTGATAAACTATACCGCTAACTATTCTAATAAGATATGGTTGTTACGGAGTCATGAATTTAATTTTAAAATAAGTATTGATCATCAAAATATTTTGCTTACTGAAAATAACTTATGATAATGTCAGTAAAAGTTTGTTACTAACAACTGTATATGCTGAGTGTCAAAGGTTAGATAGCAATAGCTTTGGAATATTCCGAGAGAGATATCAACTACTAAGAAGAAGTGGCTAACAATGGGGTATTTTAATGTTGTTACCTGTTTAGAAAAACAACTTGGATGCTCTACATATTGCCTTAACAGTACATAAGACTTTAATGAATCAATTAGATACCGTCAGCTCGAAGATGTAGGTTAAGGTGGTCCTAAGTACACTTGGTCTAACAATTTCAAGTAGAAAAGACTATAAATAGTCATATTCAACTCTGCCTGGTCTGGATTTTTAAATGAGGCAAAAGTTATTCACATGACCACGACTTGTTCTAACCATGGTATATTAAACATCTCAATTTTTATAAATATTTTAGCTAACAAAAAAAGTTTCAGATTTCAAAACATGTGTACATTGGATACAGACTTTCTTAAATTTGTTTATAAGAGCTGGAACCAGTCTTTAAAGGGTTTTCCTCTTTATATTTTCGAGCAAAAACTTAGAAGGCTTAAATTTGAATTAAAAGATTGGAATAAATCTCATTTTAGGAATATTTTTGACATAGTACATGACTTTAAAGAAAAGGTGAAAATGATAGAAATTAAGCATCAAGTTTCTAATAATATAGATACTAGAGTTGAACTTGCTAAAGCTACTACTAACCTTATTCTTGCCCTTAATATGGAGGAATCGTTTTGGCAGCATAAATGGTATTATAACTGGCAAAAAGATAGATATATGGTACTAAGGTTCTCCACAGTTACAAAAACAAAAAAAGAAGGAAAAACAATATATCCACTATCAAAGTAGGTGATGATTGGATTCAGGATAAAGCTCTAATTGGAAACCTGTTGCTGCCTATTTTAAAATATCCTAACTCATAATCTTTATGCTAGCAAAGAAGAGGAAGACATAAATATGCAGAATAAATCTTCGATAACATTCCTAGTTTGATATAAGATAATGATTATCTTATGTCTATCCCTACCGAAAATGAAATTTATGAATTTATAATTAACTTGAATGCTTCTAGTGAAACAGGGATGGATGACTTTAACATTTACTTCTTCAAAACGTTTTGGATGATCATTAATCAAGAGCTTTCTAGTACAATGTCCTCTTTCATGCAAGGCCAAAATATCCCCTAAAGCATCATGCAAACTTGTCTGTGTATCATTCTTAAATCTTCCAACCCTACTAATTGGAAAGAGTTTAGGCCTATTAGTCTATGTAGCCAGCTCAACAGAATCTTGTCCAAAATCATAAATAACATAGTCATCACCTTGCTACCTAAAATCATATGTACTGTCCAAGGTGCCTACATCCCTAATAAAGTTATTCATGAGAATATATTGATTGCTAAGGAGCTTATTTTTTTATCTAAACAGGATAAAAAAGATGGGAATATTATGATTCAAGTTGATATGTTAAAAGCTTTTGACAAGTTATCACATAGCTTCCTAAGAAAATTTCTAAGTTTTGTTGGCTTTTCATTTAATTTTGGCATCTTATAAACAAACTAATTATCTTTGTCTTTGTTTCTATCCTCATTAATGGAGATGTTTTTTACTACTTTAATACTAAAAGAGGCTTGCGATAGGGGGCTCCACTATCCCATAGTCTCTTTATTATTGTTGAAGAAGTAATTATAAGTGGCATTTATAAGTTATTTGAACCTAAAAAGTCTATGCAATTCTCTACTAGAAGTGATCTACTTATTCATGTTTTGGTTTTTGCAGATGATATATTAATTTTCACTAACACTAATAACAACACTATAGAGGATTTTGTTAAGTTTCTTCAGGGCAGGTTATTAAAAAGGAGAAGATCAAAATCACAGTTCTTTGAAGACTCAACAACACTAGAATTGCTTCTATTATCAATCAAATAGGTTTTGGTTCAAGATACTTGCCGACTGATTACCTTAGCATAACCCTAAAGAACAACAATAACACAAGAAATTACAAGAATCTTCTTAAAAAGATAAACACCAAGATTACAGATTGAGAGAACAAAAATCTATCTTTTGGTGGCAGGTTAACTCTAATAAACTCAGTTCTAATGGTTATTCCTACTTATTGGATTCAAACATGTTCTATTCCTACATGTATCATTTCTATGATTGAAAGAACTTTTAATAAATTCATTTGGGGTTCTAAACTGAAGGAAAAAAGAATCCACTCTTCTAATTGGGTGAATGTATGCTATCCCTTTAGTGAGGGTGGCTTTAATATCAGAAAAAAATCTGATATCCATGATAAAATTTCTTGCAAAGTCTGGTATAAGTTTAGAAATAAAAATGTATTTGGGCTAACCTAATTAATAATACCTATTGCAAGAACTTACATCCTATTCATGTTTTCTAGAATAGGGGTGGCTCTCACACTTGGAAAACGATGGCTAAAATTAAGATTTTTGCTGAAAATAACATAAGGTGGAAGTTTGGAAAATGGTAGGTGGATTTATGGCTTGACAACTGGTTCAATCACTCCCCTCTTATCAAGCTTAATGACAGTATCGAAAATTTATGGTTTAGGCGGGAAAAGTGAAAAATACTGAAATTGAAACAATTGGAACAATGATATACTTAGAGGCTTTATAACCCAAGCTAGCATTAACCTTACTAATTCTATAAAATTAAATACGATGTTGAATAAAATATAATATAGAAGCTTTCTAAGAACCTAAATTCCAGTACCAAGGACACTTGAAATCAGACGATGAATCAAATCTATAAGTCTAATATTTTTATTGAAATTTAGAATTCCATAACACCTAAGAACTTTTCATTTTAATTATGGAATTTTTTTTAAATTACATTCATATTCACACAATCATGTACAAATGCACCTAGTTATAGTCTAAATGCTATTCTGTGAGTCTATTGAAGATCCTAATCATTTATTCATAGCTTGCAAATTTTCTCGGTCTATTTGGTGTTATTTTACAGACCTATTCAAGATTAAAATCAGTACCTTTATGAACATAGCTCATATGAGAAGGTCTTCATGTTGGTCTACTAGCAAGGAGGTTCATTCAAGGACGATTATTTCTCCTATAATCTTTTAGGTTATATGGAGGGCCAGGAACAACTCAAAATTTAAAGGGAGTGTCTCTACCACTAATCAGGCTATTAACTATATAAAATACATTATAGTAAGCTTTGACATATCTAACAATTTCAAAGCTAAACAGTGGAAAAATGACGAATATGTTTCTAATAAAATAGGATGTTATAATTACATTAAATCTAAGAATAAACTCACCTACATTAAATGGATTCCTCATGGTCAGGGTAGACTAAAACTCAATACAGACGCATCTTGTCTTCTAAATGGTGACTCAAGTTGAGAAATTCTAGTCATAAATAGCTCTGGGGATATTGTATTAGGATCAAACAACCTTTATATAAATTTAACTCCTATGATGGCTGAAGCTCGAGCTTTGCTTGACGGTCTCCTCATCTGCTAAATGAAAGGTTGGTCAAACATCGATATAGAGTCAGGTTCCCTAATATTGATTAATCTTCTTGGTCAAGGTAACTATCTGTGGCTTTTAAATCTAATTCTATCTTGCTGCATAAATCTTATTCCATCAACTATGGTGATTTCTCACATTTCTAGGGTCCAAGACTTAACAGCTGATTGGCTTGCTAAATGGACCCTGAAATATAAGATGAAATTTGAATTTGATTCATTCAAATCCCCTCCCCAATTGAGTGTCATTACTCTGTTGGAGAGTATGTGCTTAGATTACATCTGTAACACTAATACACTATATATTAATCTGCATTTTCCATTGTTAGCGCACCTTTGTTTAATTTGATCGTCTCGAATTTAGAATTTCTTGTTAAAGTTTGGGCTTCTTTCTAGATTAGTATTCGAAGGGTTTGATTTTTTGATTTTTGAATCCCTAAATGTTCCTTCTCTTTTCTCTTGAAATAGCTTTTGAATCTAACTCGAAGCTTCAAGCTTTGGTTGACAATGCTTCCCCTCTTTTACCTAATTTGCACTTCATGTATGAGGATGAATCTGTAGAAGATAGTCTCAATCGCCAGGTTTTTTATTCAACTTAAGAATTGCATGCAATGGGGCTCTGATTCAGCTTCCCCTCTTCTGTAAAGTTTTCAATAACAAATTTCTAGTAGAATTCTTTAAGCTTAAGTATTAGAAAAGCTTCTCATCTTTCTCCAGATTTTAAGATGCGAATTTTCACTTTGAAAGTTTGGGATGGATATAGATGGATCCATTAGTGGTAAGGATAATATCTACAAATCCACATTTGATGAGAGGATTCTAGGCAAAGATTTCGAGCTCTCTAAAGATAAATTTTAGATAGATGGAAGGATAATCTATTGAGATCCTGAATTTCTATCTTTGTGTTACCTTCTTTGTTTGGCACTTTATTTTCCCAAACGTTGTAAGTAATAAATATGTCATCTAATAAAGGCTCTTTTGATTAAAAATATTAATGTTAAAACTTCTTAAAAACACGGACAAAATCTAGTATAGTAAACAAAATTTAAATTTTTTGGAAAACCACAGCTGAATCAATAATCAATATACGATTAAACACATGTACATAAGAATGATCTAAGTATCATATTCAAGATGTAAAATAAATAAAATAAAATGTAATAAAACCAAACACAATACAGTGTTTAACGTGACTCGAATTCACAAGAAATCCTACATCCACATGAAACAAACACTCTTTTATATAATTCATAAAGAAACAATTAAAAAACAAAAGACTCAATCACTCTTTGTAATAAAAGATGACGTGATTCACTGAACCATATTTATGTGTTTATCTTTCACCTCAATTATATCTCAAAAGACCTGTATTTATTTCTCTCTTCAAGGTAATATGCTGCTCACATAATTTCATCGCTGCAGTTACACCACATCTCACAATGTATAACAATATCTTCCTATATTTATAGGTTTAGAGAAAACCTTAATTCTTCATTAAACGTTGCAGATTAAATTCTGTTAATCAATGGCTGAAATAAGTACTAATCCACTAATATAAAAAACCTCATAAATAATAAATCCAGTTTCATATAGAAGACTAAATTAATATAAGGAATCTAATTTGAATATGAAGAAAAAAAAACCCATTGGTATAGAAGACATAGCAAATAGAGAACTTTATTGGGTCTAGTTGCGGTGTTACAGTCAAGCTCACTTCGGATAAAGTGGTTCTTCTTTTCAACTTGTTTCATACCACTCTTCTTTGGTCCGGCCTGCTTTAGTTCAATACATATCTCATTCTTCACCTAGGCATATAATAACTCCAGTATTGGTCGCTTCCAAAGGCCTATTCTGTAGAGACCAATTCACCGACATCCCATACTACATTAAATAAAAATCATTAGTGTTATATCATAATAAAACCATATTTTTCTCCAAACATGTAAGTTCACTCAATAAATACATTCAACAAAATGTATTCCTTCACAACGTTCATAGCACTCATATACTCGACTTCTGTAGACGATATCACAACGACCTTCTGTATATATGACTTCCACCTAACTACTTCTTCAAGCATAGTAAACATATAAATGAAAGTAAACTTCCTTGTGCCAAGTCAGGGTGCATAATCAGAGTACAAATACCATCTTAGCACTATATCACCTGTGTCATTCTCATTATAACACAACCTTAAACTAGTTAAGCCCTTCAACTATCTAATGATCCACTCCAGTGCATCTCAGTGCGGCTTCCCTGGATTTGATATTAATATTCTCAAAACACTTACAAATTAGGAAATATATGGCCTTGTGTAAACCGTAGTATACATAATTATACCAATAAAAATGGCATAAGGCATCTCAAGTATATACTTCTTGTCTGCTACTTCAGTTGGTGCTTGATTGGTTGTGAGTTTCAATTATAAACGAATGGGAGTTTCGACCAATTTTGCTTCGAATATAGAGAACTTCCTTATGACCTTCTATATATATATATATTCTTGTTACGATAAGAATAAATAGCCCTTCAACATATTCATTCTGATATCAACACTTAAGTATCATCTTCGCCTCTCCCAAATCATTTATCTCAAACTCTTCATTTAGCTGAGTCTTTACCACTTTAAGTTTCCTCATATCTCTTCTAGCTATTAGTATGTCATCCACATACAATAACAATAGGACTTGTCTCTCTATCTGTATTTTTTCATTCCAATACATACAGTTTTTGTAGCATCCACAGTCATATTTGATAGAACTCCTAGAAGAATCAAATATTATGTCCCATGTCTTAGTGACTATTTTAGCATATAGAGGGGTATTTTCAACAAACACGCATCACCATTATTCCATTCTTCAAACCCTTTTAACTGACACATATAATTTTTTTTCTTCTAATTCACCATATGGAAAAAAATAGTAACATCTATTTGATCAAACCCAAAATAAAATCTAGCAATAATTGACAAAAGAAGACTAATGGAGGTTTGTTTTACAAACGGTGGAAAAATCTCATTGAAATTGACACCATTCTTTTGTATAAATCCCTTAGCCACTATGATAGCCTTGTATCTATGTAAATCAGCACCATGAATACTTGGATTCCTTTGTAATATCCAATTAATCCTAACCACTCTCTGATCCTTTGGCTGCTTCACAAGAATTCAGGTGTTCATCCTCTGAAGATATCTCAGTTCTCTTTATCACTACTCTTATAAGCATCATGATACATATCATGTTCATGAACATCTTCCTGTATTTCAAAAGATATCATAACCAATTACATCGGTAAAAACATACCTTTACGATTGTTTCATTGGTCTTCATGATCTATCCCTTGCCAGTTGATAATTGTCAGATCATGTTTCCCTCCCTTGTGAATATCTGAAGCATAACCATTACTTAAATATTTTTTGGCATAAGCATCTCTAGCTTTACTTTATAAATCATATACATCAGCATCTTTATATCTCTTCCCGATAGTAGTAGGTTGAGTCCCTAACAACATTTTCAATGGCATGCACTTCATTAAAAACCACAACCCTTCTTATCAAAGGATTTTGACGTACATGTTCAAGACACCACAATTGATACACTTTTACTCCTCTCGGATAGCTGAAGAACAAACATTTTAATGTTCTTGGCCTAAGCTTATCTTGCTTTACATGTGTTTAGGCATCATAACCGAAGACTCTTAAATTTTATAATTTAGGTTTTTTTCCAGTCCATTCCTCTTGAGGAAAAATAAACATAAGCATCGTATATGTAATTAGGTTGATGATATATGCATCCGCTGTCACAACTTCTCCCCATACTAGTTGTATTAAACATACATCTAACTTATTCCAGAAAGGTTCAATTCATTCTCTCTGGAATCCTGTTAAATTTGTCCCACTTATGGTCTAGTATCTAGAAATGAAATGCTTTTCATAATAGTTAGTGAACTCATTTTTCACGTACTTGAAGCCATTATAAGTAAGAAGTTTCTTCAACATTATCCCGATTTGATTCTTTACCAAATTCTTCTTGTTCACAAAGAGAGCAAAATATTCATCTTTTGTCTTCCAAAGTATAAACTATACTTTCCCAGAATAGTCATCAATCACCGACATAAAGTAAATTACAACACCTATAGTAAGTTCATGAGGTGAACCCCAAAGTTTTAAATGAACATAATCAAGTCCTCTATTGGATTTCACGACCTGGTAGATTCCTTCACCACACTAAACACACCCTCTTATACTAAATAATCCTCAAGAACTAAAACAACATTAGTCCTATTGGATTTCATACCAATAAGGGAACTCTGCAAGAACCTAAGTCTACCCTCTCCACCCTTATAGGAAAAACTCGTTTAACTTCATATACATATCTTACATTATCAATAATTCTATCACATTTTGTAGATATTTTGAGCCAAAACGTTCTAATCCTATTGATATAACAAGATTCATCATTCCCGATGATGAACCTTCCACCATCAACCATTCTTAGGTCTTCAAACCAATGATTGTAGGAAGTCATATAAAATGACACGTCTGAATCCAACATTCATTTATCATTATACCTGCAAGAATAAAAAGTTATTAATCTCTCATCGTACTCACAATCATCATATACTATTATAGCATCTCCTGCTTTAGTCTTCTGATAATTATTGTCCTTTCCCTTATCTGGGCAGTTCCGACTAATATGGCATTTATTCTTGTATGTCTTGGTAAGGATAATTATCGCCTGAGGGTAGGATTTTAATTTGTTTGGTGTTTTAAAGAAGTATGTGGGTGTTTGATATTTAGAGTTGAGAGTAGAGGAAGAATTAAGTTGGATGGTTGCAGTTAATTTTTATTACCCACATTTAATGCAGGTGGTTGGGTATTTGTACCCTTACATTTTGGGCCCTTATGGGCTTTCGAGTCATGTTCAATGGACCCGGGTCATGTTTAAAGACCCATGAGCTCTAAGTAGGAGAGCAAGTAGCTTAGTCAAGAAGTGTTTAGGTTTTTTAGTACTTTTGTCATAGTTCGAACACCCCCAATAGCTAAGTGTTCGAAGTGGTCTGTCCGGTCCGGAGGGTTAGGTCCAATTTATCCCTGTCCGGTGAGCAATCAGAATTCGGACTCATGTGGAGCCCCTTTTTTAGGTGTTTGTTCAAACTCCTTTGTAAAAAACTTGAAAAACAGTCCGACGTCAGGGGTGGTTTTAATCCGGACAGGTCTGTCAATTTGGGCTATGGGTTTATCCGGACTGATAAAGCTTCATGAATCCAAAACGGTTTTTGCCAGAGGTCGTGGGACACGTGTTGCTTTCTGGGTGGTTGCTTCAGCCGTTTTTTCACCTTGAATTTTGAACCCACCTTCTTCGAAAAGCAACCTCTTAATTAAAGGTGGTGACATCAGCGCCATCTTTAATCATTACCAATCTTTTCGAATTCTCCTAGGAATCAAACTCCTTTTTCAGATTTACTATAAATTCAAACACACTTTCTACTGTTTTACCATCTCTCTCATATTTACTCTGCATTACTTTCTTAAAGCTTTCTCTCTCTAAAGCAAACAAATTTACCCATATAGTTTATGTTTACAGCGAGGAACGCTCTGATCAAAGGTGGGTGGCTTAACCTTTTTGAATTAGAGAAGGCACAAAAGGTCGAAAGGGAACGACGTATTGCGGCAGGGCTACCCGTTTCTCTTGTTGACAGGCCAATAATCACAGCCACAGAGTCAGATCAAGGCTCCTCTTCCTCAAAAGGGATCAAGCCGAGAAAGTTATTCCACACTAATCTCTCCCCCATCATCTCTGGTTCTTCGGTTCAAGAATCAGAACCCACTATTGAGCCAGGGGTAACTGTCACTAGTTTCAAAAAACCCTCTCCTTTCGTAGCTATGGGGTCAGATACTGAGCACTCCCCTCAAAAATTAGTCGACTGGAGAAAAGGTCGGTTAGTTAAAGGCCAAGGGTCTAAGAGCACTCCTTCAAAGTCGGGTGCTAAAGACAGCAGCACTGGGTCAAAAGTGCCCATCAGAGCTCCCAAGGACAGACTGTCCGGTCCGGAGGGCACCAGTCCAAGTCTTCAAAGAGAAGCATCTATACCACAACCCCTACCGGAGGCCAGAAGCCAAAAGAACACTGAGGCCCAATAGTCCGGAGACCAGGCTGAGTCAGATTTGAACCCTCCCCCTGCTACTGCTGCTGAAAATCCTTCAACAATTATGGAGGAAGTAATGGAGGACTCTGTTGAAGAGGATCCATTTGAGTGTGAGCCCTCCGGTCAGACCAGTAGTGCTATAGTTTCCAAAAAGGACAAAGGCAAAGATAAATTATGCTTGAGGCATCCGGATCTGCCGGAGAGCCTCGAAGGAAAGGTGGGGCCTTGTTTTCACAAGGTCAGTGTCAAGTATCTCCTCTCTTTGCAAAATATCAACTACGCATTCATCCACACACCTGAGCTGGGCCGGATGCGTACAAAGTGGGGAATACAAGAGAATGTGAAGATCAGGATCCCCATACACCCAGAGACTCCCATGGACTGTAAGTTAAGCGAAGTCGACATGTTCACGGAGCTATTCAACTGGGGGCTCAGACTCCCATTGGACCCAGAAATTTTCAGATACTTCCATCTGATAAAACTCTGTCCGAGCCAGTTGAGCCCCAACGCATGGTACACCCTCATGTCCTGCATCATGCCTTCAAGGCTCTCCGGGATTCCTCTGCCAATGGAGGAGTTTGCTGCTGTGGCCAGTCTTTGTAGAAACCATCACATCCCTTTTTACCATTTCAATATGGGGGATGACTTCAAAGCTGTGGATGATTTGTTAGAGGCGGAGAGGAATTGGAGAACCCAGTTCCTGTTTGTTAGTGGTGCTTGGGAGAATGGAAAGAAGATCAAGTCCGGAGTGAAACCAAGCCTTCTCAGAAACAGGTGGAGGAGTGACCGTAAGTCTCCTGCTTTATATTTTTTTATGTTTCCCCTTTTTTTTAGAGTTAGTTTAAACTAATTGGTTTTTCTTTTACCTTAGCAGAACTGCCCAAGGAATTTAGTGACTACCTGAAATACGGGCAGGCTACTTGCACCAAGATCAATGCTTGGGCTGCTGAGAGGTGGGGGAATCGGTTCCACGCTGCTTTTCCCGGAGGAAACTTGGCAAGGTCTCACTTGTGGAACACCACAGGTCGGAGAGACTTGACTTGGGAGGAGCTCATAACTCAGCCTCCTCCGGATGTCGTTCTTAAAAGGACCCATGAACCAGATGGGACACTCTACTTGCCAGGCCGGGCCAAAGCTCCAAGAAAGATGAAGGGTAAAAAGAAAGGCAAGAAGGTGGTGGGTGCTACTAATCCTGCCGATGCAAAGGAGGATGCTCCAATAGACCCGGAGGGGCCAGTCTACAGCCAAATCGATGCTGCTCTCTTGGAAGTGGTGGAGCAAGAAACTGAAAGGCAAGAAGTGAACCCACCAAAACCTCCAAGGGCTTCCAAAATAAATTGCAAACAGGGAAGTGAAAGCAAAGATAGGGAGGCCAAGAAGAAGAAGACTTCTAAGGGTGACGAGCTTTCTCTCCGGGCTCCGGAGCCTCCTTCCCAAGCTGATCCTACTGACCCAACGCTAGTAGAGGAGATACCGGGCGACTTCCATACTGATGAGGTCGAAGGGGGAGATCTCAATATTGATGGGGTTGACATCAACGGTCTTGGTGGGCTTGGTGAGTACTTCATCAATCTTCCCAGAGACGATTTTGCCGGGCCTTACCTCCCTCCGAGCACCTCAAACACAGTCACTTTCAATGGTAAGACCTTTATCGTTTCAAGTGAAAGGGATGCGATAGCCCACTCTTTATTAAGAAATGTTCAGCCTGTACTTGTGTTGGAGAAACAAGTCCGAAATCAGGCAGACATCATCAAAGATCTTAAGTCTGACAAAGAGAGGCTGTCCGATGACCTTCGCACTGCCACTTCAAACGCTGCCATTCTAAAGGAAGAAAATGAGGAGTTGAAGAGAAACCAAGAGGCAAGTACCACAAAAGTCACCATTTTAGAGGGCACCATTACAGAGCTCCGGGAGAAGCTGTCCGGACTGGAGAAAGATCTTGCCACCTCAAAGAGGGAATCCAAGGCCAAAGACCAAATCATCACCAACTTGACAAATGACAAAATTGCTCTTGAGAATACAGTATCCAAGGCTTCCGAGGAGAAAGCTACTTTGCTAAGGGAGCAGGAGGCCAAGATTCAAGCCAAGATCGACGCTTATGCCAACAACGTGATCGACACCCAGGAGGAAATGTATGCCAAGGTGAGGTCTGACATGGTTCTACTCTTCCACGAGAAGTTTCCGAAGAGGAACCTGGGGGATTAATGGCTTCATGTTGAGTCTGACGACCTCCCGTATCATAGAATGGCTGATGGAGACTTGCATGACTATTCTAGCGCTTCCTCATCCGATGACAAAGAACGTACCAGGGAGAGCCCAGACGAAGATCAAGATGATCCTAAGGGAAAAAAGAAGGTAAGTGAAGCTGAGCCATCTTCAAAGGCTCAGCCTTAATTTGTGAACTACTTTTTTACTTTTTATCCAAACTAAAGCCCTTGGAAGGCCAAGGCATTCTTTTTTGTAATTGTGTCCGGTATCCGACCGGATAAGTTATTTGTTCTATTTTGACAATTCAAAAGTCCTTGGAAGGCCAAGGAACTTTAAGTTATTTTAATGAATATTTTTGTTTTGTGCAATTCTCATCTTCTTTCATTGTTTGTTCCAATTTTGATGACTAGAGTTTAAACAATCTTTAGTTATTTCATAGTGAGAGTGTTTAAATTCTCTGGCTAGAGTTTAAATAGCCTTTAGTTATTTCATAGTGAGAGTGTTTAAATTCTCCGGCTAGAGTTTAAATAGCCCTTAGTTATTTTATAGTGAGAGTGTTTAAATTCTCCAGCTAGAGTATAAATAGCCCTTAGTTATTTTATAGTGAGAGTGTTTAAATTCTCCGATGACGAATATTTAAGTGGTCATCATTCTTTTATTTCAATCCGGATAGTATGACAAAGGACAAAACTTAAAACACTTCGGAAAATTTTTAAGAAGGCATCAAATTTTATTCAAAAGCCCGGACACCTCATTAAGACCTCCCCGTGCCACCAGGGAGGAAAGAGTATGCCCCCAAATATTTACATGGATGTTCAAACAAGTAAATATTTACACAAATACTACTCCAAGTACATCCAGAGATGTTCGATATTCCAAGGGTGAGTCAAAACCCTTCCATCCTTGTCTTCTAGCCAATATGTTCCAGGTTTAAGCCTTTCAATAACCACATAAGGTCCTTCCCAAGTTGGAGCCAATTTGCCGAACAGCTTTTCTTTAGTATGTAAGAAGACTTTCCTTAATACCTTGTCCCCCGGTTGGAAATCTCTTCTTTTAACTCTGGAAGCAAATCTGCTTCTCATCAACCCCTGATAGTGTGCAACTCTAAGGTGAGCTTTAACTCGTCTTTCTTCTACCAAATCGAGCTGGCCTCTGATTGCCACCTCGTTAGCGCGTTCGGAGAAGTTTTGAACACAAAATGATGGGAGAGTTGCTTCTATGGGAGCTACTGCATCCATCCCATAGACCAAAGCAAAGGGTGACTCTTGTGTTGCAGCCCCAGGTGTTGTCCGGTAGGCCCACAAGACCTCTTGTAAATAACTAGGCCACTTCCCAGCAGCCCATTCCAAATTCTTCTTTAAACCGGAGAGTATAGTTCTATTAGCCACTTCGACTTGTCCATTTGCTTGTGGGTGGAATAGTGAAGAGAAACAATATTGTATACCCCTTGAGGCACAGAAACTCTCAATTTCCCTGTTGTCGAACCGTGGCCCATTGTCTGTTGTTATCTTTTGTGGGACACCAAATCTGCAACAGATGTTGGATAGAATGAATTTTATAACAGCTTTTGATGTTTTTCCTGCTAGAGGGGCTGCTTCAATCCACTTCGAAAAGTAATCTATAGCAACAATTATAGTTTTGCGTCCTCCGGAGGCCATAGGTAGAGGCCCTACTAAGTCCAACGCCCATCGAGCAAAAGGAATAGGCTCAGAAATTGACTCTAAAGGAATGGCTGGGACATGAATTTCATTGATGTACCTCTGGCATGGGTCACACCTTCTTACCAATTCCTTAGCATCTTTCATGATAGATGGCCAATAGTAACCGGCCAGTAAAACTCTTCTTGTTAAAGCCCTGAATTCACAATGGGCTGATCCCTCACTATCATGCAATTCAGAGAGGACTACTTGAGACTCTTCATCCCCCAAACAGCGCAGGAAAGGTTTACTGTAAGACTTTTTATACAAAACGTCTCTCAATATGATGAAACCACGAGCCTTGTGTTTCAATGTTCTGGCTAGTGATTTATCCGGGGGCACGATACCATCAGAGAGGTATTGCAGGAGAGGAAACCTCCAATCCTGAGGATGTTTCACCTTTACTTCAAAAATTTCTTCTTCTTTACCCATATTTAGTTGAATGGAGAGGCTTTCCAGCACATGGATCCATGGATATGACTCTGTATGCTATGGTTGCTAATGAGTCTGCTAACTCATTTTCTGTCCAAGGTATATGTTCATAAGCAACACTTTTAAACTTGAGTGCTTCATTTTTAAGGAGTAAATATTTCACAAGCTGCTCCTTTTTAGCCTCAGACTGACCTTGGGCATGGTGGATAAGAAGCTGGGAGTCACTTAGTAGCCTGACCCTCTTAGCCCCACAGATGTAGGACAACTTTAAACCAGCTATAGCCACTTCGTACTCGGACTCATTATTGGATGCCCTGAAAGCAAAACATATAGCTTGGTACATTTTGTCACCATATGGAGAAGTCAAACACACCCCGGCACCACATCCCATAGTGCTAGATCCACCATCTGTTCGGACGACCCATACCTTTTTATCTTTTATGTCAGTAGCCTGCTCCGAATCTCTGTCGGAGTGAAATTCAACCAGAAAATCAGCCACAGCTTGGGCCTTGACTGCTGTTCGAGGAGCAAAATCTATGTCGAAGTCCCTCAATTCTACTGACCACTTAGTCATCCTGCTCGAAATGTCTGCATTTTGGAGGACATTCTTCAAGGGAAAGGAAGTCCGGACGATGATGGGATGAGCCTGGAAATAAGGCCTCATCTTTCTGGCAGCTATCACCAGGGCTAATGCTAATTTTTCGAGTTTCAAGTAGCGTATTTCTGCATCTATCAAACTTTTGCTGATGTAGTACACTGGATGAGGATGACCATCCACTTCTCTTACCAACACATCACTGATGGCACAACTTGAAACTGCCAAATATACGAAGAGTGTCTCCCCATCAAATGGTTTAAATAGAGTTTTGGGGGAGGACAAGTGTTTCTTGATCTCATTGAAAGCTTCATCACACTGTGGGGTCCAATCGAAACCCTTTGTACCCTTCAAGGTTTGAAAGAATGGGGCACACCTGTCCGAAGACCTTGAGATGAATCTGTTTAAGGCAGCTACTTTCCCCATCAGTCGCTGTACTTCTTTAATATTTCGAGGAGGCTCCATTTGGAATAGAGCATTAAGCTGGTCTGGGTCGGGTTGTATCCCATGCTCGCGTATAATATAGCCTAGAAACTTTCTGGACTGCACTCCGAACACACATTTTTCTGGGTTTAATTTCAAATTCACTTTTACCAAGTTGGCAAAAGTTTCTCAGAGGTCAGCCAAGTGCAATTGCTCATCCACACTCTTCACCATCATGTCATCAATGTATACTTCCATATTTCTCCCGGTCTGATCAGCAAAGGCTTTGTTTACTAATCTCTGGTAAGTAGCCCCGACATTTTTCAACCCAAACGACATTACCTTATAACAATGAAGGCCTCTGTCAGTAACAAATGTAGTGTGCTCTTGATCCTTCGGATCTACTTGGATCTGACTGTATCCGTAGAAGGAATCCATAAAGGATAATAACTTGTTCCCAGAGGTGGAGTCTACTAACTGATCAATCCGGGGGACCGGATACAAATCTTTTGGGCAAGCTCTATTAAGATCTGTGAAGTCAATGCACATGCGCCACTTGCCATTCTTCTTTTTTACCAAGACCGGATTGGCAGTCCACAAAGGATATTGAGACTCCTTGATATGCCCCATCTTTGTGAGCCTATCAACCTCTTGCACTATGACATCAGCCTTTTCTTTGGAAAAGCCCTTCTCTTTTGAACCACTGATGCTACATCTTTCCGGACAGATAAGTGATGTGATATCACATCTGCTGGTACCCCAGTAAAATCAGCATTGCACCAAGCAAAAACGTGCTGATGGTTCTTCAAAAATTTTAACATTTCGCTTTTCAGACCGGGTGGCATTTTGGACCATATCTTAACACTTTTTCCTTCTTCTAGACAATGTGTCTCTACCTCTTTGATTGGTATTAATATTCCAGGGGCCTCTCTGGGGTCATCAATTTTACCCTCTCCCCCAGAAAGTCCCTCAAATTTCTATTGCTCATTAATACGAACTGCTCTCATTGTCCAAGGAGCCAGGGTTGTAGCATAACATTCTCTTGCAACCTTTTGACTGCTCCGGACAACTCCCACCTGTCCCTGAACAGCATATTTCAAGCACTGGTGGACTGTCGAAGCCACTGCATGCATCCTAGAGAGCTAAGATCTCCCTAGAATAGCATTATAGCAAGTGGGACAATCCACCATGATAAAAAGTATTCTAACCATTTTCTTGAAAGGGCCCTTGCCCAATAGAACTTCCTCTTCGAACTCTCCGATCACATCTGCTGAGCTACCAGTAAAGCCCACAATTGATCTGTCTGAACCCTGAATTACAGCTGGATTTTTCATTTTCTTGTATGTAGTTAAGAAAAGGATATTGGCTGAGCTTCCAGTATCCACCAACATTCGTCTTATGTCATTGCCCCCAATAGATGCTCCTATGACAACAACATCCTCATGAGGGCCAGCTATATCTCTTAGATCATCTTCATCAAAAACAATGAAGGGGAATGAATTTTGTGACTGATAGGAAGTCATGCCCTCTTCTAGCTGGGTGGCTAAAGTATGAACGTGCCTCTTTCTCGAAGAAGCAGTAGGAGCTGTCATAGTATCCCCTCCAAAAATTGTAAGGGACTCAAAAAACTTAATAAGTCCGGAGACCGTCCTAGAGCATTCCTCAATTGCACCCACCCTGTTTCGAGTTGGATCAGGATCCAGGTACTCAGATTCCACATCAAACCTCTCAATTATAACCATGGCTCCCTCCAGAGCAGCATTACTTGGACCAACCCGGTGAGTGTTGTCAGGTCTGTTACCTCCTCTTCTTTTGACGTAAGCCCCCAGCTTTCCCCTCTCAATCAAGTTCTGAACTTCTTGTTTCAAAGCTATACAGTCATCGGTAGTATGGCCAATGTCATTGTGATATTGGCAGAAAGAGTTGTTACGATGCTCCCTAGGAGATTGCAGTGTGGCCGGTCTCCTATAGTGCACTTGTTCCTTTGTTTTATCATAAATGGTGGCCACACTTTCTTTCAATTCTGCGAACCACTCCGGTTGGACCCATGACCCTCTCTTGTTTCTGGATTGCTGACTCTGAGCAGGAGCAGCTGGTTGAGACTGAGCTTTAGCCCTACCATGCCCTTGTCCGGTTTCTTTTGCTTTGTTCCCAGATTGATTCTGATTGGGAGTTGGTGCCACCGGGGTAGACCTCACCTGCCTGTGCACCCTGGTTTTCTTTGTTTCATCAACTTTAATCTGTTTTCCAACCTGATTCAGCAACCCTCCCCAAGTCATGGCCTTCTTTCTGGTCACGGAATCAGCTAAATTGCTTGGGTTCAAACCCTGCCTTAGGGATGCTATTGCCACTTGCTCGAAGCAATCAGCCAACCCATTCTTGGTGTTCACAAAACGGCTTATATATTCTTTCAAGGACTCATTTGGTTCCTGGGAAAAATGGATTATTGTGTCCCCATTTCCTTTTAATTCTTTACTCCCAACGAACTACCTTCGAAAGGCCACCCAAAAAGTATCGAAATTCTGGATACAGCCTTGTGGTAAGCTGTTATACCATTTTAGAGCACTCCCCGTAAATGACTGGGAGAATGCTCTGCAAAGTAGCTTATCATCGTCATTAAAGTTCATCATGAATTTTTTAAATTGTTCCAAATGGTTGTCCGGATCAGTATTGACATCATACTTTTCCATTTTGGTGCTGTCAAACCTCTTAGGGAGGTTACCGGACAGAATTTTAGAGGATAATGGAGATTGCCTCCAATTCCTGCCACGACTGAACACAGTATCCGCATTAGGAGTTGCAAAGATACATGGCTCATCGTGGAAAGCGAAAGGATCCATCAGCATCCAGTCTACATGCCTCCGGCTGTGAGATGACCCTTTGCCAATATTCTTCTTCATCTTTCCATGTCTATCCCTTTTTCTTGAATATTTTTTTATCTGCTTTTGCTTCTTTTTAGTTCGACCCTCATCGCTGCTAGAGGATAAGGATTCTTCAACTCCCTCATCCTCCGAAGAGCTACCAGAAGATTCTGAGCTTGAGTGAGAACTCTCCACTGGCTTAGACCGATGAGACTTTTTGAAGCTGGCATGAGTCTTTTTGGCACTCACATGAGTCTTTGAAGGCTCATGCTCTCTGGGGTTATCGGTGTGATGAGCAACTGATGCTTTGGACTTTTCTTTCATTCCCATCTTAGCCTTTTCTGCCCTTAGAGCTTCTATTTCACCCCTTAGTCTATCACGCTCTTCGATAGTGTACTCATCGTTCTCACCCACCACTTCGAGCAAAGCTGGTGGTACTTCTGGATCGTTCGGATTCATTCGGACAGACTTTCTTTGCTGGTTTTGAATGCTTGATTCAGGCACCCTCTTCTCCCAATGTGGTCGCCAATTTGGTAAGGATAATTATCTCCTGAGGGTAGGCTTGTAATTTGTTTGGTGTTTTAAAGAAGTATGTGGGTGTTTGATATTTAGAGTTGAGAGTAGAGGGAGAATTAAGCTGGCTGGTTGCAGTTAATTTTCATTACCCACATTTAATGCAGGTGGTTGGATATTTATACCCTTACATTTTGGGCCCTTATGGGCTTTCGGGTCATGTTCAATGGACCCGGGTCATGTTTAAAGACCCATGAGCTCTAAGTAGGAGAGAAAGTAGCTTAGTCAAGAAGTTTTTAGGTTTTTTAGTACTTTTGTCATAGTTCGAACACCCCCAATAGCTAAGTGTTCGAAGTGGTATATCCGGTCCGGAGGGTTAGGTCCAATTTGTCCCTGTCCGGTGAGCAATCAGAATTCGGACTCATCATGTCTAACATATTAATTTTAAACCTATATATGCTCTTTTGGAATTTTACCGATAGTTTTATCTTCTCTTACTTGAATCTATATTCTTTGATAGACCCCTTAAACTAAGTACGCGCCCATCATAGTAACCCTTTAGAACATTCTTATTTTGAAGATCTTTGGAGTTGAATGTTCTTTTGTCTTCAACCATCGTAATGAATTTTTCCCGTAGAGTATAGTATCCAAGTCGAGTATGTTTCAAGTTATAATCATATAGGTTCATTTAGATTTATGTTCTACTATCTATAGACAACATGTAAAGTTTTTTTGTTAGACATAGTATGTTTCCAAAAGGCTTCTTCATATAAACTTTCTCCATCGTATTTTATATCCCCAATTTCGTAGGCTCTCTAAGGACCTCTCCTGGAACATCATCTCCCACACTGGGTTTGAGGGTACTATAATCTTTAGACATACCACGACATCAATCTGTGTAAATTTATTATTGATAGTAGTAGTCAATCCTTTCTATACTAGGTAATCCTTAACCCTAATTCCTCAGAGGTTAAATTCATTTGATCTATCGAATGTTTCTAAGTTAAGATTAATGGAACTCATATTTTGTGACTTTCATCTTCCACACGAGATTTACTTCTCTAGTCTTTAGATCAACGATCAATCTACTTCTTGTATTATCACTCCACATTCACGGTACCACTTATTAGGAAAACCACCATCGTTCGGTGACGCAATAACTGATATACGATTTAAAGGACCTAGATAAGAAATATCAAATCAACATGTTCAAGACGAGAAACAAATAAAAGAATGTGTAATAAAACCAAGGACTTAAGACAATGATTAATGTGGTTCGAATTGTGAATAAACCCTACGTTCATAGGTAACATACTCTTTTACAAATAATTAGGTTACAAAAATACTCTTCAAACACAAAGGACTCAAAGACTTATAACAAAATATGAAGTGACTCAATCACTCCTCTCAAAAGATGTAGAGTTATTTCACACTTTAGGTATATGCTGCTCACGCTATTGCACCATCATAATCACAGCATACTACATGTTGTATAAAAATATCTTATTCTATTAATAGTATTGGGGAAAACACTTGATTCTTCATCAGACACTTCAGATTAAAGTTCATTAATTAAAAAAATAACTCATAATCACTTAAGATAAGAGACCTCACAAATATCAAATCATAATTAATGTAGAAGACCTAATTAATATATGGAATCTAGTTAATATAGAATGATTATAATATTGTACCAATTTGTATAGAATATTTATAAAATAGAGATATGATTTGGCCCAGTTGTGATGCTACACTCTAGCTCATTTGAGATCAAGTGCTACTTCAAATTAGCTTGCTTTAGACCATCTAACTTCATACCAACCTGCTTTGGCTCAACGCATATATGCTTTGGCACAACGATCATTATTATTTGATAACATATATCAGTACTTAGAATCAATAAATGTCTCTCCAACTAAGTTACGACTCAAGATTCACCTAAAGACGTTTAACAGTTCTTCCTTAATAAATGTCATAGTAGATTTAAATATGCTCATGTATTCCTAAAAGAATACATATGCTGACAAGTTACTTCTAGCATATACCTAACAAAGAAATCACTTAAAGTTTACAAGATAAAAAAACAAACATGACTTGTGTATATTTTCAATAGATTCACATGTAAAAAACCTAAAATCTGACAAAATATACTAATTACTCACATAATCACCAATTAATAAATAAAGAAACAATTATATTATCATTCACATCACATACACTTCCTCAAACAATACATTATCTATCGCAACACAAACAACAAAAATTAAATTTTGAAAGCCTTTCTAGATGTTTATTACATCACATTTGTTTACCAATTTTACTCCATGGTTGAAATACTTGGATATCAAAGAAGCACAAAATTCTTTTGGAATACAATTATTAGAATTATTCACATTCGTACAACTACATATATTAATTGACATCCTTCGTATGAACTTTATCATATGTTAACTTGAAGAAATTTTGGTCATAGTATTTGTTGACTATTTTTTCTATTTTAAAACATGTACAGAATTGACCCTGAGAAAGAACGAGTGATATTCGAAAGTTGTAGTTCATATTCTATTTATATTGCTATAAAATCTAAATAATTACAAAACTGAATAAATTTTCGGACGTTGTAACCAATAAGCAAAGTAACCCCATAAACTATGATAAAAGTTACGATATCAAAAAATATGAACCAAAGTCTATTGCTGATAATGTTTACAACATACATATTTCGGCGCAAGTGAAATATTGAAAGAAATAATTTGATCATTTGTATGAAGTTTGGAACATAACAACTTTCAAACAAAAAAATAAAACTTGAGGAGGGATAATAGCTGAAAATTATCATATTTTAACTTTCAATATTAATTGAAGAGTTAGAAAACTCATGATAAAAACCCATAATCCATATCAAAGTATCATCTTTATTCAGGCGAAGCCGTACCAACATATATAAACCTCATGATATACGTGTCTTAAAATATGTGATAAAACTTTCTTTAATTTAGAAGGTTCACTCAAAATATATTTAGACAAAGCATCTTGAGAAAGACTATCCTCTTAGCATTCTATTTTATCAGCAAACCATCAAAAATGCCAAAATGGAATCTCGCATATAACCAAGAACCAAACCAAAACCTTATATACTTTTTAAAATGATTAAGTATTATTCAGTTGAGTTTAGGTACGCAAAAATTGGGTACCAACTCACACGCTCATAATTTTCTTATTACGAATTCAACATATCTAATTTGACATTTTTAAAAATGTCCAAGTCATCTTACAATACAAAACAAAAAAGTAATACTAACTTCATCTTATTTTCTAAGATGTGTAATTGCACCCAATGCATCTCCATAATAACTTTTATTACTAAACCTCCACATAAAACTCATGACTATAGTTTTAAGCTATCTCCAAACACATTTTAAAATAGTAAAAACTGAAAGAGTATGAATAAGGATGGAAGAAACATAATAATTAATAAAAAATATTTTACACATCGGAAAAAATGATAACAGCAATCGTACCTTCCAAGTGAGCTGCAAATTTTTCAAAAAGAGATTAAAGAAATTAGATTTTAGTCCCACCTTTAAATAAAGCGGCATTCATGTAATTTGTTAAAAATATTGAATTCGCCATACTAGTAAGAAGAAGATTGTGTTACTTTTTTTTATAATTGATTTGCGAAAAAATATAGAGTTTTTTTATTATTAAACTTTTGGCCATCCGACACCTGATAAATCTGGAGCAAGTTCTTTACCACTTTCAGTCTAGAATGGTGTGGATAATAATTGCCTGAGGGTAGGCTAGTAATTTCAAGTGGAGTTTCAAGGTGGTGTATGAGTGTTTAACGGTGGCGTGTGGGTGTTTAACGGTGGTGTGTGGGTGTTTAACGGTGGTGTGTGGGTGTTTAATGGTGGCGTGGGGGTGTTTAACGGTGGTGTGTGGGTGTTTAATGGTGGCGTGGGGGTGTTTAACGGTGGTGTGTGGGTGTTTAATGGTGGAGAGATAATTAAGCAGCTTGGTAGGAGTTAATGTTCATTATTCATAGTTAATGTTGGTGGTTGGGTATTTATAGTGTGATGTTTGGGCCCTTATGGGCTTTCGGGTCATGTTTAATGGACCCGGGTCATGTTTAAAGACCCATGAGTTCTAAGCAGGAGGGCAGGTAGCTTAGACATGAAGTGTTTAGGTTTTTTAGTACTTTAGTCATAGTTCGAACTGCTTTAAGCTCGCAGTGTTCGAAGTGATCTGTCCGGCCCAAATGATCTGTCCGATTTATGTCCCTGTAGCCTGTCCGGTATTCGGAGAGATTTAGACCGATTTGCCCTTCCGGGGAGCATGCTGAATTCGGACTCATCATAGAATACTTTCCAAGTGAGCTTTAACTTTTTTAAAAAGAGACTAAAAAAATGAGATTTTAGTCCCACTTTTAAATAAAGAGGCATTTATATAATTTGTTAAAGAAATCAGCTGTCGTACTAGTAATAAGAAGAATCTTTTATTTTTTTATGATTGATTGATTTACGAAACATTATCAAGTTTTTATTTTATTTTTAAACCTTTGCCCATCTGACACCTAATAAATCTCAAACGAGTTCTTTACCACTTATAATGTAGAATACTTTCCTAGTGAGCTTTAAAGTTTTCGAAAAATATATTAGACAAATGAGATTTTAGTCTATTTTTAAATAAATGAGCATTCATATAATTTGTTAAAACAAATCAGTCGTCATACTAGTAAAAAGATGAATCTTTTTTTATGATTCATTGATTTGTACAAAATATATAGAGTTTTTGTTATTTATTAAACTTTTGACCAACTAACAGCTGATAAATCTCGAGCGAGTTCTTTAACACTTAAAAGCTAGAATATCATCCATTAAAAAAAGAACTTATGCATATCAAATATGAGAAACGTGTATTTTTTTATTTGGCGTGTTTGTAAGGTATGATCATTTTAGTTACAAATAATATTTTTCATCGCCTCAAAATATATGTCTAAGACTACGATAAAAATAGAGTTAAAGATCAAATCTCTAGATCTTACCTTCCTCATAAATTTGAGGAACCTATGTTACTTGTCTTCTACATCCAAGAAATACAAAGAATTTTCAATATATGTTGAAATCACCACTACGGATCGATTGTAGAAATCAAGCTGAAAATGTATATAAAAAATCTTAATACAGTTGATCATAAGTTTTTGAATTGTCTAGCTTCATAACCAAATTTCTACTTTTAATATTCTTATCGAGACCGTGTGGCATTTCGTAAGCTACAAAAAATACAATGAGGAATCTTTTAACTTTCATGAAGCATATTGTTATTTTCTAATAATGTTAAAGAACAAAAATGACAACATGTCTATAAAATTTTAGAAATTATGTTGTATGAAGAGTTACACAAGTTTACTGGGTGCATATCGTTATAGGAACAAGATTCATATTTTTTAGGATTCCAGATGTATAGTATTTATTCCTAATGGAACCTGATGAGTCCGGATAACTTCACCACTACCTACTGAGATTTCCCGACAAATGCAATTTGGATATAAACTGGCCACTGAACTATCCGGACAAGACAAAAGTATAAAATGACTAAATACCTTTTGACTAAGCTATGTGCTAATCAGATTATTAAGTAAATGGGTGTTTAAACTTGACCCGGTTCCATAATTTGACCCGAAAGCCCATGGGTCCATAATTAAGGGTATAAATACCCCAACTAGTTTCATTAATGAGCGTAATGAACATTTAATACAACCATGCAGCTCAAATCTCTCACTACTAAACACCCAAACATTTAATACTCTCAAAACTTTCCAAAACACTTGATAAAATTACCCTCGGTTTAAAATAAGCCTCACCAAAATGACGACCACAGTGGGAGGAAATGGTGTATGAATCTAGCATTCAAAACCAGCAAAAAAACTTGTTCGGATGTATCCGAACGAGAAAGAAATTCCACCACCTTTGGTGGAGGTGGTGGGGGAAAACAATGAATACACTACTGAAGAGCGAGATAAGTTGAAAGCTGAAATAGAAGCGTTGAGGGCCGCTAGAAAGGCAGAGATGGGTTTAAAGGAAAAGTCAAAGGCGTCAGCCATTTCACCATACTGACAACCTAAGCGAGAATGACCCATCAGCAAAGACTCATTTGAGCACAAAAAGGACCCGTGTCAGAATCTGAGTCCTCCAGTAGCTCTTCAAACGAGTATGAGCTTGAGGAGTCCTTATCATCAAGCAGCGATGAGGGTAGTTAGGAAGAAACAAAAACTTGTTAAAAAATATTCAAGAAAGAGAGATAGGCATGGGAGACTAAAGAGGCATCTGGGGAAAGGGTCGGCTCATAGCCACAACCATAGTCACAGGCATGTGGACTAGTTGTTGATTGATCCCTTTACTTTCCATGATGAGCCATGTATTTTTGCATCACCTAATGAAGACACAATTTTTAGTCGTAGTCGCAATTGGAGGAAATCGTCACTATCTGCCAAGATACTGTCCGAAAACCTTCCTAAGAGGCTTGACAGTACTAAAATGGAGAAATACGATGGGAGCAAAGATCCAGACAACCATCTGGAACAGTTTAAAAAATTTATGATGAATTTTGATGACGATGACAAACTTCTGTGTAGAGCCGTCTCCCAATCCTTTACGGGAAGTGCTCTGAAATGGTACAACAGCTTGCCACAAGGTTGTATCAGAAACATCGATACATTTTCGGTTTCCTTCCGAAGGCAGTTTGTACGGAGTAAAGAGGTGAAGGGAAATGAAGATACTATTATCCATTGTGCCCAAGAGCAAAATGAGTCACTAAAAGACTATATAAGCTGGTTCGTAAATACCAAGAATGGGTTAGCGGATTGCTTTGAGCAAGTAGTAATAGCTTCTTTGAGACAATGGTTAGGAATCAGTAACAAGGAAGAAGGCTATGACTTGGGGCGGTTTGTTGAATCAGGTGAGAAAACAAATCAACATGGATGAAACAAAGAAGACTAGGGTACACAAACAAGTGAAGTCTACCCCAGCTGCTCCAAACCAGAACCAGTCCAGATACAAGGCCAAAGAAACCGAACAAGGGTCCAACAGGGCCAAACCGACTCAATCCCACCCAAATCCAGCTCAGAGCCAGCAGTCCAGAAATAAAGGAGGGCCTTGGGTCCAACCGGAGTGGTTTTCCAAATTAAAGGATAATGTGGTAACTATTTATGACAAAACGAAAGATGAGGTGCATTTCCGGAAGCCGGAAGCGCTTCAATCTAACACGGAAAGTCGTAATACTTGTTTTTGCTAGTATCATCATGATATTGGCCACACCATCGAAGACTGCATCGCTTTGAAACAAGAGGTACAAAATCTTATTGAAAGGGGAAAACTACGAGCTTTTTTAAAAGAAGGAGTAGAAACAGGCCTCACAATGCTCCTCGAGGTGGCCTCAAGAACAATGCTGGAACATCACCTCCGGAGGGGGCAATAGTGATCCATGAAAGGTTTGATGTGGACGAGTATTTGGATCCTGATCCAACCCGAAATAAAGGAGGGGTCATAACAGAACAAGCTAAAATAGTATCCGGACTCATAAGCTTTTTTGAGTCACTTATTTTATTCGGAGGGGACACTATGACTGCGCCGACTCCTTCTTCAAGGAAGAGGCATGCTCACACTCTAGCTACTCAGTTAGAGGGAGGCATGTCTTCTTATCAGTCCCAAATTCCTTTTCCTTTTATTGTTTTTGATGAGGATGATTTAATATATATAGCTGGACCTCATGAGGATTCTGTAGTGATAGGAGCTTCAATTGGGAGCAACGACATCAAGCAAATTCTGATTGACAGATGAAGCTCAGCCAATATTCTCTTTTTAAGTTCTTATAAGCAGATGAAGAATCCGACAGTGATTGAACGTTCGAACAGATCCATTGTAGGCTTCACAAGGAGTTCTGCGGATGTAATCGGAGAATTTGAGGAGGGGGTATTGTTGGGCAAAGGCCCTTTAAAGAAGATGGTTATGGTGCTATTCGTTGTGGTAGACTGCCCCACATATTATAATGCAATCTTTGGGAGGTTCTAGCTCTCTAGGATGCATGCTATGGCTTCAACAGTCTATCAATGTTTAAAGTATGCAGTTCAAGGACAAGTGGGAGTTGTCCGGAGTAGCCAAAAGATAGCAAGAGAATGTTATGCAACTCCACTTGCTCCTAAAACTCTGGGGGCAGTCTGGATTAATGAAGATTAGCAGTTGTTGGGGCCTTCAAGGGGTGAGGGTGAAATTGATGACCCTTGAGACACCCTTGTGTTTTGATACCAATTGAAGAAGTTGAAACCAACTCTCTCGCTGAAGGAATGAGTGTTAAAATTGGCTCTAAGATGGCTCCATGATTGAATAAAGAGTTGTTGTCCTTCTTGGCAGGTCACCAACATGTTTTTTATTGGTGCAATGCTGATGTGACCAGAGTCCCTGCACGTGTTATATCACACAAGTTGTCCATCCATGAGAGATGTTGGCTCTCTTGTGCAAAAAATGAGGGTTTTTTCTAAGGAGAAAGTTGATGTAATAGTCCAAGAAGTTGACCGGCTTACCAAGATGGGGCACATAAAGGAGTCTCAGTATCCTTTATGTGCGGCCAACCCAGTGTTAGTTAAGAACAATAATGGGAAATGACGTATGTGTATCGACTTCACTGACCTCAACAGAGCTTACCCAAAAGATCTATATCCAGTCCCCCAGATAGATCAGTTGGTGGACTCCACATCTGGAAACAAGCTATTATTTTTTATGGATGCCTTCTCTCGGTATAACCAGATACAGGTGGGTCCGAATGACCAAGATCACACTACCTTTGTTACAGATAGGGGTCTCCATTGTTACAAGGCGATGCATTTCAGGTTGAAAAATGTTGGGGCTACTTATCAGAGGTTGGTGAACAAAGCATTTGATGATCAGACCGGAAGAAATATGGAAGTATATATTGATGACATGATGGTTAAAGGTTTAGAAGAAGAGTTGCACCTAACTGATCTTCAAGAAACTTTTTCCAACTTGACAAAGGTTAATGCCCTGTGAAAAATGGACCCTCCTCGAAATATTAAAGAAGTACAAAGGTTGACAAGATGATTGACTGCTTTAAATTATTTTATTTCAAGGTCTTTGGACAAATGTACCTCGTATTTTCAGATCTTGAAAGGTACTAAAGATTTCAACTGGTCTCCACAGTGCAGCTATGCTTTTGATGAAAAAAGCATTTGCCTTCTCCTAAAACCCTTTTTAAGTCTGTTGACGGAGAAACACTATATGTATACTTGGCTATGTGATAATGTGCTATAAGTGCAGTGCTGGTAAGAGAGGCGGACAACTATCCTCGTCCGGTGTACTACATCAACAAGAGTCTGATGGATGCTGAAAAGAGGTACCTAAAGCTTGAAAAGCTGGCACTAGCCTTAGTGATTGCTGCCAGAAAAACGAGGCCATATTTTCAGTCTCATTCCATCATCGTCCGAACATCTTTTCCTTTGAAGAATTTTCTTTAAAAAGCAGACATATCAAGCAAGATGACCAAATGGTCAGTGGAATTAGGTGATTATGATATCGATTTTGCCCTACGAACTGCAATTAAAGCTCAATCTGTTGCTGATTTCTTGGTAGAATTTCATTAGAATAGAAGTACTAAATAAGCTTCAGAAGAGAAAACCAAAAAAAAGTGGGTTGTCCGGACAGATGGTGGATCAAGCACAATCGATTGTGGGGCTGGGATTTATTTAACCTCTCCATACGGTGATAAATTATACCATGCTATATGTTTTTCTTTCAAGGAATCTAACAATGAGTCTGAATTTGAAGCAGTTATAGTTGGTCTTAAGTTAGCTTTTATGTGTAGGGCTAAAAGAGTTAGATTGATGAGTTATTCCCAGCTTCTTATCGACCATGCTCAAGGTCAGTCCAAAGCCAAGAAGGAGTAGTTGATCAAATACTTATTCATTCTTAAAGAAGAAGCAGCCAACTTCAAAATTGTTTGCTATGAGTACATTCCTAGATCAGAAAACACGCTGGCAGACTCCTTAGCAACCATAGCATACTTTGAGTCCTACCCATGGATTCATATACAAGAATGCACATCCATACAATCAAATCAGAACAAGGAAGAGGAGGAGAGCTTGAGTGTACAGGTAGCTCAATCCAAATATTGGATATTTCCCCTTCTTCAATACATATCTGATGGAATTTTGCCTCCGGAGAAAACTATAACAAGGAAAATGAAACACAAAGCTCGTGGTTTCTTGATCACAAGAGAAGTTCACAAGAGAGAGTTTCTGTGCCTCTAGGGGCATTCAGCATTACTTCTCTTCTCCTTTCCACCCACAATGAAATGGCCAAGTTGAAGTGGCAAACATGATCATTATGTCCGGTTTAAAAAAGAATTTAGAAAGGCTACAGGGAAGTGGCCAAGTTATTTGCAAGAAGTATTATGGGAATACCGGACTACTCCTAGGGCTGCTACTCAAGAATCTCCTTTTGGTTTGGTGTATGGGATGGATGTAATTACTCCTATAGCAGCAACCCTACCATCATACAAAGTCCGTAACTACTCCGAACAAGCCAATGAATTGGCAATTAGGAGTCAGTTGGACTTAATAGAAGAAAGAAGGGTTAAGGCTCATCTTAAAACCACTCATTACCAAGGCTTGATGAGGAGCAGGTTTTCTTCCAAGATCAAGAGAAGGGATTTTCAATTAGGAGATAAAGTGTTAAGAAAGGTTTTCTTCCATACTAATGAAAAGCAGTTCGGCAAACTGGCTCCGAACTGGGAAGGCCCTTATGAGGTGTCTGAAAAGCTTAAGCCTAGGAAATATAGGCTTCAAGACAAAGATGGAAGAGTTTTGAAGTACCCATGGAATATTGAACACCTTAGGTTATATCTAGAATGAAAGTTGTGTAAATATTTACTTGTTTAAAGTCAATGTAAATATTAGGGGGCATACTCTTTCCTACCGTGGTGGCGCGGGGAGGTTTTAATGAGGTGTCTGGTATTTTCAATATATATGATGCCTTCTTAAAGCATTAGATGTGGTTTGATTACAATTATTTTCAAGTCTTCAATCTAATACTAAGGGTCTTTGGCAGATCGGATTAGTCTGGTTGAATGATGACCATTAAATACATGTCCTCGTAGATATTAAACACTCTCACTTTAAATATTTTTGAAGTAAGTTAGGGATCTTTAAACATTATCCATTAAAATTGAGAACAAGCATGGAACAAAATAAAATTTGATAAGATAAGCATGTCCGGGTATGAATCGGATAGCGTTACTAAAATGCAAAAAATAAGTTGGCCATCCAAAGACTTTAAGTGTTGTGAAAGACTTATCCGGACTTAGATCGGATACAAATACAAAAATGCCTTGGCCATCCAAGGACTTTAGTGGTTCACGAAATTAAGAAAACACAAAAAATAGTTAAAAACCTCAGGGCTTATTCTCTTTGGATGTTCCCGCATCACCTCCTTTCTTGGGGCTTTTTAGTTCAGCACTTGAACTCTCTCCAGTTTCTTCCTCTTCATCAGTGGTAGAGTCGATTCCACTAGAGTAGTTCCTTTTTGTCACCATCTGCTATTGTGTGGAACGGGATGTCTTCATACTCCACATATTGCCACAAGGGACCAAGCGTCCTATTCGAAAACGTTTCATGAAAAAGCAGTACCATATCAGACTTTACTTCGGCATACCTTGCTTCCAAGGAATCTATCACCTTGTTGGTATATTTATCAATGTTGTCCTGAATCTTTTATGCCCGCTCTTTCTCCAAGTCTTCTTTCTCCTTGGTTACCTTAGACGCATCCTCTTCAAGGGAAGTCTTTTCACTGGACAAGGTTTGAATGACACAAACTTTGGTCTTTATGTCTTCCTTTAAGGTTGAGAGATCTTTCTCCAAACCAGAGCACTTAGTTTGGAGCTCAGTGTTAGCATTCTTAGAAGTGGCCAGTTTGGTTGACAAATCTTCCTTTTCCTTCTTCAATTCTTCAAGCTCTTTCTTCAGTGCTTTTATGCTCTGATTAGCATTGAGGAGGTTGGTTGACAGAGTCTCCTTATCTGTGTTAAGGGTGTTGATAAGGGTGGACTGGTTTTTCACCTGCCTCTCCAAATCGAGTACTGGCCACCGTATCCTAGTCCTTGGAAATAGAAAAATACTTACCATTATAGGTCACCATGTTGGAAGAACCTGAAGGACAGAAAGGACCAACAAAGTCATCTTTATCCAAATCGGTGAAGTAAAGACCGATATCCTGAAGGGCTCTGATGTCAAGCCCTCCTCCGGTACCCTCTCCCAATTGCAAGTCTGTTGGAATTTTCTCTGCTAAGGTGGGGTCGGTAGGAGCTGGTGGAGGAGGAAGCTCCGAAGGGAGAAGGGTTATTTATTCCCCTAAAGTGACTTTCTTCTTCTTGGTCACTCTGTCTTCACTACTTGCCCGCCTTTTGCCATATTTCTTATGAGGCTTCGGTGGATTTTCTGGCTCTCCTGCCTTTTTAACGGTCTCATCTTCAAACACTTTGAGTAAGGAGGCATCGATCCCTCCTTGGTTCTCCCCTCATTGGTTCTCCGGACCGGTCTCCTCTGTGACAGCGCAGACTATTTCTGTTGCAATTCTCTTCTTCTTCCCCTTCATCTTGCTATGAGCTTTGGCTCTAGAGGGAAAGGCCAGTTTACCATTTTTTTCCTCTGTCCGTTTGAGAATGAAAACTGGGGGAGAAAGTGTGGTCAATTCTTCCCATGTGAGATCTCTTCGGCATGTGGCATTCCACATATAAATTCTCATAAAATTGCCAAAAGTGAAGCAGTTGTGGAAAGCATTCCCCCAAAGTTCTGCAGCCCACGTGTTCAATTTGGACCATGTGGTTTGCCCCTCCTCC
Organism: Limnanthes douglasii subsp. nivea; assembly: GCA_036936605.1. Taxonomy (NCBI): domain Eukaryota; kingdom Viridiplantae; phylum Streptophyta; class Magnoliopsida; order Brassicales; family Limnanthaceae; genus Limnanthes; species Limnanthes douglasii. The sequence continues at coordinate 211,597,759 of JAUPFV010000004.1, forward strand.
AGATACCCGGTATACTCCTTCGGTAATACTGAAAAAGAAGCAATAATTCAGCAGTGTATTTTTGTGAAGTAAAAAGGAGAACATGAAAAACAAAATTAAAGAATTTACCTTTACTCTTCCACCTACTCGTAAGCATACTAGGGTTAGTATTGGCTTTGATCTTCCTCTCATTTTCCCATGATCCACTGATGAATATGAACTGAGTTTTCCAATTCTTCTCCGACTCCAACAAGTCGTCACCACTTTGAAGTTGTTTCCCATGTTGTGGTGGTAGAATGAGATGTGGTGATTCGTGCATAGACTTGCCACAGCAGCAAATTTCTCCATAGGGAGAGGGATTCCGGACAACCTTGATGCCATTTTGCAGGCAATAAGGAAGTACCATGCATTTGGTTTTAATTGACTTGGACAAAGCTTTATCAGATGAAAATACCTGACAATCTCTGGGTCTAAGGGGAATCTGAGCCCCCAGTTGAACAATTCTGTATAGATGACCACTTCATTAAGTTTGCAGTCCATTGGAGTCTCCGGAGTGATAGGTATTCTCACCTTCACTGACTCTGGGATCCCCCACTTTGTCCGGATCCGGCCCAACTCGGCAGTATGAGTGTAGACATAGTTTATGTTTTGCATGGCCAACAAATACTTCACATTGAGTTTTTGAAAGCAAGGTCCTACATTTCCTTCTAAGCACTCCCGGAGATCCGGATGAGCAACTCCAACCTTCACTTTGCCTGTCCCTTTTTTATCAGAGGCAGCATCCCCAGTTTTCCCTGAGGCTTTAGTTTTGAAAGGGGCCTCTTCGATACTGTCTTCCATCACTATGGAAGGTTTATCAGTTTTTGTGGATGGAAGAGTGTCAGCTTCTGGTTCCTGAAATCGGATACTGCCTTTTCTTTGGTAGTGGAGGGTTGAGACTCCTGAACAGAGGAGCCTGATGGGATTGGTGAAAGGTTTTGTTTGAACAACCTTTTAGGTTTTGGATTTCTCGTAGAAGACGATCATTGATCAGCTTCTTGGGATAGTTTATCAGACTTGTCGCATGGGGAGACCGGGAGACCGGGAGACCAGCAGAGATACGCCTCTGTCGTTCAACTTTCTTTGCTTTCTCTAACTCAGACAGATTCAGCCAGCCGCCTTTTACAAGAGCGTTTCTAGCCGTGAACATAAAACAATCCAAGAACAATTTTTTAAAAAAGAGTGAAAAGCTCTGTAAAAGATTTGTTGAGTGATGAAGATAATTAAACAGTGAAAATGGTTTATATATTAGTAGAGAAAGGTAACTGATACCTAGGAGAAGAGGAAGAGATTCGTGCAATGATTGAAGACAGCGCTGACGTGGGAAAAATTAAATGCATAGGTTACTTTTTAGGTTTAGTGGGAACGCCGATCTAGGTAAAAACGGCTGATAGGTCAAATCAGACTGCGACACGTGTCCCGCGATCCAAAAAAAACCATTAGAATTCTAGGAAAACGCAGTTCGGACAACCCTCAAGCCAGATACACAAGAAGGTCGGAAAACGTCGTTACTTACTAAGTAAATTTTTTAGTTCTGCCAAAAATTTTTGACAAGACCTAAAAAAATGGACTACTGATGAGTCCATTTAAATGGAATTTTTCCGAATTCCGTATACTGGGAAGATCTAAATGAGATTAATTCCCACATATTAACAAACGTTATCTCGTATATGTGCTTCAAAATGAATTAATTTTAGTATTTACATTTTAATCTTTATTTTACCATTTATAACATAAACCTCTTTAATTTACATAGATAAATTATTCCCTTGATATATAATATAAATGTTTCCAAAAGAATTACTAGAATGCGAACATGTTTCAATACGAACCTTGAGACAGCATCGTCTTTTACGGTATTGTTTATTTATACAAAAACATTTTTATCTGCTAAAGAAACACCTCTATTTATATAAAATGTTTTACATTTTGAATTAATAAATATATAAATATTTTCATTTAAATGGATATACTATACTAAAAGATTATATATTAAGATTTAGAGTTTTAAAAAAGACAACATAACAAATAAGTCACACTTAAGGAACGAGCCAAATAATATTTGTATCTAAAATATCTTGTAAAAAAATTGTTATGTATCATGTTTTTGAAAATTTGTAACACATTATTGTAATATTTTTTTAAAATAATAATATAAATATTCTTTACTAAAAAAATACGTGTATTAGAATTTTTTATGTCCAAGACTAAAATAACCATAGATATGAAATTCTACATTCCCATCTATATTAATCTTCTTCACAACTGATTAAGATTTGTTGTATTTTAAACAGCAAATAATACATATTATTTTATAATTTCAAGTTTAATATATTATATGGTGATAGATTTTACTAAAAAAACTAATTAATAAAGTGAAAAAGAAAATTTTAATTTGAAACTGTAAGCGTATAGAGAATTAAGCAGCTTATATACGTAGGCTTAAATTAAAATATAGCTTTTTGACTATCACATTTTTTTAGTCCATCGATTAAAATTTTACTAGTTATTGTTCTTGAACTATTCAAAATCTATAAATTTAATAGATAGTAAAAGTCTCACAAATAGTTAGATAGATAGTAAAAGTCTCACTTTAATAGTTAGATAGATAGTAAAAGTCTCACAAATAGTTTATTGATTTTTAATTTCACTTTTACTTTTAAAATTTAAATTTTTTTCTATTTTATTTATTTTTTATTTGTTATTCTTCTGAAAATAGAGTATTGCAAAATAAATATTCTTTTACTATACTTTTACTTAATATTTTACCCTCGACTTGTATTTATTTATTATTATTTTATATTTTTGCGATGCTCCGTTTTGAGAGGACTTGTTTGATGCCTCGCAAACCTAATATTTACAGCATTGAGCGTTAGTCGAGAGCCCCAACTTGGATAATGTATAGTTCCAAATACTCTGAGTGAAACTACGGCCATATAGGATATTAGCAATAGTTTCAGAGTCCGAGTTGTACTCGGCTATTTAAACCCTAACTAAAACACTTGTCTCGAGTAGAAAACTTGAGAGTGATTTCCAGCCAGAGAATAAAATAAGGGTATGACTATATATACCAAAATGTGGTTTAAGTTTACCCAAAAAAAACGCAGTTGACTTTTGTTTGACTTTTTTAGGACGAAAAAACCCTTGAACTTTCATTTAATATCTGAATTGCCACTAACTAAAAAAACACTAAATATATCCTAGATGTACCCAATTCATAAAACAATCTATTTGGCTATGTATATCCAAAAAAACACAACTCCCTACTAGATCAAACCCCATATTACTACAATTTTGTGAAGTTCTTCAAATTGTTCTTGAACATTCAAAGTTGCCTCAAGAACATTCAAACTCTTTTCAAATTTTTTTAAACTTCTTCTAATAAAAACACAAAATCAAACATGAATCAACCGAAATTAAGGTAAAAACTTTTTTTTTTGGGAAGTTGTTTTTTAAAAAAATTAAGGATTTAATTATTAAAAAAATCATAATTTTAGGGTGTTTGGAGGCCATTTTCCAGCCAAAATTCGGCCGGAAAATGGCCAGCGAAGGTTGAGCGCACCATAGGTACAGGCGTATCGTACCCGTTGGTACGCTAGGCCTGTACCATCGGTACAGAGGCAACGTACCGGCTGGTACGCACCCCTGTACCGATATACCTATGGTGCACTCAGCCTTCGCTGCCGGCCATTTCCAGCCGAATTCCGGTGGGAAAATGACCTCCAAACACCCTAAAATTATGATTTTTTTACCTAATTCAACCATAACCCTAATTTCGATACTAACACTAAGTTTCCATATTTTAGTTCGCCGGATAAATTAGAGAGAACTTGAAGGTTTTAGAGAGAAGTTAGAGAGTGTAAGAGAAACAATGAGGTGGATGAAGGTTAGTAAAAAAACCTTATATACCCATAAAAAGGGTATTTTTGTCAAAATTTGGGTAAACTTATACCACCTTTGGGTAAACTAAAAAATTGGATATACTTAAACCACATTGGTGTATATATAGCTTGACCCATAAAAGAATGACAAGGAATATTAAACTTATATCACATTAACCCGCCGACCTCACAATTGGGGTGGACGTACGAATCACGTTATAGGGGTCTTTTATTGTGAATAAAGGATTTCTAATATTCGCGATCAAATAATGAATCTTATTGCAGTAGATATTTGGAGCAGGTAGAAAGGTAATTTGATTATTTATCTCTTGAAGATTGATATGATTCTTTGCTCTCGTCGATCTAATATTAAATTGCTAGTTGTAATGACCATTGTTGATGATATTAGAGACCATGAGATTTTTCATGAGCCTAGAATCTTTGATGATATTTTTTCCACAATATTTTATTAGATGGGTAGAGAGAGGCCAAGGGTCACACCATAATGATTTATCCAAACAATTGTCGATAGCCACCCTGTACAAATTACTAACCATAGAACGAATGCCTAATATTTTCCTCTGAGTCCAAGAGGGGGAGAAACCAAGATCTAAGTCCCAAAAAATTATTATTTTCAATTTTTTATGATTAGATCGAGTTGAACCAGAAAGATTATTTATTATTACTAATGATATACCAACGATGTTTTAGGACGATCGCCTAATTCGAGGTTTTTAGATCTAGAATCCCAAGAACCCCTCCTCCATCATAGAGTGGTAACATTAGAACACCCCACTTTAGCTTGATGAATCTTCATTTCAGGGCCCCACCAAAGAAAACGACGCAGATATTGAGACAATTCTTTGAGAACCCTAGAGGGGAGGATAAAGATAAACGACCAATATAGTTGTCTCGTGAATAAAACTGAGTTGATAAGTTGGAGCCTACCCGCGTAAAAGAGTTTCTTAGATGTCCGGGAGTCAATCCGCGAGGTGACTTTGTGTAAAAGAAGACGACAATCTGTGTGGGTGAGGCGCCCGATAAGAAAGGGAACACCCATGTAATTTACCTGAAGGGTACGTTCCTAATATCATAAAATAGAGATGAGATCATTATGGAGAGAGGGATTGACTCTAAAGATGAAGATTTTACTTTTTGCAGGGCTAACTTGGAGGCATGAGAGCAAAAAGAAATCATCAGGTCTTCTTTAATAAAGAGGAGAGAATTAACGTCGTCATGATAGAAAATCATTAGATCATTATGCAGTGATTAACAGTTTTGAGTTTATGACATTTCTAATGAAATTAGTAATTTTTGTCATTACTTTTGTCTTTTAGGATACAGGAAAGAACTTGCATGACAATGACAAAACGAAAAGGAAAGAGTGTATCGCCTTGCTCGAGACCTTTCTTGCAATGAAAATTACCATGAGGGTCAACATTTATGATAATGTTATAGGATGGAGAGACAATGCATTGGATGATCAAAGTGATCATCTAGAAAACATTATTGCAACAAGAATATCGATGATGAGATGCCATCGGACATTATAAAAAACTTCCATCGAATCGATTTTAAGAGCTATTGTTTGTTGCTACCTCTACCGTTATATAAGCGAAAAGAAAAAGTATGAGAGTTTTCTCTCCCAACCCAAAAAAGAGTTCGTAAGATATAATCGAATATTAATAGTTATTTTTTAGTCAAAATTATATTTACCATTTTAAAATTTTAAATTTTAAAACTAAATTGTAATGAAAGACTCTAGTTTCGTCGGAATTTCAAATAAAATTTTATATTTTAAGTCATAAAATAAATATTATTATAATTTTAACTTTCTTTTTATCAATCTAAATTTGGTGATATATAAGCTATAAAAAGATAAGTTTTGATGGTTTATAAGTAAGTTGATAATGTCATAATTTCTTTATTAAAGTAATAATAGTATAGTTGAATTTTTTTTTAACGTGATACGCAATCCCAATCTCGGAAAATCAATTTCTTTTTTTGGTGTGAAAAACATAAATAAAATAAAAGTGTTCATACAAGTACCTATGGTATACCCCGAGGAGATACAATCGACATAAGAAGATCGATAATCAGGACTGTTAAATCAAACAAAGTAGGAATAGTAAAACAACAGAGATAAACTAGAATAACTTACACAACGCAATAAGGGCCAATCGAGCCGACAGATAGTACTCCAAGGCAGTCCACAACAATGGAGTCAATGAACTAGATAGAAGACGAGGGGACCTGCAAATAAAGTATAAGAATAAATAATAATACAATCAGTTATATAGGCTAGTAAATCTTGGTGGCATATAATGTGAATAAAAAGATCAGAGAAGATCTGGTGAGAAACCAGAGAGGTATTGGCCGGAGGGAACAAAAAATTCTCGAGTTCCTTTCCTTCCAAATGTGGTAAACAACCGCGCTAAAGCAAGAGCTCCAAATGAGACGGTTTCGAGAGTGAGGCCAGTTTGACGCCTCGCAGACCCAAGATTGCCAGCCCGAACTGGAAAAAGGGAACCCCAGTTTTGAAGTAGCATAGGTCCAAATACTCTGAATGAAACTACAGTCAAAGAAGAGATGAACAATAGTCTGAGAAGCAGAGGTGCATAAGGAACAATCAGGTGGGGTATCGATACCCCAGCTGAGAAGCTTATCTCTGGTATAAAGTTTGACCAAGATAGCTATCCATAAAAGAGTGACGAGGAATATTGAATTTATTCTATACTACACCAGCCCACCCCACAACAGGGTTAGGCGTACGAATATCGTTATAGGTATATTTGATTGTGAAGTTATTGCAGCCACCCTTTGCAATCTAAAATGGAACATCATCAGAGATGATCTTAGGAGGGGGAAGGGAGAGGATGAGGTTGTTGATCTCCAGAAGATTAGAATGAATTTTAGCTCTCGCTGATCTGATGTTTGAAGGCCAATTCCAATGACCATCGAGGATGATATCTGGAACCTTCAGGCTATTCCCGAGAATGGAATCCTTGATGATATTGGTTCCATAGTGCGGAGCATGAGAGGTAGGGAGGAGCCATGAGTCATACCAGAAGAAAGTACTCAAACCATTTCCAATAGCCACCTTGTATAAATTACTAGCCAACGGGCGAAGACGAAGAATTTTCCTCCAAATTCAAGAAGGGGAGAAACCAATAGAGAGATCCCATAAATTATTATTTTTTATTTTTTTAATATTTATACAATCACACGAGATATAGTGTTTATTATTACAAATAATAGACCATAGATGCTTAAGGAAAGCCACATGATTCCAGATTTTTAAATCCAAGAACCTAAGGCCGCCCTCCTTTGTGGGATAAGTGATATTAGACCGACCAAAAGAAATGACAAAGGTACTGGGTCAGTTCTTTAATGATCCTAAAATAGAGGATAAAGATGGAGGACCAGTAAACCTAACCAGCAAATAAGATAGATTTGATAAGCTAGAGTCTACCTACGTAGAACAGATGCTTGGAGGTCTAAGAATAAATCTTGGCGGTAATCTTGTGGAGAAGAGGACGATAGACCGAGTGGGTAAGACGACCAATAAGATGGAGAACTCATAAGTATTTAACTATGAGAGAACCTTCCAAATAACCCATAATAGACATGAGCTCATCTTATCCGAGAATTTTATTACCACAAGAATGTCAAGGATAATATTCTATCGGACAGTATCAAAAGCTTTCATAAGGTTAATTTTAAGGGCTACCCTTTTACCTTTACAATTAGTATGGTAGCCTATTAGAAGTTCTTGGGAGAGAAGGATGTTATCCTAGATGTTCCTACCCGAGATGAAAGCCGATTGGGAATTACCAATCAGGTAAGGGAAAGAATCATTAATTCTATTAACTAAGATTTTAGAGATGGTCTTGTAAACAACATTACAAAGTGCAATAGGTCTAAAATCAGCAGCCATAGAAGAGGAATCGTTTTTGGGAATGATAGAAATGGAAGTGGAATTCTAAGAGGTGTCAAGAATTCCGGTTTGTAAAAACTCGAGGACACCATTACAGATATCCGACCCAAAAACATTCCAATAGGACTTGAAGAAACTTGAATTAAAACCATATGGACCAGACGATTTATTACTATCAATACTAAAAAGGGAAGCCTTAATCTCCTCGCTAGTGATCTCACAAATCATTGAGGCATTGTCGGTATCATTAACCTTAGAAGAAAGAAGAGAGTAAACTTTATCCAACCCCCGATAACCAGCAAGATGCCTAGTACCAAGGGAGCTCTCAAAATAACTCACAATGACCTTATAAATACTAACGGGAATTGAAACAGTGATACCCTGGTCATTATTGATAGAAATAATTTTGTTATGATAAAGACGAGTTTTTATACTGTTGTGGAAACATTTGGTGCTTTTATCACCAATATTGATCTAGTTTTCTCCAGATTTTTGCTTAAGAAAGGAGTTTTCAGTACGACTAAGAAAGATGAAATTGTGGATGCCTCGATTTCTTTGGTGACAAAGATAGGGTTGAGGGGGGTCACAGGCGATATTAGATTGAGCTTGAAAGATAGTATTTTGAGCATTAGAAACCCTAATACGAATATCGTTAAACTCCTTACGATTGAGGCAAACAAGCTCATACTTAAGCCGATTGAGCTTGTCAGTGACAAGACTCATACCAGAGGAAGGGATAGGAAGATTCCAGCTTTTGGAGACAATGTCTTTGAATTGAGGATTGAATTTCCACATATTTAAGAATTTGAAACGTTTCTTATGTCTTTGCCGGGAAAACCCAAAGTTGAGGATGACAGTTGTATGGTCAGAGGAACGGAGAAAATTAAAGTGAGCGAATGCGATATGAAATAGATCATGCAGACAAGATTGACTAGAACACAATCAATTTTGGAGAGGATTGGATGAGTAGGAAGTTTATTAATCTAAGAGAAGTGAAAACTAGGGGATCAGAGATCACTGAGCTCACTGAGGTAGCAACAATTATTGAAGTCATCAATTGTTGAGGACCAATTATCGAAGGATCCTAATCGCTCCTCAGGATGATGAATGGCATTGAAATCTCCCATGGAGACCCATGAGATTCCCTGATCATGCTTGAAATGTTTAATAAATAATTCCAAAGATGAGAACGATCCTGCGCATCATTAAAAGCGTAAATGATAGTGAATCTGAAAGAAAAAAAAGGCATTGAAATTATGGTACTTGGCCATGCAATTAATGAACTAGGAGGATTAGGATAACCTGGAAACAGTGATAACACTAGGGTTCCAAATAGTCCAAATTCTACCGAAGGGATGAGACGAATGATTGGTAATAACATGTCAAAAGAGAACCATATACCTAATAATAGAATCGACTTTAAAGAGTTGGACTTTTGTTTCAACTAAAATTAATAATGAGATACTATTACGAATTATGAAATCAGTAACATCTTTTTTTCTAACAGTATCATTAAGACCCCTAATATTCCAAGAAGCAATATTTATAAAGAAAAGACTTACAATGCATCAGACGATGGTCCTGACGGAAGACAATCCATTTTACCCTTACCCTTGATAGTAGAGTATCAGAAGATGGTATTATCGGAGGACAAATCCATATTTTCATAAACAATAACGCCAGTAAAACAAAACCTCTTAAAAAACGAATCCACACGAAAACCACTTTACTACCTTTAAAATTATTATAAGTAATATTTAAACATGTTTTACTACCTTTAAAACTACCGTAATAGAAATTAAATGTTACATTTAACATTGTTGCCGATTAAAAATCTCTTTAAATCAACGAAAGTAACATACGAAGAAGTCACTCACAACTGTAAGTTATAAAGCTATTGTATTTAACGCAATTACAGCTACTGTTACTATATTTTAAATCAAAGGATATAATAATTCCTTCGATTCTGCTAGTACTCTTCACTTTGTCCACAGAAAGAAACACCAACCATAACCAAAGAGAAAGACCTTTAGCCCCCAAGGGGTAGCCGAGTTGTTTGAGTAAGGCATGCGTGTGATCAAAGGTCATGAGTTCGAGTCCCTCTACATACACTTTCTCGGCTGAGCCTGTCACCTTGTGTGGTTGTTGCGTCAGACAGAGGGTTTAACCTGTGCGCACTCATTGCACTCTGAGTAGCGCATGCGGGTTCCCTCCGAAAAAAAAGAGAAAGACCTTTCACTATCGTCTCCTCGACAGTGAGAAATTCTTAAAAAATTTCGCCATTTCAGAAAACCGAGATAAATTGAAACTGCAAAAACAGGCCTCACCGGTACACCGGAGCAGCACCTGACCTAACCAGCTCTCCACCACTAAACTCTATTCACACCTGAAACCTTGATGCGGCCTGATGATGGATTGCTGGTCCTCTTGGGAAACCATAAAAGATCTCCAGGAGAAGCTGTCTGGTATGGAGAAAGATCTCACCGTCTCACGGAGAGAGACCACTGCAAAGGAGAAGCTCATCACCAACCTGACCACTGACAATATTGCTTTAGAAAATGCAGTGACTCAGGCTGCTGAAGAGAAGGCTGCTTTGGTAAGGGACCAAGAGACCACAATCAAGGCCAAGATCAACGCCTATGCCAGGGAGATGATACAAAGCGAAGAGCTAATGGTTCAAAGGGTGAAGTCTGATATGGTTCTCCTCTTTCATGAGAAATTCCCGAAGAGGACCCTAGGGGACTTATGGCTCTATGTAGATGATGATGACCTTCCATTTTATACAATGGTTGATGAGGGTTTTTCCGGTGAGTCCTCATCTGATAACGAAGAGAAGACCGGAGAGAGCCCAGGCGAAGAGGAGAATGATCCCAAGGGCAAGAAAGTGGTCGAAGGGGGGAGCGACATCAAGGGCAAGAAGGTAGATGAGGGTGAGCCATCTTCAAAGGCTCAACCTTAATTTATGGTGTACTTTATTTATCTTTTACTCAAACTAAAGTCCTTGGAAGGCCAAGGCACTATTTTTGTTGTGGTGTCCGGTATTATTCGGACAAATTTTTTGTGTTGTACCTTAACTTGTTCGAAAGTCCTTGGAAGGCCAAGGCAATTTTAAGTTGTTGAATGAATGTTTCTATCTTGCACAACCATCATCTTCTTTCATTATTTATTTTAGTTTAGATAGCTAGAGTTTAAGTAGCTTTTAGTTATTGCGTTGTGAGAGTGTTGAGATTCTCTGGCTAGAGTTTAAATAGCCCTTAGATCTTTCAGTCCGGGTAGTATGACAAGAGATAGATCTTTGAAAATACTTAGAAATTTTTTGAAGAAGGCATCGAATTTTATTGAACTATCCGGACACCTCATTAAAACCTCCCCGTGCCACCAGGGAGGAAAGAGTATGCCCCCAAATATTTACATGGAAGTTCAAACAAGTAAATATTTACACCAGTGTTATTCCAAGTACATTCGAAGGTGTTCAATATTCCAAGGGTGAGTTAAAACCCTGCCATCTTTGTCTTCCAACCAATAAGTCCCAGGCTTGATTCTTTCAACTACAGTGTATGGACCCTCCCAGGTTGGGGCCAGCTTTCCGAAGAGCTTTTCCTTAGTATGTTAATACTTTGCCCCCTGGTTGAAAATCTCTTCTTTTAACTTTACAAGCAAACCTGCTTCTCATCAAGCCCTGATAGTGTGCCACTCTTAGGCAGGCTTTAACCCGTCTTTATTCTATTAAATCAAGTTGATTTCTGATGGCGATCTCATTAGCATGTCCGGAGAAGTTATGAAAACGAAAGGAAGGGAGTGTCTTCTCTATGGGGGCTACTGCATCCATCCCGTAGACCAAGGCAAAGGGAGACTCTTGTGTTGCAGCCCCGGGCGTTGTCCGGTAGGCCCACAAGACCTCTTGTAGATAACTAGGCCACTTCCCAGCAGCCCCTTCTAGATTCTTCCTTAAACCGGACAGTATAGTTCTATTAGCCACTTCAACCTGCCCATTGGCTTGTGGGTGGAAAGGTGAAGAAAAACAATGCTGTATACCCCTTGAGGCACAGAAGCTTTCCATTTCTCTATTGTCAAACTGTGGCCCATTGTCTGTTGTTATCTTCTGTGGGACACCAAATCTGAAACATATGTTGGACAGAATGAATTCTATGACAGCTTTTGATGTTGTCCCTGCCAGGGGAGCTGCTTCTATCCACTTTGAGAAGTAGTCAATGGCCACAATTATAGTTTTACGCCCTCCAGACGCCACAGGGAGAGGCCCTACTAAGTCCAACCCCCAACGAGCAAAAGGGATGGGCTCAGAAATTGACTCCAAAGGAATGGCTGGTACATGAATTTCATTGTTGTACCTTTGGCATGGGTCACACCTCTTCACCAATTCCTTAGCATCTTTCATAATCGATGGCCAATAATATCCGGAGAGTAATACTCTCCTTGTTAAAGCTCTAAACCCACAATGGGCTGATCCCTCACCATCATGCAATTCGGAGAGGACCACTTATGACTCATTATCCCCTAAACAACGTAGGAGAGGTTTACTATAAGATTTTTTGTACAACACTTCTCTCAATATAATGAAACCATGAGCCCTGTGTTTCAATGTTCTGGCTCGTGATTTATCTGGAGGCACAATACCATCGGACAGATATTGTGTGAGAGGAGATCTCCAGTCTTGAGGCCGATTCACTTGTATTTCAAAAACTTTCTCTTTTTCTCCCTTACTAAGTTGAATAGAAGGGCTTTCAAGCACATGGATCCATGGGTAGGATTCTGTATATGCTATTGTTTCCAATGAGTCTGCTAGCTCATTTTCTGCCCGGGGAATGTGCTCATAGACAACAGCTTTAAATTTTAGCGCTTCACTCTTGAGGATGAGTAAATACTTCACCAACTGCTCCTTTCTAGCCTCAGATTGGCCTAAGGTATGATGAACAAGTAACTGGGAGTCACTAAGTAGCTTGACCCTTTTAGCCCCACAGATGTAGGCCAACTTTAGACCAGCTATAGCTGCTTCGTATTCGGACTCGTTATTAGAAGCCTGAAAGCAAAACAAATAGCTTGGTACATGCTGTCCCCGTATGGGGAAGTGAGACATATTCCTGCACCACAACCCAAGGTGCTAGACCCTCCGTCTGTTCGGACAATCCACACTTTCTTATCTTTTGAATCAGTAGGTTGCTCTGAATCCCTATCGGAGTGGAATTCAACCAGAAAATCAGCCACAGCTTGGGCTTTTACGGCTGTCCGGGGAGCAAAGTCTATGTCGAAGTCCCCCAACTCTACTGACCACTTCGTCATTCTGTTTGAAATGTCTGCTTTCTGAAGGACATTCTTTAAAGGGAAAGATGTCTGAACGATGATAGGATGAGCCTAAAAATAAGGCCTCATCTTTCTTGCAGCTATCACCAGAGCTAACGCCAGTTTTTCGAGTTTCAAGTAACGCCTCTTAGCATCAATCAAGCTTTTGCTGATGTAGTACACTGGGTGGGGATGCCCATCAACCTCTCTTATCAACACAGCACTGATGGCACAACTTGAAACCGCCAGATACACAAAGAGAGTCTCTTCATCAACTGGTTTGAACAAAGTTTTGGGGGAGGAGAGATGTTTCTTGATTTCATTGAATGCCTCATCACACTGTGGGGTCCATTCGAACCCCTTCGCACCCTTCAAAGTTTGAAAGAATGGAGCACACCTGTCCGAAGACCTGGAGATGAATCTGTGAAAGGCAGCTAATCTCCCCGTTAATCGCTGTACTTCTTTAATGTTTCGAGGAGGCTCCATCTGGAATAGGGCATTGAGCTGGTATGGGTCGGGCTGTATTCCATGCTCACTTATGATATACCCTAAGAACTTCCCGGACTGCACTCCGAACACACACTTTTCAGGGTTTAGTTTTAAATTCACTTTTGCCAAGTTGGCAAAAGTTTCTTGGAGATCGGACAAGTGCAACTGCTCATCCACGCTTTTTACCATCATATCGTCAATGTATACCTCCATATTTCTTCCAATTTGATCAGCAAATGCCTTGTTGACTAGCCTTTGATAAGTAGCCCCAGCATTTTTCAAACCAAAAGGCATCACCTTGTAGCAATGTAGACCCCTGTCAGTGACAAACGTGGTATGCTCTTGATCTTTTGGATCTACTTGAATCTGATTATACCCGGAGAAGGCATCCATAAAGGAGAGCAGCTTGTTCTCAGAGGTAGAGTCTACCAACTGATCTATCCGGGGGACCGGATATAAATCTTTTGGGCAGGCTCTATTGAGGTCTGTGAAATCAATGCACATGCGCCATTTGCCATTCTTCTTTTTTACCAGGACAGGATTGGCAGTCCACAAAGGGTATTGAGATTCTTTAATGTGCCCCATCTTTGTGAGTCTGTCAACCTCTTGTACTATAACATCAGCCTTTTCTTTTGAGAAAGCTCTTCTTTTCTGTACCACTGGTGCCACATCTCTCCGAACAGATAGTTGATGGGATATCACTTCTGATGGAACTCCAGTAACATCAGCATTGCACCAAGCAAAAACGTGCGGGTGGTCTTTCAAGAATTTCAACATCTCTTCTTTCAACATTGGTGGCATCTTGGACCCTACCTTGACACTTTTGCCTTCTTCCAAGCAGTGCGTTTCAACCTCTTCAATTGGAATCAACACTCCAGGGGTCTCTCTGGGGTCATCAATTTCACCCTCACCCCCAGAAAGGCCCTCAAACTGCTATTGATCATTTATACTGACTGCCCCCAGCGTTCGAGGAGCCAAGGAAGTGGCATAGCATTCTCTTGCAATTTTTTGGCTGCTCCGGACAACCCCAACCTGTCCCTGAACAGCATACTTTAAGCACTGATGAACTGTTGAAGCCAATGCATGCATCCTAGAGAGCCAAGATCTCCCTAGTATAGCATTATAGCAAGTGGGACAATCCACCACGATAAAGAGTATTCTAACCATTTTCTTGAAAGGGCCCCTGCCCAATAACACCTCTTCTTCAAATTCACCGATCACATCGGCTGAGCTGCCCGTGAAGCCCACGATTGACTTGTCCAAATTTTGAATCACAACTGGATTTTTCATTTTCTTGTAAGTGGTTAGGAAAAGGATATTGGCTGAGCTTCCAGTATCCACCAGAATTCGCCTTATTTCATTGCCCCCTATAGATGCTCCTATGACAACAGCATCCTCATGAGGGCCAGCAATGTCTCTTAAATCATCCTCATCAAAGACAATGAATGGGAATGAGTTTGGTGATTGATAAGATGTCATGCCTCCTTCTAGCTGGGAGGCTAAATTATGAACATGCCTCTTTCTCGAAGAAGCAGTAGGAGCTGTCATAGAGTCCCCTCCGAAAATTGTAAGTGACTCAAAGAATTTAATGAGCCCGGAGACCGACCTAGAACATTCCTCAATCGCACCCACCCTGTTTCGAGTTGGATCAGGATCCAGGTACTCAGAATCCACATCAAACCTTTCAACTATGACCATGGCCCCCTTTGGGGCAGCATTACTTGGACCAACCCGGTGAGTGTTGTCAGGCATGTTGCCTCCTCTTCTCTTCACGTATGCTCCCAACTTTCCCCTTTCAATCAAGTTCTGAACCTCTTGCTTCAACGCTATGCAATCATCAGTGGTATGGCCAATATCATTGTGATATTGGCAAAAGGAGTTGTTACGATGCTCTCTGGGAGACTGCAAGGTTGCCGGTCTCCGGTAGTGCACCTCATATTTTGTTTTATCGAAAATGGTAGCCACACTTTCTTTGATCCCTGCGAACCACTCTGGTTGGACCCATGGCCCTCTTTTGTTTCTGGATTGTTGACTTTGAGCACGAGTAGTTGGCTGAGACTGGGCTTTTGCCCTACCATGCCCCTGTCCGGTTTCTCTTGCCTTATTCCCGGACTGGTTTTGATTTGGAGTTGGTGCCACTGGGGTGGACCTCACCTGTCTGTGCACCCTGATCTTCTTTGTTTCATCAACGCTTATTTGCTTGCCAACTTGATTTAGCAATCCTCCCCAGGTCATGGCCTTCTTTCTGGTCACCGAATCAGCCAGATTGCCTGGGTTCAAACCTTGCCTTAGGGATGCTATTGCCACCTGTTCGAAGCAATCAGTCAACCCATTCTTTGTGTTCACAAAACGACTTATGTATTCCTTCAAGGACTCATTTGGCTCCTGGGCACAATGGATTATTGTGTCTCCATTGCCCTTCAGATCCTTACTTCCTACAAACTGCCTTCGAAAGGCCACCCAAAACGTATCAAAATCTTTAATACAACCTTGAGGCAGGCTGTTGTACCATTTCAGAGCACTCCCCGTAAAAGATTGGGAGAATGCCCTACACAGTAGTTTATCATCATCATCAAAGTTCATCATGAAGTTCTTGAATTGCTCCAGATGATTGTCCGGATCAGTACTGCCATCGTACTTTTCTATCTTAGTACTGTCAAACCTCTTGGGAAGGTTTCCGGACAGGATTTTAAAAGACAGTGAAGACTGCCTCCAATTCCTTCCACGACTGAACACAGTATCCTCATTGGGAGTTGCAAAGATACCTGGCTCATCGTAGAAAGCAAAGGGATCCATCAACATCTTGTCCGTATACCTCCGGTGGTGAGATGACCTCTTTCCAATATGCCTTTTCATTCTTCCATGGTGATCTCTTTTTCTCGAATATTTCTTAACCTGCTTTTGCTTTTTCTTGGTTCGACCCTCATCACTGCTAGAGGACAAGGATTTTTCATTTCCCTCACTGTCCGAAGAGCTGCCCGAAGATTCTGAACTCGAGTCAGAACTCTCCACAGGCTTGGACCGGTGAGACTTTTTAGAACTAGCATGAGTCTTTTTTATGCTCACATGAGTTTTGGAAGCCTCATGCTCTCTGGGGTTATCGGTGTGATGAACAACCGATGCCTTGGATTTTTCTTTCACGCCCATCTTGGCATTTTCAGCCCTCAGAGCTTCTATTTCAAGCTTTAACCTGTCGCGCTCTTGGACAATATACTCATCGTTTTCTTCCACCACTTCGAGCAAAGCTGGTGGAAGCTCTGGATTGTCCGGATTCATACGGACAGAATTTCTTGGCAAGTTTTGAATGCTTGATTCAGGCACCTCTCTCCTCCCACTGTGGTCGCCAATTTGGTGTGGATAATAATTGCCTGGGGTAGGCTAGTAATTTCAATTGGAGTTTCAAGGTGGTGTATGGGTGTTTAACGGTGGTGTGTGGGTGTTTAACGGTGGTGTATGGGTGTTTAACGGTTAGAGTAGAGAGTATAAGGTGGAGAGATAATTAAGCAGCTTGGTAGCAGTTAATTCTCATTCCCCATCGTTAATGCTGGTGGTTGGGTATTTATAGTATGATGTTTGGGCCCTTATGGGCTTTCGGGTCATGTTTAATGGACCCGGGTCATGATTAAAGACCCATGAGCTCTAAGCAGGAGAGCAAGTAGCTTAGTCAGGAAGTGTTTAGGTGTTTTAGTACTTTAGTCATAGTTCGAACAGCCTTAAGTTCACAGTGTTCAAAGTCATCTGTCCGGTCCAAGTGATCTGTCCGATTTATGTCCTTGTAGCCTGTCCGGTATTCGGAGAGACTTAGACTGATTTGCCCTTCCGGGGAGCATGTCGAATTCGGATTCATCATAAATAAAGACAGGATAACAACTAGTTTTGAGTCGGAACCATCTTCCGGGGACTTCTTGAATATGTTTTCGTCAAGAAAAACGGAACCGTTAATAAAACCAAACCGACGCTGCAGACAAATCCGACAAGAAGACAAAACAGAAAGAGAAAAAATAAAGAAGAAAAGATCGGAATAAAATGAGATATATAATATCATCCATCAATTTATCGTTGGCGTTTAGGCCATAAGGACTAAAGCCGCTACACAAAGTTGGAAACGGAAAATATTTATGAGAACGCTTTAGAAATATAGATGTTGTAAAGTAAGAGAGAGGGGAGAGCTATTTGGAAATTAAATCATTTTCTTTTGTAAAAGCATAACTTTCTCAGTGGTATTATATTTTACAATTTTTATTTTTTTGGTATAAAAAATTGAAAATTCTATTAAAATAAAAAGGTTCTTACAAGAAGGTTCAGATGGCATAATGCCAATGTACCGATAGAGTTAAGATCCGACCAAGCTATTACAGTTAACAAAAAGAATTATAACGGAAAATTGATTTTGGTTCCATGGAACCGATATCAGAGGTCCGAGAGGGTTCGGTGGGCAATACTATAGCTAAACGAGGGGTCGTTACTGTAGATGTGGGCGTTCATTTCTTTCCAGATGTGATAAATAATGGCACAGAAGGCTACACGCTAGATATGAGGTAGGTTACCGTTTCTCCAACTGCATGCGACCTCAATCCAGGCCTTCCAATTTGAGGGAGAAAGGAATTTGCAGTTTCCTGCAGATTTTGTCCCAGATGGAGGAGGCGTAGGCGCAGGAGATGATGATGTGGTCGAGTGTCTCCGGGAGAGAGGAACATAGGACACATTCTGTAGGGGTGTATAAGCCCCAACTAAGGAGCTTGTCGCGCGTGGACAATTGTTTTGGATAGTCATCCATGAGATGAAGTAGTGTCTTGGGATTGAGTACTTGTTCCAAATGATAAGTCCCCATGGGAATTTGGTACCGGAGGGCCTGATGGCAGAGTAGGTGTTGGTGATGGTGAAGATGGGCTTGGGCTTATTGGGGGTCCAAAGAAAGACGTCTTCAGAGTTGTTGTGAGGTGGAAAATTTGAGAGGGCATATCGGATTTCCGTCAAGTGAGAGAGCAGATGTTTGTTCTGAGCTATAGCATTGGAGGGCCATCGCCAGGAACCATTTGAGATAAGATCGGATAGTCGGGAGATGTTTCTTAGGTGAGCTATGTTAGCGATTTCATTGCCGAAGCATTTTATTGGAGAGGAAGGGGATAACCAGGGGTCGTGCCAGATTGAGTTGTTTGCTCCATTTTCTATTCTGACGGTGTAGAGGCCAGATGCTCGAGGTCTAAGCTTCAGGATTTTTCTCCAACCCCAACTAGCGTTGGGAGGGATGAGAATGGTCCAAAAGTTTTTATTTTTTATTTTTTCGGCTATTGTCCACCTGGTCCATATTGAGCTCGGATTTTTTGTTAATATGGACCAAAAAAATTTTAGAACGGTCGCCTGATTGCAAATTTTTAAGAATAACAAAATTAAGTTTGAAAATCTTACAATTTTTATTTCTTTGAATAAATATGAATAAGACAGCGATGATATCTTCTTTTCCATATATATTATTATTGGAGCAAGTAAGAGTTGGTTTAACAATTTTAAACAAACAAAGATGTTTGTGAGGATTAATGGTATATAAAATTTTCAAACTTAATTTTGTTATTTTAAAATGCGATGTTGGTTTTGGAGAGTTTAGTGGATCAATTAATTACAATTCTTTTTTGAGGTTTTGTTTTTTTAATTTTAGTGGAAAAATATTTCAAAATCAGTAATTTATGAATTTATAGTTTTTTTATACAGATAAACATAACTAGTTTCTTCTGCTGCAAAAATCATTAATTAAAATTACTATGTCATTATAGTATTTGAAAATTAACTATAAAAATACCATTTATGTTTTATGGTGACACTGTTTTAATAAAAGTTAAAGTTCAAGTACAATTAAATATTTGATATAATAATATTACCTCATCTACCATACAGCCAATATGTTCACTAATAACATTTTTAACCAAATAAATTGGTTTAAAATTTTAAACTTCACAATATACCTTATAGTTCATATATTTGCTTATACTTTCCACTTAATCACTTTCTTTTTAATATAACAAAAACGTTATCACAATTTAAATATATAGCTTCAGTGGATGCACTTTTGCATGTAGAACATGTCATTTTCCACAACTACTTATTTACAGAAACACCATTACTGATGCCGTTATAGAGTAGAGAGTGGAGAGGCAGGCGCAAATGTTTTATTTCACTATTTTATGGTTAGTGGCGTATAACATTGTCCACGTCATTTGAAATCTGATTGTTTTTTCTCAAATAAATATTTTAGTATGTAATAATCACTCACGATATTATTCTTTAAGAATATGTTAATTTGGTAACGTGGTATCAATGGATGATATATATTGAGCTTCTTGTTTACAAATTTTTATTCTATGTATGCTATATAGCCAATATTTTTTTTAGTAAATAAGCTAATCGTCCATCGCGGTTCGAAATAAATAAGTAAGCATAAAGAGATGACAAAAACAAAAACTAAAAACAAATTATCTTCTAGATTGAGTTAGAAAATATCTAATATCGCATTAATTGAATTAGATAGGATTAAATATCTATGTTAATAATTAAAAAGTAGACACTAAATTGTTTTTACCTTATGACATGATAGAAGTAGTTAGATCAACACATATTCATGTCTTTTTTTTTTTTTATTATTATTATTATTATTATTATTATTATTATTATTATTATTATTAAGCCACGGTGTTTTAATTTATTTTTGTTATGAATAACTCTAATGTAAGTCATTAGTATAATTTTTATGGTAAATAACAATAGTATTTACTTTTTAAATTAGTTATTTTTTGGATAAATCAATTTTAAAAAACATATGTGGTTAATTAAAAACAAAAAATGTAAATAAATTCATACTAATAAATGTCCATAAAATGTTGTATTTATTCAAAAGTCCAATCCTTAAAGTTTAATATATTGATATTTTTAACTCGAAAAAAAAACAAATATACCTCACAAATATTTTTATATTTTTTATATATGTTCTTCTAGAGTAGTTGTTTTTATGTCATATTTTCAAATTAATTTTTGTATGTTTTTTTTTTTGCAATTTTTTTGTTCGTTCGTGATTTATACGGTATAGATGAGTTTGAGGTGAGTTAACAAAATCCTATTCCACACAACCTAATCTAAAAAAGAAATGTGACCGGACCCATCGGGTTATTGGACTTAAACAATCATAGGGCCGCATAATACCAAAAAATGCTCAAGCGCGGTCGGATACCTTAAGCAACCATTTGTTCACTTAAACCTATGGCTAGCCCAGCATGAGTAGTTTCGTTTTTGTCAACCGGCCTTGACTAAACTACGAGTTTTTTAAGGATTTCGACAACAGAAGATGACCCGATTGTCATACAGGAAGCCACTTTCCCCGAGTCAGAACCTAGTGCGCAAATATTCTATGGCGAATCCACATCAAACTCCTACTTAACACCTCCACAATCTTTAAACCATGAACACTTAACTTCTATCATTCCTCCTCTTCCGAATTTCCCTTGAGGCATACAGAAACCAAGTCTAACATACGTATAGAGAACGGTCTGACATCATAGACCGAAAAGACGTACCCTCGTCTAAAAAAACATCTGAAAGTTCGGGTAAGAATGCACCAATAAGAAGGCAGCAATCTGGAATTTCACGAAATCAAGCCTAAAATATATTGAACAAATGTATTCTTGGTGAGGCGGTGAAAGTTAGACAGAAAGCTGTAGCAACAACAAAATATTTTGTTGTGTAAACCCTATTATTAATAAAACCCAAGTAAAACACATTTCTTATAGTCAAGTTCTTGAGATTATTAGTTACAGACCGCCATTCAGTCATACCATCATTATTATTTAGGTTCGAGTGATTCTTACCTCACAATTTTGAATCTGTTGCTGGAAACAAAATATGCCACGGGACCACGGTCTGACATACGTATAGGAGCACGGTCTGACATCATAGACCGAAAGAACGCACCCTCTTCTGAAAAAACGTCTGAAAGTTCGGGAAAGACTGCACCAATAAGAAGCCAACAACCTAGAATTTCACGAAATCAAGCCTAAAATATATTGAACGGATGTATTCTTGGTGAGGCGGTGAAAGTTAGAGAGAAAACTCTAGCAACAACAAAATATTTTGTTGTGTAAACTATATTATTAGTAAAACTCCAGTGTTCGATATTTCTTATAGTCGAGTTCTTGAGAATTTTAGTTACAGACCGTCATTCTATTATACCATCATTATTATTTAGGTTCGGGTGACTTTTACCTCATAATTTTGAGTCTGTTGCTCAGAATGAAATCTGCCATCTATCATAATCAACCAACGATCGTTACTTTCCACTATTGTCAAGCATGAATCTATGATCTAGAAAAATATTCACCATCCGACCAAGAGTGTGAGCACTATAATTTACTTCACCTTAATAGGAAAATTTTGATTACGAGCTCATCTGTCTCTTTGAAGTAGAAAACCCTCAACCAGAGGGATAACCTTTTGCCCCATCTTGCTACTCCCACGGATGATTTCACTTTTATTTCCTCTGAATATGATAAGGAAGATGATGATTTCATTATTCTCACCAACGAGAGAATTGATGGTTTAATTAAGCAAGTAAGGGAACTAGTGCAAACAGTCATCAACATTGTCTCATCGCAAGAATCCATCTGGCGATTGTGCCCTCCATCTTCCCTATCGAAGGAAAATCATCAATATCATACAGATAATATGCTCTCCCAGGATGGGAAGCATAGTCACCCCTCAACGGTGTGTCACTTGAAGCTAGGCCATGGTCTTTTTTTACCAGTCGGAAGCGGATCAACAAAGAAGAAATCTGAAAAGAAGAGACCTCTGAAGGAGAGCAGGCATACCTCACTCTATAAGTAGGGTTCGTAGCGTCATGGTCGCAGGATGACGATATGAAACTGATTACAGCTCCGTTGGAGCTCGGGTCCGTTAGAGAAACTAGGGAGAGTTGTTCCGGAGATCGATACCTCATATAGATGAGAATTGTCAATTAGCCCCAACTCTCTAACCATCATCATAACGTTTAGGAGCACATGAGGGGTGCACAACTCATTTCTCTCCCCAAGGATTCTTATCATAATAACTTATTTGGGATTGGATATAAAAAAGTTACAATAATCAGTCAGCACAAGCGACTCTAGATACCAAATGCTGTATTTTAGGTAGCTCACAGAGTACGACAGTGCGAGGATATGATGATGTGTCATTTATTTCCATCAGTCTCCAATGAGACACTTTAATATGGTTCTACCAGATTCCCCATGGGTTCGTCCACACATTATCCCAACCGTGAAACCTATTCTTGGTCTATTTTTCCTTAAATAAGAAAATGAAAAAATGAATCGGCCATTTGTGGACACTACATTAGAAAAACGCGAAACAATGCATGAATTCATCTCGCGATATGTTAATTTAAGTGCCAATACGTTAGATTTCCATGACCATTTGAAAGCCTATGTAACTTGTCAATCCTTGCAGCCGAAGTCTGCATTCGCTAACTCAATTAGGAAAGTGGAACTGTTGATTATGGCTGACCTGATTGCCCATGCACAGAAATACATTAACCTCAAAAAAGTCGATGTATGAAATGGGTATAGAGGGGACGACACCCCGTAAAAGGCCAAAACGTCAGTTTGTCAAAAGATGCCCACATGCCTAGATCGTCGTGGCAAAGATTTTCCTTCGACGAACAAGCCTAAAATCCATTGTTGACCATATTCAAATGCTTATCTCTATGACCAAATCATGAATAATGACCTCATAGAGTATCCAGGAATGATATCCTCACATTTAGCCACTAGATATCGCAACAACATTGGGATTACCATCGCGACCATTGCCATAATAAGAGGATTTTTAGGTGTTGAAGGAAGAAATTTAAAACCTCATTGAGCGAGAAAACCTGAAAGAGTTTTCAGGGCGTCAATCGAGCATCAAAGACAGCCCATAAGTCCTCAATGCACCCCCCGCAACCCCTTCGAGGACGATTATATGGGGGAAATGGTGGGACCGCACAATGATTCTGTGGTAATTGTAATGGGAATCACCAAAGATGAAATCTAAAGGGTTGATATAGACATTGATATTTCTTGCAAATATTCGATTTATGACTACTTATGACCAGATGGATAGCCTTAGCTATTCTCCAATTAGATCAGACAATTGTGGGTTTTACCCGGGTAACTGCTAAGGCGGTCAGAGTGTTCGAATGAACTATGGAGATGGATTGTGGTTCGTTCAAGAAAGAGATGAATTTGTTTTTTATCGTGGTGGACGCGCCAACATTATATAATGCGATATATTTAGAAGATCTTAGCTGTCCTAAATGCACGTGGTTGCTTCGACTGTTCACCAGTGCTTAAAGTATATCACGGGAAATAATTTAGAACAATATGAAGTAGCCATAAAATAGGGAGGCAGTGCTACCGAATAGTTTTGGCTCCAAAGAAGATTAAAGAGCCGAAACAAAGAAAGCATAACAGTTAGTTAGGTCCACTTCGCGGTCTAATCCTGTGGATGATCTGAGAAAGACCCCTAGGTTTTTTATCCCTGACGAGAGTTTCGAGCACTATATTTTCCTGATGGAAAAGGTTTGAAGATTGGTACAAATTTATCTCCGGAGGTGAGAGAAAGGTTACTTCAGTTTCTGTCAACAAGGTTGCACAGGTTTACTTGGTGTGCTGAAGATGTTACTTGGGTTCTCACTGAGATTATCTGCTATAAATTGGCTATTTGAAGCAACGTACGCCCAACTATCTAGATAAGAAGATGTGTCTCTCAAGAGAATACTAAAGTGATTGTGGTCGAGGTAGATTTTTTATCCAAAGTAAGGCACACACGAGAATCTTGGTATCCGTTGTGGACGATCAATCCTATTTTTGTGGAAACAAATGGAAAGTGGAGGATATTTGTGCATTTCACCGACTTGAATAGAGGTTATCCTACAGATCTCCTTAATATCCCATGGATCGATTAACTGGTGGACTCCATATCGGAGAATCATTTTTATCTTGCATGGACGCGTATGTGTGGTATAATCAGATCAAGATTGATCCAAAAGACTCAGAGAATACATCGTTCATTACTAGAAAGGGATTTTATTGCTACAAAATTACATCTTTTAGATTGAAAAATGTCGGGGAAACTTAACACCTCTTGGTGAACAAACCTTTGGAGGCTCAGATCAGACAAAATTTCGAGGTATATATTGATGACATACTGCCAAACGTATATTTGGAAACCTGAAAATAATATAATTGAAACGAAATCCGGATAAGTTCATGTTCGGAGTACGGTCCGGTACATTTATGGGATACATAGTCAATAAGTGAGAGATAAAAGTCGATCGGGTAAAATTGAATGAGTTGAGCACTATGGCCCATCCCCGGACCATCAAAGAGGTGCAAATATTAATTGGGAGTTTGAGAGCTTTAAACTGGTTCACATCTAGGTCTTCATACAAGTGCACCATGTTCTTCCAAGTATTAAGACATGAGAATTATTTCTATTGGACCTAGAGTGTAACGAGGCCTTCACGCGAATTAAACAATATATTTACTCTCCTAGATCTTGACGAAGCCCAGTCTGAGGGACAAGTTATTCATTTAAATAGTAGTGTTTGATAACGTTGTGAGCGTTGTATTGATCTGAGAGGTTGGTAATTTCCCGTGACTGGTGTATTATGTCAGTAAAAGCCTTCTTGACGCGGAAAAAAGATATTTGAATTTGGAGGAGCTAGCTCTTGCTTTGGTTACCGCTACTCCAAAGATGAGGCCCTACTACTAACCCATTTGATTGTAGTCCAACCTTTTTTTTCCTTTGAAATGTGTAGAAGTACTAAATCGTCAATAAAATTCGGAGACTTCAACATTGATTTTGAGCCCCGAACTTGGTCGAGTTCCACTCTGAGCGAACCGATATGGAAAAAATGAGAAGATAGCAGAGAATGAATGGACGATAAGGTTGATTAGTTCTGTTGGAACATCAAATAATTGTGAAAGAGAGATTGAGTTGGATGTAACATTAGGAAAAAACGAATTTCAAAAGGTTGTGACTACATTGTATATGTTAGTTGAAGCTGCAACTTCATACATTTTTATTTTAAGAAGAAATTGGTTACATAAATTGGAAGCCCTAGGGTCATATTTTCATCAATATGTTTAAATCGCAATTAATGGGAAAATATGAATAATTTAAGGAAACCAACAATCATCAAATAATTTTCATTCTTTTTTTTAGCCTTAGATAATGTAATAGTTTCACAACATCATGAATTTTCAAGAGATGCGATGATTGAAAATTGTTGTCAACCTATCATAGTAGTAACGACGATGAAACTGAAGATCCACGACAGCGCTATTAAATGAAACGGAAGTGCTAAAAAGACAAAATATTATATTTTAAAGTATAATTTAAAAAGAAGTTAATAGGTTCTTTGAGAGAAAATATTGATGTTTTGTCGTGGAATATTTCTGATGTAATTGTAGTTAGTCGATCGATTTTTTGTCATGAATTACAAATAGACAACATACTAAGACATATCTGACACGAAAAGGTATCTTTCGGTTGAAAAATGAAAATCTATTATTAAAGAAGTAAATCGGTTATTAAACATGGTTAGCGAACCCGGTGCAAGTAAAAAAGAAAAATAAGCAATGAAGGATGTGTGTTGATTTTACAGATCTTATCGAGCTTGTCCAAAATATGGCTTTTCTTTACCTATAATTATCAATTAGTAGATGCAACAACGGGTCATAAGTATCTATCTTTCATGGCTGGTTATTCAGATTATAATCAAATTAAAATACATCCAAATAATGAAGAAAATATTGCATTTACGATTCAAAGAGTGTTATATTGTTACAAGGTTGTGTCATTTGGTTTAAAAAATGATGGAGGAACATAAATGAGACTTGTTAGTCGTATTTTTGTTAAACAATTGGATAAAAATTCGGAATTTTATATAAATGATATGATAATGAAGAGTAATTAAGAAAATGAGCATGTACTTGCATTGTATGATATATTTAGGAATTAAAGAAAGTATAATCCAAAGTTAAATCCATTGAAATGTTCTTTTGGAGTGAAATCAGGTAAGTCTTTTGGTTTTGTAATAATTAAAAAATGAATTGAAGCCCATTTTAGTAAATTAAAAACATTTTTGAAGTACCAAAATTAACACGAAGGTTAACTATTTTATCAAGATTTATTTTAAGAGTGTACTAGGGAGTCAAGATTTATTTTATCAACATTTTTGAAGTACCAAAATTAACAAAATTATTTTACTTGTCATTTTAAAAGGAGTTAAGTATCTCTCTTGGAATGATGATTGTACTAGGGAATTTAATGATTTGAAAAAATCCAAAGATCTGTACCTGAAGGTTACCCACCTATAGCAAGAGAAGAAGACTATGGAAGAGTATACAAAGGAGTTTGATCTTCTATAATTCCTGTGTGATATTTAAAAACCACAAGAAATAAATATTACAGGTTTTGTACATGGTTTAAATGATGAAATTTCATCTAAGATAGAGTCGGAGACTTTCTGAAGTCTTGATGACACTAAGAATCTTTCTATTAATATGGAGAAGTAGGTTAAATCAGTCAAGAAACAATATACTTGACCCTACAATCTTGGTTCTTCTTTAATTCTAAAAGAAGTTTTTAAACGTAATTGTAGTAGCATAAGCAAACATATAGATTTTCATAATACAACAAATCCAATGGACATGGATATGAATAATAATATATTTGGGCATTTTCAGGTTGAATGTCCTAGTCGAAGAGTTATGATAATTCAAGAGATTGAAGAGATTGGAGAAGAACTTAAACATAATTCTCTTGATTTGGAAGCTGTTGATTAGAAGGTTCATGAAGGAGATGATGAGATCATTGAACAACTTGATCATGGATAATTATTGGTAATTCGAGGAGTGTTGCATTTTGTTTTCATTGTGGAAAAAGAAAAGTGGGAAAATGTATTTCAGAATTGTTTTACAATTAAAAGAAAGGTCTGCAATCTGATTATTGATAGTGGGAGTTATACTAATATGTAATCTAGTACACTGGTGAAAAAACTATGTATAACAACAATAAAATATCAACATCCTTACAAACTGAAATGGTTGAATGATGGGAGCAAATTGTACGTTTCTAAACAGGTGGTGATTTTAGAATGAACAATCATAATTGCGTGATCTGTAATGTTATTCCAATGGATGATTGTGATCTATTTCTTGGCAGACCAAATAAGTTTCATAGAAAGATCGTAGATGGATTTAAGAACACTTATTCATTTCACAAGGATAAGAAGCATATTACCTTGACACCCTTATCACCCACCATGTGTGATAAAATTGAGAGGAAGAAACGTGCAAAAAGGCTCTTTTATAAGTGAGTTCTAGATTGTGAAGAATATTGGTAAGGGAAAATAGGTTTTTGCGTTGCTGGTGATTGAAAAGAGTGATGGGTTGAAGTGATTAGTCATCAAATGATGCACAAGTTGATAACATATTTCAGCGATGCCTTCCCTAATATATTTACCACTTGGTTTCCCTCCAAACAGAGGTATTGAGCATCAAATTGATTTATTACTTGGTGCACGTTTACCAAATTTTCCAACTAATAAATACAACACGGAAGAAGCTAAACAGTTGAAGAGAAACGTGCAGGACTAATGGATCAATATATAAAAAACTAGAAGATGAATATATGTTTAGGTTTTCTCAAAGATAGAGAAAAACTATAAGATAAACGACAAGAAGTAGATAAATCCGTAATAAAAACCATAGTAAAAGTATTTCTCCCACTTCCAAGAAAATGTAAGTTGTCTTATATAATAGTTGGTGTGGGTCTTTTGGCATGTTGAGCCCTTGAACCTAGAAAATTAGTCAGTTTGAGGTTAATCTACCTCCCTAATTTACTAGGAAAACAATTCAATCTTTATTATACAATATATCCTCAATGATACACATTTTTTGTTTCTATATTACAAAGTAAATATTGGTTTAATATTCCACTGATTTGGCTTACGAGTTAAATATATCATATCATCATCGAGGATCTTATTGATCGAGGATGTGAGGGATAATACAAGTCTATGTTTTGTTCCAAATATACTTGTTCTAAAGAAAGATGGCTCAGTAAGAATGTGTGTAGACATCCAAGCTATTAACAAGATAACCATCAGGTATCGTTATCCTATACCCATATTGGATGGCATGCTAGATGAACTAAATGGATCAAATATATTTTCAAAGATTGATATAAGAAGTGGGTATCCTTATATCATAATAAAATAAGACAATGAATGGAAGACTGCAATCAAAACGGACAATAGGTTATTTGAATTTATTAGTCCTTTCATTCAGGTTATCAAATTCATAAAACACTTTTATGAGACTATTGGATCGGGTTAAATGTGATTTTATTGGTATATTAGTATGGGTTTCTTTTGATGATATTCTGGTATATAGCAAGAACAAAAAAAAGAATGCAAAATACCTAAGTGAGTTATTTAAGGTGTTGATAAGAAACAAACTATGTGCTAAACCATAGAAGTGTGAATTCTTCACTTCCACTGTTGGGGTTTTTAGCTATGTTATTTCAGAAAAGGGGATTTTAGCTGATGAAAGCAAAGTGGAAGCTATAAGGAGTTGGACAGTTCTAGCAACACAATATGATGTGAGAAGATTTCTTGGACTAAGTGCTTGAATAAAAATAACTTTTTAATGGAGCAAGGTTGCATGAAAGGTGAAAGTTGTAAGAAGTTGGATGTTAGATCATATTATTATTGATTCAATGTTGATTTAATAGAGAAATGACACGATTAGTCTCAGATTAGGGCTTTGGTATGCATGAAAGGTTTCTAAGGAACAAGAGATAAAAATTTATGGAAATTATCTCCAAACTATGATGGACCTTTTAAGTTAATTTGTAAAGGACATAAGGGAGCTTATAAATTGATGGATATAGAAGGAAATTCATTAAAATGTCATTAGAACATTCATCATTTGAAACGATATAAAACTAAAATGTATATTGACAAATGCAATTTAACAACATAATTGTAATAAATGTTTCTGATTAGTATTAATGAAGTATATTATTTGGCGGTTATTATGAATAAAATGTGGTATTTGATTGAAAATTATAATGAAGTTATAACTAATACGTGAACATAATTATAAGTTAAACCTAGATAAAAAGTGTAAAAGGTTATGCATCTTAAAAATAAATCTGACTATAAGTCAAGTCTAGCTGAAAAATGTAAGAGACTAAGTTAAGATTACAAGGACTTAAAATTTGGTTATGGCTATAAGCTAATCCTAGTTATTAAAGCATAAATGGTCATGCACCAAAATCAAAGAGAATATAAATATAAGTTAAGGTCAAATGAGAAGTGAAAAAGACAATACTACATTTTAAAGCAGAAAGTAAATTATAAATGTATTATATGTGAAAAATATTTTTGGGAAATATAATGAGAATATAGTTTAGAATCATAAATTGTGCGATATACGAGCTGATGTAAAAAAGTAAAAATAATATACATAATGATAATAACATCATAAATTAAACATTAAATTTAAAGATAACAGTGAGATGTTAGCCGGCTAAGAGTTTATAACATATGTAAAAAATAAAAGATTAGGTATAACCGGATGCTAGCCGATAAATTTTCCAAGCAAATAATTTCCCAAAATAATTCATTCATGAATAAAGAAAAGTGTGTTACGTGGAGTGTGAAGATGATATTCATTTTTTGGTAACGTTATGAGGGTTTGTTGCGTTATTTTTATCGTTGTCTTTGTTTATATCAACACAATCGGACTTCTGAATGTCAAAGAAATACTTATTTTCTTTTAAGTCTTGACGGCACTATCCTGCATTGTTCGACATATAGCTTGATATTATTTGGGAAGTTCTTCAAAATATTGTCCAACATATACTATGTTAGGTAGATTGTTATCAAATATTATTCTCACGATAACTTGACATTATTGGTCTACCAAATCTTTAGTCTTTGCGAGAACTTATTCAGTTAATTGTTTTCTGACTTCCTAAATATTGATATTTTAAGCTATACTGGCATTTTAAACTTCAATTTTGAGTTTCTCTATTTCTTCTTTACAAATCTCTCTAAAGATCGATGTGTAGAAATTGTATCGTCTTTTGATTATATATCATTTTCAAGTGTAGTTTTTTGTTTGGCCACTTATTTTTATCGACTTTAAATTTATTAATGACGCTCTCTTGTTATGATATCATAATTTTCAATTCCATTGAACTTTCGACTAATTAAATTGAACCGATCAGAATAGTGTTTAAACTCTTTATTTTATTAGTGGTAAATCGTCTACCAACGAGAAGTATAGAGTTGAACGAGCTCTTTAATAATACATTTTAATAAACATAAATTAGCTTTTAAAAAAAATAGATGGAGATAAATTATGTTTCAAATAAGTTAAACTTTTTTACCTTCATATGAAGATCCTTTTGCCAATGCAAAAAATCTACATATATATAAGGTTTCATGAAAAGTTGTTTGGATATTGGGCTATAAAGTGACTAGTGAATGATTGAGGATCTATCAATGATAAATCACTGGTAATCATATTTGATGATGCAATAATTTTTAATAATAATATAGTCAGATGGAATATAGAAGTATGAGATATAATGAGAAACTTACGAGGTTCAGTAAAAATAGATGGACTATTTGAAACAATAATCATGAATTTTAGTGTTGATCGAGTAGTTGACTAAAAATGAGAGTCTTCTCCGGAATGGAGTCTTTAGTAAATTTCTTTTTTCTCTTTGTCATTTTTTTTACTAGCTCATTGTTGAAAGATCATGATGTCTTTTAGTAGAGTTGGTAATGGGCGATTTGTACATTTTTCGTCATGTTTCTCTTCTTCTTCTTTCTTTGGTTTCTTTGTTTCTTACTACTTAAGGATATTATAATACAAACCCTACTCATTTTCATCTTCAAAGAGATTTATTAAACCATTAGTAAAAAATTTGTCATCAACAAGAGTATTAGTTTTAACATCCATTATTTGATAATTATCACAGAGAAAACAACCTTTTATAGGCCAAGTTATATTGAAAGGGTTGATGAATAGTTTTTTAGGACACGGGTTATAAAAAGAATGGTGAATGACTAAGGATCTATTAATAATAAATCACTTATAATCATAATTGATGGTGCAATAAGTTTTAATAATAATATTTTGAGATGAAATATAGAAGTATCAGTTTTAATAAAAAAACTTATGAGTTTCGGTAAGAAAATAAATGGATTACTTGAAATGATACACATGGATTTTAGTGTTGACCAAGTAGCAAGTTGATTTAAAATGGGAGTCTTTTCGAGAGTCTTCAGTAACTTTTTTTTATCTTTTTGTCATTTCTAAAAAGCACGACATTATTTGGTAGACTTATTTGTGGATGGTTGAAAAAGCACGACATTATTTGGTAGACTTATTTGTGGATGGTTTGGGACCTTTTCAGTTCTATTTCTCTTGTTCTCCTTTTTTTCCTTTTGCTGCTTTAAGTATATTAAGATCCATACTCTATTCTCTTTCATCTCCAATGAGATTTAAAATATCGTCGGTAAAATATTTGTCATTAGCAGGAGTATTGGTTTTAACATCCATAATTTAATTATCGTCGAAAAAAAGACTTTTTAAAGGCAAAAATATGGAGTAAAACAAGTTATATTGAGTGGAAACATTATGAAATGTATCTTTCAAAACAGGCTGCACAACTATGAAAAGTTCGTTGAGATAAATACGTGGGAAATTAAACGTTTTCGAGTATTTTCAATTGCCTCAGCTTCTGAAAATTTACATATAAAATATGATAAACATATACGAAGTTAGGCTTTGAACCGTACATCGTCCCTCGACTATCGCGTTTGGTGACATATAGTCCTTTGACTTTCAAATGTCCGTTGACAGTCCTTGGACTATCGCGTTTGGATAAAGTTAGTCCACCAGATCCTCTGATCCATGAGAAGCTGCCACCTGTCACCATAGTCCCCATATTTTTGTATCACCACTAGTCCTTTGAGTTTAGTTATCCGTAATATTTTACATTTTTTGTTTGACCTAAAGTCAAAAGACTAGTGGTAATACAAAAATCTGGGGACTATGGTGACAGATGGCAGCCTCTCATGGATCAGAGGATCTGGTGGACTAACTTTATCTAAACGTGATAGTTCAGGAACTATCAACGGACATTTGAAAGTCAGGGGACTATCTGCCACCAAACGCAATAGTCGAAGGACGATTTACTGTTCAATGCCTACGAAGTTATTAGAGTACAATTAAACGAAATATATATATAACAAAGCACACTTTTTTATATCCATTGTCTTTCAATGGCACTAGTAATCTTAGAATATTATGATTCTCAATTGCCGGAAACATAGAAGAATCTTTCTTTCCATCCATGATCTGATGATAACGAGAATGTAACAATGCTTCCGTGTTTAGAAGTTGTAAAATAATAGAATGAAGATTTTGTTAAAAGTGAATTCACGCATGATGTCCATAATCCGTTTTGCAGTAAGTTAATTAGGACATACCCTACATTCTAAAAAGTAAGTGTAAAAAAATTGGAGCGAAGAGGAATCTAATACCTCACTCTATTTTCTATTAAAAATAGAAACTCTATCTCCCATTGGGGGATATGTATGTTCACATTCTTACCGATACCTAATTTAAATTGAATCAGTTTTTCTTTTTCCAATTTATCTTGGATGTATAAAAAAAAGCATATATATGAAAAAAGCCAAGGGTCCAAAAACTATACATATTACAGTGATTTTGCTGTTGAAGAAGTAGTTGACCTCAATAAATAAATAAATAAACGACGTTCTAAATTGATGAAAACCTTAAAGAGAGAAACACTAAAAAAAACTACGCCATCTAATCAAACTCCTTTACATAGCCGTTGCAGCTTTTCGTAGGCGAAAACGTTAGCAATTCTGTCGGTAGGGACCAAAGGCAGGTAAAAAGAAACTCTGTATCCTTTGTCTGCAGCCTGAAGTACGGTCTGGTTGTATCTCTCAGAGCAGTAGGCGGCGCTTGGAACAAGCACTTGAGCAACTCTGGGGAACAGCGGGATCTGATTAAGTTTACGCCAAGCTGAAACAGCACATTCTTCAGCCTTTGGCTCATACTTAGCATAGATATCCTTTGCGGTCGGCTCATATTTGGTGTACACCGATTTTGCAGTGTCAACAACACCTGGACGCGAGGCCACAATAGATCGAGCAAGGACAGGAGCATTTTGGGCTGCTGCGAGGGCTTGAGCTGAGGCTTGCTTTAGACTCGGGGGCACACGAGCGTTCAGGTTGGTCATGTATTGGTCCACCTAGAGATAGCAGACATGTTATTAGATAAAGTATGCACAGATGGCTCTAGTTTAGACAACATGCAAGGCGGAATGATAGTACAATACGAAGCATCCTAGTAGATTTAGAGGTAAGCAGTTACTTGTGTTTTTTTGTTAAAAGGCTTAGATTACCAAGAAAGCGAATGGTTTTTACCTTGCTGTCAACATATTCGAGAATCTGAAGAGGAACATCCTGAAACTTGTAGTAGATAGGTCCAACAACGTTCTTCACGGTCCCTTCAACAGAGTCGACCCGTGGCTTCAAAGGACCAGATTTGTCCTTGGCTTTCACATACAAATTGGCAAAGCAAAGCACTGCCTGAATCGCAGCTACTTGTAAGAATTCGAGGTACTTGAGCTCTGTCTTCTTCTTAATGATCTATCGAAGAGAGAGAAAACAAATTAAATTTTGTTACAGAGTTTTCTAAGAAGTTCAATGAAGCCTTTAATATAGATAACTTGGAATATAAAGACCAAGATTTTAACAAATACCATAGCTGGTTCCTGTGACTTCGAATCTTCTTGCGCCATGTTTGAAAAAGGAAAGGTGTCTGCTTTTCTCTCAGAAAACCAAAACGAATTCGAAATTTGAGGTATATGTTAACTGTGGTAGAGTTTAGGCAATCGAATAGTAGTATTTATAGATATTCAAATCGAGACACAAAGGCAGAGGTGTCCTCCATATATAGGTGGGCAGACAGAATGTACTGGAATCTTCCCGCGATATAGATATCTATGTAATATGAAAGCTGCGTTGACTCATGGTTGACTAACTAATCTAGGTTTAGGTTCCGTGCGCAATTCCTTATTTTAGGCAGATCGTGTCACTTTTATATAAATATCACTTAATATCAATGGTCATGTTCAAATAAATAGCAATTTGAAAAATTCGAAAGACCTACTTTTTTTTTCACATTGATTTTACTCATTATTAGATCAATTTTTTACCGATATTTAAACAGAGTTTACTTTTTATTCTTATATGGTACTAACTTCCAATTAAATCAAAAAACTTATTTTTTATTCTATTTATCGGAAAAGATATGAATTGGAATGGTAGCGAATATTTGGCTAATACTGTGATGCAATCTCGGGTGCTATGAATCGCCATACTGTGAGTAACTTCACGACTGTGGTTAACACTTCAACATAACTTGTGTAAGTTATGCAAATTATTATTGATATTATTTGTGGATTCTCGATCAAAACTGATGAAAATTTTGCTGAAACACTTAACCTAATTAGAGAATACGAGTTTACTCAAATTCACATTTCACAGCTCTATCCTAGACTTGGAACTCCAGCTTATAACGGGATGGAGGGTAGAGTGTAGAGAATATGGATAACTGAAATAACTGTCTTATAACGAGATGGAGGGTAGAGTGCAAAGAATATGGATAACTGAAATAACAAGAGACAGTGTTCATATGGTCTCCCACACCAAGGGATATGTGCAAAATCTTCTGAAGTAGGATTTTTTAAAAATTTCTGAGTCAGTATAACCTACGTGCGTCTAATTCTTGGCTTTTTAAAACAAATTTATCGAACAAATATTTATTAGGAGAGTTCAACAATATAATAGTTGTTTAATAAGTTATATACTGTTTTTTTAGTGTACTAGAAGTGTTTTTGGGTTTGAAACAATATATAGACTTGGCATTATTGTTGTCCACGAATGCATGATATAGGATGCGAGCTGTTTGGAAGAGGATGCGAATTGTTTGATTTTTTAAAGTGTAGAAGATTTGAGTTGTTTGTTTTATATTCTGGATATGAACATGCGAGTTTAGTGTAGTCTAAGAAAGTGAGTTGTTTTATGATGATAATGCGAGTTGTCTTGCTCATTAAATTAGAATTTGAGAGTTGTGTACATTATTGCGTGTTCTTTTTACAATATTAACAGTGCGAGTTGTGTACATTATATTGAGAAAGTGAGAGTTGCACTGATAATGGTGATAATGTGAGTTGTTCATTTATAGTATTGAGAGTTGTTTATTTATAGGTATGCGAGTTATTTTTATTACTAACTTATATATTCGTATTTTTATGCCACGTCGCAACATTTAATTGTTCAATGCAGAGTAAGGTAAGTTAATATGTAAAATTATGAATGGTAAAATATGTGGTATTTTATGAGTTTTGGCGGTTTAGTTTTCTCATTTAGTTTGTATTTGTTATCGTATATCGTAATGTAAATAAATTTAATACATTAAAGTAAACAAAACATTATGGGGAGGTAAGTTCAAATCAAAATGCTCATAATATATCATGAATATTTGAGTTACAAGTTATTAACGACTGTGTAAGTATAAGGTTTAAAACGTACTTTCCGATTGAAGCCGTTATTGCTCTAATTTATTACACGATCAAAGCTTCCAAGTATTTTAGATCAAAATCTACGTTAAAATAGTAAGAAATTTAAGTTTTGATCATCCTCTTCATTTATATCAATTTTGGATGATATTTATTAGTTATTTGTTTTGCATTATATAGTTAATTATGTCGCTCATATCAGCATATACTGCTTACTCGTGTCTCATTCATCAATTTCTGCAGTCCTGCATAATTACTGCAAAACAGAGTCTAAAATTTCTCATCAATCAAAACTAGCATGATATTGTTTCTCGTCATGTATAATTAGCCTGGTTTAGTATCTATCCTTTAGCATTTATCATAGTTGGCCTGATTTAACATCTATAATTTAGCATCTATCCTAGTTTCCCTGTTTTAAAATGTATGTAATTCCAAGTTTTGTTACATAGTTTTCCTCGTTTAGTATAATATATAGTTCCACAACTATTATCGTTGGCCTGATTTCGCATAATCTAAGGTTCCACAACTATCATAGTTCCCTTGATTTTCCATAATATATAGTTCCACATCTATCATAGTTCCATGGTTTTGTATAGTATACAGTTCCACATCTACCATAGTTGACATGTTCTTCTCATTTTATTGCTTGTAGATGAAATTGAAATTTGAGGTATATGTTAATTGTGATAGAATTTAGGAATTCGAATAGTAGTATTTATATATTCAAATCGAGACAGAAGGCTCTGATATGTGTCATCTATATATATAGGTGGGCAGACATAAGTACTAGAATCTTCTCGCGATATAACCTCGTGAGATATGTAAGTAATATAAAAATTACGTTGACTCATTATTATCATAAAAAATTATCGAACGAATGTTCATTAGGAGAGTTCAACAATATAATTGTTGTTCAATAAGTTATATACTTTTTTTAGTGTACTGGAAGTGTTTTGGGCTTGAAACCATATATAGACTCGACATTATTGTTGTCCAGACATGTGTGATAGAGGATGCGAGTTGTTAGGAAGAAGATGTGAATTGTTTGATTTTTTAAAGTGTAGAAGATGCGATTGGTTTGTTTTGTATTATGTATATGAACACGGGAGTTTAGTGTACTCTAAGAAAGTGATTTATTTTATGATAAAAATGCGAGATGTGTTGTTCATTACATTAGACTTGAGAGTTGTGTATAATGCGAGTTTGTATATTATATTGATAAAGTGGGAGTTGCATTGATAACGTTGATGTTACGAGTTGTTTGACTGATTAAAATAGAACTTGAGAGTTGTGTACATCATTGTGTGTTCTTTGTATAATATTCACAATGCGAGTTGTGTTCATTTACTAAATTGTATTGAATTTTGCGATTGTTACCCTTTTTGAAGACGCGATTTTATAAAGAATCTAGCTCTCTAACATGCGATTTATATTATACTCATTTGTATCTTACTTTGCGGTTTGTTGTCTTTTCAAAGACACAATTCTATTACGAATGTAACTCTCTAAGATGCGATGGTCGATCTCTTGTACTCTAAATTCCACTGACAAATTAGTGCCCGAAAAACACGATTTCTATTTTAGTCATTTTTATCTCATTTTTTTTATCTTTTGCCTTTATTAAACACGTGATTCTTTTAAGTAATGTAGGCCTCTAACATGTGATTGTCGAGCTCCTTTTCTCTACATGTCACTCCCAACTTATTTCCTGAAGAACGTGATTTGTATTTAACACATTTTGTATCAAACATTTCTATTTGTCACTTTTACAATGAAACAAAAAATTTAGGAATGCAACTCTCTACCATGCGATTGTCGAGCCAATTTACTTCCTGGAGAATGTGATTTCTATTTTAGACATTTATATCTCACTTTGTGATTTTTGGAGTTTTTAAAGACGCAATTTCCTAGTAATGTGTAACGTATATATTAAATGGTGTTTCATCCAAATACAAGATCCCTTATACTTTTATGTTCTCAATTGGGTAAGCGCGTACCCGTGGTGTGATTACTTAATGTTACATCTATGTACGTGGTGCGATTGCTTAATGTCACATCTGTGATTGTTACACTTTAATAAGATTGATATTACATGTATGATTCCACATACTATATCCCCAAAGACCAAGTTTTTAGTTATGTTAAACAGTACCAGGTTTATGTTGATCCATAAATACGATGGCTAAGGTAATACGACCATCCAGTTTTATAGAAAACAACTATAACATCAAAAAAATTAAAAATTAAAAACCTTAATAGATGGAACTACAACTGCTTAAATACTTAACCTAACAAAAAGTACTATATATTTTAGGGTTTGCTCTGTTTAATTCCAAAAAATAGAAAATAAATCGTATTTATTAATCATCGGAAGAGTCCTCCCCATCTTCATCTTCATCCTCATCTTCGACCTTATCGTCTTCATTTTCTTTTTCGTCGTCCATTTCCATTTTATTATCTACGTCTTCCGTTTCATCATCTTCCCAATCCTCAACTCCCCAAATGTTTCTTTTCTCTTTACGTTTGGGAATGTCGTTTGGGTAAGAGTCGTACCGAGAAAACGACCACAAATCCCTTGACTCATAATCATCTTCAAAATAAAACGAAAATGAGTAGATGTGTACTCTAACGTACTAGAGTGCTTGTAGTCAGATAATGTTTTTGGTTGATCTAAGAATCCACCGTCAGAGAATGGGTGACCATAGAAATATGAAGAGGAGCCTTCTATATTCAACGAAGAGTTTGTTTAAAAATACGAATAGTTTACGTGTTTGGGTTTAGTGACTGAATAGCAAAAGCTCCAAACTAAAATTTAATGTAAAAATTCAATTTCTACTTAAATGTGTATTTAATACGAATGTTATGTATACATATCTACCTAATGATGCTTACGCAATAACTTAACCAATGAAAATTTTGTATTTTACTTAATTATAGATACACACCCAAATAAACCAACATCGACATGTCAAGCTCCAATTACAACTCTGCTACCTCTGTCACTATTGCATCAAAACGTTTGCCCATAATGCAATGGTATCCTTGAAACTCCATTTAATATAACAACTCGACTCGGTGCACGTGAGTTTCTGATGAGGCATGATGAAGTGCATGAAAATCGCAGGGATAAAAAATTTGGGTACATCAGACTTTGACCTTAGATAAATTACCCAGATTTTTAACATACGTGAATTTTCTTGAGGACTCGTATCATATTTTCGTTTCTTGTCACTCCGGTGAGCTCAAATTATATGATCCTAACAGCAAAAACATACTACATAACAGCACAAGCCACATGTCTTATGCGACGCTTGTTCATTCATATTATTCCAGAAACAATAAGTTTCTACTTTCTTCAAGTTCACAAAATGAGCGGTTACGGGATGCCACCTCAGTCTTAGGTGGTCCACTGGGAGATGGATCAACTCTAATAGTTATGGCTACAACTTTTAATGCGGTTTTCATTCGGCTTCACCTTCGAATTATCCTCAAAAACGTTAAGTGTTCTAATTTTCCATAGTGTGCGCATCCATTAAGTATTACGTTTGTCCATGTTATGCACGGTTGTAGTTTTATAGTTGTGTTTTATGTGTATATGTGATCTTGCGTATGTGTACGTAATACTATATCTATGTGTAGCGTGCAGTCTGTTTTGCACCTGCTACATTTTATATATGTTACCATTGTGTTATCTCATGCACTTGGCAAGTTATATTGTTTGATATGGTTATCTCTGTGTTTTTATGTACTATAACTGTGTTATGCATTGTCATTGTAGTTATTTGTTAAGTGTAAGTTTCTTGAGAGAGAAAGAGAGAGTCTCATTATACAGAGAGAAAGTAAATGTCAGTCTTTAACTAATGAAAGTGTCATCCCACTTATTAATAGCTTCAGCCTTATTTATAGGAATATTGACTTGTATAACTAATTAGTCACACAAATGGTATAATTGCATTATAACCTTCTATATTTACAAATAATCCAAATACTATATATTAACTATACAATTTATCATACATGACTTTATTTTATTACATTTACGCAATCAATATTCTTTATCCTTATTAATAGCCCCTAGTTCTTATGAAAGACAATGAATAAGAACTAGTAATCTCCGGACATCTTGGTAAGTAAAAATTATTCTTTGCCAAAACTGAATGTGCTTCAAATTAGAACTTTTCCTCTTCTTACTAGAAGTTATTCTAACAACACATATTGTCTCCAAATAAAAACATATCCAAATTCATCATTGACATTTATCAATCGACTATCCTCCTCGAATAAATTCATACACATGTTCACATCGAAACTAGTTTGACCATTTGTTTATGCCTCGAATATTTTCATATAGTATCATGAGTTTTCTTTTTCATAACGATCAGAAACATTTGGAGTAGTCTAGAATGTGGGCGATGACCCACCAGGCCTGTTATTAGGTATGACAGCTAACAAGTGTCATATTTATTTTTTACAAGAAACCGCTTGATATCCCATTTAGTCTACCCAATAACCTTCACCAACTCTTCCATTTTTTTTACCATTATCTATCTTTCTTTTCCTTTATAAATACTCCTCTCACCATTATTCGCGTTTTATGATTACTTTTAGTGAGAGAAAGCAAACATTTTCCCTAAGGAAATCATTTGCTTCCTTCAGCTGAATACTCAACCTATTGGTTACCATCACCGAAAAGTTCATATTTCCCAGCCAAATTTAACTTTATAAACTAATTTGAAGATCCTTCTATATCTAAGTTTATGAGAAGTTCTCCAGCTACTAAAAACAAATTTTTTGGGGTTACGGCTATCTTTGTATTAGTGAAAGAGATGCGGAATACAAGGCGGTATGTGTAATTGACAACTCTTTTCAGGTCTTTACACAAACCATATTTTACGATAATTTTAACCTTAATCAAGGCTCCCTTGAATTTTCAAGTTCATCCATCCAGAATCTCAATAGCTTTTACCAACAAATTCTTCATAATCAACGCCTCTAAAGTCTTCACAATCAACACCTCAAAGTTTTGTTCCTCCAGAATAATTGTAAAATAACACAAAGTTCATCTACTCAAACAAGTCCATAAGGAGCTACATCACGTATCAATTCTAATCCTCCTCGAACATTACGCAAGATTACTCCTCAGATCCAATCAAAATCTCTTCTTTCTCATAGTTTTTCTATTAAAAAGAAAACATTTATAGTTATGGGAGACGTCGAGGCTCACACTCCTCAAAACGTCACCAATAACCCTACACCATCATCTTCTCCCCTATGGGAGATTTCTGAGACCAACACAGAGTCTCAACAAACTCCATCGAACACCCAAGAGTTAAACCCAATCTCAACCTCAAATCATTCTCAGCTAATATACAAAGCGTCTGAGGAATAAAATGATTCAGAAGTGACTCATTCATATGTCGAGGCCAAAAGAAGTGATGTTTTATTTAACACAGAAGATGATGCCATGAAGCAAGGAGCACCAGAAAGAAATATAAAAAATAAAGCTCATGTTGAAATTTCCGAGGACGTTGTTGCCTCAATGAGTGTAAACTTGAAACCACTCCTCCCAGAATACGTCATGGAACTAAAAATGTGTCACACATTTATTATAACAAAGCTCATGCTAGTCATCTGAAAAACAATGGAGAATGGCTGATAACATTACACTTCGACTACCAAAGCAAGGGGAGACTCCATTAGATTGTGGAGCAAATGAATTGGTGATCTATCCTGAGATCATCAACTGGGGTCGTCAATTCCCACTAGATCCGATGATAGTAAAGTAATTCAAGATGTTGAACCTCTGCCCTACACAAGTGACACCAAATTTGTGAGGGATAACACAAGTCCATGTTTTGTTCCATATGTACTTGTTCTAAAGAAAGATGCCTCAATGAGGATGCGTGTATATATCCAAGCTATTAACAAGATAATCATCAAGTATCGTTATCCTGTACCCGGATTGGATAAAATGCTCGATGAACTAAATGGATTAAAGATGTTTTCGAATATTGATATTAAGAAGTGGGTATCATTAGATCATAATGAAGTAACACAATGAATGAAAGACTGCATTCAAAATGAAGAATGAATTATTTGAATGGTTAATCATTCCATTTAGGTTACCAAATTCAGAGAGAACTTTCATGAGACTATTGGATCAGGTTTAACGTGATTTTATTGGTAACTTTTTGGTGGTTTATTTTGATGATATTCTTGTATACAACAAGAATGAAGAAGAGAATGCATAAAAACTACGGGAGTTATTTAAGTTGTTGAGAATAAACCAAATATATGTTAAACCAGAAAAGTGTGAATTATTTACTTCTACTTTTGTGTTTCTTGGCTATGTTGTTTTAGAAAAGGGGATTTCAGTTGATGAAAGTAAGGTGAAAGCTATAAGGATTTGGACAGTTCTAGCAACACAATCTGATGTGAGAAGCTTTCATAGACTAAGTACTTGAATAAGAATAAATTTTAATAGAGCATGGCTGCATGAAAGGTGGAAGCTGTAAGGAGTTGGACGTTAGATAAGATCATCATTGATTTAATGTTGATTTAACAGAGAAATGACCCGATTAGTCTCACATATTAGATCAGATCATTATTGAATTTTGATGAGAATTCGTTATAATCTAAAGTTAAAAATTATGAGTTTTCAGGAAGAGGATTTGGTATGCAGGAAATTATTCTAAGGAACAATAAATAAAAATCCAAAAAAATTCTCTCCAAACTAGGATGGACCTTTTAAGTTAATTTATAAAGGATATAAGGGAGCTTATAAATTGATGGATATGGCAGGAAAGCAATTGAAATATCCTTGGAACATATACATTTGGAACTATATAAAACTAAAATGTAAGCTACCAAATGAAATTTAACGAATTAATTGTAATAAATGTTTATGATTAGTATTAATGAAGTATATTTTTTTGCGGTTATTATGAATAAAATGTGGTGTTTGATTGAAATTATAATAAATTTATAAATAATAAGTGAACATAACTATAAGCTAAACTTAGCTAAAACGCGTAAAAGGTTACGCATCTTATTAACGTAAATCTGACTACAAGTCAAGTCTAGCTGAAAAGTGTAAGAGGCTAAGCTAAGAAAGAAAAGACTTAAATCTAATTATGGTTATAAACTAATCCTATATAGGTGGACCGTGGACAGACAGAAAGTACTAGAATCTTTTGACGATATAACTGTGTCAGATATGTAAGTAATATGAAAGCTGTGTTGACTCATTTGCGTGTCATTTCTATATTAATATTTAATAATATCCACTATGTGTGATTTTTATCAAATATAAATTAAAATAAATTAATATTATTTTTTTTATAGTTCTCTTTTACCAAATAAAAATAATATTAATGAAATAAATTCTGTTACCAACAGCGAAAAAATTAAAAAGGAAACAAAATTTGAAAATTTTGAAAGACTTACTTTTTTCACATTGAGTTTTATTCATCATTAAGCCAATTTTTAACCAACATTCAGAGAGAGTTCACTCTTTTCATCCTCAAACTTACCTAACGTTTGATATTTGTCGACGTCTAGGGTACGACACTGCTTTGATTTTATTTTAGTTTTCTAATGTATCTAATCATTGTTGTGTTATTAAATATATGGGTGTATCACAAAATTGTCAAAGAGTTATCTTTAATTGTGTTTGTTTCAATGCTTCTATTGTCTTTCATTTGAATTAGCTACTACTCTTTAAAAATCTTTCGCTGCTTGAAAGATCTGAAATTTGTAGAAAAATATTACCAAGTCTTATGAACTGTAGAACATTAATTAGTAGCAAGTTACTTTATTATATTATAATAAATGAGACTAATAGTTACGTTATCATTAGAAGGATAAATAAATGAAATCAATTTTGATTTTTTTTTTCTCTTCCACAAGTCCGATTTCCTATTCCGGGGAATTATTTGAAGCGAAAAATATTATGAGAGAGTTTGTCTTTAGCAATCATCCCTATTAAAAGGTTAGAATCAATCATAATGTCCACCTCAGATATGCCTTTGGCTTTACAAATGATCAATCCATCTAGTGAAGACCTTGATTCGGGTATTAAGGGATTTTGTTTCCCATAAACTCTACCATAGGTAACCACCTGGTCACTTTTGAATATCTAATTAGGCTTCCTCCACTAGCATCCTAAGACATACAGAAGTTACCATCTATATTGAATTTATATCTGCCCGTTAAAGGAATATGTCATTTGAGAAGAAGACAAAACCTTGGCTTATCAAGGTGATAAATGCACCCCAATTCCAAATCCTTATTTTAATCATGAGTCCGGTGAGCTCTTTTAAGTAGTTTTTCCCGATCAAGAATGGATAACATGTGCTTAATATGAGATATAATAGAGTTCACAGTCGGATATACGTTGTCGTGCTTCAATTTATTCCTAGATTGCCACAAAACCTAACAAATGACAGAGGGAAT
This sequence comes from Limnanthes douglasii subsp. nivea, assembly GCA_036936605.1. Taxonomy (NCBI): domain Eukaryota; kingdom Viridiplantae; phylum Streptophyta; class Magnoliopsida; order Brassicales; family Limnanthaceae; genus Limnanthes; species Limnanthes douglasii. The sequence goes on from JAUPFV010000004.1 coordinate 211,642,558, forward strand.
GATGGTCCTTATATGGACATATTTATTTATTTACCAAAACCAATTTCTAACTATTTAAGGTAAGGACATATATTTTCAATAAGAATCCCAAAGAGGCTTGTGAAGTATTTTCATACTTTCAAGGCAATAGCACATTGAATAAACAAGTACTAAATTAACTCAAAATTTTGACAAAAATGGCATTTTAAAGCCACATAATAATTCTTTCTTTGAAGTATAAAATTGGTAGGGATCCTCCTATTTGACACTCTCCATAATAGGAAGGAACATTTCTTATGTATATATGTCTTGCAGATTTTTTTTTGAAGATTTTTAATTGGTTTTTTTTATACCTGATTGAGTTCCATGTTGCATTTGTGTTATAGACCTCTGCTTCAGATAAATACCAGTTAAAGAGTTTTCTATGTCTTTCTTGATAGATTATTTCATAATAATGTTAATATCTAAAGTCAAAACATTAGCTTTAACAAAATCTAAATTCTAGTGATCTTGGTCTTAAAATTTCATCACTTTATCTTCCAAGTACGAGGAGCTATCTTTAGTTTTATCCAAATATATTGGAGCATTTTTATGACACCACTTCTCAATCCAGAAGTCAATTTTCCCTTATCTAATGAAACATAACAAATAACCTTCATCTTGATCCCTGATGTTTAACATCATTTTCCAAAATTTTGAAACTCTATTGTTATTTTGGACAAGAATATAATTGATATTGGGATAGTAGATAGATTTCATAAATCTGGCCCATAGAGTTTTATGGTTTCTAAAGTTAAACCATAACTTACAAGAATGAGCTACCTAGAGATCTTCAATAATCTGATATTAAGATCTCCTTCACCGAAAGGCTTACATAAGTACAACAATTTAAACCAGTTTATAGTAACTTTTGAGTTATTTAAACTCTCAAACAAGTTGTTACAAAGACCTTCAATTTCGTTCATGATACCTTTAAGAATTAAGATGCGTTGACTGTGGTAGGAAGGAATAGTAAGAATAAAATATTGAATTAATGTAAGCATTCCCCCAACTAAGCATTCCCCCAACTGAAAGAAGCTTACCTTCCCAATCAAAGATGTTGTTTCTTATTTTGGTAACCAATTCATCAAATAGGTTTCAATCTGTTTTTTGTACAAATCGGAGTGTCAGGAAACTTAAAAGTTTTCCTCCACATCTTAATCATTGTCAAAGATAAATTTGTAGAAGTAATAAACTTGGTTTTATCTTTTTTTATTGTTTGCCCAAATAGCTTTTGGTATTTCTCCAAAAAAGAACTGAGTAGATTGAGGATTGAAAAAAAAGTCATTTGAAAAGATTAAAAGGACATCAGCATAGGCTAGACATTAATGTTTATCGTATTCCGAGATTTTTATTACAAAGACTGGTTTTCCTAAAACAAATCTTCAAACCCGATTATAAATTTTACAAAAATAAACACACTATGAGGTAGGTGTTCTCCATGTATAATCCCATTTGTTTCCTTAAAATAAATGAAGCTCGTCGTTTTTATATTAAATACAAACAAATTTATTGTTACAAAAATCATCCAATAATGTTCTGTTTCATTATAATACAAAAACATTATGCTATTAAGCTTCCTTTTATAGTACTGTATCTCTCAAATAACGTTTTAAATGGTAGTATAATTAAATATTTGTTATCTTATTTATTAATTTAACAGAATAATTATTTTTATTAACAATGGTATTTGAGGTTAAATTGATTGTAAGAGAGATGTTCTAATTGCAGATTACTTACATTGCTAAAAATAAACTTATTGAAACAAAATTTGGATATGAGTCGTATCGGTAAGGCCATTTTCTCCGGATCCATTTTCTTAATATGAATCTATTTATTTTATTTTTTAAATGATTAATTAACTTTATTTCAAGATGACCCATAAAGGTCTATAGTTGGGTACAAAAAGATACCCATCAAGCCAATTAAAATGAGGTGCTAATTTGAAAATGAATTTCAAAAAGCCCTCCAGAATACAATTTGGAACTTGACTAGAAAGCTAGTTTCAAGAAGTTTGACTTAAGCTTCTCAAAGACAAGGAAATTTCTTCTGCTCTGATTTTAACTCTTTTCTTTTTATTTCGGGTGAGGATGACTGCAAGGAATTTAATGGTATTTGAATCAAGGCCAAAAGTGAGAGGAATAAATAAGTGTGGTTCACTATGGTTTGCTTCAGAGCTTCCATTACAGAAATCTCAGCTTGGATCTTTTGTGAAAACAAGCATAAACTATGTGTCCACTTTAAGAGAGTTAAGAATTTTTCCTAATGTAAGAAATGTTCTGTTTTTCAAGCATGATAATAGCTTTCAGGGTGGTTGGGGCGTTGCTTGAGTTGAAGAGAAGTTTCATCTTGCAATTATGCGTCCACTTTGACAGCTAGTCTGCAGCATTGTTTTGAGCTTGATTGATATGTTTTAATACCATATAAGGCTTAAGGAAGCTACGACAATAAGAAAGAACTTTTCTAATCGGGTTTGTGAAGGATTGAGAAGCTAATAAGGTAACTACAATTTCGGAATCCGTTTCAATATCGACTTTTGGGAAGCCATTTTGATGGCAAATAATAAGATTGTCGAGCAGCACCTGGCTACTACATAAAATGGAGAAAACTTGCCATACAGAAATCCATGAGCAGAAATAAGTAAGCCATCGCTATTTCTGATAATAACGCTACCACTTGCATCTCCATTAGATAATGAACATCCATCTGTGTTGATTTTAATCTTGTTATTGGTAGGGGGAGTCTAGTAAAGCAAAGACGAAGGCATCTTGATTTTGATACTATTAATACATCCAAGCTCGGTAGCAGTATAGTTGAATGGAGTCTAGTGCTTGGTTGAGAGCAGATTAGTAGAGCCAAGGACATCAACTATGTGGTTTATGTGACTAAATGCAGAGAAGGTATTATTGGATTGCTTTTTCATCTTTGATTTGTTTCTCATATTCTAGATGACCCAACAGATGATGGGGGGGAGGATGGTGCATATGTGAACATCTTTATTGGAAGTCCATAACCAGGTCCTAAGTAAGTGACAAAATGTCATAAACCTTTCAAATTTGATCTTGAATATTGGGGAATAGTGATTCTAGATACTCCAAGCTAAGGAGCATTCAACGAAAAGATGATTTAGATTTTCTTGATTTATGCAGAATTGACATTTGAATGTTAACTTGAAATTTATTTTTTGTAGAGAATCATCTGTATGGATCCAACTTTGAAGCATTCTCCAAATAATGTAAGAGCATTCCCTTGGGGTAATATTGTTCCAAAGTTTTCCAAATAGTTTGGAGTGATTGTGTTTGATTTTGAAGAAGTTCCAAGTATCTTTAATTTTAAAGTTGTCATCCTTGAAATTATTCACGAGGGGGAGTCTTCCTTATTATTATTGATAGTATACTTGTTGATATTAGCAAAATCATTAGGAGAAAGAATCAAACGCAATTTAGAGTCATTCCAACTATTTTGATTCTAGTAGTTTACTACTTTGTCTAGGATGATGTTATTATTAATGGTTTAGATGTTGCCAATGTTGATTAGGGGAGAGTCTCTTATTCAAGTATCTAACTAGAAGTTGATGTTACCTGAGCCTATAATCCATTTTACATGAGGCTCAGCTATATATATTTTATGTAAGATAGCCTTTTCCAAAATTTAGAGCACTTCTTTATATTGAAATCGGCTAACAGATACCCATAACGTTGTGTTTTGTCTGAATTTAGTCCACAGATTGCAGGAAGAAACATCTTGGAGCTCCTTCAAGTTTCTCACACTAAGGCCCCCTTCCATGTAAGTTTTACAGACTTTACTCCATCTACACCAATGAATTTTAGTAGAGTTCTGAGTTGATCCTCATAGAAAGCTATTAAAAATCTTCTCGATTTTGTCAATGATGTCATTGAAAACAACATTTCTTTGAATCCAGTAACTTGGAAGAGCCATTACGACAGATTTAATTAGACTAAGTCTGCCAGCGAATGATAAATTATTTCCTTCCCAATCATTGATTTTGTTTCTGATATTTATGATCAATGATTCATAGTTCATCGCTTAATTATTGTTGTTGAGACTTACTCCCATGTAGGTAATAGGCAAATATTCATTTCTATAACCAATGCTTTCTAGATTATGTTTTTACTTTGTTAATGGAAAAATTGGCAGAAGTAATGATGGTTGTCTTCTCTTTATTGATCATCTGGCTAGAGTAGCAATGGCATAGTTAGAACCATTTTTAAATATTAAGATATCATCAGCGAATGCAAGAGAAGGTATGCATATTTGGCTTCTAGTTTTATATTTCATGAGTTTATTATCATAGAAAAGCATGTTGAGGCCTTTAATGAAAGTTTCTTCAGCAATAATGAAGAGATATGGAGATAAAGGGTCTCCTTGTCTCAAGCATCTCCTAGTTCTAAAATACCCTACTACATTGCCATTAATAAGAATTGCTGCCTTAACATGTCTGATAATTTTGTTGATTAGGTTTACAAAAATATTACTGAAGCCAAAAGTAAATAGAACATTCTCAAGAAAACTATGGGGCAATCTGTCGAATGCTTTAGCCATATTGACTTTAATAAGAATATTACCATCCTTGGTTTTATTGTTAAGGTCATAGATCATCTCATTAGGCAGTAAAATATTTTCATGAATTGATCTTTTAGCAACATAGGCCCCCTAGCTTTCTAAAATGATTTTAGGAAACAGGGTTTCTAGTCTGCTACTAATCACTTTAGATAAAATTCTATTGAATGTGGAGCACAAGTTGATTGGCCTGAACTGCTTCAAATAAGAAGGATTATGTTATTTAAGGATTTTAACTAAACTTGTGGCTAATACCCCTTGAATAATGGGATAACCATTAAAAAGAGCTGATTACATCCTTCAGGTCAGCTTTGATGATGTTCCAACAGATGAGAAATAAATTTACGTTGAAACCATCCATGCCTGCTACGTTTGTTGGATTGAGGCCTTTGATAGCTAGTAGAATTTCTTCTTCAGTAGGCAAAACCATGAGGTTGATATTGTCCTGCTCAGTGAAATGTTTGGAATAGCATTAAATAAGTAGCTATTAAGATTAGGTATCTCAGAATCATAATTAGAATAAGAACTTTCAGTTAGGATGTTTTGAAAATAAGAAATAACAAACTTGTTGAGCTGATTTCATCAATGATCCAATTTGACCCCTCTTTGATTCTGATGATTCTGTTTCTTCTAATCCTCTTTTTGACATAGTCTTGATAGGTTTAGGTGTTACGATCACTGTCCTTTATCCAGGTGGAGTAAGTTTTTTTACACCAGTAATTTTCTTCCTGGGCTAGGGATTTTATGAGGTTTAGGTGTTACGATCACTGCCTTACACCAGTTGATTCTGTTAATATCATTATTGTTCTCCATTAGTAGCTCTTCCATTTTATTAACTTCTTTTTCATCCTCAACAATTTTATGGAAGATATTGCCAAACAAAGATATATTCCAGCCTTTGAGAGCTGTTTCATTTTTTTAATTTGTTCAAAAATCTGTTTAGAGGAGAGCCCAACATATCAATCAGCGAGTTAGATGAAACAAAGGGAATTCAATCTTCATTTAAGTACCACATGTTAAGAAATTTAGAATATGATTTCTTATTAGTTTTTTTTATTAGAAAATTGAGATAAGGATAGGCATGTGGTTAGAGCAAGTTTTGGGAAGATGCTTGACACTTTTTTTTGTTAAAGAATTCAGTCCACTCAATATTATGAAGAACACGATCCAAGCGTTTCCACTTGATTTCGTTAGACCATGTAAATTTGTTTCCCATGAATCCAGCATCTTCTAGCTTGCAAAGACTGATAGCTTTGTTGAAATCATCAGAGTTATTAGCACAAAAGTTAGTGCAGCCTTTTTGCTCAAAGGGGTTGGATATGGTGTTAAAGTCACCAAGAACAATTCATGCTTTGACTGTAATGGCAATGTCGCTAAGAGTATGCCAAAGAGCAGTCCTATTGAATATTTGACATTTGGCGTATACAACAGTGAGAGAAATAACATTGTTTATGTTGGGACAAGCAATTTCAGCATGGATCAATTGGGGAAGAATAAAAGTTATGTTAATGTTGAACCAGTCACTCAAGAGAAGCCAGATCTTGCTATTACAATTGGAGGTGTAGTGTCTAAAACCAAGCTTTGCTACGAAAGAATAGATTTTATCAGAATCAACTATGGGTTCTTGGATAGAGACAATGTTGATTTTGTTGGTAACGATAATATGTTTGAGCCTTCTTAGCGAAGCTCTGTTTGAAATGCCTCTTATGTTCGAGTCAAGGATATTGATTATGATCAGGTTGAGGTTTTGTTTTGCTTTTTGTTCCCAAATAAGGGCTTATATATATATTCCTTTTTCATTTATGCTTCAGAACTTGGCAGTTTTGATTCGTTTGTTAAGCAAAACCTTGAAACTTAAATATGTTTCTTTCTTTTTCAGGATTAAGGTCGACAACAAACTTCCAAAGTTCAGATGGTTATGTTCATAAATCCCCTTATCATTTGGTTCTTGTTCTTGATTCTGAATTCCTCTATAGTCCTCTTCAAGCTCTCTAATAGCTTCTATGATTTCATTGCTTTTGAGAGTGTTTTCATTTTCAGGATTTGTTTCATGGTTTTAGTTTGGTAGTTGATTACTACTGTCACCCTTTACATTTTGGTGTTGATTGTTGAAATTGGGTGTTATTAAATCAGTGATGGTTGTTGTAGTTGATTTCTCCACTCTCTGTTTATCTTTCTTAGTTGAGACTGACTTGATTATCATAGATTGAAGTTTAGGCTTTTTCTGCTTAGTAGTAATTTGGTAGTTTTCATTGTTCTGTTCAAGGTTGGTATTTACTTCTTGATTTCTTGATAAATTCTTTCTGCGGGTTGTTTTATCATTCTCTCTGTGATAGAACCGGTTATAATATGCAGGGACGTCATTGTATCTGACATGAAGCCAACAACCTTCATTTTCCCCAAATCCAACCAAAATTTCATGTTGAAGGTGCTGGGTAATATCAAGTTCAATGAGAACATAGCAGACATTAAGCATGCTTTGTTCTTAGAAGGAATCCAACTTTTTCGAGGTTCACTATGGTTCCCTCAATTGTGAGCATTATTTCTTCCTTAATTATATATTCAGGTACATGTTCTATCCAAATCCAGATATGAACTACCGGGTTTTCATATTTCGGATTGAAATCGGGAGACCATTTGATAACTCTCATGATTTTGTCACATATAGTCCACATCATTCTTGCCCATAGTTTTCACATGTCTTCTTTGGCAGAGAACTCAATTAGTAAATATATGGAATCCCAGTTACTCGCGCTAACTTCTCCAATGAATTTCCTTAAGTCTATGAAATTGTCAAGCATCTGTCTTTTGGGAATCCCCTAGGAAAACTTAGCTATAAGCGGGAATTTTCGGAAACTTTCAAGAAAATCCTTAGTTTCCTTGTTATATTTGATGGATATGTGAGATTAAATGTGTTTAAACACAGTGGGATTCAGTTTTTCAGCATTTGGGCAAGGATTATGAGGCTTTACGACATCAAAAAAATCGTTTGGTAAGAGGTGTTTGAGTCGTTGAATGTTGTTGTAATTCATTAGACTAAATGTTAGAGATTTGGAAAACTAAAAATTCTTTGATATATTACTCTATTTCTTGCATTTTACAAAATCAGATAAGCAGATTCAAACATAAAATGATAATAAACAACCGACGAAGAAAAACAATCAACAGGATTGATTGATGAAAATGAAAGAGATAGATAAAAACAAAAAATCAAAAATTGGGATATTCTAAACTTGAAGAGAACATTACTTGATCATAAATCATTTTCAAATTCAATATGAATTTAAATTAGATTTGACCTACGTATTAATATTTCAAATCCCGGTAGTTGTCTGCGTATCAGTCTTACCGGATAAAGGAGCACTGTTTTATAGATTTTATATTTGATATTTTATATATATATATATATATACTTTTATATAATCTATTATTTTTAGATAAACCACTCACCTCTACTATCAATCCACTGCTTTCTCTATGGATTTTTTTTCCTCTTGCCATGGTTGATTCGGCGCAAAGACTGATTAGATCTTATCCTCTCCTCTTCCTCCTTAAGACGTATAGTCTCAGGGTCCTTTGATGATTCTCGTCAGCGCTTGGCATCGCAGACCCTCTCATCTTCAACGGCCCGTACCGTCTTCAGACTCTTCCCCGTGTGTGGCGCCCGTGATCCTGGGGGATACATCCTAGAGCGAGGAAGACGTTGCTCCTAGACAGTATCAGACCTACAATAATACAAAAAAATAATAATGAAATTAATAACATATATAATCCGTAAAATTAAAAAAAAAAACAAAACTACCATTCGAAATTTATTCTCAATATGTTGGCATGTTGGGTCCTTTTATGGATCATAACTTTAATGATTTCGATATTGATATAAGATTTGCCATATATGTTAAGACTAGTAAAAATCAAGTTAGTCAAAAAAATAAATTAGATTAACTTCGTTTTTTTTTATTTAATTGAGTATTTTCTAAAATTAATAACAACTTAAATATTAATTTAAAAAGAGTTGTTTATAAAAAACAATATTTAAATATTAAAAAATATATTTAAAAAATAATAATAATTATAAACTTAATTTTGGTGATGCTATATAAATATAAAATATGAGAATTGCAATGATGGTTTGTAGTTTCTAACCCAATCAATAAATTTAATAAATCAATATTTTTTTGAAAAAAAAATTAACGCGACAATGTTGACATTTTTGAAAAAACAATTAATGCGACAATATTGACATTGCTAATATGTTTTTTGATTTTGGCATTTTTATTATTATTATTATCATGATAAATAACGCATTAGTTTGTTTCTTATTAACTGAATCTATTTTTTTTTTAAAGTATGTAGTTTTGACAACAAGTTATTTAAAAACAAATATAATTATTTGGAAAAGTAAAAAAGTAATAGTCATTGACGTAGAACACATGTCATCTCAAAAATATTTTTATTTTCTTTCAAATAAATATTTTGGTGATGATATTACCACCTGAAGTTCGGCACTCAAAATATCAATATCTTCGATCAACTGCACAAATATCCAAGATTGCCAATTCAAAGACAATAGATAGGCATAACTTTTTTGTTATATATATATATTGATTATTATTTATTTGTATGTGTGGCTACAGAGTTTATATGTCAAATGATTTTATGATTTTTCTTTTTTATATTTTTACTATATAGATCTTGATGAATTATTGAATATCTTATTTAGACTAATCAAATAAAGACTAGAAGTTAATTTCTGTCATGGCTAATCGCAAACGGAAAAAGAGGAAACCTAAAGTCAAGTATCTATGTAACAAATTGTGACGGAGAGCTCCAATAAACTAATGAATGTTGGCTTTAGTTTTTGGGTGCTCATGTTTGTAAAATAGAAAGAGGTAAGCGAGTTTTTTACTCCAAAGCCAAGAAAAAGTTTTTAAATATATTTAAAAATTAAGTAATAAATTTTAATCAAAATTTGATTTTTTAATTTTTAATTTTTTTAAAATTTTAAAAGTAAATCCCAATAAGAGTGCGGGTTAAATCTCAAACTAAATTTTATATTTATTTATTTTTAAGCAAAAACTATTGATGTTGAAAGATATTATAGCGTTTAGGTATTACAGATATTACAGTGACTAGAGCCTAAAGCTATTGAAGACATTATTGAATATTGTAACATAAATATTTTTATAATTGTAATATTTTTTAATATAAACCCAGATTTTGTAATATATAAACTATAATAAATAGATTAAGTTTTGTTGGTTTCTGAGAAAGTTTATAATGTTATAATTTTTTTAAAGTATTAATAGTATAGTTTTGAAAGTTTTTTTTTATGCCATAACCATTATCTGAAAATTTTAGCTTTTTAATAAAGCATGACTTTGTTAGTGTTTTTATATTTTTCAATTTTTATTTCTTTGCATAAAGAAGATTTCATATGTTAATTAGATAGGTTGCTTTAATCTTTTATATATGTTTTACTTTATTGGGCTCAAATAAATAGAGGTTAGATTAATAATTAAAAACAAACAGAGATTTTTGTGTTAAACTAAAGAAATAGAGAATTTTCAAACGCAATTTTATTGTTTTGAAATGCAAGGTTGGTTTTGGGGAACTTTTTTATTTAAAAAAATATAATATGTTTTTAGTGAAAGAAAATATTATCACTCTCTATAGATAGGAAATGAGTCTTTAGTCAAGCCTGAGTTGCTATTAAACCCGATAATCCAGATCCTGAGTTATTAAGACCTCCAAACAACTTTCCATCCTCGTTTACAGCACTTACGAGAGCAGTGTTAACTTTTTGCTAACTTGGTGTTTTTGTCTTAACACAGCCTACACACTGTATCGTATATTGTTCAGATGTAATAACGCCGACTGGAGCTGACACGGGAACATCCTCCGTACTGATATTCTCGCAGACAACGAATTGGAATATCATACGGAACGTGGACTCGGACTACACTCAACATAGCTTTACTCTATCTAACCACTCTCTTTTTTAATCTAAAACCCTATAAGTTTTCGCGTCCTTGTCAACTATAAAAACTTTTATTTATGTTTTATGATCACATTTTATTTTAATAAAAAATAAAATTGAAGAGAAACTAAATATTTGTTGTATTATTTATTAGTTTAATGGAGTAAAAAATGTTGGAGTCTGGAATAATAATCACACCATCGGCTACTCAACCAATATTTTTTTATAAATTAACATCTTAATTCAAAAAATGACTTAAAATCAAATCTATTGAACTATTTGATATCCAACAGTGAATCGACTTCCTGTTTTGAAAGCGTGTTTAGAGTATATACACATAAGGTTTATTACTGCCTTTCTAAACTGTCTCATCATCATGCGATTTGGAACAAAACAAAAATTAAAAGTATCACCAAAAGCTAAATCATTAGAACTCAAGAACTGTATTAACCCGCAACTACGAATAAACAGATTTAAATTAAAAAACATTCGGGGATCGGACCAAATACGAATTCAAATAAAATAATATCTAAACTTGTCTTTTGAACCAGGCTCCACCTATTGTTGGTCTAGTGTATAGATAATTAGTAAGCTTTTTCTATATTTATCTCAATAAATATTTTTTGAAAGTGAGTTTTTCCGTAACTTCTTTACTAAATTATGTGCTCTTAATACTAACTGATTCATCTAAAAAACACTGTCCAAACATTCAATAATTTTCTCTTTTAAAAACTGCATGTTCAATTCTCGAAATATTCAGTAATTTCACAAATTTAAATCAGTATCTTACCAAGACATTTGGTTCAAAATCGACTTTGATGCAGCTGATTCAAAGAACTACATGCACAAGACATATCATTAATCCAAATGAATAATCCACCTCCATTTAATCTTCTTTATTTAAAAAGTAATAAGACATTTTTATTTTGCTTTTATTTCTGTATAGCCAATATTGATAATTTTTTATTTTATGTTTCTATAGCTGTTTTAATCAATATAGCAGCCTACCAACTATATTTCATAGCTGGTAAAAGTAAGCATACATATTGAATCCATATGTACCACAGATGATTATAAAGGTTTGAAACTCCAAGTTAAATTTAATCTAATATGTAGTTTTGTGTGATCATAGCTAATATTTTATTTTTACAGGATATGTAGCATATGGTTTCAATGCATTTTGTTCTATATATAAAACATGTTGTTCCTTGCAGCAAACTACCTATAGAAATATCATTACTGATAATAATTTTACTGTTGCAGTTATAGCGTGGAGTGAGAGGAGCATGGTTACTGATGTACAACATTGTATATCTAACTTTAGCATAGTTTTCATTTTTCTTAAATAAATATTTTAGGAATGCGCACTGTTTTTCTTTTGGAAAAATATGTTACTTCGATAACTTGATATCAGTCGTTATAGATTGAGTTGTACTTGTGTCAGCTAAGAACTAATTTATTGTTTTTATTTTGTATTTTTATCAATATTTTTGTATGTATATTACAAACAATTTTTTTATTAAAAAAATCAATAATCAATATCAATTCCAACACAAACACATAAACAAATGAAAAATGGTAAAAAAAACTATAAAAAATATGTATCTTTTGACCTGAATTAGAAAATGTCTAACGTTGCTTTAAAAAGATTAAATATTATGTTAATAAAGTACTCCACACTGGAAACAATAGGAGTATATGAGAGTACGACCTGATATAATCCTTTAGATCAATAGCATACTCATTTTGATGTTTTTATATAATTTGTTGATATGAATACAAGGAGGGTACTACCGGAAAAGATATAATTTAGATAAGTGAATAGTAGGACTTTTATGGTAGGTAATTGTTTGAGTCCCAATTATCGGGGAGGTTATGGTCTCCATTTTGACATAATTTTATCGGATTTTTAAATTTATTGGTTTAAATCGGATCATAGTGTTTTATTTAAATTTTGGAACTAAACCACATCATTAATTTTTTATTAGGTTTTTTTAGTTATAATCCTCGTTTAATTTGATTTAAAGTTTGGTCCGTTTTTTGTCCAATCCGTTTAGTTTGAGTCGGTCTATTAAAAAACTATCTAGTTATAAGTTGATTTAAAGTTTTTACCGAAATAAATGATAAAATAGTTAAATTTTATAGGTTAATATTAATTTTTTTAAATTAATATAAAATAAAATAAAAAAGAATAATGTGCTCTTACATTTTACTGGATTTATCGGTACGATTTCGTTTTATTTTATAGTTTTAGCAATTTTATCGGTTTCATTCTAAACTATATATGTTTCATGTTGATTTTATCGGATTATGAGTTTTATTAGTTCGATTATATAACTTTGATCCTTCATTGATTTCAAATTTTAAACTGAAATCGTAAACCGGAATGTTAAAATTCGGTACGGTCGTCGATCCGCTTCACGGTTCTCATGAACCTCTAACTCACGATCTTAGTATTTACTTTTTAACTAGGAAAAAAGATCGATAAATCCACTACAAAAATGATATTAGATAATACTACTAATATTAAATTGAGGTATGAGGTAAAACTAGAATTTGTTAATAGTAGTTAGGGTGACAAACGGTTCAAATCGCGATCCGTCAGAACCATTTAAAAAAATTTGGCGGTTTAAAAATTTATGGCGTGTTGTAGTTCTGTCGGGTTACTGTTTACGTTGTTCTACCGGATTGCAGGTATAACGGACCAGTTTTGCAAGATTACTCACCAGAAGACCCATTTAGGTACCGTTTATCAAAATATTTTATAATATTATTTAAAATTAATTTGTAAGTGTTAATTGAGTCTAATTTCAATAATTGAGATATGTACAATATAAACGAGTTAATTATGCTATTTATTGTATTCTAATTTAAATACTATATCATTTTAATCGAAATTCTATAATAAAGGCAATTATATTCTAAAAATATAATGGTAATATGATTTTGATATGTTTGGTTATATTTATATATTTAAGATATTTTATTTAATATTATGTAGATATTAAATAAAATTTATACATTTAATTCTATTTTATTATAAATTTCAATATTATTGAAAATAATTTTACGATTATAAAATTAATAATTTGATTGTCTTAAACAAGATATCGTAAACAATATAATTGTAATATGATTTGTATATTGTTTTATTATATTTAGATATTTAAGATATTTTATTTAATATTAGGTACATATTAAATAATATATACCTATTAAGCATATAATTGTATTCTGATTTTAAATTATTAGGTAGTTCTTTAGATCTTTCAAGCTTGAAGTGTATATGTTTAGATGATTTAAATAGTTTACGGCTAGTTTTTCGAACTATTCAATATTTGAAGTATAAATTTAGAGTTTTTAAAATTATATAAATATATGCATAAACATAAATTTCCTTTGAATAACAAAATAAAAATTGAAATTGAAAGAGATTTAAATAACTTTCAATAAAAAAATAGAAGCAAAACGAACAATTCATTAATAATAAAAATCAAACAAGTAACATAGTTGTTCAAAAAATTCATTAATAAAAATTCAAAAATTCAAAACAAAATCCGAATTTTCACTCCGTGCCTCCGGAAAATTCGTCCGGATGCTCCGCAACAATAGTCCAGGGCATCCAGACAATTGTCCGGATGGCCCGGACAATTTTTTTTTCTTCGAATTTTTGAAATTGTTTTTAATGGGTCTCCCCTATAAATAGAGGAGACCCCAACTCCAAGCTCACGAACTCTCTAAATCCACTCTACATCTCTCTTAATCTCTCTACTTGTTCTAGATATTCTATAAAACTCGAATTTCTTATTTACATATTGTAGTTCTACTTTCGGAGTTGTTCGATTTTTTTCCGCAAATTGTTTCTATTTGATAAAAAAATACTTAAATAACGTTCGATAACATTATAATAGCTCAATTAAGAGCTTCGTATAATTTATCAAGTTATTTACTTGTTGTAGTTATTTAAATTAGTTCTTTTAATTCTAATTTTATTAGTTGTTATTAGTTGTTATTGTTTATTATTAGTTGTTATTAGTTGTTATTAGTTGGTATTAGTTGGTATTAGTCTAAGTTTAGTTTTTATTATTTGCGATATTAATTAGTTTCGATTAGTATATTTAAATGTTGTTTTAAGTTTTAAAATGCCTCTAAAACGTAGACTTACTAATGCTCATCCACCCGCTAATTTTCACTTGTTATGAATGATGTTTGTGATAGTTTTTTAGTATTTTGTATTTTAATTTGAAAACATTTGTACGACTCATGGCCCGCAAGCGTATAAACTGTGACGGCTAAATAAACAAAAAAAACTATTTACCTTTTATTATAATAACAACAATTGTATTATGAAATAATTATAAAATCTGATTTTGGTTTAAAAAATAATAACAAACACTTGTAATATTTATAACCAAATCACAATAGTAATCAAAATGTAATATTAAAATTATAAGCATACAATTTGTAATTTTTTAATATAATAAAATGTAATTTTGGTTTATAACATAATATCAACACTACTAATATTTAAAACCAAAACATAATAATAATATTCAAAATGTAATAATAACATAAGTAATATTAAAAAAATTTGGTTTATATAATAATTACAACACTTAAAATATTAATAACCAAAACAAATTAATACAAACCAAAATATAATAATAATAATTTTATAATCATATACATTATCTCAAAAAAATTTAAATATAACTTAAGATATGATTTTGGCTATAAAATAATTAAAACACTTGTAAAATGTAAACATGTCTGCCGGTTTGCAGTTCTGCCGGGTTACTGCTTATGCAGGATCAACGGTTAAACAGGTATGTCGGTTTGCAGTTATGGCGGGTTGCAATTCTAATAGGCCAAGTTCGCAGGTTACTCGTCGGGTTACTAACAGTTCTCCAGTTTTTACCTGCGGTTCCGAAACCGTTTCGCACCTCTAGTAGTAGTACATTCTAAGCTCCATACCAGTAGTGGATGATTAGAGAGATACTCCGGTCAGGGACGCTCCAAGACTCTGGCTTGGGTCTTCTTCTCCGGTGATAACATCGGTCTTCTCTAGTGACCTTGCCTGGTTCGATCTGGTCTTCTATCCTTTTGTCGGCTTCTTGTGGGTTTCTGTTTTTCTCCAGGGGTCTTCGATTGCCTCTTGAAATATTTCTCTGCTTTTTGGCCCCCAGTTTTCTTTCCGGTGATATATTCCAGCCTCGTCGACAATGATTGAAACGCTAAATCTTGAAGACTTTCCTCCTCTTCTTCCCGAAAAAAACCAAATTCAGCCTAAGATCTTTTGTTGATGTCATAAAACCCAAATCAGAGAAAAAATAAACGGTTCCGGAGTTTTGTTGGCGAATCCAGGAGAGGCATTTTGGTCAAAGATGAGAACAGCGACATCATCCTTGGAGCTGGTAGATTATTTGGCAAGCTGAATCCTTTCTTAGCTGACTGTAAAGCCCTAATTGACGGCCTCCTCATTTGCAAGCGAAACCAGTAGCAAAACGTCGACATAGAATCCGACTGCTTGACCCTCATCAACGTCCTTACCACTGGCATTGCTGCTCCTCTCCTTCAATCGATCATTGTTATTTGTCGAAGCCTAATCCACCCTTCTATGTCCCTTAGACACATCTCCAGAACGCAGAATCACGCTGCTGACTGGATTGCTAAGTGGATTTTGAACAACAAGCAGGACTGTGATTTCAAGGGCGTCAATGCACCAAACCCTCTCATGGCTATCGTAACGCTCGAAAGCCTTGGAGTTGGATACATGGACCTTGGTTAGTCTGGTTCTTTGTTGAAGCTGCTCTTGAGGCTTTTGTCTTTTGTCTGAGGAAGAAAATCAACATGTCGTAGATTTAGGGTTATCCAATTGGAGATTTTTTAGATTTATGTTTTATTAAGAATCAGTCCTTGTAGATATGCAATGTTCTCAATTCAAGACGTGCTTCTGTAAAACTTTCAATTAAGTAATATACGTTTTATTACTTAAAAAATCCACTACAAAAATATTTAATTAAGAACAAAAACATAAAATTTAACAAATTTATACGGATAAACATAAATAGAAAATTGTATCCATTCAAATATCCAGTCTTAAAATTGAACTACATAGAATATTAAAAACATATCGCAGTGAATTTTATTAATGAGAAACGGGCCCAAAGTAAGAGACTTACAAATGATATTCTAAAACGAAAGTCTATCAGTTTAACATATTGGCATAAAATCGAACAAAAATAAAAGCAGCAAATTTAAAATTCCAGTTCCTTCCATAAAGAGACCAGCCGAAATAAATGAGGAATTATGAGACCTTCACGCCTTAGCCTAGAAAACTCTACAGAACGACTTTTCATTCTCTTAATAAAAAAAGGATAAAATTCATTTGGATGATTCGTATCTCTGTTTTTCGGAAAAAACAGACCATTAATCTTGAAGAACCCGATGCCCAGGAATTCCAGACTTAACTGAAAACCCTTCTTCTCTATCTTCAAATCAGACTCCAGCAAGTGAATGGTAATCTTCAGCTTTCCTTGCATTAGGAACATCTTCTTCTTAGCGTGAACTTGAAATTAGTGAAATACAAGAAAGAGCCTGCTAACAGAGCAAAGAAAAATGGTGAGAGATTAATCAGGATTTCAATTAATGTAACCCAACCCCAAGTTTTCTAACAGTTGAATGGCTAAGATCTGGTTCGGGGATTAGAACTGAGTAAAGTTAAGCTTTTCTTTACATCTCAGAGTCTATTTTGTAAGTCAGTCGACTGCTTGATTTTGGACTTTTGAGTTATGTTTGATGGTCACTGATGAAACGATTAGATTTCTGCAAATTAAAAGAAGAAGGTTTAGGGACCATGGCGATATTACTTCAGCTAAAAGCTTAATGAACATTAAATAATCAGATTCTATATCAACGTTAAAATCCACTTGTTTTTCTTGAAGATTATAAGACCTTCTAGTAGAGCTCTCGATTTATCAGTCAGAGGAGATACTTTGCCAAAAGTGTTAGCAACACCCTATATGATTTCACGATGACTATTTCTGAAAACAATTCCTCCGCTGGTCTCACCGTTTTTAAGGAAAGAAACATCAATATTCATCTTCATTTTTCCTTCAACAGGAGCATTCCATTTTTAGGTACAAAGGCTTTTCTTTTCTCGTTCTAATTGATAGACAACCAATAATGTAACCGACATTTGTGATATTAGACCAATGTTTCCTAAATAAAATGTTAGACCTATCTAATCCAACAATAATTTGGTTAATAACATTGATAAAAGTGTAAGAAGAGTTATAAATTCCTTTAAACTTAGACTTATTGTGATTTTTCCATATGACCCAATAGATAGTACATGGAATAACATGAGTAATATGAATTTTATTTCTAGAGAACCATAATCAGTTTCTAATAACATGAGTTAAAAACATGAATCTATCAACCTTGATATTGAACAAGTCACCAAAATGTTTCAAGATTTTCCATGAGTAACTGCAGTTGGCAAACAGATGATTAGTGTCTTCACAATTATTGCAAAACTGGCATTTAGCTGCTAGGTTGAAATGCTTTTTTTGCAAAATAGAGTCAATAGGAATGTAATTCTTAATGAGTTTCCATAATATGAACAAAACTTTTCCTGGGAGTTATGGCATAACTCATTTTCTTGAATAAGCTAGATTGATTGTAGTGATGTCTAATGTTATTCCAAGTTTGCTTAGTATTGAAGTTAAGGTCATAGGAAATCTTCGATATTATAGTGTCCTCCTTGCTTGTATTGATGTTGAATTCCTTAATCTGATTGATTCTATTAGTAGATAGAACTTCATCCATAAAACTAATATCCCATGAATTATTCTTCCAGGAAGATTTGACTTTAGCCTCCAGGAACCAACTATTGTTACCATTGCTATTATGGACTATGAGAGGAGGCTGATTGTGCTAATCATCAATCCAAAAGTGCATTTCTCCTCTTCCAAGAAGCCATCTGATATTGATTTCAGTTATATCTTTAATTCCTGAAAGTCTTTTCGAGGTTTAAAAACCAAACTTATTATAATTAGCTTTTAGAGGATGCTTGTTATTACTATAGATACTAAGCATAATATGAGCCCAAAGACTTTATTTTTTTCGAAAAAGAAACTAGAGCTTTTGAGAGTAGGTGTTCTGAATATCAGAAAAGTTTCTCATATTTAGACCTCCTTCCTCAAAAGGTCTGTAGAGAGTTGCCCATATAGTCCAATGTATACTCTTTTTCAGTAGGTTTTTCTCTCTATAAAAACTTATTGAATGTTATCTGAAGTCTTTTGATTATGCAGTTAGAAATTAAACTATTTTTTGCATCCAGTAACACAGAATATGAATAAGAACAAAGAAAATTAGAGTAAGCCTGCCAGGATTGTTCTAAAGTCTATTTAGCATTAACTTTGTCCAAGATTGTTCTAAATTTGCTTGATTTGTTGTTTTTGCTTAAAGTTATTCCCACATAGTTAGTAGGAAGATTATCACTGCGAAACTTGTTTGACATTCAAGGTTAGCAATTTTGCTTTGTTGTAATCTTGTTGAAATAATAATTTTAGTTTTCTCTTTGTTTTTTTTTACCAGATAGTTCTTGATAGCGAGCCATGAATCTTCTTAACTTGCCAATAGAAGATTGCAAACTATTAGCGAAGATCAGTATGTCATCAGCAAAGGCTAAGCAAGGGACCAGGTAATCTGTTCTAGTTGTATATTGCGTTTTTTTAGAACGGAATAATTTATATAATCTCCTAGTTAGAACTTCTTCCCCAGTTTTGAAGAGGCTTGGGGACAAGGGATCACTTTTTCTAATGCCTCTCTTTGGTTTGAAATAGCCAATGACATCCCTTGGGCATAAATATATTAACATCCATGATCAGCTTGTTAATTAAGTTTACGAAATCAATTGGAAAAGCCAAAGGTAAGAAGGACTTTAGTTATAAATGAATGGGACATTCTGTCAAATGCTTTTGACATGTCCGATTGAATCATTATATTTTCAGATTTTGGCTTTCTATTTAGATCATAAATTGATTATTTCGATATTAAGATATTCTCATGGATAGACCTTTCTTTTACAAATTCTCCCTGAGTATTAGAGATGGTGTTAGGGAGAATTCTAGATAGTCTAGAATTAATTAGTTTGGAAAAGATTATATTTATCATATAACATATTCTTATACGTCTGTAGTTATTCCAGTAAGAATGATTTATAGACTCTGGAATTAAGCAAAGACCAGTGACGAAGATATCATTTGGAATGCTCTGACCTTGGAGGTAAGCATTGATAATCATCCATCACACTTTATAAAAGTAAATATTGTACCCATCAATCCCAACTGCACTGGAAGGGTTCATCTCATTGACAATGTTCCAAATCTCATCTTCATTAGTAGGCTTCATTAAATAGTCATTTTCCTCATTGGTGAACAGATTAGGAATGTTGTCAAATATTCTATCATTCATCTTATCCAGCTCATCTTCAGTGTTGTTGTAAGGATAGCTTGTGATGATGTTCTTAAAATAACTTTCAGCAGACTTTCCAATAGCTTCAAAGTCAATGATCCATTTGTTGCCTTATTTAATGTTTTTAATCGTATTTCTCCTTCTTCACTTAGAGGCCAAATAGTGATAAACATTTGTGTTACAGTCTCTATCTTTTAACCAATTATTGTAACATTTTTGTCTCTAGAAATCTTCTTTTATCCTTAATGCTGGAAGGTGAAGGTTGTTAGCTTTGTCAAGAGCAGCTTTGGTGTCAGATTTATTAGTTGTATAATGCATTGTCTCTATCTTCTTAAAATTCTCTTCAATGTATTTAACTTTGTGAAAAACATTACCAAAGTGATTGATGTTCCACTTCTTTAAGCATTTCTTGAGCCTTCTCAACTTATACCAGAAAACTTGGTTAGGATACCCCTTCATCTTAAGACTCTAATTCTGTTCAATTAGACCTATTTGGATGTCTTCACTAGGCCGAAATTTTTATAGACATTCAAAGAGAGATTAGACCTATTTAGAGTAAGAATGATTTATAGACATCATTGAATTCCAAAGTTATATGTCTATAATTCTGTTCAATTAGACCTATTTATTCTTAAAAGTTATATGTTAAGTATTTATACTCTCTAATTTTGCTTTGATAAAGTTATTGGGAGTAAATTCGTATTTATTATTCAAGATTTAGTTTTATGTATTTAAACCCATCTAATTCTATTTTAAGAGATTCAAATAGAACTATTTCGTAATTATCATCCAAAAGTTAGTTTTTTAGTCTTTAAAATCATTAAATTCTCTTTTAAGAAAGTTAAAGAAAATTATTTCATTTTTATTACTAGTCTTTCTTTTCATGGCCATAAATAAATCGTGAGAGTCTTTATAGTTTTCAAATTCAATGAAGTTATAAAATATCAATAAGAAAATCGAGTTTCTACTCTAAATATTTGCGTGTGATTAAAATTCCCTCTAAAGTATTCTTGTGAGAAACAAGTGTAGTTCTGCTTATCAAAGGTTTTTCATCTCTTTTGTGGTGCAACTTGATCTATAATCTATCTATCATCGCCTCCAATTTGATTTTATTTGTGAGTGTATTAACAGTAATGAGTCAAACCAATACCCCATCTAGCGCTACATGCATTATCTGAATTTATTCAATTTATATGAAAAACAACTTTTATAGTCAAACTATTATTGTGCCTACATCATGTGGTATCAAAGCCGAAAGGTTTGTTATCAAGATTGTATCATCCTTTCATACAACCCACTACAATAGTAAAAAATAATGTCGAGACTCTCGTTCAATTGATAACTACTATTCATATACCAAATGTGATTACAAGCTGAAATGGTAAACAAAATTTAAGAATGTATTGGGAAAATTGAGCCCCCTTGTGAGATTTAGATCCATCAGAAACTTGAGCATCTATAACAGCAACAACAACATGTTGAAATAGAAAATGAAGATAATAATATGCTTAATTTGGAATATGACCCTCTAGATCATTTCTTTCATCAAAATTAGATAATAGATTCTCTTAGGAGAAAAATAGCAAGAGAGAAACGACCAACCAGACCTAGAAATACAGATGTAAAGATAAAAAATTATGTATTCGTTAGTAAATCGACTATGAATGCCTACATAGATTATGAAATACGTATTGAGTTTATATTTATTATTATGGATATAGTGAGAAAAAGAAGCTTATCGTAGTTGCTGCATAAATTTGAAAGAGTGATCTTATTTGGTAAAACAACAAAGTAGCATAAAGAATAAGGTAACGGTACAGACCTATAAATAGTTTGGAATACATTAAGTTTCTTCTGAGGCGAAGGTATGTATCTGATCTTACCATTATGACCTCTTAAAATGTTTTAGAAAACTGTCACAAAGAAGCAGAACAGTTGAGGATTATTTTGGTGAGTTTGAAAATATTAAATTCATTAAACTAGAAGAGTCTAAGGAAGCATTAATAGCCCAATTTGTTTTTGTTTTACAAGAAAGATGAAAATGTAACACTATATTAAGTTTTATGAAGTATTCCATATTTTTGTCCAGATTGAGCAGCAACTCAAGCGCAAAAATACCCCTTTGAATTGGACTAGAACAATACAAACATACACTTAAAACAATAAAAACCCTTGGATATTGTAAAATTAATAAAGACTAATGTAAAAAATAAAGGAAAACACTTAAAGTCCTAAATATAACAAAAAAAAATATACTCCAACCATAGCTCATGAAGTTAAGTGTTTTAAATATTAGGGACGTAGACATTACGCTAGAGAGTGGCTGAAATAATTTATCATGTTTATCACTCCAATCGGAGAATATGAGTCACGCGATGAAGGTGAAGATTAGAAATCAGGTAATGAAGAGAAATCTAAGAATCCAGATGTTCGTGATTTATTGGTGACAAGAAGAGTCCTAAGTGTAATGATCCAACCATAATAAATTATCCAAAAGGAGAACATCGTTTACACCATACGCATTATCAACAAAACGGTAGTAATATGATCATAGATGGAGATTCTTGTAATAATGTAGATATCGAGTTTATAGGGACAAATTGGGTCTTGCAAAGACTAAACATCCAAGTCCTTACAAGTTATGATGGCTCATTGATCAAGTTGAATTATGCATCAAGGAGCACTTTATTATTCCATTCAGCATATGAAAATATTAGGATGAAGTTATGTGTGATGTTGTGATGTTGTGACTATGCAAGTTGGACACATACTACTTAGCCGACCTTAGCAGTTTGACCATTAAGTATCTCACAATGATGCAAAAACATGTAATCATTTATGCATAATAAGAAAAATATCAACTTACCACCTCTTAGACCATCTGAAGTTCATGAAATACAAACATGAATATCTAAGGACGTCTAGGTAAGTAAATCGAGTATATATTTATCTTCTAATGTTGTTTGCAAGTCCATGAATACTGAAAGTACATCTTATTGATCTTTTTCAAGGATTTCTTAAATTTAAGAGTTAACATGTTGTAATTACTAAATAATGTGAAAAATATTTTGAAAAAGTATCAGATATTTTTAAGAAGAGATACCCCATATTTTACATTCTCTTCGAGCGGCGAACATCAAATTGATTTTGTCTATGGTTCTACATTACAAAGAAGCTAGCCTACTACATGAACCCAAAATAAACTAAACAGTTGGAGAAACAACTTCAATAATTTATGGCTAAGGAATACATCAAAGAAAGTCTTAGCCCATGCGTTGTACCAGTTCTATTGGTACTTAAGAAAGATGTCAGTTGGAGAATGTGTGTAGATTATCGGGCCATTAACAATATCACCATCAAATATCGATATTCAATTCCAATTCCAAGACTTGATGATATGTTAGATGAAATAAGTGTTGCCACTATATTCTCTATGAATTATGTAAAGAGTGGTTATCACCGAGTTATAATGTGAGAATGGGATGAATGGAAGAACCCCTTCAAAACTAAGCAAGGATTATATGAATGTTAGTTATGTTATATGGGCTTAATAATGCTACACGTACATTTATAAGGTTGTTGAATCAATTTCTAGAAGTATATATCTGTAAGTTGTTTTTGGTATACTTTGATGGCATATTGATTTATAATAAGAGCTTGGGAGATCATCTACGACACATTAAGTTGGTTTTGAAAAATCTACGACCAGTTTTGGTTCTTTATGATTTAAAAAAAAAATTAAAGTAGAGGGTGATGCTTCGGGTCTGGGAATTGGATGTGTATTGAATCATGTTGGATATCCCATATCATATTTTAGTAAGAAATTCAGTGGAACAACACTCAACTATCCAACCTACGATAATGAACTTTATGTATGAGTGAGATTATTGAAAATATGATAATATTATTTATTGTCTAAAGAGTTTGTTATTCATACGTATAATGAGACTCTTAAGATTTTGAGAGGTCATAGAAAACTCAAAATAAGGCATGGTAAGTGGATGTGTTTCACTGAAATATTATCATACGTCATCAAATATATAAAAAAGGAAAAAAAGAACATTGTAGCAAACGTGTTATGAAGGAAACATGTGTTAATCTCTACAATGGAGGTAAAGTTTCTAATATTTGAACACATAAAAGGGTCGTATGAAGATGATCCAGATTTTGGACATATTTATAAAAGTATTCTGAAAGGATATTTGTCTTTATCAACTAACATGTTGAGTTCCTATTTAGAGATAAACATTTGTGTATTGCACAAGGTCCTATGTACGATATCATCTCAAGAGAAGCACATAGAATAGATCTTATTGATCACGTTAGAAGAGATAAAACCTTAGATATTATTGGTGAGCATTTATTGTTTCCTCACTTGAAGAAAGACGTGGAGAAGTTCTACAACCATTGTATTATTTGTCTAAAAGAAAAATCTAGATCTTATCCTCATGGTATTTATCTATCATTTCAAATTTATACTAAAACATGGGTGGATATATCTATGGATTTCGTGTTGGAACTTCCAAAAATATAACATAAAGATTCCATCTTGGTTGTGGTGGGCATATTCTCAAAGATGTTATATTCTATAGCAAGTCTTAAGGTGAATGATATTTCTCAAACAACACACGTGTTCTTCAAATAAGTTGTGAGTTTACATGGAATGCTACAGACTATTATCTCATATTGAGGTACCAAATTTGACATCCATTTTTTGGTAAATTCTTTGGAAAAAGATGGGGATTAAACTTCTATTTTCAAAAACTTTTCATCCACAAATAGGTGGACAAACTGAAGTAATAAACCGTACATTATCTACTTTCCTTGTATCCATTATGGGTAAAAAATTGAGAAGTTGGTTGGGATGTTTACAATTAATTTATTTTATGTATAACCATGCTATCTACTTTGTTCTTAAGTTGTCTCATTTTGAAGTTGTGTATGGATTTAAGCCTATAAACGGTTAGGTTTATCCCCTCTACCACCATCATACTATTCAAGCTAATATGGACTAAAAAAACGCTGAACTTGTCAAGAAAATGAACTAGAACGCTACAGAGAACCTAAAAATGAAACGGAGCAGTATAAGCGTCAAAAGATAAAGAACACAAAAAGTTAACCTTTGAACCAAGAGAATGAGTCTGGATATGAATGAGACTAAAATTCCTATAGAAACAAACTTCTAAGCTTATACCTCGTGGAGATGGTCCACTCAAAGTTTCGGAGAGAATAAATGATCAAAGATCTACTTGATATCATCAAAGTACCAGTTGTTGAAATTGATCCTATAACATAGTCAAAATAAAGGAAACTTCTTTGATATATCAATAAGGTTGTGTAGAATCTTATATGCCAAATTACATATGTAACAACTTATAGTTTAGCTACTCCAAAACAAAATCCTTTAATTAGAGTAAACAATATGAGAATATTATTTCAGTTCGCAACAACAGCAATGCAAGATGACACTTCTAAGTGTTAAACAATAAGAGTAAATTCGTAATTGTTATCCAATAGTTAGTTTTAAAGTATTTACACTCATTTAATTTTGTTTTAACAGAGGCAAAAAGATTTATTTCGTAGTCTGAAAATGATTTAATTCTCTTTTAAGATAGTCAAAGAAAATTATTTCATTTATCTTAGTGGTCTTTTTTTATATGACTATAAATAAATCCCTAACGTCTTTAAAAATTTCAGATTCAATCAATTGATAAAATATCAATAAAAATGAGTTTCTACTCTAAATATTTAGCATGAGATATCTATCTCTACATTATTCTTTTGAGAAGCAATTTTAGTTCTACTAATCAAATAATTTTCATATTTTTTGTGGTGCAACATGATCAATAATTTATCTATCATCAGCTTCCATCTGATTTCATATGTGAGTGTTCTCCAAATGTAAACGAGTCAAACCAACACTTTATCTACCACTACACGCATTATCTGAATTTCTTCAATTTTTACGAACAAAATCTTTATAACCAACCCACTTTCGTGTCTACATCAATCTTCAATCAGGTATTCCCTTCACTTCAACACAGAGAGAATATGTTGGAGTTGAAAAAATATATATTGGGTGAATAAATTTTTTTATATTAAATATAAGTAAACAATAATTGAAAGAGGTACCAACAAATAATAGGCATTACTCTATATTCTTGTGTTCCATAAGAGCAACAACAAAAGTTATAGAAAATGTATCACCAACTTCAGTTGTAACAAGGATTTTTGCCTCTGATGTAATGGGTTTCTCCCATTCGATTAATAAATGTGAACCTTTTCCCCTAGTTTTACTAGGACTTGTTTTACATTATGAACAATAGCAATTTCATATTATCTTCTATAATATTGATGTATTATTCGAGTTGATATTTATATGTTGGTGCATTGGTTTTAATTTTAAAATGGATAACAAGAGAAGTTGTAAATTAATATGGCATATCACAATTAAAAATAAAAGGTGATTAAGAGCATGGATATTAAAGGTATTATCATCTACTGATAGTTTAGGACCAATGTTAAATTTTCATTGTGAACATATCAAACTTTTCCAAATATATCTAACAGCAGTGGCTAGAATAAAGTATGATTAACTCATTAGATAGAATGAAGTACATTTGATTAACGAATAATACAATTGGTGAGGATTATTTTTAGTTGAGGGTAATTTTGTCAAGTGTTTTGGAAAATTTAGGGAGTATTAAATGTTTGAGTGTTGAGTAGTGAGATATTTGAGCTGTATGGTTGTATTAAATGTTCATTACCCTCATTAATGAAAGTGGTTGGGGTATTTATACCCTTAATTATGGACCCATGGGCTTTCGGGTCAAATTCTGAAACCGGGTCGAGTTTAAAGATCGATTTATTTATTAAATTGATTAGCATATAGCTTAGTCATAAGTGGTTTAAGATTTCTTTACTTTTGTCCTGTTCGGATAATTCAATGGGATATTTATGTCCAAATTACCCTTGTCTGGTTAGTTCAGTGAGCAGTGTCAGAAATTTCCGGACTCATCAACAATGGTTTGGAAAATGCATGTTATTTTTAAAACAAGAGGACTCGCTATTTTATAGCACTTAGTTACAGATTGGATGATTTGTTTAATACTATTAGTTGGCATTCCTGTTAAACGACATAATTCATTTTCTTTGGACTCAAATGTTCATTGAATTTAACAGATCTTATGGGACACGTAACATTGATAATGATTGGAGATGGGTATAAATTCTTGTGCAACTGGTCATTTATGCGAGAGAAACATTTGTGATATTTGAGAGAGATATCACCAGCACTCCTTACCACCTGGAGATATAACAACACCAAACCACACATACAGCACTCCTTACCACCTGGAGATATAACAACACCAAACCACACATAGCGATTACATATAGAACGTAGGTAACAAAGTAATAACACAACATAGAGAACGCTAAACAATATAGCAACATAAAAATGGATGTCAACATAACATCTAATGAAATAAAAACACCAGCAAAGATGACTATAATCTAATTTACTATTAACGTATTCAATCTAGTGATGTTAATCTATTTAGTTTTACAAGAAAAATTGAAAGTATCATTCACGTATCATGTTCTTGTGAAACCTATGTTGACTCCGCAATATATACAGACTGTAAACTGAGAGCATCGTTCATGTCTTTGTGATCATTCTAGGATATATTTTAAAAACCAAAATGCCATATGTTTGTAGATTTACAGTTTATCGACTATTATATATATTTGTAGATCTACAGTTTATAAATTGTTAGACATATTTTTAAATTTACATTTTATCATCTAATACCCATGTTTGTTGATTTGTAATTTATCATTATAAAACATGTTTGTAGATTTACAGTTTATCGACTAGTACACATATTTGTAGGTATATGTGGCTTTAACGTCACTTTGAGATCTCCATTTTAAATACTTGGTACTTACTGGTGCTGGAGGATTTTAAGAAGAATCTAAATAGATATCATGAAGAATCAATTAAGAGCAATCAAACCATATGAAAAATAACATATAAAATATATATTATATAAGTTAAATGTGTCATTAGTATTGTGTTTGAAATCTAATTTTTGTGGCATGATAGATTTTCAATAGATGTGGCAGGACAATGTTTCTAACAGATTTTTATGGCAGTGACGGGAACGTTTTCCCTATACTAGTGGCATGACAAGTTTTCTGTAATGGTGGTAGGATTGGTTTAAGTAAAAAATTTGTGGTAAAACATATTTATGTGGCATGCCATATTTTGGCTGGACATATTTTATATATAAACTTAACTAATCGTACCATATAACCTAATCATATAGTACTATTTTGCAATGATTTAGATAGCTTCAATTATTTTTAGAATACTGAAATTCTAAATTATTAAAATTCTATTTTGTATAAACTTAACTAATTCTATCCTATGGCGATTCAATGATACTCAATCTATGCTTATAAAATCAATTTTTTTGAACCAATGAGCATAAAAATTTGGTTAAGACATACAAATACGTGCTAAATTGTTGGGGTTTCTCCAAACCATTAAACAACCAAACAATTCTTATTGAAATATAACCTATAAATTATTATTATATAAGAATTTGTAACGACAAAAATAGTACACACAATAATATTCACAGTGTTGAAAATCTGTTGTGAATATAATATTCCCGTCAAAACTTGTCTATCAATATAATCAAAGTAAACTAGTAAAAAAAATTAAAATACTGTTCAAATTAAATATTAGAGAATAATATCATGTAATTTTTCATTAGATTATAGTTGATCATTAAATTGATTTAGGTGGAAGAAACTAGAAAACATATCTCTCAACGAAATAAGAGGAGATAGAACCAGCATGAGCATGAGCTACTTTTCCAAGCTTCACCCCTACACCATAAGTTGCCAGCAGTAAAAATCGAAAGTAAAACAACTACCAATGAAAAATGATTTTATTTCTCCAAAGTACAAAGCAATAATATGTAATAAAAAAAAAAAGCCTCTAAAAAAATCTTATACCAAGCTCTCTTCTTAATAAGAGTCAACTCAATCCCCAACAACAGCAGTCTCATTGATACAAACATAACCTCCTATTAAAAAAATAAAGCAGATAATAGAAATTCTCTCAATATTCTGATAAGCTTCAATGTTAGAATTCGTGGGCGGGCACGAATTTTCCCTTGGGTGTACTTCTAAAAGACTTCTGCTAATTAAGGTGAGTTCACATTTATGTACAGTCTATTAGTTTCAAAGTTAGCAATGCGGAATTGGAGTTCCTCTATGGGATGAAGTTTATACTTCACATTCAAAATGAGTCTCGATTAGTTTGTTGATCTGTGGGCTAGGGAACCTCCTCATAAGAGGAGAGTTAGTAAGGTCAGACATCTTCATAACTCCACCAACAAATTTATTAATATTTCTACATTTTTCAATGGTGCCACTGTCCATCCACACAAGAGATTAATTGATCAAGATATTATCGTCAAGTTGATGAACCTTTTTTATTATCTAATGATTTCAATTTTTCACTACTTCTAATCTTCCAACAAACGATTTTTCAAAATCTAAACTTGATTTCCCAAGTCTATCACGATTAAGTTCAAATGTTTCACCCACATCAATTATTCAATTAACTACCTATATTAACTATGTACCTTGCCTCATTCAGTTTCTTCTTAACCTATTCTAAAGCATTTAAACACATTGTTGTTTGTCCCATCCATTTTTTATTACTACCAATCGAACTGGAAAAACATACAAGTATATAAATAAAACCCTAAATAGCAGATCGAGAAAGCTATACAAATTTATTTATTTATTGCACTGAAGACGCCATATTGGTTTCGGTTTCTTCGATTTTGGTCTTTAAGGTTTTTGAGAGATGAGTCATATCTGTCTCCAAATGGGTTAATCATTAGTCAGCAATTGATATCTTTTTCAAGAGGAGATAAAAAAATATTATTGATATTTCGTATCCAAAATAAATAAATGGTTAATATCTTATTTTATATACTTTAGTAGTCAAATTTTATATTTTAAATATAAATTTTATATAGATATGTGTTGTATTTTTTAACATTAAAGTCTCCTTGCTAATATATACATATGTACACTCATAGCTTTGTGGGTATCAATTTCTTATTCAATGTGACAAAACCAAACCCTTTAGGTTTTTGGGTTTCTAGGTCTTTAACTAATCTAGCTCAGGTAACAGTTTTGTATTAAGAGAATAAGCTTTGCAAGAAATTTATATGTGGTGATTGAAGACAATTGGTCTTTTCACTACAAATTCCTTACCCATTTATGCTTTTCCACCAGCCTTTGATTTAATCTTACCCATCATTTGATTAAGCGTGGAATCATTATACCGGTCATTCTCTTGAAGAACATTCTCAGCTTTGAATCTTTGGGTTCCATCAGGTTTTTCTATGGTTATAGAGAGAGAAAGATTCGTGGGATATTTGGGGCTTCAAAGAGTCCAACCAGTGCAGGTGGTGAAAGATGAACGAGGTTATTTAGTTTAGATGATGGAGACTGGTCAACAGTGGGTGAGGTTGATCTTGCTAGCTGCCTAACGAAATGACTCTGAGGAATTTCTATGGTTCTATCTTCATTGAATTCCTTCTATCTGAAATCCATACGTAACAGATTTTATATTTTGTTTTTAGTTTGATTGTAGTGTTTTTTTACTATATCTTCATTAATTTTTAATTTCTAACGCTTTGGGTTGATAAAACAGATTCACTCTGATGGAGCTTTGTTGGAAGAGGTAACGACAGTTTGGGAGTTGTTCAATCAACAAAATATTTTTAGATTATGAGATGTTAAGTCTTTTCTAATCTATTTTTTTGTTTTAACATAATTTCACTTTTGTTGACATCAAGCGCTTTCCTATAAGATCTCCATGTTATCCTCTAAGGCTTTAGAAAATGCTCCTGAAAAAATAGATTTCTAGAAGAATAGAGGAAGTCAAGTAAGATTACATGCTTATAAGAAATGTAAGTTACAGTGAATTAAATTATTGATAGTTATTATTGTATGCTTTGTAGAGGAAGTCAAGTAAGATTACATGCTTATAAGAAATGTAAGTTACAATGAATTAAATTATTGATAGTTATTATTATATGCTTTGTAACGTTATGAAATGATTCATTTAATTGTGATTATTTGTGATAAGTATATGATACTTTAACCTTAGAAAAAAATTGAAACTAGTTTATCCACTAGACCTTTGAGTGAACTTTCAGTTTAAATGACTCAAAAGATAACATTATTGTATTAGTCTTCAAGCCTTAAGTATCAAACTTCTAAACTTTCCACTAATCTAATGACCCTTAGCTAAGCAAGATTTTACTCCCTATAAATGTGGATTCATACTATGAGCAATAAGCTTTAGCATGAAGCACTGATATGTGCCAAATACCATGGAGTTTCAGATGTATGAACTGGTCATGGTTGGAAATAATATCCATTATAACATCATTTTTCCACATGATCAAGAATTTATTATTTGTATTGTCAGTACCAGTTTTAAAAACCAATCATCCTTGTAACCTTCTCTAACTTGTCCACTGAAATATATTATTGAAGTGCAATGAAGTCTACATTTCCATCCTTGAAAATTGATTTGATTCTTCTTTTTATTCATTTATTTCCTATATCTCTAGTTGTTGGGAATATGTGTGTTCGGTCCACATATTCCTCCGTATATAAGTAAGAACACAATTGATCTCAACACTATCTACTCCAATCAAGTACCACCGCTTAATGAGTCATGGATGCTCCGAACTAGGATGTATTTCGTAGATCATTCACCTTGAGCATGACTACTGGTTCATCATGTTCGACCTCCGAGAATATTACCACCATCGCGTTCTGTCTGGGTCTGGCGCTCTGATACCACGTGTTGAGAATATGCGTGTTCGGTCCACATATTCCTCCGTATATAAGTAAGAACACAATCGATCTCAACACTAGTATGATATTGTCCGCTTTGGCACTCGAAGGCCCTCATGGCTTTGCATTTGGTCCACTACCAAAAGGCCTCATACTAGTTGAGATATGTTTTTTACTTATATACCACTAATCCTTCCCATGTCTAACCGATGTGGGATGTGGGACTTTGGTCGCCACCCTAACACTAGTATTCCAGTTTAGAATTGTGATTGTCATTTAAAGGATGCATTGTAGGGTCAAGCTGTCTCTTTAAAGTGTAAACCCTTAGAACTAAGAAGTCTTTTTTATCTTAGGCATCTTAATCTTCTTACGAAGCACCTTCTTAGTGTGTATCCTTTCAAATATTTTACATGGACTAGGGATATAGGTAAACTTCTTGTCATTATTGGTTTAGGACAGTCAAAATCTATTATTAGGTTATCAAACTCAGTATTTGACGTAAATATATTTACTAATTTATGGATTGTAAAGCTTCAATAATCTTTTTATTTTTTCCTCTAAATTGGTTGTTTTATATTCTTGAATTATTTGGTTGTTGTCAAGACTTCCAAATGTAAAATTCCTAACTTTGGATTCTCTTTGTTACTATAGTCTGGAAAAAGAGAATATGGTGATGGTTTTTAGATTGTAATTCTTCCTTTGATGTAGGTCTTGTTAGAGTCTTCTGAGCCTTTTGATTTCTATTATTTCTTAGTTATCATTGGTTGAGTGTTAACTAATCCTTTCATTTACTTGCCATTTATTACATTGGATTTGACTTCAGGAAAAATGTTTTATTTTGAGTAAAAAGGATCTTATTGAGGTCTGCTATAAGATAAGGATGTAACTAGTTATTTATTACCAATTTTCCATCTATCTTTGACAATGATTTCTTACTGTCTAATGATTTGTTACCAATATGTTGGTAATCTAAAGAATACGAAGGCATATCACCATAAATAATTTATTTCCATAAACCATCATTTGTTTCAAATCCAGTATAGACCTTATGAATAAGAGTTTTGGAGACATCCAGTTTTATCCAGGCTTTGCAGTAATTACACTTGGCTATGTTCTTAAAGAAGACTTAGGTAAAAAAAAGAATACCTAATGACTTAGCTATGATATAATGGATGTCCTTGTTGAATGCACTCTAGTAAGGTTGGAAAAGTAACCCAAATAGAAATTATGGAAGATTCAATTATCAGGTTGAAATCATGAGTCCATTTTGGAAGCCTCAGAGAATGTTGACCTATGGTTCAGACATTCCATTTCCATAGTTTCCTAAGATCCTCTAGTTGATCTAATTCTATTCGAACATGTCTAGGGTCCAAGGTTGATAAATTATATGCACCCAAAAAACGAAAAGTTTTCAAAAATTTCTAGATTACATTCAGATATGCTATGATAAAATAATATTTAGCGATAAGAGTAAATTTAAAAGTAGATAAGAGATTTTCCTTATCTTGATGAGTGAATTGTATTGTTTTGGGGTCTTTTTTTTGTCTGAACATTAGCATGACTAATTTCTTTTGGGCTGGATCTTATAAAATCTGCGTAAGATTTGTCATTGTTGTTTCTTTGTAGAGACTGAGAGTTTTGATGTTTCAATGAAGCTTTTTCATAGTTTGTATTGTATCTTAGTCTTTAATTTTATCCACTCCACAATATTGCTGATTCTCTTTTTGATTTTGTAGTGATGGACAATTTTCTATAAAATATGGTTTTTTGTGGATTTAAAGCAAGTGACCGTTATTAAGACTTTTGTTTTTTTTATACAGAGGAAATGTTATCTTAATTATCGAAAGATTTTTTGCTAGATTTATTACTTCTCGCTCATGTGTGATTTGTGGCTATAGTATATCTCCAGTTTATAGTGACGATCGGAAAATCCTGGCTCATATCAAGTACGATGGGGTTAATCCGAGAGTTGATTTAAGTCTTTTTTTTTTTTGGAGGAAACCATTTTCTTGAGTTTCTCTAAGATTACTACCTAAATTTAAAAAAATTAAATTGTGTGTTTCTCATTTTGTGCAAATACTAATGCTTTTCGATTTTCTATACTCAAGTAGAGTGTGATATTACAACTCTAAAGTATGGTCTGGCATGGAAACATTCAATTGATGTTGGTATAGGAGTAGTAGTTGCTGATTTTTTAGGTCATGTAGATTGTATACTCTTTAATCGCTCATATGTTGAATTTAGAGATAGAAGTCCAAGGTCTGGTTTGGCATATAAACATTCCATTGATGTTGGCGTAGAAGTGGTAGATGCTAATTTTTGAGGTCATGTTGATGTTATACTCTTTAATCACACATATGTTGAATTAAAAGTGAAAGCATGAGATAGAATTGCTTAGTTGAATTGCTTAGTTGATCTTCAGACGATCATAACACATGTTGTTGCGGAGGTTGAAGATTTTGATTTGACCGTTCACCTTTTTGGAAAATATAAATGCTTTTATATTTTTAGTATTTAAATGATCACGAATCTTTTCATTATAATTCAAAAAAAATATGAATGCATTGTAATGTTTATTTTTAAAAAACAAATAAAATAATTGGTGTGGAAAATATGTTTCGAGAAACGTTTTTATCTTTTTTTATAAAAATAAAATTTATTATTATTAAATAATTTATATAACAATAATAAGTTGATTACTGTTAAATGTTTTATTTTAACAATAATAAAATTTATTTAAATTTTTTAATATTCTTAATTATATTTCATAACTTTATTAGTTCTTTAATAACCATTAAAAACTTTAAAGGTACAAAACTTGATGTTAAATTATACCGTATTAATATTAACTTTTTGTTCGAATAATTATTTTGTTATAGTTTAACATTAAAAAGTTAATATTATTAAATTATATTTTTAATAGTTTAAATATTATTGTTTACTTTTAATAATATTATAATGTTTTATGAGAATTGATTAATAATAATAAGAAAAAACCTATGAGCTTCTTCTCTCTCCAATAAGACCTCATCCATCTCAAACCCTAAATCAAGATCTCCACCACTGAAGCTGCCTCAGCTAGTGATGGAACTTATACCTCACCTAGAGGTAATGCAAATCTCTCCATAGAATATCTTTAATAAACAAAATACGCAACCTCAACATCGACGAGGAAGAGTTGTAAATCACGAAGACGAATACCATGAAATACAGAAGAATCCGCCTCATAATATTCAAGGAAAAGCCCACCAGAAGGACTACCATCCACTACCAAAATCAACTTTCAATGGAATCAAGGAAGGGACTGCAGCAACCATGGCAAATAATATAAATTTCGAGTCTACTCTAGCAACTCAACAAAGAAGTCCAGTTAAGATCGTATGCATAACCATTATGAAGCTCAAGAAAAAAAATTATTCACACAAACGTGATCCATGAGGACATAGAAGACTACAAATACATCATATGTCAAGAAGAAAAGCAAGGGGTTGTCCATTGTAAGTATCTAAACTTGTTACTGCATTGTCCTTTTTCTATTGCTTCTTGATTAAAATGTTAGAGTAATCTAGACACACCAGGATGTGATTTATGTAGTTTATCATAAAAAAGCTAGAGAGTCAAGTCCCTTTAAACTTGGATTTGTTCCTGTTGAGACAAATAACCCAAGTAATTATCGTCGGATAAGTATATTTTATGTGTACCTTTCTGTTAGAAGACCATAGTCAATTCCTAGTGACATGAGCGATATTCATATAGTTGTAGACTTTGACTTTGAATAAATGAGCGCAGTAAGACCATATTGACCAGGAAAAACAACAAGAAACAAAAAGATGATTAGTAGTTTCACATGAGTCACAAAACTGGCGCTCTTATACTATGTTAAAATATTTTTTTGAAGTATAGAGTCAACAGGAATATAGTTTTTCAGAACTTTCAAAAGTAATAAAGAATACTTCCTAAGATTTATTGAG
Source organism: Limnanthes douglasii subsp. nivea (assembly GCA_036936605.1). Taxonomy (NCBI): domain Eukaryota; kingdom Viridiplantae; phylum Streptophyta; class Magnoliopsida; order Brassicales; family Limnanthaceae; genus Limnanthes; species Limnanthes douglasii. The sequence continues at coordinate 211,678,492 of JAUPFV010000004.1, forward strand.
CTCAAAACCTTGCTAAACATTTAGGATTTGTTGTGATGCTTCATCGCACTGTTCCAAGTATCATTGATATTAAATTTTAGGTCTTTAAAAGGATTACATAAGATAGCATCCTCCTTAGTATTATTCATAACATTAACTTTGATTTTGTTGATACTGTATTGAGATAGTAAACTAGAAATTCCATCTAGATCCCACTCCTTATCTTTCTAATAGGTGCTAACATTTTTGTTGTTAAACCATGAATTATCTTGATCATCATCAAGATTAATTAAAGGGGTATCATCATGCCATCTATCCAACCAAAATTCCATCTCCCCCTTCCCAACACTCTACTGAATATTAACATCAGCATTATCTAATTTAAACAAGTTTGTTACATGTATGAGTGCCTTTCGTGTTAAAGTTAGTCTTGAGAGAGTGAGTGTCACCACAGTAGATATTATTCATGACAATGGCCTAGAAAGTTTTATTATCCCTAAAAGTGACCCAAATCTTGCATGAAAAGTCCTCTTGAATATCCTTTAGTTTCCTTATGTTAAGCATGCCTTCATAGAAAGGCTTACATAGACTATTCCAAGAAGACCAATGGATATTTTGGTCATTAGAAGAAGACCCTCATAGAAACTTGTTGTATATCTTGTTGATTTTGTTGATAACTCCTTTAGCAATGTAACTGTTTTGGATACAGTATATCGCTACAGCTATAAGGGCAGTATTAATAAGAGTTAGCCTCCCTCCATAGGAGAGATCCTTGCTCTCCCAGTCTTGAACCTTATTGCTAATTTTGTTCAGCATAGAATTTTAGTTACTAGCCTTATTGTTAGCGCTAAAGAGAGATACCAAGGTAATCAATAGGAAGAAACCCAGAGTTAAAGCCCGTTTGATTGATCAAAGCCTTTATCTTGTGCTAACAAGTCCTTTGGAAGTAACCACTTTAGTTTTGATTTTATTAATAACCTGACCTACAACCTACTTATATTTTTGCAGAAATCTGGTAAAGATGTCAATCCTGGAATTATGTCTATTAGTGAAAATCAACAAATCGTCAGCAAAAGATAAGCAATGTATGTTTATATCCGGTCTAGTTGACTGTTTCATGGTTTTGTGATTATTAAATAACACATAGAGCTTAACAGCAACTTCTCACCTATTATGAAGAGACTATGAGATATAGGAGCTCATTGTCTCAACCCTTTATTAGTTTAAAATACTCATAAGCATTACCATTAATAAGGAGAGAAGTGTGGACATTCTTAATTAGCCTACTTATTAGATTAGTGAATTTGCTAGAAAACCCAAAAGAAGATAGAGCTTTTAAAATAAAAAAGTGGGACATTTTATTGAAAACTTTCGACATGTCAATTTGAATAAGGATGTTGCATGTTAAAGCCTTCTTATTAAGATTATACACCAATTCTTTAAGAATTAAGATATTATCATGTATAGATTTTTCTTTTACAAAACCCCATTGATATTCAGATATAATTTTAGGCAACAAATTTGTTAATCTATTATTAATGATTTTAGACATTATACGATTTAGAAGAGTGCACAAACTTATAGGCCTAAAATATTTCCAATGCATAAGATTGCTAGATTTATGAATCAGAAACATACCTATGGCCATAATACATTTGAGGATATTATGACCATTCATATACGAAACTATAGCACTAACAAGATCTGGTTTGATGATTCTTCAGCAGGTCTTGAAGAAACAAACGTTAAATCCATACATACATGCACCTTGTTGGGGTTTAGGTTGTTGATAATATTGAAGATCTCATCCTCATAGGACTCCCTCATAAGTAAGTCATTCTCTTCATCATTGATAACATTAGGAATGTTGTTAAAAATATCATCTTGCGATAGATCAATCTCTTCATCTAGGCTTGAGTAAGGATTAATTGTCATGGTCACCTTAAAGTAATCTTCAGCAGATTGAAAAATAGCATAATTTTCCAGAATCTAGCTGTCCATGTCCTTAATATTGATAATCATGCTCTTCTTTCTATTTTTAGCAACATAAGAATGATAAATTTTTGTATCCCTTCTTAAGCCAGTCAGAGTAACACTTTTGTTGCCGGTATGAATCCTCCACTCTTGGGGTTTGAAAATGCATAGCATTAGCTTTTGATAGATTTAATTTGTTGTCTAATATGTTAATTTCCATATGTTTATTTTCCATGTCCATGATAGTCTCCTCTGTTTCTTTGAATTTATCGAAGATATTACGATAGTGATTTTGTTCCACAATATAAGCGCAAACTTTAACCTTCTTAGCTTATGCTAAAAAACATACATTGGATGACTAACAAAATATTGGGACCAATTTGATTCAACAAAGGTAAGAAAATCTTTGTCCATTATCCACATATTTAAAAACTTAAAGCTTTTTTTAGTATAAAGGACTTTTTTAGCAATAGAAATACATAGTAGAGCATGGTCATAGAAAGTTTTGACATTGTGGTTAATATTTGTAACCTGAAAAAACTCAGCTCAAGCATTATTATGATGGGCTCTGTCTAGCCACTTTCATTTGGAGTTGTTGGACCAAGTAAATTTAGATTTCCACTATAACCTGCATTAATCAAATGGCATTCACTAATGAAATTTTTGAAATCCTCTGAACTGTTTTGATAGAAAGAAGTGCAACCAACTTTCTCTTCGGTGGAGATAATAGACTGGAGATAGTATTTAAGGTACTCCAAAGGTCCAACCTATTAATCCTCTGACACTTAGCATAGATAAGAGTTAGTAGAATATTTTTATTAAGATTAATATAAGACATATCCATATGCAAACACTGTGCATGATCAAGCAAGATTTTTACAGAATATTTATCATCCCAAAAGAACCAGATTCTATTTGAAACATTTGCATAAAAGTTTTTAAAACCAATCTTATAAGCAAAATTTTCGATATTACTTGATTTAATGAGTGGCTCTTGAATGGCCAAAGTGATAAAAAGCTCAATGGTGTATATGAAAGGTAGTTTACAGAAGGGGCTTTACATTCTCCGAGGGAATGTTGTTATGGTATATACTGTAGTAGCATCATAAGAGAATAATAACAAAATTCGGTAGGATCAGAATGAGTTGTGACATTGGCGTCTCGGTCATATGAGTGAAAAACGATTAGCTGTTTTGGGAAAGAGACATTTGTTGAAAGGGTATAAAGCGGAACCATTGAGATTTTGTGAGTATTGTGTGTTTGGTAAACAAACTATAGTCAAATTCAGAAAATTGGCTGTCAGAAATACTAAAGGTACCTTTCCTCTTGGGAGTCTATCACATTGTTGGTGTATGCATTAATCCTAGCTTGGATTGTCTTTTCCTGCTCCTTTAGCAAGTCATCTTTCTCCTGCTTAGCCCGGGACACAGCATCTTCAAGAGATATTTTGTCATTTGTTAGGGTCTGAATGACTTTGTCGTTGGCCTTCACCTCCTCTTTCGAAGTAGAAAGATTTTTCTCCAAGTCAGAATACTTGGATTGAAGTTCTGTGACAACCCCCTCCGAAGTGGCCAGCTTGGTGGCCAAATCTTTCTTCCCCATCTTCAACTCTTCATTTTCTCTTTAATTCCTCAATGCTTTGGTTGGAAGTAAGGAGGTTGTTAGACAAACTCTCTTTATCAGAGGTGAGTGTGTTGATGATAGCTGATTGATTTCACACCTGCTTCTCCAATTTGAGCATCGGTTGGATATTTCTCAATAAGGAATGGGTCATCATGTCCTTCTCCTCTGAAACAGAAAAAATATTTACCGTTGAAATTGACGATATTCGAAAAGCTTAGGGGAAGGTAAGGGCCAGCGAAGTCGTCCTTCTTAAGGTCTTCGAAGTAAAGACCAATTCGTTGGAGTCCACTGATGTCTACTCCATCAATGTTGATGTCCCCTCCGGCGCCCTCTCCGGTGTGGAAGTCACTTGGGATTTCCTCTTCTTGAGTTGGGTCTGTTGGGTCGACCGAAGGAAGGGACTCCGGAGGCCGGAGTGCAACTTCATCTCCCTTTGAGGTTTTCTTCTTCTTAGCCTCTCTATCTCCACCTTCCGCTCCCCGTTTTCAATCTTTCCTGGGGGGTTTTGGGGGCTTTGGAGATCCAACTACCTCCTTGGTACTCTCGTTTTCTACCACTTGTAGCAAAGCAGCATCAATCCTTCCTTGTTCCTGCCCCTCCTAGTTTGCTGGGACAGTTTCCTCAACATCACCTGGGTTGACCTCAGCCACGTCTTGCTTAGCCTTGCCTTTTCTTGCCCTTCATTTTGCTTGGGGCTTTAGCTCTGCCCGGCAAGGCTAGCTTTCCATCCTTTGCATCTATTTTATGAAGAATCACCTCCGGAGGGGGTGGAGTGGTTAATTCCTCCCAAGACAAGTCTCTCCGGTCGGTTATATTCCAGAGATGGGATCTTACCAAGTTGCCTCCGGTAAAACAGTTGTGGAAGCGATTTCCCCATTTCTCAGCAGCCCAAGCATTTAGCTTGGCACAAGTAGTCTGCCCCTCCTCTAAGTAGTCATTGAACTCCTTCGGCAGTACTACCAAAAAACAAAAGAAGAGAAATTAAACAAACAAACTTATTATAAGAAAAGATAGAAAGATGTAATGAAATATTTACATGTGCTCCTCCATCTGCTGGTAAGCATGCTTGGATTATCAGCAGCTTTAATCTTCCTCCCGTTCTCCCAAGCACCACTAATAAACAAAAATTGAGTCTTCCAGTTCTTTTCCGACTCAAGCAAGTCATCCACCACTTTGTAATTGTCACCCATATTGTAATGGTAGAAGGGGATGGCATGGTTTCTGCAAAGGCTGGACACAGCAGCAAACTACTTCATCGGAAATGGGATTCTGGAGAGCCTGGAGGCCATGATACAGGCCATGAGGGTAAACCAGGCGTTGGGGCTCAGTTGACTTGGGCAGAGCTTTATCAGATGAAAATATCTGACAATCTCAGGGTCAAGGGAAACCTAAGCCCCAGTTGAATAACTCCGTGAAGAAAACTATCTCACTGAGCTTGCAATCCATTGGCGTCTCCGGATCGACCGGTATCCTCACTTTAACATTTTCTGGGATCCTCCACTTCGTCCGCATCCGGCCTAGTTCAGCGGTGTAAATAAAAGTATAATTGATCTTCTGCATGGCTAGCAGGTACTTTACACTCACTTTGTGGAAACAAGGTCCCACTTTTCCTACGAGGCACTTCGTCAGGTCTGGGTGTTTTAGACATAGTTTCTCTTTGCCCTTGCTTTTCTTGACAATGGCAGTCTCACTCGTCTGCCCGGAGACGTCGGTCTCAAAAGAAGCTCCTTCAACACTGTCCTCCATCACGTCTTCCATTACCGTGGAAGGGTTATCGGCTGTTTTTGGGAGAGAAGTGCTAATGGTTGGCTCAGTAAGCTGTCCGGATGGCTGAGCATTGTTTTCTTCTTGTGGTCTAGAGTCCGGCTGGGGCTCAGATCCGGAGGGTTTGTTTCGAAGGCTTGAACTGGTGACCTCCGGACCAGACAATTTGTCTTTAGGAACCTTGATGGGTGTTTCTGACCCTGTAATTTTATCTTTGGCCCCAGACTTAGAGGGCACGGATTTTGGAGATTTAGACTGTGGAGCAGCCTGACCTTTTACTAGACGACATCTTCGTCGATTTATTAGCTTTTCTGGGGAGATGTCAGCATCTGATCCCATGGAAATGAATGGGGAGGGTCTTTTGGTGCTTGTAATTTCTTGTTCTTGTTCTAAAATAGGCTCTGATTCCTGGACCGATGAGGTTGAGACGATTAGTGAAGACTAGGTTGGAATAACCTTCTAGGTTTAGAACTTCTGACATAAGATGAACCTCGATCGGGCTCTGAACTTGGTGTCTCAGATTTGTCGACAAAACTGGAAGGTCTGCAGCGACACGCTTTTCTCGTTCGATTCTTTGTGCTTTCTCTAACTCCGACAGATTGAGCCACCCACCTTTTACAAGTGCGTTTCTTATTGTAAACATAAACTTACACCAAAAATAAGTTTTTACGAAAGAGAGATAAAAGCTTGGAAAATTAGAAGTGAAAAGATGATGAAGATAGTAAAATAGTGAAAATGAATTGATTTATACTAAAGAGACAAAAGATACCTTGAAACCTAGGAGAATACGAAAAGATAGAGTAATGATTGAAGACGGTGCTGACATCACTAGCATTAATTGAAGAGTTACTTTTTAAAGTAAGTGGGAGCGCCGTTCTAGGAGAAAAACGACTGGTACGGACAATCAGAAAGGGACACGTGTACCACGATCTATGGCAAAACTTTTGAGCTTCTAAGGATTTTGCCAGTCCGGATAAATCCGTTATACAAATCGAAATTGGTCCAAACATTGTTACCAGAACTCATGAGCGATTTTTTAGGTCTTGCCAAAGGTTTTCGAACATAACCTAAAAAAGGGGCTATTGATGAGTCCGGATTTTTTCACCACTCAGTGTAGAAACCGGACAGGGGCATTTCAGACAAATACCACCCACTGAACCATCCGAACAGGACTAAAGTATTAATAACTAATCACTTTATGACTAAGCTAATTGCTAGACTGCTTAATAAACTAATGAGTTTTTTGAACTCGGCCCGATTTCGTAAGCATGACCAGAAAGCCCATGTGGCCCACAATTAAGGGTATAAATACCCAACCACTTTCATTAATGATGGTAATGAACATTTAATACAACGAGGCAACTCAAATCTCTCACTACAAACTACTTAAACATTAAATACCCTTGAAACATTACAAAACTCCTGACAAAATTACCCTCAGACTGAAATTATCCTCACCATGCTTAACTTTTAACAAGACCGAAATTGGTGGATCGATGAGTGATATTGTTCGCTGGTTAGTTTTGTTAATTCTGAGTTTGCAGGTGATATGGATAAAAGAAGATCTCTGATAGGATATGTATTTACTCTAGCTGGAATGCCATCAGTTTGAAATCACAATTGCAAGCTATTGTAGTTTTGTCTATAATAGAGACAGAGTACAAAGCGGTAACATAAGCAATTAAAGAGGTAATATGGTTGCAAGGTTTGGTGGCAGATTTGGGCTTGTATAGGACTACTACAAAATTATTTTGTGACAGTCAAAGCGCCTTACACCTTTACAATGAACCAAATACACCACAAGCATACAAAGAATATAAATGTCAAGTATCAGTTTATTCGTTAATATAATATCCAAGGGAATTGCTGATGTGAAGAAAGTGTCTACACACGATAATCTAGCAGATATAATGGCCAAGGTAGTATCAGTTCGAAAGTTTATGGAGTGCCTAAACTATATAAGTGTTCGATTTAGAGAGTGAATTCCTTAGGGGCATTTGGTGAGTCTGAAGAAGATAAGTTTCTTTGTTGATTATAAAGAAAGGGTATTCGTCTCAAAGGGAAGATTTGGTGATAGTGAAGAATCAACATTCAACATATTTGCTTGGCAATATACATTCTTTGTCATGTTGCTTGTTAAGAATTTTGCATGTTGATTATGAGTCGAATAATGTCTTCATAGTGTATCATGCTTCATGATATAGTGTAATGTCATGACAGTGTACTGTGTCAGGTGGTACGGTCTGGCATCATGGACAGTTTTTTGTATATGAGCCCATTAGGCCCACTGTCTAGTAAGTCTACTTATTCCATATAAATAGATTACTATGGCTACACAAAAACAAAATCTGAAAATTTGTAACCATTTTCTATCATAGTGAAACACTTTTATTTGACGGACAATTATCGAACCACATTAGATCACGTGTTCTTTTCTTTTCGTTTCCACCTTTTATTTTGTTAAGTGCTTGAGCATTGGTGATTTATTGCATAGTAAATCCTAACAAGTTGGTATCAGAACCAACAGTGATAGTTAAGCACTATATTAAGCTATGATTGTTATAAATTCAAACAATTATTTATTCTTCGTGTTTATGGGAAAATTATGATTGTTGAGCCTGTTATGGTGACGAGGCCCAAACAATATGGACAAAATTCTCGGCGGATATCAAACATGATGAACCAGCAGTCGTGCTCAATGTGAATGATATGCTCTAGAAATCCTAGTTCAAAGTGCTCGTGACTCATCAAGTAATGTGACTTGATTGGAGTGTATCAAGACGGTGGTGCTTTATTCGACTGACGCTAAGGAACAAGATAGTGTGGTTTAATAGGAGGTGAGCAACTACATTTGCACCCCAACCTGATTAGAATGAGGAGTGTATCAAGACGGTGTATCAATAAAAGTGGTACTTTGTTCGAGAGGAGGATTTGTTAGGGTGACGATTAAAGTTCCACATTCCCACCAGTTAAACATGAGAAGAATTAATAGTATATAAGTGGTAACATATCTCAACTAGTATGAAGCCTTTTGGAAGTGGATGAAAAGTGTAACCGTGTGAGCCTTTTGACCTAAAATGGACAATATTATACTAGTGTAGAAATCAGTTGTTCCAGTATAAGTTTATAATCTCACTTGAATGTTAATAAGGCTTAGATTGTGTGGTCTTGAACGGGTGAACCAATATAATGATAATTTATAGAAGATCCATTATTCACTCTCAATTTAATGGAAATGATTAAAATATATTTAGAATTAAGTTGACAAAATATAGAGCCATACCACTTAAATTGCGTGGCACCATTTTTCCAATGTTTTGAAAACATTTGGTGCAACTCTTTTACATTGTTGTTTCAATAACTATATAATTACGTGAGGGACTAAAAAAATTTGGAGTAAAAACTCATTTGAGAGTAGTAAAGATTAGGTGAAGCTATCTGAAAATATTGTAAAGTTATGGGATGAAGACTGTAAGAAAAGTTGCTTTCTAAAGTACTAATTATGTTACATGTAAGTTTTCCCTTATAATCCAGTTATTGTGTCTTTTTTAAGCTTTAGCCCTTGCAATGCTCTTGTCTCAAAGCAGTAGCGCTCTGCTGATTTGCCTGTAAAATAGTCAAGATTGTGCACCTTGAGCTTTAACGGCCCAACATAAAGCTACTATAGGCACATTTTATCTGTATATATTGGTTATATTTATTTTACAAATGATGTTCTTTTACAACATATTTTTCCTGATATCGAACATTGAAACCAATATCATAACAATTATATGATGTCTTCCATGCTACAAACTCTGTGCATCCCTCATTGCTTGAGGTGAGTCAAGATTCCACCTATATGAATGTTAATGGTGGACCTGATAGAAATCCTAGTAGGTTTAGTTGCTTGATCATAATCTATTTCATAGAATCAATTTGGTTTTAACGCGGTGGATAGACTTAGTTCAGTCACCAAAGGGTCCATCCATTATTAGGCCCACTTTATAACCGAGAGAGAGAATATATTTTTATATTTGTGCTTCTCTTCCTTATATCTATTGTTATGTATGATTGTTGATGGGTTTGTATCTGTGAGATTGATTAAGAGTCACTTGTACCATTAACTAATTATAATAATAAAAGTGTTCATGATGGACTCTTAATCAGTCCCATGATTTTTTACGTTTCACATTGAATGGATTTTTTCATGTATAAATCTTTTGTGTTGATTTTTTGTTCCCCGTGATTGTTAACTGTTGTTTGGGACCTGCAGAAATCTCATCCCATTCTGGATAAATGAGACTAAATCCCGCATAAAAAACAGATACTTGTTTATTTTATTATTATTATTATACCAAATGGATATCTGTTTTATTATGTGCATACTTGTTTGTTTTTTTTAATTCAATTTAAACCTGTTTTAGTTTTTTTTAATTAATTTATTGAATTTTAGTTTACGTTAATAGACCTCAAAAGTGGTTGGAACTTTACTTTCAGTCAAATGAGAAAAAACTAAGATATTTATCATACAACCAAATACTTGAAACATAAAAGTCAATTGAATACATAAATGGAAGTTTATTATTATAAGATTTGACATTCATACGATAAAATAGAAAAATATTATATGATTCACTCATATCATCATTGTCACGAAATGTGTTTGATTTGTAAATTCTAAAGTCTTGTTAAAGAATTTTATATTGAAATAACTTTGGTAGTTCTCCAAAAATAATCAATTGGATAAGATCAGAGAATGTATCAAATGAACAAGAGAATGACAAATTTGTACCTGATCCAATTACACAAAAATATCTAATAATCATCTCCATATCAGCCATCCATGAGAGCTGCTGGTGGTGGTTGTGAATGACCTGAAAGTGGGGGATGATCACTCAAATATCCAGGAAAGAATTGATCATAAGTGTTGGTCAACTTCATATGCTCGCTGATCTAATCATTAAAGGATATTTGACGCAAATGCCACATATCAAAGTTGTTTTAAAACGTATGTTGTCTCTCATACTATTGGCCTTACATGTGATGTATTTGACCATGTATATCATATAATTAACCTTACCTTTCATGTAGTTGATCATTCCTATCTTGAAATTTACCATGCATATCTTGCAATTGAGCCACCCTTTCACGCATGCTGTCCAACATCTGATAATCGGTCAATCTCGTATTAGGTTCTGGTGGTACTAGCTGAGAAGTACTATCATCATCCACTTGAACCCTATTATGCGCACATGGTACCCATTATTTAGGTGGAAAAGGTAGAGTACATTTATTTTCACTTCATATATAATTCATAGATGCATTAAAATATTCAAACACCTCTCACTTAGAGTAAATTCCTCTAAAGCGTTCATATATCTCTTGAGCTTTTAGAGATATTTGTCATATTCTAGAGCCGGGAGGAGCTTGTAACTCATGATACATACTAACATTTACCTTAATCTGAAGCAATTAAGATATCCTCACCCCATACGATAGAGCTTGTTTATTACGTGAATAGTTTATATGCCCACTGATCATATTGGATAATTTACTCATAATTTGATCAATAAATTCAAGAAAAAAATAGCTCAAGAAATGTCTATGTATAAATCGAAGAGCCAGTGCCACAAAAATATGAACAAGAAGAACCAAAATCACCACAACATGATGAACAATATAATATGGAAGCACCCAGTATTGTTGGTGGATTGAATGGAAAAATAACATAACCGATATACACTTGGATGGTGGTGAAATTTAATTGCACTTTTTTTAGGGAACCCACAGCTACTACTCAACGAGTGCGCACAGGATAAACCGCAATAACCTGCAAACCAACGCTATAAGGTAAAGCACACAAAGTGACAGACATAGCCAGGAAAGCGTTTGTAGAGGGGCTCGAACTCATGACCTTTGTTACAAACATGTTTTACTCCACCAACTCGGCTACCCCTTTCTGGGTAAGGCTTAGTTGCACTTTCTTTTTTCTTTTTTTTCCGGAAGGAACCCGTAACCACTGCTCAACAAGTGCACACAAGGTAAACCCTCAGTCTGACGCAATAGCCTGCAAACCAACACCGGAAGGTAAACCACACAAGATGACAGGCTCAGCAAAGAAAGCGTTTGTATAGGGATTTGAACTCATGACCTTTTATCACAAGCATGTCTTACTCCACCAACTCGACTATCCCTTTGGAAACGGCTTAGTTGCACTTTTTTTTTCCGAGGGAACCCGCAGCCGCTACTCAGAGTGCAATGAGTGCGCACAGGGTAAACCCTCAGTCTGACGCGATAGCCTGCAAACCAACGCCAGAAGGTAAACCACACAAGGTGACAGGCTCAGCCGAGAAAGCGTATGTAGAGGGACTCGAACTCATGACCTTTGGTCACAAGCATGCCATAGTCAACCAACTCGACTACCCCCTTGGAGACGCTTAGTTGCACTTTATATATTAAGCTAGTTGTTTAATTTTACACTAATATTGAATTCAACTAGGCTAATTCTAGTAATCTTACCCCGAATTTTAATATTAATGATGTGACGAAAATTTTATGTATGGTTACATATCCCTATATTTATCGACTTTCAAATTATTTATACTCGATAAAATACATGTAACTAAAGCCTCTTATATCATTATATGATTCCCTTAAGATCCCGTACTTAAAAAAAAACTCTCTCCTTTAAGAAATCACCTACATATAACTAGAATATTTGAAAACTATTTTGCTTCCATCTCATAATAAAAATATGTGTTGTAGTGCGGGATATCCTTTTATCATCGATAAGAGGATGTTAAACATTCAAATGAAGACGTGACGAAAGCATATTAAACTAAAGCGTTTGGTCTCTAATAAGTGAACTTAAAAAAGAGAAGAAAACATATGTGGTGAAACAAACCGAAAATAAACTATCCTTGAATTAGTGTGGACCATTATATCTTTGGAAAAATAGCACCGGTTACGAACACATAAACAAACATTTTTTATAACCTGTTCAAAATATTTGATAGATAAAACAAAACTCCAAATATAAATGAAAATGAAATTGAATCGAAGTGGATATAGATGGGCCACACAATTGACGATCCAAATCAAAGCGGTGAGAAATACTGATGCATATCTGATGGAAAAATAAAGACAAACCAGCAATGGATATCTTTTGTCTTGAATCTCTCTTACTCTTCTTTCTCTTACCTTTAATCATCATCTTCACCTTCAACTTTTACAGTAAAAGATGGAACACCAAAGGTTTCAAGCAACACCCTCTGATAGGAAGCTTACCGGAGTTTATATTGAACCGTCACCGGCTCACGGATTGGACAACTCAAGTCTTAGCTGATTGCCCTACCAACACTTCTGTGTTTTACCGTCCAGGCAAAGTTCATGGAATTATCACTGCAAACCCTTTAAACGTCGAACATATCCTCAAAACCAACTTCGAAAACTATCCTAAAGGCGACATTTTCATCATGCTTCTCCACGATTTCCTCGGCCGAGGTACTTAATAACATTTGCAGAGCTTATAATTTCTGTAGATTTTATGACACTTGTAGTGTTGTATACATTTTTTTATGAATCAGGTAGATTTCTGCAGAGTTATATGACTTATTAAAGTAGATTTTATAAATCTGGTAGGTATTTTTAATGCGGACGGAGATATATGGAAGCTCCAAAGAAAAACAGCTAGCTATGAGTTTAATACCAAGTCGCTACGTACCTTTATCATGGACAATGTAAAAACCGAGACCACAACAAGGTTAGTTCCTTTACTAACAAAGTCATCTGGAACAGACCAGACACTTGACTTACAAGATGTTTTGGAGAGATTCGCTTTCGATAATATATGCAGATTAGCTTTTAATGTTGATCCTGGGGTTCTTGGCAATGACACAAGTTCTGGTTCTGAGTTCATGCGTGCTTTTGAATACGCTGCTCTTGCTAGCTCCGAGAGATTTATGTATATTATGCCATTTTTCTGGAGGTTCAAGAAATATTTCAATATAGGATCAGAGAGAACTTTGAGAGAATCGATTGCGATTGTTCATAAATTTGCAGACGATATTATCAACTCTAGATTGGAAGATAGAATGACCGAGATTAAAAAGGATGAGGATTTACTCTCGAGGTTTATTGGAACTGAAGAGAACTCACCTGATTTTTTACGGGATATCATCATCAGCTTCATTCTGGCTGGACGCGACACAACCTCGTCTGCTCTAACTTGGTTCTTCTGGCAACTTTCTTTAAATCCCAGGGTCGAGAAAAACATTGTTGCAGAGCTGGAAACTATTCGAACTCGGAATGGGAAAAAACCTGGTGATACGTACAAGTTAGAAGAGCTCAGGGAAATGCATTACTTACATGCTGCTATAACAGAAGCGTTGAGGTTATACCCTCCGGTACCCATGGACACAAAAGAAAGCCTAAATGATGATGTCCTGCCAGACGGGACGATTGTGAGAAAAGGTTGGTTTATAACGTACCATACGTATGCAATGGGTAGAATAGAGAATATATGGGGGAAAAACTGCCATATTTTCTTGCCCGAAAGATGGTTGGAAAATGGAGTTTGCAGGCAAGAGAGTCCGTTTCGGTTTCCTGTGTTCCATGCTGGGCCCAGAATGTGTCTGGGGAAAGACATGGCCTATATTCAGATGAAATCGTTGGCAGCGACCATCATAGAGAGGTTCGTGGTTGAGATTCCAAACAAGCATATATGTCCTGAACAAATGCTGTCTTTGACACTTCGTATGAAAGGTGGTTTGCATGTTAAGATGAAAAAGAGGTACCCGGAAAATATGTAATGGCTTGCATATCGAGGTGAGAAAGAGGTACCCGTAAATTATGTAATGGCTTGCATATCGAGGTGAAAAAGAGGTACCCCGAAATTATGTAATGGCTTGCATATCAAGGTGAAAAAGAGGTACCGGAAAATAAGTAATTCTGTTTCAAAATCACCTATGCTATTTCAATGGTATGCTGGTACAATCAATCACAACTTGTATACTTTGACATTTCAATTTCATTAAAAACACAATGTTTGAAGCTTGAGTACAGCTGAATAAGGCTGTATTAGCATGTCATTTACACTCAGCAAAAGGTTGGCATGTAGTTACACTCGCAAATTGTTAGGCATTACAGTTTCACAGTACTCAGTTACAAAATCTGGAGGAGCAACGTATTCATCTTCCCACGTTGCCGCATGAACTTATCTGATATAAGGAGAAGAACGTAGTGGAGAAGTGATTGCACCGAATGGTCTACAAAGAGACATTATATATTAGAAAGGTAAAAATTCAGGTTAATTCCCCTTCCACCGTATGAACAGGTTTTTGCCAATTCTTGGTGTTCCTTTTCGGGTCATCAGTTAGACTTACATCTGTCTCAACTTCCTTGTAGATTATCATAATGGCCTAGGTGCGCTTTTATCTTTCAACACAAACAATCTTAGTTAGGTCTTAAAAATAATGAATATAATACGTGAAATATTCAAAAAGCCTTTCGTATCAATGCAAAGATCAAAAGCTTTGCAATTTTGTAGACACTACAAGCAACATAATCTAGCTAGCATGCCATGGTAGCAAAAGAAAATTATCCTAAGCTATGATCTATTTGTTGCCCAATTGGATGCTAAAGGACATTCGGTTTAGAAACACAAGGGCTAATCACTTCGGGAGAGCCATACATAGGCAGTAAATTCTTATTTTGTGCCGAGATAGGATCTATGTTTCCACAACTCATTCAGGCTTATGATCGACGTGTTAATTGATGTAATGCCCCTTGGTTATAACATATTAGGTTTACTAACCACTAGTCAAGTCATGTTTGCCACAAAGAATCGGTTCCATTTAATATGCAGCGGGACTGATCTTATGCCAATACACTAGTGCAAGTTAAGTATTTACACATGCCTATGTACTAACCTTGTTCGCTACATTCCTCAACTTTTCAGCAGCAACAGAAGGGAGAAATGAATAGGGCAACAATAATACAATTAATGCCGTCTAATAAGTTTATGTATAACCATGCGGCGCCCGTTTTTGGGATGCGTTGGTATTGGAGCGGATAATGGTTTTCGAGAACCGACTCGTAAGAATCGAGTTTTAACTATACGGCTTAATCTTTCATTTTTAAAATCGATTCTATTTTTAAAATCGATTAACCGAGATCAATAAAAAATAGAACGGGTATAATCGAATTCATCGTTAGTACCGTTTCGGAACCGAATCCATGAATTTAATAAATTGATGGAACTTATACGAAAATTGAATAATAACCCACTAACCCAGTGGGACGGATACCGATTCGAATTTATAGAACAAGTGGAGTGTTTTTTATTTAATTTATTCTATTTGCCCAAATTATTATTATTATTATTATTATTTTTTTTTAACTAAAATAAGATATTTATTAAAATAAACAAAATTTATACAGACGCGGAAATTTGAAAATAAAGACCAAGGCCCTATACAACCCTAAAGCCCAGATCAAAACCTTAACTTAAAACAAGCTCTAAAAGCTATATTAAGAACATCATTGAGCGACCACCATTAAAACAAAACCTTTAACACCCAATACTGCACCAAATCTACGACTGCTAGGAATAGCTGTTCCAGCAACGCCTCCAATGCGAAACATCAAGACCAAAGCTACCATCTTCATGAACAAAACCAGTTGATCAAACCAACATTCTCTAGCTCCATCATCAAGCCAACAAGACCAACAACATTCTTGATTTGAAAAACATCCCCAACTTATCCACAAAAGAAACAGCAACATTAACCAACTTCTCAGCATCAAGCAGGCAGCAATCCAGCACCAGCGTTACTATCACCCTCACAGCAGCATAAAGGCGCAGAAGATCCAACAAGAAAAGCGACAGCATCAAGGTAAAGATAACAAGTCAGATCCTTACACAAAACATTGCAAACAAAACAAGATCATATATCAAACAGTTATGTAACCAAGATTTAATGCTTCTAGAATCATAATAGTTTTTAAACCAATTGGAATAGAATTAACTGTTATAGTGAATGCTGATTTCTGACACATAGTGTAATGTGCAAGCCAATCAGCAGCATGGTTTTGCTCTCTAAAAACATGAGCAATAGTCATGCTGCTATGGAGCAAATTACGAATGCAATGAATAACAGGTTTTATAAACCAAGCTAAAGCAAGAGACTTATTAGAAATCCAGTTAATGGCAGTTAAAGAATCCGATTCTATGTCTACAGAAGTCCAGTTATTCACCTTGCAAAGCAGCATACCATCTAATATTACATGAATCTCAGCAAGTAAGGGTGACAACTTACCATACAAGTAGCTCTGACCTTTAACCATATTACCATTGCTATCCCGAATTATGACAGCACCACTAGCCTCTCCGTTCTTTAAACAAGAGGCATCCACATTCATCTTAAGCCTACCAGAAGGAGGCATGATCCACTTAACATAAACAGGTCTATTAGCAAGACTAACATGATTACAACAACCTAAACTAGCAGCAGCTTTAGGATAAGAAGACCAGTTAGAATTGCTTATCACTTTGTTCTTGTCCAAATTCTGAATGATTGAAATAATATGGTTAATAATAGCAGTATTAGAAGTTTTAATTCCTTTGATCTTTAGCTGGTTTCTAGCTTTCCAAATACTGTGAAGAATCAGAGAGGGAATGATACTTCTAACCTGTACTTTAGAAGTCCGAGCACCCTGCCATATCTTAGAAATAACCTTAATGCTCATCTGTCTATTCATGAAAATTCTAAAAATTACAGCGAAATGAATCCATATTGACCAAGCAAAATCACAAGAAACAAAAAGATGACCAATAGTTTCACAATTGTCACAGAACAAGCATTTAGAAACCAAAACAACACCCCTCTTTTGAAGAACAGAATCCACAGCAACATAATTTTTAAGAATCTTCCAGTGAAAAAACGAACTTTTAGACGGAGTTAAAGAATTCCAAATGGTTTTATAAACAGAATCAGAATCAAACTTTCTTCTAACACCCTCCCAAGTATCCTTAAGGCAGTACTTACCATTCTTAGCAAGGGACCAAACCATAACATCAAGACTACTATCATTAATATGAATACTCCTAATGCTATTAATAATATCAGAACTAATAAAGCTTTCAACAGAAGATAAATCCCAAGAGCTGTTAGTCCAATATGAGCTAACCTTCTCAGGAGTGAACCACAAGTTATTATCATTGGAGTTAAAAGAAATAGAAGGACCAGAACCAGTCCAGTTGTCCAACCAAAAATCAACCATACCATTACCAATCTTCCACTTGATGAAACATTCAGCTTCATCACGAACACTAATCAATCTCTTCCAAACTAAAGAACCAGCCTTCAAGGGACTAACTTGCAAGGGATGATGCTTACTGCAATAGATACTATGCATAACATTAGCCCAAAAAGTATTATTCTCCCTAAAAGCAGCCCACAGATTGAAAGAGATAGCAGTTTGCACATCATCCATGCTCCTCACATTCAGACCACCCTCACTATAATTCTTGCACAAATTAGACCAGCTACACCAATGAACTTTTTTACCATAATGAGAAGAACCACAAACAAACTTATTCAGCATGATTTCTAACTTATAAATGATACCTTTGGGAAGGACATTAGAATGCATCCAATAAAGAATAATACTAGAAAGAACTGATTTCACCAGCATAAGCCTACCTGCAAAAGAAAGCTTAGCAACATTCCAGTCCTCAATTTTACTACTGACCTTACAAATGAGCTTGTTGAAGTTGCTGCATCTATTGTTCGTGCTAATGGTAACACCAAGATAGTCTGTAGGCAACTGACTGGAAAAGAAACCATAATGATTAACAACAATGTCAATCTTATTAACATCAATACCTTTAGCCATTAACACCTTAGTTTTCTCCTTGTTCACAACCTGGCCAGAAAGATACTGATACTTGTCCAAAAAACTACAAAGCTTGTTAACAGTTGTATCTTTGCAATTCAAGAAAAGCAGAATATCATCAGCAAAAGCTAAGCTATTAACACAGATACTACTTCTACATTTATACTTCATGCTCTTGTTATTTAGAATCAAAGCATTAAATCCCCTAATGAACAACTCTTCAGCAATAATAAAAAGAAAGGGTGAAATAGGGTCACCTTGACGCAGCCCTTTAGTAGTGTTAAAATAACCAAAGCTCTCACCATTCACAAGGATAGAAACATTCACAAACTGAATCATTTTCTTAATAAGACAGATGAACCTAGCAGAAAACCCAAATTTATCTAGAACTTTATAAATAAAATCATGCTTGAGCTTGTCAAACGCCTTAGACATATCAAGCTGAACAACAATATTATTATGCTTAACCTTCCTATTTAAGTCACAAATGAGCTCCTTGCAAATCAGAATATTATCATTAATATTTCTGCCAGGAACAAACCCTCCCTGATTAGGAGAGATCAAGCTAGGCAGAAACAAGGCCATCCTAGAAACAATTATCTTAGACATAATACGATTAATCACAGAGCAAAGGCTAATAGGCCTATAATCCTTCCAAGTTATAGGATTATTCACCTTAGGCAGCAAACAAACACCAGTAGAAAAAATACCTTTAGGAATACATCTACCATTTAAGAAATCATTCATAGCATTTAACATATCTACCTTAATAATGTGCCAACAATGATTATAGAAATTGACAGTAAAACCATCCATACCAGGAGCACTAGACGTATTCATAGACTTGATGACATTTCTCAGCTCACTATCATCAATAGGCTTAAGAATGCTCCTGTTAATATCAGCAGTAACAAGGCTAGGGATATAGTTAAAAATATCATCATTCAGCCTATTAACATCATCTATATGAGAATTCGTAAGAGCATTTTGAAAGAAAGACACAGCAGAAAGACCAATCTCAGAGGATTCAGAAAGCCAAACCTCACCACATCTGATACCTTTAATACTATTGCGCCTTCTCTTCTTTTGCACAAAGCTATGGTAAAAACTAGTGTTTCTGTCCCCCTCAAGCAGCCATTTGCTATAGCACTGCTGCTTCCAATAAAGCTCCTCCATTCTGTGAGCTTTAATAAGAAGAGCATTAGCCTTAAGAAGGTTGGATTTGGACTCAGCAGACTGACTATTCTGATGCTGTAACTCTTTTTGTAAAACCATGTCTTCCATGCTTTGCACCTTGCTAAAGATATTACCTACCACCTCCTTATTCCACAACTTTAAACCCTTCTTCAATCTTTTCAACTTATTCCAGAACATGAATAAAGGATCACCAGTCATATCACCTCTCCAATTTTCTTCAACAAAAGGAAGAAAATTTTCTTCTAAAAACCACATTTCCTGAAACTTAAAACCAGCTTTGCTTTTCATAGCATTATTAGTAAAAGAGATAACCATGGGCATATGATCAGATCCCGTTCTAGCAAGATGATAAACTTTAGTAGAGTTAAACATGCTGATCCATTTATCATTAGTAAAAACACGGTCCAATCTCTTCCATTTAGAGCCATTAGACCAAGTAAACTTGGAACCAATGTAACCAGCATCCTCAATATCACAAGTGCTAATCATGTCATTAAAATCATTACAGCTATTCAAACAGAAAGAACTGCAGCCCAACTGATCATCAATAGAGCAAACAGCATTGAAATCACCACAGATTAACCAACCAAGATCAGTAACAGCAATACTCTTAAGAAAGTTCCACAACTCAACTCTATTAACTCTTTGACATTTAGCATAAACAATAGATATCATAACATGCTGACTATCATTTAATAAACTAACTTTAATGTTAAGGCACTGATTCATATCATTCAAAATTTCAACAGAAACATCATATTTCCAGAAAATCCAGATTTTGTTACTTACATTAAAAGCAAAGTTGTCATAACCTATCTTAGCAGCAACATTAGCAATATTATCACAACTCACTAAAGGCTCCTGAATAGCAATTAACTTAGCTTTGTTTTTAATAGCAAGATATTTGAGCCTACGAACAGAAGCTTTATCCTTGATACCACGAATATTCCAATTTATAAAACTAATCATTTAAAGAGTTTGAGGATTTAGATTTACTTGAACTGTTGAACTGTAAAGCCTTAATAATCTTGCTTCTAGTATTCCTCTTGCCTTTTGCTATCTTGATCTTTTTGTCAAAAATTTCCTTAAAACTAGATTCACCTTCCCCTTCACCTTCACTCTTATTCTGATTACTAAATCTACTCCTTTGTTCATCTTCCTCTTCTATAACATCCTTCTTCTGTTCAGCATCCATTTGATTCTTACCCTTTTGCATATTAGCTTTGAGTAAAACATGTTGAACAGCAGTTTCCTTATTCTGAACAGCTTCCTGATTCTGAACAGCTTCCTTATTCTGAACAGCCTCCTTATACTGATGAAGTTTACCCTCAGATCTCTTACTACTCTCCATATCATTCTGGCTGCCACGGTAAAACTCAGGAGAATTAGACACCCATTTCTTAGTAGGAGTATGCTGTAAACTTCTCGATTTAATATTAGGGGACTCCTCATCATCAGAAACCATATTAACATAGCCATTATTATCTGTTAACCCCATATGCAACGTTTCAATGGCTTCAATTATCTCTCCTTGCTCAGGAGTCTTACATCCTTCAACATCATTTCCCAGATGCACAATCTTTTCATCCTTCTTCACCCATTGCTTAGTTATGATAGACTTAACCTTATTAGTTGTAAAACCCTCAACGTTTTCTTGATTCTTGGCAACCTTCTTACAACCCTCCATACTATGGCCTAGATGATAGCACTTTTTACAGTATACTGGCATATTAGTGTACATTATCTTGGTCCAGAAACCAAAATTCTCACCAAACCCAATCCAGACATCAGATGGATGTTTATTAGTAACATCAATCTCGACCAAGGCAGAACATTGTGAAAACAATCTGTTTTCATCAGGAACCTTCACCACTAAAACTTCACCCAACATCGAAGCCACAGATTTAACCACACTTTCATCATAAAGAACTTCTGGAATATCAAACTTAACCCATACCGGAGCCACAGGAGATTCTTTTGACAAATCATTAGACCATTTCAAAAGACGCATTACTGAAGAATCCATAGTCCAAACAGCTCTATGGAATAACTTAGCATAATCATACTTAGCATTAAACTCAAATATGACATGTCTTGCGTCCCATAGTCTAAATCTAAAAGGTTCCCTGAATTTGAAAGAATCAAGAAACTTACTCAGAACAGCTCTTTTCGGTACTCCATGTGTGAATTTTCCAACAAGAGAGTGCTTCGATTTGAATTTCAGTTTATCAAGCATTCCTTTATCGAATTGAATCGATAAATGATCATTCTTAAATTCCTTCCATTCTGGCTCAAACTGATCCGTCCCCTGTTTTGAAATTCTCTTCTTTAAAACATCAGCATATGAATTTGATTTACTTCCCATATGATCCTTACCAGATTTTTGTTGAAGGGATGGAAACTCTTCTTCGTTATGAACATTGAATGCCATAACCGAATACAAAAAATACTCTGTTTTTAATGGAAAAACAGAGACCAAAAAGAATACCAGACGCCAATACTTGATACCTTAAACTCTGAAGAACAGAGAAATAGAGAAACGAGAGAGGAGGGAGAAACAAAGGAGCAATTAATCGAAAAGAGAAACGTCAATTAAATCGGAATCGCCATTCTTGAAGCCCAATCGTCAATTAAATTCTCTTCAACCTCGTTCAACGCTAATTAATACGTAACGCAGTAGGCTAATTAATATTTGCCCAAATTATTAAACAATGGATAATCGAAAGAAGTTTAATTTTTAAATTTTAATTAGTAGAAGACACACGGTAGACAACCAATTTTTCGTCTTATATTTGTTTTTTTAATATTTTACAATAACGCTCGCCCTTTTAATTTGAATATTACGAGAGAAAAATGGATCTTTTGTAAGAAGGGTTTTCTTCTCCAAGACCTTGAAGAACTAAGTCATGAAAAGAAATAGCAATCCATTTATTCTTAGTAAGGAAAAGCTCCATGGAAGTTTACAACAATAATTTTTTCGAAGAGAAAGAATACCATGTTCTTTCTTCGAAAAACAGAGTGATTCAACAACTGAAAAAGACTTATGCTGAAGCAATCAAGTCAAGCCTTTCATCTCAAAAAATCGATCTCAAACCAGAAAGCATAAAACGGAAAAACGACCATATTTCATTTCAGTATGATAAATCACTAAAAGAGTCATTAGTTAATCAGTCAAAAGTTACTTTTACTTGCAAATTTTCTGGAGGAATTTCTAAGAACAATGTGTTGAACAAATTTCTTGACTCGTTTAAGTTTAAAGGTCAGTATAGCGTTCAAGTTAACGACCCTCACCATATCTTTTTCGAATTCAATTTAAAGGAGGATGTTTGCAAGATATGGGCTAGAAGAGTTTGGAATTTCGAAAATGTTGTGATGAGGGTGCTTCGATGGACACCGGAGTTCAATTCCAAGAAAGAAAGCTCTCTGGCCCTTACAGGGATAAAGATCGAAAAAATTCTTGAGTTTCTATATTAAAAAAGATTCTCACTGATATTATCTTGTCTATTGGTGTTCCTTTTCATGTTAACATTCCTGATAAAAACAAAGCATTTACAAATGCTTGTTATGCTCTTGTTGAAATGGATGTTATGCAAAAGATTCCATACAAAATCTGGATTGGTTTCGGTTGTAATGACGGATGTTGGTTGAGGGTTAAGTATCAAACTATTCCAGATTACTATAATATTTGTTTACATATGAGGGACAAGTCTAGTGATTGCAAGAAGGGAGAGATGAACAAGAACTTAAATCAGACTGAAGAAAATATTGAAAACTTAGAAACTAAAAAAGATGGAAATAAATTGATTTCTCAGTCAATTTATAGGCCTAAGATTAAGTCTTTGGTTATGCAAGACAGTCAGAATTCTGGTAACAAAGAAATTCCTAGCAAAGAAGATCATAAAAATGCTATTTCTGCCTGTGAAGACTTAGAAATAATTGGAGCATTACAAATGTTAGATCAAGGCTATGCCGTGCAAGATGAAAATGACAGCAACAGTTCTGAAACTAGTTCTCCTCATCATGTTAAGATAAGAAGCTGTCGTGCTGCTCCATCCCAACAATACAATCCAAACATACTAGAAGAACCCCATGACCATGGCTTTAGAGAAATCCTCTGAAACAAGCTGAAAAATGAAAATAAAAGAAAACAACCAAGTAAAGTTATTATTAAGTCTCTTAAATTTTTATAGGCCAACAAAAGATACAAATCCCAGTCAGATGATGATAATGATACTCAACTGGAACGTGCGTTGTATCCATAATTTCACTACAATCAGGAGACTAAAATCCATTACCTTCAATAAAAAGATTCAAATTATTGTTATTCAAGAGCCTATGGTTGGCAAGGACAAGTTTTCTGATATTATTAACAACTTGGGATTTCAAAACTATACTTAAAATTATTCAAATAATATCTGGCTTATTTGGGACAGTGACATTAGCATTGAAGTTCTTAATGATCAGGATCAATGCTTACAATGTAATGTTACTTATAAGAATTCTAACGCTAATTTTAATCTTGCAGTTATCTACGCAAAATTCCAAAGATTTAATAGGATGATTCTATGGGATCATCTTATGAGTCTTTCTAATTTAGATAGCAGTTGGATCATAGTTGGTGACTTCAACGTGATCAAGTCTTATGAAGAGAAAATTGGATGTACCTCTTTATGTCAGAACAGCATCGCTGATTTCAATGCTATGATCAATGACTGTAACCTTAAAGATGCTGGTCACATTGGCTCCATGTTTACCTGGAACAAAAACAATAAATGGAAAAGGTTAGACAGGGCTTTGTTTAACAATAAATGGGCAGAAACTTTCAACAGCACTCAGGTTATTCACATGGTCAGAACTTGTTCTGACCATGCTCTTCTATTAATTTCCGCTAACTACTCTAATGGTCCTTGTAAGTAAAAGAAACGTTTCATGTTTATAAATATGTGGACTAATGATTCTAATTTCCTCAGTGTTGTTGTAAACAATTGGAATCTTAAGATTTTAGGGTTACCTAGCCCAATTTTTTGGTTTAAGTTGAAAAGGTTAAAGAATTGTCTCAAGGCCTGGAATGCTACTCAGTTTGGAAACATCTTCATTAAGACTAAAGCTTTAGAGAATGAGGTTAAGATACTTGAGAAGTTACATATTACTAACAACACTATTGAGGTTCACACTGCTCTTAAGAAGACTAACAGCTTATTAATCCAAGGTTCAAGGAATGAACACGACTACTGGAAGCAGAAGAGTTACAATACTTGGTTAAAGGAGGGTGATCAAAATACTAAGGTGTATCAGGCTTATATCTCGAAGAAGAGAAGGAGAAATGTTATCAAGGGTATTAAGGAGAATAATGACTGGGTTTATAGCCATGAGGATATTGGTATTTCTGCTAAGAAATCCTTTAAATATTCTCTCACTAAATGTCTATACAACAATTGTGAAGAAGAAGCTATGATTTTCCAAGAAAACATATTTGAGAGTATTCCTAAACTGGTTACCCATGAAGATAATGATAATATTTTGAGGCTTCCTACTGAAGATGAAATATGGCAGGGCAAAGTTCCTTAAACTCTTCTAGTGTTGCTGGCCTCGATGGCTTTAATATCTTTTTTCTATAAATTATATTGGAATATTATAAAGAAGGACCTTTGTCTCTTTATTATATCTTTATTTAAGGGTTATAATATTCCTTATGGCATTTTTGCCACAGGAATATGTCTTACTCGTAAGGTTTCTAACCCTACCTTTTGGGACAATTACATGCCTATTAGCCTGTGTACCATGACTAACATGATTCTGTCTAAGATATTTACCAATAGGCTAGCTGATATTTTACCTAAGATAATCTCCAAAAGTCAGGCTGCTTTTGTTAAAGGGAGATCTATTCATGACAATATCTTAGTGGCTAAAGAGTTAGTCCATGATATAGATAAAAAGCCTAAAACTGGAAATATTGTTATTCAACTAGACATGTCAAAGGCATTTGACAGAATGTCATTTTCATTTATAATTAAAGTCTTAGAATTGTTTAGGTTTACTCACAAATTTATCTCTCTTATAAACAAGATGATCATTAAAGTAAATATATCAGTTCTAGTTAATGGTGAATGTCTTGGATACTTCAATCCCAAAAGAGGTCTAAGGCAGGGGAATCCCCTATCCCCAAGCCTCTTCATTTTTGGAAAGGAAGTATTATCTAGCGGTTTTCTCAATCTTTTTGGTACTAACTATAAGATGAGATACTCTACTAGGACAGATTACCTGGTTCCTAGCTCAGCTTTTGCCGATGACATCCTTGTTTTTACCAA
Organism: Limnanthes douglasii subsp. nivea; assembly: GCA_036936605.1. Lineage (NCBI taxonomy): Eukaryota > Viridiplantae > Streptophyta > Magnoliopsida > Brassicales > Limnanthaceae > Limnanthes > Limnanthes douglasii. The sequence continues at coordinate 211,704,216 of JAUPFV010000004.1, forward strand.
TAACTTAAACTTTTCCATTAATTCTCTTAGTAAATTCATGGACACTTATCAAATTGCTTCTGGTCAGGTTATTAATAAGAACAAAACAAAGATTATTATATCAAAAAAGCTGAATAGATCAAGAGTTAATCTGCTTGAAGCTAACACTGGATTCTCAACTGAAAATTTGCCAACTAACTACCTTGGTGTCAGCCTCTGCAATAACAACAAATCAAAGAATTACAATTCTATTTTGGATAAATTCTACAACAAGATCAATGAATGGAATGTTAAATTATTATTTTTTGTGGCACGATCACACTAGTATCTTCTGTTCTTATATATATTCCTACATTTTAGATGCAAAATAGTACTATTCCTAATTGTATCATTAAAATATTTGAGAAAATTTTCAATAGATTTTTATGGAAAAGTAACTTTAATGAGAACATCATTCACTGGACATCATGGTCCAGTGTTTGCTGTCATTTTGCAGAAGGTGGGCTTAACTTCAAGAAATTACCTAATATGCACCTCACTTTCTCTCACAAGATTTGGTTTAACTTACGGAAAAACGAGAGTCTGTGGGCTAATATAATGAATAATATATATTGCAAGCATGCTCATCCTAATTTTACTAACAGTTATGAGAGTGTTTCTCTGGTTTGGAAAAGACTTACATGGATTTAGGAGGAGGCTGAGAGCAACTTGAGGTGGATATTGGGCAGAGGAGAGATTAATTTTTGGAGAGACAACTGGCACAATCAACAACCTATTATCAACTCCAGTATCAATGTTGAAAACAACTGGTTTCTTAATGCTAAAGTGAATACCTTTTGGAGAAATACCGGGTGGAACATCGATCTCTTGAAAAACTGTTTACCTACAGAAAGAGTCAATCAGATTATTAAATTCACTATCAACATGGAGAAAGATAATCAGCTAATAAGGATGCTTTCTAATGACAACACTTTTAACAGCAAGCAAAGCTGGAATAACATTAGGCATCATTCCTTTTCTTCTGGTTTATACAAGAATATTTGGAATATGCTTACTCCCAAGAAGTATTCTTTCTTCCTTTGGAGGATTTTAAAACAAATTCTATTTGTTGATTCTATTATGCAAAAAAGTCATACAAGCATGGCCTCTAAGTGCTAATTTTTCTTAGAATCAGAAAATATTAGTGACTTGTTTGTTAATTGTGACTTTACCTGGCAAATTTGGTGTTATTAAAGTAATATGTTTAACATCAAAATTGACAAGTTCATGGTTTTGCCTCATTTAATCAGAAAATGGTTCTGGTTTACTAAAACTAAAGTTCATATCACTCATACTATTCCGGCTCTTGTTTGTGCTATGACTTGGAATAGCATATATAATTGAAAGTTTAAAGGCATTAAAAATTCTGTCAATAATGTTATTTACAAAATTAACAGAAATAAACAAAACGCACTGGTGGTAATGCCTTGAATGCAGGTTACTCCCTAGGGTGCAGTTCAACATATAAACATTCTCCTAATATTACTTACATCAAGTGGAAGGCTTCTGAGGAGGAGAGACTGGAAATGAACGTTGACGCAACTTGTAATAGACATGGGGAATCAAGAGGAGGTATTGTCATTAGGAACAAGAATGGTGAAATCATTCATTTTTCTGGCAATACATGTGGGAAGCTCTCTCCCTTATTAGGTGAAGCAAGAGTGTTGATGGAGTGCCTTGTTACCTACAATAAAAATAAGTGGACCAAATTAGATATTGAATCAAACTGTTTGGTTCTGGTTAATATCATTGCTAAAGGCAATATGCCCTAGTTCCTTAATTTTACAATAAATATCTGCAGAAAGCTTATCACTTGTATTATGACGTTAAGTCATATCTCAAGATCTCAAAACCAGATAAGTTTTCCTTATCTAAAAACCCCAAATAAATTGCTTGCAATTACCCTTCTATAAAGTCTAGATTTAGGGTATATTGTAACAAGTAATGATTAAGTTTTTATAAACTGATTTTCTGTATAATTCTGTCTAAATAGAATTTTTTTGTAAAAATTTAAGTTCTGAAGGGTTCAATTAACAGTAACAAAATTCAAACTTATTTTCTTGGTGAGCAGCTTGTGATTCGATAGTGATAGAAAACAGATTGTTGTTGATATAGAGTTGCCGGTTAAAACTCGATGATGAAGCTGGGTAGAAGTTACTCTATTGGTTGGAGCTGGAAGCTGATGTAACTGATTTCATTCGATCTGGACTGCATGAGAAAGATAAATGTTTGTATCAACCAGGACTTGGTCACCGGATCGATTGTTTGCTTTGCATGTTGATGTCGGCTCTGAAATTTCCTTCTTGAAAAAAGGATTTGTGATTCTTCGCTGCTGTTTTGGGTGAATAGCGTTGATTATTTTCAATATGAGAAGAGAGTTTGATAATTGGAAAAGCTTCAAAACTCTGTTGCGAAATGGTTTTATATTTTTGTCCTAGGCCTTGGGCCTTTATCCTTAGCAGACTCACAATTGAGTCCAGTATTTTGTAAAAGTCTTAATTTTGGTAATAAATTCTTATTGCATAAAAAATATTTAATTAGTATATTATTTATATAAATAAAAAAATAAAAATTAAAAATTTTATTTTAATTTGGACCTAACCGGTATGAACTTTGAAGCATACCGTAACGAATCTGAACTGACGGAAGTTAGGATCGAATCAGACTGTTCTTACCAGTTCCGGTTCGGTTCCAAAAATCATAATCAATATCATATCGATCAAGTCCAAAAATTAAAATCAATATCATATTGATCAAGTCATGTCTGAATCGATAAATTTAACAGTCCAATCTGATTCCATCAAAATTCAAACCGAACTTGGCGGAGAATTATCATCGTTGGCATCAACCTATTTGAAAAGAAAATTATAAAATAAAAAATAATAATTAAACATAATATAACTTCACATAGTTAAAAAATGACTTAAAAAAATTAAAAGTACAGTCTTCTCATAAATCAAGCTCTTGTTGTTGTGAAGAAATGCTAGAGTATTGAATTGAAGAAGCATCAAATCAAGTAACATAAACCATACCGAGTATGACGACTCTTTATTCGTTGGTGAGGATATAATTGGTAGCAAATTTCCGAGAGAAAAAATAAGATCAAGAAAGAGTGTATGGAGGAGCGACTGACGCCGAGATAATCACCATCGATATGTCTATTTTAGTTTTCTTTTTCAGAGAGAGGAAAATTGAGGGCTTTTACTTAAGTTTTTTCACTTTTGACTAAGTGTAAAGTAAAAGATAAATGAAATAGGTGAGGGGTTAAATGAAAAAATATGAAATAATAGGTAGGAAGAATGAAAACAAAAAAAGGTTAAATCGAATGTGGTGTGGTTTATTTTTGTATGAGGGTAAGTTTGTAATTTTTGTTTAGATAAGTATTTAATGTTTGAGTAGAGGGTAGAGGGAGAATTAAGCTGCCTGGTTGTATTTAATTTTCATTACCCTCATTTAATGTTAGTGGTTGGGTATTTATACCCTTACATCTGGGCCTTTATGGGCTTTCGGGTCATGTTTAATGGACCCATGTCAAGTTTAAAGAACCATAAGCTCTTAGTAGGAGAGCAAGAAGCTTAGTCATGAAATGATTAGGTTTTTAACTACTTTAGTCCTTTGTTCGAACAGTCCAATGGGTGAGGTGTTCGAACTGTCCTGTCCGGTTAGATGGTCTTTTCCGAACTGTCCCTGTCCGAAGAGGTAGCAGAATCTAGACTCATCAGTAGCCCCTTTTTTAGGTGTTTGTGCAAATAACATTTGTCAAAACCTGAAAAACAGTCTGTTGTCAGTGACAGTTTTATCCGGACAGGTCCTTCGAGCTAGTTTATGGTTTTATCCGGACTGAAAAAAGTTCTTTGAATTCAAACGGTGTTTTGCCAAAGTTCGTGGGACACATGTCATTCTTTGATTTGTTACTTTTAGCCGTTTTTTCACCTTAAATTTTGTACCCACCTTCTCTGAAAAGCAACCTCTTCATTAATGAGGGTGACATCAGCGTCGTCTCTTAATCATTACTAATCTTTTCGAATTCTCCTAGGAATCAAGACTTCTTTTTGAGGTTTACTATAAATTAAGATTGTTTTCCACTGATTTTACTATCACTTTCATCTTCACTTTGCTAATTTTCAGAGCTCTCTCTCTTAAAAACAAATTCGTTGCTTAGGTTGTTTATGTTCACGGCTAGGAACGCTCTGATCAAAGGCGAGTGGCTCAATCTCTCTGAATTAGAAAAAGCACAAAAAGTTGAAAGGGAAAGGCGCATCGCAAGAGGCTTACCCACTTCCCCCATCGACAAACCAACAATCTCAGCTACAGAGTCTGACCAGGGTTCTTCCTCCACAAAGGGTGTCAAACCGAAGAGATTGTTTCAATCTAGTCTTTCCCCTATTATCCCAGGTTCTTCGGTTCAAGAGTCAGAACCCACAGTCGAGCCAGGTTTAACAGTTACCAGTTTTAAGAAACCTTCCCCGTTCTTAGCCATGGGGTCAGATGTTGATACTTCTCCCAACAAGCTGGTTGATCGAAGAAAAGGGCAGCTTGTTAAAGGGCAGGCTTCTAAAAGCACTTCTTCAAAATCAGGCACCAAAGGCAGTTGTGCAGGGTCAGATACACCCATGAAAGTACCCCAAAGATAGGCTGTCTGGTCCAGAGGCTACTGGTTCGAGCCCCCAAAGAGAAACATCCACATCGGAGCCCCAACCGGAGGCTAGAATTCAGGAGAATGCTGAAGTTCATCAGTTCGGAAATCAGGCTGAACCGACTCCAAACCTCCCCCTTACAACAACAACTGAAAATCCTTCCTCAATAATGGAGGAAATAACGGAGGACTCTATCGAAGAGGCTCCATTTGACTCCGAACCTTCCGGACAGACCAGTGGTGCTGTTGCTGCTCAGAAGGATAAAAGCAAGGAGAAGTTGTGCTTAAGGCATCCGGATCTGCCAGAGTGTCTTGAAGGAAAAGTAGGACCTTGTTTCCACAAGGTCAATGTTAAATACCTCCTCGCTTTGCAAAAGATCAATTACGCTTTCATCCATACAGCTGAGTTGGGCCGGATGCGTACGAAGTGGGGGATTCCAGAGAATGTGAAGATAAGAATCCCCATAGACCCTGAAACCCCAATGGATTGCAAACTCAATGAAATGGTCATCTTCACTGAGCTCTTTAACTGGAGTTTAAGGTTCCCCTTGGATCCGGAAATAGTTAGGTATTTCCATCTTATCAAACTCTGTCCCAGTCAATTAAGCCCCAATGGATGGTACACACTTATGGCCTGCATCATGGCCTCCAGGATCTCCGGCATTCCTCTACCAATGGAGGAATTCGCTGCTGTGGTCGGTCTCTGCAGGAACCCTCATATCCCTTTTTATCACTTCAACATGGGGGATAACTACAAAGCAGTGGATGACCTGCTTGAGTCAGAGAGAAACTGGAGGATTCAATTCATGTTCGTAAGTGGTGCTTGGGAGAACGGGAGGAAAATCAAATCCGGAGTCAATCCAAGTCTCCTCACCAGCAGATGGAGGAGTGATCGTAAGGCTCCTACTTTATATCTTTATTTCCTCTTTTATCAAATTTTCTTAAACTAACTGGTCTTGCCTTTTTATTTAGCAGAACTGCCAAAAGACTTCAATGACTACCTAAAGTCCGGGTAGACCACTTGTACCTAGATCAACACTTAAGCTGCTGAAAAGTGGGGAAACCGGTTTCACGATGCTTTCACAGGAGGCAACTTGGCAAGGTCTCACCTCTGGAACACTACTGGTCGGAGGGACTTAACCTGGGAAGAACTCACCACTCTACCCCGTCCGGATGTTGTCCTGAAGAGAACACACGAACCGGATGGGTCACTTTACTTGCCAGGCCGGGCCAAGGCCCCGAGTAAGATGAAAGGCAAGAAGAAGAAGGGCAAGAAGGTGGTAGGTAAAGCTAATCCTGCCGAGGTGGAAGAGGTTGTTCCAACAAATCCCGAGGGGCCAACCCCAAGCCAGATTGATGCTACTCTCTTAGAAGTGGTAGAGCAGGAGAGCGTTAAGGAAGATACTCGATCCCCAAATCCCCCAAGGGCTTCCAAGAGAGACCGAAAACGGGGAGCTGAAAGCAAGGACATGGAGGCTAAGAAGAAAAAGACCTCTAGGGGTGATGAACTTTCTCTCCGGTCTCCGGAGCCTCTCCCCTCTGTAGATCCTATTGATCCAACATAAGCAGAGGAGATCCCTGGTGACTTTCAAACCGACGAGGTTGGAGGAGGAGACCATTGATGGGGTTGACATCACCGAGCTTGATGGACTGGGTGACTACTTTGCCAACCTCCCTAGAGACGATTTTGCTGGGCCTTACCTCCCCCCGAGTACTTCAAACACCGTCACTTTTAATGGTAAGACTTTTACTGTTTCAAGTGAAAGGGAAATTATAGCTCACTCTATATTAAGTAGTGTTCAGCCAGTGCTTGTGTTGGAGAAACAAGTTCGAAGTCAGGAAGATACTATCAAAGATCTCAAATCTTACAAAGAGAGACTGTCCGATGATCTTCTTACTGCCACTCAACATGCTGACATTTTAAAGGGAGAAAACGAGGAGCTGAAGAATAGCCAAGAGGAATGGACCACAAAGGCTGCCACACTAGAAGACACTGTCAAGGAGCTCCGGGAGAAGTTGTCCGGATTAGAGAAAGACCTCACCTCTTCAAAAGAAGAGGCAAAGGCCAAGGATCAAGTCATCCACAACTTGCAAATGACAAGATTGCTCTTGAGAATACAGTGTCCAATGCTGCAGAGGAGAAAGCTGATCTGCTAAAGGAGCAGGAGGCCAAAATTCAGGCCAAGATCGATGCTTATGCCAACAACGTAATAGATACTCAAGAGAAAATGTACGCCAAGGTGAAGTTGGATATGGTACTGCTCTTTCATGAGAAGTTCCCAAAGAGGAACCTGGGAGATTTGTGGCTTCATGTAGAGTACGAAGACCTTCCCTTCCATACCATGGCTGATGGAGACTTGCATGATTATTCCAGTGCTTCCTCCTCTGATGAAGAAGAAAATACCGGGGAGGGCTCTCACGAAGAGAAAGACGACCCCAAGAAGAAGAAGAAGACAAGTGAGGCTAAGCCATCTTCAAAGGCTCAGTCTTAAATTATGAATTATCTTTTCATTTTTCATGTTACCTAAACTAAAGTCCTTGGAAGGCCAAGGCATTTTTTGTTGTTGTGTCCGATATCTGACCTGATAGATCCTTTGTTTTGTTTGACAATTTAAAAGTCCTTGGAAGGCCAAGGCACTTAAGTTATTTCAATGAATATTTTTGTTTAGCACAATTCTTGCATTCTTTCATAGTTTGTTTCAATTTTGGTGGCTAGTGTTTAAATAGCCCTTAGTTATTTCATAAATAGTCTAAAGCGAGAGCGTTTAAATTCTCCAATGACAAATGTTTAAGTGGTCATCATTCTTTTACTTCAATCCGGATGGTGTGGCAATAAACAAAATAAAAACACTTCGAATTTTTTAAGAAGGCATCAAATTTTATTAAAAAAGCCCGGACACCTCATTAAAACCTCCCCGTGCCACCAGGGTAGGAAAGAGTATGCCCCCAAATATTTACATGGATTTTTGAACAAGTAAATATTTACACAGCTTTTATTCTAAGTATATTCGGAGATGCTCAATATTCCAAGGGTGATTTAAAACTCTTACATCCTTGTCTTCGAGCCAATATGTTCCAGGTTTAATCCTTTCAATGACCATATAAGGTCCTTCCCAAGTTGGGGCCAGTTTGTCGAGCATCTTCTCTTTAGTGTGTAAGAATACCTTCCTCAATACCTTGTCCCCTGGCTGTAAATCTCTTCTTTTAACTCTAGAAGCAAACCTTCTTCTCATCAAACCTTGATAGTGTGCAGCTCTAAGGTGAGCCTTAACTCGTCTTTCCTCTATTAGGTCAAGCTGGCCTCTGACTGCTACTTCATTTGCGTGTTCGGAGAAGTTGTGAACCCGAAATGAGGGGAGAGTTTCTTCTATGGGGGCTATTGCATCCATCCCATATACCAAGGCAAAAGGTGACTCATGTGTTGCAGCCCCAGGTGTAGTCCGGTAGGCCCACAAAACCTCTTGTAAATAGCTAGGCCATTTCCCAGGAGCCCCTTCCAAATTTTTCTTTAAACAGAATAGTATAGTTCTGTTAGCCACTTCAACCTGACCATTTGCTTGTGGGTGGAAAGGTGAAGAGAAACAATGTTGTATACCCCTTGAGGCACAGAAACTCTTCATTTCCTTGTTGTCGAACTGTAGCCCATTGTCTGTTGTTATCTTTTGTGGAACACCAAACCTGCAACAAATGTTGGATAAAATGAATTTTATGACAGCTTTTGGTGTTGTTCCTGCCAGAGGGGCTGCTTCAATCCACTTCGAAAAGTAATATATAGCAACAATTATAGTTCTGCGTCCTCCGGACGCCATAGGAAGAGGTCCCACCAAATCCAACCCCCATCGAGCAAAAGGTATAGGCTCAGAAATTGACTCTTAAGGGATGGCTGGGACATGAATTTCATTGCTATATCTTTGGCATGGATCACACCTTCTCACCAGCTCCTTAGCATCCTGCATTATAGAGGGCTAGTAATAGCCAGCCAGTAAAACTCTCCGTGTTAGAGCTTTGAATCCACAGTGAGCTGATCCCACACCATCATGCAATTCGGAGAGGACTACTTGAGACTCATCATCTCCCAAACATCGTAAAAGAGGTTTACTGTAAGAATTTTTATACAAAACGTCTCTTAGTATGATAAAACCACGAGCTTTGTGCTTCATTTTTCTTGCTAGCGATTTATCCGGAGGCAAGATGCCTTCAGAGAGGTACTGGAGGAGAGGAAACCTCCAATCTTGGGGTTGTTTCATCTGTACTTCGAAAATTTCTTCCTCTTTACCCACATTAAGTTGAGTGGAAGGGCTCTCCAGCACATGGATCCAAGGATATGACTCAGTGTATGCTATGGTTGCCAGTGAATCTGCTAGTTCATTCTCCGCTCGGGGTATATGTTCATAAACAATGCTTTTAAACTTAAGAGCCTCATTTTTAAGAAGCTGCAAATACTTCACTAGTTGCTCCTTTTTTTCCTCAGATTGACCTTGTGCATGGTGGATAAGAAGCTGGGAATCACTCATTAGCTTGACCCTTTTGGCCCCACAAATATAAGCTAATTTTAAACCAGCTATAGCTGCTTCGTATTCGGACTCATTGTTGGAGGCCCTGAAAGCAAAACATATAGCCTGGTACATTTGGTCACCATATGGAGAATTCAAGCATACCCCTGCACCACATCCCATAGTACTGGACCCACCATCCGTCCGGACGACCCATACCTTTTCGCCTTTCATCTCAATAGTCTGCTCTGTATCCCTATAAGAGTGGAATTCAACTAAAAACTCAGCCACGGCTTGGGCGTTGACTGTTGTTCGAGGAGCAAAATCAATATCGAAATCCCCCAATTCTACTGACCACTTAGTCATTTTGCTTGAAATGTCTGCCTTTTGGAGAACATTTTTCAAGGGAAAAGATGTCCGGATGATAATAGGATGAGCCTGAAAATAAGGCCTCATCTTTCTTGCAGGAATTACCAAGGCTAACGCTAACTTTTCAAGTTTCAAATAACGATTTTCTACATCTAACAAGCTCTTGCTGATGTAGTACACCGGATGGGGGTAGTTACCCACCTCTCTTACCAATACAGCACTGATGGCACAACTTGAAACTGCCAAGTATACGAAGAGTGTTTCTCCATCAATAGGTTTAAACAAAGTCTTGGGAGAGGACAGATGTTTCTTAATTTCATTGAAGGCCTCATCGCACTGTGAAGTCCAGTCAAATCCCTTTGCACCCCTTAAAGTTTGAAAAAACGGGGCACATCTGTCCGAAGACCTTGATATCAATCGATTTAAAGCAGCCAACCTCCTTGTCAACCGTTGTACTTCTTTAACATTCCAAGGAGGCTCCATTTGGAACAAAGCATTAAGCTGGTCCAGATCGGGCTGTATCTCTTGATCACTTATTATGTAACCCAGGAACTTCCTAGACTGCACCCCGAACATGCATTTTTCTAGGTTTAGCTTTAAATTCACTTTTACTAAGTTAGCAAAAGTTTTTTGGAGGTCTGCCAAGTGTAGTTGTTCATCCATACTTTTCACCATCATGTCATCAATGTATACTTCCATATTTCTTCCAATTTGATCAGCAAAGGCTTTGTTCAACAATCTCTGATAAGTAGCCCCAGTATTTTTCAATCCGAATGGCATCACCTTGTAGCAATGAAGACCCCTGTCAGTGACAAATGTGGTGTGCTCCTGATCCTTCGGATCTACCTGAATCTGATTGTACCTGGAGAAAGCATCCAAAAAGGATAGTAGCTTATTCCCAGAAGTGGAATCTACTAGCTGATCAATTCGAGGAACTGGATATAAATATTTTGGGCAAGCCTTGTTGAGATCTGTGAAGTCAATGCACATGCGCCACTTGCCATTTTTATTTTTCACCAAAACCGGATTGGCAGTCCACAAAGGATATTGAGACTCCTTTATATGCCCCATCTTTGTGAGCCTGTCAACTTCTTGAACAATAACATCGGCCTTTTCCTTAGAAAAAGCTCTTCTCTTTTGTACCACAGGCGCTATGTCTCTCCGGATGGATAGGTGATGTGATATAATATCTGCTGGAACCCCTGTAACATCAGCATTGCACGAAGCAAAAACATGCGGATGGTCTTTTAAAAACTTTAACATCTTAATCTTTAATTCGGGTGGCATTTTGGACCCTATCTTAACACTTTTTCCTTCTTCTAAAGAGTGTGTTTCAACTTCTTCAACTGGTATCAACACTCCAGGGGCCTCTCTGGGGTCATCAATTTCACCCTCACCCCCAGAAAGGCCCTCAAATTGCTATTCTTTGCTGGTACGAACTGCCCCCAACGTCCGTGGAGCCAGTGCTGTGGCATAACACTCTCTTCCAATCTTTTGACTGCTCCGGACAACTCCCAGTTGTCCTTAAACAACATATTTCAAACATTGGTGGACTTTCGAGGCCACTGCATGCATCCTAGAGAGCCAAGACCTCCCTAAAATAGCATTATAACAAGTGGGACAATCCAGCACAATAAAAAGTATCCTGACCATCTTTTTAAAAGGGCCCTTGCCCAAAAAAACTTCCTCTTCGAACTCCCCGATCACATCTGCTGAACTCCCAGTGAAGCCCACCATTGATCTGTCTGAACGCTGAATTACGGCTGGATTTTTCATCTTTTTGTATGTGTTTAAGAAGAGGATATTGGCTGAACTCCCAGTATCCACCAAGATTCGTCTTATACCGTTTCCCCCAATGGATGCTCCTATGACAACAGCATCTTCATGAGGGCCAGTTATATCCCTTAAGTCGTCTTCATCGAAAACAATGAAGGGAAACGGAATTTGTGATTGATAGGAGGTCATGCCTCCTTCCAGCTGGGTGGCCTAAGTATGAACGTGCCTCTTCCTTGAAGAAGCAGTAAGAGCTGTCATAGTATCCCCTCTGAAAATTGTGAGTGACTCAAAAAACTCAATAAGCCCGGAGACTGTTTTACAATGTTCATGAATGGCACCCACCCTATTTCAAGTTGGACCAGGATCCAGTTATTCTGACTCTACATCAAACCTTTCGATTATAACCATAGCTCGCTCCGGAGCAGCATTGCTTGGACCAACGCGATGAACATTATCAGGCATATTTCCTCCTCTTCTTTTGACATATGCCCCCAGCTTTCCTCTTTCAATCAAATTTTGAACTTCTTGTTTCAAGGCTATACAATCGTCAGTGGTATGGCCAGTATCATTATGGTACTGGCAGAAAGAGTTGTTACGATGTTCCCTAGGAGATTGCAGTGCGGCCGGTCTTCTATAGTGCACTTCTTCCTTTGTTTTATCATAAATGGTGGCCACACTTTCCTTTAACTCTGCAAACCACTCCGGTTGAACCCAATGCCCTCTCTTATTTCTAGATTGCTGACTCTGAGCAGGTGCAGCTGGCTGAGATTGAGCTTTAGCCCTGTTATGCGCATGTCCGGTCTCCCTTGCCTTGTTCCCGGACTGATTTTGATTGGGGTTTGGTGCAACCGGGTCAGACCTCACCTGTCTGTGCACCCTAGTTTTCTTTGTTTCATCAACATTGATTTGCTTTCCGACCTGATTCAGCAAACCTTCCCAAGTCATGGCTTTCTTTCTGGTCACTGAATTAGCCAAATTTCTAGGGTTTAAGCCCTGTCTCAAGGATGCTATTGCTACCTGCTCGAAGCAATCAGCCAACCCATTTTTGGTGTTCACAAAACGACTTATGTATTCTTTCAATGATTCGTTTGGTTCTTGAGCATAATGGATTATTGTGTCCTCATTTCCCTTTAATTCCTTACTCCCAACAAACTGCCTTCGAAAGGCCACCCAAAAGGTATCAAAGTTCCTGATGCAACCTTGAGGTAGATTGTTATACCATTTTAGAGCACTCCCCGTCAAAGATTGGGAGAATGCTCTACAGAGTAACTTATCGTCATCATCAAAATTCATCATAAAGTTTTTAAATTGCTCCAAGTGGTTGTCCGGATCAGTACTGCCATCGTACCTCTCCATTTTAGTGCTATCGAACCTCTTAGGGAGGTTTCCGGACAGAATCTTGGAAGACAATGGAGATTGTCTCCAATTCCGGCCACGACTGAACACAGTAACCTCATTAGGAGTCGCAAAGATTCCTGGTTCATCGTGGAAGGCAAAAGGATCCATCAGCATCCGATCCACATGCCTCCGGCTGTGAGATGATCCTTTGCCTATATTCCTCTTCAATTTTCCCATGTCTATCCCTTTTTCTTGAATACTTTTTAATCAACTTTTGCTTATTTTTGGATCGGCCCTCATCACTGCTCGAGGATAAGGATTCTTCGACTCCATCCTCATCCGAGGAGCTATCAGAAGATTTGAGTCTGAATCAGAACTCTCCACTCGCTTAGACCGGTGAGACTTTTTAGAGCTAGCATGAGTCTTCTTGGTACTCACATGAGTCTTCAAAGGCTTATGCTCTCTAGGGTTGTCGGTATAATGAGCAGCTGATGCTTTTGACTTTTCTTTCATGCCCATCCTAGCCTTCTCTGCCCTTAGAGCTTCTATCTCGCCCTTTAATCGATCACGCTCCTCGATGGTGTATTCATCATTCTCTCCCACCACTTCAAGCAAGGCTGGTGGTACTTCAGGGGCGTTCGGATTCATTCGGACTGATTTTTCCTGTTGGTTTCGAATGCTTGATTCAGGCACCTTCGTGCTCCCACTATGGTCGCCAATTTGGTGTGGTTTATTTTTATCTGAGGGTAAGTTTGTAATTTTTGTTTCGATTCGTGGAAGTTTGTAAGTATTTAATGTTTGAGTAGAGGGTAGAGGGAGAATTAAGCTGCCTGGTTGTATTTAGTTTTCATTACCCCCATTTAATGTTGGTGGTTGGGTATTTATACCCTTACATCTGGGCCTTTATGGGCTTTCGGGTCATGTTTAATGGACCCAGGTCAAGTTTAAAAACCCATAAGCTCTTAGTAGGAGAGCAAGTAGCTTAGTCATGAAATGATTAGTTTTTTAAGTACTTTAGTCCTTTGTTCGAACAGTCCAATGGGTGAGGTGTTCGAACTTCCGTGTTCGGTTAGATGGTCTTTGTCCGAACTGTCCCTGTCCGAAGAGATAGCAGAATCCGGACTCATCAGAATGATCGGGGGAAACTAATTTTTGTTAATTAAGTCTTAATTATTAACAACATTTGTAATAAAATGTATGATATGTTGTAAATTTGTTGTAAAAAACCAATCCAAAGTTTGATTCTATGGGTCAAATATACTCCTTTATATATTTGTTACAAATCTGTGTATACAGATAATCGATTAACAACAAATTAAACAAGTGGTCGTAAAAATTTGTTTGTACAATAGTGGTCATAAAACTATAAAAGTTGGGAGACAAAAAAGATAAAAATATAAAGAATCAAATGAAAAATACGGGGATGAAAAAGAAACTATGTTTAAAAGATGTGACGTTGTTCACTAACTTCTAAATTTAACATGTGACTTTCTTTGCAACAAATTATATGTTTAGTTATTAGCTAGTTTTGTTTATACCAGAAGTGATAAAGCTTTGAAGAAGTTAAGTGCACATGTTTTTTAAATCAATGAGAGGGGTTAGACATGGAGATATGATCTCTACTTTCCTTTTTATTTTAGCCTTAAATATTTTTTTAGGAGATAAAATATTGTTTTAAACTAAAAAGGTCATGCCTTACAAATATGTCAAATCGAAAATACATATTTGTCATCTTTGTTATGCATATGATATTATTTTATCCTTAACATGGAGGATATTTTATCGTAGAATCAATAAAGAAGTTGCTAGAGATGTATGAGCTCTAAGCAGGTCAAAAGGTTAATAATAGCAAAAGCTCTATATTTTTAGGTAATATTAATCACTAATCATAATAAAGAGAACATTATTCTTAATACAAGTATGAAGACTGGAATATATCCAATAAATTTCCTAATTTCCCTTTTATTTAAAGGTCATGCTAAAATATATTTCTTCCAATCTAATGTTTAAAAAGTTGAAGCTCACTTGAAAGGTTATGTTATTTCTATGCTTTCTCTTGTTGGTAAAGGTGTTCTTATTAATTCAGTTTTTTCCGCAATATTTATTTATACTCTTTCGGTTCTTTATGTGCCAATAGGGGTTTTGAGATCACTTGAAAAGATCATAAGGAGTTTTCTATGGAGTTTTCTACAGTTACAAATCCTTAAAAATATAGACTTTGTCTTACTTCTTTGTTTGACATTAAGAAAGATTTGTATTATAAGATGACTTAGAAATTCACAAAAAGTCAAGGTATCTATGTTGAATTCATGGGAAAAAAAATAGAAATGCAAGAGTTGGTACCTTATTCAGCCATACCTAGATACAACTGAATAATAGTTTCATCATTTTGATAAAGTCTTGGACTGTTCGGCTTGGCGCTTGGGTAAATGAGAGATTTCATTCTAGCATTCTCGATGGTTGTCTCATAATTTAGAATGTGAAAATGAAAATCATGTTAGAGATTCTTTATTCAAAGATAATTTAAGTGACCTTTTACATATTCCAAGACATTTACATTATGATGTTTATAAATATTAGTTTCGATTTCGTCCGGATAGAAACGATACATTAGTCTAGACTATGATTCCTATTAGAAGTTTTATACGTCTTCAATTAAGGTTGAACTTTGAAACCTTAAAACTTTCTTGAATTATAGTAGAATATGGACATTGTTTTTCTAAATTTTCCTTTTTCGTTCAGATGTTTCTTTATTCCAAACTCTTAACGGATGATCAAAATATTTCTATTGGAATTCCACTTGCATTAAAATGTATATGTTGTAAAATTCCTCAACATGAGACTTTAGACCATCTTTTTATACCAACGAATTTTCTAATAATTTGTTGTGTTAATTTTCTTATTGGTTATAACGTTCGACGTTTTTTTAGTTTTATGATAATTCAAATTTTCTGAGATTCATTTCTTGTCATGTCTAAAAATAGAGAAATCATTCAAGAAACAATATGACAAGCATTTGGTCAAGTTAACATGTGATAAATTTAATACAACTGATATTTATTTACATATGTTATGGGATGAAGGTGATTGGTTCTCTTAATTTTCATTCCAAAAATATATTGTGTTCATTTAAATATATTAACAGTTCAGTCATGGAGTTAAATGGGTGAATATGTGCGATGGATTAAACCGCTGGAAAGATATTTAAAATCTAATTTTGATGGTTCACACTACAATGGAGAATATACTGTTAGAGGAAGTATAAGTGATGTGAACGGGGACATGGTTCTGGTTGTAGATTTTACTTCATTTATAAGAAATGAAAATGTTTTATGTGCATAATACTGCATTATACTTTTTGGGGTTGGAAGTTTCTTATTTTTTGTCCTTGTTTATCGATATTGTTGAGAGGTATTCTCGATTGGTGATCAATGTCACAAAATCTCGTCCCAATTCTTAGGTCCTAAGGGATGAACTCTTGGATATTTAGTTATGAGACTTAATTTGAACATGTTTATAGGAGGCCAATGAATTTCTTGATTGGGTGGCTAAATAAGGATATAAAGTTTGGGATGATATGGTCATTTTCATTAGGAAAACTTTATGTGGAAAATTTTGTGGGGTTTATGATCTTTTTAAAATGGTTAACCCTCATTATTATCAATTTTTTAGGTTTTTGAAAGGTTTTAGTCAACTCATCATGTTGAATTTTAAAATTTCTCTTTCTTATTAATGAACTTATACTTGCACCAACGAGTTTTATAGAAAAAGTTAATATTTGTTTTGTAATTTTGTTACATAGTATGTGTTCTAACACGTTTATTTGAGATATTTTTTTAGAGAAAGTCAGCTAAGATAGGGTTTGAACATGCCATTTAACATGTACATTGTAAATTACCTCAAGTGACGAACATTGAGTTATATAAGAACATGGACAATGAACATGTTAAATGACTTGTTAAAAATTCATGTTAGTTAAAGTTTTCTAAAAGTATCTCTAATGAACGTGTTAGTTTTTAATGTTAACTTACAAGAATACAAAAAAACTTTTGACTCACCTCTAAAATTTTAAAAGTAGTGAATAAAGCCATATCATCATTTGTTATCAATTTAGCAGATTTTATTTATTCTTCCTTTTTTTTTGCTTCTTGGTTAGAAATTTTATTTTAAGAAAATCATTACACAAAAATATATTATCTTCCTCTGTGTCAAAACCTTTTATTAAATCAGTCTTATGTCTTAAATTCCTCCATCATAGTTTGAAGTTCAATATAATTTAAAAAATAGACCAAAGATTTCTTTATACTTTGTTGTATGGACATCTATTTCAAAACTTGAATTTGGGTAGTAATAAATTTACTACTAAAAAAATACAAAACAATCTAGAATCACATTCTGCACAAATAAACCAACTAAAAAAGTCTTGAATAACCATGAAAAAGAAATAAAAATCAATTACAACTATGAGCAATTATTCAGGATATATGGGTCTCGTAGAAAGAGCATATTTTAGTGGGAGCCACTATCATGATAATCATTTAGAGAAGTTTTGATGATAATGACAAGATGTTATGTACGATTTTCTCTCAAACAATCGAGGGTAGTGCTTTGAAATGGTACAACATATTTCCACACGGATCAATCAAGATTTGTGTCATGTTTTGGATGACATAAGATAGTTTATGGCAAATAAAGAGCTCAAGGAAAATGGTGATACAATAATTCATTATAGACAATATCGGAATGAATCCTTACAGGACTACATCAATCAGTTTATGGGAACTAAAGATGGTTTGGCGGAATATTTCGAGAAAGTAAGGTGGAGAGTTAGTTGATTCAGTGACTCAAAAGAAAGCAATTACTTGGGGTGAATTATTAAATAAGGCTGAAAAACATATTACTGTGAAGAAAACCAAGAGATTAAGGTAGCCTCATCAATATAGGCCTCTTCCACCAGCATCTGTCCCACAAGCTAGTAACCAGTGGCAAACCACAGTTAGCAACCATCCAATAGACTCAGGGAAAGGTTCTCATCAACCTAAACAAAGCCAATCTAATTAGGTTCAACAGTCTAGGAAAAGAAATAATTAATGGATCTAGCCTCATTATTATGGATAACTAATTGAGAATGCGGCAACTGATAAGGAAAAAGAACTTCGAGGACTGAAATGTAAAGAATAAGACTACTTATGACAGATTGTAAAATTAGAGGAAGGAAATAGAACTTTGTATTTTAGTCAGGAACTAACACATAATTATCCCATTTTATGTAACTGTTTCAGTTAAGAGCTAAGTCTTTGCGCCTGTATATAAAGGCCAAGGCTCATCTAATAAAGGGCTTGACTTTTTGAGATGGATCACTTTGGCAATTTGATTTTCACTCTCTAAAACGTATTTCTCTCTCTCTCTCTACATTCTGACTTCTCTGGATTTACTTAGTCAATCAAATTATTCAACTCAACAAATTGGTGACTCCACTTGGACCTGATCATCGATTGGTGCCTAGGTTATTCGATCGAATTTTTTATTTTCTCTTTTCTGAATCTTGAAAAAAACTTTAATCTTGACGATGAATCCACAGAATGATCCACTAGTTTGACCTGTTGTTGAAACACTAAAAAATGACATGCAAAGGACTGATGATAGACAAGAAGAGTCTATCCCGATTTGTCAAAATCAATCGGATCTAGAGCTACGACTGAACCAACTTTTGGACAAAATAACAGCTTTGAACGAAAAGTATGACCAAATAGAGCTGCTAATTTAGTCAGCTAGGCTGAAATCCAAGGTAAGATAAGTGAATGATCAACATGATGCTGGTAATCATTCTGATCGATCTTGTATTGATTTCCAGATCATAAGTGAACAGAAAAAGGCGCGATTCAAACCGCTTAAGGAGCGTCATACTTCTTGAAATGACAAAAAATATAAATAAAGGTATGTCACATCTAGTAATGAAGAGATTGAAAGTTCTGGATCTGATTTTAAAAGATATAGAGGTTATGTGGAAGAAGAGATGGATTAACCTCACAAATCTAAAAAATAATATAAAGATAGAATAGAAAATGTACCTCGGTGTTTGAGGGAGGCAAACTGGTGTGAAGGGAATACATCAAACCAGTATAATATCATGGATAATCGAAACTTGTATGTAGTAATGGGAATAGAGGATCGATATGTTCAAGGTGTTGATTGGAGAAATTCTTCATTGATAACTCAGATAAGATCTACCACACTTCCGAAACACTTTGATATTTCAAAAGTTGAGAAATTTGATGAGATTCAAGACCCGGACGATCACATCGAACAACTTAAGAATTATATGATGAATTTCGATGATGCTGACAGGTTGGTGTGTCAAGCTTTTTCTCAGACTTTTTCTCAGACTTTCGAGGGGATCCATTTCGAATCTTCAAAGAATTTTACACTGCTTTTAGAAGACAATTTGTGGGGAGTAGGGAAATGAGGGAAAACATAGGTACAATAATCTAATGCAATCAGGTAGTTATAGAGAAGCTGAAAGATTATATGAAGCATTTTGTTTTTACTAAAGCTGATGAGGGAGAATAAAAGACAAGGGCTAAAATGCATAGAAATAAATGTATAGGGGCCAAAATGCATAGAAATAAATGTATAAGGGCTGAAATGCGTTAATTGTAAAGATATAGCCAAAATAGGAAGGAAGTTTAGAGCAGGGACCAAAAGATGTAATTAACCCGAATTAAAGCGTGTGGGGTCCGCAATTGTACTATAAAAGGACCACACACGCTTCACGAATTTCGAGATGAATAGTACGACTTTCTCTCTCTACTACTTTAGCACTTTCTCTCTCTAGATCTGACACTCAAGTATTCCCCTATCACCAAATCCTCTATCAACAAATCCTCACATAGCTAAATCACCCTCGGACCATCTTTTAACTCTTCAAAAGCGAGTCTAGATAATTGTGAAGAACTGGTGGCAATGGCAGCCTTTTGCCAGGGATTACTGCGAGGAGATCTGGATAATGAAACAACAAAAAGAAGAGCTTTAACTTTTAGAGCCTTGGTGGCTTAAGTGGAAGACCAAATCAAGTTGGAATAATCGACCAGGGTTCAAGGAGTAGTTGGAACTAGTCAAAAGAACTCTGGGTAGGTGCCAAATAACTGGGAGCAATATTCAAATTCTGCTCAGCAAGCACATCCAAGGAACAATAACCTGCCACCTCAAACTGGAGGGCATTCGAACTAAGCACCATCGTACCGATTCCATAGGTCGAGGCCCAATCAATGGATAAAGCCTCAGTATTATGCATATTTGACTGAGAGTGTGGCTACAATTTTTGACAAAGCTAAAGGATATGTGAATTTCAGGAAGCCCACTCCAATCAATAGACAGATAGAGGAGCGAAACAACAGGTTTTTCAGATACCGTAATGACATCGGACATGATACCGCAGACTACATTGCATTGAAAAATGGAGTTCAGATTTTAATAGAAAATGGGAAACTATTGACTTATGTGATGGCCCATAGCAACGTATCAAAGAATCATGTCACGTCGACTTCACAACCAACAAATACAAATGCACATGCTAAAACTTTGATGATCTTGGATTCGAAAGATGATAATTTTGATGCAGCATCGAAATACTTAGATGCAGATCTAGATTGGTTAATATTTATGGCAGTAGAGGAACCAGTCAAGCAAGGCCACGTTCGAAGCCTTTGTTAGTATTTTAAGTCCTTGGCAATTTTTTGGAGCGATTTTATGACTGGTAAAACTGATAGTTCAAGGAAAAGGCACATAGTAAGATTGGCTACTCAGATAGAGAGAAAGATGCAACCCATATGTATGGTAAAAGAGACATTCTTTTTATCTTTTTTTAAGAAGATGATTTACAAAGTACTGCAGGGCCACATGAGGATGCGATGGTCATTGAGCCATAGATTGCTGGCGTTGAAATTCGACGCGTGTTAATAGTTACTGGGAGTTCTGCAAACGTTCTTTTTAAAGATACTTATGATAGGATGCGCAACCCTCCTCGGATTTCCCAATCAGAGCTTACCATCATCGGTTTTACTGGAGTAATTACACGAGTAATTAGGGAATTTGAGGAGGAGCTGAGTTTGGGAAAGGGACCTTTCAAGAAAAAGGTTCAGGTACTTTTTATGGTGGTGGATTGTCCAACAAGTTACAATTCCATTTTTGAAGGTCTTGGTTGTCAAGGATGTATGGTGTTGTGTCTATAGTCCATCAATGTTTTAAATATATCGACGGAGACCGAGTGGGGGTAGTCTGAAGTGACAAAAAAGTTTCAAAATAATGTTATGCCACTCCTCTTCAGATTTGAGGATCTAGCAGTGGTGATAAAATGGATGAATAACATTCAGGGGGTTGACTTCGGACCTCAAAGATGGGGTTCATGATCCGAGGTAAACCCCGGGGTCATTGACAATAAGTGAAGAAATAGATGAATACGCTTTTCCTGGTGGAAGAGTGCTACAAATAGGAACCTTATTGACCCCAATTTTACGACAACAATTATTACAGTTTTTATCTCACAACTTAGATGTTTTCGCTTGGAAAACAGAGGATGTAACAGAAGTTCCAATCGAATTGATTTTCCATAGCATAGCCATAAATCCGAAGGTGAAACCTGTTATTAAAAAACAGCGGGCATTTTCTTTTGAGAAAGTAGAAGCTATTATTTCCACAGTGCATCGTTTATCGAAGGTC
The DNA here is from genome assembly GCA_036936605.1 of Limnanthes douglasii subsp. nivea. NCBI lineage: Eukaryota > Viridiplantae > Streptophyta > Magnoliopsida > Brassicales > Limnanthaceae > Limnanthes > Limnanthes douglasii. Next base: position 211,725,564 of record JAUPFV010000004.1, read on the forward strand.
GGACATATAAGGGAATCACGGTACCCTTTATGGATAGCAAACCCGATAGTAGTTAAGAAGAGAAATAGGAAGTGGAGAACGTGTGTTGATTTTACAGACTTGAATCGAGCTTGTCCTAAAGATCTGTTTCTTGTTCCTCCAATAGACCAGTTGATTGATTACACTTCATAAAACAAAATATTTCCCTTTTTATAGATTCTTTTGCAGGATATAATCAATTTCAGATGGATCCAAAAGATCAAGAATGTACCACCTTCATCACCGATCGAGGCTTGCACTGTTACAGAGTTATGCCTTTTGGGTAAAGAATGTTGGGCCTACATACCAGAGATTAATGAATAAGGCATTTGCTACTCAGATCGGAAAAACATGGAGGTAAACATCAATGATATGGTGGTTAAAAGCTTAGTAGATGATGCACACTAAGATTTAGAGGAGGCTTTTTTGAATTTAAGGGCAATAAGGCTAAAGTTGAATCCTGGCCCATAGCATAATTTTAGGGTTCGATCAGTGAAAGTTTTGGGTTATGTTATCAGTGAAAAAGGGATAGAAGCAGAATCAGATTAGTTAAAAGCTGTAGTATCCATGAAATCACCTCGAACTATCAAAGAAGTGCAAATTTTGACAAGAAGGCTAGACACTTAACAGATTCATTTCTAGATTTTCTGATAAATGTTTCCCTTTCTTTCAAGTAGTACGAAGACCAAAGGAGTTTGAGTGGACTTCGGATTGTAAAGCAGCGTTTTCAAGTATCAAGGATTTTTTGTCATCACTAGAAATATTATCCAAACCTCGAAGTGGAGACCAACTCTTTTTATACATTGTTGTATCGGATTTTGCAGTACGTGTAGTATTGATAAGTGAAGATTCGGGAATTCTGAAGCCAGTTTACTATATTAGCAAGAGTTTTGTGGCAGCAAAAAAGAGTTATTTGAAGCTTGAAAAGTTGGCATTGGCACTGGTGGTAGCTTCTAGGAATATACGTCTCTACTTCCAAGCTCATACTATTGAGGCTCAAACTTCATTTCGATTAAAGAATATTTTATAACACCCCGATATTTTAGGGAGAATAACTAAGTGGTCAGTTGAGTTGGGAAATTTTGATATCACCTTTTCACCTCGAACGGTAATTAAAGCTCAAGCCCTGACATATTTTCTTATTGAGAGGCACTCGAGTAGATCGGAGGAAGATGTTAACAATGATGTTATACCAGATAATTCAATGTGGATTGTTAGAATTGATGGAGGTTCTAGTTTTCTGGGATACAGTGCTGGAGTTTAGTTAATTGCTCCATCTAGAGAAATGATGCTTCAATTTATTATATTTATATTTCACGTATCGAATAATGAAGCTGATTATGAAGCTGTATTAGATGGACTGAGGATTAAACAGATATGTGGAGTAACTTTGGTGCAATTAGAGACAAATTATCAATTGGTAGAAAATCAAGTGTCTAGAGTATCTGAAGCAAAAAAAGACCATTTAATTTTGTATCTTCGAGAGCTTTGAATTTTGGCTCTTCTGTTTGATCATGTTGTTGAGAACATATAAACTGGGGGAGTAATACAGGTTCTGATTCTTTGGAAACTATAGGAAACGAAGAAGAATATCCTTGGATTTTATTACAAGAGAGTTCATCAATTTTAACCCTTTCAAAGTAGTGTGAGCATATTGAGGAAGTTTTTGTCACCGAGACACAGCTCGAGGGGATTGGAGAACTGATATTTTGAATTTATTGGTTAGAGGAGAACTACTCTAAGATGTGAAATTGGCCAAGAAATTGTAAGGCAAAGCCTTTGGCTATATGGTGTTAGATGGGATTTTATATAAGAAAGCGTTGAGTAGGCCATATTGTGATGTTTGAGCAAACAAGAATCATAGGAATTTTTATCAGAATTGCACGATGGACAAGGATCAACGCATTGTGGATTCAAGGCATTAACTCGTCAAGTTTTGTTGGCAGGATTTTATTGGCCTTCGATTATGAACGATGCAAAGAATTTGGTTCAAAGCTATGATACTTGTCAAAGGTTGGGTAACACTATTCATAAACCAACATTTCCACTTATGTCTATTACCGAAGCCGTTCTATTTTATAGATGGGGAATATATTTGGTGGGACCTTTGCCGATGGCTTCTGGAGGACGACACGACAAATGATAATTGTTGCAATGGATTATTTCACGAAGTGGGCAGAAACTGAGCCAATGTCTGGAACAAAAGCTAAGGATGTAATTAAGTTCATTGTAAACAATATTTTTTGTCGCTTTGGAGTTCCTCGAACAATTACTACAAACAATGGTCCTCAGTAATATAATACAGAAATGGCCTCATTTTGTGCTTCGAAAGGGATAAAGAAACGCTTTTCCATACCTTTTATTCCCAATCAAATGGACAAGTAGAGGTGACAAAATAGATCTATTTTAGAAGGTTTGAAAAATAATTTGACATGAGCTACAGGAAAATGACCTAATTACTTTTATAGGATGTGTTATGGGCTTATCGAACGACCCACATGGAAACTACTAAAGAAACTCCTTTTGCTTTGGCATATGGAATGGATGTTGTCATTCCTGTAGAATCTACATTGCCTTCTTTTAGAGTTGCTAAATACTCTAAATGCCTAAATGATGAAGCTAAAAAAGAAATTTTGGATTTGATTGAAGAAAAAGAGTTTGAGCTCACCTGAACATAATTCACTATCAAACTCTTATGAGGAGTAGATATAATTTGAGGGTGAAAATGAGGGAGTTTAAGTTGGGTGGAAAAGTGTTAAGAAAAGTATTCATCCATACTAAGGAAAAGAGCCTCGGTAAGATGGCTCTGAATTGGGAAGGTCCTGATATGGTTGTTGAGAAGATAAAGCTAGGTTCTTATCGGTTTTGTAATAATCAGGGGAGGATGCTTCAACATCCCTCGAATATACAACATCTAAAATTATATTGGGAGTACTTGTGGTGTATTTTGAAATTTTTTTGTTTGATTAATTAGTGCACTCTTTCCTACCATGTTGGCCCAGGGAGGTTTTAACGAGGCGCTATATACATATTTAAAGTTATCAATAAAATGAATTTTCTGGCTAATGGTTGTTTACAAATACTTGTTTAAACTATTTTGGTAACTAGTCAAATACTGATCATCTTTGATGTTGACTAAGAGTAGAATATTCTGAAGTGTTGAGTACACTTTTTGAGAAAACAACCATATTTGAAGTGCTCCGTTCTCTAAACGCACTATTGTATTCAAAGTGTTACGTTCTCAAAACGCACTGTTATATTCGAAGTGTCACGTTCTCTAAACTCACTACTATATTCGAAGTAATACATTTTCTAAACGCGTAATCATTTTCGAGGTGTTATGCACAATGCTATTCAAAATATTATGTTGTATTTTTACTTCGAATAACTAGCATAAATAATGGTCAGAGGAAAATATGAATTAAGAGAATAAAGGGATAACAAAAACCTGTTGTCATTCAATTTGATTCGATGAACATAGCAATGTCTTAGATGCCAAAAGGAAAGGCATATATTAAAAACAAAACATTACAACAATTGAATGACAAACACAAAAAGAGATAGTAGACTTACTCGTCCTTGGAGCTTTCCTTGGAACTTTCTTCAAATTCTTCCTCTTCGGATGAAGAATTAAGAACTTGATCAAATGCCTCGCTAGGATGCCGTTTGATGGGAATTTTCTCCCAAAAGCTGGAGAGGTTAACCTTAGGATATGCAACATGAATTTGGCGAAGGAGGGTAATGATTTTTTGCTCTTGCCATTTTTAATGGCTGCTAGCATGTCCTTTGCACATTCATCCTCGGCAGCAGTGACAACAAGTCGTTTTTCCTTATCGAATTTGACTTTGAGAACAGTCATGTCATCTGTTAGCTTTTTCTTCTCTGCCTCACTCTTGCTAAAATAAATTTGAAGATCATTTAATTTTTTTCTTTTCTATAGCTAACTCTTCAGAATGCTTAATCTTAAGTTGATCTATGTCATTCTAATGAGAAGTGTTAAGATCTTATTTTTCTTTCGGATGAACTTATCTGAGGTGATTCTTGACATGGATGAGTCCTTTGAGATGTTTCTCATACTTTTTTCAACATAGCAGCTTTCTTGTAGCGAACCATCTCTTTTGCCATATGTTTTAACTAACTTCGAGACGATTCGATTTCTTGAGTTAATTTCTGTGCTACAACATAAAGATCGATAAAAGGTCGAAGGGCAACTAAAACCTCTTTGGATGGTTCCTCGGGAGGAAATACTATTGGGCTAGGACAAGCTATGAGAGCAAGGGAGGTTGTAGGAAAACGAACTATAGGAGATGTCGTTTGGGTTGTAACAGGTGTAAATATTTTACCAAAATTATGCAGATTATTTTGAATTTCCTGAACAACTCGATCTTCGTCTTTAGCAAGTTTTTTAGATTCATCAAAATTGATATAGATATCAAGATCAAAGTGAGCATTGTCTCGATCATTATATAGATCGGATTCCTTTTGCTGAGTACAGATGTCTTCAACACTTGATTCATTTTCTCTTTGTTGATTTGGTTGACTCTCCACAACCATGATGTCATCCCCATTGGAGGACACCTATTTGACGGTTTCCAGAGATTTCTTTTTCCCTTTTTTCTTAGGCGTTGTTTTAACTGTGTCTTTATTTTTTTATGGGACAATTGTTTTCTTCTTTTTCGAAGAAGGCTCTCCTTCTACCCCTTCTTCTTTTTCGAAGAAGGCTCGCCTTCTACCCCTTCTTCGATGGTAGGGAAGCTACTCGCTGTTGCTTTTCTCTTCGAAACTTTTGGCATCGGATTTACTGAAGGGCTAACACCAGATGTGCTATCTTTTTTTCTTTATTTCTTTCCTTCTTCTTTTGGGGAAGATGGATATCCGATCTGTTTCGAATTGGTAAAAATACTTTGCAATGGGGATGGACTAACCTTCTAACAGCATGTAAAGGATTGGGTTGGTCTATCAGATTCTCAGGAGGGAGAGCTCCAAACTTGATTGGAAACAAATGGTTGTTGAGAAAATTGATAGGTTGGAAAGCTGTGTGGAAAGCATTGTTCCATTCTTTTTCAGCCCAGGCAGCAAGCTTGATACACGTGTCTTTTGTTTTTTCTCAACGAAGTGCATAGCGCCTCGAAATTTCTATACAGAGCATAAAATTTGATAAGATATAAGGAGAACATCAGTTGAAAATATAATTCAAGGAAATGAAATTGAAATACTTACGATTACTCCTCCAAACGAGGTTCACTTTAGATGGGTTGGCTTCATATATTTCTTTTCTATTCTCCCAAGCTCCTTAGATGAAGACATATTTTTGTTTCCAAAACTTTTCTGCCTCAAGTAAGTCATTGATTATCTTCAAGTTATCATCCATGGTAAGATAATAAAAAATAAGCATCGGTCCTTCAACAGTTTGGTCAAGGAAATGAAATCCTCGATGCAGAGTGAAATTTTGGACAGACGAGAGGTCATGATCACAGAAAGCAAAGTGAACCATTGATCTGGTATCACCTGAGTTGGACATAGATCCAAAAGTTAGAAGTACTCAACTATTATAGGGTCTAGTGGAAATCGAAAACCCCAGTTGATGATTTCTAGGTAGACCACTAATTCATCTTTTTCGTAGTCTAGAGGCGTTTCCCCTTATATGGGAAGATGAAGTGTTATATTATCTCACATTCCCCATTACTTCCTTAAGTCAGCTGTTTGGCTCCCTTTGTAATATGTATAGGGAACATTCTTCAAGGACAATATGTAATACGCTTCGAGAGGCCTGAATTTCTCACCAACTAAGGCACGCCGCTCATCGGATATTGTCAGAGGAAACCTTTTTTTTTCTTTTTTTACGAGCTTTTCCTTTTGAATTATTTTATGACTCATTTGAAGCTTCTTCCTCTGCTTCAGCTTCGTTATTTGACTATATAGCTTTGGAATCGATTTTTATTTCAGATTCCTCATCCATCGGTGGAGGAGGATCACTTGAGAGATTTTGTTGAGACATTGTTACTATCTCAACAATCTCCCTCGGGGAGGAGAAATAGTTGATGGATTTGAAACAATATTAATGCTCGAGGTGACATCGGCATCATCACCTATTGCTATGAAATTTTTTCTTCGTGGAGATCGAGAAGGGTGAGTTCTTGGAAGATTGGTTGAGGAAAGAGTCTATTCGGATTTCTTTGGAGCAGATTTGCTCACCTCATGGCTGATTCAAGATGATGATCTAGTAGGAAAGGGTGACATTCGAGGTGTTTGTGGTGTTCGAGTTTTTGACGATTGATTTTATTCTCTAAGAGGAGAAGGTGAAAAGGCTGGAGATTGTTAGGATCGAAGTTACCGTAGTATATTGTCTTTGAAGACAAACCAAGAGGAGCGTTTCTTATTATTCCGGCTGCTTTGTATTCGTCTGCTCTTTCACTAATACAGAAGTAGTCGTAAGATCTGAAGACTTTGTTGTCTGATTTTGGAGAATTGGGTTTTTCGGGAATTATTGCTTTGGATTTCCTAGTTTTTGGATACTTTCTCATAAACTAGTTGGAGATTGAACAAAAAAGTTAAGTTTTCCTATGAAGATAGCCAACATATTGAAGAGTTCGTTATAGGTAGCAAACAAATTTTGAGTTTTGGAGTTTCTCTCTCAAGGAATTTTGTTTGTGAATTAAAAAGTGGGTCACATTGATATTTATAAGAAGAGAAAATAAGTATCAAAAAGTGGAAGAGGTGGACAGTGATTGGAGAGAATTTGAAGTGGTTACGTAGATGAGAATCTAACACTTGTCACACTATCGGTCTAGTGGCAGACCTAGTTCGTAGGGTATCATCATTTGCTAAGAAGATAAACTTGGTATCTATAGTGTCACCATACATTGGGCTTCTGCTTCGAATCATGATATAAGGAAATGATTTCCTGTTAAAATAATTCGATGTCATTAACCTGAATTATGAGATAACAGTATATTCGAAGCAGTTCAGATTGAGAATAAGAAGATTTTCTTCACCATCAAATATTTTCGAGGCTAGTTAGTTCTCATGTATTTACTTAATGAGAACTAAGGGGGCTGCTGATAAGTAAATAGAACTTTGAGGACTGAAATGTAAAGAATAAGACTTTTTATGACATATTGTAAAATTAGAGGAATGAATTAGAACTCTGTATTTTAGTCAGGGACTAGCACGTAATTATCCCTTTTATGTAATTGTTTCTGTTAAGAGTTAAGTCATTGTGCCTCTATATAAAGGCCAAGGCTTATCTAATAAAGGCTTTGACTTTTTTAGATAGATCACTTTGGCAATTTGACTTTCTCTCTCTAAAACATATTTCTCTCTCTACATTCTAACTTCTCTCGATTTACTTAGTCAATAAAATTATTTCAACTCACTAACAACCATCTACAATGGGGCCAAGAACGTGGTACACTTCTGAAGGCCAACACCCATCCAGACTCCAAGCTAAAAATGGAATACACACATATTATAATGATGTGGGACATGATATAAAGGATTATATTGCTCTAAAATAAGAATTACAAGCACTGATCAACAATGAGAAACTAACTATTTTTGTTAAATCCCAAAGGGGTAATAGGTAAGTAAATAATAAGCCACCTCCTAGTGCAAGTGGGGCACAAACTGCACCTCCCAATACCTAAAAGTAGGATACTAAAGCCTCCAAACAAGAAAGTACAATGGTAATTATACAATAATTCGATGTGGATTCAGAATATCTGGATCCTGGCCCGGATCGGGGTAGAATCAAATTAATAAAATTAAATAGTGGAAGTGTTTCTAAACTATGAAGTTTCTTCGAATCACTCACCATTTTTGGGGAAGATACGGTGACAACGCCTTCGAGTTGTTCCAAGAAAAGACATATAGTTAGCTTGACTACAGAATTGGAAGGAAAAATGTCTACACACCTCTATCAACGCCCTTCTCATTTCTAAGTATTTGACAAATATAATTTGAGAGATGACGCAGGCCCACATGAAGATGTTGTGGTAATATGGGCATCTATCGAGGGCACAGAAATCTGAAGAATTTCTATTGACACAGGTAGCTCTCCTAATATTTTATTTATGTCGACTTCCAAACAGATGAAAACCCATCAGTTATCCAACGGTCAAACATGGCTATAGTGGGTTTTACACGTAATTCAACTGATCTCATTGGAGAGTTCGATGGTGAAGCATTGCTAGGCAAATGACGATTTAAGGAAATTGTAAGGGTTTTATTTATGGTAGTGGATTACCCGACCTCTATAATGCAATTTTTGACAGATCATGGTTGTCAAGAATGCACGTGGTTACATCAACAGTTTACCAATGTCTAAAATATGCGGTTGGAAGTCAAGTGGGAGTGGTTCGGAGCAGTGAAAATGTGACCAGAGAATGTTATATCACCATTATTGCTCCAAAATCTTTAAAAATCTTTAAAAACAGTGGTAACCAACAATGAATATCAATTACTAGAGTCATATTTGGATCTCAATGAGATAGATGATCCAAGAGAGACTCATATTGATGTTATCTATATAGAAGAGGTCAAAGTGCATAGTTTAGCATTTTGAAGTAATGTTATAGTTTGGTCAAATTACAACCAGAGTTGAAGAAAAATGTGTTATATTTGTATCCAATAACCTACATATGTTTGCTTGGTGGAATGAGGATGTAACTGGTGTACCAAAACGTATCATTTGCCATAAACTATATGTACGATCTGATGCAGGTCTAGTAGTCCAGAGAATAAGATTATTTTCTACAGAAAAATCTGAAAATATATATCAAGAATTAGACATTTTGTCTAAGGTGGAGCATATTCGAGAGTCTCAGTATCCACTTTGAACTGCAAATCTGGTGCTAGTTAAAAATAAGAATGGGAAATAACGAATGTGCATTGATTTCACATATCTCAACAAAGCATACCCCAAAGATCCTTTTCTTGTTCTTCAAATATATTAGTTGTTGGATTCCATTTCGGGAAATAAAATGTTATCGTCTATGGATCCTTTTGTTAGGTACAATCAAATACAATTGGATCCGAACGATCGAAATCATACCACATTCATAACTGGCAGAGGACTTCATTATTACACGGTAATGCCTTTTGGGTTAAAGAATGTTGGGGCCACTTATCAATAATTGGTCAATAAATCCTTTGTCATTCAGATCAGAAGAAATGTGGAAGTTTATATTGATGACATGATGATGAAAATCCCAATGGAGGAAGATTATATACTTGACCTCCAAGAAAAATTTTCTAACCTAGAAGCCATCAACTTAAAATTTAATCTTGAGAAATGTACATTCGCTGTCTGATCCGGTAAATTTCTAGGCTACATCATCAGTGAGAATGGGATGCAAGTTGACCTAGATCAATTAAAAGTTTTGTTAGCTATAGATTCTCATCAAACAACCGAAGAAGTTCAAGTATTGACTAGGAGATTTGCAGCTTTGAAAGGTTTATTTCAAGGTCATAGGATAAGTGTCCATAGTTTTTTCAAGTACTGAGAAATGCCAAAGACTTCAACTGGTCCCCAAATTATGATAAGGCGTTCTTGGAAATCAAGCGACATTTATCTTTACCAAAAACTCTATTCAAACCCATTGTTAGAGAAAGAGTTTACATGTATCTAGCGGTACTGGATTATGCTGTGAGTGCAGTATTGGTTCGAGAAGAAGACAACTATCCTTGCCATGTTTATTATATTGGTAAGGGTTTATTGGATGCTGAGAAAAGATACATTAAGTTGGAAGAGCTAGCTTTAGCTTTGGTAGTGGCCAAAATAATGAGGTCTTATTTTCAGGCGCATTCCATCACAGTTTAAACATTTTTTCCTCTTTAAAATATGTTACAAAAACCAGATACATCAGGCTGGGTGACTAAGTGGGATTTTCTTCCTCGAACAGTAGTCAAAGATCAAGCTTTTATTGCCTTCGAATGGATTAAGTGTATCAAGATTTTATTGCCTTCGAAAGGCTTAAGTATATCAATATTTTATTGTCTTCGAATGAATAAGTATATCAAGTTTTTATTTCCTTCAAGTGGATTACCTTCGAGTGGATTAAGTGTACCAAATTTGTATTTCCTTTGAGTTGATTACCTTCGAATGGCCCATTTATCCCATGTTTTAATCATATTTAAAAAAAAAATATGTCTAATAAGGTTCGGGTAAAAATGGAAGTGAGAATATATAGAAACAAAGCAGGATTTATAATATAAAGTGGCTTAGATAATCCAAGGTCTTGATAGAATCTGGTGGGAGAATTATAAAATGCTTTGGCCAATTCAAGGACTTACATAAACATATCTGAAGAAAACAGCAAAATGCCTTGTATACTTCAAGGACTTACTTAGAAACAAAATTCAAACACACTGGCCTCAGGGTTTATTCTCATCGGTGTTTCCTCATTATTTACCTTTTTTACATTCACCATCTGATTCCTCTTCATCTAAACCATCTTCATCGGAACCATATTCATACGAGTCATCAGATATACCAAGTTGATCAGCTAAATATATGTTATGATGGGATACCAGGTCATGTCTGACTTGTCCCCACAACTTCTAAAGGGCTAACTTAGGAAATTTATTGTGAAGTAGCATTACCTTGTATGACTTGATTGACTCATCTCTATTTACTCACCATCTTCAACATCCAGCCTACCAATAGGGGGAAGCAATGGATAAGGGGGATCGGGTGCTGCAGTTTTTGGTGGATGAACATCAGTTGGGATTGATGGAAAAGGAACTTCCGGGCGAAGTATGATCTTCGAACCGAAGAAAATTCTCTTCTTTTTATTCTTTTCTTTTTTGTCACTACCTTCTTTAATCCTTTTATGCCCTTTCTTCTTCTTGGGAGATGGAGATTCTGATGGCGCCTTATCCGCTTCAACAGTAGCAGCTACAACTTCCAACAAGGTTGCGTCTATCTCATCGGGTTGCCCCTCATCTCCTGTTTTTGGAATAAATTATGGGAAACCATCCTTATTCTTTTTATTTTTGTTTCAGTAACTGGGAGCCCTATTTTTGGCAGGCAAACATAGTTTATGGTTGGCTGCCTCAGTCCTTTTCAGTATTTCAGTAGCTCAGGGACGAGTAGTAAATTTCTTTCATGAAAGTTCCCATACCGGATTGGTCTTTCAAAGATGAGACGTCACAAAGTTGTCAGGGGTGAAGCAATTATGAAATTCGTTGGACCATTTGTCATCGGCTCATAGGTTTAACTTCCCAAAGGTCACTTTGAAGCTTCCAAGTGTTGTAAAAAAAAATTCGAAATATCTAGAATAAATAAATTAAAGGTTAAATAAAGGTATATAACGTGTTAGAGACATAAATAAATTTAGAAATACTTACGTGAACTTATCAGTATCTTGTGAGCATGTTCGGATTCCATTTAAATGTAATTTTCTTGCCATTTTCCTAAGGACCATTGATGAAGGAGAACTGGGTTTTCCAAATTCTAGCTACCTCCAATAGGTCATCTACCACTTTATAATTAATCCACGTGTTGAAATAATAAAAGGGGATATAGCCATTGCGAAACATCCCAGCTATAGCAGTAAGTTATTCCATGAGCATCAGAATATTTGATATCCTTGAGGCTACGATGCATGCTAGCGATGAAAACTAAGCATTAGGGCTAGCTTGGCTTGCGCACAATTTAACCAAGCTAAAATATCTAACTATTTCGGGGTCTAAGTGAAACCGAAGGCCCCAACTGAGCACATCGATATAGACCACCAGTTCGCTAGCTCGATAGTCTATCAGAGTTTATCTCGATCGAGGTGGCCTAACCCTTACTAAGTCGGGGAATACCCATTTAGCTTGAATCATCTCTAGTTCAGATTCATGGAAATAAACATAGAAGATTATTTGCAAGGCCAAAAGATATTTGATAGTAATATTTGTGAAATTAGGCCCAACTCGTCCTATGAGAGACTCATGAAGTGGTTCGGATTCTTTCGAAAGGGCTTTGTATATTCCTTTATCAACATCGGCTTGTGGGACTTTTGGATTTGCACCTCTTATTGACTTAGAAGTCTCCCTAGTTTGACTAGATGTCTTGATCAGGGTGTCTTCACCACTGTCTTCTATGATTTCCTTCATAATATGTGGCCTTTATTCTGAAGGTTCACTAGGTTGAGCCCTCATATTGGCCTCCTCGAGTTGAGAGGATTCAGATGTTATGCTTGTAGGATTTGCTTCTATATTTGAGCCCAACGAGAGATCAGTTACAGTTTTTTCGCCCCCAATACTTGGAATTTGTAGTAGGGGATCGTTAGTGACTATAGGCGGCTCGGTTGATTTCACTGGTGTAGGAGGCTTCTGTTTTTTGCCTTGGAAAGTCTCGTAACTCTGCATTGGGTGCTCTCACTCATATCTGACCTCATAGCGATAAAAGTTGAAGGAGTTATTTGGTTGGTGGCTCCATGTATTTGGGATGACTTGATTGACTGAGGAGAACGACTAGGTAATATGGACGACTAAGTGAGTGTGGTAGGTTCAGAAGGAGTGAAAGGTTTATTGTAAGGGTGACTTTCTATGTACTCTACCAAATGAGTGGTAATGACTTTACCCAAAGAAGTGGGTAACCTAGCAGCAACCCTTGCTCTTTTTTTCTCTTTCTCTAGTTCGGATAGGTTACGCCAATCACCTTTAACTAAAGCGTTCTTGACTGTAAGCATACAAACACTGAAAAGCACTGGTAAAAATGATTTACGGTGCTTAGTGTGGATGAGAAAGTAAGCATACAAACACTGAAAAGTGCTGGTAAAAGTGATTTACGGTGCTTAGTGTGGATGAGGAAAATAAGATGTGTCCTGAAAAGATTAAAGGGTTAAGGGAATATTTTCTCTATCTATATTTTTTAAAAATAATCATTTCTCACTATAAAAATGCCTACAATAATAATGGAAGAATTTTATATATGAAAGATAAATGACACTTGGATATTTTATTAGGGAAGAGGATCGACAAAGGTAGCTATGGCATATAGAGAAGTGCAACCGTTTCTTACCATTCATTGGATGGTTTTGCCTAGGGTAAAACAAAATCGGCGGTCTAATGAAAAGTTGAGATGTGTAATTAATAAAGTTATCACCTTTGGATATTAACTGCTTATTGAATGAACACTTTAGATAGTCTTCGGAACGTATCAGATATATTAGTTCTCCGAAAATATTTTTGAGAGACTTAAGGGGGATAGATGATAAGTTCGGATAAGATTAAAGGATATGATTGAATTTTCCTTAGATGATATTTTAGACCTATAATAAAAATAATGCCAAGTAAGCCGAGTGCTTGATGACTAAGCTATGTGCCTACTTTGAATATTATTGGGCCTGACGGCTCATAAGACCGATCTACATTTATGACCCGATCCAATTGGCCCATGGATCCAAATTTTACTATAAATGGTCCAAAAATAACATTAAATGAGTTGTTTGATTCTCTCTCAAGATATTAATAGTTAACATCTCTATTATCTCTTTACCAATCAAAAAAAGTTAAATTCAATTTCCAAATACTTACCGTTATTACGCTTCGACCTATTTTTATCATCACTACATAGGACATGGGTTATTGGTTTTGAGAGGGATCCTCTATAAAAGATATTTCACTAAGCCTTTGTTGCGTTGCCTCGGATCCGATGAGTCTCAAATTTTTTTTTTCTGGATTACATGATGGGGAAGGATCGGACCATTGTGGCTACAAGGCTTTTACAAGAAGGGTGTTATTGGCAGGGTATTGTTGGTCATCTCTTATGGAAGATTCTAAAGAGTTAGTTAAAAGATGTGAACTCTGTCAGAGATATGGAAACGCGATACACGTACCAGCAGTTCCAATTGGAGTCAGTATCTGAAGTAGTGCCCTTTGATAGATGGGGGCTTGACTTGGTTGGACCCTTTTGGATGGCTTCTGAAGGGTGTTGAACTATTATCTTGGAAATTGATTATTTTTTGAAGTGGATGAAATCTATACCTTTCTCCGGAATAACTTCAAAAGCGGTAATTAAATTTATCCTCTCCAATATGTGTTGTACGTTTGGAATTCCTAGACGCATTACTACAAACAATGGTCCTCAATTCGACAACAAAGATATTGAGATTTTCTATGCATCGAGAATAATTCACCATTGTTTCTCCTCACCTTTTTTCCCCAAGGAAATGAATAAACATAGGTGGAAAATATAACCATTTTTATGGGTATCAAAAAGAATTTAGAAAGAGCGGCCGGTAAATGGCCTAATTACCTACAAGAAGTGATATGGGCTTATCGAACCACTCCACATAGTGGCACACAAGAATCTCATTTTTCCTTGGTCTATGGAATAGATGCAATTGCACCAATAGAAGCTAATATTCCTTCTTTCAGAGTCCATAATTATTCAGAAGATGAAAATGAAATTGTAATAAGAACTCAATTGGATGTTATTGAATAAAAAAGAATAAAAGCCTATTCAAGAACCATACACTAACAAGTTATAATGAGGAGTAGTTATACGTCTAGAGTACGAAGAATAGACTTCTAAGTGAGGGACAAAGTTTTCAGAAACGTATCAATGCACACCAAAGATAGGAAGTTTCAGAAGTTTTCTCTAAACTGGGAAGGGGTATACATTATGTCTTAGAAGATTAAGCAAGGGACATATTGGTTAGTTGACCAAGAAGGCAATCATTTGATGCTTCCATGGAATTTCGAACATCTAAAGCTATATCTTAAGTAAACTTGTATTGAAAGTATTTACTTTGTTTCCGTTCAATATAAATATTTAGGGCATACTCTTTCTTACCCTGGTGATGCGGGGAGATTTTATTTAGGTGTCTGCATCGTTATTAATCTACCGAATTTTCCTTTAAAAATATGTTTATAAGTATATGAAAGCTTGTATTGCCTTCGAATGGCTCAGGTGTATCAAGCTTTTAATTATTTTGAATGGATTACCTTTGAATGTCTCAAGTGTATCAAGTGTTTATTTCCTTCGAATGGATTACCTTCAAATGACTCATATGCATCAATTTTTTTTTATTTCATTCGAATAGATTACCGTTGAATGGCTCATGTATATCAAAGTTTTATTGCTTTCAAATGGATTACTTTCGAATGGCTCATGTATATCAAGTTTTTCTTTCCTTCAAATGGATTATTTTTGAATGGCACATGTGTATTAAGCTTTGATTGCCTTTGAATGGATTACCTTTAAAAGGATCATGTCTTACGATTATTTATCTTTGGATAAACTAATACTTAGAAATAAAGATAAGGAAACATGTTAAGTTGATAACATGATAGATAATATGAAATGCATTGGATAACCCAATGACTTAGTAAAATCCGGAGAGAAAATTAAAAAAGTGCTTTGGCCACGCCAAGAACTTGCACAAAAACATCCAAATTAAATAATAAAATTCCTTATACACAACAAAGACTTGCATAGAAACAACTACATAAAAACATACTGGTCTTAGGGCTCGTTCCCACCGGCATTTCCATCTTCTATTTCTCTCGAGTTGTCACCATCAGAACCCCCTTCATCGACGAAATGCATATCATGGGGAAACAAATTCTCTGGTACATGACCCCACAAATATATGAGGCTAGCTCAAGGAATTTCTTATGGAATATCTACAGCATGTCGAATTTGATTGATGCATACCTCTCTTGTAAAGAGTCTATCACCGTATTTGCATATGCATCTATAGAATCAGATGTCTCTTGGGTATATTTAGCTTTGAAAGAGATAATTTTATCATTTTTCTTCTTGATAAGGCTCAATTGGTTCTTCTTCTCGCCCAATAAGCGCTCAATAGTGGTTTTATAATTAACTTTGGTGTGGACAATAATCGCCTGAGGGTAGGCTAGTAATTTCAGTTGGTATTTTACGGTGGTATGTGGGTGTTTAAGTGGTGGTGTGTGGGTGTTTAAGTGGTGGTGTGTGGGTGTTTAATGTGTTTAGAGAGTAGAGAGATAATTAAGCAGCTTGGTAGCAGTTAATTCTCATTACCCATAGTTAATGCAGGTGGTTGGGTATTTATAGTGTGATGTTTGGGCCCTTATGGGCTTTCGGGTCATGTTTAATGGACCCGGGTCATGTTCAAAGACCCATGAGCTCTAAGTAGGAGAGCAAGTAGCTTAGTCAAGAAGTGTTTAGGTTTTTTAGTACTTTCGTCATAGTTCGAACAATCCTATGGTCATAGCGTTCGAAGTGATCTGTCCGGTCCATGTGACCTGTCCGATCTGTCCGGTCCGGAGACTTTGGACTGATATGTCCCTGTCCGGGGAGCATGCTAAATTCGGACTCATCAGGAGCCCCTTTTTTAGGTGTTTGAGCAAGTATTCTTGTCAGAGACCTGAAAAACAGTCTGATGTTCGAAGTAGTTTTCAATCCGGACAGGTCTATGGGTTTACCCGGACAGATTTAAGCTTTACAAATTCAAAACAGTTTTTGCCAGAGTTCGTGGGACACGTGTCGTTTTCAGATTGGTTGCTCCAGCCGTTTTTTACCTTGAATTTCGAACCCACCTTCTTTGAAAAGCAACCTCTTTAATTACAAATGGTGACATCAGCGCCGTCTTTTAATCATTGCCAAACTTTTCGAATTCTCCTAGGAATCAACTTATTTTTTCAGATTTACTATAAATTGAAACTCACTTTCTTCTGTTTTCACTATCTCTTTCATATTTACTCTGCAAATTTACTCAGAGCTTTCTCTCTCTAAAGCAAAGATTTCCTTGGTGGTTTATGTTTACAGCAAGAACTGCATTGATCAAAGGTGGGTGGCTCAACCTTTCTGAGTTGGAGAGAGCACAAAAATTTGAGAAGGAGAGACGAATAGCAGCAGGGCTACCTTCATCACCCGTTGACAGACCAGTCGCCTCCGTTACAGAGTCAGATCGAGGCTCGTCTTCCTCTAAACGTACTAAGCCCAAAAAAACTATTTCAATCCACCCTTTCGCCTATAGTCTCTGGTTCCTCAGTTCAGGAGTCAGTACCTGCTGTTGAGCCAGGAGTCACCGTCACAAGTTTTAGGAAACCTTCACCTTTCCTCGCAATGGGATCAGACACAGAGCACTCTCCGGAGAAACTGGTTGTCAAGAGGTCAAGCCGGTTGGTTAAGGGGCAAGCCTCCAAAGACACTCCCTCAAAATCGGGGGCAAAAAATAGTAGTTCTGGGTCTGGAGTGCCTATCAGAGCTCCCCAGGAAAGGCCATCCGGCCCGGAGGCGAGCAGCCCAGTACTCCCAAGAGAGACCTCTGCCTCAGAGCCCCAGCCTGAGACTAGAGGTCAAGAATACATTGAAAACCAGCAGTCCGGAAGCCAGGCTGTGCCAAGTTTGAGCCCTCCCCGGACCACTGCCGCTGATATTCCTCCAACGATCATGGAGGAAAGAATGGAGGACTCAGTTGAAGAAGTCCCTTTCGAGTCTGAGCCATCCGTCCAGACTAGTAACACTGTCGCTGCCAAAAAAGATAAGGGCAAAGAAAAACTGTGCTTGAGGCATCCGGATCTGCCGGAGTGTCTCAAAGAGAAAGTAGGGCCTTGTTTTCACAGGGTCGAACTTAAATACCTCTTGGCCTTACAAAAGACCAAGTATGCTTTCATCCACACGGCTGAACTAGGTCGAATGCGCACAAAATGGGGGATCCAAGAAAACGTGAAGATAAGGATTCCCATAGATCCTGAAACCCATATGGATTGCAAGCTAAATGAGCTGGTCATCTTCACTGAGCTCTTTAATTGGGGACTCAGATTCCCATTGGACCCGGAGATCGTCAGATATTTTCACCTGGTCAAGCTCTGTCCGAGCCAGGTGAGCCCCAATGGTTGGTATACTCCGATGTCATATATCATGGCATCTAGGCTATCCGGGATCCCTCTCCCCATGGAAGAGTTCACAGCAGTGGTCAACCTTTGCAAACATCACCAATTCCCCTTTTACCACTTCAATATGGGGGACAACTTCAAGGCTGTTAATGATCTGTTGGAGTCGGAGAGCAAGTGGAGGAGCCAGTTTTTGTTTGTCAGTGGCGCCTGGGAAAACGGCAAGAAGATCAAGGCCGGAGAGAACCCAAGCCTCCTCAGAAGTAGGTGGAGGAGTGACCGTAAGTTTCACACTTCAAATCTTTGTCCATTTCTTCCTTTTTTGAGTTGGTTTAAATTAACTGGTCTCTTTTTTGTCTTAACAGAACTGCCTAAAGAGTTCGGGGACTACTTGAAGGCCGGACATGTCACTTATGGCAAAATCAATGCTTGGGCTGCTGAGGAATGGGGGAACCGATTCCACTCCGCCTTCACCAGTGGGAACTTGGCAAGGTCTCACCTGTGGAACACCACAGGTCGGAGAGACCTGACTTGGGAGGAGCTCACCACCCAACCTTCTCCGGACACAGTGCTCAAGAGGAGTCATGAACCAGATGGGACCCTCTTCTTGCCAGGCCGGGCCAAAGCCCCAAGCAAAATGAAGGGCAAGAAGAAAGGCAAGAAGGTGGCGAGCGATGCTAACCCTGCTGTCGCTGAGAAGGATGTTCCAACAGACCCGGAGGGGCCGGCCCAGAGCCAAATCGATGCTGCCCTCTTGCAAGTGGTGGAGCAAGAGACAAAAAGGCAGGAAGCAGACCTCCCAAAGCCTCCAAGGGCCTCGAAGAGGAATCGTAAACAGGGGAGTGAAGGGGCAGATCGGGCAGCCAAGAAGAAAAAGACTGCAAAGGGAGATGAGCTTGCTCTCCGGGATCTGGAGCCCTCTGTCCAGGCTGACCCTTCTGACCCAACACATGCTGAGGAGATCCCAAGAGACTTTCATACTGATGAAGTTGAGGGAGGAGAGCTCAATATGGATGATGTAGATATCACCGGTCTTGGTGAACTTGGAGAATATTTCCTCAACCTCCCTAGAGACGACTTCGCAGGGCCTTACATTCCTCCAAGCAGCTCTAACACCGTCAACTTCAATGGTAAGACTTTCATTGTTTCTAGTGAAAAGGATACCATAGCCCACTCCTTGCTAAGCAATGTGCAGCCGGTTCTCACATTGGAGAGACAAGTCCGGGTTCAGGCAGACATTATAAAAGACCTTAAGTCTGAGAAGGAAAAGTTGTCCGAAGACCTTCGCACTGCTACTGCCAATGCTGACATGCTAAAGGAAGCAAATGAGGGGTTGAAGAGAAACCAGGAGGAAAGCAACACAAAAGTTGCCACTCTAGAGGAAACCATCAAAGACCTCCAAGAGAAGTTGTTCGGTCTTAAGAAAGACCTTACTGCCTCAAAAGAAGAGACCAAGGCAAAGGACAAGATTATCACCAACCTGACTACCGACAAGATTGCTCTTGAGAATACAGCATCCAAGGCTGTCGAGGAGAAAACCGCTTTGTTAAGGGATCAAGAGGCTACGATCAATGCCAAGGTCAATGCCTATGCCAACCAGATGATTAAAAGCGAAGAGCTATTGCTTGAGAAGGTGAGGTCTGACATGGTCCTTTTATTCCATGAAAAATTTCCGGACAGGAACCTAGGGGACTTATGGCTTTATGTTGAGCCCGACGAGCTTCCATACCACACGATGGCTGAAGGTGACAGGTATGGCTACTCTAGTGGCTCCTCGTTTGATGAAGAACACACTGGGGAGAGCCCAGACGAAGAGAAGGATGATCCCAAAGGTAAGAAGAAAGATGATGGGAAAGATGACCCTAAGGGTAAGAAGGTGGATGAAGGTGAGCCATTCTCAAAGGCTCAACCTTAACTTATGATTTACTTAGTTTATTTTTAATCCAGACTAAAGTCCTTGGAAGGCCAAGGCACTCTTTTGTAATGGTGTCCGGTGTTTGTTCGGACAGGCTTTTTATGTTGTATCTTGACTATATTTAAAAGTCCTTGGAAGGCCAAGGCAAGTTTAAGTTATTTTATTTAATGAGTATCTCTGTTTTGTGCGACCATCATCTTCTTTCATTTTAGTTTTGATAGCCAGAGTTTAAGTAGCCTTTAGTTGTTACATAGTGAGAGTGTTTAAATTCTCCGGCTAGAGTTTAAATAGCCCTTAGATATTTCAGTCCGTATAGTATGACAAGGAACAAAACTATAAACAACACTTCGGAAAAAAATTTAAGAAGGCATTGAATCTTATTTAAAAGCTCGGACACCTCATTAAAACCTCTCCGTGCCACCGGGGAGGGAAGAGTATGCCCCCAAATATTTACATGGATGTTCAAACAAGTAAATATTTACACAAGCGTTATTCCAAGTACATCCGGAGATGCTCAATATTCCAAGGATGAGTCAAAACTCTGCCATCTTTGTCTTCCAACCAATAAGTTCCAGGCTTAATTCTTTCAACAACCATATACGGACCCTCCCAAGTTGGGGCCAGTTTTCCGAAGAGCTTTTCTTTAGTGTGTAAGAAGACCTTCCTTAATACCTTGTCCCCTGGTTGGAAATCTCTTCTTTTGACTTTGGAAGCAAATCTGCTCCTCATCAAGCCTTGATAGTGTGCAACTCTAAGTTGAGCTTTAACTCGTCTTTCTTCTACCAAATCAAGTTGGCCTCTGATTGCCACCTGATTAGCATGTTCGGAGAAGTTGTGAACACGAAAAGAGGGGAGAGTTACCTCTATGGGAGCTACTGCATCCATCCCATAGACCAAATCAAAAGGTGAGTCTTGTGTTGCAGCCCCAGGTGTTGTCCGGTAGGCCCACAAGACTTCTTGTAAATAACTAGGCCACTTTCCAGCAGCCCCTTCCAAATTCTTCTTTAAACCGGACAGAATAGTTCTATTGGCCACTTCAACCTGCCCATTTTCTTGTGGGTGGAAAGGTGAAGAAAAACAATGTTGTATACCCCTTGAGGCATAGAAGCTTTCCATTTCTCTATTGTCGAACTGTGGCCCGTTGTCTGTTGTTATTTTCTGTGGGACACCAAATCTGCAACATATGTTGGATAGAATGAATTTTATAACAGCTTTCGATGTTGTCCCTGCTAGAGGGGCTGCTTCTATCCACTTCGAGAAGTAGTCAATAGCCACAATTATAGTCTTGCGCCCTCCGGACGCCACGGGGAGAGGTCCTACTAAATCTAACCCCCATCGAGCGAAGGGAATGGGCTCAGAAATGGACTCTAGAGGAATGGCTGGTACATGAATTTCATTGCTGTACCTTTGGCATGGGTCACACCTCCTCACCAATTCCTTAGCATATTTCATGATCGATGGCCAATAGTATCCGGAGAGTAATACTCTTCTTGTCAAAGCTCTAAACCCACAATGGGCTGACCCCTCGCCATCGTGTAAATTGGAGAGTACCATTTGTGATTCTTCACCCCCCCAAACAGTGTAGGAGAGGTTTACTGTAAGACTTCTTGTATAACACTTCTCTCAATATAATGAAACCACGAGCCTTGTGTTTTAATGTTCTGGCTTGTGACTTATCCGGAGGCACAACACCATCGGAGAGATACTGCATGAGAGGAAATCTCCAGTCTTGAGGTTGTTTTGCTTGTATTTCAAAAATATCTTCTTCTTTACCCTTGCAAAGTTGAATGGAGGAGCTTTCAAGCACATGGATCCATGGATATGACTCCGTATATGCTATGGTTGCCAGTGAGTCTGCCAATTCATTTTCTGTCCGAGGAATGTGCTCATAGACAACACTTTTAAACTTGAGCGCTTCATTTTTGAGGAGGAGCAAATATTTCACAAGTTGTTCTTTCTTAGCCTCAGACTGGCCTTGAGCATGGTGGATAATCAGTTGGGATTCGCTCAGCAGCTTGACCCTCTTAGCCCCACAAATGTAGGCCAATTTTAACCCATCTATAGCTGCTTTGTATTCGGACTCGTTATTAGATGCCGTGAAAGCAAAACAAATAGCCTGGTACATTTTGTCTCCATATGGGGAAGTTAAGCATACCCCTGCACCACACCCCATTGTGCTAGATCCACCATCTGTTCGTACGACCCATAATTTTTTATCTTTTATATCAGTAGCTTGCTCTGAATCCCTATCGGAGTGGAATTCAACCAGAAAATCTGCCACGGCTTGGGCTTTGACTGCTGTTCGGGGAGCAAAGTCTATGTCGAAGTCCCCCAATTCTACTGACCGCTTAGTCATTCTGCTCGAAATGTCTGCTTTTTGAACGACATTCTTCAAGGGAAAAGAAGTCTGGACGATGATGGGATGAGCCTGGAAATAAGGCCTCATCTTCCTGGCTGCTATCACCAAGGCCAATGCTAACTTTTCAAGTTTCAAGTAACACTTCTCTGCATCTATCAAGCTTTTGCTGATGTAGTACACTGGATGGGGATGACTATCGACCTCTCTTATCAGCACAGCACTGATGGCACAACTTGAAACTGCCAAATATACAAAGAGAGTCTCCCCATCGACTGGCTTGAACAAAGTTTTGGGGGAGGACAGGTGTTTTTTGATTTCATTGAAAGCCTCATCACACTGCGGGGTCCAATCAAAGCCCCTTGCACCCTTTAAAGTTTGAAAGAAAGGAGCACACTTGTCCGAAGACCTTGAGATAAACCTGTTTAAGGCAGCTAACCTCCCCGTTAACCGTTGTACTTCTTTCATGTTTCGAGGAGGTTCCATTTGGAACAGAGCATTTAACTGGTCCGGATCGGACAAGTTCCATTTAGGGTTTAACTTTAAGTTTACTTTTACCAAGTTGGCAAAAGTTTCTTGGAGATCGGACAAGTGCAACTGCTCATCCACACTTTTCACCATCATATCGTCAATGTATACTTCCATATTTCTTCCAATTTGATCAGCAAATGCCTTGTTGACTAATCTCTGATAAGTAGCCACAACATTTTTCAAACCAAAAGGCATCACCTTGTAGCAATGAAGCCCTCTTTCAGTTACAAATGTGGTATGCTCTTGATCCTTTGGATCCACTTGAATCTGATTGTATCCGGAGAAAGCATCCATAAAGGAAAGCAGCTTGTTCCCATAGGTGGAATCTACTAACTGATCAATCCGGGGAACTGGATACAAGTCTTTTGGGCAAGCTCTATTGAGGTCTGTGAAATCAATGCACATGCGCCACTTGCCATTCTTCTTTTTTACCAAGACAGGATTGGCAGTCCACAAAGGGTATTGAGATTCCTTGATGTGCCCCATCTTTGTGAGTCTGTCAACCTCTTGTACGATGACGTCAGCCTTTTCTTTGGAAAAAGCTCTTCTTTTTTTAACTACTAGAGCTACATCTCTCCGGACGGATAATTGGTGTGATATCACCTCTGATGGAACCCCAGTTACATCGGCATTGCACCAAGCAAAAACGTGCTGATGGTCTTTCAAACACTTCAACATTTCCTTTTTCAACATTGGTGGCATCTTGGACCCTATCTTGACACTTTTACCATCTTCCATGCAGTGCGTTTCAACCTATTCGATTGGTATCAATACTCCAGGGGTCTCTCTGGGATCATCAATTTCACCCTCACCCCCAGAAAGGCCCTCAAACTGCTATTGTTCGCTAATACGGACTGCCCCCAGCGTTCGAGGAGCCAGGGCAGTAGCATAGCATTCTCTTGCAATCTTTTGGCTGCTCCGGACAACTCCAACCTGCCCCTGAACAGCATATTTCAAGCACTGGTGGACTGTTAAGGCCACTGCATGCATCCTAGAGAGCCAAGACCTCCCTAGAATAGCATTATAGCAAGTGGGACAATCCACCACAATAAAGAGTATTCTCACCATTTTCTTGAAAGGGCCCTTGCCCAATAACACCTCCTCTTCGAACTCCCCGATCACATCTGCTGAGCTGCCTGTGAAGCCCACGATTGACTTGTCTGAATTCTGAATTACAGCTGGATTTTTCATTTTCTTGTAAGTGGTTAGGAAAAGGATATTGGCTGAGCTTCCAGTATCCACCAAGATTCGACGTATGTCATTGCCCCCTATAGATGCTCCTATGACAACAGCATCCTCATGAGGGCCAGCAATGTTTCTTAAATCATCCTCATCAAACACAATGAAGGGAAATGAGTTTGGTGACTGGTAAGATGTCATGCCTCCTTCAAGCTGGGAGGCCAAAGTATGAACATGCCTCTTCCTCGAAGAAGCAGTAGGAGCTGTCATAGTGTCCCCTCCGAAAATTGTAAGCGACTCGAAAAACTTAATGAGCCCGGAGACCGACCTAGAACATTCCTCTATAGCACCCACTCTGTTCCGAGTTGGATCAGGATCCAAGTATTCAGATTCCACATCAAACCTTTCAACTATAACCATGGCCCCCTCCGGGGCAGCATTACTCGGACCAACCCGGTGAGTGTTGTCAGGCCTGTTGCCTCCTCTTCTTTTAACGTAAGCTCCCAGCTTCCCCCTTTCAATCAAGTTTTGAACCTCTTGCTTCAACGCTATGCAATCATCAGTGGTATGACCAATATCATTGTGATATTGGCAAAAAGAGTTATTGCGATGCTCTCTGGGAGACTGCAATGTTGTCGGTCTCCGGTAATGCATCTCATCATTTGTTTTATCAAAGATAGTGGCCACGCTTTCTTTTAACTCTGCGAACCACTCTGGTTGGACCCATTGCCCTCTCTTGTTTCTGGATTGTTGACTTTGAGCAGGAGAAGCTGGCTGAGACTGAGCTTTTGCCCTACCATGTCCCTGTCCGGTTTCTCTTGCTTTGTTCCCAGACTGATTCTGATTGGGATTAGGTGTCACCGGGGTAGACCTCACCTGCCTGTGCACCCTGGTTTTCTTTGTTTCATCAACGTTTATCTGTTTGCCAACCTGATTCAGCAACCCTCCCCAGGTCATGGCCTTCTTCCTGGTTACTGAATCAGCTAAGTTGCCTGGATTCAAACCTTGCCTTAGGGATGTTATTGCCACCTGTTCGAAGCAATCAGCCAACCCATTCTTTGTGTTCACAAAACGGCTTATGTATTCTTTCAAGGATTCATTTGGTTCCTGGGCACAATGGATTATTGTGTCTCCATTGCCCTTCAGCTCTTTACTCCCTACGAACTGCCTTCGAAAGGCCACCCAAAACGTATCGAAATCTTTAATACAACCCTGAGGCAGGCTGTTGTACCATTTCAGAGCACTCCCCGTAAATGATTGGGAGAATACCCTACAAAGTAGTTTATCATCATCATCAAAGTTCATCATGAAGTTCTTGAATTGCTCCAAATGATTGTCCGGATCAGTACTGCCATCGTACTTCTCTATTTTGGTGTTGTCAAACCTCTTGGGGAGGTTTCCGGACAGAATTTTAGAAGATAATGGAGATTGCCTCCAATTCCTCCCACGACTGAACACACTATCCTCATTGGGAGTTGCAAAGATACCTGGTTCATCATGGAAGGCAAAGGGATCCATCAGCTTCTTGTCCACATGCCTCCGGTTATGAGATGACCCATTGCCAATATGCTTCTTAATTTTTCCATGTCTATCTCTTTTTCTTGAATATTTTTTTATTTGCTTTTTCTTTTTTCTGGTTCGACCCTCATCACTGCTAGAGGACAAGGATTTTTCAACTCCATCACTGTCTGAAGAGCTGTCAGAAGATTCTGAGCTTGAGTCAGAACTCTCCACGGGCTTGGACCGGTGAGACTTTTTAAAGCTGGCATGAGTTTTTTTAGTACTCACATGAGTCTTCGAAGACTCATGCTCTCTGGGGTTATCGGTGTGATGAGCAACCGATGCTTTGGATTTTTCTTTCACGCCCATCTTGGCCTTCTCAGCCCTCAAAGCTTCTATTTCAAACTTTAACCTGTCGCGCTCTTGGACAGTGTATTCATCGTTCTCTTCCACCACTTCGAGCAAAGCCGGTGGAAGCTCTGGATTGTCCGGATTCATACGGACAGAGTTTCTTGGCAGGTTTTGAATGCTTGATTCAGGCACCTTTCTCCTCCCACTGTGGTCGCCAATTTGGTGTGGACAATAATCGCCTGAGGGTAGGCTGGTAATTTCAGTTGGTATTTTACGGTGGTATGTGGGTGTTTAAGTGGTGGTGTGCTGGTGTTTAAGTGGTGGTGTGTGGGTGTTTAATGTGTTTAGAGAGTGGAGAGATAATTAAGCAGCTTGGTAGCAGTTAATTCTCATTACCCATAGTTAATGCAGGTGGTTGGGTATTTATAGTGTGATGTTTGGGCCCTTATGGGCTTTCGGGTCATGTTTAATGGACCCGGGTCATGTTCAAAGACCCATGAGCTCTAAGTAGGAGAGCAAATAGCTTAGTCAAGAAGTGTTTAGGTTTTTTAGTACTTTCGTCATAGTTCGAACAATCCTATGGTCATAGCGTTCGAAGTGATCTGTCCGGTCCATGTGACCTGTCCGATCTGTCCGGTCCGGAGACTTTGGACTGATATGTCCCTGTCCGGGGAGCATACTGAATTTGGACTCATCAAACTTGTTAAGTCTTTAATGAGGTAATCTTCTCGAAGGTGGATGATTGCAGACTTCTGTAATCAGCTTATAGTTTCTCATTATCAGACTTCATCTTGACCAATTCATCATTGACGGATTTAACCTCTCCGGATATATTATTAGCTTTGGTCGCTTCCTCTTCAATTGAAATTTTCAAATTCTCATTTTCATCCTAAATAGAATTGGTATCCTCAATCTGGATGTTTATATAAGGCCAGTAAAGTTGTTGATTGGGTGGCTAAATGAGGATATAGAGTCTAAGAAGATAGGATCATTTTTCATATTGGAAACTTTATATGGAAAAAATAGTGGGGTTTAAGATCTTTTCAAAATGGTTAACCCTCATTATTATCAGATTTGATTAGATTTTTAGGTTTTCGAAAGGTTTTGGTCTACTCATCATGTTTGAGTTTTAAATTTTTCTTTCCTATTAATAAACTTATACCCGAACCAATGGATTTTATAGAAAAAAAATTAATACTTTTTTAGTTTTGTTACATAATATATGTTTTAACACGTTCATTTGAGATATGTTTTAGAGAAAGTTAACTAAACATGTGGTTTGAACATGTCATTTAACATGTACACTGTAAATTATTTAAAGTGACCAACAATGAGTTATATAACAACATAGACAATGAACATACTAAATGAACGTGCTAGCCATAATGTTAACTAACAAGAATACAAAAAAGAACTTTTGACTCACCTGTTAAATTTTAAAAAAATTGAATAAAGTCACATTATCATTTGTTATCAATTTGGCATATTTTATTTATTCTTTTTGTTTTTTTTTTGCTTCTTTTGTTCTTAATTTTTAATTTTAAAAAATTATTATATAAATTATATATTATCTTTCTCTAAGTTAATTTTTTTTATTAAATCAGTCTTATGTCTTAAATTTCTCTATCATAGTTTAAAGTTCAATATATTTAAAAACAATAGATCGAACTTTTATTTTCACTTTGTTATATGGAACATTTATTTCAAAACCTTAATTTGTGTAGTGATAAAACACAAAACAATCTAGAATTATATTCTTCAAAAAATAAATCAACTAAAAAAAATTCTTGAATAACCAATAAAAATAAATAAAAACCAATTACAGTGCGGACTAATTATTTAAGATATATGGGTCTCGTAAAAAATGTACATTTTTAGTGGGTTTAGTTTCCAAGATTCAATATGAAAATAATTTTTAATTTACATACATATTTACTACAGAAGAAATAAAGTTATTATCTAATTACTAATATTGAAAAGAAAGAAAATAATTTAGATGGGATGAATTCATCCCTTTAAAGAATAATTTTAAATGGTTAAAGTATTGCCAAGTTTAATGATATTTGGACATTCAATAAGAATATTTTATGTTATTATGTTAATAATTTTTGGTAATATCATGCGATTTTGGTAATATCATGATAATCATCTAGAGCAGTTTAAAATTTTCATGATGAGTTTTAATGATGATGACAAGATGTTATGTAGAGATTTTTCGCAAACATTCAAGGGTAGTTCTTTGAAGTGGAATAACAGATTTCCACGTGGATCAATTAAGAATCTTGACATGTTTTGATGGAATTCTAAAGGTAGTTTGTGGGAAGTAAAGAGCTCAAGGGAAATAATGACACAATAATTCATTATGGATAATATCTGAATGAATATTTAAAGGATTACATCAATCATTTTGTGAACACTATAGATGGGTTGGCGGAATATTTTGAGGAAGTAGTTATAGCTTCGCTGCAGCAAAGTTTATTAGTTGGAGAGTTAGTTGATTCAGTGACTTAAAAGAAACCAATCGCTAAAGGTGGATTATCAAATCAGGTTGGAAAGAAGATTACTGTGAAGGAAACCAAGAGACTGAGGCAGCCTCGTCAATATATGTCTGCTCCAAAAGCATATGTCCCACTAGCTAGTAACCAGTGGCAAGCCACAGTTAACAACCGTCCAATGGACTCAGGGAGAGGTTCTCATCTGCCCAGACAGAGAAAATCTAATCAGGTCAATAATTTAGGCCAATAAAGAATCAATGGGTCTAGCCTAATTATTATGTAGAACTAATTGAGAATGTGGTAACCGTCTATGAGGAAAGAATGTGGTACACTTATGAAGGCCAACACTCATCCAGACTCCAAGAAAAAATCGGAATACGTGGTTCTGCAAATATTATAATGATGTGGGACATGATATAAAGGATCGTATTGCTCTAAAACAAGAGATACAAGTGTTGATCAAGAATGGGAAGCTAAATATTTTTGTTAGATACCAATAGGGTAATATACAAGTAAATAATAGGCCATATCCTATTGCAAGTAGGGCACAAAATACACCACCCAATGCCAAGAGGAAAGATACTGAAGCCTCCAAACAATAAAGTACAATAGTAATTATGGAACAATTCGATGTGGATTCAGAATATCTAGATCCTGATCTGGATCGGGGTAGAATCAATGTAATAACATAATATATTAAAAGTGTTTCCAAACTATGGGGGAGATACGGTGACAGCACCTTCAAGTTGTTTCATGAAGAGACATGTAATTAGCTTGACTACACAATTGGAAGGAAAAATGTTTACACACCTCTATCAAAGCGTTGCTCAATTCATGATGTTTAACAAAGACAATTTGAGAGATGACGCAGGCCCACATAGAGATGATGTGGTAATAGGGGCATCTATCGAGCCCACAGAGATCCGAAGAATTTTGATTTACATGGGTAGCTCTGCTAATATTTTATTTATATCTACTTTCAAACATATGAAAAACCCGTCAGTTATCCGACGGTCAAACATGACTATAGTGGGATTTACATGTAATCCAGCTGATGTCATTAGAGCATTAAAAGGTGAAGCATTTCTAGGAAAATGGTCATTTAAGAAAATTGTAAGGTTTTATTTGTGGTAGTGGATTGTTCGTCCCTTTATAATGCAATTTTTAGCAGATCGTGGTTGGAAAAAATGCACATGGTTGCATCAAAATTTCACCAATGCCTAAAATATGCGGTTGGAAGTCAAGTATGAGTGGCTTCGGAGCAGCCAAAAGATGGCCAGAGAATGTTATGTCATCGTTCTTGCTCCAAAATCTTTGGAAATAGTTGTAACCAAAAAAGAAAATTAATTACTATAGTCTTTTTTGGATCTCAATGTGATAGATGATCCAAGAGACACTTCTAGTGTTGTTATCAGTATAGGATAGGTCAAAGTGCATAGTTTACCAGTTGGATGAATGTTAGAATTGGGTCAAATTGCAACCTGAGTCGAAGAAAAAGTTGTTATCTTTTTTATCCAAAAACCAACATGTATTTGCTTGGTGTAATGAGGATGTAACTAGTGTATCGGCAAGTGTCATTTGCCACTAATTATCTGTACGATCCGATGCAGGTCCAGTAGTCCAAAGAAGGAGATCATTTTCTAAATAAAAATATGAAGTTATAGTTACAGAAGTAGACAAATTATCTACGTCGGGCATATTCAAGAATCCTAGTATCCACTTTGAACTGAAAATCCGTTGCTTGTTAAAAAAGGAATAAGAAATGGCGAATGTGCATTGATATTACATATCTCAATAGAGCATGCCCCAAAGATCATTTTCATGTTCTTCGAATAGATGAGTTGGTGGATTCCACTTTGGGAAATAAATTGATATCCTTTTATGGATGATTTTACTTGGTACAATCAAATATAGATGGATCTGAATGATCGGGACCATACAACATTCATCACTGACAGAAGACTTCATTTTTACAAGTAATACATTTGAGTTATAGAATGTTGGGGGCACTTATCAGCGATTGGATAAACTCATGTTATAAATATTTACTTTGTTTACATGCAATATAAATACTATGGGGCATACTCTTTCCTACCCTGGTGGCACGGTGAGGTTTTAATGATGTGTCTGAATCATTATTAATATCTTGTATTTGCATTTAATATGTGTTTATTATGTTATTGTCTTCAAATGGCTCATGTAGATTAATTTTTTGTTGCATTCAAATGGCGTGACTATCCAAAGTTATTATTGCCTGCGAATGGATTACCTTGGAATGGATTAAGTGCAAGTTTTTATTGTTTTCGAATTGATTATCTTCGAATGGCCCATCTAGATCAAGTATATACCAAGTTTTTATAACATTTGAATGGATTACCTTCGAATGGCCCATTTGTTTCAAGTTTTAATTACCTTTGAACAAATCATATCCAATAAGTATAATTATGTTCAGATTGAAATGGGGGTAAGAATATATAGAAATAAAACAAGTTAATAAAGATGATCGATAATATAAATTGCTCTAGGTAATCCAGTGGCTTGACAAAATCTGGTAAGAAGATTACAAAAAACTTTGGCCAAGCCAAAGACTTGCACAAACATATTCGACCAAAATAACAAACATCTTGCACACGATAAGGGCTTGCATAAGAACAGTTATATCAAAACATATTAGCCTCATGGATCGTTCCCATCATCTTTTCTTTTTTCTTTCTCTTCCAAACTCTCACCGTTAGAGCCTTACTCATTCTCATCATCATCCTTGAACGAGTCATCAGAAAGACCAAGTTGGTCATCCAAAGGTATGTTATGAGGCTACAAGTTCACTGACACATGTCCCCACAGATCCTTGAGGGACAATTTGGGGAACCTCTTGTGAAATAGCAGCACCATATGTGATTTAACTGATTTATCCCTCTCTTGCAAAGAGTCTACTAATTTTTTATCATATGCATCCTCAACATCGGCTATATCTTGAGTAGAATTTTTCTTGAGGGAGGTAATCTCATATTCTTGATTCTTGGTAAGGTCTTCAAGTTTTTTATTTTCATCCAACAAGCATTTGATGGTAGCTTTGTCATCGGATCGCTTAATTTTTAAAGAGGTTATCTCCTCAGAAGTGGGTAACTACAAATCTTTATAATCAGATTGTAACTTGTCACGATCAGATTTTTCCCGGACAAGATCCTCTTTAACAGATTTTACCTATTTGTTTAGATTTTTAACCTGGTTTTTTACTTCTTCAACTGAATTCTTCAGATTTTAATTCTCACTCTGAAGAGAAGTGATTTACTTAACTTCAGATCTTACTTGTCTCCCCAATTCAATCGTGGGCCTCAAATAACCCAAAACTGCATACCCTAGCTCACTGTTCTCCTTTGTTACTTTGAAGGAAAGCCCATCTTATACTACAACAATCGCGGTACTTGTAGACTTGGGAAATGCTAAGTCAAAGCATCAAAATCGAAGCTCCCCATATCTTATTTTGGATCACTCTCTCTAATAACTGGCCTTTGAGATGCGGGAAGTAAGGGAGAAGGGGGATAGGATACCATGGTTTTGGGAGGAGGAACAACAACCCGGATAATATAAAGAGGAACTTCCGGATGAAGCATAATCTCTGAACCAATTGAAGTTTTCTTCTTGTCTTTATCTCTCTTATCACTACTCCCTTTATTCTTTTTTATCCCTTTTTCTTTTTGGGAGCTGAGGATTCTGATGGCACTTTATTTTTTTCAACAGTGGCAGCAACATCCTCCAACAAGGTTGCGTCGATCTTATCAGGTTACACCTCATTCCCTATTTCAGGAATGAACTGTGATGAGCCATCATTGTTCTTCTTATTTTTATTCTGATTAACCGGAGCTCTATCATGGGTGGTAGAAATAATTTATCATCGGTTTCCTCAGTTCTTTTAAGGATTTCAACAGCTCAAATACGAGTGGTAAACTTCTCTTATGAGAGTTCCCTCCAAATATGGGACCTCGTAAAATTTCCTAGGGTGAAACAATTGTGGAACTCGTTGGACCATTTTTTATTGACCCATTGGTTCAGCTTCCTAAAGGTCATTTTTGCATCCTCAAAGTGTTGTAAGAAAGGCTTCAAAATACCTGGAACAAAATAAATCAGAAATAAATAACAAATGCTACATAAAGTAATAAGAATATTAAAAAAATCTAGAAAGACTTACGTGAACTCTTCCAGTATCTTGTGAGCAAGCTCGTATTCTCTTTAGAGGTGATTCTTACTATTTTTCCAAGGACAACTGATGAAGAAGAATTGAGTTTTCCAAATATTTTCTGCCTCCAAGAGATCATCTACCACCTTGTAGTTATTCCTCATATTAAAATAATAAAAGATACATAACCATTGCAAGACAAACCAGCCACAACAGCCAATTGTTCCATGGGAATCAGAATCCTTGATAGCCTTAAGGCTATGATGCATGATAGCAATGAAAACCAAGCATTCTGGTAAGATTGGCTTGGGCACAACTTGACCAAACTGAAGTACCTTACTATTTCGTGGAAGGGAAACCGAAGGCCCCAGTTGAGCAGATCGGTATAGACCACCAACTCACTAGCCCTAAATAACTGAATCAGGAAATGCTCATTTTCCCTGAATCTCCTCCAGTTCGTATTCATGAAAATAGATATAATATTTTTTTTCTAAAGCCAATAGATACTTGACACTGACCTTGGTGAGGTTAGGCCCAACTGGTTTGATGAGATACTGAGAAAGCGGCTCAGATTATCTTGAGAGGGCTTTATATTCTCCCTTGTCCTCACCAACTTGTGGGGCATTTGTCTTTGTTTCCCTGATTGGCTTTAGAGTTTCCCCAGTCTGACCAGATGTCTCAAGAGGGGTATCTTCGCCATTATCTTCCATGTTTTCTTCCATGACCTATGGTATTTGTTCTAAAGGTCTACTGGATGACTACTTAGGTTTTCTTCCTCGAATCGAGATGACTAAACTGCTACAATTTTAGGATTTTCCTATATATGTGAACCCGATGGAAGTTCGGTTATAGTGGTTTCGCCTTCCATGATTGGAACTTGTGGTAAGAGATTGCCAGTGGTTGTGGGTTGTTCAGTTGGTTTATTTGTGTAGAAGGCTTATTGTTTTCCTTAGGGGGTCTAGTAACTTTTTGTGGAGTATTCTCATCAATCTCCGACCTCATAGCTCTGAAAATGAAGGGAGTTCTACGATTGGTGGACCCTCGGGTTCGGGATGACTTAATTGACTAATGAGAATGACTAGGTGACGTGAACGACTGGTCAGTCAAGGTAGGTTCAGAAAGAATGCAATGCTTATTGTAAGGGTAAATCCCACTCGTATTTTGTAAATTGAGTTACAACAACTTTACCCGAAGAGACAAGTAACCCAACAACAACTCTTGCTTTCTTTTTCTCTTCTTCTAGTTCAGATAAATTAAGCCAATCACCTTTGGTTAGAGTGTTCTTTCCTGTAAACATACAAACCTTAAAAAATACCAGAAAAGGTGATTTATGGTGGCTAATATGGAAAAGGGAAGGGAAACCTCGCCTGAATGAAATTAAAAGTTAAAGCAAAATACTTTCTCTATTTAGTTTTTAGAATGTAATCTTTTTCTCACTCTAGAAATACCAACAGTAAAAAATGAAAGAAGTTTATATAAAGGCTAAGAAACGTTTGAGTGCCCTACTAGGGAATGAGAATCGACAATAGTAGCTGGGGGCTATATAGGAGTGTAACCGTTTCTCTACTTTGATTGGATAGTTTTACTTAGGGTAAAATGAGTTCGTGGGTCTAATAAAAATTGATACGTGTCTGAAAAAATAATTGGTCAAAAGTTGTGACCTTTGGATACTAACTGTTCTTAAATAAACCCATTAGAAGTTGTTTGGATATGTTAGCTCTCTCGAAATTCTTCTGAGATATCTAAGGGGGCTAGATGATAAGGTTAAATATCAGCAGAGGCTAAGAATTGAAAGAGGACCAGATTTATCTTAGGGGACATTTTAGACTCATCATATAAATTATATTGAGTAAGCTGGGTGCCTAGTGACTAAGTAGTGTGCCATCTTTATATGTTTTTAGCCTAGGGGCTCATGAGATTGACCCATACAAATGACCCGACCCAATTGGCCGATGGATCTGAAATTTTCCTATAAATAGTCCAAAGAACAGAATTTAATGGATTGGAACATTCTCTCTCTACTTATTAAGAGCTAGCACCTCTATTATCTCTCTACCCTCTACTCAAAATTAAAAATAGTATCTAAATATTTACTTTAAGCATCCTCCAACCAGTTTTTGTTCACCAGTGGTGACTCTCTTACCATAAAGGTTGAGCTTGTGAAAAGGTGATGTACCTGAAATAGGTTTGAAATGTTCTTGGTTTTTGTGTCCTTTCACCTTATTAAATTCGTATGTAACGGATAATAAAGACGAATCTTTATCTGTTAGATCGGTTTGGGTAGTAGATAATGAAAAGTAATCTCTCCATGATGGTTGATTCAATAATATATATATATATATATATATACTTTAAAAAGAATTAAGGTTGTCTTCATGAATTTTATGTTAATTTAAAAAAAAATGATCTACGAAGACTAAAATATACGATGTTATTTTATATTATATATATATATATATATGTTTGTAGAGTAGTTTGGCTTGTAGTTTGTTTCTTTTGCAAGAGGTTTATGCTAAAAATTTAGGGAGCTCGTCTTTAATTTTATTTTTAATAATTCTTAAAATTATAGTTGTAAATAGGTTTTTATGTCCATTAGTGTTTTTATGACACGCCAAGTGTTTATGTTTGAACAATGAGGCTATTGTATTGATTTTATCTTAACAATGGTTCACGGTTTGATGAAGATTCAAAACTACTTCATCAAATAAAATCAATGAAAAATATATGTCAAGAAAAAAAATCATTGATCTTATGAGTTTATATGTCAAAATATTTAATTTTTTGAGAAAATAACAAAAACCTATAAAAAATAAATCAAAGTGATGCATCAAACTCGGAATTTAAGCAAGTCAATAACAAAAAAGATAAGAATAAATATCATATTCGACATAAAATCTATGAAAAGTGTAACAAACAAGAGGAACAAAAAAATCAAATCGAGAAAAACATTATAATGGCATATCCGAAGTCAATTACAAAGAAAGAGAGTAGAACTTGGCTAATAAAAAACATATAAATCATAGTTGGCATGTATGATGAATGATGATCAAAATGGTTGCAAACAAAGTGGATTTTATTTTAAAATTTTATTTTTTTCTTTGTAATTTTTTCTTGTGATTGATGTTTGATTTTATTTTTTATTTTTTTTGTTGGTATTATTCAGTTTTATTTATATTATTTATGATTGATATCTAAAAAATAGGTTTTGTAAAAATTCAATTATAAAACATTTTTGTAAGTAATTAGTTTATCATTATTTTAAGACAACTAAGCAGACCAAGATGCACAGATTGATTAGGTTGTATTTACAAAGATATAGGTAGTAGGTGTTGTTCCTACTAGATAAAATGTTATTACAACCAAGTTTGTATCGAGGAAAAGCTAAATGACTATGGGCTGAATTTATCTTGTGGAAACGTTTGTTGTTATTTTATTATACTTTTATTGACCTTGTCATTTGTGGTAATGAAAGTCTTTAATTTGTTATTTATGTATTATGCATTTAAATGTTTGCTTATGCAAAAAAATATGTGGGTTATATGTTTTGAATTCTGATATGGTATTATCATTGTTATTTGCTTTGTTATTCGTTGTTTTAATCTTGATTGTGAATTGTATAGTGTAGGTGTTATTGATTAATTTTATTTAATAACTTGATTTTTTTTGAAAGTTTGGATTCTCTTTGGTGTTTGTACGAGCTATTAGCAATCTTCAATGATTTTTTTATGGAGGTAGATTAAAATATATATTAGTTGTTTGTAAATATTACTCAATAAATGAAATTATTGATTTAGATCAAATCCAACTAAAAATCAAATCGTTATGAGTAGAATTTAAGGTTGTATTCAAATTCAAATTTGATTGGATTCGAGTCAAGCTAATTTTTTGTTATTCGAATAATGAGAAGAAGAAAAATGTACTAGTGGTCTAAATGAAGAGGTGTGAATAATTTTATAATATCTAATTTATATCATTTTTTATGTTATATGCTTTAAGTCTAATTGATTATATTGGAGATAAAAAAAATATATGCATGGATGCGTACCAGGTTTTTGATAGTTTTGATAAAAAGTTTTAATTTATTTTTGTCCGTAAATATCATATTTTTTTATTAGAATTGCATGTTACCCATTTATAATGTAATATGTGTGTTTGAATTGTTTTCTATAACAATGTAATATAAATTGGACAACAAATCGTCCCCAAGGGGTAGGCGAGTTGGTTGAATATGGCATTCTTATGACCAAAAGGTCATGAGTTCGAGTCCCTCTACATACGCTTTCTTGGCTGAGCTTGTCACCTTGTGTGGTTCACCTTCTGGCTTTGGTTTGCAGGCTATCGCGTCAGACTTAGGGTTTACCCTGTGCGCACTCATTGCACTCTGAGTAGCGGCTGCGGGTTCCCTCCGGAAAAAAAAATGGACAAAAATAATTGTTATGGAAAGTATTCAGTGTTTAAAGTGTCATTATATGTCTATATAATTTACGAAAACATAAATTCACCTAGAATGTGGAATTTTATTTTTAAATTTTAATTAATTACTTGATTTTTTTCAGATTCGAACTTGCTCGAATCATAAAAAGACAAGGTTTGCTACCTTTGTCTAAATACGAATCAATCGGCGGAGTCGGTTCACTAAAAAAAGGTCACATCTTATGTTATTTTTTATAAATCATTAGTTTAAACTTTTCATAAAGAGTTTAAATAAAATCATTATTTACATATGGGTTTGGATAAGTAAATTCATATTGTTTGATGCTCTATAACTAATACTCCTTAAAAAAAGTAAACTTGATTTGACCTTGTGTTACTTTTCAAACGGATGGTAAAATTATGCACTTTGTTCTAATAAATGGCACATGGAACATCTCTCTTTTTTTTCGGAGAGAACCCGCAGCCGCTATTCAGAGTGCAATGAGTGCGCACATGGTAAACCCTCAGTCTGACGCGATAGCCTGCAAACCAACGCCAGAAGGTAAACCACACAAGGTGACAGACTCAGCCGAGAAAGCGTATGTAGAGGGACTCGAACTCATAACCTTTTGGTAATAAGAATGTCATACTCAACCAACTCGGCTACCCCGTTGGGGCCACATTGAACATCTTGTATCAATGTTCATGTGGTTACCATATTGATCCAATTCATGTATTTTCTTTACATTTTTATTGTATTAACAAATTAAAATAGGGGGAAAGTTATAGATTCATTCTTGATAGTCTCTTCTAATACATTACTTGATTTCTACTATTATTGTATGTTATTAAAACATTTACTTTCAAGAATTGGAATTCAATTGTTCTGATTAGGCTCGAAATTTTATATAAAAACTTGCATATTTTCAACTTTATAAATATTTTTTTATTGGCTATTAGAATAAAGAATTTAGATGATCGAACAAACAATTAGAGTATATGGAGAACATGATCTTGAGTATATATATATATTTCCGCAGGTGCATTTACAATACTTAAACTTCATCGAGACTTGAATGAGATATCGTTTTCATATTTATTTTATGTAGCTATATATATATATATATATATATATATATATATGTATGTGTGTTTTTCTGTTAATTATGACTATGATCCAAGCTAAACAACTATCTTTCGGTGTCAAATTAACAGATTTTCGACTGATAAATCTTATAATGGTGCTCAAATTCATATTGTGATTGCATCTAATTTTATTTCAAGTAATAAACCACAAATTTGTACTTGTTCTATTAATATATATATATATACATCGAAGTTTTCAAAGTATTTTAGTGGCTCGAAGGTGGTTACACATGAAAAATCAATTATTATTTTTATCATATCATATATTATATCGTAGTTGGTGTTTGTGGAGGATAATATATTGGTCATAAGATATCATAACATTATAGGGTTTTTAAATATTTATTTGGTCTTTATTGGAAAAGGTAAAAGCGGATGATACTAAAGTCACATATAACACCTCGACATAGCCTTTACCATATTTGGATTATATGATGATTCTCTATTATAAATTTTCTTAGCGACTAAATTTAACAAAGAATAGTGGTCTTCCATATGTTATCTTATCTCGTCTATTTTCTTGGAGAGTTAATTTTTCATTTTTTATGTATTTTCACACATTAGACGACGTCGTATGTATCCAAGAATATTTATATTTCATTATTGGATTGATATTACGTACTTGTTTAACGATAGTGATTATTATGATTTTTACAAAACTTGGATTTGTCTTTGTTTTTAGTTTGGGCCATCACATCTTTGAATGTCTTGTAATCAATATTATCAACCTTATATATATGTATATATATATTACTATTTTGGACTATTTTTATGGTATGGGATCGAGCATTATCCTATAAGACGTTGATCCATCATGCCTGTGTGGACGAGTGTTTTTACGTTGACCAATCTATTGTTGTATAGTCCTTAAGACTTTCTCCCATTTCTGCCTACATTAAATAATTGTATCACAATTTTCTCGGAATTTTTTGCTTCCCACAAAGTGTTGACAAAATATATTCCAGAACATATAAAAAAATTGATGTAACCCTCAGGAAAACGATTGTACCATTTTGAAGTTGCGTTCTTAAATGTCTGAGAGAACGTTCTGTATAAAAGTTTGTCATTATCATCATAGTTAATCATAAAAAATTTGAATTTCTCTATATAGTAATCCGGATCTTGCGTCCCATCAAACGTTTCCAACTTAGAAATATCAAACCACTTAGGTAGATGCCTTGAAAAAGTTTCCGAGGAGAGGAGACGACCTCTAATTGTGACCCACTTTATACGCACTGCCCCCTGGGCCTTCATTCAATATTGTGCATAAACCATCTTCGGACGGATAGGTGAATTTACTACTCACACTATACTCGAGATTATGGCTTTCAGGAGGAATTTTCATATGTGGAGTTACCTGTTCTCGTTGAGCTATACTACACAATCTTGTTCGGTTCCTCATAACTAAGCATTTTTCCCATGCTTGGACTTTTTCCTCTTCAAACTTTTGACTCTGTGAGATGTCTGAGGACCACCTCTTTGCCATCTCGAATCTTTTCTCTTGTGACGTTTTTGACGTCGATTATCATTTTCGTAAGACAAAGATTCATCTGAACTGTATGATGAATATTCACTTGATTTTGTTGACTCATAACGATGTCTAGATCTCACTCTTCTTCTCAAAAAATAATGGATTTTCCTTTGACGCCTCTCCTCGGTACGAGGAATGTCTTTTTGTTCTCTTTTCCAACTCTCTGTTCTCTTTGGACCTCTGATTTAAGTCTCCGTGAACTTTATCGCTTTCTTTTTAGCATTCAATCTTTCAATATCTTCCAAAAGTTCTTTCCGCCAAACTACTAAGACATATTCTTCTAGCAGCTTCTCGATATATCGATTATTCTTGTTTCCTTCATTTATTATTTGTTCCTCGACCAAGAAATCTCCAGATGAGTTTCCAATCACACGATTTTTCGTACCAGTCTCTAGCTCTCATTGCATTTCAGTCTCTATTACTCTCACAACGTTTTAGAATAATATTATGGTTTCGGAACAATGATTCCGAGTACTAATCGTTATTCCCACAGACGGTGCCAATGATAGTTCCAGAGATTTCTTAATGAAGTTTCCTGTCATAACAATGTTCGTATGAGGGTATCTGTCACAACAATGTTTGTATGTAAGTGCTTTTAGAGACATGGACATAATGATTAGAGAGAAAAATAGATAAACAGAATAATGTAGTAATAATTGTCCATTTTTCCCCAAAATGGATTTTCCTTTATATAAAACAAGAGGTACACCGTTGATTTATAGACGTATCCCCTCTTATGCGAGTCTTTACACCCCCGCCATTTTACTAATTCTAACCATAAAAATTAATCATTACACATGACCCCTTAACATTACACACTTATCAAGTTTTATCCTTAATACTCTATTACATCAAATCAATTCATTTATTTATCTAAGTTTGCTTATTCATCATAAAATTTTCTCCTATTATCAATCTTATTTTAATGTGACTTCTTTAGTCTTTTCATATTTCATTTTTCAACCTTATAAAGATCATACAAATGAGTTATCATATCATGCATGCTTGTAGAAAGAATCAATAATGGTCATAAAAAAACAAGTTGTAAAATTACAGCAAAATATTTATTGAAAAAATAATTATCCTCAAGCTCTCAAAATATTCTACTTCCGCATTATACCTTTTGGTATATTGTAGTACAAGGTCATTTTCTTTTTGTGCTTTTGTGATTTTTGTTCCCCGTGAAATGTTCAAAGAAGCACATATCTAGCTGAAAATAAGTTTGGTATAACATCGAGCTATTTTCTGAAACTATTTTTTCGATAATTCTTCTACGATTATGAGAAATGTTTTGTATGTCTCTATGTTACAACATTAATGAGATTTATACAAAACCATAAAATTATCAAATAAGGTTTGTGAAGTGGACGTTCTAACATAAATATAGATTTTGTTTTGTGTATATTTTATTTAGAAAATGCATATATTATATGCTGGAAAGCAAAGTTTAACGAAAGACGACATACGTACACCGTTTTTTTTTATTTGGGCTTACTATAGTGTTTTTTAGGGTCTAATAGTCTTTTACTTAATTTACTTGATGTTGAAGTTATGTGAGGTAGTATAAATATTAGAATCTAACGTATTTTTTATTCACATATCGGTTGATTTAAGATCTTATTTGGCATTCTAAAAAATAGATTAGAGTCTTGTGGCAAGTTTCATTGAGTTCATTCTTCTCGATGTTACACAACATTTGGGTTGTTCGCGTCAAGGATGAATATTATGATCTCGCAATAGATAAACTAGATTTAAATCAATTGATCTAGTTTTACTTCAATGTTTTGTATCGATTGATCTAGTTTGGCTTCAATGTTTTGTTGGATGAGTCAAGATTTTTTAATAGTATCACCGAAATTGTTATTGATCATAAATAACGTGTTTAAACTCTTTTATTTGGAATTCTAGTTGTTATTATGAGAGGATTAAATCCTCCATCTTAGCCCTAAGTCAGGCAAATGTAAAATACTTTGAGTTATATATATTTTTGGAGATATATGACTTTTGGTGGTATGTATTGTGGTATATTCTTAGACACGAATAGATATACATTAGTACATACATTGTTTTCATTTTTTTTTTATTGTTTGTTACTAGAATCTCCAAGGATTCATTTGCTTTCCTTCCCTCTTGATTGTTTAAATCTTCTCGCAATAGTTTTGGTAACTTTTAATTTTCTCTAAAGGTGATATTAGAACATGGTCACTAAAGGTGATATTTATGATATTAGAACATGGTAATTTAAACTTTTAATTTTCTCTAAAGGTGATATTAGAACATGACTAAACGTGTTTAAACTTTTAATTTTCTCTAAAGGTGATATTAGAACATGGTAATGTTTAATATATTGTTCTTTTAAAAATAAAATTCGTAAAGTTGTAGGCCGTTAGTCGAACTTGAGATGATTATTTGTACATCATCCTACGTTCTTATTAGATGAATGAGACTAAAGGTCTTAAGTTACTAATGATGGATTTTCCGGACTCTTTTTTGTTGTTTTGAATTTAGTCACTAATGTGATTGATGCATCGTCCCCTTTCGTAGATAGACATAGTGAAATCTTGCTAATAGTATGTATAATAGATTTTGGATAAGATATATGATTTAAAATTTAGATTGAAAATTCTCAACATAAAATTTGAGTTCTCGTTTGGTTTTTTCAGTCATAAATTTTCAATTTTTAATTATTTTTAATAATTGTTTTGATGAGAATACTACCACTAATTATTTGGCCAGTTTTGCGTGTGTGCAAATTTTTGTTGAGAATCTCAAATATAACTCAATTGATTATACCAATATTATAAAAAAAAATGTTTAATATTTATCAATACGCAAATTCAATGCATTTATCGTTTTAAA
Organism: Limnanthes douglasii subsp. nivea; assembly: GCA_036936605.1. Taxonomy (NCBI): domain Eukaryota; kingdom Viridiplantae; phylum Streptophyta; class Magnoliopsida; order Brassicales; family Limnanthaceae; genus Limnanthes; species Limnanthes douglasii. The sequence goes on from JAUPFV010000004.1 coordinate 211,767,852, forward strand.
AGTACGATGATGTTTAATGTTTATCAATACGCAAATTCAATGCATTTATCGTTTTAAAAGTACAATGATATAATGTATAAATTTAACTAATTTAACTTTTGAGTCAACCATGGAATTTTATTTATTTAAAGTTGGACAAATTCTTTAATTCTGTTTATAAAATGAAAATTCATTTCAGTATTATAAAGTCAATAAAATAAATAATCATCAAATTTAAATAGTTTTATGATAAAACTTTTATCAAATCCAGGGCTTAAGATTGAGGAGAAAAAGTGAACAGAATGTGTGGCCCAAGTTGAAGCTCAAAGACAATAATATCAAGAGAGAAATCAGAATGATCCCGGCTGCTATTGGCCGAAAATCCTTGTTCATATACCATCCTTAGTTCTCCATATCTGATTGAGAGGTCGGCAATGCCAATGGCAATGGCTATGAGATCATTCTCAGTCAGTGCTAAACTCTCTCTTCCTCCGCCATCGAGTTCAACACACACAGCCAGAACCAGAGTCGGAATCGTTTCATGCACAAGCAAGTCTACTCCCATCTCTCTCCTATTTCCGGCATCAGCCACAATTTATCTCTTGTCTCCTCTCCATGAAGCCAAGGCTCTCACAATTGCCAAAGACCAGATTGTCTCTTCTCTCACCCAAGTAAGAAAGATCAACACCATTTTTATATTACATGGAGTTCTGTTTAATCATGTTTAATACATTTCTTATTTCATGGCAATGGCGTTTGCTTTTAATAGGTGGAGAAAACACTAGATCAAGTCCAACAAGTCGGAACAAGCGTCTTCGACTCCACACAGCAGCTAGTTGAAATTGTAGGAAATGTTCTGAAACCAGGTTTCGACAAGGCATTGCCATTTGCACAGCAGGCTGGAGAACAAGCATTGAAGATTGCTTCTCCGGCTATGTCAGAGGTCTCAAAAAAGGCTCAAGAAGCATTTCAAAGCTCTGGCATTAATTCCGAGCCGGTTTTCTCCGCTGCTAAGGTAAGCCAGCATACACTCAAAAAAGGCTCTGGCATTCATAGAATCTGAATATGTTATGTTATTTGGAATTTCAGGATGTGGTAGAGCAGACAGGGAAGGTAATCCAAGAAGCTAAGCCCATTGCCTCATCAACTTATGAAACAATCTCGACGGCTGAGCCTACGGTCGTGCTAGTAACTGCAGGAGCATTGTTTCTCTCCTACCTCCTCCTGCCTCCCATCTGGTCTGCCCTTTCTTATAACTTCCGTGGTTACCAAGGTGGTTTCTCTTATATAAGAACTAAGCTAGAATAACACGATCGCTATTCTTCTGTCGGATTTATAGAAATAACCTCTTTTGTATTTAGGTGACCTCACACCTGCCCAGACACTCGATCTCATATCTTCAAAGAATCATATTCTGGTTGATATCAGATCCGAGAAGGATAAGGACAAGTCCGGTGTCCCGCGTCTTCCCTCAAATGCCAAAAACAGTATGGTTGCAATTCCGTAAGTTGTCTAATATATATATTTTTTTTTCTTTTATGTTAAGACAACTACATACATTAACATGAATCTCTATACCTACACCTACATCTAGTATTGAAGAGTTACCAAGCAAATTGAAGAGCATAGTGAGGAATGCAAAGAAAGTAGAAGCTGAGATAGCAGCTTTAAAGATTTCCTATCTCAAAAGAATTAACAAATCAGCCAACATTATCATCCTCGACTCGTAAGTCCTTCCCCTCCACCAACCTTTGAATCAACTAGAAAAAGATTGCCAACTAATAATACTTGGATTTCTTGAATGTTCAGATACTCAGACTCAGCAAAAATGGTAGCAAAAACACTGACCAAACTTGGATTCAACAAGTGCTGGATTGTGGCTGATGGGTTTTCTGGAGGCAGAGGTTGGATACAGAGTCGCTTAGGAACAGACACATACAACTTATCCTTTGCACAGCTTCTATCTCCCAGAAGCTTTGGTACAACCAGTACAAAATTCCTTCCTGAGTGAACGACAAAGATGACACATAAACATGTGTACCTAGATAGCTAGCTAGCATTTATATTTATCAACCAAATGTATTGTATTGTATGTATCATTCATTTTTGTGCAATTACATCTTGAAATGAACTCACTCCAGTCATAGTGGTGGATTCAGTGCAGCTGTTCGACCAAAAGCTTAAATCGACAATACTTAAATTTCGGTGTAGCAAAACTATTTAATATCGCTACGGAGATAAAGAATATAGGCTGACAGATTAGCTTCATCATATATTACGGATCAAAGACAGGCTTGAAAGTAGAGTCTCGTGGCATTTTATCAAACAGGTGGTGTCCACGAGACGAAACACTTCTACGTCATATATTGGAACTAAATTTAGTTTTCAACGCTGTTAAATTTATAATTTTGTTTGTAAAACGTAGTAAATGAATACTCATATTGAATTAGTTTTATGTTCGTTTTTCAGTTTTACTTCAACATTCTATACAGCTTCCCAAGTCTAAAATTAATATTTACAATTATTTTTAGCAAGATACTTCAAGGTTCTTTTGATATTTTGGTCTACTATTAATTGACTAAGAGTAAAATATAACACAGCTCTCCTCAACTTAGCCTAAACATGTACTCAAATTGCTTTGAATCGATGCTAAAACAAATATTAAAAAAGAAGAACAAAAGGTTTTAGGGTATGTTAAATTGGGGCCCAATTGGCTAACCAGCCCTAATTTTAACCATACCCATCAAAAATTTAAGTAGCTCCAAACTAATACCCAAAAAACCCTTCAGATTTTTACTAAGTCAAAACCAAAAACCCTAAACACTTACCATTTCCACTTCTAAAACAGCCCCAACCCAAAATCAGCCCCAAAACCCTAAAACCTCTCCAAACTCCAAACTTTTGCAATCTTGCAAAATCAGCCCCAAATTCAAATCCGAAGATCTCTACACATCAACAACAAGTCAAGAACTACAATGGGCAAAGGAAAAGAGTAAGTTTTTACTCTTAAATGTACTTTCTTTCTATATTTGGTTTAGGTTAGGTTTTTTGATTTTGATGCTAGGTTAGGTTTGTTTGTGGCTGATTTGGTGTTATATTTGCTTATCATGTTGTTTATAGTTGTCTACTGATGCTAGGGTATGCTTGGTGTTGATTGATTTGGTGATTTAGGTAGATTTTCGAGCTTTTTAGAAGTCTTCAATGGCTGTTTCGAGGTCCCCCGCCGGGTCAGTTGGTGGTTACCCGGCGGGGAACCTTTTTTTTTTGCAGGTGTTCATAATCCCCGCCGGGTATTAGGCCATTCACCCGGCGGGGAACCTGGGTTTTCCCAGGGTTCTTGGTCCCCGCCGGGTGGAGCCCGATTCACCCGGCGGGTGAAAATTAAATTATTAAATTTTTGGTTTTCACCCGCCGGGTGAATAATTGTCACCCGGCCGGTGAAAACTCAAAATTAAATAATTTAATTTTCACCCGCCGAGTGAAAATATCTGAACCGGTGGGGAAGACCTGTTCTTCTAACTTTTATGTATATTTTTTATGTTCTTCTAACTTTTTTCTCTTAATGTTTTGCAGACAACACGAGGCACCTCGCCTAACCAAGGAGAATGCGGCCAAGGCGGCAAGAAAGGGTGAAGGTAGTAGTCGACGGCCGGTGGTCGCCGCTAGGCCGGAACGTGGGGATCGGACAGAACGTGTTCGCCCCCACCGCGAGGTGCGTGAGGTGCGCGAGGAGCGCGAGGACCCGACCGAACGATCGTTGCGGCATCGAAAATTCGATGCCACAAGGGATGCCCCCCATCGACGATCTTCTCCTCCACGAGAGGTGCTCCCCATCCGACGGCGGCGTGCCCTAGTGGACGAGGAGGAGGAGGATACGGAGGAGGAGGAAACGGAGGTCCCATTGCCACCACCTCGAAGAGAGGTCCGGGCCGAAGGGCCTCCAACCGATGCGGAGGGATGGAAAAATCTTTTCCTATCCCAAAATAGTGTGCTTCTCTTCCCCGAGTATGCGCAGCACGATGCGTACTACGCCTTCAAAAACGATGTAAGTTAATTAATTTATTTTTTTTTGATTAGTTAAATTAATTTTTTAACATTGTATATATTTTTGAATTTTTTTACAGGCGCGCTCGGGCATCACGGTGCAGTCGAAATATGGTTTGCTTGGTCAGTGGGACCTTAGCAAACAACTAGGGGTTAGGGCTTACCTGGAGGAGACACCATTTTAGGCCTTTGATGCGGCATTTATCGAGGTTCAACAACCACGTCTAGTTGGCGGAGGTCTTCGGTGAGAGGTGGCACCAGGAGACCAACACGTTCCAGTTCTCCTTTGGGGAGATGAGCTGACACTGGACGACGTGTATGTGATTACGGGCCTCCCGGTTGAGGGGAGAATTATTGACCTCTTTAGGCCTGATCCGCTAGAGGCGACGTACGCACGGTATGGGGAGCTGTTGGGAGTTTCGGCTGCTGATGTGCAGCAGGAAATGGAGGCGCATGACGGGAGCGGATTCGGCCTCCGATGGCTAAGGACCACATTCTCAGGGGAAGCGTACTTAGATTCCAACGCCGCCTGCACTCCGGAGATGAAGAAGGCAGCAGCTCGGGCATATATCTTGTTCTTCCTCGGGTGTACTATCTTCACCAACATGAGCCAGAAGAACATCCAGTGCGATTTTCTCCACCACCTCGAGGACTTAGAGAAGGTTGGTGAGTACGCATGGGGGACTTGTGCGTTGGTGTGGCTTTACAAGAGTTTGGGAGGCATCTCGAAGCACTCTTTGAAGACCTTGGTCGGCTTCTCGGCCTTGTTCGAGTGTTGGGTCTATGACCACTTCCCGTCTTCCGCGCGCCAGTGAACAGTGGTTATAGCCCGACGGATCCGAAGATGCTGGCGTGGTTGCCCAAAAAGATCCCGGTATCATTAGCTCGGGGGAAGCCGTACTACCGTGACATCCTTGCGGCTCAAGGAGAAAGGGATGTAAGTTATATTCTTTACGTTTACTTAAATACATCTACTTTATATAAAATGTTTGACGAGTAAATAATTTTTTTTGTAGGTTATTTTCCGACATTACGAGGATGTCCGTGAGGTATGGCCGGAGCAGGCAATAGGGTTGTACCGAAACCCTATTCGCCTAATGATGGTGAGCGAGGCATATCACCCCGACCGAGTGATGCGCCAGTTCGGTTGGATCCAAGAAAAGCCGCTCGACCCCCTCGTTGCTAGAACCGGTCTTGGTAGAGGAGACCATCTTCGGTATCCGGTTCAGGTTAGGAATTGGACGAACTGGAGGGAGCACCTATACGTGATCGATAGGTATTCGAGGCCCTTGGAAGGGAGTACTCACACCGCGTCCCCCCAGTACAAGGCGTACGTGAAGAAGTACGGGTGGTTTAATATCACACCTTGGATTCTTACGGAGGCGTCGGCGGTCGATGTGGTGAATAAGATTAATCGTATTCGGCCGTTAGACGACTCGAATAACGAGATAGTGTCTTTTGGGAGGAAGGTTATGGAGCTTACCGCACCGTGGCTTCTTATCATTATGCTTGGATTTTTGATATGCTTGTTGTTCTAGTTGTGAACATTACCTTTGTTTTAACTTGTTGACATTTTGGTTAGCTTTGTTATTTAAAAACCGTAACTTTGTTGTTGTATTTTAGTTTGAAGTTAAGAAAATTTTGTGTTTGTTTAATTAAAGTTTGTTCTTGTCGTTTAATTTAAGTTATCTAATTCAATATGCCCACTCACATTCTAGTCTTAAACAAGCAAAACATGTTATAGTTTCAACCAAAGTAAGTTCCAATAAAAAACATGTTATAGTTTTACCTTTTTTTAAAAAAAAAATAACCCCTTCCCCGCCGGGTCAACAATTTTCATCCACCGGGTGAATACTTCCCCGGCGGATGAAATTACTCTGCCGGCGGGTGGAATTTTCAACCGGCGGGGATAGTCCCTGACCCCGCCGGTTGATATCGAGTGGAAATTAAGAAATTTCCACTCGATCACCCCGCCGGTTGACAAATATTCAACTGCCGGGGACATTGTCAACCGACGGTTGAATATATGTTAACCGACGGGGAACTCAACCACAACCCATCCTCATTGTTTTTTTAGGATGGGTCACCTCACCCGTCGGGGTGAAAATTCAGCACCGGCGGGGTCGGTCTTTAATTTTTTTTTAACCTTTCTGAAGTAGCTGGCTTGGTGAACCGGCTGGTGACAAGTCATGGACCGGCGGGGACCTAATACAATTATTGCCCCCGCCAAAAAATAATTCGCGCCATATGACTCTCCCGCCAAATGAAACTCCCGCCAACGATATACTTCCATTATAAATATACAAGTGTTAACGAGCAACATGGCATCCATCAAACACTTAGAAACAAATGGAGTTTACCGCTAATGAAGACTACTATATGCTTGTAGCAGTCAAGGATTCCCGGGCCGAGTTGGGTGAAGATAGGAGTGATGCATTTTTTGAAAGGGTTTTGTGTCATATGTATTACAACTATGGCTATTTAGAAACTGGAGGTGTCGTTGTGCGCAGCCGTGACAAAATCAAGGCACGGTACCTTTTTGTCCAGCCCCTCACGAAGTTGTTGTTCATGCCGCGAAGAATTAAAGAGAAGGCGGTAAAGGTCTGGGACATGACCGTCTGCGACTATATCACTAGGGATATGGTAGCATATGTGGAGGATATGGTTATGGCAAGGGAGGATGGCGACGATGTTTTACACAGCTTGCGTTACGACTACTAATAGTGCAATCTGTCGTATTCGAACGTGTTTTTATAATTTATGTTGCGTAATGTTGTTGTAACTTGTTATGTTTTTATTATATGTGTTAAGTTGTTTATGTAATGTTAAGTTGTTATGTTTGGGTTTCTAGTTGTTGTTCAATGTTACCGTATTTTACATAGCACCTTATTCGAGCTGAGCATACATTCTTGTAATGATATTCATTCATTAAACCTCAGCCTCATACAATTGAACATACATTCATCTAAAGAAAATTAAACTGAAATACAAACCGATACAAACAGGCACTATCAAGTTAATCACTCATTTCCTGTATGCGGATGTCTATAATGTCAGAACGAACCTTATCCAGTTGATCCTCCGTTATCGAATCCGTGTCTTAACAATTGAACAAGTTACTCGCAACACGACGTTCTAATTCGGTGAGGCCAGAAACCGGATGGCGGCGGTGTGTGAGTAGGACTGACCACCTAGCCTTCACCTCATCAACACGCCTTGAAATTTTTGGCGGTTGGACACCATCCCTCCCGTATAATAAGTACATTTGGCATAGCAATGCCTCCCAATACGTTTTACGCCCCTCTTCTATGTGAGTGTTACCAATTTCGATTGATGCTTTAATCAGATATTGATCTTCTAACTCGTTCCAGAGACACATTAATTTAGGGTTTATCTTGTTGTGTGGGCAGGACATTTATTTTATAGATATTAAACTCCCGCCAATACTTTGCCACATAAACTCCCGCCAAAATAAGTCCCGCCGTTTTTAATCTCCCGCCAAATTCAAACACTTACCTAATGATACTCCCGCCAATAAACAAATAATAAGCAGAGAAAACAGCACAATTTCCCGCTCACTATTTTTATGATTGAGCCACATCCATGAACTCTATAAATACTGTAACCCGACTATGAAACTAAACACTTAAGTTAAAACAATGGATGATTTCGGCTGGAATGTGTACGAATATGCAAGCCTACTATGCGCATTCGACTTCGTCAAAGCTACGATGCAAGAGGAGTTTCCTGGTTTCGTTGATGCGGTTCTGTGCAGAATGTTCTTCAACCACGGTAGGGAGGCATCGTGTGCAGGATGTTTAATGCCCCGACCACGTGCCCGCGAAGAAGTCGCCGATAGGTTAGCTTATCTTAAAACAGTGACTTTCAATATCGAGTCACTTCCTTGGGAAGACCGAACCAAAGTCTGAAGGGTATTCGACATGGGATTGCAGACTACAATTACGCAGGAGATGGTGTCGGAAGCGATAGAGCGGGTGGAGAACGAAATAGCCGATGCAATAGCCAGCGCCGTTGAAACGTACTCAACTCCCGAGGGAAGTAATGACTCTGGTGGATTCGGGATGAACTATCCGACCCCGTAAAACTGAACGTGCAATGCTAACCCGGAGTTAGCTTATCTATCATTTGGTTTACGTTATGTGCTTATGTATTTCTAATTATGCAATGCTTTAAATTAAAGTGTAATGTTTTAATGCAATGTTTTCAATGTTTTAATGCAATCATCATATTAAGAATGGAAAAGTGTTATTGTTTTCAACATAAAAAACATCCACACATAAAAACCATAAAAGCATAAAAACCATCCAGGGTTTACATTCGTTACAATCGTCTAGTAATCAGTCATCAAGCAAAAGCGGATAAATCGGTTACTTCGGGGTAATTATTTTTAAGCTCTTCGTATTTCTTGCAACAAGATGCAATCGGTAATGCCCAACCTTCAGCTTCTGGTGAACGCAACTTTAAGCAACAAGGATGTATCCTAGCACATGGGGCCTCCGCCTTAATCCCAAGCTACAAAACGAAAACACGATAAAATAAATTTCTTGAAATTAAAATTACCATTAACGTACCCCTTGTATGAATACTTAGGTTCACGAAATGGTTGGTGTTGACCCAACCCAATCCGATTTCCAACCGGTTTGGCATCGGAGGAGGTGAACCTCTTAGCGGAAGAAAAGTGAAGCCGACATCCATATTTCAGAATACCCCAACAAAATGGAGTATGCAATGGTAAACCAAATGAACATCCAATGGTCCTTAGTTCCCACATCGCTAGAACATTTCACACGCTCCGCAACATCAATCAAATCCTCAATGCTAGTAAAAATCTTTACGTAGACCGATGCGTAATCCATAAGCTCGTTGTAAAGGGCATCCCTTATCAACCTCCACCCATAATGGACTCTACGAAAGACCTAAAATATATCGGGAATTGGTTCATGTATCCTTTGGGGTCTACAAAACTTGCCTTCACCGGCATCGTAGAGCTTGACCTACAACCCACCGTTCCACTACTAAGCATTGTACTACTTGCTTGCGTTGGAATAGCGCTACCTTTCGTACGAGCGGGGGTGGTCCCCGAACCACGTTTGGGCTCCTTCTTTTTTTTTCCCTTTGCTCGAGGTTTCGGTTGGAAGTTTGAAGTCTCCAAGTAAGGATGGCATACTATCATGTTCTTCCTTAAGCACATGTTCGTGCCAACTTTTGTCGCGTTTAGTGGATGTATCATCAGCGGCAATAGATAACTTACGTTTGTTAGGTGGACGACCGCGCGCTTTTTGCTTAACCAATGGCTCCAAAATGTTAGTTGTTTCGGGATGGACGACGACAAACCATTGTTTATAAATGTGCTCTATCCGTGCTTCGTCATTGGACGCCATGACATCGGATACTAGTTTGTCAAGCTTGGCTTTAAGTTGCTCATTCGTCGAGAGGTTGGTACAAACTAGGATGTCTAACCTCTTCCAATGTTCATGAAACAACTCAAGCGGCACCTCTATCCCTTTCGTAACAAACTCATAGATTTCGTGGGCGCAAGGCATGCCGTGCGTAGTTCGTATGGCACAACCGCAAGGCATATCCGGTGCGATTGTCATGTTCTGAGCACATTCGACTTCGTTGGCCAAAATTTCCATTGCATGGTGGGAGATGTTGTTTTTTAGTTGACCGTACACAATGTTTGTGAATTTATGTAGGGCCAACAACTGGCTCTTTATAAAGGAATCCTTGATGTCCCCGTGTTGCAATTCGATCAAAGTATGCAACTTCAACCAAAAAGATTCAAAGTTACCTTTGCTCGTACCGACGAAACGCTTGAGGCTCGAATGAGTGCTCTCCACGCGGTTTGTGGTTTGGTTACCAAAATGCATCCACTTGTTAGTTTTCCACGTGACAAACTTGTCACCGTACGACCCTACCCAACTTTCGGTATACTCAATCGCTTCCGGATACTTTTTGAAGTCGCGGTGCAATTCCGACCGGTAGTTCTCGTACGCTAACTCTGTTTCCGCCAACATCATTCCGTTCCACACTTTCAAAAAGGCATTGGACACTACCTTCTCCTTTATGATCTTTTTTGTTTTTCCTAGGACGTTCATGTTGATGTGCCATCGACACAACATATGCGTTGCATTGGGGAACACTTCCTCCACCGCATTCACAAGCGCCAAGTCTCTATCCGTCAAAACAATGGATGGTAATTCGATGGAGTGAGTTACCATCAATGAATGTAAGCATCCTAACACCCACTTGTAGGCCTCGATTTTTTCACTCGACATAAAAGCAAATCCAATGTAGAATGTTTTCCCCGTACAAGTCGCACCCACGACCTCGTACAACGGCATCCCGTATTTGATCACCTTGTACGTGTTATCCATTATAATGACGTTCGGAAATGTCCGTAAAAATCCAAACTAACCGGGTGCCCAAAAAAAAGCTCGCCTATGATATCGCTTCTGTCTTCGGACTTTCTATGGAATTCGTAGTAGTTTAGTCGCTTTAGTTCACCCAACAAGTATTGGAATTGCGACCGACCGCCTTTCTCGAGCTTCCGGTGTTTTAGTATTGCGTTGTACACGGTGCGGATTGTAGAAGAATTCTTAGGGTTCAATCTCTTCACTCCACCAAGAATATCACGAGGACGGGATCCCATTTTATTCGAACTAACCACGAAATCCATCTTTTTTTTGAAAGCGTCCCACGTAAGAATGACCTTCTTTGTAGGATGTAGTATTGTGATTGTGAACGCCGCACACAACCTCTATTCCCCACAAATCATCACCCATCTTCTTTCCTTTAAGGGCGAACGGGCATCCGCATTTTTTCGTTCCGGTAGACTTCCTCTTTAGATCCTTGGGGTCTACCAGTTTTGTGTAAACACCAGATCTTTCGCACACAAACTCTACTCTCGGAGTTTTACGATCGTGTCTATCGCATCGGCGTAAAATAATCACAAACCCGTTATCCGATGCGGTTTCCTTAACCCATTCAATAAGGTCTGCCCGGGAGTAGTACTGGGATTTGGTGTTGAACAACTCGCTATAATCGATGGAGCAAGGGACCGGTATTTCCTCCTCCTCCGCCTTCGCCATGCACGAACTAGTCAAATAATCCTTTGACTCATCACCCTATGCATGTTAAAAAAGAAGCATCAAATACGAGCATGGATAAAATAAGCCAAAACCCCAACCCAACGGTTAGATAAGTCACACAAAATGAAGGTTCGTTCCCCGCCGGTTGTACGTGGTCCGAACCGCCGGGGACATTGTCAACCGGCGGTTGAAAATTCCCAAACCGGCGGGGATGTAGTCAACCGCCGGTCGACAATTCCCCACCCGCCGGGGGTCAGGGTCTAAAACAAACTCCATTGGAGTTTAAACACAGGGGTTGACCCCGGCGGTTGAAGTTGCCAATCCCGCCGGTTTAAGTTTCAGACCCCGGTGGGGACAATACTGAACTTCAATATTGCATTATGGGAAAAAAAAGGAGGTGCCCCGCCGGTATACAGGGGCACAACCCCGCCGGGTACGGCTGTCCCCCCCGGCGGTTGGACACGGCATGCCCCGGCGGGGAAGCTTCATCTTCTACATATGAATGTTCTTCATCCCCGCCGGTTTGGAGGGTTGAAACCGGCGGGGTAGTTCGGGTTCTACCTTTCTAAATGTAGAAGGTCTACCAAAATAGAAACTTTTATAAAAAAGTTGGTTAGAACAACTACCATATTTGGAGTCCCATGCTCATCAGCAAGCTTCTCACATCCAGAGTCCATCCTTCGATTATTCCGAATTTATAAAAAAAGTAATGATTTTTGGAGGTTCAAGTGTTTATTTGTGAGTTTTTGAAGTTTTTGAAATTTTAGGAGTTTTTGAATTTTTGGGAGTTTTTGAAATTTTTGTTAAGACTAGAGTATAAGAGGGTTGTTTGGAGGAGAAATTTTGTGTTTTTCCACATTTGGCTAACCATACCCACATTCCACTACAAGACAAAAATAAAGATTATTGGTCAAAGGGTAAAATCGTCTTTGACTATTAAATTAAAAAAATTCTCTAAATTTTGGGAATGCTTAACATTTTTTGGGCCCTAATTTAGCCATACCCAAGGTTTTATTTGGTTAACTAAAACTCTAATAGAAATTATAGAATGATAGGCTGATCCGACCTTTAATAGGCTGCGTGGCTAAAATCCCTTACATAGCGAATTGCCGGTAGCGCATTCATTTTCCCGCCAAAATCACCATCGGGCACTATAAGCTCAATTTCTAATCTCTCTTCAGTCGGTCACGCACTCAGTTTCACTCACCGATAAGATACAGATCAGACCTAGCTCCCACCGGCCATGGATATGGAGATGGACATCCCTCAACCCGAAGAGCTTGAGTTACTCGAAGCCAATTCCCATTTTGAGGACGAGGAGGAGGACTCTTACCCAGAAATCCACCCACCTGATGAAGACGACGACAAACAAACCCCACAACTAACAACATCCACCGCCGAATTCCTAAAATTCGTCGACCCACAGATTAACAACCATAAACGGTCTCGATCGCCCACCCCGCACCCACCAAATCAGTTCGAAATCGATGAGAAGAGAAACAAAGTCGCCGCTAAGTTAGATGGCGAGGATTGGTTACGATATTCGCCTCCGCTGCTGGAGGAGGATAGCCTTGCGGCAGAGATTGAACCAAAGGAGACGACACTGTCGAGGTACGCTTCAGAGATTGACGGAGATTGTGTTCCGATTACAGCGCCAGGTAGCAGAGAGAGGGTCTACGCCAAGATCTGCCGTATTGATACGGAGGAGAGACCTAAGGGACTCAATGTGAATGGGCAGACTGGTGTTCTCGTGTCAGAATCAATCAATGTCCTGCTGCAAAGATCAGAGCAAGAGGCTTTCACCAAGGCCTTGCAAGCTACTTTACAAGGTCCGAGTATTATAAGTCTTCCAGAGAATCCTGTTGTTCGTGAACAGCTTTGGGTGGACAAATATGCTCCAAATTCTTTTACCGATCTTCTGAGTGACGAGCAGACAAATCGTGAGGTCCTATTATGGTTGAAGCAGTGGGATTCTTGTGTTTTTGGATCTGAAATCAGGAGCACATCAGACGAGGTTTTGTCTGCTTTGAGACGACATTCGACGACTCTTCAACATCAAAAGCATTCTAATTCAACATTCACAAAGAACGGTTCAAATAAAGGATATAAAGGGAGTAATGGCAGTTCAAATCAATGGTATAAGGGGAGTAATGGCGATTCCAGATATTCTAACGAGTTGGATCTCAAACATAGTAAATCTGGAAGCATACAAGATTCCTGGAACAAAAGAACTAAGCTTACTGGTCCACCAGAGCAGAAGATCCTTTTACTTTGCGGAGCGCCAGGGCTTGGAAAAACTACTCTAGCACATGTAGCTGCAAAGCATTGTGGATATCGTGTTGTGGAGGTTAATGCTAGTGATGAGCGCCAATCATCAGCAATTGAAGCTAAAATCCTTGATGTGGTCCAGATGAATTCTGTCACAGCTGATGCGAGGCCTAAATGCTTGGTCATTGATGAAATAGATGGAGCACTTGGAGAAGGAAAAGGTGCTGTGGAAGCAATACTGAAAATGGTGTCCGCTGATAAGAAGCTTGATATTGGGAAGGAAAATGTTGCAAATGAACAGTCTGGAAGGACATCCTCAAAAAAGGAACGGAGAACTACATCACTCTCACGACCTGTGATTTGCATATGTAACGACTTGTATGCACCTGCTCTTAGACGATTGCGTCAGGTTGCTAAGGTTCATATATTTGTTCAACCAACAGTGAGCCGTGTGGTCAGCAGGCTCAAGCATATTTGTCACAAGGAGGGCATGAAAACAAGTTCTTTTTCGCTTTCGGCACTTGCAGAGTACACTGAATGCGATGTACGTTCATGTTTAAATACTCTTCAATTTCTCAACAAGAAGAAAGAAAACCTCAATGTGATGGAGATCTCTTCTCAAGTGATTGGTCGAAAAGACATTTCAAGAAGTGTTTTCGATATATGGAAGGAGGTATTTCATAAGAGAAAATTGAAGCGGGAGAGAAATTCCAACGACAGTGATAGCTGTATGGCTATCAGATTTAACTTTCTACACTCTCTCATATCTAACAGGGGTGATTATGATTTGGTTTTTGATGGGATCCATGAAAACATTCTGCAGCTTCATTTTCATGATCCAGTGATGCAGAAGATGGTTCAATGCTTGGACAATCTTGGTACGTCGGATATGCTGCACAATTACATTATGCGTACCCAGGCAATGCCCCTTTATGGTCACTTTCCCACTCTAGCGATTCTGATACATCATGTAGTTCGCCAAACTCAAAAGCCAAATATTGAGTGGCCAAAGTCTTATCAAAGATATCGAACATCGATGATGGAAAAGTTTGACACTCTAAGGTCATGGCATCACAAAATTCCACCTCATATTGGAAGGCATTTGTCTACCAATTCCTTTGTTGAAGATTCAATATCTCCATTACTGCATATTTTATCACCACCAAGTCTAAGGCCGGTGGCATTACACTTACTATCAGACAAAGAGAAGGATCATATGGCTCATTTAGTTAGTACAATGGTTTCTTATTCCATCACATATAAGAATACAAAATGTGATTCTCCATCCAATACCCTGGGCCAGGAAGCAGGTCTGGATGCTCCTATGCTTAGTTTTGATCCTCCCATATCAGACTTCATCGATTTTAAGGGTCATAAATCTAGTCATCATGTACTTGCCCTAGTAATGAAGCAGGTTTTGCTGCATGAGGTTGAGAAGCAAAAGATTCTGCAAACAAAAGTCGAGAAGCCTGCACACTTAAATTACGAGGGTAATAAGGGAACGCAGAACTTGTTAAGGAAGCAAGATAAGAAGGTGCCATTTGAGACAAACAATCCTGCAGCTGCACATGCTGAGAACAAGAGAGAAAATGTATCCATTCAAGGCCAAGGGAGTCTCACTAGTCAATCAAATCAAAGTTCTAGAGAAAGTACAGTGACCAGTTTAATGCTCAAAGCCCCCGGAAGCTTGAAGATGCCTTGTAAGCGCATCAATTTCTTTGAGAGGTTTACTAAGTCTAATAAAAGTTCTACAGCAGATGATGGAGATGGTCTAACAAAGACAACAACCTCTAGACGGGATTCGCGTCCTCTTCTCTTCAAGTTTAATGAGGGTTACACAAATGCTGTTAAAAGGCCAGTTCGGATGGTAGAATTTATATCATGATGACAACTGGAGTTGTAAGGTTATGTGATAGGCGGCATCTCATGCTGATATTATAGACCACTTTTTAAGTGTAGGGCTTATCGAGTTCTGATTGTGTTTCCCCTTAAGCATGCTTTTGTCAATATTACATTCTCTATTCTAATTCAAAATGGAAAAAGGATATAATATATAGTTGATAAAAGAAATAAAATAAATAAAATAAATGCCGTAAAAGGACTATTATCTCTGTTCGGAATGTTTTTTTACGTTAAAATTTCAAAAATAAAATTAACATATGTTCCTATAAAATGTTTGTTTTCGTTGTTATTCATTCATTTAAACTTTTAATTTTTATAAACATAAAATTAAATGCTATCTAGTGTAAATATGTGTTTATAAATTTCATTCTACACATTCAAAAGTTTAATAGGTTTAAAATCTAAAACAAATAGAGACAACTTAATAAAAACATAAAATAATGGATTAAGGTCGAAAAATATCACAAAAATAACTAACAAATAATATTAAAATTATGTCGAAGTTGTAAAATCATTAAACAGACAAAAAACAATTTAAATTTTTTTTTAACTTCAACACTGTTGCATTAATAGGATTTGTTAAAGAGGGTAGCGGGTGTGATAGTGTTTATTAGAATTATATAAAGAGGTAATGAAATAAGAGTAAAATAAAGTATAAAGAGAATATATATTCTCTTTATATGAGTCTTTTTCATAGTAAAGGAATAACACAATGGAGCTCTCTTCAAGATTATTAGGAAAATAACAAAAATGACTAAGATAATAGTTGTACACACAAACAAATATGACGAACCTCTAACATGACAAAAAAAACTTGGGCTATGCTGTATCTCGACCTAATTTTGTCGGAATCCATGTTGTATTTCTACCTCTAATTTTTGTTTTCTAAAAAATGGAAATTGTAACAATACCCCCAAGTCCAAAAATACTACATTGAACATACTACTCGAAATCAAACTAACTCATTATCACAATAACTCATAAACAAACAAAACCAACTCAAAGCTAACTCAATCCAATACTATCTTAAAAAGTATAGGTTTAAGTGACGAAAACAATGAGTTTAGTTGTAACTTTGATGATGATTTTCCAATCGAAAGATGATGAACCATTAACGGATCATCAAGAGACAGATATAGAGGTACATTTCATTTTTTAAGTAAGTTAAACTATTGTGCGAATCGCGTGCAAAATTTTACATAACCGTGCACCTAGGGTGTTGTGATATTGGGCCAAATGACTCGTTGGCAATGCGATATTTTACACAATCGTGCATTGTTCTTGCGCAATTTGGTACAATATTATACAATCTGATGCAAGATTTTGCACAATGTCACTCAATTATGCACGCAATTGTTTGCAGTTACGTACACGATTTATGTTTGACTTGAATATAATGCAAATTTCATGTACATTACTTTTATGTATGTTGTAGGATATGGAATAACCATCATGTATGTTGGCCGAGTACCCACATATTTTTACCACTCAAAGTTATTACCTAAAAGACGATTTGGAAGCATGGGTAAATTTGAAGTCATCGACATAGGTTTCATCATTACTAGTACTCAAGATGACGATGGTAGTAGAATGGAAAAAGTCTTGTGGTATATTTAAAAAACGGAAGGTACAACAAACAAGACAATTTGTATTGTTTTTATATTTATGAAGCAAATTACACGCGGGGTTTGAATATTTTAAAGACCGTAATGATGGATAATATTGTGCATTTCTGAATATTCTCGTCACTTATCAAGAGTTAGTGTTAATGCGAGATATTTACGATGTTTTTGTGGATACTACCCACATGTTGTGTAAATATTATCTCAAACAGATCCACAACCACAATATTGTCTCAAACAATTGATAAAGAAAGAGAAATTAATCAAACAATTGATAAACAAAAAGAAAATTCAAAGTTGTACTAAAAGTACAGTTGTAGTGTTATAGAAATAAATAAGCATTTCAAGCAGTAAACAAGCAATTTCACGCATGATAAATATTGTATTTTATGTGAAATAGAACATGCTTGACGTAGAATTTCGCACAGAATACCAAGCAGATATCTTGTATTTTTGCGCATGAGTCGCATACCAAAAAGCCATATTCACCCACTTTGGATGCGCAAATTTGGTTGTTCGTCGCGCGACTCATGCGCGAAACTACCACTACATTTATGACTACCTCAAAAGAACTAACTCTGTCATTTCTGGACTATGTCCTACAAATATACATCCAAAATGAAGATCTACAACTAACCTGAACAACAAAACCAACTATAAATCAAACAAATAACTATATATATATATATCCAATTTTTATAAACTGAAAAATCAAACTCAAATATCTGAAAATATATAGATTGAAATTGATAAAAAAAACATATAATTGATGAAGTAATACATATCATAGTTGCACAAAACTTCAGTTTCTCAAGGGTCACAAGTTTTATCAACATGTATCTTGGATTTTTTTTGCATCAGTATTCCCAAGTCTGGATTGACCATCTTTTATTAAATATCAAATGAAATGATATTTGATATCCACGTCTTTGGTTCCGGAATGGTATGCAAAATTCTTTGTTAAGAAAAATAGAATTTTGACTATCACTATGTAAAAGTCTATTTTCGTTCTTCATTCCCAATTCACTGAAGACACGATGCAACCATATCATCTCCTTACTCGCCTTAGTACTACCAATATATTCATACTCATTAGTAGACAAAGATAATATCTTTTGAAAATTAAAATCCTAACTAACAGTAATAGCACCTAAAGTATACACATAACAAGTAGTACTCATTCTATTATAAATATCTTTAGTCAATTCATCACCAATATACTTTGAAACTTCATACTAGAACATATAAAACAAAATGATGTTTTTACAACGAATATATGAGGTTTTATCTTTAATTTTACATTGTTATGCCTTGTTGGTCGTTCCTCTCTTGCTCTTCCTCTCTCTCAAAAGGATCTCTTCTTTAATTTCAATGAAACAAAGGATCTGGAAGTTCATCTTCCAAAATACGCATATCATCATCTTCATCTTCTATTCCAGCATGCTGTTGTTGTTATTGTGAAGGTGGGAGGTTTTTGATGGCTCTAAATCTCATTGGGAGTCTCTCATTTCGCTCAATGAATTCTCCAAATTCGTCCCTCATAGTACGAACTTCTTCACTTTGTATTCCTATATGTTCTTTCATAGAAGTTATAAATTGAAGAACACTATCAATATTGTTTTATAATATTGTAATTATTTATGTATAAGGATGATACGACCTTGATAACAGACCTTTCGGCTCTGATATCGGATGATGTAGGCACGAAAGTAATTTTATTGTAGAAGTTGATGTTCAGAGAACACTAACAACTTTAACAGATTCAGATGACATATATGACGGTGGATGGAGTGTTGATTTGACTCGTTGTTATTCTGGGAACACTCACAAACGAAATCAGATGAAAAATATTATGATGTAGGCACAAAAGCAGTTTGGTTGTAGAAGTTGTTATTCGGAGAACACTCATAACTTTAACCGATTCAAATGATATGCATGGCGGTGAATGAAGTGTTGGTTTGACTCGTTGATGTTCGGAGAACACTCCACAAACAAAACTAGATGGGAAATGATGATATATAGATGATGGATTGAGTTGTGCTACAAAGGTGATGGAAAGACTTTGATAAGAAGAACTCCAAACTGAATGTGTCCCGGATGAATCAGAATGAATGATCAATTAAACTCACTTCTCACAAGATTAATTTAAAGATAAATCCGTCTTGGACAAATATTTGACTAAAAACTCATTTTTTATTGATATTTTTCGCTTGATTGAACCTAATTTCTCTAGTGGAGTTTACATCTATTTAAAGGAAAAAACAACTGATTTTTTTTAAAAACTAAACTAAAAAAATGGCAAGTAAAAATATATTCTAACAACTAGTAAATCATAAAGATATACTAACAACTAGTTAAAAGTTAGAAAATTAAAATAGATCTTAAATAACAAAAAAACAACAACTGGTAAATCAAAAGATATCCTAACCAAATACCTAAAATATATCATATTAAAAGATATCTTAGCAAACTAAATATTTTTAAAGATCTGGATCTTTATTTTCGTATCCCTTTTAACCAGATCTTCTAGAAGAATTTAAAATGTTTTCTTGAGCTTTTATCATGTAGAAAACGGGATGGGATCGATTAGAAACTAAAATATAACTTAGATCGTGGTTTATTTGGATTATAAGGCTCTCCACAGACTTTTTGAACTCTTGACGAAGATCATTTTCTCTTGAGCGTGTTATAGGACCCATTCCAATAGTTGGTACTTTGCTAGTCTTATGTTGGTCTTCAATTGGACATGTTTGAATGTCCTCATCAAGATTTTTGTTTACTAGAGGATTCTTCAACTTTTTTGAGGAATGTGAATGAAGAAGAGGCCTCGATTCTTTAGTAACTAGATTAGGGGTTAATGGGGTCATGAACAAGAAGTGACTGAGCTTGAAAGAGTTTGTTTGGGAGATGGAAACTCAGAAGCTAATGTGGTTATACTCTTTATGATTGAGGCCATTAAGCACTAATTATGAGAGCTAATGATGCACCAAACTCATTCCGTGGAAGTTAGTCAGAAGATTTCAGGTATTCAAGACAATTTCATTGAAAAAAGAGTGAAACTTCCACAAGTTACAAAAAATGAAAAAAGTTTTTTCTTGTCTTTATGAGAGGTTCCAAGGTTTACGGTGGTATGGTCTAATGAACTTGAAAACCCATAGTTGGTGGAAGACGTTAGAAAGAATTATCTATGTCATCACTGACTATGATATGTTCAATATTGGATTAAATAGGATTTGTAGTTTATTTGTTGAGCCAAGTGAAATGGAAACCAATGGAAAAAATATTGCTAGCTCATACTAATAGAAAAAAATTATAGATCATTTAATTTGTAAAGTCCAATTATCCGAGGAGCCAATAAATTCTTTTGACTTGATGATGATATTGAAAT
This sequence comes from Limnanthes douglasii subsp. nivea, assembly GCA_036936605.1. Lineage (NCBI taxonomy): Eukaryota > Viridiplantae > Streptophyta > Magnoliopsida > Brassicales > Limnanthaceae > Limnanthes > Limnanthes douglasii. Next base: position 211,788,167 of record JAUPFV010000004.1, read on the forward strand.
CTCCACATATAAGCCATAAGATTCCGTGATCTTGTGCTATAATGGCTTTAAGATCAGTCTAGATAGGAATATAATTAAGAGCATTATTAAATCCATAAATGACAGTAAAATGAAAGGAAAATAGAAAAATAATGACTTCTCGCTTTACAATAAATGTGTTTAGATGAGAAGGAAAAAATAAAAATAGTAAGTACATTAAGATTCTAAATTATTCAGATCATACCCAAGGGGTTTGAGTCATGGTTAGTTATAAAATTCCAAAATTGGATGATGGTTCCGATAATAGAGTCTAATTTATGAATACAAACTTTAGTCTCCATAAGTATCATTATAGAGATATTATTACTAATTATAAAATCAGTGACATCTGTTTTCCTAACATGATCGTTTAATACACAAACATTGTATGAAGTAATAAACATAAGATATTTACGAATTACAGTGGATCAGTCAATGATCATGTCAGATGATAAAACCAAAATACCATTATCGGCCTCGTCTATGAGCCAAGTGTTGCTGGAAGCGGAATTTGCCACTCACAATTTTCCAATTCCTCGATCTCCTGCAGAAGTCAGACTATGGTTAGAGAGATCAGACTCTTCAGAATCCTGCAAAGGAATGATTGAGGTTTGGATTACCATTAAATGACATTTTCATTGACTCGTACTATACCAAAAAATGATACAATTTGCATACTGGGATAGAGATCGTGATACTTAATCCTGATAGTGATATATATGTTCCTGCAATAGAACGTAACCTCTCGCTTTATTGATAATACATATACAGGCAATCATCAACTTATATTTTCTCGCAGTCTATTTGTTGACATACATAGAAGTACCAGTACTCCTCATTGATAATCTTGAAAAGAATAATTTTTTTACATGAAGCCTCTATGTTGACCTTCAATTGCACTAGTTTATAAATTTGTTGTAAGAAACAAATATAGACAACATTTCTTCTTTGTGGATCCCATTTTGTAGAGTTATGAGTAATCAAGGTCTTACCCTCAAATTCGATAGCGTGAATGCCAATGATCAAATGGATTCGTTGTCTTGATGGCCCAAAATAATATACGCCCACGAAGATTGATTTTGAGGAAGATAGTTTGAAGATATATGGATCTAAGGGGGTTAATATTATCCAAGGAGGTAGATATAAACGAGTACCTAGATAGAGGATTGTCCTAAGATGAGGCTAAGATCTAGTTAAATTGGAGGTTGAGGTAAATTGGGGGAGAACGGCCAATGGAAGAAGGTTAAAAAATTGGTGGTTTATTTTTTGGATATAGGATAAATTATTTTTGTATTTTCTACTTTTATGACCAATACCATGATTACCTAGTTTACGATTCAGACCATAATTAATGATCGAGAGGCCATATTAGGGAGAGCCGCTAAAACACTACGCTTACCTAAAATATTATGGGCCTTACCCACATGTCCCAAAGAGTCTTCACCCTTAAAATAATTTGTACGACTCAGGGAGGCAGAATAATCTGTAACCACTAAAATCAAAGAATCACTGACGAGAGAAACTCTTCTATCTAATAAATATCTAGCCATCTCTAGAGACCATTCTAGTCAAGAGATTTGGTTACCCAACGAATGGAAAACCTCGCAATCATTCACATTTTTACCCACACCTTACATCATAGCGATTGAATTTTGGTAAAATACTTCAGATGATGTGATACTCGTCTCCACCATAACTTTTGATTTATTTGATTGATGGGATTGCGAAGGTATAGAATAAGTTTGATGAGATCCACTTGCAGAGGGGAACAAGCACACAACATTACCCTTTGAAGCATGTATACAATTAGAAGAATGAACGAAAACGTTAAATCCCAGAGAGGATACTCCAGAGAAAGATCATAACATATTTATTCAATGTCCCGGCTCCATATGATGTCGAGCTTATGTCAGGGCTTCTCTCGCATTTGCTTTGTGAAATACAGAGATCATGTTTTGGAAGGATATAGTCACGGGAGAAACGAAGATCATGGCTAGGGAATGAGTGATAACTGAAAGATTCCACAACTGAGTAAACCTAAAGAAACCCACCAGATCTGATTCATGACTCCCAACCAGAGCCAATATAGACATAGTTTGGATCAGCTCACCACCAAACGCATGAGCATCATCATCTATAGCGACAACGATAGACAGAAAAGATAAATTCTCGACAAAAATAAAACCAAATCTGTCGTAGAAAGAAGAAGGATGTAGAAAGAAGAAGGATGGAGGCAAGAGTTGAAGAAAATGAAAAAAAAAAATACTTTGAGGAGAAAGAGCCAACAACTCTGGTAGATTTCGCTGCCCGGAACAAATTAGAAGCAGAGGAGCCATTCTAGCACACCTGGTAAGTACTAAGACTTGTTTAATACTTATAAAGTTATAAAACTCAATATATTTAAATCAAAAATATCGGGAGAGAACTATTTTATTTAGTGTAGAACAAAACAATTTTGTTGATTTTATTCCAAGATAACAAGTGAGGACTTTAAGGATTACTAAAAAATGGGGAAACCATAGAAAAATATATGGAAGTAAAGTTGATATTATGTTAGACTTTTTTTATGAAGGAGGAGCCTACGAATTTCTTTTGGTAAAATCTCAAAAGACCTTATTTTAGTTGAGATAATTTCATACTTTATATATTGTATATTATTTTCAGTTTAAGTGATGTGAGATTTAGAACCAAGTTGAGACCCGAATCTCACTCTAACACTCTTCATTAAACTTGATCCTCTATAATGAGCACATTCCATTAAGATATGGCAGAAGTATCATTCCATCTAGATACAGCGGAGGGCATTATCCCATTGTTCGAAACTAAACACATCGCTTAGAATACATCGAAGGTCATGGTCCCATCACTCTGATTCAATGTTAAAAATATATAAGTATGATTCAACTAGTATGATATTATTTGTTTTGGATCCAAAAGAACCGTACGACCTTGCTTTTGGTACACTTGCAAAAAATTTATATTAATTGAGATATTTATTTCACTCAATAAAACTTTTTAAAATATACCAAAAATAAAACCGTGCAGATGTTATGATCCAAAACAGATAATATCATATTAATTTCATTCTTATCTATATATATTTTTAAACCCAAAATGAACTAATGTGAATGATTTAAATAAAAAATGATGAAGTTATTTTATTTGGGTTGGAATCTAGAGATATAAAAGTTTTATCAGTCTAAAATTAACTTTCTTTTATCGATTTTATGTTACTTAAAATTTTAAAAACAATATTACAAATTTAAAGTCAAGTTACAGTTAGTGGACACATGGATTATACATTTATAAATATTTATAAAAAAAATTGTTATAATTAATTATGTACGGAATAATCAATTTCAATACATATTGGATGAGCTAGTTAAAATAAAATAAAAAATCAAAATATAATCTTTGCATTGAATGAGAAGGTTTGAACATCCAAATTAGAGCAAAAATACATGTGCCAAAATAAGATAAAAGGCTCTAAGATAAAATTGAAGAAAGCATTTCGACTAAGTAATCTGAGGCTAGTTGGAATCTGATGGACCTTGGACAACTGATTATAGTCGAGCAGATTTTCTGGACACACTAAAGAAAAAAAACCTGGATTAATGAAGAGGAAACTATAGATGATTAAGCAGAGCAGATATTTCAGTATCAATTCGGAAACATAAAAGACATGGCCTTGGACATGCTCGATGAAATGTTAACGGAAGATCAAACCAATATATGCTTGAATCATGGAGACAAAGGGAAATCATCGTTTGATTTTAAATGGGTTTTTGAATCATGTTTAGATCCGAGAAACAGAGATGGAAACCAAGGCAAATTAGCTTCATAGATTTCAGGATCGAATATTTATGTTGACTTAATTATTGGATAGTCGTTTTGCGAGAGCTTTAATTTTCATCTCCACTAATAAGGATCTCTTGAGATGCAAAAATGATTAAAAAAAAGTAGGTAAATAGAGGTACGAATATTAGTCTATTTAAAACTTTTATATTTCATTATTTTGATTGAGATTGCATCAATAGTTGTCGAGCTTTACTTAAATCTAGTTCATGAACCTTGTAACCTGAAATACTTTAAGAAACAAGGCTTGGCATGTGCTTGTCACGATTCCTACAGCCACCTTTAGACGATCAGCTAGAGCACTTTCAATAACATATGTTATTTAATTATATGGAATATGAGATTACATATTGTTTTCAACATAACCTAAGCCAAAACTTTCAAAGAAAGTGATGGCATTCAATTGATAAAGAGCTTGAAGTTTATTAAATTATAATTTCATTTTACACTTTAACGTCCACTTAGCTAGCCAATTGGCAGTTTTATTTTTCTCTCGACATATAGGAGAGATAACTATTGAGGAAGGGATTAGACCTCTACAATATTTTATGAGAGGTTCAAGAAACTAAAGATTTTTACCTGTTCAAAGGAGATTAACAAGAATATGAGAGTCTGATTTGATATCGATATTAACCAATCGTTTGTTTTTTTCAGATCTGAAGACCATCAAGGAGGGTTATAGCTTCTGCCATAATTGAGGTAAGATTTACATATAAATTTCCATAACCCATGATGATTTATCCTTTGTTATCTCTTATTATTATACCTCAACTAGCCTATTTATTAGCTTGGGAGGATCCATTTGTGTTGAGCTTTACTCTATTTGGTTGAGGGGGGATCCACGTTGGGTAGATAGGTTTTTTATTAACTTGTAAATGATTGTAGTAGCCCATCTCAATAGCAGCAGAGATGTTAGGATTCTAATGCTTCATCTTTAGTAGGAAGGCATGATCCAAACCATATATAATTTGCTTGATATAGTTGATGCAAGTGTTCTGAGCATATGTTGGACCCTTTATTTTGAATTTCTTCCTATATTGCCATGTGACCCATCAAATAATAGGAGGCAAAATATAGCTAATGTGGATCTCTTTGCTAGAAGCCCCGAACTAGCTTCTTATCATATGAGCAATCGTCATAAATCTGCCAATTTTGATATTGAAAATGCTAGAAAAGTAGGACCAGATAGTCCAAGAGTAGTTGCAAGCTACAAACAAATGATTAGCAGTCTCATTATTCTCATATAATTGGAATTTAGAGGTCATAATCACATGTTTATTCTGCATTATTGCGTCAATAGGAAGCCAGTTATTGAGAAGTCTCCAAGTCATAAAGGAGCACTTCCTATAAGGTATGATATTCCAAAGCTTGCCAAAAAAACCATATTTATTGTGATGAATTCTAATATGATTCCATGTGTACTTCGTATTGTAATTTCCATCCTTAGAAGTCAACCATTTGATAGAGTCTTCCTCATTTGCTTTTATAGATAACTTTTCAATAATCTCTAAGCAATTATGGGTAATGATTCTGCTGAGCCTTAGTTTATTCCAATTATTATTTTATTATTTTATTTTTACTTTATCTTGTCTATACCAACAATTATGAGAGTTATCATCAAGTTTGATTAATGGAGAATGTATGTACCAATTTTCTAACCAAAAGTTTACATGCAAGGGATGAAACTAATACCAACCTTTCTTTTCCAAACCTAAGATCAAGCCTTATTGATGTAGTTAGCATGCAAGGGATGAAGATTATTTTAGTAGATATTATGTAGGTATCTAGCCTAAAGATACTTATTATATCTGAATCTCACCCAAAGCTTGCATGAAAAAGTTTCACGAATGTCCTTGAGATTCCTAACATTCAATCCACCTTCATTAAAATGATTACACATATTGGCATATTTGGTTTAGTGAATTTTGTTAGTTTCTTGAAAAGAGCCCTTAAGAAACTTGTTGAACATTTTCTCAATTTTATTTATAATACACTTAGGAAAGATGTAAATTTGAATCCAATATATTAGAATAATTATCAAAACAGAGGATATGAGAGAGAGTCTTCCACCATATAAAAGATTTTTTCATCCCACTCAGTGATATTTTGCCTGATTTTATTGAGCAAAAGTTCAAATTTACTACCCTTATTGTTGGTATTAAGGGTGATTCCCAAGTAGGTTGTAGGGAGATTTCTTGAGTTGAATCCAGTTATGTTAGATAAAGTAGAGACTCTGGTAAGGGGAAAGTTATTGGATGTAATGATTTTGGTCTCCTATTTATTTATTATATTTCCAGAGATGTCCTGATTTTTCTACAAAAATATACTTAAAGTATAGATAAAAGAGTTAAGGCTATTAGAAAATATAAGTAGGTCATCAACCAAAGCTAAACAAGGAATTGTAATAAAGATTATTGAGGCATATTTCATTGTTTTGTTGTTTGCAAAAAGTTTTCTTTAACCTCTAAACATAACTTCCTCATAAATAATGAAGAAACTATGAGATAAAAGGTCCCATTGTCTTAAACCTCTTTTAGTTTTGAAGTAACCAAAAACCTCTCCATTGATAAGAGTTGAAGTATGAATGTTCCTTATCATCATGTTAATTAATTTAACAAATATTGAGTTAAAACAAAAAGAAAACAAAACTTTAATAATGAAGTTGTGGGACATTCAAAGGATTTCACCATGTCCACTTTGATCAGAATGTTCTCAGCTTTAGTTTTCATATTAAGATCGTAAATTATCTCTTTAGCAATCAAAATGGTATCCTGAATTCACTTATCAGTAACATAAGCTCCTCCTTGAACATCAGAAATAATTTTAGGGAAGAAATTAACAAGCCCGGTATTGAGAAGTTGAGACATTATTATGTTCATAAGAGTACAAAGACTAATCGGTATGTAGTCTTTCCATTTGGTAGGATTACATAACATGGGGATGATACATATTCCAATTGCCAAGATACATTGGGGGATGTTTTGGCCCTGAATGAAGGAGGCTATAGCAACAAAATTCCTTTTTGATGATATGCCAACAGGTTAGGTAAAAATAATTATTAAAACCATCCATGCCCGTAACACTAAATGAGTTTAGACTCTTAATTACACTTAAAACTTCTTCTTCTGTATGAGGCCTCATGAGCATGTTGTTATCTTCCTCATTAATCAGCTTAAGAATGTTTTCAAAACTAAAGTTATTCATATAGTTAATTTCATATTGTCAAAACCATGTCTATAAGAATCTCTTTGAGGTAAGATTCAGCAGAGATGACAATTAGGTTCTCATTAGTAATCCGATTAGAAAATTATCGTATGCTTATGATTTTGTTCCTTCTCATTTTCTTATTAACATAGGTGTGATAAATTTTCATGTTTCTGTCACCATCTTTAATCCAGCTGGAATATGTTTTTTTGTGTCAGTAAGATTCTTCTTTATATAGAACATGTATAAGCATAACATTAACTTTAGATATATTATTGTTGTTTTTAATGTTGTCATTATCCTGGAGCTTCATTTTCATACTTTTAAGTGTCTCTTCAGCCTTCAAGACTTTATCAAAGATATTCCCAAAACCCTGCTTGTTCCAAGTCTTTATGGAAACTTTAAATCTCTTGACCTTGTTCTAGGAGATGTACATATGATATATCTGCATTTCCAGATTCCAATTAGTTTCCACGATAGTTAGAAAATCGTCATTTAAAGTCCATATAGTTAGAAATTTAAAGCCTCTTATGGAGTGATTTCTATCATTTGGTATAATCACACAAATGGGGGTATGGTCTGAGCCGATTCTAGCCATGTGCATGACATTAGTAATGTTGAAGTAGTCAGACAAAGCAGAGTTGAATAAAGCTCCATCAAATCGCTTCCATTTAGTATTGTTAGACGAGGTGAACTTGGTTCCTGTATAGTCAACATCCTCCAATAACCACTCTTTTATTATTTAATTAAAATCTTCTGAAGACAAAAAGTAAAGCATATAATTTGATGATCAGAAGAAGAAATAGTGTTGAAATCTGCTATTACAAGCCACTTTTTGAGATATATAGAAATGGTTTAGACTCTTTGAGAGTAGTAACATTTTGAAGGTTTTATTTTTAAAAATTAAATATGCGGGTTTATTTTGAAAATTTGTGGTAATTTGGAGGTCTCAAATGCAATTTATCCTAAAATAATATTAAATACTGTAAAAAAAAATACTTTTTTAAAAATACGCGGACAATATAAATTATCTTATAAGGAAACTCATTATTATAATTTATTTTATTTTATTTTAAGTTTTTTTTTTTTTTTTTTTTGCTTATTTTACAGTATTTAGTATTAAAAACATATAATTATTATTTACAATTTAACCTCTTGCAGTCTTGCTATAGAGTCCATTACAAAAAAACACTTATTCTTGGAGAATTTTTGTGAGAATTTTTTAAACATAAAAGTTATTTATTTTAAAACTTAAATTTACAGGGTTCTTTTTGGACTTTGCCTAAAATAAAATGTAAATTAATTATATAAATAAATCAGTTACGTGGGATATAGTCAAACCACTCTGGCCATATCCACCACGTCAGACTAGTGAAATCTAAAAAAGAGGGTTAAAATGGTCATTCAGTTAGAAATGACAACGTCGTATTCTAAAAGAAAAGAAACTGTTATAAATCCAACACAGGTTCGCTGGCTCTCTTCTCTTCTCGTCTTCCTTAAAACCCAACACTCTCGTCGTTTCATTTCAAACCCAACCAAATACCACTTTCATTTCTCAAAAATCAAAATCAAAACCAATGGTTCGTGTAAGCAACTTGGTGGTCGGAATCGTAAACGCCGTCTCCATGGCTATCGGAGTCGTGGCCATGGTTTTCGCTCTCTACTTCCACATCCGTGGCTCGACACAATGCCAATCCGCTCTTCAAAACCCTCTTCTTATATCAGGAGCGATTGTCTTCGCCGTATCTCTTTTGGGATTTGTCGGGTCTTGTTTCAGAACGAATGTGTTTATGTACATCTACTTGTTTTGCACCTTCTTGTTCATCTTCTGTCTCATCGGATACACGGCTTTTGCTTACGTAATCACCAACGAGACCGCCGGAAAAGTTGTTTCCGATAAAGGGTTTAGCCAGTACAAGACTCCGGATTTTTCAAATTGGCTCAACCAACATTTTGTGAAAAATAAGACTTGGGAATCCGTTAAGAGCTGTATGGTTGAAGCTAGGGTTTGTAACCAAAATGCCCGGTCTTTATCTGCTCTTCAGGTATGTTTATGTTTATATATATATATATATATATGCATATATGTTCTTGTTATGTCTTAATTCACAAAAGAGTTGTCAAAACCCTAAACCCTAAAGACTAAAACACCCCCTTGGGTTTTTATATTCGTGTTCATCTCAAACTCAAAATAGTTATTTTTTTCACTTTTGTCTTTCCATAAAATTTTGCACTTTTGTCTTTCCATAAAATTAACTAAAACATATATTGCAAATAGGGATGATTATCTGAGAACATTGAAAAAACATAAAGGACTGATGACATTCTATAAAAGATTATTTGGTGAAGCTGCATAACCGAATAAAAACTATTTAATGACTTTGATAAATACAAAGACTAAAATACAATACTGTTGAAAGACGAGTGAGTCATATTTTTTATATAAATTAAAACATGATTTAATAATGCTATTTTTTAGCCCTTGTATTGATTGAAATAAACTTGTGTTTGTTTTTGTTTGTTTGTAGTCGGGGTGCTGTAAACAACCAGCTGAATGCCGGGTCAACAACAAGAACGCCACGGCAAGCGCCGGTGACTGCAACGCGTGGAACAATGCTGAGAGAGAGCTGTGTTTCAATTGCAAAACATGCAAGGCCGGAGTGGTAACGAGCATAAGACATGAATGGAAGAATTTGGCTATTTGTAATGTTGCTGTTCTTATTTTCACGATGCTTGTTTACACCATTGGTTGTTGTGCTAAAGCGAACAATAGGAGAGAAAGAAAGATGAGGCGGTATTATTGAGAAGTCATTTTTTTTCCTTTTCTTTTCGTTGTATTGTATTGATTGTTGATATGAGATTCAATGACCATATATGGGATATTTGAACGAGAAAAGGGAAAGTTTAACCTTTGGTTAAAGTTTGAGGGTTTTAATGGAGGAATCTTTTCGAAATTTAGCATTGGATCAATGACGCACAGTACAAGGAAATTTAAAAACAAATTTAAGTATAAAGTATAAATAAAGGTCTGAAATTAGTATAAAATTTCAAAATAAACTCTCACAGTTATATTATCTATTATGGACCTTTAAGCTGAGGGAAAGTCTCACGATCAATTTAGAACGTTGTTATATGGTATAGCAAGTACAAAAGTAAATACATGTTAGTTTATTATTAAAATATTTATTTTAATCTTTATAAAATTCAAATAGTTATGTATTATTAACAAATTAAAAGTTGATCAACAAAATATTAATCAAAGAAATTTTTTAACCAAAAAATTATAAATTGATCAAAGCTTCAAGTTTTGACTGTTGGAATATATATATATATATATATATATATATATATATATATATATATATATATATATATATAATATATTTATAGACTAACAATAATTTGGACCGACATGCTAAATAAACATATTCGATTATTGTCTTAAGTAAGTCCAAATTAAAAGTAGTCGAGTTAATTATTTAATTAACTAAATTGGATCTATGGGTAAAAAAACGTTATGGGCTCAAGTGTGGTAACCGGGTTGATGAAGAGGGTCCAAATCTCAGCACTTAAGCCTAAATTAATAAATCAGGCATATAAAAAGTAACAAAGGATGGGCTTTACAATGTTGGGCTTCACATTGAAAAGTCTATAAATAAGGGGCTATGTTTAGGTATTTCTCACTCTAAACCCTAATTAAAAATACGGTCGCTTCCTTGAGTGTCTGGAAACTTTTCCTTCTTCTCTAATCTGATTCTGCAGGTCTTTTAGTTTCATATACGGAATCGCCGGAGAACGTGGAATCGCTGCATAACGCAAAAGAACTGAAAAGAATACTAGATGGATAGGAGCAGGCAAACCCGTAAGTATTCTTGATTTTCTGTTTCTTTTATAGATGAATCTAGAAAAAGGGTTTAACTTTTTCCGCGATTTGTTATATATTATTTGATGCGATTTCTGATAATATATAACAATTGGTATCAGAGCCAAATAAACCCTTTTTGGATTCAGTAGAATAATCAAATTGAGTATTGATAAATAAAGAGGCATATTTTTCTTCATTGTAAAGAATCCATGTCATTGGAATTATGTGTGAATTGAATTGGTAGGGCATGGATTTAGGGATTGTATGAAAAGCATGTTATGTGATTTATTTATATTGAAACACATGTTTTATAATTAGTAAATTGCAATTTTTATACTTTGTGGATTTTTTTTTTATTTTTTTTCGGGTAAAATTAGGGTTTATTGATGACTGGATTTTTTCTTCCAAAATTAGCATCAAATCAACCCTAAAATAACGAATAAAATCAAAATTATTGGGACAGTGGCTCATCGACAGCTTAACCCCTGATGTTAACGCTGATCGAAGACTGTCCGCTGATTATCACGGTAACCTGCGGAAAAAAAAACTACTACAACAATTTGCAGCTCGTTAGAAATTGCAGGAGCCTGTTGGAAATTAGCAGGGACCTACTGCAATTTCAATAAGGGCCCGATGGAAATTACAGCAGGGACCTGCTGCAATTTCAACAAAGGTCTGCTGGAAATTACAGCGGGGGTCCGCTGGAAATAACAGCAGGTGCAAGCAGGTTAGCTGCTGCATGTGTAGGCAGACTATTGCTCTCTTTTTTTTTTAAAAAAAATTTTATAAAAAAAAAGTATTTTTTTTCGAAAGTACATATTTTGTTCAGATATATATATATATATATATATATATTGTACGTAAATTATTTCACAAGTATGTTGGGTTTGGCATGCAATTTTTTTGAATGTTTATTTGTGAATTAAATTGTGTGCGTATGAATGATTAAATGACGATGCATGATTCAGGTTTCGTAGACCAGTAGGTGAAACTAAGAAATTAATTTAATCGGCCCTCCAGAAAGTTAAAATTAATTTTCTTAAGGATCCTAGGCTTCGAAAAGTTCGGGGATTAATTTAAATTAAAAAATTATCGGCCCTCCAGAAGGTTCACGTTTGGGTTTAAATTAATCATGAACGGGAGAAAATTATTGAAAATGGTCTTTGTGCTGATTTTAATTTTAATTAGATGAAATCGACCCTCCGGAAGGTTTCATCGGTACTTAGGATAAATTAAATTCAGCCTTACGATTTTTTGATTTTAAGTACGTGAAATTGGCCCTCTGGAAGGTTTCACTGGTACTTAAGAAAATCAAATTATGGTTATTTTAATATATGTAAATGACATCGGCCCTCCAGAAGGTCTCATTGGCAATTAGAAAATTAAAATAATGATCATAGTATTTTTCTCAAAATCATAAAATTTAATGTTAATTTGATTTGCCCTCCGGTATCTATTATCAAGGAATTTTATGTTTTACATGTATTTGTCATGTTTATGCATATGTTTTCAGTTATATGTCAAGATGCTAGATGTGCTTTGTGTTGTTTGTTCTTATTATAGTATCCATGGGTTACAATTTGTTGGGGAATCGTCCACCGACGTTGGATTGTTCGGACTTCGAGTTGTGGAAGGAAGAAATGTTGTTGTTTTTATCTGTACATGATTACGACTATGCACTGTTAACTCCCAAACCATCTACCCTTAGTCCGGAAAGTACACCGGATGAAACTAAGGCTGATGAAAAGTGGGAAAGGTCAAATAATTTATGCATGACGCTCTTGTTACAGGGAATACCAGTAGCATTGCGTGGGGCTGTCCCTAAAGGTGTTACCACTGCCTCGGTCTTTCTCACGCAGATTGATAAAGCCTTTTCCAAAAATGAAAAGGTAGAGATGCAGCGTTTGCTCATCGAGCTAGCTACCAAAAAGTATAATGGCAAAGGTGAAATCCGAGAGCACATTCTGGGAATGTCGATGATTGGCCAAAAGTTAAAGGCAATCGGTTTAGACTTCACTGAGGAATGCACAGTGGGATTCACATTTCATTCGCTGCAAACCGGTTTAAGTATTTCCAATCCACCTATAACTGCATGCGAGAAAAGTGGAACATCAATGAGTTGATTTCCCACGCTGCACAGGAGGAGGAAAGACTTAAAGGCACAACGCCTGAGGTTAATGTGATTACATCTACAAAAGGGCCATGGCCTAAGCGGAAGGCAGATGGCAAAGGACCGGGTCAAGGTTCGGTCAACAAGAAAGGTATAAGGCCCTGGACAAGTTCATAACTTTTAAGACCGAGGTTGAGAAACAACTTGGTAAAAGCATTAAGACCGTTAGATCTGACCGTGGTGGTGAATACTATGGTAGATATGACGGATCGGGTGAACAACATTCAGGACCCTTTGCACAGTACCTAGAAAAGTGTGGAATAGTCCCTCAATACATTATGCCCGATTCACCTCGCATGAACGGTGTATCTGAGAGACAGAACCGAACACCAAAAGATATGGTAGGAAGCATGATAAGTCACTCATCTCTACCATTATCTCTTTGGGGGGGAAGCCATCAAATGTGCCACTTATATACTCAATCGAGTACCCACAAAGGCTACTGTTAGGACTCCATATGAGCTTTGGAACGGGCGTAAACCTAATTTAAAGCATCTGCATGTGTGGGGTTGTCCAGCTGAGGCGAGGGCTTACAAACCTCAAGAAAAGAAACTGGACCCAAAAACAGTTAAGTTTGTTTCTTCATAGGTTATTCCGAACATTCTAGAGGGTTTAAGTTTTATGATTCTCTCACTGGTACAATATTTGAGACAGGAACGGCCAAGTTTCTAGAGGATGTTGAGTTTGGGGGGGAAGAATAAGGGAACATATGTTGATTTTGAGGAAGAATCCATAAAGATTCATGAAGGTTTTAATAAGGATACTGAGATATCTGAAGATTGGGCGGTAATGACAATCATTTCGATCCCATTAGAACAAGGTAATCCTCAGATTTACACTGATGCTCCACTTGAGGGTTCTAACCATGATATAGAGATTCAGGTAGAACAAGAGGAACCTCAAGTAATCTTCCACAAGAGAATCAAAATGACATCGTTCATAATGATCAAACTCTACCTCCTCAAGAAGTGCAACATGAGGAAATAGTGCCATTAAAAAGGTCCACTAGAGAAAGGAAAGAGTATTATAGGTCCAGAATTTATAGTATAACTTCAGGAGCATGATGAGTTATGTGCTGGAACTGTAGATGATCCCTCATCCTACAAACAGGCCATGACAAGCTCTGAATCTCAAAAGTGGATTGACGCTATGAAAGAAGAGTATAAATCAATGCAGGATAATGCGATATTGGATCTTGTCCCATTACTTGAAGGGAAAAAGGAAATTGGTTGTAAATGGGTTTACAAAACCAAACGTGATTCCCTGGGTAATATGGAAAGACATAAAGCACGTCTTGTAGCGAAAGGTTATACTCAGCGTGAAGGGATTGATTTTAAAGAAACTTTCGCTCTAGTATCGACGAAGGATTCCTTTAGAACAATCATGGCATTAGTTGCACATTTTGACCTTGAGCTTCATCAGATGGATGTTAAGACCGCTTTTCTCAATGGTAATATTGAGGAAACGATCTACATGATGCAATCAGAACACTTTGTAGAAAGTAACTCAAAAGATCTGGTTTGTAGACTTAAGAAATCCATTTATGGGCTTAAACAAGCTTCTCGTCAATGGTATCACAAATTCGTTGAGGTGATAGTCAGTTATGACTTTAAGATCAATTCGGTTAAGGATTGTGTTTACCACAAGTTCAGTGGGAGTAATTTCATATTTCTTATATTATATGTGGATGACATATTTCTTGCCTCGAACAAGAAGGAATTGTTACACACTACAAAAATATTTCTATCAGACAAGTTTGATATGAAGGATCTTGGTGATGCCAGTTTTGTGTTAGAAATCCAGATACATCGAGATCGTTCTCGTGGTATTCTTGGATTATCACAAAAAGCATACATTAAAAGTGTGTTACAACGTTACAGATTGGCAGATTGCAAACCCCTAAGTACCCTTATAGCAAAGGGTGACAGACTTAGTCTGAGTCAATGTCCTAAGACAAAACTTGAGATTGAGGAAATGAAAATGGTCCCTTATGCTTCTGCAGTTTGGAGTTTAATGTATGCTCAAGTTTGTACTAGGCCGGACATTGCCTTTGCTGTAAACATGTTCGGGAGATATGTTAGTAACCCAGGAATGGATCACTGGAAAGCAGTTAAAAGAGTACTCTGATATCTGCAAGGAATAAAGGGGGACATGTTGACATATAGGAAGTCGGATAAACTGGAGATCATCGGGTATTCCGACTCGGATTTTGGTGGATGCGCAGACACATTAAAAAGCACGTCAGACAACATATTCTTATTGGCTGGAGGTGCAATATCCTGGAAAAGTGTAAAGCAAACACTTATTGCATTGTCCACCATGGCAGCAGAATTTGTTGCATGCTTTGAGGCATCAAACCAGGCACTATGGCTGCGGAATTTTGTTACTGGATTACGCATTGTACAAGGGATAAAAGGCCCTATGAGGTTATATTGCGATAACAATTCCGCAGTGTAGTAATCTAACAGCAACAGGAGCGCGTCTAAATCCAAACACATAGACATAAAGTTTATGTCTGTTAAAGAAAGTACAGATTGGTCACATAAGTATAGAGCACATCGGTACAAACTCCATGATAGCAGATCCCCTAACAAAGGCGGTTTTGCCTAAGGTTTTTCGGGGACACACCATCAGTATGGGTGTAGTTGATTTAGAGGATTGTTAGTTTCAGTGGGAGAGTTTGTAATAGGATCTGATGTTATATTTTGCAGTATTGTGCACATTAAAGTTTATTGCAATATATATATATATATGCTTGGAAATATTTATTAATATTTGTACTGTATTGGATCTCCAAAAGTAGGATCCATTTAAGAGTATATATGTACGATTACAAGCCATATTACTCTTAGGCCACGCTCCATAATTGGCCCAAGTAATTGATTGATAATGGTAATGTGATTACTGTTGCATCCTATTGTTCACATTACGAGAAAGAGGTATTTAGTCCTTTATTGTTATCAATCATGTACGGGGTTGTACCGTTTGCCCATTGACAATGAATATAGGGATCCCATTAAAGTTGAATATGTATTCTTGAGTAGCATATGACGGTCCAAGTGGGAGATTGTTGGAATATATATATATATATATATATATATATATATATATATATAAAATATTTATAGAGTAACAATAATTTGGACCGACATGCTAAATAAATATATTCGATTATTGTCTTAAGGAAGTCCAAATTAAAAGTAGTCGAGTTAATTATTTAATTAACTAAATTGGACCTATGGGTAAAAAGGCGTTATGCGCTTAAGTGTGGTAACCGGGTTGAATTTGGGCACTGTGATGAAGAGGGCCCAAATCTCAGCACTTAAGCCTGAATTAATAAATCAGGGATATAAATTGAATTATCAATTTATTGGGTTATGGTCCCGGACACAAGGAAGTAACAAAGGATGGGCTTTACAATGTTGGGCTTCACATTGAAAAGTCTATAAATAATGGGCTAGGTTTAGGTATTTCATCACTCTAAACCCTAATTAAAAATACGGCCGCTTCCTTGAGTGTCTGGAAACTTTTCCTTCTTCTCTAATCTGATTCTGCAGGTCTCTTAGTTTCATATACGGAATCGCCGGAGAACGTGGAATCGCTGCAGAACACAAAAGAACTGAACAGAATACTAGATGGATAGGAGCAGGCAAACCCGTAAGTATTCTTGATTTTTTGTTTCTTTTATAAATGAATCTAGCAAAAGGGTTTAACTTTTTCCGCGATTTGTTATATATTATTTGATGCGATTTCCGATAATATATAACATTGACGTTGTGGGCTTAATAGCCACGGGTTCTTTTAAAATTGAATGAAGGATTTTGGATGTTCTGTCAGAGACTTCCAAGAAATAGACGGAATGACCGGAGCTTGCAGGTCTCGATCGACGATCGTGGCTTATACTAGGATGTATGGTACTTTTTTCGAAGTTCGAAATTGGTGTAAGCTTTAAGATAAAACTTAATGTGTACTTTCGGCCACTACTAAAACGTAATGTAAATTTTCAATAATATTTATTTTTTCTGTCATTGGGATTTATATATATAGATAAAGGATACAAAATAACAAAAATAGGGTTTTATATTAAAGGGCAATGCTATATCTAGATCCCATTTGGCTACAATGAGACTTTAAATCAAATTTTGTATTTTATTTTATGTAAAATGATCATTTTATCTATCATATAAAACCAAGTTTTCGACCAAAAATCTAAACAATTTTCTCTTCTCCGATCAAACTTCTCTCTAAAACTAATCTAATACCCAAATAATAATTACATTAAAATATAACTATTTTCTTCCTCTTCTTCATTAGTGTAAAAAGAATGAATCACACTAGTCAAAGAGCCAAATTTTTTTACAGAATGATATTACAATGAAGTAATCTGTGGACCCAGTAATTTGTATAATTTTATATTAAGAAATAAACTAGTAACTGTGAAAATATTTCTCAGCCTCATGGTAATGGCAATCTTGTTCGAAACCCTTGCAATTTTTTTTTAAATTTGAAATTAAGATCTTTGATTTATAGCGAAATCAGAAACATCAATCAGATAACAAAACCACAAGAAAGAAAACAACACATCGATTTCTAAGTTTGAATTAAATTTACAACCAGAAACCCTAAATCCCCAAATTTCATAACCTAAGAACTTGTAAACTTTGTAACAGCCTTCGTTCCTTCAAATACAGCATGTTTAGCCAATTCACCAGACAACACCAACCTCATAGCAGTCTGGATTTCCCTTGAAGTGATTGTCTGTTTCTTGTTGTACCTCGCAAGCTTCGCAGACTCACCAACCAATTTCTCGAAGATATGTTGATGAAACTGTTCATGATTCCCATAGCTTTGCTGGAAATACCGATATCGGGATAAACCTGCGTCAAGGTCTTGAAGATGTAGATCTTGTAGGTCTCGACGCTTTTCTTGGATCGTTTCTTCTTTTTATCAGCTCCAGCAGCTACGACGGCCAAGGGATATTACTCGACGACCTTCTTCTCATTCAGCTTCTTTTCTGCTTAGGGTGCTATTGTTGATTTTGATTAGGAAATGAGTTCTGTAGAGAGAGAGATTAATTGGAGAAGAGAAATAATTTTCTGATTTTGATTGGTGAGATGCGAGCTGCAACTTGAATTTGATATAAAAAAAGGGAAAATGGAAAATAGAAAAAAGAGAAGAGATAGTCGGCTGAAAAAATGTTTATATATTAAGGGTATTTTAATAAAATTTGGGATCTCATTATAGTTGAAGAAGGTCTCATTATAACAGGGTCTCATTATAACCAAAATGGGTCTGGGTTTAGCGTTGCCCTGTATTAAAAATAATGAATCATTGGTATTGACCATTTATTACGAAATTGGTATTGAGATTTTTTCGTATCCCATAATTTATATTTAAAAATAGCATATAATAAATTTAACGCATGCCGATTAATCATGTAGTTAGACATGACATCAAAAAATATATATTTATGTTGGAGATTAAGAATACTCAACAATTCATACCCAAAATGTTATTGGTTCAATTTTTTAACAAGTTATTATTATTTTTAATTTCTTTTTATCATTTACTTTTACTAAATTATCATATACTTTAATCTTTTTTATTTTCAACTATTTATTTTTACTGTTCATTTTTTATTTTTTATTTTTTTACCTTTTACTTTTATTTTTACTTTTACTTTTAATCCTAATAACTTTAAAAATTATCATCGACAACTTAATTTTTAATTACAATTAAAATACATACGGGCCTTCTTCTTCTTAAAATTATCATTTACCACTTAATCTTAAATTTCAATTAAAACAACTCTTCATCATCCTTATCATTTTAAACACTATTTCTCTCTCAACTAATATTATTTCCCTTTTTAGATCGCCAATAGTTTATGACCACGGTGTTTGGGATCTGTGTATATAAGTATTGAACAATCCTTTAATTACATTTTCTCTACTTCTGGTTACGCAAAGAGTTACTATACAAATTTTGATGAAATCAAAACAAATATGAATTATAGCACTAGTCATTAAACTAAAAATGTTTGAATTAAAAACACAACTCAAAACACATCTCATTTTCCTCTTTTGATTATGTGTCCATCAATGGTGAATAGAATCCTCAACAACTTAGTTTGGTCGTTCTTCATTGTTTAAAACAAGATTCAGATATCAAAGTGTGTGGTGGTGGTTCTCCGATCAAGGTTGATTCTCTGCAACGTTAAGAGGGTAGTGCATGTATCGCCAAAACCCATAACGGATGTACCTTGAGCGGACCCGGGACCTGAGCATGCAGTAGTTGTTGCGACATAAATAATATCAGGGTTTCTTGTATCTAGTGCATCGTCAATCTGTCACATTATCGTTTCCTATGTTGTTACTATTTCGTCAGAAAGACCTAGGAATTCTCGTTCGAGACATGTTGAAGCTCGTATATAACATGATGAGATGAGGTATGTTTTAGAGATGGAGTACAAATACTTGTCACTGGAATAATAAACAAATAAGCAGCAATATTTGGCTATTTCATACCACATTCACCTTCATTCTCCCGGTTCGAAGGAGACAACGTTGGATGCCCTTGACAACGAGATCATTTTTTTTATAATATAACCTTGACTATGGACTTTGACTTTCTCTAAGAATGGAATTTGTGAATTTTTTTAAAGGACTGAGTTTTATCTAAGACAGTTGGTACCGAATATTTGGAGGGTCCTTTACTTGGAGATTATTATATCGTGTCCACAGTCATTATAGACTGGCCAACTTCCTTGTTGTGAATACTACTACTGGTCAGGGCGATTCAACATATGTGTATATAATTATAAGTGAAGAAGCAAAACTTGTTAACATCTTCCAGATTTTAATAAGATATGGAAATTTCATTTTATGTATGTATCGGTTATGTAGGAGATTGGCAGGAGTTTTAATAATTCTTCCAAGTTTAGTGGTTGTTTTGTGAGTGTTTATTTATTTTTGTGTACTTATTATTTAACGGTAGAAAATATATTTATTCTTAGGTTTACATTTTTCTGGTCATCTGTAAGGTAGACGATCACCAAAAGTGAAAAAACATTATGTGGGGCTTAAAAGAGAAGATATGGGCTTCTGCTTTTTATATAGTAATCACATTACAATAGATAAATTTATCACTAGTAGCTTATGGTCCAGTGTAGGTGTCCTAGTGACATTTTATATTCATGAAAATACAGTTGATGGTAAGGAAGTGGAGCTAGAAAAACCCTCCAAAAAGGTCATCCAAGGTTGGGGCATCAACTTGTTCAAAGAGTAGATTATGTGCTACTATCTGAGTTGTTGTCACTGCCAAACATTATCATATGAAGATGTTGTTGATTTATCGTTGGGGTTGTCTAAGAAGGTATGAGGTAAAAATATAAATTTTTAAGTTACCAGAAAGAGAAAATATAATATAGCTAATACTTCTGAGATTAGGGCTGCTGGGTTGGGCCAAAGCGTACTGAAACATCCCCTCATGCTAGTAAGGAAACGTTTTTGGTTTGAGACAACGTTTTGTATATAGAGAAAATGAAGTTGCTCTCTTTAGTATAAAGTTTCTAAATCGCGTATTGTTAAAGTTGGTGTTATTGGAGTTTCTTGAGGAATTCTCATTCTTGCCATTAGAGATGGATGCTTTTGATGTTGTTGCTAAAAGAGACGACCTTCCTTATAATGACGAGGACATAATCGCTTTAAAAAATATTATGGAGGTTCTTATAAGAGAAATTATGATTGGTAAGAAAGGACCCTAAGTGTCAAGAGAAACCTCGATATACAACGGGAAAAGGAACATTCTTATCGATGATATGTCTCTAGATTTTGATTTAAATGTGATGTATTTTGAAAGACCCTTCGAAGTGAAGAATCACGGACCGATGGAGGTTGGTGGCAAATTGGTTCCAACTAAAAGGTTTATTGTTGTGGTTTCCGAAACTTCACATATTGATGTTACTCATGTGGGTTGATCGAGAGGTAATTCTTGATGTTGTTGCGTTGGCTACAAAAATTAGAACCTTTGTATTTGCGTTGAAGTAAATTTCTAAGCTCGTTGGTTAATTTGTGGTTGTTATGAGTAAGATGGATTTTCTAACAAATTCGACGCTTAAGAAGTTAGCGAGAATGCAACTCAGCTTGTGGATAATGAATTTCTAACACATTCACAGGTGCGTGGTTATGTTTTCTGCATAAACATCCTAAAGACCACAATCCAACTCTAATAAGATGTGCCATAATCCTTAAAAAAATAAAAATTATTGAAGAATCATCTCTTAACTTATCTTTAAGAGATTGTTTCATATACTCTCGCAAGCTAAAATATTTTTGGATTTCTCCCGTGTTTTCTTTCTACGTAATATTTTTTAGCAAACACGTAACCCAAACCTTTACTCATACGTATGACTCATTTTCAGCTCTGATTTAGTATCAGGGGTATGAATTGTGAATATCTACGAATGATCCTTTTAAATAGTAGATTCTTCTAATTTTGTCTCGATCTTCTATAACATTTAATAACCAAAACAAATTAAAAATATTTTGTAAAAAACACTAACATTCAATCAAATAATCGAGAAACTCATAAAAAACAACAAACTGATATATATATGGTCAACATACGTATTAAAATCATTTTTAATCTAAATTCTACCTAGGAGCCTAGATGAAAATCAAGTGTCATTACATAATTTTAATACTAAGATAAATGAAAATAAAACGTCATTCCACAATACTTAATTTTAATTTGAAAAGTCACGGAAAAATATATTGTTGTTCAGAGCAAGTGGCTGAAATTTGATGACCACGGACAAGAACATATCTGTCATTGAAGATCAAAATTTAAGATTTTAATTCTAGATAAGTATTTGTGTTCTTTTAGTTTATTAACATAGAAATTAAACTTATACTAAAAAGTTAGTTATATATTGACCGTAAACAATTCAATTTTATTTGAGTATAAAAAAAAAGTTAAATTTTTTTAGGAAGAAAATAAGTTTTGAATTTTAAATTATAAATTAAACTAAAAACATATAAAAAATTGGGTTGGATAAAAAATAATTTGTCCGAAAAAGAAAGAGCTCCTATTGGATTTGGATTTCCATTGTCCACGGTACTAAAATCACGGACGGCAACGAGAACTCCAAAGAGGAAAATGGAGGGACGCCGGTGCGCATCCATTTTATAAATAAAGAGACTAGTGCTGAATAGACAATATCTATATGTTGGACGACGTATGACGTATCTAATAAAAACGTGGAGAGTTTTGACCGGAACCATTTCATAAACCTACCTCCTCCTTCTATATCATCTGAGACGAAAAGAATGGCCCAAAGCTTAGCTCGTTCGATGCCCATGCAACACCTTTCTTTATTTTTTCGAAACGACTCAGGTCCACCTCCATCACTGCCACTCTCCTCTGTCGGTTCTCTATCAAGCTATTCCATCACAAGCCAACGCGACCCGGTTCACTTCAATCCGATGCCGGGTTAACCGTTCCGTGGGTCGGCTTACTCGCCCCTCAATTCGAGTTCCAATTTCAGCGACCGTCTACCGAATGAGATCGCTCCGCTCTTTCTGGGGGGGACAAACATTGTGCAGAGGGAGCCACCAAGCAGCAGATAATTGATTGCTATATCAATCCCTAGCCAAATGGCAGGTAGTTCCTTTTTTTCTTTGCAGTATTCAACAAGAATCGTTACTACATTTACGTCTTACCTAATAATTTTAGCTACATGAGATTCGTTATCAAACTTTTTATAGTTGTAGATGGTTGATTATAAGTGACATCTTTACGTTGATTGCATGTTAACTTTCGTTTTGTAGCCTGTTATAATTTGTACGGTCGCTTAATAGATCAAACGTTTGTAACAATGGGTAACACTATATAAAATGTCTCTATTGGAAACAAAGTTTAGCTACCCAAATTACCCACCATCCTGTAATCTCAGTTAAACTTTCAATTCACTATGCCAGAATGATTTTGAAAATAGGGTAGCTTTGGGCTACTTTTGAGTATGACACGGAAGGTTTGTGCAATCTAGCAAAATAGTGCCTAAGCAGGAGCTAGTAGCTAGTACTTGAATAGGTGTTAGATTTGCCATGAACACACTAATGAAGTTTTTAGGATTCCTATCTGTTCTTCATATGCAATGAAGTTATATAGAAAAATAAAGGTTAAGTGGTTCTTGTCTCAACATTCATGTCAATTTTTGCATACTTATAGCTAGGAGGAGGCCAAGAAGAAGATCTGCAATATTTCATGTGAGAGATATTTTGGATTTGGCTGTGAGGTTGATGAGGAACTCTCAAATAAGCTAGAAGGTCTTACTTTTAACTTGTAATGTTATTCTACTTGTGTGGGTCCTTTCTTTGTTTATTCTGATTGTGATTGGCTCACATATTGTGTGTGTGAATGTTCTTTTTTTTATATTGCAGGTATTCCAGGTGTGTTGTTTGTGCTTCCGGATTCTCATGTCGACCCTTAAAGACTATGGAGGTGAGCCATACTACTACAGTTGTTTTTATAGTTTTATATTCCCTTTACTGTTTTTAGCCTCCGCTTTTTGTAGTTTGCTAATTTGAGCATACTTGCAATCTGTCATCACTCTTAAATTCTATTCTCCGTTTATTATCCTATTATGTCATAGGAAAATTTAGGTCACATGAGTTAGATCTCTTTTTATTTATGCAATAGCCAATAGGCAAGTGTATCTGAATATTTCAGATCCATTTAGGTTAATTTTTTCATTTATGTTCTATTAATATCAGTGATGCAAAACGGTCCTACTATGCAGGTATGTTTCTTGCTTCATCTTTGTTATTTATAAAGATGTTTCAGTCATGTACTATTTCGCCTTCCTGGGGAAGAATTTGTACAACATTGATTTTTAGTGACTTGATCTATAATCTTTTTGACATAGTTTATTAGACAAGGAAACATTTCAGAAAAACCTGCTTCTGGATTTGTACTGTCAATAGTCCATCTTGGAAAAGCTAGTAGCTATAAACTGGCAGTGTCTTGCTCTGAATGCAAATGTACTGACACCAATGCTTTCTGTTTATATATTCTATGCTTTTACATTATTGACCACAGAATCATAAGGGCGAGACACATGATAGTACACTCTATTCATCATTCTGTTAAACTCTCAGTTGATTTTCTGGATCGTTTTGGTTCTCTGCTCTTTATTATAACTGAATCATTAATCGTAGTCAGGAAATATATTATAGAGGCTTCTAGCTAATTAAAAATATTTTATAGGATTGGAATATCCAAAAATACATTTAATTATGTTGCCGTGAGATGTTATAATTTGATGTTAACTAGTCACTTTTAGTATTGGGTTTAGGAATATATAAAGAATTTTTTTTGGTAATACGATTATGCGGATAACTATGAGCAACATTCTATGCTTCATATGCAAGGGTGATGGGACATGGTTATAGCCTAAATTAATGTGGGGAATAGCTGTGGAAGCTGGACACTATAACAATTTAAATATGTTTATAATTTATAGAGATGATCTTTCTACCTTTCATTCTAAAATAAGAAAGTGCACTGCTAAATTTATTTTTCTTGCATGTTTAACATGTCATAATCTGTCTGCTGTTGGTTTTATAGATGATTAAAGAACAGCTTTTCAACTCTATGCTTATATACAAAGGTTTCACCAATTTTTTTACTATTATAATGTTTCAAACAAATTTTATCTTAGAAAGTAGATATGTCTTTCTCTCCCTTACATGGTCTTACTAAACATGTTGCAGTTGAGTTATTCGTGAATGGAGAGAGTCTAGAGCCCACCTGAGAGACAGAGACTGAGTTATTCGTGAATGGAGAGATAGCCCAGAGGCCCACCTGAGCGACAGTCGGGTAAAGCCACACCTTCAAAGAGCTCAAGACCGACCCAGACTACGATTATTAATGTTGATTTTGAGTTTTGAAAATTAGTAGATCTTATAATCTATATTTAATTTCGAGATTCTAATTACCATATTTTAAATTAAATTATAATCAGTTATTTAATATTGATGAAGTTGCTATTACCACAAAACTAACAATAATTTAAAATTATAATAGATATTTAACATAAATTTTTTGTCATAAAATAACATGGAAGACGATAAAGTGGACCGTTTTTTGGAAGGCTTCAACGAAGAGGAGCAATTGTAGTTGGTAGAAATAACTCGTATTTTTGTTTCTGTTTTATTTATAATAGTATGAAACATGCTATGAACATTTTGTATATGGTGCACAATTAATGGTGTTCATCGGAAGATTCACGTTACGATTATTAGTGTTGATTTTGAGTTTTGAAAATTAGTTAAGATTATTAGTGTTGATTTTGAGTTTTGAAAATTAATAGATCTTATAATCTATCATTTAATTTCGAGATTTTAATTACCATATTTTAAATTACATTATTATCAGTTATTTAATTTTGAATTTTCAAATGAAATTTAATTTTGAAACTTTAATTAACTTCAAATGGTAAATTAAAAAGGTTATACGAAGATATAGAAAAACAATATGTTACGATGATAATCGGTAACACAAGTGGGATAAATATAGTAAAGGTAAGTTTGGTATTAATAATAATTTTTTGAATTTTATTAAATATAAAAGCGATGACAAAAATTTAATTTTAAATAATTAATAAAATAATATAAAATTTATTCTTATATTTTAATGATAATTTTAACCGGTTATTTAACTTTTTAATTTTAATAAATTTTACCATAATATTACAAAATATTAAAATATGTAATACCAGAAAAGATAAACCACCAATATAATATAAATTTTAATTTTGAAATTTAATTAATTTTAACAGCTAATAAATCAAAATATATATACGAAGAATTATTTTGTTTTAAATTTTTTGGGTATTTATTAGAGTTAATAAAAATTATTGGGTATTTATTGTTCATTATTTATTATTAGTTTTTTTTAGTTTTTAAACTCATTTTATTCTATTTTAAGATAATTAAATATAATTATTTGTTTATATTTATTTTGTTTTTATTTGTATTTAGTATTCAATCAGATTTTTTTGTTAAAATCGCAATAAAAATGAAAATCTGGCCTTCAATGTCCCACGGCATGTGCATATTCATTAGGGTCGCACATGTTGTGCGACGAACATGTATAGGAGCAACCCAGAAGTGTGAAACCCTAAAACACAAGTTCATGCACCATTTTGCTTAAAATCAAACGTAAAACAAAAACCCACAACTCACTTACATTACTAGGCTATCAAAACAACAAAACAACAACTCAAATTATAAAATCAGAAATTCTAGCCTAAATATCTACCAAGATATTGAGAAAAATAGAAAAAATAGACTACTAAGGTTGTATGACATACATTTATACTGTTGTGTTGTGAGGTAGGATTCGAAAAACAAATTGTTCTGATTGCCAGTTGCTTAAAAAGTTTTCAAAGATTTAGTGAGGTTAAGAGAAAAATGGGAAAAAGAGTGAGAGATTTACTAATCTCCTTTTATACCTTGTTTTTTCTGAAAATGGTAAAAATGTCTAAAATTTAGTGAGAGATCTAGTAAAATAGTACGAGATCCAACAAAATAGTACGAGATCCAACAAAATATGTACAATTTCTAGCCTAGCCTTTATCAATTCTCAAAGTATTTTTCACCAATCTTCTTGTGCTCATACTGGTTAAGTGTAAAAATTAGCATCTTATTAAAACTAATTGTACTTTACTTTTTCGTTATAATGTTCCACATTGAAATCGACAGTATTCTTCTAATTTGATTAATAGGATGTCATCTTCAGTTATTGACAAAAAAAATCATCATTCTTTGATACTCCTTAACAAAATGTAGTGGTTAAGTGTAAAAATTTAGCATCTTACTGAAATTTCTCGTACTTTACTTCTTTATTATAGTGTTCTACATTGAAATCTCTCATACTCTTCTTATGCAATTAATAAAATGCCATCTTCAATTATTGACAAAACAATTCATCATTTTTTATATTTCCTAGTAAACCTCTTTATAATCTTCATCTTCATATATTTGGTTGCACTTAATTTGTCCATGATCTGACTCCACGAAAAAGTAAGTTACATGAAAACTCTTTCAAATGTTTTGAGGATATTCTCGCTCCTAAAAGGTTTATCTTTATTTTTCGTCGGACCTTAATAAATATATTGATTCTATGAATGTCACGTTCTTTGAGACTAACTTTTATTATCTTATTTATTATCGGTTTCATATCATTTTTCTATCACTGAACAATCTACTTCATGCGATGTTCATGTCCCATAAGTTACGAGTTCTCTTGAACATGTGCCTTCTATCTCTAGTTTGACATCTCCTATAATGACTTACAAATGTTGTCTAATTATTTAGGTTCCTAGCCACTTCCTACAACCCTAGATTCAATGTCCTCATCTCATGATTTGATGACGCCTCCGGTTCTTAATCATGCCTTTGATCTTTCCATTGTTGAACACAAATGTATTCTTTCTAGTTTCAATCTTTATCGAATTTACAATTGTTTTATTTATCATCAGTTATGTCCATAATAAATCAATTTAATTTCATTTTGTCTTTCTTCTTGCCACTTACAAATATTAGGGCTACTATTTCATATCCGGTTTATAATTAGGTTATAGTTGATGAGATGTTGTCTTATATTCAAGTGGTACACGAGATCTTATTCTCATTCCTATAGATAAATCAATCATTGGTTGTTATTGGATTTATATTATCAAAGTTGGGACATATGGAAATATTGATGGTTTAAAGCTCGTCTTGTTGCGAAAATATACACCAAAATATATGGGCTTGATTATATGAGGATACGTTATCACATGTGGCTAAAATGTCTTTTGTTCGTCTATTTCTGTATATGGTCGTGATACACCATTGGTCTATTAATCTAGTGTATCACTTGCATCATTTTCTTTATGGTCTAAAACGATATTGTTTGGGCTTAGTTCAGACAATTTAGTTCCGCTATTTAAATGCACGGTATGATTCGTAACGAGGTTGATCATTTTGTTTTTTTCATTCTTTTGTCTCGCGATAGATGCATTTTTTTGGTAGTTTATGTTGAATATATTATGACCATGAGAAATAATCAAGAAAACATATAAAACTTAAATACCATATATTTCACCACTTTTAGACAAAAGCCTTAGGAAAATTCAAATATATTATAGGAATAAACGTTTCTCAATCTTGAGAAATTATTATCATCTTGTAGAGACCCGGATGGATACAAACACCAAACTCTTGCCTAATAAGAGGGAGCCAATATCATACTATAGTAAATACCAAAGACTTATTGATAAATTCAACAACCTCATCGTGACACGCCAAAACATCACATTTATGTTGAGTGTTCTTCGTCCGTTCTTAAGTACTTCATGTGATAGTCATTGAGAAACAGTTGTCTGCATCTTAAAAATCATAAAGAAGGCATCACATAAAGGTCTTATGTATGAAAGTGAATTCCGTAATAAGATTATTGGGTATTTAGATGTTATTTGGGTAGGTTTTCCATATAATAGAAATTCAACTACTTTGGATTGTAACTTCATTTGAGGAAACCTCGTCTCATAGGAAGCTGAAAAGAAATCAGTTGTTTCTTTATCTACTGTTAAAGCAAATTATCGAGCCATGGTAAAAGTTACATGTGAGCTCATATGGATGAAATAGTTACTCTATGAGTTGAAGCTCATAAAAGTTCTACAATGAATTAAATATGCAATAACCCAGTTTCTCTCCATAGTGTGTCTAACCCACTCTTCCATGAAAGAACCAAACACATAAAAAATTGACTATCAATTTATTAAAGAAAAAAGTTCTCTCATGAGAGATCGTTACTAGTTATGTGAAATTGAACAATCAACTAACTGGTATCTTTACTAAGTCTCTAAATGGATCTCGAGTTAATTACAATTGTAATAAACTCATAACATATAATTTGCACACTCCATCTTGAGGCGGGGAAGGATGTTGAGATATTATAAGCAGCCTTTATCAATTTCAAAAAAAATCCCCAACAAAGAGGTAACGGTTCCCTCTTGAAGCTTTAGGAAAATGTCATACAATATCAAACTCTTTATGGTCGGAAGAGAGAAATTCATATATGGTTTCCAGATATATAGCTTGATGATGGGTTAACGTTGGCATGTGTCACACTTTTTTACCATTTATTGAGCATCGGTCGTCTTCGTCTAGTAGTACTCTATCTGTAAAACCCTCATAATCAGATTATCATGCCCATCGTGAGTCAAACTAATACCCTTGTGAAGCTCCTCAAGAGCAAAGAAATAATCCTTAAGGTCGATGCATCATATAAGGGGTTGAGTCAATCTTTTCCAATACAAGGTTCCTCCTAATAATGCATATTTTCTAGCTTGGAGATTCAAGATACGAGATGCAAGTTTTACTTTCAAGAATGTTCCATTCAAGAAGTACTCCCAAATATTTTTACGTTATTCACCTTTGGAGTAAATTAAAGTGACATTTTCTATCATTCCAACCAGGGGCTCAATTATTTTTTTCAACGGAACTTCGATCATGAAATAAAAATAAAGAGGCGGAGTCTTAAAATATAAAATAAGATAAATAGTTTCCTAACAAGTTTTAGGTTCCAATGACTTGCTCATAATGCACTGTGTCAAATATGTTGATCTACGTGTTCAGGACTTTCAGGTATCGAATTAGGTGGTCATTTGCATGTCTTTTTTTTCAAGGACATGATGAACTAATAGTGGAGAATCATTGATAAATTTTACCTTTCTTAATCCATGTGTGCGATAGATATAGTCCTGCAATGATAGTTTTATAATCAACCCCGTTATTCAAATGTTAAAACTAAAAGTAATTACATAATATATTGCCTCCCTCAATGATATCAAGTGAACTTTGGTCACACAATCCGAAGATATTGGTCCACCATCAAACAAAACTATTCATTTGGGAAGTAGGTTATTAACAAAATAAGTAGGCTTATTTCTGTAAATTATTTTTATCAAATCTATTAGTTTTTTAGTCTTGATCGCAGTTCTTGTTTCACAGCTTATGTTAAAGTCTTTCAATTCTACTGAGCACCGGGTTAGGCATCCGAATATGTTATGTTTTTAAATAATGTTACAAAGAGGCAAAATCATTCGAATAACAATAGAATGGGTTTGGAAGTATCATCTTCGTAGCCGTCATAACCAAAGAAAGAGCCAAATTCTCTAGCTTGAGGTACTTTGTATTTGCATCAAGAATGATTTGAATCATATAGTATATGTACTTCAGATTCATGACTACCTCTTTAGCAAGGACAATGCTTACAACTTAGTCGGACATCGCTAGGTAAATATAAAACTTCTCACCTGGAAATGGCTTTGATTATATCTCTGGGAAAATGACATATATTATTTTATTTTACTGCAGGTATGGTCACACTCTCCTGACTAATGGAAGTGATTTTCCTTCTTTTACACTTAAAAGACATGGAAATATTTATGTTATGACTTAGAGATGAATCTTTTTAACACCGTCAACCTTTTTATCAACACTTAGACTTTAATAAACCCCGATGGAAATATATATGTTAGAGCTTCAATTTATGATGGGTCAGCCTCAATCCATATTTCACTTACATGGTAGCCAAGAAAATTCTATGGTAGTACCCCAAAAGGTGCACTTTCCTAGATTAAAAGTTCAAGTTAACAACACGTAAGTGTTGTAAGATTTTGGCGAGATAAACTATAAGTTCCACATCTTTAGAGATCTTCACCAATATATCATTGATGTAAGCTTTAATATTATAAACTATCTAATTTTAAATACCTTATTTACCAGCTTTTAGTACGCTGCTCCAATATTTTGAATCCAAATGACATAACTTTGTAGTAATATAGGCATTGGTCCGTAAATAATATAGTTATATGTTGATCATCGTTATGCATTTGGATATGACTTTATCATGAATATGAATCCATAAAGGACAATAACTTGTTACCGTATGTATAGTCTACTAGTTGGTCGTCCATTGGAATTAAAAAGGGTCTTTCAAATATATTTTGTTCAAGCCCATTAAGTTTACACATATTCTCTATTTTTAGTCTATTTTTGGACAATGATCGGGTTTTGGTCCATATATGATAGTTTGAATCTTAGATGTGCCCCATGCTACAGAGTCGGTCAACCTCTACCACTATGGCCTTGACTACTGCATATTTTGGAGAGTTTTGGTCGTGGTTCAACATTTAGGTCCAAGATTGTAGCGTCAAATGTTGTTGTAATAGTTGGGGAGGATGTTCTAACAAACTTTTGGAGATATGGGCTCGATGATGTTCTTTTTCCACCTTTAAAAAATGGGCCACTAATTGGCATTGACTCCCAGATCAGACTTGATACCTTAAATGTGATCTATTGTGGCAATGATATTGTACTTTGAGCGAGTTTGATTCCCATCTGAAGTCAATGAAAGAGAGGAAGATTCGTCGATACCGAGTATGTGACCCCTCCGAGACATGTTATGCTTATCAGTACAAAAACGTTGAATCGACTCTGAGACCCAATTATGCCCCTCAATGGTTTATGCCCCATTATCAACCTACCCGGTTTCTGACCTTCATATTAGAGGTCTGGGACACATACTTCTGATCATCCCTTTATATTGGAAAGCTCTTCCATGTGGTAGTGACCCAAATCGTCGAGTTACACTCGAAATGACACTTGTTTGGGTAGGCTCTCGATCCATTGCTAAATGATTCCCACACATAATTTTTTTTATCATGGAGGTTGTTCATTTGTTTCAGTACTCTGACTTTCTTGTTATTTAAACTTATGACTAATAATAGTATGAATTCTCTAGAGATTAAAAAAAATCACTCAAAGATTATTAGATAAAGAAAGTATTATCTTTTTTCTAAGTGGATTGGTTGACATAATTATAGTGAATATTATTGATCTTAGCATATCTATGGTCTATTGGACATATGACGTCTGATAATATATAATCTATTGTACATGGATAATTACCAATTTAAACTCAAATCACAGCGCGTCTAATGATTCTCTTATCACGTCTTATATCACATAATTAGACGCATTAATTCGTAATCGAAAATTTTAAATTATTTTTAGTGTAAATGAATTTAGAAAACATTTGTGTGTGCTAAAAATAATATTTTAACCGATATACTACATAGATATTATTACGTGAACATTTAAAGAGTACATCTAATTGAAAAAAAAAATTAGTTCACTATGATAAGGTCATAACTTTTAAAGGCTTAGTATACTAAATCTTATCTTGTAAAATAAATTTGTTGGTATAATTCGTATAAAATAAAGCTTCGGTAGGCTTGAACTTAATCAGTTAGTAAATAAAGTATTTTGACTGAAAAATGAACATGTAAGGTTTGAATCTATATACCACAGCACTCAGACCTGAGGCCTAAAGTTTGATGTCTATAACCGCTCATGGCTTAAAGTTTGACCTATAAATATAACTTTCATCCTCATTATTGAGGGTCATTCCCTTTTCAGCAAATCATTTATCTCTCAATAACTCTCTCTTTAGTGTTACTAACTCACTTCTCAAATTTTCTATTATAATATCCTTATTTATCTCGCTACTACCTCCTATTTTTTAGTATAATATCTTCTAAATTACTTTTAAACTTAATTATGTCACTTATTCACTCTCTCGCAGAGCTTCGTCCATTCATTCGTATACAAGAATAATCTCTCAAAAACGTAACATAATCTATTCTTCGATGATTCTTATTTCTTCAACCATTCTTATACAAGAATAGCCTCCCAGAAACCTAACATAATCTATTCTTTGATTATTCTTATCACTCTGGAACCCATTAGGTATGAAAATATATCGTCGACAAAATACATCACCATACTAAATTAATAAGAACTTTAAGGACGAAGTACTAATAGGTATCCAAAAACAAACATATTTCTCTACTAATTACATATTAGATCATCTATTACTACCTAACACTCAAATAATGCTGCCAAATACCACATAGCATTCATATTTCATAATATCTTAAATACCATTACGTAAGTATATAAGCTCAAATTTTATATATTTTCTATTTTTCTACCAATATTTTATCTTTCGTAATCTATAATTGGTATTTTATCACCCAAAAAAGCATTCACGATTTTTGTGTGTGTATTTAATGTGATCTAACTCTTTAATTCAATTTCCTTCTTTATGTGTTTTGTGTGATTCAACTTTGTAATATTTGGTTAATATTGTTATCGTAAATATTTCTTCCCAATCTCGACTTTTATTGTTACTAGTTTTGTTGATTTTTTCTTATTGTTGGATTTTTTATTTGGAAGTATTATTGATTTATTGAAGTTATTTTTACTGGTAAGTGTGATTTCTTGATATTAAATGTCTTAAGTTAATTTGTTGATTTAACGAACTTTTATGTTTCTCTTTTCCAAATTTTGGTCAATTTCTTTCCTAAATTAAATAGAGTCACATTTAGTATAGCTTTACGGTGGTTTATGAAGGATTTGCGGTGTTTTTATATTTTGTGAAACCATAGGTGTATATAAAACACGAAAATTGTAATTTTTGGGCTTAGTAATTGCAAAACCTATTTTACAAAAACTTTGAAACCTTAACAAAACAAAAATATGAAAAAGACGAAGTCATGGTAGAGTTAGTGGCAAAATGTAAAGCCTCGTGCATTAGAAATGTGTGATGCATAACCTATAAGTCTTTAAAAAATGCAAAACCTTATCTATTGGAAATGTGTATTGTGTAACCTGTTAGTTTTTTAGAAAGGCGCGAAACCTTATATATTGGAATTGTGTGATACGAAACATTATGAAAATGCAAAATATGAAACCTATTAATATTTATGGAAATGAAAAATGCAGAACATATTGCTAGTATGAAAATAAGAAACAAAATATAGCTTAATTGTGAAATACGAAACTATTTATCAATTCATTTGCGAGATGCAAACTATTTATTTCTTTTAACTGTCAAATGCATGTACACAATATCTATGGATCGACGAGGTACTTTTAAACTAAACGATCAAACTAAAATGTGTCATCCTCTTAATTTTAAGACTGTGAACGTATTCTAGTTTTTTTTAAAGTAATGATGATGATTTTGTAAGTATGCTATCATTTTTTGATACTTTGGATTGATCAACTATTACTAGTTACATAAAACTTTATGTTGTTGATGAAGATATTTAGAGAATTATTTTAAGTTTATTTGAAGCTTCAAATGAACATTTAGTTAATGGGTAAAGTAGTTATGGTATTAGTTTTTTGGTTAGAAAATAAACACTTACAAATATTGGTTAGGTTGATGAATTAGAGGTTTTTTTGGCAAGTCTTTAAGAAAGATGTTACAACTATAAGATTAGTTTTACCTTCTTATGCTTTACAATACGATTTTTTCTTTAAATATATGCATAATAAAGGATAAAAATAATTATTTATTACGAAAAAAATCTCAAATAGATGTGCATGGAGATATGAGGCATCACTTGATACATATACTGGTTTTATCGTTGTTAAAAAACATATCTAATAACACACGTGTGAGAGTGACATATTTGTATTCGATTCCAAACATAACATAACAGGAAAAAAACATAAAATCATTTTCTTAAACAATAATGTTTTAGATATCGTGTATCGACTTTCATAAATTACTTTAGAGAAAGTTAGGGAGACATGTTTATTAAGATATTAATACTATAAATAATATAATTAAAGAATACTTAAAACAATCTTGATATTACAAGTGACTACTCACATGAATATACTTCGAGCAACTTATTCAACCATTGTTTCACAATATTTTGTTCTTACCTCCAAGATTTCCATTCTTGTCATAAAGGTTTGTTTAACGATGTAACTTTTTTTACCGGGAAACATAAAAAAGTATTGTTATATGCCATAACTAAAAATGGTAACAATTCTGATTTTTTTCTCTACTATTTTAAATTGTGAAATACAATTATTTCTTACTAAATTCATAATGAAAAACTTGACTAAATGTTATATGCAAAATGCAAGACCATGCCATATCTTAGAAGAAAAATACAATAGCATACCATATTTTAAATAAAACGTACGAGACCATACTATAAGTAAAATGCAAAACGAACCACATTTTAGACACGTAATATAAGAGCATATCATATCTTAGATGTGAAATACAAAACTATACCACATCATATATGGTGAGGTTTATTTCTGTCTGAGGGTAAGTTTGTAATTTTCGTTTAGAGTTTGTGGAAGTTTGCAAGTATTTAATATTTGAGTAGAGAGTAGAGGGAGAATTAAGCAGTCTGGTTGTATTTAATTATCATTACCTTCATTTAATGTTGGTGGTTGGGTATTTATATCCTTACATCTGGGCCTTATGGGCTTTCGGGTCATGTTTAATGGACCCGAGTCAAGTTTAAGGACCCATGAGCTCTTAGTAGGAGAGCAGGCAGCTTAGTCAAGAAGTGATTAGGTTTTTATGTACTTTAGTCCTTGTTCGAACATTCCAATGGATGAGGTGTTCGAACTGCCCTGTCCGGTTTGGTGATCTTAGTCCGAACTGTCCCTGTCCGGAGATGTAACAACATTCGGACTCATCAGGAGCCCCTTTTTTAGGTGTTTGTTCAAATATATTTGTCAAAAACCTGAAAAACAATCCGATGTCAGTGGCAGTTTTACCCGGACAGGTCTTTCAAATTGTGTTATGGCTTTATCCGGACTGAAAAAACTCTGTGAATCTAAACGGTTTTTTGCCAAAGTTCATGGGACACGTGTCACTCTCTGGCTGGTTGTTTCAGCCGTTTTTTCACCTTGAAATTTCGTACCCACCTTCTCTGAAAAGAAACCTCTTCATTAATGAAGGTGACATCAACGCTGTCTTTTAATCATTACTAATCTTTTCGAATTCTCCTAGGAATCAAGACTTCCTTTTGAGATTTACTATAAATTGAGATACTTTTCTACTGTTTTACTATCATTTTTATTTTCACTCTGCAAATCTTCAAAGCTTTCTCTCTCAAAAACAAATTCTTACTTAGGTTGTTTATGTTCACGGCTAGGAAC
This sequence comes from Limnanthes douglasii subsp. nivea, assembly GCA_036936605.1. Taxonomy (NCBI): domain Eukaryota; kingdom Viridiplantae; phylum Streptophyta; class Magnoliopsida; order Brassicales; family Limnanthaceae; genus Limnanthes; species Limnanthes douglasii. Next base: position 211,824,378 of record JAUPFV010000004.1, read on the forward strand.
GCTCTGGTCAAAGGCGGGTGGCTCAATCTATCTGAATTAGAAAAAGCGCAAAAAGTCGAAAGGGAAAGGCGCATTGCAGCATGCTTACCCACTTCTCCCATCGACAAACCAGCAATCTCAGCCGCAGAGTCAGACCAGGGTTCTTCCTCCACAAAGGGTGTCAAACCGAAAAGATTGTTTCAAACCAGTCTTTCCCCTATCATCTCAGGTTCTTCGGTTCAAGAGTCGGAACCCGCCATTGAACCAGGTTTAACAATTACCAGCTTTAAAAAACCCTCCCCATTCTTAGTCATGGGGTCAGATGCTGAAACCTCTCCTCACAAGCTAGTTGATCGAAGAAAAGGCCGGTTGGTCAAAGGATAGGCTTCTAAGGGCACCTCTTCGAAATCAGGTGCCAAGGACAGTAGTACTGGATCAGAAGTACCCATTAGAGCACCCAGGGACAGGCTGTCTGGTCCGGAGGGCACTGGCTCAAGTCCCCGAAGAGAAACGTCTACATCAGAGCCCCAACCGGAGGCTAGGAACCAGGAGAGTACTGAAGCTCATTAGTTCGGAAGTCATGCTGAACCCACTCCAAACCTCCCCCTCACAACAACAACTGAAAACCCCTCCCCAATAATGGAGGAGATAATAGAGGACTCTATCGAAGAGGCTCCATTTGATTCCGAACCTTCCAGATAGACCAGTGGTTCTGTTGCTGCTCAGAAGGATAAAAGCAAGGAGAAGTTGTGCTTAAGGCATCCGGATCTGCCGGAGTGTCTCGAAGGAAAAGTAGGACCTTGTTTCCACAAGGTCAATGTTAAATACCTCCTTGCTTTGCAAAAGATCAATTACGCTTTCATCCATACAACTGAGTTGGGCCGGATGCGTACGAAGTGGGGGATTTCAGATAATGTGAAGATAAGAATCCCCATAGACCCCGAAACCCCAATGGATTGCAAACTCAGTGAAATAGTCATCTTCACTGAGCTCTTTAACTGGGGTTTAAGGTTCCCATTGGATCCGGAAATAGTTAAATATTTCCATCATATCAAGCTTTGTCCCAGTCAACTAAGCCCCAACGCCTGGTACACACTTATGGCCTGCATCATGGCCTCCCGGCTCTCCGGGATTCCTCTACTAATGGAGAAATTTGCTGTTGTGGCCAATCTCTGCAGGAACCCTCACATTCCCTTCTATCACTTCAACATGGGTGATAATTACAAAGAAGTGGATGATCAGCTCGAGTCGGAGAGAAACTGGAGGACTCAATACCTGTTCGTAAGTGGTGCTTGGGAAAATGGAAGGAAAATCAAAGCCGGAGTCAATCCAAGTCTCCTCACCAGCAGATGGAGAAGTGATCGTAAGGCTCCTACTTTATATTCTTAACTCTTTTTTTATTGAATTTGCTTAAGCTAACTGATCTTGTCTTTTATTCCTCACAGAACTGCCCAAAGACTTTAATGACTACCTAAAGTCCGGGTAGACCACTAGCACCAAGATCAACACTTGGGCTGCTGAGAAATGGGGGAACCGGTTTCACGATGCTTTCACAACAGGCAACTTTTCAAGGTCCCACCTCTGGAACACTACTGGTCGGAGGGATTTGACTTGGGAAGAACTCACCACTCCACCCCTCCGGATGTAGTCCTCAAGAGAACATACGAACCGGACGGGTCACTTTACCTGCCAGGCCGGGCCAAGGCTCCGAGTAAGATGAAAGGCAAGAAGAAGAAAGGCAAGAAGGTGGTAGGTGAAGCTGACCCTGCTGGGGTGGAGGAGGCTGTTCCAACAAATCTGGAGGGGCCAGCCTCAAGCCAGATCGATGATGTTCTCTTAGAAGTGGTAGAGCGGTAGAGTGTTAGGGAAGAGGTTCAATCCCCAAAACCCCCAAGGGCTCCCAAAAGAGACCGAAAACGGGGAGCTGATGGCAAGGACAGGGAGGCTAAGAAGAAAAAGACCTCCAAGGGTGACGAACTTTCTCTCCAGGCTCCGGAGCCTCTCCCCCCTGTTGATCCTACTGACCCAACACAAGCAGAGGAGGTCCCAAGTGATTATCAGATCGACGAGGTTGGAGGAGGAGACCTTAACATTGATGGGGTCGACATCACCGGCCTTATGGACTCGGTGACTATTTTGCCAACCTCCCTAGAGACGATTTTGCTAGGCCTTACCTCCCTCCGAGTACTTCGATCACTGTTACTTCTAATGGTAAGACTTTTACTGTTTCAAGTGAAAGGGATATTGTAGCTCACTCTATATTAAGTAGTGTTCAGGCAGTGCTTGTGTTGGGGAAGCAAGTTCGAAGTCAGGCAGATACCATCAAAGAGCTCAGGTCTGACAAAGAGAGACTGTCCGATGACCTTCTCATTGCCAATCAACATGCTGACATTCTAAAGGGAGAAAATGAGGAGCTGAAGAAGAGCAAAGAGGGGTGGATCACAAAGGTTGCTACTTCGGAAGATACTATCAAAGAGCTCCGGGAGAAGCTATCCGGATTGGAGAAAGATCTTGCCTCTTCGAAAGAAGAGGCAAATGCCAAGGATCAGATCATTCACAACTTGATGAGTGACAAAATTGCGCTCGAGAACACAGTGTCCAAGGCCGCAGAGGAGAAAGATGTTCTGTTAAGAGAGCAGGAGGCCAAAATTCAGGCCAAGATCGATGCTTACGCTAACAACATAATAAACACTCAAGAGGTTATATATGCCAAGGTGAAATCAGACATGGTCCTGCTCTTTCATGAGAAGTTCCCGAAGAGGTACCTGGGAGATTTGTGGCATCATGTAGAGTACGAAGACCTTCCTTTTCACACCATGGCTGATGGAGACTTGCCTGATTATTCCAGTGCTTCCTCCTCTGACAAAGAAGAAGAAGAAAATATCGGGGAGGGCCCTCTCGAAGAGAAAGACGATCCCAAAGGGAAGAAGAAGATAAGTGAGGCTGAGCCATCTTCAAAGGCTCAGTCTTAAATTATGAATTATCTTTTCACTTTTATGTTATCTAAACTAAAGTCCTTGGAAGGCCAAGGCATTCTTTTTGTTATTGTGTCCGGTATCTAACCGGATAGATCCTTTGCTCTGTTTGATAATTTAAAAGTCCTTGGAAGGCCAAGGCACTTAAGTTATTTTAATGAACATCTTTGTTTTGCACAATTCTCGCATCCTTTCATAGTTTTTTTCAATTCTGGTGGCTAGTGTTTAAATAGCCCTTAGTTATTCCATAGGCATTCTAAAGTGAGAGTGTTTAAATTCTCCGATGACAAATATTTAAGTAGTCATCAATCCCTTAATTCAATCTGGATGGTGTGTGATAAAAAACAAAGTAAAAACACTTCGAATTTTTTAAGAAGGCATCAAATTTTATTAAAAAGCCCGGACACCTCATTAAAACCTCCCCGTGCCACCAGGGTAGGAAAGAGTATGCCCCCAAATATTTACATGGATTTTTAAACAAGTAAATATTTACACAACTTTTATTCCAAGTACATTCGGAGATGCTCAATATTCCAAGGGTGATTTAAAACCCTTCCATCCTTGTCTTCGAGCCAATACGTTCCAGGTTTAAGCATTTCAATGACCATATAAGGTCCTTCCCAAGTTGGGGCCAGTTTGCCGAGGAGCTTTTCTTTAGTGTGTAAGAATACTTTCCTCAATACTTTGTCCCCTGGATGGAAATCTATTCTTTTAACCCTAGAAGCAAACCTGCTTCTCATCAAACCTTGATAGTGTGCAGCTCTAAGGTGAGCCTTTACTCGTCTTTCCTCTATTAGGTCAAGCTGGCCTCTGACTGCCACTTCATTTGCATGTTCGGAGAAGTTGTGAACCCGAAATGAAGGGAGAGTTACTTCTATGGAGGATATTGCATCCATCCCATAGACCAAGGCAAAGGGTGACTCTTGTGTTGCAGCCCCAGGTGTAGTCCGGTAGGCCCACAAGACCTCTTGTAGATAACTAGGCCACTTCCCAGCAGCCCCTTCCAAATTCTTCTTCAAACCAGACAGTATAGTTCTGTTAGCCACTTCAACCTGTCCATTTGCTTGTGGGTGGAAAGGTGAAGAGAAACAATGTTGTATACCCCTTGAGGCACAGAAACTCTCCATTTCCCTATTGTCAAACTGTGGCCCATTGTCTGTTGTTATTTTTTGTGGAACACCAAATCTGCAACAGATGTTGGATAAAATGAATTTTATGATAGATTTTGATGTTGTTTCTGCCAGGGGGCTGCTTCAATCCACTTCGAAAAGTAATCTATAGGAACAATTATAGTTCTGCGCCCTCCGGACGACATGGGGAAAAGGCCCACTAAATCCAACCCCCAGCGAGCAAAAGGTATAGGCTCAGAAATCGAATCTAAAAGGATGGCTGGGACATGAATTTCATTGCTATATTTTTGGCATGGATCACACCTTCTTACCAGCTCCTTAGCATCTTGCATTATAAAGGGCCAATAATAGCCAGCTAGTAAAACTCTCTGTGTTAGAGTCCCGAATCCATAGTGAGCTGATCCCTCACCATCATGCAATTTGGAAAGGACTACTTGAGACTCATCGTCCCCCAAACATCGCAAAAGAGGTTTACTGTAAGACTTCTTATACAGAACGCCTCTTAGTATGATAAAACCACGAGCTTTGTGCTTCATTTTTCTTACTAGTGTTTTATCCGGAGGCAGGATGCCATCGGAGAGATACTGCAGGAGAGGAAATCTCCAGTCTTGTGGTTGTTTCATCTGTACTTCGAAAATTTCTTCCTCTTTACCGATGTTATGTTGAATGGAAGGGCTCTCCAGCACATGGATCCAAGGATATGACTCAGTGTAGGCTATGGTTGCCAGTGAATCTGCTAGTTCATTCTCTGCCCGGGGTATATGCTCATAAACAATGCTTTTGAACTTAAGAGCCTCATTTTTAAGAAGAAGCAAGTACTTCACTAGTTGCTCCTTTTGGCCTCAGATTGACCTTGTGCATGGTGGATAAGAAGCTGAGAGTCGCTCATCAGCTTGACCCTTTTGGCCCCACATATACAAGCTAACTTTAAACCAACTATAGCTGCTTCGTATTCGGATTCATTGTTAGAAGCCCTGAAAGCAAATCATATAGCCTGGTACATTCTGTCACCATACGGAGAAGTCAAACACACCCCTGCACCACATCCCATAGTACTGGACCCACCATCCGTCCAGATGACCCAAACCTTTTTGTCTTTCATCTCAGTGGTCTGCTCTGAATCCCTATCAGAGTGGAATTCAACTAAAAAGTCAGCCACAACTTGGGCTTTGACTGCTGTTCGAGGAGAAAAATCAATATCGAAGTCCCCCAATTCCACTGACCACTTAGTCATTCTACTTGAAATGTCTGCCTTTTGGAGAACATTCTTCAAGGGAAAAGATGTTCAGATGACAATAGGATGAGCCTGGAAATAAGGCCTCATCTTCCTGGCAGCAATCACCAAGGCCAACGCTAACTTTTCGAGTTTCAAATAACACTTTTCTGCATCTATCAAGCTCCTGCTGATGTAGTACACCGGATGGGGGTAATTATCTACTTCTCTTACCAATACAGCACTTATGGCACAACTTGAAACTGCCAAGTATACGAAGAGTGTTTCTTCATCAACAGGTTTAAATAAAGTCTTAGGGGAGGATAAACGTTTCTTAATTTCATTGAAGGCCTCATCGCACTGTGGAGTCCAGTCGAATCCCTTTGCACCCTTTAGAGTTTGGAAAAACGGGGCACATCTATCCGAAGATCTTGAGATGAATCGATTTAAAGCAGCCAACCTCCCCGTCAACCGATGTACTTCTTTAACATTCCGAGGAGGCTCCATTTGGAATAGAGCATTAAGCTGGTCCGGGTCGGGCTGTATCCCTTGCTCACTTATTATGTAACCCAAGAACTTCCCGGATTGTACTCCGAACACACATTTTTCTCGATTTAGCTTCAAATTCACTTTTACCACGTTGGAAAAAGTTTCTTGGAGGTCTGCCAAGTGCAGCTGCTTATCTACACTTTTCACCATCATGTCGTCAATGTATACTTCCATATTTCTTCCAATTTGATCAGCAAAGGCTTTGTTTAACAATCTCTGATAAGTAGCCCCAGCATTTTTCAATCCGAATGGCATAACCTTGTAGCAATGAAGACCCCTGCCAGTGACAAACGTGGTATGCTCATGATCCTTCGGGTCTACTTGCATTTGATTGTACCCGGAGAAAGCATCCATAAAGGAAAGTAGTTTATTCCCAGAAGTGGAGTCTACTAGCTGATCAATCCGGGGGACCGGATATAAATCTTTTGGGCAAGCCCTATTGAGATCTGTGAAGTCAATGCACATACGCCACTTGCCATTTTTCTTTTTCACTAAGACCGGGTTGGCAGTCCATAAAGGATATTGAGACTCCTTCACATGCCCCATTTTTGCGAGCCTGTCAACTTCTTGAACAATAACATCAGCTTTTTCCTTGGAAAAAACCCTTCTCTTTTGTACCACAGGTGCTATGTCTCTCCAGATGGATAGGTGATGTGATATAATGTCTGCTGGAACCCCTGTTACATCAGCATTGCACCAAGCAAAAACATGCTGATGATCTTTTAAAAACTTCAACATTCTATTCTTCAGTTCAGACGGTATTTTGGACCCTATCTTAACACTTTTTCCTTCTTCTAAAGAATGTGTTTCAACTTCTTCAACTGGTATCAACACTCCAGAGGTCTCTCTGGGGTCATCAATTTCACCCTCTCCCCCAGAAAACCCCTCAAATTGCTATTCTTCGTTGATACGAACTGCCCCCAACGTTCGTGGAGCCAGTGTTGTAGCATAACACTCTCTTGCAACCTTTTGACTGCTTCGGACAACTCCCACTTTTCCTTGAACAGCATATTTCAAACATTAGTGGACTGTAGAGGCCACTGCATGCATCCTAGAGAGCCAAGACCTCCCTAAAATAGCATTATAACAAGTGGGACAATCCACCACAATAAAAAGTATCCACACCATCTTCTTAAAAGGGACCTTGCCCAACAAAACTTCTTCTTCGAACTCCCCGATCACATCTGCTGAGCTCCCAGTGAAGCCCATAATTGATCTGTCCGAACGCTGAATTACGGCTGGATTTTTCATCTTTTTGTAAGTGGTTAAGAAGATGATATTGGCTGAGCTCCCAGTATCCACCAAGATTCGTCTTATGTCATTGCCCCCAATGGATGCTCCTATGACAACAGCATCTTCATGAGGGCCAACTATATCTCTTAAGTCATCTTCATCGAAAACAATGAATGGGAATGGAATTTACGACTGATAGGAGGTCATGCCCCCTTCTAGCTGGGTGGCTAAAGTATGAACATGCCTCTTCCTCGAAGAAGCAGTAGGAGCTGTCATTGTATCCCCTCCAAAAATGGTAAGTGACTCAAAAAACTTAATGAGCCCGAAGACAGTTTTATAATGTTCTTCAATGGCACCTACTCTATTTCGAGTTGGATCGGGATCCAAGTATTCAGATTCTACATCAAATCTTTCGATTATTACCATTGCCCCCTCCGGAGCAGCATTGCTCGGACCAACCCAGTGAGTATTGTCAGGCCTATTTCCTCATCTTCTTTTGACATACGCCCCCAGCTTTCCTCTTTCAATCAAGTTCTGAGCCTCTTGTTTCAAGGCTATGCAATCGTCAGTGGTATGGCCAGTATCATTATGGTACTGGCAGAAAGAGTTGTTACGATGTTCCCTAGGGGATTGCTGTGCAACCGCTTTTCTATAGTGCACTTCTTCCTTTGTTTTATCATAAAGGGTGGCCACATTTTCTTTCAATTCTGCAAACCACTCCGGCTGGACCCAATGCCCCCTCTTATTTCTAGATTGCTGACTCTGGGCAGGTGCAGCTGGCTGAGATTGAGCTTTGGCCCTGTTATGTGCCTGTCCGGTCTCCCTTGCTTTGTTCCCGGACTGATTTTGGTTAGGGTTTGGTGCAACTGGGGCAGACCTCACCTGCCTGTGCACCCTAGTTTTCTTCGTTTCATCAACATTGATCTGCTTTCCGACTTGATTCAGCAAACCTCCCCAAGTCATGGCTTTCTTTCTAGTCACCGAATCAGCCAAATTTCCAGGGTTCAAGCCCTGTCTGAATGATGCTATTGCTACTTTCTCGAAGCAATCAGCCAATCCATTTTTGGTGTTTACAAAACGACTTATGTGTTCCTTTAAGGACTCGTTTGGTTCTTGGGCACAATGGATTATTGTGTCCCCATTTCCTTTCAACTCTTTACTCCCAACAAACTGCCTTCGAAAGGCCACCCAAAAGGTATCAAAATTTTTGATGCAGCCCTGAGGTAGGCTGTTATACCACTTCAGAGCACTCCGCGTAAAGGATTGGGAGAATGCTCTACAGAGTAACTTATCGTCATCATCAAAGTTCATCATGAAGTTTTTAAATTGCTCCAAATGGTTGTCCGGATCAGTACTGCCATCGTACTTTTCCATTTTAGTGCTATCAAACCTCTTAGGGAGGTTCCTGGACAGAATCTTGGAAGACAATGGAGATTGTCTCCAATTCCGGCCACGACTGAACACAGTATCCTCATTGGGAGTTGCAAAGATATCTGGTTCATCGTGGAAGGCAAAGGGATCCATCAGCATCCGGTCTACATGTCTCCGGTTGTGAGATGATCCTTTGCCTATATTCGTCTTTCATTTCCTATGTCTATCCCTTTTCCTTGAATATTTCTTAATCAACTTTTGCTTCTTTTTGGATCGGCCCTCATCACTGCTGGAGGACAAGGACTCTTCGACTCCTTCCTCATCCGAGGAGCTACCAGAAGACTCTGAGTCTGAGTCAGAACTCTCCACTGGCTTAGAGCGGTGAGACTTTTTGGAACTGGCATGAGTCTTTTTGGAACTCACATGAGTCTTTGAAGGCTCATGTTCTCTAGGGTTATCGGTATGATGAGCAACTGATGCTTTTGACTTATCCTTCATTCCCATCTTAGCCTTTTCTGCCCTCAAAGCTTATATCTCGTCCTTTAATCTATCACGCTCCTCGATGGTATACTCATCATTTTCACCCACCACTTCAAGCAAGGCTGGTGGTACTTCCGGGGCGTCCGGATTCATTCGGACTGATTTTTCATGTTGGTTTCGAATGCTTGATTCAGGCACCCTTCTTCTCCCACTGTGGTCGCCAATTTGGCAAGGTTTATTTCTGTCTGAGTGTAAGTTTGTAATTTTCGTTTAGAGTTTGTGGAAGTTTACAAGTATTTAGTATTTGAGTAGGGAGTAGAGGGAGAATTAAGTAGTCTGGTTGTATTTAATTTTCATTACCTTCATTTAATGTTGGTGGTTGGGTATTTATATCCTTACATCTGGGCCTTATAGGCTTTCAGGTCATGTTTAATAGACCCAGGTCAAGTTTAAGGACCCATGAGCTCTTAGTAGGAGAGCAGGCAACTTAGTCAAGAAGTGATTAGGTTTTTATGTACTTTAGTCCTTGTTCGAACAGTCCAATGGATGAGGTGTTCGAACTGCCCTGTCCGGTTTGGTGATCTTAGTCCGAACTGTCCTTGTCCGGAGAGGTAACAACATTCGGACTCATCAATATATACAAAATGTGAAACTAAACAACACTCTGGATACTTAATGCAAGACTAGACCACATCTTCAATTTGAAATGCAAAATTATATCATATTTTATATGCGGAATGTAAAACTAAACCACATTATAAATGCATAGTCCAAAACCAAACCAAAATAATTTGAATATGCGATATGCCAAACCGTGAAGAATTGTTAGATGCAAAATGCAAGACCATTCTATATATTAGATGTGAAATTTGAATTTAGATTACATCTTAAGTGCGATACACTAATAACACTATCATTATATTATTCTTATTTCATATTAAGTGCTAGAGATGTTAAAACCTTATTTGTTGGATTATCAAATCACATTTATTTTGGATCGTCACTTAGGTATAGATAATTTTGTTACTGATTTGTTTCCAAATTATTATCATATGTAATATATATTTAATTTATTAGGAATTTAAAGTAGGTTTTAAGTCATTCATTCACAAAATTTTGGGCTAAGATGGTTAAAAATTTAAACAATGTGCTTATGCTTAAAATCAGAACATGTTCATTGAATATATGGATACAGTTATTGATGAAGAAGGTCCAAAGTTGCTAGTTTTTGTGATAATTTACCTCCAGACAAATACGCATGTGCATTTTTCAAAGGAAAATGATATGGTTACATAACTTCTAGTCTAGCAGAGTCTTTTAATTATTAGATCAAAGAGTATTGTAGTCTTCATATATTATAATTCACTGACAATATTAAAGTTTTAGTCACGAGTCAAATTTCACAATGATATGTTGAATGGCTAGCTTGAATTTAAAGCTAATGTATAAATAGCTCGTTCATGGCTACTCCGTTCTTCCTATAAGTTTTACAGTGAGTTTTTTCACAGCCTGTTATGGTTGTTGATCTTATGTTTCAAATGTTTTTGTGCTGTGTAAAAATTTGATTCTTTTTTATGCCCCGTGATTTGGCTTCCATATTTAATATTTTTCAAAATCTTATGAAATATGTTGAGTAATTATATTCCGTAAGATCTTATAAGGTAACTTTTTCATATAACATACCCGTTTTAACTATTTTTGGTGAAGCATATACTTATACCCATTCTCAAAAATATCTTCCTCCAAATTTGAAAAGGAGAACGAGAATGTATAAAAAGAAGCATATTCTATCTAGAGGATAAATAATAATTTGAAATATAAAGTGTAGTCGGTGTGCGAAAGATTGTCAAAATAGAAGATCATGTGGAGAAATCTGATAATTTTTGTTAAGACTCCCTCCAGTTTGATGTTTTCTTATTAAAGTAATTTATTTTGATTTGTGTGAGTGATCTTTAGACTTTGTATAATTTATTTTGATTTGTGTAAGTGATCTTTAGACTTTGTAATTGTTCTTTTATTTCTAAAACGCGTAGTGTGAAACACATGATAAACCATAAATGCAAAATGAGAAACCATAAGAAATTGTTAGATAAAAAATACAAAACCTTACAAACTACTAATTGCGGGATGTGAACCTAAAATAATTGCTGGATGTGAAGTGAGGAACCATATTAACTACTAATTGCGAGATGCAAAACTAGAATAATTACCAAGTGTGAAACCATGCTAAGCAAATTGGTCATTAAATGTGAATTATGAGACCAGCCTAACTTCAATAAGCGAATGCAAAACTAAACTAACCACTAAATATAAAGCTTGATTAACTACTGAAGGAAAAATGTGAGACCATACTAAATACTAAATGTGTTTTCTAGGATGTAAATAGTAGTTAAAATTTAAATTTCAAAAAATTACAATGTTCATATAAATATCAGTGACATATACATAAAATATTCCAATAATTGATAACCTTAAGACCAATATTTGTTTGTGTGAGTATCATTGATAAAAATATCAAACATATTTGCTCTCTTTAGTGATGCAATTTCTTATACCGTCATATGTTTCTTGAATTTTATGAGTTTCAATAAAATATCTATTGTACTCACAAATCAATGTCACAATCAACAATTCCATTTTTATATGATATTTCTTGGGACCTTATCTTCATTGTAGTATTTCTTTTCAAATAATCTTTTACTTTTTCAAATTCATTATGCGAAACACATGATAAACCATAAATACGAATTATGAAAGCATAAAGAATTGTTAGATACAAAATGTGAAACTATAAAAAATAACAATTACGAGATGCAAACCTAGAATTATTACTAGATGTGAAGTGCGTAATCAAACAAACTAATAATTATAGGATGAAAAACTAGAATTATTACCAGATGCAAAGAGTGAAACCATACAAATCTAGTTGACTACTAAATGCGAATTACGTGACCAACCTACCTTCGATACGCAGACTGAAAAGCTAGACTAACCACTAAATGTGAAACTATAGTAACCAGTAAAGGTGAAATACTAGACCAAAATAAATACAAAATATGTTTTACATAGTAGGTAACATTATTCAAGATTAACATTTAAAAAATTACACCGTCCATACAAATACCAATGTTATATACGTAAATTATTCCAATAATTTATAAACTTAAGAGTATTATCTGATCGTGTGTGTATCATTAAAAAAATGTCAAAAATTTAGTTATTTTTAGTGAAGCAATATTATCATTGTGTGTTTCTTGAATTTTACCAGTTTTGATGAAACCTCTATTGTACTCACAAATCAGTATTCCACAAATAACACTTCCATTTTGGGGTTCATTATCTTGATTGCAGTTTTTCCTTTGCAAATATGTTTTCTTCATTTATGAAAAGTGTAGTATGAAACACATAATAAAATACAAATATAAAATCGTAATAAATTGTTAGATGCGAAATATGGAACAAAAAAAATCAATAATTGCGGGATGAAACCTAGAATAATTACTAGATGTGAAGTATAAAACGAGACTAATTACTAATTGCAAAATGAAAAACTAGAATAATTACCATATACAAATGTGAAACCATACTAACCAAATTGACTATCAAATACAAATTCACGGGACCATCATAAGTTCAATACGTGGAATGCAAAACTAAACAAACCATTGAATGTGTATTCTAAGACCAATCTAACTTCAATATGCAGGATCCAAAACTAGAGTAACTACTAAAAGTGAAATACGGGACCATACTACATACTAAATATGTTTTACGGAATGCAAAAAAATATTTAAAATTAACATTTGAAAAATTTCAACGTTTATATAAATATATATGCTATGTACATAAATTATTCCAATAATTTATAACCTTAAGACCAATATTTGTACCATTAAAGAAAATGTCAAACATTATTTCATATGTTTCTGTTATTAAATCACTGTGCAATTATCACAAAATGGCTTAAGCACAAAACATGTACAAAAGAAATACTTAAATGAACACATGATTAACGTGGTTCGAAAATTGTCCACGGGCGCCACTAGAGAAATTTTTATCACTATGATAGAAAAGGTTACATATTTCAGATTGTGTTTTTTTGTGTAGTCCTAGTAATCTATTTATATGGAATAAATAGACTTACTAGGTGATGGTCCTAATGGGCTCGTATACATGAGACCAAAAATGACATTACTCATTTTAGCTTCATTGCCAATGACATTAAACTGTACCGCCAAACACGGTACACAGTCAAGGCACAATGACACTATGAGAGACACAAAACTGTATCGCCGAACATGGTACACTGTTAAGGCACTATTTGACTAATTCAGAACAAATATTCCCCTTGAGACGAATATCCTTTCTTCACTATCAACAAAGAAACTTCTCTTCTCCCGACTCACCAAATGCCTCGAAGGAATTCACTCTATACTGCAAACACCGATCCAGTTTAGGAACTCCCTAAACTTTTGAACTGATACTGCCTTGGTCATTATATATGCTGGATTATCGTGTGTAAACACTTTCTTCACATCAACAATTCCCTTTGATATTATATCACAAGTAAAATGATACCTGACATCTATGTGCTTTGTACGCTCATGGTACATCTGTTTCCCTGTAAGGTGTATGGCATTTTGACTGTCACAAAACACTTTTGTAGTAGTCCTATCCAAGCCCAAATCTGCCACCAAACCTTGCAACCATATTGCCTCTTTAACTGCTTCTGTTACCATCATGTACTCTGCCTCTGTTGTAGACAAAGCTACAGTAGCTTGCAACTGTGCTTTCTAATTGATCGCACTCCCAGCTAGAGTAAATACATATCCCGTCAGAGATCTTCTTTTATCCATATCACCTGCAAAATCAGAATCAACAAAACCAACCAATGATCCTGTAACAACATTCAACGATTCACCAATATCAGTCTTATTAAAAGTTAAGCCAACGTTCACATTATTCTTAAGATACTGAAGTATCCATTTCATTGCCTGCCAGTGTTCTTTATGCATGTCAATAAGATTCTATGTTTGATTCTTATGAAGAGATTCAATCTCTTCCGTCATAGCACCAATCCATCGATCTGCCTCTGAACTCGCTACAACTTCTCTGTAGCTACTAGGTCCCTGCATCTCAACTTCTTCTGCAACTGACAGAGCATATGCAACTAGATCCGCGCACCTTTTTGGAAGTCTAATATCTCTTCTTTCTCTGCCCAATGCTATGCTATAAGGTTGTTGTTCTGGTTCGGGCGCATCATCGTCACTATCATCCGATGCTGACGCTTCACCTCCTGATTCTTGATCCACCTCAGAACCACTTGAATTATTGGACCTGCTAAGAACTGATTCCACTTCAAGCTCCACATGTTTACTCACAACCGATCCTGATTCGACCGTTTCTCTTACTTTCTTCTGACTGTCTACCGAAGCAAACTCATTAAAAGTAACGTCCATGCTGATGAAAAAACCTGGAGACTTTGGAGAGGTACACCATAACCTATATCCCTTCACTCCAGCAGCATATCCTAGAAATATGCACCTCTTTGCCCTCGGCTCAAGCATACCATCTCTCAAATATTCATAATCAGCTGACGATCCAGACCAAATCTCAAAAGGAGTTTTACAATCAATAGCCGTTGATGGAGACCGATTCACCAAGTAACACACTATATTGATAGCTTTAGCCCAAAAATCCTTTGCCACACCGGAATGCGAGAGCATACTTCGTGCATTGTCACAAAGCATTCTGTTCATTCTTTCGGCGACTCCATTCTGTTGTGGTGTTCTAGAACAAGTGCGATGGCGCATCATTCCCTCAGCTTCGCAGAACTCGTTGAACTCACGATTGTAATATTCTAACCCATTATCTGTTCTAAGACGTTTGATTTTTCTTCCTGTTTGCTTCTCAATCATCATCTGTCATTTGAAAAAGTTTGAATATGCCTCGTCTTTCGTTTTCAGAAAATAAACCCACATTATCCTTGAATAATCATCAATCAAACTCATGTAGTATCTAGCTCTGCTCTTGGATGAAATTCTGTCTGGACCCCAAAGATCTGAGTGAATGTAGTCCATCGTCCCTTTAGTGTTTCTTATAACTGATTTTCTGAATTTGACTCTAGTTTGTTTACCAAACACACGGTGCTCACAAAATCCCAATGATTCTGCGTTATACCATTTCAACAAATCTCTCTTTCCCAAAACAACTAATCCTCTGTCACTCATGTGACCAAGACGCCAATGCTACAACTTATTTTGATCCTGCCTACTTTCGCTATTACTCCCTGATTATACTACTGCAACATCTCTCATAACAACACTCCCCTGGATAATGTAAAGACCCTTCTACAAACTGCCTTTCATGTATACCATTGAGCCTTTTTCACTTTGATCACACCATCTTCTGCACGGTACTTGTAACTCCGAGAATCTAGAGTCCCAAGAGAAATCAAGTTTCTCCTTAACCCAGAAACATGCCAACACGTTAAGATTCCAACAACCCCGTCAAATATTCTGATTCTGACGTTACCAATACCACCAACGATCAATGAATGATTGTTCCCTAAATAGACAGTTCCCTACATTGGCTTGTAAGTATCGAACCACTGATTGAACTGACACATGTGATATGTAGCACCAGTATCGAGTACCCAAGAGTTTTTCCCAAAGTCTGAACTCATGGACAATACATCTCTACTACCATTGTTTTCACTATCGTCGGAATCGTTCACACCTTCAACAATGTTTGCTACATTGTCCTTTTGATTTCCCTTCTTACCATTCAGTTTTGGACAATCTCTCCTATAATGACCCTGTTCACCGCATTCATAACAGTTTGAGTGCTTTACCTTTGACTAGGACCTCCAGTTCTTCCTTCTTAAAGAACTCGTTTTGCTTTTAGATCTTCTCCTAGTCATAGGACCTTCCCCTTCAGCTTGATTGTCTGGCTGCAACTGTCTCATCTCCTTTGATTTCAGTGCCCCTTATACATCTGCTAGCGATAAATTATCCTTACCATACATAATGGTACCTATGAAGTTTTTATAAGGAGCTGATAATGATCTCAATACAAACAAAGCTTGATCCTCATCTTCAATATTTATATCTATGTTCTCCATGTCCATTATAATTGATTTATAATTATCTAAGTGCTCTGTTATGGACATACCTTCTTTCAATCTGAAATCATACAAATGCTCCTTCAAGTATAATCGATTTACTACTGATTTATCTGAGTAAAGATCTCCTAGCTTCTTCCATGCGCAGGCAGCAGTCTTCTCACCACTAATCTCGCGAAGCACATTGTCTTTCACACTCATTAAAATCCACCACAAAGCCCTTTCTTGAAGATCTTGCTTCTCTGCTTCTTTCATCTCTTCTGGTAACTTATTCTCCACAGCCTTCCAGAGACCTTGCAGTACCAATGAATATTTCAGTTTAATCTTCCACAACGCAAAGATGGATCCCCCATCAAATTTTTCAATTATTTATTTTGTTGTTGTAGACGACATTTGTGAAATCCTAATTGCAAAAGCCCTAATTTCACCACGTGGCTCTAATACCAATTTTGTTATTAAATCACTATGCAATTATCATAAAATGGCTCAAGCACAGAACATATACGAAGGAAAGACTTAAATGAACACAAGATTTAACGTGGTTTGATAATTGTCTACGTCCACAGGCGCTGCTAGAGAAAAGAGTTTCATTATAATAGAAAATGTTACAAATTTCAGATTGTGTTTTTTTGTGTAGTCCTAATAATCTATTTATATGGAATATATAGACTTACTAGGTAATGGTCCTAATGGGCTCGTATACATGAGACCAAAAATGACATTACCCATTTTAGCTTCACTGTCAATAACAAAAAAATGTACCGTCGAACACGGTACACAGTCAAGTCACATTGACACTATGAGAGACACAAAACTGTACCGCCGAACACGGTACACTGTCTAGGCACTATATACATAAGTTATTCCAATAATTTATAACCTTAGAACCAATATTTGATTGTGTGTGTACCATTAAAGAAAATGTCAAACATTATTTCATAGGGACGTAATATTATCGTCAAATGTTTCTTTAATTTCACGAGTTCCAATAAAATCTCTATCGTCCTTACAAACCAATATATCGCAATCAATAGTTTTTTAATATATTTCTTGGGTTTTTTTATCTTCACTGAAGTTTGTACTTTCAAAAGATTATTTTTAACGAAGTATTAAATATGTAAATTATAGGTTTAATGAAGATATAAATCCATAAAATACATATGAAAGGTAATACCGGCCATATAACAAATACGGAATGCGAAACTATGCATATAAGTACATGTAAACTGCAAAACTAAGCACATAGTAGAATACGATATGCGAAACTAGATATAAAAAAAATGATAAATGCGACAGGAACCATATAATAAAAACTACGCGATAGGAATCAGTCATATAACAAAATATGAAATATCACACGACACATGTTACATTACGTGAACTGCGACCCCATGTGTACCACTAAATTAGAACCAAGTAAAAGTTAATAATATTTTATAGTTTTTTTTTTGTTTTATCTCTTGTGTCTTTTGAAGCTGAACGAGTGATTTTAAGATTATTGTTGCTATGTTATAAAGGTTCACTATCATTAACGAACAATAGTTGATTCAATTTCCTCGTGTTTCTGTAAAATTTAGAATTATGACAAAACCATCTTTTAAATTGTGGAATACATCATCAACCATTTTTGTAATATTGTTTCCTCCCAAAATAATTGTCTACATTAAAATACTACTTTAGAAATAATTTATATATTATAATCCATACATGTTGTATAATGTATTATTTTTACCAGTACATATCCAAAAACTGTTATTACTTTAGAAGAACTTCTTAAAGAGTCTAGCATGGTTAGGGATATGTATAATAAATCATTTTTTAAAGTAACCAATACATATAATAGTTATTAACCTACGTAATACCAAATACAAACACATAATATGGTAAACGCGGAATGTGAAACCAAACATACAACTAATTATGATATTATATTAATTTAACCAAATGCGAATTGTGAGATGCGATACCATACTAATAGATGCAATACCGGACTAAACTAAATAAAATAACTATTGCGAGATACAATAAGAGACTAAAATCGACGAAAATATAAACTGTGAGATTCATTACGAGACATAACCAACTAAATACAAAACTAGACCAAATAATAAATATGGAATACAAAACTAAAAAGTTAGTGAAATAATATTTAGTTTGTATTTGATCTAGTTTTCAATGGCCATCTCCATAATATTAATATTACTAGTAGTAATATAAATTGATATTTTTAGAACTCACCATACAAACAGATCCATTTACTTTTCTCTTATTTTAATCTCGCCTAATTTGTGGTATTCTTTTATATCAATTAATTTCTTTGTTTTATTATCAATTGACCAATCTATTATTCTCAATGTCTGATGCGTCAGTATATTGCTGAAAAATACAAAACCAATGCATTAAAAAATATGAAGCACGCACCCCAATAATTAAATATATATATATATATATATATATAACATGGAACCACATAATTATCAAAATGTGAAGTTCAAAATTAAACAAATACCAATTATGAATCATGAAACCACACAAATATAAATACAAAATGCTATTAGATTTGTAACTAAAATGAAAAAATCGAGACAATGACATATGTCTAATATGTGAAATGCAGAACATGTTGCACCACTTTCATAAATATTAAATGCATAATAAGACAAAAAACAACAATTACAGAATACCAAATTCATAATTTCCATTAAATGCGGGATAAAACGTTTTACAAGATCTGACCCGTACATAGGTTTTGTACAAAATACCAAAAGTTTGATCAAAATTATTAAAGATATAAGTTGAATCATATTTTATCATCCTGCTTGATTTTTACTTGCTTTTTTTTAATTATGAATATTTTTCTATCTAGATTACCACATCATTCACTACATCCACATTTTATATATTTTCCACTTGAACAATATGAGGCCCATGTACAGATGTGTTATCTTGTACAACATGAGGGATCTGTACATTAGGATCCTGTATATTTTCTTAAATTTGTGCATCCACTTCAACCAACACAACCAAAGGATCCTAGAGAACAATATTCACCACTTATTTTTGTATTTCATTATGTTATACGTGTTTTTTTCTAAGGTGATTTTTCTACAATAGACACTGACTTTTCCAATTGTTTGCATTTTTTAGAAGATGATTCTTCCACATCTGTGTTTGTTTGCAATATTAAGAGATCATACTCATTTTACACTCACTATTATCAATGGCCAAACTCTATATTAGGTTCATTAACCTAAATTTAATATGTTAGGACATTGGTTCGGATAAAGATACAGGTTTCAAGTGTTTCATTTACAGTGTAAAAAACTAGATTATTAAATATGATACCAAAAAATTACTAAATGTGAAGTACATTATGCGATACGTAACTAAATATTAAATATGAAGCACGAGACGCAAAACGAGGGATAACCAACTAAATGTGAGACTAGACACTAAGTTTGAGATGTGATATGTGAGACCAAGAATAACAAACTACATGCGAAACTAATTTCTAAATTCAAAATGCGAGACGTGAGACCATGCATAACCAACTAAATATAATACACAAGATACGAGAACAACATAATTCCTAAATATGAATTCCGAGATGCGGAAACGTACTAAGTTTATACATAAAATATCATATACGATTTGCTAAAAAAATTCTTACTTTTTATTTCAACAGTATTATCTTTAGACATTTATTCTCTACTTTTAAATTGTAGATTTGGTCACCCTGATTCATAGAACATTTTTTTAACGTTTAGTTTTTTCATATTTATAAGAAACTAAGATTCTGAAGTTATTTTATGTGAAGTAGAAACATATCTATTTAATTTAGCAACATGTTTGTTTATGATAGTGGATTTTTTTGATTGTGTTGCGGTTAATTTATAAAAAATGTATTTATTTTGGTTCTCAACTCCATCATAAGAACTATCGTCATTTACCTCTTATTACATATGATTTGTTAACTCTTTTCTTTCATCCAAGTTTTATTTTCCGCATAATTAAATTCTTCTTATTCTTGGCCACACCCATGAAATTCCTCTCTTTCAGTGTTTGTTAAAGTCAACTCTTCATTCGCGCGCCTAGCGGCAAAGGTTTGGTTTTGATGGAGTATTCCATGTGAATCTTCGTTAGTGAGATGCTCTCGTCGTGTTGGAGGAGGACATCATTACTAAATCGTACGTGCGGCGTATGAGCAGCGGGATGGAAATGTGAGTCGATAGGCTTTGTGTATCCGCATGGAACTATTGACAATCATTTCGAATCACGTATTCCTCGTGTGCTATTAAAGCTACGTGGGTAGATGCGGGATCCTGTGTTGACAAGACTCACAAAATTTTAAATACATAAGTAAATATGAGATGCGATAAACGTTTTACAGTTAAATGAGAAACGTTACACCAAACATATTATAAAATATGAATTACGATACATGTTTCAAAACAGATGCGAATTGCGACATGCGATATAAGATATTCTAAAGAATTTAGGAAGTGTGAGACGTGATACATGGTTTAAAGAAATTTTTAAGTGTGTTATATATTCTAAAACAAATGCAAAGTGCAATATGTGATACATGATCACATGTGATCTTCTCCAAATATTGAATCAAATTCAAGTTTGATTTTGATTAAATTCCTATTCATTTGTGACATCTTAACATCATGCTTTCTTTAGCTTCTCATTCCTCAATGGTTGTGTGTTCTATGATGAATGACTGCATTTATTTTGTATATAAATTATTATATATTTTTTTATATGTTTAACAATAGAGTAAAATGTAAACCACTAAGAGAGCAACATAGCCGAATATTTTTCCATGCTTTGTATCGCAACAATTATTTATTGAATTTATAAGATTGTACCTTAATACTCCAGCCAAATCGTACATGTTTATTTTTCAAGGTTTTTTACGTAATAAACTGTTATCGAAGCAAATACATCCCCTAATGTTGAGAAGAATTATTTATAACATGCTAACAAGATCAACAATAAAATAATATTTATTATTCATTAATCTCATCTAGTTTTAACATCTTTGGTTATTTTATTTTATAAAACACAAATAAATACGAAATATGAAACCTTAATGAATATAAAAATTTAAAATGCCAAACTTCACTAAGTATACAAATATGGAATGCGAGACCTTAATGGATATACAAATGCAATATATTAGACATAGGTGAATATACAAATGCAGAATACAAAACTAAAGTAAAAGTATGTAACTAAACAATGAATTGTATATATTTATCATCAAATTCATAATTGGTGGACTTGGGTCTTTGTTGGATTTTATTTTTTATCCTAAAAAAAGTACGTTTTCATTATCGTTTGATGAGTCCGAATTATGACTACTCACCGGACAGGGACAGTTCGGACCTAGCCCTACGGATCGGATAGACCGCTTCGAACACTTAGCTAATGGGACTGTTCGAACCATGACAAAAGTACTAAAAAACCTAAACACTTCTTGACTAAGCTACTTGCTCTCCTACTTAGAGCTCATGGGTTTTTAAACATGACCCGGGTCCATTGAACATGACCCGAAAGCCCATAAGGGCCCAAACGTAAGAGTATAAATACCCAACCACCTGCATTAAATGTGGGTAATGAAAATAAAATACAACCAGGCTGCTTAATTCTCCCTCTAGACTCTACTCTAAATATTAAACACCCACATATTTCCACTAAACACCAAACAAATTACAAGCCTACCCGCAGGCGATAATTATCCTCACTAAATTGGCGACCACAGTGGGAGGAGAAGGTGCCTGAATCAAGCATTCAAAACCAGCAAGAAAAGTCAGTCTGAATGAATCTGGATGCTCCAGAAGTACCACCAGCTCTGCTCGAAGTGGTGGGTGAAAACGATGAATACACCATCGAAGAGCGCGATAGGCTGAAGGGTGAAATAGAAGCTCTGAGGGCAGAAAAGGTTAGGATGGGCATGGAGGAAAAATCCAAAGCATCAGTTGCCCATCACACTGATAACCCCAGAGAGCATGAGCCTTCAAAGACTCATGTGAGTACCAAAAAGACTCATGCCAGCTCCAAAAAGTCTCACCGGTCTAAGCCAGTGGAGAGCTCTGACTCAAGCTCAGAATATTCTGATAGCTCTTCGGACGATGAGGGCGTTGAAGAATCCTTATCCTCTAGCAGCGATGATGGTCGAACTAAAAAGAAACAAAAGCAGATTAAAAAATATTCCAGAAAAAGAGATAGGCATGGAAAGATGAAGAGGAATATTGGTAAAGGGTCATCTCATAGCCGGAGGCATGTGGACCGGATGCTGATGGATCCTTTTGCTTTTCACGATGAACTAGGTATCTTTGCAACTCCCAATAAGGATATTGTGTTCAGACGTGGTAGAAATTGGAGGCAATCTCTATTATCTTCCAAAATTCTATCTGAAAACCTCCCTAAGAGGTTTGACAGCACAAAGATGGAAAAGTACGATGACAGTACTGATCCGGACAACCATTTAGATCAATTCAAGAACTTTATGATGAACTTTGATGACGATGATAAGCTACTTTGTAGAGCATTCTCCCAGTCTTTTATGGGGAGTGCTCTGAAATGGTATAACAGTCTACCACAAGGTTGTATTAAGAATTTTGATACTTTTTGGGTGGCCTTTCGAAGGCAGTTCGTTGGAAGTAAAGAGCTAAAGGGCAATAGAGGCACAATAATCCATTGTGCTCAGGAACCAAACAAGTTCTTAAAAGAATATAAGTCATTTTGTGAACACCAAGAATGGGTTGGCTGATTGCTTCGAGCAAGTGGCAATAGCATCCTTAAGACAGGTCTTGAACCCTGGCAATTTGGCTGATGCAGTGACCAGAAAGAAGGCCATAACCTGGGGAGGTTTTCTCAATCAGGTTGGAAAACAGATTAACGTAGACGAAATAAAGAAAACAAGGGTGCACATGCAAGTGAGGTCTGCCCCGGTGGCACCAAATCCCAATCAGAATCAGTCCGGGAACAAGGCAAGGGAAACCGGACAGGGGCATGGTAGGGCTAAAGCTCAGTCTCAGCCAACTGTTCCTGTTCAGAGTCAGCAATCCAGAAACAAGAGAGGGCCTTGGGTTCAACCGGAGTGGTTCGCAGAATTGAAAGAAAGTGTGGCCACCATTTAAGATAAAACAAAGGAAGATGTGCACTATAGAAGACCAGCCACACTGCAATCTCCTAAGGAGCATCGCAATAACTCTTTCTACCAATATCACAATGACACTGGCCATACCGCTGATGATTGTATAGCTTTGAAGCAAGAGGTTCAGAACTTGATCGAAAGGGGAAAACTGGGGGCTTATGTTAAAAGAAGAGGAGGTAACAGGCCTGACAATACTCACCGGGTTGGTCCAAGTAATGCTGCTCCGGAGGGAGCCATGGTTATAATTGAGAGGTTTGATGTGGAATCCGAGTACTTGGACCCTGATCCAACTCAAAACAGAGTAGGTGCAATTGAGGAATGTTCCAGGACGGTCTCCGGGCTCATTAGGTTTTTTGAGTCACTTACAATTTTCGGAGGGGATACTATGACGGCTCCTACTGCGTCTTTGAGGAAGAGGCATGTACACACTTTAGCCACCCAGCTAGAAGGAGGCATGACTTCCTATCAATCACAAAATCCATTCCCCTTTATTGTTTTCGATGAAGATGATTTAAGAGATATAGCCGGCCCCCATGAAGATGCTGTTGTCATAGGAGCATCTATTGGAGGCAATGACATAAGACGAATTCTGGTGGATACTGGAAGCTCAGGCAATATCCTTTTCTTAACCACGTACAAGAGAATGAAAAATCCAGCTGTAATTTAGGGTTCGGACAGGTCAATTGTGGGCTTTACTGGCAGCTCAGCAGATGTGATCGGAGAGTTCGAAGAAGAAGTTTTATTGGGCAAGGGCCCTTTCAAGAAAATGGTCAGGATACTTTTTATCGTGGTGGATTGTCCCACTTGCTATAATGTTATTCTAGGGAGGTCTTGGCTCTCTAGGATGCATGCAGTGGCTTCAACAGTCCACCAGTGCTTGAAATATGCTGTTCAGGGACAGGTGGGAGTCGTCCGGAGCAGTCAAAAGGTTGCAAGAGAATGTTATGCTACATCTCTGGCTCCCCGGACACTGGGGGCAGTTCGTATCAACGAGAAATAGCAGTTTGAGGGGCTTTCTAGGGGTGAGGGTGAAATTGATGACCCCAGAGAGACCCCTGGAGTGTTGATACCAGTCGAAGAGGTAGAGACACATTGTTTAGAAGAGGGGAAAAATGTCAAGATAGGGTCTAAGATGCCACCCGTTTTGAAAAATGAAATGTTAAAGTTTTTGAAGAATCATCAGCACGTTTTTGCTTGGTGCAATGCTAATGTTACTGGGGTTCCAGCAGAAGTAATATCGCATCACCTGTCCATCCGGAAAGACATAGCACCAGTGGTTCAAAAGAGAAGAGATTTTTCTAAGGAAAAGGATGATGTCATTGTGCAAGAAGTTGACAGGCTCACAAATATGGGGCATATCAAGGAGTCTCAATATCCTTTGTGGACTGCCAATCCGGTTCTGGTGAAAAATAAAAATGGCAAGTGGCGCATGTGCATTGACTTCACATATCTCAATAGAGCTTGGCCAAAAGATTTGTATCCAGTTCCCCGGATAGACCAACTAGTAGACTCCACCTTTGGGAACAAGCTACTATCCTTTATGGATGCTTTCTCTGGGTACAATCAAATCCAAGTAGATCCGAAGGATCAAGAGCATACCACATTTGTCACTGACAGAGGTCTTCATTGCTACAAGGTAATGCCGTTTGGATTGAAAAATGCTTGGGCTACTTATCAGAGATTGGTAAACAAGGCTTTTGCTGATCAGATTGGAAGAAATATGGAAGTATACATCGATGACATGATGGTGAAGAGTGTGGATGAGCAATTGCACTTGGTTGGCCTCCAAGAAACTTTTGCCAACTTGGTAAAAGTGAATTTAAAGTTAAACCCAGAAAAACGTGTGTTCGGAGTGCAGTTCGGGAAATTTCTAGGCTATATTATAAGTGAGCATGGGATACAGCCCGATCAGGACCACCTTAATGCTCTATTCCAGATGGAGCCTCCTCGAAATGTTAAAAAAGTACAACGACTAACAGGGAGATTAGCTGCTTTAAACAGATTTATCTCAAGGTCTTCGGACAGATGCGCTCCGTTCTTTCAAACCTTGAAGGGTGCAAAAGGATTCGATTGGACCTCACAGTGCGATGAGGCTTTTAATGAGATCAAGAAGCACCTGTCCTCCCCCAAAACTTTGTTTAAACCAGTTGACGGGGAGACACTCTTCGTATATTTGGCAGTTTCAAGTTGTGCCATCAGTGCTGTGTTGGTAAGAGAAATGGATAGTTATCCCCATCCGGTGTACTGCATTAGCAAAAGTTTGATAGATGCAGAAAGGCGTTACTTGAAACTCGAGAAATCAGCCTTAGCCCTGGTAATAGCTGCGAGAAAAATGAGGCCTTATTTCCAGGCTCATCCTGTCATCGTCCGAACTTCTTTTCCCTTGAAGAACGTCCTCCAAAAGGCAGACATTTCAAGCAGGATGACTAAATGGTTAGTAGAGCTGGGAGATTTTGACATAGATTTTGCTCCTCGAACAGCAGTTAAGGCCCAAAGTGTGGCTGATTTTTTGGTTGAATTTCACTCCGACAGAGATTCGGAGCAGACTACTGACATAAAACATAAAAAGGTATGGGTCGTCCGAACAGATGGTGGATCTAGCACTATGGGATGTGGTGCCGGGGTGTGTTTGACTTCTCCATATGGTGACAAAATGTACCAAGCTATATGTTTTGCTTTCAGGGCATCCAATAATGAGTCCGAGTACGAAGCAGCTATAGCTGGATTAAAGTTAGCCTACATTTGTGGGGCTAAGAGGGTCAGGCTACTAAGTGACTCCCAGCTTCTTATCCACCATGCTCAAGGTCAACCTGAGGCTAAAAAGGAGCAGCTTGTGAAATATTTACTTCTTCTTAAAAATGAAGCACTCAGGTTTAAAAGTGTTACTTATAAACATATACCCCGAACAGAAAATGAGTTAGCAGACTCATTGGCAACCATAGCGTACACAGAGTCAAACCCATGGATCCATGTGCTGGAAAGCCCCTCCATTCAACTTAATATGGGTAAAGAAGAGGAAGTTTTTGAAGTACGGATGAAACAACCTCAAGACTGGAGGTTTTCTCTCCTGCAATACCTCTCCGATGGTATCGTGCCTCCGGATAAATCATTGGCAAGAACATTGAAACACAAAGCTCATGGTTTTATCATATTGAGAGATGTTTTGTATAAAAAGTCTTACAGTAAACCTCTTCTGCGTTGCTTGGGGGATGATGAGTCTCAAGTAGTCCTCTCCGAATTGCATGATGGTGAGGGATCGGCTCATTGTGGATTCAGGGCTTTAACAAGGAGAGTTTTACTGGCCGGTTACTATTGGCCATCTATCATGAAAGATGCTAAGGAATTGGTAAGAAGGTGTGACCCATGTCAGAGGTACAACAATGAAATTCATGTCCCAACTATTTCTTTAGAGTCAATTTCTGAGCCAATTCCTTTTGCTCGATGGGGATTGGATTTAGTGGGCCCACTCCCTATGGCGTCCGGAGGGCGCAGAACTATAATTGTTGCTATAGATTACTTTTCGAAGTGGATTGAAGCAGCCCCTCTAGCAGGAACAACGTCAAAAGCTGTCATAAAATTCATTATATCCAACATCTGTTGCAGATTTGGTGTCCCACGAAAGATAACAACAGACAATGGGCCACAGTTCGACAATAAGGAAATGGAGAGCTTCTGTGCCTCAAGGGGTATACAACATTGTTTCTCTTCGCCTTTCCACCCACAAGCAAATGGGAAAGTTGAAGTGGCTAACAGAACTATTCTGTCCGGTTCGAAGAAAAAATTGGAAGGGGCTGCTGGGAAGTGGTCTAGTTATTTACAAGAGGTCTTGTGGGCCTACCGGACAACACCTGGAGCTGCAACACAAGAGTCACCCTTTTCTTTGGTCTATGGGATGGATGCAGTAGCTCCCATAGAAGCAACTCTCCCATCATTCCGTGTTCACAACTTCTCCGAATGCGCTAACGAGGTGGCAATCAGCGGTCAGCTCGATCCGGTAGAAGAAAGACGAGTTAAAGCTCACCTTAGAGTTGCACACTATCAGGGTTTGATGCGGAGCAGATTTGCTTCCAGAATTAAAAGGAGAGATTTCCAACCGAGGGACAAGGTATTGAGGAAAGTCTTCTTACACAGTAAAGAAAAACTGTTCGGCAAATTGGCTCCGACTTGGGAAGGACCTTATATGGTTGTTGAAAGGCTTAAACCTGGAAGATATTGGCTAGAAGACAAGGATGGAAGAGTTTTGACTCACCCTTGGAATATCGAACATCTCCGGATGTACTTGGAGTAGCATTTGTGTAAATATTTACTTGTTTAAACATCCATGTAAATATTTGGGGGCATACTCTTTCCTCCCTGGTGGCACGGGGAGGTTTTAATGAGGTGTACGGGTTTTTGAATAAAATTTGATGCCTTCTTAAAAAAAAATCTGAAGTGTTTTAGTTTTGTCCTTTGTCACACCATCCGAATTGAAATAAAAGAATGATGACCACTTAAACATTCGTCATCGGAGAATTTAAACACTCTCACTGAAACAACTAAGGCCTATTTAAACTCTAGCCATCAAAATTGAAACAGACTATGTAAGAGGATTAGAATTACACAAAACAAAGATATTCATTAAAATAACTTAAAGTGCCTTGGCCCTCCAATGACTTTTGAATTGTCAAAATAGAACAAAAAACCTATCCGGTCAGATACCGGACACAATTACAAAAAAGAGTGCCTTGGCCATCCAAGGACTTTAGTTTGGGTAAACAAGTAAAAAGTAAATCATGAGTTAAGGTTGATCCTTTGAAGATGGCTCACCTTCATCTGTCTTTTTCTTCCCTTTGAGATCACTTTTCTCTTTGTTGGGGTTCTCCCCGATGTTTTCTTCGTCATCCGATGAGGAAGCACTGGAGTAACCATACGTGTCGCCTTCAGCCATTGTATGATACGGGAGGTCGTCGGAGTCAACATAAAGCTATAAATCCCCTAGGTTCCTCTTCAGAAACTTCTCATGGAAGAGTAAAACCATGTCAGACTTCACCTTGGCATACATTTCCTCCTGGGTGTCGATCACGTTGTTGGCACAAGCGTCGATCTTGGCTTGAATCTTGGCCTCCTACTCCCTTAGCAAAATAGCTTTCTCCTCGGCAGCCTTGGACACTGTATTCTCAAGAGCAATTTTGTCATTGGTCAAGTTGGTGATGATTTGGTCTTTGGCCTTGGATTCCCCCTTTGAGGTGGCAAGATCTTTCTCCAGTCCGGACAGCTTCTCCCGGAGCTCTGTGATGGTGTCCTCTAATGTGGTGACTTTTGTGGTACTTTCCTTTTGGTTTCTCTTCAACTCCTCGTTTTCTTCCTTTAGAATGGCAGCGTTTGAAGTGGTAGTGCGAAGGTCATCGAACAACCTCTCTTTGTCAGACTTAAGATCCTTGATAATGTCTGCCTGGTTCCGAACTTGTTTCTCCAACGCAAGTAGAGGTTGAACATTGCTTAATAAAGAGTGGGCTACGACGTCCCTTTCAGTTGAAACAATAAAGGTCTTACCATTGAAAGTGACTGTATTTGAGGTGCTCGGAGGGAGATAAGGCCCAGCAAAGTCGTCTCTGGGAAGATTGATGAAGTACTCACCAAGCCCACCAAGACCGGTGATGTCTACCCCATCAATGTTGAGATCTCCCCCTTCGACCTCATCGGTATGGAAGTCGCCCGGTATTTCCTCCGCTTGAGTTGGGTCAGTAGGATCAGCTTGGGAAGGAGGCTCTAGGGCCCGGAGAGAAAGTTCGTCACCCTTAGAGGTCTTCTTCTTCTTGGCCTCCCTGTCTTTGCTTTCACTTCCCGGTTTACGATTTCTTTTGGAAACCCTTGGAGGTTTTGGGGGGTGCACTTCTTGCCTTTCAGTTTCCTGCTCCACCACTTCCAAGAGAGCAACATCAATTTGGCTGTGGACTGGCCCCTCCGGATTTATTGGAGCATCCTCCTCCGCCTCAGCAAGGTTAGCTCCACCCACCACCTTCCTGCCTTTCTTTTTACCCTTCATCTTGCTTGGGGCTTTGGCCCGGCCTGACAAGTAGAGTGTCCCATCTGGTTCATGGGTCCTTTTAAGCACAACATCCGGAGGAAGCTGAGTAGTGAGCTCCTCCCAAGTCAAGTCTCTCCGACCTGTGGTGTTCCACAAGTGAGACCTTGCTAAGTTGCCTCCGGTAAAAGCAGCATGGAACCGGTTCCCCCACATCTCAGCATCCCAAGCATTGATCTTGGTGCAAGTAGCCTGCCCGGTTTTCAAGTAATCACTGAATTCCTCAGGCAGTTCTGCTGAGACAAAAGTAAGACCAATTAGTTTAAACTAACTCTAAAAAAAAAGACAAAAATACAAAGCAGGAGACTTACGGTCACTCCTCCACCTGCTTCGGAGAAGGCTTGGGTTCACTCCGGACTTGATCTTCTTTCCGTTCTCCCAAGCACCACTAACAAACATGAACTGGGTCCTCCAATTCCTCTCCGCCTCTAACAAATCATCTACAGCCTTGAAATTATCCCCCATATGGAAATGGTAAAAAGGGATGTGGTAATTTCTACAAAGACTGGCCACAGCAGCAAACTCCTCCATTAGCAGAGGAATCTCGGAGAGCCTCGAAGCCATGATGCAGGACATGAGGGTGTACCAGGCGTTGGGGCTCAACTGGCTCAGACAGAGTTTTATCAGATGGAAGTATCTGACAATTTCTGGGTCCAATAAGAGTCTGAGCCCCCAATTGAATAGCTCCGTGAACATGACAATTTCGCTTAATTTGCAGTCCATGGGAGTCTCTAGGTGTATGGGGATCCTGATCTTCACATTCTCCGGTATTCCCCACTTCGTACGCATCCGGCCCAGCTCACCTGTGTGGATGCATGCGTAGTTAATCTTTTGCAAGGAGAGGAGGTACTTAACGCTGACCTTGTGGAAACAAGGCCCAACCTTTCCTTCAAGATTCTCCGGCAGATCCGGATGCCTCAAGCATATTTTCTCTTTACCTTTGTCCTTTTTGGCAACTATAGCACTACTGGTCTGACCGGAGGGCTCATAATCAAATGGAGCATCTTCAACAAAGTCCTCCATTACTTCCACCATAATTGTTGAAGGATTTCAGCAGCAGTAGTAGGGGGAGGGTTCAACTCTGACTCAGCCTGGTCTCCGAACTGCTGGGCCTCAGTGTTCTTTTGGCTTCTGGCCTCCGCTTGGGGCTCTGGTGCAGATGCTTCTCTTTGAAGACTTGGAATGGTGCCCTCCGGACCGGACAGTCTATCCTTGGGAGCTCTGATGGGCACTTCTGACCCAGTGCTGCTGTCTTTAGCACCCGATTTAGAAGGAGTGCTCTTGGAAGCATGGCCTTTAACTAACTGGCCTCTTCTCCGGTCAACTAGTTTTTGAGGGGAGTGCTCAGTATCTGACCCCATAGCTATGAATGGGGAGGGTTTTTTAAGACTGGTTACAGTGACGCCTGGCTCTACCACAGGTTCTGATTCTTGAACTGAGGAACCTGAGATAATGGGGGAGAGATTGGTTTGGAATAACCTTTTCGGCTTGGTGCCTTTAGAGGAAGAAGAGCCTTGATCCGACTCTGTGGCTGATGTTACTGGTCTATCGATGGGCGAAACGGGTAGTCCTGCTGTGATGCGTCTTTCCCTTTCGACCTTTTGCGCCTTTTCTAATTCAGAAAGGTTGAGCCACCCACCTTTGATCAGTGCGTTCCTCGCTGTAAACATAAACTATCTGGGTAAATTTTTGCTTTAGAGAGAGAAAGTTTTAAGAAGTTGCAGAGTAAATTGAGAGAGATGGTAAAATAGTAGAAAGTGTTTTATTTATAGTAAATCTGAAAAAGAAGTTTGATTCCTAGGAGAATTCGAAAAGATTGATAATGATTAAAGACGGCGCTGATGTCACCACCTTTAATTAAGAGGTTGCTTTTCGAAGAAGGTGGGTTCGAAATTCAGGGTGAAAAAACGGCTGAAGCAACCAACCAGAAAGCGACACGTGTCCCATGAACTCTGGCACAAAACCGTTTGGATTCATGAAGCTTTATCAGTCTGAATAAAACCATAAGACAAACAGACCTGCCCGGATTAAAACCACCCCTAACGTCGGAATGTTTTTCAGGTTTTTGACAAAGTTATTTGAACAAACACCTAAAAAAGGGGCTCCTCATGAGTCCGAATTCTGACTACTCACCGGACAGGGACAGTTTAGACCTAGCCCTCCGGACCGAACAGACCGCTTCGAACACTTAGCTAATGGGACTGTTCGAACCATGACAAAAGTACTAAAAAACCTAAACACTTCTTGACTAAGCTACTTGCTCTCCTACTTAGAGCTCATGGGTCTTTAAACATGACCCGGGTCCATTAAACATGACCCGAAAGCCCATAAGGGCCCAAACATAAGAGTATCAATACCCAACCACCTGCATTAAATGTGGGTAATGAAAATAAAATACAACCAGGGTGCTTAAGTCTCCCTCTAGACTCTACTCTAAATATTAAACACCCACATACTTCCACTAAACACCAAACAAATTACAAGCCTACCCTCAGGCGATAATTATCCTCACCATCGTTGATTCTTCTTCATCTAAAATAGATTATCTAGGTTCAAAGTGTTTGTTGTTTAACAACATGTTCTCTTCCCCGTGCTTCAAACCATAAATAGTTTTCACATATTTGGTTGTAGCCCAACTAAAAGGTCATTGATCGAAATCATATCTATTTAGTATTTTGACAATAAAGTTTTATTTTTTTCTTAATAAGGGTTTTATCGTTCCGCACATCATATTTAGTTTTTAAGATGTTATAAGATAATATTCTTGTTGTTGTTTATATGTGAACCTCTTTTATTCTATTTTTCTTCATCTCTTAGAAATGATAAATAAACATGATCTGCAGTGAGAAGCTGTGTTTCATGTATCAAATGAGAAGCGAAAAACATGTGTTAATTGTAAAGATGTGAAATGTGAAACTATTTTAAACCTAAATGCGATATATGACACAGAAAATAACGAAGCCTACAAATGTGGAATGTGAAACACTTGAAATAAAAAAAATTGCACATGTGATAATGGTAAATAAATATAATTTGAAATGACAAGCTATGTTTTCTGTATCAAATGTGAAAAGTGAAACACGTGTTAATTGTAAAAATACAAAATGTAAGATTAGTTTAAACCTAAATGCGATATATGATATATGGGAAACAACCAAACCTACAAATGCGGAACATGAAATAATAAAACTTGCACATTTGATATTTGGAATACCTAACTAACTGCGATACTATTACCCAATTAAATGTGGTGCAAAATACGTGAACAATCAAACCTACAAACATGATACCGGTTCTACGCAACTAAATACGGTTTGCGACACACATATATTTCTAAAATTTTCAACCATGGAAACCGAAATTTAACATTCAAAACTTAACAGTCTAATTTCAAACCCTAAACTCGAAACAACAAATGCGAAAATGTATATTTTCATATTTTAAAAACATGGCTCAAAAAGAATAAACCAAATCGAACTTCAAAACTAAATAAAATCGAATATAACACCTAAAAAGAACCTTTTAAAAGTAATAAAAAGATAAATTTATTAATAAGAAGACGAAGTTGGAAAATTGTAACCGAATCAGCTTTTTTATTTCACGATTGAATGGGTTTTGTTGAATTATATATATATATATAAATAAATAAAAGATATCGAATAATTTGTTTGGTGATTTGTTTGAACCGTTGTAAAATTTTGTTTAAATCTGTAATTTTTAATTTGAGTAATAAAGGTTGAAAGAGTTAGAATTGTTTTTTTGAAAAATATACATTTTTAGATATAAAAAATAAATTAAAATATTAAAAATGCAGTAAAAATTATGTTTTAAATATTTTTAATAAATTATATATTTTTTGTCTATACATCGACCATTAAATTTGTACTTTAATTTTAAATATTAATTTATCCTAAACTAAAAAGGTAATCAGATTAGTACTCATTTGATGATTCAGGTTTTGAATATTCACAAACATTTAAATTATTAGGTGATTCTTTAGATTCTTTCAAGCTTGAAGTGTTTATGGTCAGATGAATTATATAGTTTATTGTATTTTCGAACTATTCAATATTAGAAGTTTATATGCATAAACATAAATTACTTGTAAGTTGTAAAGAACAAAATAAAAATTGAAAGCGAAAGTGATTTAAATAATATTTAATAAAAAATAGAAGCAAAACAAACAATTCATTAAAAATAAAAACCAAACAAGTAACATAGTTGTTCAATCAAATAAAAAAGAAAAACATTACAACGATAATGAAAATCAAATGCAAAAAACTAAGGAGCTTCATCGTTGTTGTTGTTGTTAGGTGGTGGACCTTGCAAATGCATGTTCTCCATCATCTGTCGCATATACTCCGACTGTTCGGCTTGAGATTTTGCAAATCGCTCATTCCATTGATCTTGTCCATGATGCCACTGCTCGTATTGACCATGCCACTGCTCGTATTGACCATGCCACTGCTGGAGGTGACCAAGTTGATCATTCACCTCTACTTGCCACTGTTGTATCTGGCTAAGTTGGTCATTTACCCCCCCCCCCCCCCCCCCCGCCAATTTTGAAATTCACTTTGCCACTTTGTAAAATCATCATGCCATTCCTTTTGTTGAGTATGCGCAAATTGCATATAATCCATATGATGCTGATGCGAAAACTCAGCAAATTCGCGATCGGTTCGTCTTTCTTGTGGCGGTACTCCAGAAGAACCACTAGCATTTGGATCGAAAGACACTTCAGCCTCAACTCGATACTGAGTAGGTGGATTTGGCGGTTTTGTAAGACCGTTCGCAGTATATATCTGATTCAAGTCTTGTCTATGGTGGTTCCATACCTCCAATTTCGAAATCAACTCTCCATCCCAAGAGTATATTTCCTGCAAACGCAAAGAGTTTCTACCTATAGCACTAGTCGGCCTCACCTTCATCGGAGTGTACATACTCACATCAGCTCCTTTCGAAACAAGCAATTTACTCACTATCATCCCATAAGGTAGTTTATCCGTACCACACCTCGTAGCCATATTTCGAATAATCAAGCTAGGTAAATTAATTATTCCCTGATTTCGAACGATAAAAGCAGTAACAAATGTTTGAATATATGAAAGCTTCATATCATTGTTACTAGGGGGAAGAAATATACTATTTACCAATTTCAAGCTAATTTCTCATTAGCATCCAAATTACCCCGCTTGGCTCGAAATTTACCGCTAATTTTCGGAGCTTCCGCACCAGGACAAGTAAGAAGCTCTACTGCTTCTTCGTAAGACATAGGCCAATCAGCACTCCAGATCGTAGGGCGATAACTAATGGAAGGTAATTTATTAACGGTATACATATCATGGGTTGGAACGGAAAAAAGATCTTCGAAATCAGTTTCAAAAAAAGTATAGGGTTTACCATCAACCAAACAATTCATTCCTAAACCTCTTGGATCATTTTTCGATTAATTTTGCAGTGGCATAAAACTTGCGTACTAGTTCTAGATACCAATCACATTTGAAGCTAGCTAGTTTCATCCAACCTAGGCCATTATTTGGTTTAATGAGTTTGAATTTTTTTTTTTGCATACCCTATATTTGGATCAGTTCCTCATAGTCCAGATACATACCGGACCAAATTTTGGTTACACCTCGACCTCCTTCCTGATTACGGATGCGAAGCTCCCCTTCGCCGCGATGTTCGATAGTCTCGCTCTCCGTTAGCTCCATATCTTCAAACAACATATCTGCCACCTGTTTCACTCGTCTCGAGGTTGATTCACTACATCCACCTTGACGGGCATGCTTTGATTTTTTCGAAGACATTTAGCGAAACCTGAAATTTAAATAGAGTATGAAAAACATAATTTTTTTTAGAGAAGTGTAGTAGAGAGAGGGGATAGATTTGTAGTGGAGAGGGAGAGAGGGGATAGATTTGTAGTGGAGTTGGAGTGAAAAATAGAGTAGGAGGTAGGTTGTATTTATAGGGAATTTTTTTTTCCATACTAGCCGTTAGATGACGTCATCGTGCGGACCATCCGGCCAGGCATCTGGATGGTCCGCGGCTTTAAATTGCCAACGACTAGTTGAAGTTCAACTAGCCGTTGGCTCATCCGGGGCATCCGGACGATTCCGTTGAGTCCGGGGCATCCAGACGAATCTTCGGATGCCCCGGATGACGTCCGGACCATCCAGACGAATCTCCGGATGCCCCGGATGACGTCCGGACCATCCGGATCGATATCCGGATGGTCTGAATTCACTGTCCGGGCGTCCGGACATTTCGTCCGGATGCCCCGGACCGTGTGTCCGGATGGTCCGGACGAATTTTTTTTTTTATTTTTCGTTTTTTTTGTCTCCCCTATAAATAGAGGAGACCCCAACACCAATACTCACACCTCTCAAACAACTCTCTACTTCTCTCTAAATCTATCTACTTGTTCGAAAAATTCTAGAAAACTATAATTACCTATTTTACATATTCTACTCCTACGTTCGAAATTGTTTGATTTTTGTTTTTCCGCAAATTTTTTCTTAGTTGTTATTAGTCTAAATTTAGTTGTTCTATCTTGTTATTAGTCTAAATTTAGATTTTATTATTAGTATTTTATTGCATATTTAAACAAAAAAATTGTTATTAGTTTTAAAATGAATTCAAAACGTAGAAATATTGGGATAAACCCACCATCTAATGTGGATCTCAATACCATAGATGAATTTTCTACAGAACTCCCTCACGTTGACACACTCTCCTCCCACGAAAGTGGTGGTGGAAGTACTAGTGCTGGGTCGAGATCTCGTAAGAAAACATCTTGGATTTGGAAACACTATACTCTATCAGAAGATGGTTATAATTGTATTTATAACGTGTGCAAAAAAAATTATCTTCACGTAAGTGGAGCTAGAAATATGGGCACTAGCACTATGGTAAAACATTTATTTAAACATGAAATATATGATCCTACAAAACCTAACCCAACTAATGTTTGCATGAACCCTCAAACAGGTCTTCCTTTTGAGTTTAACCACGATACGTATAGGGAAGAAACAATGATTTATGCAGTCGGTAGTTTACAACCATTTAGTTTTGGGGATTATTGGAGATACGAAAATTGGATGCAAGCTGGGGTAAACCCACACGTAAAACGCATTCCACGTAGCTCTTTAAAATCGCTAGCCTTTAAATATTATTTAAAAAGAAAAAAGGCATTATTCAAACTATGCAGACTTTGCCATGGAATGTTTCGATTACTAGTGACATAGCTACTTTTACTGATTTTGATATGATATGTGTTACCCTCCATTGGATGGACGCCGAATGGGTCCTCCAAAAGAGAATTATATGGTTTGAATCAATTGGGAAGCATAACACACAAATAATTAGGGAGAGTATGATTGAATGCATGAATGTTTATGGCATTAAAAACAAGATTATGTCTATTTCGTTGGATAATGCATCTTCTAATGCATCTGCATTAAAAATGCTTATAGAAGATTGCAATCCCCCTTTTCCAAAATTGTTTCACACCAAATGTTTATGCCACGTACTTCAATTAATTGTGAAAGAAGGAATACGTAAGGTTCTCGGTGATTATATTACCCCTCCTATTTTGCTCGACATCCGCTGCTAAAAAAAGAGCTTTTAAAACACTTGTTACTTCAAATGGAAAAAAAAATAAGAAACTTATATTAGATGTCGAAACTAGATGGAATTCTACTTACACAATGCTTGCACGTGCGCATGTTTTTAAAGAAGAGATTATGACGCTTTATAATGCATCTTATCGTGAAACACCAATTGAACCAGATGATGGAAATATTGTGCACACATGTTAAGATTTTTAAGACTTTTTAAAGAAAACACTCTAACCTTTTCTTCACAAAATCAACCTAATGCTCATTTGACCCTTTTCACGATTACTAATATTGCCATGCATATGAATGAATTTAGATCAAATTATGTATGCGTAGACATGGTGCCCGAAATGGAATATAAGTTCACAAAGTATTTTCATCCAATCCCTGATAGTTATTCATTTGCTTGCCTTTTAGATCCTTTTTCACGAAAAGAAAAATTTGAATTGCTAGTTAGATGCTTTTATCAATCTGTACGGTTTTCTACAGCTAAACCACCGAAGGAACCAATTGACCCTGAAGAGTATATTATCGGTATATATGATTGTTTGTATAATATCTATGATAAGTATGCTGCAAGATATAGATCAAATACATCTACAAATGTAAAGAGTAGTAACAATAGGGGTAGAGGGAGATCTTCTACTAACTATGTTCAATTGGCAATGTTACGAAGCAATGTTACAGAAACCCCAATCTGATAATGAATTGTCTAGATATTGGAGCACTAGGTTTGATTTTACGAATTATCAAAACCAAGGTATTGAAGATATCATAAGATGGTGGGGTACCAAAACTGAAGAGTTTCCTATTCTTTGCAGGATTGTTAAAGAGATTTATGCTATACCTATGTCTACAGTTGCAAGTGAGTGTGCTTTCAGCCAAGCGAGGTTGCAATACACGACTAAGAGAACAAGATTGACGGGCAAAGCACTTGGAGTGCTTGTGGCAGTTAAGGATTGGACAGCGGCGGATAAAGGATGCAAGACATAGAGTTTAGAGACGAAGTGAACGTAGACGACATCTTCGAAGATTATCCGGATGATTACGAAGATACACTTGAACAAGAAATTGCGGAAGAAAACGAAGCTGACGATGAAGATTTTACTTACGAAGAAGACGAAGCTGGAGATGAATGATGTTTGTAATAGTTTTTTGCTATTTTGTATTGTAATTTGAAAACATTTGTACAACTCCTGGCCCGCAAGAGTATAAACTCTGAACGGCTAAATTATCCAAAAATGACTTTACCTTTTATTATAATAACAACAACTGTATTATGAAATACTTATAACTTCATAAGATCTAATTTTGGTTTAAAAAATAATAACAAACACTTGTAAAATTTAAAACCAAATCACAATAGTAATCAAAATGTAATATTAAAA
The DNA here is from genome assembly GCA_036936605.1 of Limnanthes douglasii subsp. nivea. Classification (NCBI taxonomy): domain Eukaryota; kingdom Viridiplantae; phylum Streptophyta; class Magnoliopsida; order Brassicales; family Limnanthaceae; genus Limnanthes; species Limnanthes douglasii. The sequence goes on from JAUPFV010000004.1 coordinate 211,862,667, forward strand.
TTATAACCATAAAATTTGTAATATTTTAACATGATAAGATATAGTTTTGGTTTGTATTAGATCTAAAAACATAATAATAATATTCAAAATGTGATAATAACATAAGTAATATTTAAAATTTTGGAGTATATAATAATTACAACACTTAAAATATTAATAACCAAAACAAATTAATATTAACAAAAATGTAATAATAATTCTATAATAATATGCAATATCTCAATATTTTTTAAATATAACATTTTGGTTATAAAATAAATAAAACATTTATAATATTTACCAATAAACCGCGTTTTTTTACAAATAAACCGTGGTTTCGCAGTCCTGTCGGGTTGTAGTTCTGGCGGGTTACTCCTTATGCGGTCCTGAAGGACTGACGGTCCTAATGGTTTGCGATCTTGGCGGGTTGCGGTTCTGCCAGTTTGCAGTCCTAATGGGCCAGTTTCGCAGGTAAACCGCCAATTCATAAGCAGATTGTCAGCTTTGAACCGTGGTTCCAAAACCATTTGCACCCTAACGAGGAGTACTAATTGTACTAAATAAAAAATTCTATAAGAAAAAGAGAAAAAAAAAGAATATAAGTTAGACAATATAAACAATAGAAAATTTATAGACCACTTTCAAATTTATCGGGCTTGAGAAAAAGCAGGAATTATTTTAGGTAGGACCCAAAATATTTGATAAATAGCAGAAAGTTTAGACCGATAGAGGCAGCCAGCCAAAAAACACTCACCTTCCCATAATAAAACATCTCAGTTGGCGGACTTCTCAGACCAGTCTTCCTTTTTTACATCCCTCAAGCTCCGCCTCCATTTTGAGTCAAGAGACAATGGCCTTAACCACCCACACCAACCTCCTAAACAAACCATTTTTCTCTCAACAACCTCTCTTCAAGATTCAACCTGTCTCTTCACGGCCACAAAGACTTCAAATACAATGCTCCGCGGCGGCGAAGAAGGTGAAATCAGTGAAGGCAAGGCAGATCATAGACAGCCGAGGGAATCCGACGGTGGAGGTTGATCTCATCACTGACGACCTATACCGATCGGCGGTTCCCAGTGGAGCCTCTACCGGAATCTACGAGGCGCTGGAGCTACGAGATGGAGACAAGAGTGTTTATGGAGGTAAAGGTGTGCTGAAGGCTGTTAAAAACATCAACGAGATTTTGGCTCCTAAGCTTGTTGGGATTGATGTCAGGTATTGCTTAATCACAGTTGATCGGATGCTAAATCTTATATTGCTTTGAAGCTTATTTATTTATATGGTTTTGCTACGAAGGAACCAAGCTGAAGTTGATGCTGTTATGTTGGAACTTGATGGAACCCCCAATAAATCAAAACTCGGGGCGAATTCTATACTTGGAGTGTCCTTAAGCGTGTGTCGAGCAGGGGCAGGAGCTAAAGGAGTTCCTTTGTACAAGCACATTCAGGAGTTGTCAGGAACAAAGGAACTTGTTATGCCTGTTCCAGCCTTCAATGTTATAAATGGAGGAAGTCACGCTGGAAATAATCTGGCAATGCAAGAGTTTATGATCCTACCAGTAGGCGCAGCTTCATTTGCTGAAGCCCTACGTATGGGAAGCGAAGGTTAATTACTACACCATTGTCAACTGTGTCATTGTTTAGATAAACATTGGATTTACTATAATAATTTGCTCTTTTGGATCTAAATACTTTAGTAACTTTTTCTTCAATTTCTGGGTTATAGTGTATCATCTATTGAAGGGTATCATAATGGCCAAATACGGCCAAGATGCTTGCAATGTTGGTGATGAAGGAGGGTTTGCTCCTAATGTTCAGGATAATAGGGAGGGGCTAGTTTTGCTCATTGATGCTATCGAAAAGGCTGGATACACTGGAAAGGTATTGCCATCAGTTTTTTGTTTATCCTCAAAAAAATGTTGCTGAAGTTCCTTCTGGAATTTCTGTTGAGGTAATTTAATTATGTTACTGTCTTGGCAGATCAAGATAGGAATGGATGTGGCAGCCTCAGAGTTTCTCACAAAGGATGGAAAATACGATCTCAACTTTAAGAATCAGCCAAACGATGGAACTCATGTTCTCTCAGCTCAGAAGCTTGCTGATCTCTACAAGGAATTCGTAAAAGACTTTCCTATCGTCTCTATCGAAGATCCCTTTGACCAAGATGACTGGACTGCATGGGCTTCACTGCAATCTTCAGTTGATATCCAAATTGTAGGAGATGATTTGTTGGTTACCAATCCAAAGAAAATAGCTGAAGCCATTCACAAGAAGGCCTGCAATGGTTTACTTTTAAAGGTATACATTCTAACCTAAAGAAATTATATCTTTCACATTTATTTTATATTCCATGATGATTGCTTCGTAACGTAACAACAACGCTTAGTTTTATTCGAAGAGAAATCTGTGATACTGCAGAAGGGCTTTGAGCTGTAGCGTTTAGTCCTTTAAAGAGAAAAGCAAACGCCTGTGTATATTGTCTGATAAAACGTTTACCCTTTCAATGAAGCTTTGTTTTCCTTTTCTGCTCGTTTTCTTTTTGTATTTGTAAGTTAACAAATAAATTTGACCTGGTATTACAACAATACACCGTTTAGTCTGTTATGTTGCAGTTTCCCTGAAAAACTAGTTTTGAACTCAAAATCTTCATGTGTGTATATTTCAAAATTGCTCTTTTATCCTATATTTGGTTTGCTGACAGGCTTGAATCCTTTATCAAAATGATATTGTATACTGCTATAATACCAATAATATGATTTTCGACACTAAGATCATAAGAGGTTTAAGGGTTAGGTTAGGTTTTCCTATTGTAAAATACTGAATTTTGAGAATATTGATATTGTAAGAGAGGTTCCTTTTGTAATGCATTTGGCTGGTTTACATGTACTGTTCCAGGTTAACCAGATTGGCACAGTTACTGAATCCATTCAAGCCGCACTCGACTCAAAAGCTGCAGGTTGGGGTGTCATGGTGAGCCACCGAAGTGGTGAAACTGAAGACAATTTTATTGCTGATCTTTCAGTTGGTTTGGCTAGCGGACAGGTATTTCACTGAATTCCTCAATCTCTGCTACATACCAAGCAATATCTTCAATGTTTGGAAGCTGATCACTGTGTTTGTGTTCTATAGATCAAAACTGGAGCTCCTTGCCGGAGTGAGCGATTGGCCAAGTATAATCAGGTAACCAGCTTGTTTATCTTTCTTCTTTTCTCTCTTCAGGATGCATGGTAATCTCAACCTAAAAGTAGGATGACTCATCCTTACTTTACCTATAGTATGCCCTTTCCAGCTATTTTGATGATATAGAACAACCAAAAAGTACCCACGGTGATTGATATGGTAGTCGTACTTCAACTGGACTTGTACTAGGTTTCCAAGATTTTCATTCTGTTCTGATTAAACTCTCCTTGGGCTCAAGGAAAATTACGGAGCGTTATTTGTCTATATATAGGACATGTTGATTTTTAATGCTTCAAATATAAAGGAAACAATAATGAAAAAATTAAACAATATGAAACAAAAATTTGCTCCAAAACTGAAAATGAAATAAGGAAAAAAGAACTTTACCGCAGCTTGTATAACAGTGTCTCAAAGTCTTGAAATAATTATTTTTCCAGCACCATCTTACAGTCTAGACAAGTAAAGAAACTCGTCTGAATGATTATAAATTCTGGGTGTACAGTTCTTTAATTTTGCCTCATTCTATTGCAGCTTCTGCGTATTGAAGAAGAGTTGGGCAACGTTCGGTATGCCGGAGAAGCTTTCAGGTCACCCTAAGATAAATGCGAGAATGTGGATGAAATCGGCCGTGAAACTCTGCTTTTAAAGCAAGAAAGTTCAGTTGCTGCCCCTCCGAGAGTTTTTTCTTGTATTTTTATTTAGGTTGAGCCAGTTAGCTAGATATTGAAAAAAGGATCATCAATTGTCCACTACAGACGAAAAATAACGAGCTGTGCATTATTTTTTAGCTCTGAATAAAAAAAATTACATCTTGAAGACTAAATCAAAATGTGACTTCGTTGTAGTTTATGTTTTGTGCTTTTTACTCTATCCAAATGATCTCCAAGTTCACCTTTACACAGCAGATTCATGCAGTTAGATTTTTTCGTTTGTATTGCGATTATGTGGATAATGTGCATGTGTTGTTTTGTTAGTTTTGGTGGTTGTGCCTATATTTTAATTGTTCCTTTGTGTTTGAGTCTGTTCGAACCAGCCATCATAGAGTTGATATGCTGTGTTTGAAGAACTATGTCGATGTATATGAGTCCGAAACTGGAATTACATTTTAGGGATGATTCTCGGATGACATAGATGGTAACTATGGGTGTTTCTGGTAGGCGGATGATATTGAGCTGAAAAAACTGTTGCTGCAGGGCTACTCGGGGTTGGGTTTTTTAAGGAATGCTCTGATTACTGCAATTTTGTACAGCTGCTGTCCGGTTTGGACAGCTTGTGCACAAGTGTTATTGGCTAAAGCAGCGGACTGTGGCTGCTGTATACGCACCTGCGTGAGGTTTGCGGTGATCCTCCGTCCGATGTGGGAGTCAGGGCGCTATTCTACTGGGTAGTGCAGGAGAGGGTTGCAGCTGCTGGGTTGTTTCTGATCTGGTGCAAGGATGGTGGCTATGCTTTTGCGGCTGTTGTTTTGCTGCAATGGAGCATTTAGCACAGTTTTGGCCAGTGCAGGCCTGTTATGTGGCTGTATGACAGTTTGCTGCACTGCTGGCTGCTGGTACTGAGCATTTTGAAAGGTCCAAGCTCTTCCCTAGCTTTGGCATTTGTGGCACTTAGTTTAACCGCTCAGTAAGTAACTCTGCACGAATAGTTATAACTAAGTTAAGAAAGGGTTTTTCCCTTTGGTTGGCTGGAGTAGTTATGATGATTGCCCCATTGGAGCTATAATGTTAGCTACTCAAGCTAACCTCATTTATGGACAACTGAGGTCTTGGCAGATCTAACAAATGGTAGCCGGGAGGGAGTTTCTATATAGAAAGCCGGGATATATACTTTCACCGGGGGAGGGGATTTATCTACACCCCTAAGTAGACTCAAGTTCAATATGGCTAAGCACACTGTGTTCAACTTACATGCTTGAACTATCAGCATCCCTAAACACCTTAGACTTCTAAGACTATACAAGAGTATACAAAAAGTTACAGGACCAGAAGACTAAAAACAGTCTTGCTGTGCAATTATGGAGGATGGCACGTGGTGACTTATGCTGGCGCTGTGCAATGATGCTTGTTGATGATAAGCTGGCGTTGTGCAACAATCTGGAAACACCTTAGGCTTCTAAAACTATACAAAAGCCGTTAAGAGAAGAATTACCAAAAGTTACAGGACCAAAAGACTAAAAGCAGTCTTGCTGTGCGGGGGCTTATGCAGGATGGATATGCTGGCATTGTGCAATGATGCTTGTTGACGATAAGCTGGCATTGTGAAATGATGCTTGTTGATGATACGATGTAGACAGGCGTGGATGACCGTCATGTTTAAGTGATGGGCAATAGTTGTAAGAGTTGCCTATCATTCCATATGGATGCCATCAGATTGTGTAAATTATTATATTTTAATATTTAACTAGTACAAACATTAAACTATACTCATTTACTTAGTGGGCCTACATGTCATTTTTTTGGATGGGCTTTTATAAAAGAGTTTTGCTATCTGCTGTCTATAAACACTGCTTAATAGTGATCAAATTTTTATATTTAAATATCTTATAATTAAATAGTCAAATTTAATTAATTAATTTAAAATAAAATAAAAAATGATCTAAATAGAGAAACTTAATCATCCCTGGCTTATCGGTGTCCGTAGGCGGTTTAGCAAAATCTTATAAAATACCCTCAAATCATATTACATTTTATTTTTCTTCTTGTCATGTGAATCACATCAGCGACTGTTTTTACCTTCTTTTTTTGTTATATGTTTCAAAACAGTGGTCGAAGTTTTTACATGTATAAAAAAGATTATTTTCTTTTAGCTTCGTGTTTCGTAGGTAGTCAATGATGCGTGCAACTAACACTTTCGTGGCAACCAAATTGATTTTTATTTTTCAATTTTAATCGTTTTATATTTCAGTCCTAAAATATATTCATCTTTTAATTTTTTTTATACCTTTATTTTTATTTTAACCTTTTTACTCTTTAATTTTAATATTTATCATTATTTTTTACTAAATTACCATTTATATTAAATTGTTACTTCAATCTGGTTGAAAACTAAAATTATCCGGCCTGGTTAGAAATAAAGTAAAAAAAAATAGTTAAAAAAAAAATAGTTGTTTACGATTCTACACGTAAGCTGCCTTAGTAAAGACCTTAGGGCGAAGTTAGTTCCTTATCATATTTGTTATTTCTTCCATGATTTGAAAAAAAACCCATGTTGTTATTTCCTCCATAAAAGAAATGACACATTTGTCCTTCTACCCATTTATTCTACCTCTTTCATTTTCAAGAACACGATTAACTCTTCCATCAATCCATTAACTCCTACTTTCCTACTTTCCATCAACCAATCTAACCCCGTTAAATTAACCCTAGCCACACCATATTCTAAATTACTCGTACCTTATTCTTCCCCTTCATTAACCTACTTAGTAATTATTCCAAAGAAAAAAAAACTTACAACAATGAGAAGAGAAAATTAAAGTATAGGAGTCCACAAGAATTCGATGTGAATCTGATTATATACAAAAATTCAAGGCAATGGACTACTAATCAAGGCTATCAGGCACCTCATTGCTAGAGGACAAACAACTATCTACCTCCACGAATAAGAGAGATTTATTCTCAAGTAACAACAAACAATCAACATTATAGACCAAGGCCAAATCATTTGATAAGGCCAGAGTATTACGCAGACTTGACTTGGAATATAACTATTATTTTTTAGAAGTCTAAAGGTCATATTAGCTTCAAAAAGCCGACTTCTATAAACAGACCAATAGAATAGCGCAATAATAGATTTTGCAAGTATCATACTGATATTGGGCACAACACTACATATTGTATAGCGTTAAAGAACGATATACATGTTTTAATTGAAAATGAAAAATTAACAACTTTTGTTAAAGGACAAAGCAATAGATAAAAAAATTCGAGCACGTCAATACAACAAATTGCTAATCCAAATTCGAAGCAAGAAAGTGCATTGATGATCCTGGATTCTAAATGTGATAAGTTTGATGTAGCCTCGAAATATTTGGACACAGATCCAAATCGATTAATTTTGCTAGTTGTGGATGAACCAGTGAAGCAGGGACGAGTTCAAGTTTGTGTGACTATTTCAAATCTTTAGCAATTTTGGGGGGAGATTCTACTGGAAATACTAACAGTTCAATGAAAAGACACATAATAAGTTTAGCCACTAAAATAGAAGGACGAATATCTACTCACTTATATGGAAAAAATAATACTCGTCTTATTTGTTAAATGAGGATGAATTGAGGGGAATAGTAGGACCTCATGAGGACGCAATGGTTATAGGGGCATATATAGTTGGAACTAAAATTCGACGTGTTTTGATAGATACGTGGTGCAAATGTGTTATTCAAGTCTACGTATGATATGATACGTAACCCACCTCAAATTTTTGATATTATCGTACTATAAGTGGGTTTACAAGGGTGACAGCTCAAGTGATTGGTGAATTCAAAGGTGAAGTGTGTTTGGGAAATGTCCTTTTAAAAAAAATTCAAAGTCTTGTTCATGGTGGTTGCATGTCCAACAATTATAATTCTATTTTCGGGAGATCTTGACTTTCAAGAATGTATGCTATTGTTTCTAATGTTCATCAGTGCTTGAAGTATGTCAATGGAGATTGTGTAAGGGTGGTTTGAAGTGACCAAAAGATAGCCAGATAATGTTATGCAATAACTCTTCGAATTCTAGTTTCTAATTATGATGATCAGATGACTGAATATCAACCAGGGGGTTAACCTCGGATGAAGAGGGAATAAATGATCCGAGGGAAACCCCGAGTTCTTTAATAGTGAGTGAGAATATCGGAGAATATAATGAGAAGACTCTAAGAATAGGGACGTCGTTGTCACATAGTTTGCGTTATCAGTTGTTACAATTTTTGTTCGATAGTTTGGATATTTTTTCTTCAAAAATAGAGAATGTAGTAGGGGTTCCACCTGAAGTAATATGTCACAACTTAGCTATAAATACAAGGATCAAACCTTCTATTCAGAAGAGAGGAGATTTTTATGCAGAAAAATTAGAGGCTATTGTGGTAGAAGTGGATCCTTTATCTAGGACACAGGCGGAGCTACAATGGGTTTCATGGGTGCCTAGGAACCCACTGTTATTTATATATAGTTTAATAAACGTACTCAAAAACCAAATAATCCTTACCCCAATGGAAAATGCCGAGGTAGGAACCCAGAGATCTTGAGGTTCAAACCTCGGCTGCTTTATATATTTGAGAACATTTTCATTAATTTTCGGAACTAAATCATTTTCATATAGTGTTTAAAATAAATAAAAAAAATCACTAAATATAAAAATTGAATTTAAGAAATATTGATATTATTTTATAACTTTTATCCGTGTTTAAAAGTGAACTTAGAAATTGGTATTCGAATAAAGAAGTTATATTCCTTTTATAACATATTGTTTTTGTATTTTAGGTCTTAAAAACCTTAAATTTTATGTGATATTAATAGTTTTTTTAGAAATTTTAAAACATAAATCGTGTATATGTGATATTAATAGTTTTTTAGAATTTTTTGATATGTTTAGATGATTATTAATATCTCCATAAAATACAAATTACTTATATCGCAATTTTTTGAAAAAGAAATCACAACCTAAATTGCAGTTGAAGTAATTTAGAGACATGACAGATGAAATTATGTAGGAATAAAACATATTGATATATAAATATAGAGTTTTGAGTTTCTATTTATGTTAAGTGAACGAAATATACTTAATTGAATAGAGATAGGCTTTTAAATTTATTAAATGTTTTTTTAAAATGCTAACTTTCTCTTATTTACAGAAACCATATACTGTGTTTTTAAATTGCTATAATATGATGTTTTTACATCCGCATAAGACCATAGTTTTAGTAGGTTTTGAAGGCCAATAACTAAAGTGACATACTAAATAGATCATCAATCTAGATCCACAACAATCTGAATGATATCCACACTATAAATATCAATGACACTATATATATTGTTATTTGTCGGATCATTAAAATATAGTTTGATTATATTTAAATAATTGGACTTAAAACAACATGCTTGGATACTATGAATGCACATATGACGAGACATTCTAATTCAAAATATCTTTACAATCTCCCATTAGATTGCCGAATATATTGAAGTGTACCCACATAATTGTGCATTTTATAGATAACCCGAACTTGGCTTATCATTTCAGATTATACCTAATAATAAACTGGAGAGGGCATGCCAGGACACCATAAGGATCAAATCCTGGCTACACCACTGATCTAGGATCGAACATATTTGGGAGGCTCAATATCCTTTATGGACTGCAAACCTAGTATTGGTTAAAACGAAGAATGTAAAATAGAAAATATGTATTGATTTCACTAATTTGAATCGTGCATGCCCTAAAGATCCATTTCATGTTCGTAGAATAAATCACATGGTTGATTCTACTTTAGGATATGAAATTCTATCTTTTATGGATGTCTTTGCAGGTTACAACCAGATTCAAATGGATCCAAAAGATCAGGAAAGTACTTTAATCACTGATGGGGGACTACATTGTTATAGAGTTATGCCATCTGGTTTGAAGAATGTTGGAACGACACATCAAAGGTTGATGAATAAGGATTTTGCTTATCAGATTGGGAGAAACATAGAAGTTTACATTGATGATATACTGGTTAAAATCCCAACACATGGTGAACACTTGAAAGATGGAGGAGACTTTTGGCGTACAATCAGGAAATTTCTAAGGTATATCATTAGTGAAAAAATGATAGAGGCTGATCTTGAACATTTAAAGGCTCTGGTATCAATGACATCACCTCAAACTATAAAAGAGGTGCAAATGTTAACATGAAGGTTAGTTGCTCTTACTTAATTTATTTCAAGATATTCTGACAAGTATTTTCCCTTTTTCAAAGTTTTACGAAGACCCAAGGAGTTAATGTGGACACTAGATTGTGAAGCGAATTTTTCAAAGCTTAAGGAACTTTTGTTATCACCATAAATCTTTTCTAAGCCTCAAATTGGAAAAAAAATTGTTTTTGTACATAACAATGTCTGATTTTGCTGTGAGCGTTGTTTTGATATGCGAAAAAAGGGAGTTTCAAAACCAGTTTATTATGTAACAAAAGTTTGATGGCATCAGAGAAAAGATATTTGAGGCTTGAAAATTTGTCTTTGGCTTTAGTGGTGGCTGCTAGGAAGATGCACCATTATTTTCAAGCTCACACCATTGTGGTTCAAACTTCTTTTCCACTAAAGAATTTGTTACAACGACCAAATATTTCTGGTAGAATGACCAAATAGTCAGTATAATTGGGACATTTTGATATCAAATTTGGTCATTGAAAAACGATTAGAGCTCAAGGTTTAGTTGATTTTCTAGTCGAATTTAATTCTAGCCGATCAGATGAAGGAACTGATAAAAAACTCATTCCAGAAGCTTCAATGTGGGTGGTTCAAACTAATTGTGGTTTTAGTATATTGGGACCGAGTGCAGGGGTTCAATCAATTGCTCCTTCTGGAGTAGCAATGTACATGCTATTCGATTTGGTTTTCACGCGTCAAATAATGAGACTGAATACGAGGCTGCGTTAGCTGGTTTAAGGCTTGCAAGTATTTGTGGAGTGAATACAGATCATTTGGAGACAGATTCACAGCTAATGGCAAATTATATGGCAGGCATATCTGAGGCTAAGAAAGATCAATTAATTTTGTATCTACACGAGCTTCGAAACTTAACTCTTTTGTTTGATAAAGTGTTGTTGAGTAAATGAGGAGATAATATAGTTTCTGATTCTTTAGCAAAAAGTTTTTACACAGAGGAGTATCCATGAATATTATTACATGAAAGCCCTTCGATTTTGACACGATCAGAACAATGTAAATATCCTGAGGAATTATGTGTTAACCCATACATAATCCGAGGTGATTGGAGGTCTGATATCTTAGATTTTTTATTAAGAGGTACGTCACCTCAAGATTCATAGCTAGCTCGAAGGTTACAATATAAGGCCCATTGTTATGCTATGTTAGATGGAGTATTATACAAAAAATATTAAAGTAGACCATTGTTGTGGTGATTGGGTGAACAGGAATCTCAAGAAATTTTATCTGAGTTACATGATGGTGAAGGTTCAGCTCACTCTGAGTTGAAGTCTTTGGCACAAAGGGTTTTGTTGGCATGCTATTATTGGCCCTCGATTATGAATGATGGTAAAGTTTTAGGAAGAGGCTGTGATACTTGTCAACGCTTTGCCAATTTTATTCACAAACCAGCCATACCACTTACTTTCATATCCGAAGCCATTTTTTATAGATGGGGAATAGATTTAGTAGGGCCATTGCCTATGGATTCTAGACGGTGTCAAATTATTATTGTGGCAGTGGATTATTTTTTGAAGTGGGCTAAAGCTGAACCACTATTCGGTATGAAATCAAAAGATATTATTCAATTCATTGGGAATAATATTTGTTGTCTCTTTGGAGTTCCTCGCAAAATTACCACAGATAATGGTCCTCAATTTAACAACAGAGAAATGGTTTTTTTTTTGCGCTTTGAGAGGTATTATATAATGTTCTTCTAAACCTTTGTATCCCCAAGAAAACGGTTACATGGAAGTAACTAATAGGTCTATTCTGGAAGGTTTAAATAAAAAATTAAGAGTTTCTACAGGGAATTGACCTAACTATTTGTAAGAGGTGTTGTGGCTTATCGTACGAATCCTAGATAAGCTACTCAAGAAAATTCTTTTAACATGGTGTATGGTGTGGATGCTGTAAGACCTGCAAAATCTACCTTACCGTTTTATATAATACTTCATTATTCCAAAGAGCTAAAGGAAGAGGCAAAAAGAACAAACCTAGAATTGATCGAAGAGAAAATAGTTAAAGCACATTTGAATTTGAATCATTATCAAACCTTGATAAGGAGTCGCTATAATTCTAAGGTGAGATGGAGGGATTTTAAGATAGGTGATAAAGATTTGAGGAATGTATTTCTCCATATAAAAGACAAGCGACTTGGAATAATGGCCCCGAATTGGGATGGTACTTATGTGGTAATGTAACGAATAAAACTAGGTAAATATCACCTTCATGATAAAGAATATAGATTACTTCAACATTCTTGGAATATATAACATTTGAAACTATATTGTGAGGTATTTGTTCTTTTGATAAGTTTTAGAGAAGTGGCATACTCTTTCATATCCTGTTGGTCCAAGAAGTTTTTACCGAGGTGTCACGTGTACATTCGAGGATATTAATAAAATTCTTTTTTGGCTAATGGTTGTTTTGAATACAAGTATTTAAATTATTTTGGAAACTAATAAAAGAGTGATCATCTTTGAAGTGGGGTTGACCAATAGTAACTATGTTTATTCGAAGTGCTGTACGTTTATCAAAAACATTGTTTGAAAAAATAACCATATTCGAGGTGCTAACATTCTTTAAACGCATCATTTTTATTTGAAGTGCTAACGTTCTTTAAACGCACTATTTTTATTCGAGGTGCTAACGTTCTATAAACGCACCATTTTTATTCGAGGTGCTAACTTTCTTTAAACGCACTATTTTTACTTGAACTGCTAATGTTCGTTAAACATATTATTTCTATTCGGAGTGCTAATGACTTGTTCATAAAGTAAAAAACTATTCTCAATAGAATAAAAATTGGCAAATAGTTGAGAGATAAAGAAGGCATTTGTTCATTAAAACATATTTTTTGGTCTTACAAAGTAGGATTTCAAATGCTAAGTGGTTAAGCATTCACAAAAATGGATCATCAACAACAACTAGTGGCTTTGTAACACAAAAATAAAAACAACGAATGGAAAAGATGTCTTCTCAATCTTCTTAATCTTCACTAGGAGAATGGTCTGAGATATCTTCAGAAGAATTTCCTTCTTGATCAGAGGCGTCCTCATCTTCTTCTGAGTCGGTCTATTCAGAAAAGTCAGTTGGTATAGGTTCGAATGCTTCAGTGTGGCGATTTTCTAAGGGAATTAATTTCCAAAAGCCTGACAGATTTACTTTTGGAAATGCTGCACAAAATTTGCAAAGCAAAGTAATTGGTTTTTCCTCTTCGACATTTTTTATAACAACAAGGGTATCTAACCTACATTCAGTTTTGGTGGCTTCTACAACAAGATTTTTCTTCTCCTCTAATGTCATATTAAGTGATGATAATTCATTAGTTAACTTCTTCTTTTCCTTTTTAATTTTGTTAAGAGACTCTTAAAGAGAGGGGTACTTCTTTTGCTCCTCAGATATTTCCATTACATGTTTTGTTTTGAGCTCAATTAGCTCAGCCTGATGAGAAGTCTTCAGATTCGAGAATGGTTGAAGAATATCTGATACCTCTTCAAAATGATCTTCCATAGGTATAATAAGAAGAGTATGAGGAATGTGAGGATTTTCATAAGGCCTAAGAGCAGTTAATGGTGAACCTAGCAGAATAGGTGCGGTAGCATGATCAACAATTATTTTGAGTTTTTCTTCAATCCGTTGAAGTTCGGGGTCCATATCATTATAGAAATCTTGAATTTTATCATCACAAATATTCTCATTATTGATGAAGTTGTTAATCTTGGGGGTTTTTAGCACAATTTATTATGTCTCCTCGACATTTGCATTTGAATTCGAGGCAAGGACATCAATTTTTTTCTTTGAAGTCTTTGTAGAAGTTTTCGAGGAGGTTTTTTTTGGAAGCAACGATATTCTTTCTCTTCGGCGAGGGTTCAAACTCAATTCACTCTTCATTGTGGGGAGTTTTGTTTCGCTTGTTTTCTTTTTAGGTTGCCTCTGTCTTCTCTGTGGCTATGGATTTGTCGAAGAGCTGACACTTTTTTTTATCCTTTTTCTTTGCTGGTAAGTGGCTTTGAGATCAATTAAAAATTAGGAGTATGACTTTCGCATTAGGTGCTAATAATATTAGACACATCATCATTTCGCTTTGGGGGCTCCATTAGTTCTTCATCGGAAATGACAACTTATGGGGAGATTTTCCATAAATGACTGGTGACAAAATTAATGGACGTAAAGGCATTATGGAATTCATTGCCTCATGCATTCTCTGCCCAGATAGATAGTCGAGAAAAAAACTCTTTGGTTGTCTTCTTACGGGCTTTATACCTCCTCAAAATCTCTATATGCAATAAACAATATTAAAAAGGAGTTGAAATATAAAATACAAAAGTGAAAAGTTCACTTAACTTACTATTGTTTTTCTAAACAAGGTTGAGTTTTGAGGGATAAATTTCTCTGTCATTCTCCCAGGCTCCATAAATAAAGAAGGATATTCGTTTCCAGAACTCATCAGCTTCGAGGAGGTCATCAATTTTCTTGAAGTCATCTCTGAGGGTGAGATAGTAAAAATATAGGACTGGATTCTTTGACAGACCCGTCATTGCAATGGAATATTTTATGGAAAGAGGATTCTTGCCCAGCCATAAAGCCATCATGACGGACAGAAAGGTGAACCACAAATTTGGGCTTGCTTGGGTTGGGAATATATTTATGAGATCGAAGTACTCTACAATTAAGGGGTCTGACTATAGTAGTCATATGGTACATTATTTAGCGCCATGATATATTCGGGGATGACGGTTTTAAGTTTACACATAGAGTGGAATAAAAATACTCTTATTTGGTTATTTTTTATTTATTAGTGAAATTAGAGCAAAATGTGCAAAAAGGAGTTAAGATTGTACATAGAAGCTATAATTAAAGAAGAAGATAAAAGCCAATGACTAGAAGATAATTAGAGAAAGAATAAAAGAAAGAAAGGTCAAAGATAAGAAATTAATTGCAGATCAAACGTAAGAATAAGTTATAATATATTTATAATTTAATTTAAAAGAATAATATAATTCTTTGATTTTATTTGATAAAGATTATGATTTTATTTTTAAGAGAATAAAATATTTGGTCTAAATTATAATATTACATTATATAATTTAAAAGAATAATTTCATTATTTAATATTATTTAATATTATAATTATACTCTCGATGAAACCCTAACAGAGAAGACCGAGACGGTCATCAACAATCTACTTTTCTTTCTTTCTTCTTATTAGGTTATGCTCACTAGGAGTTAAACCATTTTGTTCTAAGAGTTATTGAACCTTTGTAGATACAATTTCAATTTTTAATGTAGTATATTATCTTTATTAATTTACTTTTTCTTTTATTTGTTAGTATTGATATTAATCATAATGTTTTTAATTTCTTACGAGATTAATTGATTGATCATAGATTTAGGTTGAGACTGAGAAGTAATATCTATTTCTGAACTATATCAATACTATTAGGTTAAATTAGTAGTTTACTACGACCATGACCCAATGAAGTCTGAACCTTTTAGAATTTATGACCTAATTGTAGGAGGCAGAGACTAGAGATATAACCAGCCATACAAGAGGGTTAGTTGTACGATCACAACACTCTAAAAGAGAACCTCGCTTTAAAGAATAATTGCAAAAGTTAGATTAATTTGATTATATAAAATACATTATAATTTGTTGATACATGTTTATTAACTCTCGAATAATTTTTAATATTTATTAATTTCATTTTATTTTTATTTTTAAATTTGATTTTTTATTTTTGTTTATTAATTAGTATATTTTTATATTAGATTTTAAATTTGAAAATAGATTTATTCCCTTGGGTTCGATATTCGAGTCTTAAATACTCTAAAACTACAACATAAATCGTACAGTTGCGATTTTTTGTATCAATTTTTTGGCGCTGTTCCGGGGAATACAATATTTATTTTTTAGATATATTAGTTTGATATATTTTTATGTTAATTAATTTTTATTTTTATTTTGGTTTTATTTTTATTTGATTTGATTTATTTGCAATGGATAATAGAACCGTGCTCCAAGCTAAGTTAGATGCGCTTGAAGAAGAACTGGCCCATATGAGGTTAGCTGCGCTTGAACAAAAATTGACCCATATGGGGATGAATGTTGCAACCGTCAATGAGTGTGAAGCATACAACACATTAAACCATTTCGCCTCAGCGGATGGTTACAGGTATAAGTTCCAACCTGGCTCTATACCTTACTATAATAATGATTATCAGGCTAGACGTTGGCAAAATGAAACAATTTCATGGGAGAATACCAATTATTTTTAGGAGCATGAGGATATGAATAGGTTAGATAAAAAGTCCAATATAGAGGACTCTATGAATAAATTTATCAAATCTTCGAGGAAGAATGAATCAAATGCAAAAAATCTGGAGATTTCGACTAAAAATCAAGGGGTTCGTTTGAAGAACTTAGAAGATACAATGGATAAAGTCATCAAGATTACTGAAAGAGTGTTTGAGCAATCCGAGAGTTCTCCATTAAAGTTTCAAGATTTTACACAAATTCAGTATACATCAATCCAACATCTTGAAGTTCAAGATGACCAAAGCCATAATATGCTGTGGGACAAATCTAATGAAAATTTGCTTAATAAATTGAAGCAAAATTATCAAGAGCAACATAAGGATATCACTTTTACATGTGTTATCCAACTAGAGCAATCTGAAATAGAGTTGAAGGCTGAAGATGAAGAAAACATGGTCATCATAATATCTAGCTCCAACCAAGATATTAAATATTATGATTCCAGAATAGAAATAATTGACTTTCATTTTTTTTCTTTTCATTGATCCACCTGTCAACAAAGTGATTAAACAAAATTATATTCAACCAAAACAATGGAAACGGCAAACAAAGTCACTTGTTCCAAAGCTGCAACGATTATCATGGCCACGTGAATGCGTGACTCTTCTCAAAGATAGTTATCAACCACCTTGAAAAGAAGAGTTGACGGAAGGTCGAGCTACTGACTGAAAATGAAGCGCTGATTGGGAGGAAACGTAATGTAAGTTTTACTTATGTTTTATTTTATTATAGTATTTTTATTTTCGATTTTTTTATTTATCTATTTTTTGGGCGTGTTGACAATCTTTGTTTAGATTGTTTTTGGTCTTTCTATCAGTTGATGTTTTCTTTTCTTCTCTTTTATTTTACTTGTCTATTGGAGGAACCGACTAGCTTCTACAATTCAAACTCCAATCTCGCAAATTGCAATCCCAAATACGTTTATCAGGTACCATTGTTCCTTAATTTATTTCTTTATGTTCTTAATATTGTGGACAATATTAGACTTTAAGTGTGGGGTAGTGGGATTGGATAAAAATATCACATTTGTTTTAATATTTGATATTGTTTATTGTATGATTAAAAACCTCACAGATTAATTCAAACTTGTGAAGTGATTTTTTAAGTTCAAAAATTAATAATTACATGTTTAAATTTTTATTTGATTAGGCCTTTAGATTTTCTTTGTATCTCGAAGTTTTTAAAATAAATTATATTGCAAATTTACTTTGATTGTTTTTACTTACATGAAAATTAATTTACTAATATAATAAATATTTTCTGAAAAAAAAACAGTTGTCATTGTAAAAAAAATATTATTTATTAAATAATGAGGTTGAACAATTCTTTACTAAGTGACCCGGTCTCTTCGTAATTTTGTCGAGATACGAGTACAAAGGGAAGAGATCTATGTTAATTCTCAAATGTGGCTTGTCTAGTTTTGTACTTTAATTAGTCTGAGTCAGTAAATCCTTTGGGGTGCTTCATCACCTAATGCTCATAACCAAATTGGAGCGATGTCATTGATCTAAAACTCGTTACGTAGACTGATAAAAATTTAACTAGACATTGCACAAGTCACATGTAAATATATATTAGAAAAAATATATAATTTCTTTTCTAAGTTTATATGTCCTAGGGGTGCTTTATTGCCTATTGACTTAAGACAACTGGTTTGGATTCATTGACTGTCACATAGAAAAAGGAATTATATTTATAAAAAAAATTGAAAATTGACAACTGTTATAAAAAATTAAATTGATATTATTTTGGTTTATTAATAAACTGTTTAAAAAATATTTAAATATAAAGTATATAATGAAAGTTTAAATGTTTTTAGGTATGTTGAAGATTCTTTAGATTTCTTCAAATTTCTATCTATAACATGTGGTTAGGAATTTTTCACATGATTGATTAGCTTGTTTTGAAATTAAAAAACTTGGTCTCAATTTATACCATAAGATAATATCATTTGATCACACTTTTACTTGTGATATTTTATTTTTGCTCGGGACTAGCTAATTAATAAGTTTGGGGGTAATTGTCACTTTCTTTTAGGTTTACACCTAGAGTGGCAGCAACATCTTCAGGAAGCTCAACTATCACTTTTTTTTTTCTTTTTTTTTTCTCTACTGTCACTTTATTCAAAGCATCTTCCTCGGTTTCAGAAGCACCGCCGCTTTCTGTAGCTTCAGCATTGAAATCGGTTTCTATCAATTCTTCTGATTTATTTTCTTATTCAGAATCTTCATCTTGCAGTTGAGGAGGATTAGAGCTTGTCGCTCGGTTTTGGTGTTGAGTATTCAAAGGAATTTGTTGTGACTATGGTTTGGTCTCAACAATTTCCTTTTGGAGAGGAGAAGATGGTGTATGAGTTTTGGTGTTTTTTCTGTGCAGGATTTTGTGGAGTATTTTCGTCTTCAAAGTCTCTCATATGTAGAAATGTTATATTATTGGAGGAAATTTTTGGGAAGGTTGAACCACTAACCGAATTTGAGGTGTTTCTTTGCGTGAAACTCGAGGTGGTGCAGTGTTGGCAAGCAATGAATATTTTTCTGATTCTCTATGGAAATATATGCTCTGTGCTACTTTGCGATTATTTCGAGGATGGACTCTTGTGGAATCATAAAGTATTGGAGAAACATTTCGAGGTGGTGTTCGTTAAGAATGTTTTGATAAGAAGGTATCAAGAACTGGTGTGGATGAACTTTGAAACCCAGAAGAGTTCTAGACAGGTTTGAAATTACCATATACAGTGGTTTAAGTTGAATTGGAGAATTATCTATCACCCCTGCTGCACGACACTTAACAGTAGGTTCACTGATACACAAGTAATTGTAGAGGAAAAAAATGGATATTTTAATAGTTAGTGGTTCTTTCATAAACTAAAGTGAAGAAAAAATTTCAAATTAGTCTATAAAAGGTTGAAGATGAATCGAGAAAGTGGAATTTTCTGGTGAAAAACGGTGGTGAAAAAAAGTTTTCAAGCTGCTCAACTTCTCTATCTAAAAGCTTAATAAGAAATGAAAATAACTAAAAAAGGTATTTATAGAAGAATGGTGAAAGTGTGATGAAAGAGAAAACTATTAGAAGAATATGAAGGGTTGATGATGGTTATTGAATGAGGAAATGGGCAGAGAAGGTGAAGGGTGTGTTTGACAGTTGTTAAAGAACCGCCAAACGGTAACTTACTAAGTAGTGTAACACATGTAGGTTGATAGACGTAGTGGCATGTTGGACGCACAATAGAGAACCCTATGGTTCTCTACATCTTCATAGAGAGATAAATAAAAACAAGAAGTATGTTTGAAGACAATTTAAAGAGGATATATAAACGTTAAAAAATACTAAAAAATATAATATGGGAAAGTTTGATTCGAGGAGGCTCAAAGTATAATTGGGAAGTTTTGCTTCGAGGAGATTTAAAATGTAATAACGAGAAGTCAAAATACGAGGCAAAATTAGATATTGTCTCATCCGAAGACAATAAGTGTTGAAATAAGTTATTTTTATGAGAAGATAAGAGGTTTAAATTCGAGAAGATACGGAGTTTGACAAATTAATAGTCTTACTTTGTGGTGACTTTAAAGATTTCTAGTTTTTATTCGCCATTCGTCAAAAGAATTAGGGGGCTACTGATAAGGGAATGCATTGTAATTTACCCTATTTGTAGAGTTAATGAAATCTTACACACCTGTAAATAGAGAGCGTAAGATGGTGAATAAAATGAAGAATTTACTGGCTGCTACATTATGAACTTAAAACCACTTTATCTCTATAATTTCTCTTTACATTCTTATTCTCTTTCTAGAAATATAATTGGTCATTATCGAAGACATTAAGTATCACATACCACTTATTTTCCTAACAAATAGAATAAGTAACAAAATTAATGGTGGAGTTAGTTTTTACAATTTATAGTCGGTCTTTCGAACAAGTATTAGTTGTTTTTCTTTTTATTACTTTTTTAAAAAATAGAATAGATTATTGGAATTGCTAAAAAACCAATCAAAGCTATTCCGTAATATTACATATTTTTATTTTTTAATTTTGACGAAATTGTCACTAAATAAAAATCTAAAAAATCCTTAAACTATATACAATTACGTTCTAAATCATTATTTACTAAATGAAGTAGTAAAACATACGATCTAGTAAAGACTAAGCTGTTACTTCCAAAACTTACCAAAAGTTTAAAATCTCAAAACCCAAAACTTACCATAAACCTCTTTTCTCAAACCTATTAAAATTTCAAAACTATGACCAAAATAGAGGCGTAACTTATTTCTCTGCAGACAAATATGGACGCCGAAGAGGTACCTTACTTTCTATCTTTCTATTTTTTCGAAAATACGAAGTTTTAAAAAAACCTAGATTTTGTTTGATTCCACCATGGAATGATGTTGAGGTAGTGTTCATCGTTATTCACATGGCGGAACTGCGCATCCTACGTCAGTGAGATGACGTATTGGTACATCATTCTACCATGACATGGCAGAATGAAGGCATATTTTGCCTTCTACATGGTATAATGGCCTTAACTACTATGGAATTATGGTCTTATTGATTTGTTTATTTTATATGTATTGCAGGAGGTCACTCAATGCAAAATATCACTTGTTACGGACTACAGTCAACATTTTGTGACTCACAAAGAGTATAGCCTAGATGTGATAACCAAGTGGGTCAAAAGTACGGACAAGTTGTTAAAAAATCATCGAACCGGGGAATATAATAAGAAAACATATAGTAGATTATAAATACAAGTGATCCATTATATTTAAATCTACTATTAAAGAGTGTGACCGTAAGCGTACGGCTACCAGTAGCAAAAAACTCAATTGTCATTTTCATTCGGTAAAAGGTGATGAAAAGTGGGTTTTACGTGTCATTGACGGAAAGCATAGCCATGATCTGATTGTTTACGTGCAAGGACATTTGCAATGGTCAAAGTAAAACCAAAGAAAAAGAGCTCTTCGATGTTTTAATAGTGAACGTAACAACTCCACGACAAATATTTGGGGCGTTAAAAAAGGTTTTTAAAATGGTGTTCGTTCGCAAACGTAATGCTTGTTAGCAAAATTACAAATGCACAAGTACATGTATTGAGAACGGACGACCAATGATGGCTCAAATGTGATAACCAATTTATTTTTACACCTGCTTAGTATCGATTTACTACGGACCTGTTCACAGTTTCTAATCATGGATAACACATACAAAGTTATTAGATACGGGATGCCTTGTCTGAAGTAATCAGGGTAAAATCGACCAACAAAACACTTTGCATTAGTTTCACATTCATAGAAAAATAAAAACAAGACAACTATGAATGATCATTGGGATGTTTGAAAAGGGTAATGAAAGAAAATTATTGTGAGTTTTCTTGCGTTATAATCACGGATCATGAACTTGCTTTGATGAATAACATGGACAAAAAATTTCCTAGAATAACTCACATATTATATGAATGACATATCAACAAGAATTTTAGTGTGAAAACTAAAAGATTGTTTAAAGATGGCAACAGGTTTAACACATTTTTGCCCGCTTGGAATGACACACTTCTTCCACCACCGTTGACTAGATGAACTAGATTTTGGCTAAGATGCAGATGATGTAAAAAGAACACGATAAGGGGGTCGATAATGTTATTGACTCGTGGATTACACCATATAAAGAAAGGCTTGTTCATGCCTAAACTAGCAAAATCATGCATCTCAACAATCACAGTGCTAATAGGGCGGAAAGCTCGCATGCTACTTTGAAAATATATAGCGGGTGAAGCCATTTAAATTTCAAAGGATTTTGAAATAAATTTCATGGTTTGTTAGCGATGAAATATTTAACCTTAAATGACGTGATTGAGCTAAGGAAGTTTCGCATAATTCATAAATTTTAAGATTTTGAACCTTTCAGATTACTTGAGAGGTATGTATCACCTATTGCTTTGGCGATATTATATGAAAATTATCTTGATAAAATCGGAGGTTACAAATCTTCATGCACTTGCATAGAATGTACGATACAAGGTTTATCATGCATCCATGAGCTAGAGCCAATATGAAGTGCGGATGGGTATGTACCCACTCGAATTATAGACGAGCATTGTAGGAGACAAGATATTGTTCTCCAAGTTAAACTAAACATCAAAGAAGAGGTGAAACTTAATTTTGCGAATTTAAATGCAAAACTTGGAGAGTTTGATTTTTATGACCAAAGTCATTGGCTTAAAAAATTCACACGCATTTTGGATCCTTCACTCATTTCTGCACCCCTCCAAAAGGTTAAAACCCTGGGTCGTACTCCCGGATGCGTTTGAGGTTGCGGTCATGGTTATGGTAACGATACCAAAATTCATGCTGATTATTCTACCAAAAGGGATCCTTCTATGTACGAATACGCCGAATAAGAATGGTTAAAAGCTCATGTGGATAGTGCCGAAACTCCAAAAATGGTAATACTTGTCGCGCGTTTTGGAACCCTGCTCGACATTTTGGTAGCACCGGACAAATAATCGCTGCATATACCCGTACTACTTAGAGATTAAAACCTAAAAAAAAATCGGGTTGCATGTAAAGGTGAAGGAACTCCGATTGCATCCAATAAAATTACCGCAAAGTCGTCAATTATGGTTAAACCAATACCGACGAGGTTTCCCAACATACCAGACTTGAGGTATTCAATAGATATACCTTAATTTACGCGTCCTTTTATAATCACAAGTACAAACGTTAAGCCCGACAAAAGTTTTGATTTTAGAGCCATCACTCATGGTTTGATTGGCACCGAAAGTGGAGGACATCTTATAAGACAAACCATGGTTCACAAACTAGAGAAGCATAAAGAGTTTGATTTGAGTGTGGCATATTTTGGAGTCAATAATGAAGTCGATAAAGAATAAAACAGTTAAGATGTTATAACGAGAATGCACAAATTCAAAATTGGATGTTGTTAACTAGTTTGGCAAATTAATTTTCACCACATTCAATTATGTTTTCTATTGCTTAGCACCCGAAGGTTGTACGACTTACTTACCAGTGAGAAATGAACCACCAACGGAGGGTCCTATAAAAAAAGATCGACGTCACATTCGTGAATACAAATCATTTTGTTCATGTAAGTAAACAAAATTTATATTATACACATTCAACGGAGGGTCCTATAAAAGAGATCCGTGTCAAATTTGAGAGTACAAATCAATTTGTTCATGTAAGTAAACAAATTTTATATTATACACATTTAGTTATTTATTAACTAAACTTGTTCTATACATTTAATTTTAATCTTGAAAACTTAAATTATAGGTCGATATGGTTATAGGTTCACCTTTACCGACGATAGATCCAACGTGGATGCACACTACTAGAGAAGATACTAATCTTTGGTCGATCTCCTTGCTTGGTAGAGTTGACATATATTTTTACGACTACAACATCATATACAGACACAATCCGTAGAACGCGAACAAGTAATAATAGATTTTACCAAACATCTTTAAGGGTGTTCGTATTGTGATTTTGAATCCAAATCGGAAATACTAGTTATTTTATACTTTTTAATTTGTAAATTTGTTAAATTACCGATTTTTAAATTGTTAATATTATCGTTTTATTAAAATGTGCATTTTATATCTTTTAATTGTAATTTTATTTATTTTTTAATCTTTATTCTCGTTGTCGCCATATTTATGGCGCTATTTGCCAACCTGACGTCAACAGTTGGCGTCAAAATAGACTTACACGATTGGCTTGAGAGACATAGAGTCTGCCATATGGCGGTAAGCCTTTTTTTTTAATAATTTTTTTTATAAAACAATATTATTAAAAAATAACATCTAACTAGAAAAATTTATATGTTATCCGTTAATTAAATAACTATACTAAATAAAATTATTATTATTATTATTATTATCCCGTCAATAATTTAGTCACGCTAATATATTGACATGCTAAGAATTTAACCCTCCAAACTATCCCAATAATATTTTAACCCACCAAAAATTATCCTACCAGCATTTTAACCCACCAAAAATTATCCCCCATATTTTATTCTCTTTTATATAGCTACTAAAACAAGTGGTAGTAATTTGTCAACCAAATATTTCAAAGTATAAAAAACTAAAGCATCTTAAGTATGGAGTGATGGACCATTGATGAGAACAACCACTTGTTTCAAATGGTCAAGTATATCCATAGAACAATGTCCGATAAAATCACATATGTTCTTATGAAGTGTTGTGCATGATGTACTTTGACTACGAACGTCTAGGATTTACAAATCCAACTACCTGGAGTTGTGCATAAGTCTCTACCAACTACAATATTCTAAAATTTGAACCAACGCTTTAGGTGTTTGACTTGTCATATGTTTTAAGACAAGAGGCATTACAACTATGGCAGTTGAAAGTTACTGATTTCATTACAAGAGATATGATAGTTTATCTGAAGGAGAGCCTTGCTAAAAAACCGGATGTGATAGCTAATTGCTCACCTGTTGAGCATAACCTTGAATATGATTTCGACTAATACGTGTTATTATATTATGTATTTTTATTGCTCATCTTATTTTGAGGTTTTTAAATTTATTTCGTATGCAATTTTGAAGTTTAAAATTTTAGTTGGTTTATGCTCCTTATAATGCTTCTAATTTTTGTTTCTGTTTTACGTACCTTTTTTAATTTTAATTGTATTTTTTTATTTCCTATTAAGTGCTTTTAGTTATTGTATGTAAAAATAATTAACAACAAAAATGGAATATAATTATAAAAATAACATGTGTACAATTAATGGCTAACAAACATAACACGAGTGTTACAAAATATCTGAATCAAACATGAAACTGAAGTGTCAAACAAAAATATAACCATAATGTCTAACCTAGTCTCCTACCAATAGATAAAACATCCTCCTACGCAAGCCAGCACGCAAATGTCGTATAACAGCTCTATCACGATCCTCGTGGCCATAATCATCTAATGGGTATATCGCCATGTTAACGAGGTTGTACCATCTAACCATCAATGAGACATAAGACAGTCAAAAGTACAAAACGATACCATATCGTCTCTAAGAATACGTTCCCTGAACATAGGTTATGACCTCCAATTACGCCAATCATCTCAAAAATCTGAATCAAATGTATAAGACATCGTCTTTGGTTTCCTTTTTCCCTTGCTCTACATCTTGAATAACGGAAACGGATGAAACCCATGGACAGATCCAAACGGTAAAAATTCCCACTCGAGATAGTACAGGTGCGAATGCTCTACACCAGTAATTATACAACGGTACCAAGCTATAGCCTCCAATCAGAAATGATCATGTATGGGATTGTAAGACTCAAACAAGACCTGCAAAAAAAACAGTACAAACAATAACACAAATAAAGTTTTCCAAATGTTACCATATACACCACACAACCAACAACAAGACAATATCAATCAATTTTATTTTATTCGATTCCAACCATATGTTAAACTAGTAATCGTTGTATACGTAAATGTATTAAACAATTAAATATTAGAATAATATAAAAGTTATGTTGCTCTCCTGTAGGTTTTTTACGATGATTATCCCGTTGAGTTTGGTTCGGGAATCAGAAATGACGCACGTTTATCCCATCTAGCAATAGTAGGCATGCTCTGTGTAAGTCGCACGCGTAACTGGACGAAGTAAAACAAATTGGTCTTGTATCCACGTGTCTAGAAGACTGATACACCCGCCTATAGTCCTCGTCTCATGAAGGGAGGCCTCTCCAAGATGGTGATACAAATAAGTCAACACGGCTATGTCTGATTTATAATATTAAAATTAGTTTAATATAGGATTATAATCAATTTGGGAATGATACGATTGTATGGTTTTGTTGATTTAATGTTACATTTTAATTTTAAAATTTTTAAAAGTTTTTTTTCGTGAAAAACATTCATAGAGCAGTTACGATAGTATCGGATGTTATTGCTACGACTGTCGATATGGGTTTTTGGGTTCATAGAGACATTGTAATGTTAGTATGGGTCAAAAGCATTGACGGTGCTAGTACCATTGAACTATATTGACGATATAGTATATTTATACGGTCGGTACTCTTTAATTTTTTTGTTATTTAACTACCGATATATTTGTTTGTATCAGAGGAAACAAAGTGGCATTCTTTTAACTTTTATGTTTGTTTTAACTATCTATCTAAATTTTTGTTTGTATTGGAGGCAAAAAAGTGGCATGCCCAAAAAAACTCTGAAAAAGCTATAACGAAAACTTAGAAGAAAAAACGACCGACGAAACCTACAAAACTTAAAAAGTGGCTTTGAGCAGTATTTTAACTTTGGACTAAGTATTGCGTTGGCTATAAGGTGACTTATTTGAATTTTGTATCTACGTGGCACCAATTAATTAAGTCCATGTATTTTCCTATTAATTAAATATTATAAAACCATCTTAGAAACTATTTCTAGTTTGTCTTCCTTTATTATTTCATTCACTCTTTTGATTTTCCTTTATCAAAAAGTTTTAACTCGAAAGTTGGATTTTCATAATTTTTCAACAAAATATATATATATATATATATATATATATATATATATATATATAAATCCATATGAGTTCCCAAATTCTTATAAGTTTTCTTTTTTACTTTCATCATACCCAAGTTGGTGTGGATTATTTTTAATAGAGGGTAATTTAGTAAAGTATTTTGGAAATTTAATGTTTAAGGTGGAGTCTAGTGAGATAATTAAGGTACGTGCTTGTATTCAATTCTGATCACCCTTATTAATGAAAGTAGTTTGAGTATTTATATTTAATTAATGATTCATGGGCTTTTTGGGCCGGATTGTGGGCTCAGGTTAAGTTTAGGAACCCGTTTCTCAAGGTGTGAAATGACCAACACCTAACTTAGTCACATTCTACCACATTTGTCTTGTTCGGTTTATTATGGCAGGGACTTGATCCGAATTTCCCTTCGGATAAAGGTAAGTTGTTGTGTAAAAAATATCTCACCTTATCAGTAACCCCTTTAGGTCTTGCAAAGAATCTTTGGAAGAGCTAATCCATGAGAATAGAAACCAACGCATTTTCAATGTGAGATGTGTTCTTCCGATCTGCTTTTGTAGCCGAACTGAATAGATCATATTATGTTAATAATTTCAAGAGTCAGCCCGATCGGGATTTGGGAGGATTGATCTTACCGTTAAGAATTTCAAGAGTTTTTTTCCAACGCGGGATACGTGCCAGGCTCTGGTTCGACCTCTCAGCCGTTTTTCTCCTAGATTCTCGTACCTACTAGGCTAGAAAGTTACTTAATTAAGGTGTAACCTCTATGCTTAATAGTTCTTAATCATGGCTATGATCGGTTCATCTTCCCCTAGATAGCCTCTTATACTTTCACGGTTATTTAACTCGATTTTACTGTTCCATTGTCTTAAAAAACACAAACACTTCTAGAGAGAGAAAGCTTAGTACTATTTTTAAATTATGTTCGAGTAATTTATATTCACAGCCAGAAACACACTAGTAAAAGAGGGTTGGCTAAATTTGTCTGAATTGGAGAGAGCGAGAAAAGTTGCAGGAGACGAAAGAATCACTGATGGTCTCTGTCTCTCATGGTGAAGAACTCAATCAACTAAAGCAAATACTGACCAAGGTTCATCATCATCAAAGATATCTAAGGTTAGAAAATTGCCTTTTCCCCAACTTTTTCTCCTCTTCAATCAGGATCCTCTGTTCAAGAATCCTGATCACCCTAGAAACTCCGATGGATTGCAAGTCTAACGAGCTAGTGGTCTACACAAAGGTGCTGAACTAGGGACTCCGGTTTCCTTTGGATCCGGAGATAGTCAGGTACTTTCACCTGATAAATCTATGTTCGAGTCAGTTGAGTCTGAACGCGTGGTACACTCTGATGGTTGACATAATGGCTTCCAGACTGTCCAAGATCCCACTACCAATGGAGTAATTCGTTGTTGTGGCGAATTTGTGCAAGAACCACCACATTCCATTTTACCATTACAATATTGAGAATGATTACAAGGTAGTGAATGACCTACTCGAGTCCAAAAAACTATGGAGGACACAGTTCATGTTCATCAGCGGAGCATAGGAGAATGGAAACAAGATAAAAGTTTACTCTAATCCAAGACAACTAACTAGTCACTGGAAAAGTACAAGTAAGGTTTATTTATGTTTCCTTTAGTCTTTTAAATATTATGTGGTTATTCTGAACTGACTTGTGTTTCTTTTCAGTTTTTTCGAAGAAGTTATCAGATCGTGTAGAGGCAGGTCAAAACACTTGTGCTAAGCTAAACACATGGTTTTTGGAGAAATGGGGGAATGGTTTCCACAACTGCTTCACCTTTTGGAATTTCGTGAGGTTCATCTGTGGAATACTGCAGGAGAAGAGACCTCACCTGGGAATAGGGTTGTCAAACAGATATTTCAGATACGAATCTGTCTATATCTGAATCTGAATCCGAAATCTGAAATCACTATTCGAATTCGATTTTTTTTAAAAATAATATCTGAATCCGTATCTGACGGATAATATCCGGATACAGATAATATCTGAATCCAAATATCCACTAAAGTTTTTAACTAATTGCATTATTGGTTAGGCTATCTTTATAGGCACCTTAGTAGAAATTCATATTCTCAATTTAGATGTGTGATAAGGTTAAATAAAATATACTTATTTTGAAAATCCATCATGTCTTTTATAGAAAGTTTGGTAGTAATGTTTTTCTACATTTTAGATGTGGGATAAGAGTCGTAAAACTAAAAAAGAAATACTTGATATAAAAAACCACCATGTCTTTTATAAACAGCTTGGTAGCAATTCTTTTTCCTACTTTAGATGTGGGATAAAATAAAATTTATAAAGAAGAATCTTCCATATTTATGGACAACTTTATTAGTATTTTGTTTTGTTTTTTACGATGTAGGATAGCTAAAAAACATGTTTTATATATATATATATATATATATATATTTATACAATTTCGGATATCGGATATTTCGAATACAGATATGACTATATCCATATCCACTATTTTCGGATACGAATTCGGATACGAATATTATCCATTTTCTTTCGAATACGGTATTATTCATTTTCTTCGGATTCGATATTGAATATTTTGGTCGGATATCAGATTTTTTGGATAATTTTTTACAGCCATACCTGGGAAGAACTGACCACCCCTCCTCCTACAGACGTTATCCTGAGGAGAACTGAGGCTAAGGACACCAAAATTTACTTTCCTTCCAGGATCAAAGCCCCTAGCCATCCGAACAAGATGAAGAACAAAAAGAAGAAGAAAACCACAACAGACCCACCTTAGCCAACTACCAAAGGGACCGGTTCGGAGAATCAATGATTGATCAAAATGTTGTTCTGCTAGAAGCATTTGAAGTTACCGTCAATGAGGCTGGTAGATCGGAAAACCCACCAAAGATTATGAAGAAGGGTAAGAAACGAAAGGCAAACAGTGATGAAAAAGCTGCAAGAAGAAAAAAATCACTCTGGGATCAGAGATAATTGTATGTCCCTCTGAAAATTCATCCTCCTCCTCCTGCTGATCCTACTCTGCAAGAAGAAATTCCATCCAACCTTTATTCCGAACAGGTCACTGCTGATGGAGAGGTAAATCTCAATGTCTTTCATAACATTAACATATATTTCAATGAACTGGACAAGGATGACTTTTCGGGACCTTATCGTCCTGCCAATTCGGCCAAAACTATAACCCACAACGGTGAGACATACCATATATCAAGTGAACAAGACACTCTGAGTCATGCTCTCCTAGGTTACATCCGCCCTATCGTTGACTTGGAAAGGCAAGTGGGGGAATAAAGTAGTACCATAGCTTTCCTGACTTCAGAGAATCAAAGCTTGACGAACAGTCTCTCCACCGCTCAGCAAAGCATAGAAACCTTAAAGAAGGAAAAAGAGGATGCAGCTGCTAAATTTCTCAAGTCATAAGAGGATCAAAAAGATCTCCAGACCAAGTATTCAGGACTGTAAACTTCTTCCTCTGGTGGAATCAAGCTCTGAAAGGGCAACTGGAAGCTAGAGACAAAACTGTGAAGACTTTATCCGGAAAAAAAATCAATCTGAAAGGTCTTCATGCAAAGAAGAACGAGGATAATACGTCTCTAATAAAGAAGAAAGTCAAAGAGACAGCTGTTGTAATAGAGAAGTATGCCTCTGGAGTGGTGGATTCTTTGGAGAAAAAAGATGATGAAATCAAATTTGATATGGTCTTACTATTCCATGAGACCTTTCCTAAGAGGACTCTTGGTCCTTTGTGGAAATTTGTGGAATATGATTACCTCCCTTTTCATACGATGGATGATGGTGATAAACACAACTACTCAAGTGGGGAAGATTCCGAGGACAATGAAGGGGTTGGTGAGAGTTCAAGTGTCGAACTCAAAAGTCCAAAGAAAGGCGTTGGTGATGAAAAGAACGAAGGGAACAAGGCCTAAGGTTGTATTGTTATGTTGTGTATTTTTTATTAAAAAGTTAAAAGTCTTTGGATGGCCAAGGCATCTTGTTGCATTGTTTGTTTAATTCATGTTCTTAAAACTTAAAGTCCTTGAATGGTCAATACATTTGTGAACCATGGATTGGGTCTACTCCGATCAAACTTAAATATCATACTTTGCTTTCGTAAATTTTGTTTAGCTTCTTACTGCAGTGTTTAAATGGCCTTCAAAAATTCAGATCTGTTAAGTAAGTGTATTGAATAAATTGGATCTCATATTTTTGACAAATGTGATCAAGTATTCAACGTATCCGATCACCTTAAATATGTTTGAGAGTCGGGGTGTTTAATAATTATTTAATATCCGGCCACCTCATACTGTAATTAATTCAAGAAGAAATTTTCACCAGACTTTTGAAGAATGCATAAGATATTATTAAAAACGCGTATACCTCGTTAAAACCTCCCCGCGCCACCAGGATAGGAAAGAGTATGCCCCCTTAATATTTACATTAATATTTATAGTAAATATTTACAAGAGAATTATATTCAAAGTATAACCTAAATGTTCCATGGGTGTTTTAGTATTCTCCCTTCATTGTCTTGAAGTTTATATTTTCTTGGTTTAACTTTCACACACACCATATAAAAACCTTCACAATTCGGAGATAGCTTGCCGAACTGGTTTTCCTTGGTGTGTAAAAATATTTTTTAAGACTTTGTCCCCCAATTAAAAATCTCTTCTTTTAACTTTAGAATCAAATTTACTCCTTATCAAACCCTGGTAATGTGTCGTTCTTTGATGCGCTTTAACTCTTCTTTATTCAATAAAATCCAACTGATTCCTAACTACCATATCATTTGCCTGTTCGAAATAGTTCTGGATTTTGTAAGACAGTAAAGTAACTTCCATGAGAGTGATTTCATCCATCCCATAGACAAGGGAAAACAAAGATTCTTGTGTAGCAACCCGAGGTGTAGTTCGGTAATCCCACAATACTTCTTGTAGATAACTTGGCCATTTTCTTGCACCTCCCTCCAGATTTTTATTTAGCCATGACAAGATTGTCTAATTAACAACTTCAACTTGTCCATTTTCTTGAGGATGGAAAGGAAAAGAAAAACAGTGTTGAATTCCTCTAGAAATGTAGAACATTTCCATGTCTTTATTATCAAAGTGTGGCCCATTATCTATGGTAATCTTTCGAGGAATCCCAAATCTATAACACATGTTAGATAAATTAAATTTAATAATTTCCTTAGAAGTGGTTCTAGCTAAATGACCTGCCTCTATCAACTTAGAGAAATAGTCAATAACAACTATGATTTTTCTACATCCACTGGATGCCATGGGAATATGCCCAACCAGATCCAACCCTCATCAATCGAAGGGTATCGATTCAGATATGGATTCCATAGAACTGTTGGCACATGAATTTCATTTCCATATCTTTGGCAAGGATCGCACTTATTTACCATATCTTTAGCATCTGCCATTATGGTTGGCCAGTAGTACCTTGCTAATAAAACTCTCTTAGTTAGGGCTTTATAACCACAGTGTGTAGAACCTTTGCCATCATGCAGTTCAGATAACACAACTTGGGATTCTTCAAATCCTAAGCAACGCAAGAGAGGTCTGTTGAAAGATTTCTTGTAAAGAACTTCCCTTAATACCAAGAAACCACGAGCCTTATACTTGATTTTCTTAGCCATGGCTTTATCCAGAGGAAAATTCCCATCGGAAATAAACTTTAGAATATCATACCTCCAGTCCTTGGGTTGAATGGTTACTATGCTCATACTTTCTTCATTCTCTTTACCTTTTTCATGGCCCCTCTGTATTGATAAGAAAGAGTTGTCAAAGAGTCTGCCACAGTATTCTCCGATTTAGGGATATGTTCATAGTGGATACTTTTAAAACTTGCAGCAATTTCCCTTAACATAAGAAAGTATTTAATCAATTGTTCTTTATTTGCTTCAGATTGTCCTTGAGCATGTTGAATCAGTAAGGGGATCACTCATCAATCGGATTCTTCTTGCCCCACATATGAGAGCCAACTGAAGACCAGTTATAGCTGCTTCATATTCATATTCATTATTAGAAGCCCTGAAACCAAAACATATAGCATGGTACATAGTATCACCATAGGGAGAAGGTAAACAAATTCCAGCTCCACAACCCAAAATAATTGATCCACCATCAGTTTGGACTACCCATTCTTTCTTAGACTGGCTTTCAGGCATATGTTCGAAGGATCTATCAGCATGAAATTCTACCAAGAAATTGGCCACTAATTGGGATTTAATCGTCATTCGGGGTACAAAATCAATATCATAATCAGCCAGCTCAACTGACCACTTGGTCATTCTGCTTGACACATCAGATTTCTGAACAACACTCTTCAAGGGAAAAGATGTTCGAAAGAAAATGGAATGAGCTTGGAAATATGGTCTCATCTTTCTTGCTGCGATTACCAAGTTCAATTCTAGTTTTTCCAACTTTAAATATCTTCTTTCAGCAACCAACAGACTTTTGCTAATGTAATACATCGGATGAGGGTAATTGTCCATCTCTCTTACTAGCACAACACTTATTGCATACTCTGATACAGCTAGATATATGTAGAGATTTTCCTCCTGAATAGGTTTAAAGAGAGTCTTGGGTGAAGATAAATGCTTTTTGATTTCAAGAAATGCCTGATCACACTAAGGAGACCAATTAAAGTCTTTGGCATTCCTTAAAAAATGGAAAAAAATGGAGTACATTTTTCTGATGATCTTGAAATAAACCTGTTCAAAGCACCCAATCGTCCGGTCAACCTTTGAACTTATTTGATGTTCCAGGGATGGTCCATAGCTAATATGGCATTGCGTTGATCCGGATCAGGTTGAATTCCTTTTTCACTTATTATATAACCCAAGAACTTTCCAGATCAGACCCCAAAAACACACTTTTCAGGGTTTAGCTTCAAGTTCACAGCCTCTAAGTTAGAAAACGTTTCTTGGAGGTCAGATATGTGCGTGTCTTCCTCCAAGATTTTTACAATCATGTCATATATATAAACTTCCATATTTCTGCCAATTTGATTGGCAAAAGCTTTATTTACTAAACTTTGATAGGTGGACCTAGCATATTTTTTAATCCGAACGACATCACTTTATTACAATGTAGACCCTTTTCTGTAATAAAAGTGGTATGATCTTGATCCATCAGATCTACCTATATCTGGTTGTACCCCGAAAATGCATCGATGAAAGATAAAAGTTTATTCCCATAAGTAGAATCCACCAAATGATCTATCTAAGGAACATGATAGAGGTCCTTGGGGCATGCCCTATTAATATCAGTAAAGTCAATGCACATGCGTTATTCACCATTATTTTTCTTGACCATGACAAGATTAGCAGTCCACAAAGGGTACTGAGCCTCTTTTATGTGGCCCATCTTGGTCAGACGATCAACTTCTTGAACAATCACATCTGCATTTTCTTTAGAGAATGACCTCTTTCTTTGTACAACCGGCGTAACATCAGTTCGTAGGGACAATTTATGACAAATAATATCGGCTGGTACTCCATTAACATCTTCATTGCACCATGCAAAGACATGCTGATTACTAATTAAAAAGGACAACAGCCTGCGTTTCAAATTTGGTGTTAGTTTGGTACCAATTGTAATATTTTTTCCCTCAGTGAGGGAGTGGATTTCAACCTCCTCTATGGGTATTATAACACTCGGAGCCTTCCTGGGATCATCAATTTCATTCTCATAGGTGGAAAGCTCTAATAACTGCTAATCTCTGTCAATCTTGACTGCCTTTACAGACTTAGAGGAAAGGGTTATTGCATAAAATTTCATGGCTACCTTCTAGATGTTCCGAACAACACCTACTTATCCATGGACATCATATTTCAAACATTGGTGGACCGTAGAGGCCACATCATGCATTCTATAGAGTCAAGACCTCCCAAATATTGTATTGTAAGATGTTGGGAAATCCATCACAACAAACAGTACTCTTACCATTTTCTTAAAAGGTCCTTTGCCCAGCAACACCTCTTCTTCAAATTCCCCAATCACATCTGCAGAACTCCCTGTGAAGCCCATGATGGTTATGTTCAAACTTTGTATAACCGAAGGGTTTCTTATCTGCTTGTAGGAGCTTAAAACATAATGTTTTCTGAACTACCTGTGTCAATCATAATCCACCGTATGTCATTTTCCCCTATCGATGCTCCTATTACCACAACGTCTTCATGAGGCCCCGTAATGTCTTTTAGGTCATCGTCATCAAAAACTATAAAAGGATATGGAGTTTAATACAAGTGTGTGGAAATTCT
Source organism: Limnanthes douglasii subsp. nivea (assembly GCA_036936605.1). Classification (NCBI taxonomy): domain Eukaryota; kingdom Viridiplantae; phylum Streptophyta; class Magnoliopsida; order Brassicales; family Limnanthaceae; genus Limnanthes; species Limnanthes douglasii. The sequence goes on from JAUPFV010000004.1 coordinate 211,897,838, forward strand.
TCCATCCAATTAGGTGGTCAAACTGTGGACATGCCTCTTCCTTGATGAACTAGAATTTGTAGTCACTGTGTCCCCTCCGAAGAAAATTAAAGATTCAAAGAATTTAATCAAACCGAAAACAGTTTTAGTGTTGTCTATCATTACCCCTACCTGATTCCGACTTGAATCCTGATCAAGGTATTTCTATATCAAACCTTCCAGTTATCACCATATCATCTTCCTATGTAAACGTTCTAGGATTTCTTGAAGGAGTAGTTCGGGGAGTATTGACATTGGCTTGTGCATTATCCGGTCTGCTCCCCCCTCGTTTTTTGACAAAGGCCCCCAAATTACCCCTTTCAATGAGGTCCTGGACCTCTTGCTTCAAGGCTATACAATCATGGGTATCATATCCTATGTCATTATGGTATTTGCAAAAACAGGTGCTCCGGTTTTCTCTGGTGGACTACAACACTACCGGCTTTCTAAATTGCACTTCGTTCTTAGTTTTGTCATAGATTGTAGCCACACTTTCCCCCCAATTCAACAAACCACTCAGGTTGAACCCATGGTCCCCTCTTGCTTCTGACTTGTTGGTTTTGATTTTGGTTAGACTGATTCTGCCTTGATTGATAAGATCCCTATATGGTCTCCCACTGTGGTCGCCGATTTGGTGTGGATTATTTCTGATTGAGGGTAATTTAGTAAATTGTTTTAGGAATTTAATGTTTAAGGTGGAGTGTAGTGAGATAACTAAGGTGTGCGCTTGTATTCAATTCTGATGCTCCTCATTAATGAAATTAGTTAGGGTATTTATACTTAGTTAATGACCCATGAGATTTTTGGGTCGGATTGTAGGCTCGTGTTAAGTTTAAGAACCCGTTTCTCAATGTGGGAAATGATCAACACCTATAGTCACATTCCACAACATTTGTCCTGTTCGGTTTATTATGGCAGTGGCTTGGTCCGAACTTCCCTTCAGATAGAGGTAAGTTGTTGTGCCAAAAATATCCGACCTTATCAGATGTTAATTCATTATTATTCTATATATTCAATGACTAAAAAAAACACAAGCTCTAATGAAAACTGTAGATCCCAAACAACAACAGTAAAACTAAGTGGAAACAAAAATACCAACTGTTAGACCTCAAAGAGTAGTATATCAAACCACCCAATTAACATCAAGAGAATCAACCAACCAAAGAAGAAATCATTTTCACCGCCAACGGTTCACCAATTAATTAACCAAATTAAACCACAAATTCAATTAAGAAATAAGCAACAGTAAAATAAATCAACACAATATTTATTTTACGTGGAAAAAACTCATTCAATGTGAAGAGTAAGAAAGCACGGGACCTATAAGGAGTCCACCCAAAACACTTCTATTGTAGTTGAGGGTACAAGTAAATATAAATCAATCTCACAAAGATCTACACATCTACCAACAATTACACAACCTAATCAAGTATGCTCTTTTCAGTATTGATAGCAATAAATTGTCAGGTCCTGATATCCGTAAAGGTATCCTTGAATTTTTTCACTCAAGAACCCTCGATACCTCTTGGAATTCCACCTCCATTTCCCTCATTCCTAAAAAGGATTCCCCTTCTATGACTGCTGATTTTAGACCTAGTGCTTTTTGTAATGTAGTTTACAAGATCATTTGTAAGATTAATAGAATTAAGGATTATGTCCCCGACCTGATTGAAATTCTCAATCGGCTTATTTTTTTTTTCTCCCTAAAGCTTCTGCGTGGTTATCACACTACATGTAGAGGTAAAAAGATTGCCCTTAAAATCGACCTTATGAAACCTTTGATAATGTCCGTTGGTATCTTATCTTTGACATTCTTGTTGTGATGAATTTCCCGGATAAGATGATAACTTAGATCATCAATTGTATTTCCTCTCCCGCCTACTCTGTCATTATCAATGGAGATCATTTCAATCACTTCAAAGGTAGAAAGGGTCTAAGGAAAGAAGATCTTCTCTCCCCTTTTCTCTTTATCCTTGTCATGCAAGTTCTTTCTAGCACCCTTAAGGAGAAGAGTAATGGCAAAAACTTTATTTTTCACTGGAAGTGTCACAAACTCAAAATTATTAATCTCCGCTTTGTAGATGATCTTAAGATTTTCTGTCATGGTGATGTCAACTCCCTTATTCTCATCAAAGAGGCTTTGGGTGATTGCTATTCTTTTTCTGACCTTAGAGTCAACCCCTCCAAGAGCCAAATATTCCTTAGGGGTATCAATAACACTCTTTGCTCTGAGCTCTTGTCTATTATGGGCTTCTAGGAAGGTTCCCTCCCTGTTAAATATCTCGGAGTTCCCCTTCTCACTGGTCGCCTCACTCCCTCGGAATGTCGTCCTCCTCTTCATAAGATTACCTCCCGGATTAATTCTTGGACCTCAAAGCATCTCTTTTATGCAGACAGACTTCAGCTCATTAAGTCCGTCTTATTCGTTGGTCAAGTTTATTGGTCCTCTATCTTTATTCTCCCCTCCAGGATCATTAAAGAACTAACCCAATACCTTCGTTGTTTTCCATGGTCGGGTTCCGCTATGAAAATTTATGCGGCCAAAGTGACCTGGACTAAAGTCACTTCTCTCATGAATGAGGGCGGCTTTGGGATCCTAGATCTAAAAATCTGGAATCAGGCGGTTGTCCTTAAACACCTTTGGTCTATTATTAGTAATAACAATCACTTAATTTTGTGTGATTGGATAAAACTTGAAAAAATCAAAAATAATAATTTATGGGATCTTTCTATTGGTTCCTCCCCATCTTGGATTTTGAGGAAAATTCTTCGTCTTCGCTTGTTCGCTTGTAATCTATACACGATGACGATTGACAATAGCTCGAGTACTTATTTCTCGTAGGACCCATGACTTATCCATACCTCTCTTGCTTCGCACTATGGTTCTAATATCATCAAGGATTCCGGACTTGGAAAAAACCTCAAGGTTTCGGATATAATCCTCAATGGTCATTGGAATTAGCCTTATAACATTAGATCGACAAGGTCTAGAAATCATTCAAATCTCTGAAGATTAATAATCTCATCCTCATTTACCTCATCCTAACATCAATTCCAATGATGTTCCTTTTTGGATTGCAAAGGCTAACTGCAACAACTTCTCAATCAAGGATACGCACAACACAATTCGTACACCTGCCCTTGCCGTGGGGTGGGCTGGGTTAGTATGGAATAAATTCAATATTCCTCGTCACTCTTTTATATCTTGGCTCACTATCCTGGGCAAACGTTCTACCAGAGATATGTTTCTCAGTTGGGGTATCAACACCCCACATGACTGTATCTTATGCAACTCTGATTTTGAAACTACCCCTCACATTCTCTATGATTGTAGTTTCACCCAGAGTCTTTGGACTTATGCTAGCTCCAATCTTGGATTCCCTTTTAACACCTCTTACTGGAAATCTTAGGTGCGCGAGGCGTTAAATTATTCTCACTCTCGAAACTATCATATTTGGCGCACTTGCTTTGGTGTGATTATATATCACGTCTGGAAGGAGAGGAACTTAAGAATTTTTGGTTACTCTCCGCTCATTTCCTCTCATGTTTCTCACCGAATCTTCTCTGACCTTCGGTTCAGATTCTATGACACCAATATTAGTTGGCCTATGTAATTGCTTAGTATTTACTTACTTTATTCTAAATGTGCAGGTTCCCCCTAGTTCCAGTCTGTTGATTTCAGTTGCTGTGGATTCTCAATGTCGACCCATTGGCTTCTGTGGAATCTTTTTAGTACTTTTTTTATCTTAGTTGCTTACTACTTCTTCCATGTTTGGATTAGTAGCCTTGTTTACCGACCTTCATTTATCGATTGTATCTCCTCGGGGTATGCCCCATGTATTTGTATGGACTAATTTAATTTTATTTAATGTTTTTTCCAACAAAAAAGAGAGTACCTGTCTAAATTCAAATTCAGATGATTAATTATATTTAACCTTTTATCTAAAATTGAGAAGCCCCTAGTGATATAAGTTTTTATGAATTTGGTGTTAGGTGGTAGTTTTATATTACTAATTTGTAGCTGAGATTAATTATATTCAAACGATAGTCAAGGAACTACCACTGTACATTTGAAAGTCAGGGATTATCTGTTATTAAATTGACAGTTTATGGAGGAGTTACTTTTCAAAACCTACAAATTCACTACGTAAGTAAATTTTTAAAATATTTTAGAAATAATTAAATAAGTTAATTTATTAAAATATACTATGAAATTAACTATAAATTTATTAATTTTATAAGCGATTCAAATCAAATATATTATATATAAATTATGGGTTAAGTGCCATTTAAGACCAAATACCAAAAGTATTATCCAATTAAGACCCATATTTTCATATATCTCCAAGAAAGACCAGTTTTTGTGAAATATTTACTATTGAAGAAAGACACACTAATACCCTAAATATCCATGCTCTATAATATAAAAAGCTTTTAAACCTATTCTTCACCTTTTTCCCCAATTTTATTTTTCTATCTCTCTTCGTGAATAAAACAACTCTGTATTAGGCGATTCTTTTTTTTTTTTCTCGATTTTTTGTTTTTCTTTTGTTTTCATATGATTTTGATTTGTGTTTTTACTTAATTATGCGAAGATATTCAATGTTTTGTGTGTTTGAAACTCGAATTTGAGCACGAAATCTCTGTTTTTTAAGATCTGTTTTCGTAGTGTTTCGAGTCGAATTTTTCGTTAGTTTTGAGTTCGATTTATGGTAATGTAGTTTATTTGTAGCATTGTATTAGTGTTTCGTTGATTTTAGTTTTTTATTTTGTGTTTTTGGGATTTTCAGACGCGTAACAGGTTCTGGTTCTTCAGTGAAGGAGATGCGAAACCTGTATGTTTTTTCACTGGTAGATGCAAAACATATTTTGTGATAGATGCGAAACGTTTGGATTTGTACCTACTGATAGTTACGAAACGTGTAATCTTTTTGGAATGGTAGATGCAAAAAAACACGTTCTTGATAGATGTGAAACGTTATTTGTTCTAAAATATTTTTTTATTTTTTAATTCATAACATATCATGAGTGGTACTAGTTTGTTCGTCTTAAAAAAAACAAAACCAACAATTTTTTTGGATTTTTTTTCGAGTTACGGTTTGAAAGATACAGACTTTTAAAGTTTTAAATTTTGTAGGGTTTCGCGAAGAAGATGCGAGACCTTCTTCGTTATGATAGATGCGAAACCTGTTTTGTTGTGCTAGATTCGAAACCTTCTTTATTTTGCTAGATGCGAAACCTTCTTTATTTTGATAGATGCGAAACCTTTTTCTATTTTGATAGATGCGAAACCTTTTTTATTTTGATAGATGCGAAATCTTCTTTATTTTGCTAGATGAAAAACCTCTTTGTTTTGATAGATGCGAAACCTTCATTATTTGGTAGATGCGAAACGAGTCACTAGATGCGAAATTATATAACTGAGAAACGTGTGTAAAATATAACTTTTTAAAAAAAATTCAAAACATATCAAGAACGGTACTAGTTTTGTTCGTCTTAAAAAAACTAAAGCAATGGTATTTTCAGACTCTTTTTCCGAGTTAAATTGGTAAGTCTCCCTTAAATTATTTATTATGATTTATATAAAAATCAAACCTATTAATATTTTCATTATAAATCCAGATTTATAATACTTTTTTCTAAAATTAATCTTGGGTTACATTAAAATTGCTTCACACGGAATATATCAAATAGATCATAAATTAAATATTAAAACTATGATTCATACTTCATATTCAGACCTCGTTGCCGGACTCCTTATCAAAATAAATGATATATCTATTATTCTATAAATCGAAAGATTTTTATTCTTTCAAACTTTAGTTTATGCTTATTTTGATCAAAGGACAAACGCCTCTTTAATATTTTCTAGATTTTATTTTTAACTCATTAATCTAAAATCTAGTCTATTTATTGAATAAGTGATGATCCAACGGTTCTTACTCAGGGAATCTTTGGACCTTGAAGGGTTTTATTGAATCATCGTGGTTCTAGTATGAGTCTGAGGTTTCTGTTGATTCATAGGTTCTTAACAAGAGAATTCCTATAACTAAAAAGTAAAAGAAGAATAAAGCCACATTACATCCAAAAAAAAAAGGTAATATAGAAGATTCCAGAGGCCTGTAACGATCAACACAACATAAAAAAGAGTCAACTTGATTTTTTAGCATTTAATGATATTATTAGCGAAGCTATTTTTTCTATAAGATTTATTAATTTCTCCATCTGGAATGTTAAAAAAACACTCAACACTTGTTTTTAATTTTTTTCATTAGTTTACTTCTTAATTTATATTTGATGTTAGTATGCACTACAAAACTCTTATTCTAACTATTACAACCAACAAATATGATATAACCATTAAAATTAAACCCTAAAAACAAAAAAAAACTCAAATTTCTTAAAAATTACTCATGAAAAATAAGACACCCAAACCAAATATTCAACACAGAGAACATCACTCAATCAACCAATAAAATAATTTAATCTTGTAAAAATAGAGACAAACAAAAACCAGAGAGTTAGAATAAAAAAGCAAATTAAAGTTTTTTTAAAAAGTAAAGAAATAAAAAAACAGATTTCCAAAGTTTTATAAAAGCATTCAGATATTAAACAAAAATAATTAAAAGAAAAAAATTCAACCTATGGAGAGTATAACCGAGTTCTTCAGACTCTTGCCAATAATATATTTAAAAAAAGACAAGAGTTAAGAGAGATTTTTTACTTTTGAGAGATTGCTTCAATCGAAAGTGGTGGCTAGGTTTTCTTTTTTCTTGTAAAAAAACTAATGGTTTTTTATTTATATTGATAGGATTAGCATTTATGGGTAGAGGTGGAAGTATTAAGGTAGATATGGTGTTCGGATGATTGTTGGAGAATAAGGTAAATATGGATGTTTGAAGTAAAATTTTAAAAATGGTAAATTAATAATCTCTTTTATGGAATAATTAACAAAATAGAGTCTTTTGGAAATCTGGAGGAAAAAGAAAATAGCTTCACCCTATACATATTATTTGAATGATATTTTTTTACCAACTAAATAAATAGATTAATCAATTAATTAATGTATCTTATGACTAATTAAATAGTTATATAAAATCAACTATTATATAAAAATTATTTGAATGATATTTTTTACTCATTAAATAAATAGATTAATCACTTAATATATGTTATGACTAACTGAATAACTATATGAAATCAATTATCAATATTAATTTAACTCAAATAGTTATATACGGTAAATTATCTTAGCATCAAATCTATTAATTTTCTAATTATAATTTCAAATTTATAATATTTTATAGGTGAATTTATATGTGAAAATACATTATGGGCTAATAATTTGTAGTAATTGGATTGAATTTGGCATTTTCAATGATTTTCTTAAATCTTTAACATTTAAATTTGAACTGGACTAAATTGATAAAATCAATTTAGCGGGTTGTGGTTCATGATCACAAAATGATATATACATTATGAGTTTTATGCTACTAAGGTTTAAGTTGTATTTACCTATAAAAAGAGTGTCTTGAGTTAGGACGTTCTTTTAGTCTAAACTCACAAAGGGTTGTGGTTCCTGATCACAAAACGGTATATACGCTATGAGTTTTATGTTACTAAGGTTTAAGTTGTATTTACCTATAAAATGAGCGTCTTGAGTTAGGACATTCTTTTAGTCTAAACTCAAAAAGGTTAGTCGGCACTTTTAATGAGAGTAAGACTAATGACTATTTTTTTTCTTCAGAGGGAACCCGCAACCGCTACTCAGAGTGCAATGAGTGCGCACAAGGTAAACCCTCAGTCTGACGCGATAGCCTGCAAACCAATGCCAGAAGGTAAACCACACAAGATGACAGGCTCCGCCGAGAAAGTGTATGTAGATGGACTCGAACTCATGACCTTTGATCACAAGTATGCCTTACTCAACCAACTCAGCTACCCCTTTGGGGGCGATTAATAACTATTTTGTAGGAATACTATAGTAGAATATGAAGTAATGATTAAAATACATTAGAATATGAAGTAAGGATTCAAGTACAATAGAATTTGATGTAAGGATTTAAGATACAATTATCGATAGTAACAGACAAAAACGTAACTCTTCAGTTTAGTCTATGAATAAAACAAATAACCATACGTAGGGTTAAATATATTTTCGCATGATTGATAGACTAATTTGATGTGATTCAGTCAATTCTATCAATATGTATTAGAGCGCAAACCCTTTAATGAATCATATGATAACTTATAGTATATATCTAATTGAATCGAACCTAAAGAATTCATTTAATTGGGACTAAATTGTTTATTGACTTGGTTAAGGTATGGATTTAGGATTTATGTGAAAAACATGTATACAATGATTTATTCATATGAAAATATGTTTGTGTTCAAATTTTTTGAATAAATTGATTGTATGGACATGATTTGAGTTTTTTTCTTAAAATTAGGGTTTGATTGATGGTTGAAAATTTTCTCCCAAATTTAGCATCAACCAATCCCTAATTTAAAGAATTAATTTAAACTTATCGGGACATTGGCTTATTGGTGGCTTAGCCCATGATGTTATTTCTGATCGAAGGTTATCCGACCATGTTCATCGTGGTCAACAAACTTTTGTCGCTATGTTTGAACATCGTGGCTTGCAAGGTAAATCGTAACTCACTATTGGCTAGGCACGCCAGTAAGAGCAGCAATAAAAATTTGATTTTATTTTGAAAAAATATATTTTTTAATTGTTAATTAATAAATTTTATATTTTTTTCTAATTTGTTTCACATGTGAAATTGTTTGGACATGTTGTTATTTGTACATGTTTGTGAATTGTTTATATTCTTGAATATTTAAATAGATATGCATTGATAAGGACTGAATTATCCGACCCGCGAGTCAGGCCGATAAACTACTCGGTCATAAAATTACTTTGTGATACCACTATAATAAATATGTAATATTAAGGGTAATTATATAATAAATTAAAAATATAAGCTTGGGTTATCCATACAGACCCATTAACAATGTAAGTCCGCAAAGACCAAATATTCTTATATACAATCTTTTTAGGTTTTAGAGAAGTTAATGCAAATTCTACCATCTAACTATATTTACCTACTTTCTCTCTCTCTCTCTATATTAATACTTAAGCGGCTCAATTATCTCTCTAAATAGTGTTATGACTTTATTTATTATCAATTTTACGCAAGTATGCTTAAGATATTTTTGGAAATATCATTGTCAACCACAATGAGAGCTAGACAGTTACCCAAATACAAATGTCTAAAATCTTATGTAATTTCAAATTCATATTTGGAATTTTCCGACATATGGATTTTGAGTGGATCCTGCGATAGTTACTGAAATAGTCATGGTCAAATAATGGTCCGATTAGTTAGCCTAGAAAGCTCAACCACACCATTTATACGAAGATAAGCAAGAACGATTGATCATGAAAGAGCATCCTGATTAATTGGGGGAGGAAATTGTTGCGTTGAAATAACTAGAATAAGCAATATCGATTCAACCAAGAAATTTACGTTTCAAAATCTAAAAGCTTGGGAAGAAGATGTTTCCGAGAGAGAATTATAAGTCTCATTCTTTACAACACCAGAAAAATTACTGAAGAAATAAATTTTGGTCAAACAAAATCCACAATTCCTTAAAAACGAACGAAGGGCTATGTACCACTATAGTCATTCATATTAATGAGTATTATAAGTCCGATTCCGAGAGACTCTCTTCTTCTCCGAATATGAGTCACCATCACAAAAAGAAAAAAAAAATCTGGTGGTAGACATTATTTGAAAAGACACACCAGTCGATACAAAATCCTCAAGCGGGAGCGAGAGTAAAACAAATAATTTGGTTATTCTGATAAACGAGAGCCTTCAAAGAGAAAGGATAGAGTGGTAGCTGAGGGAAGGTTCAGATAACAGGAAAATATGATACAACATCAGGAAAGTCCAACATTGTTACAGGGGGGTTCGGGACAAGACAAACAATTAATTTGCGATTTAATCTGAGTATGCTATTTATGGAATGATGGCCGCCAATATAGTTAGCGATATAACTAAAAGTCAGTCTCCATTATATGTAAAAATACTCTCGAGACACTTACCATAACTGTTTGATATATCTAAACTAGAAAAGTTTGATTGAAATAGAGATCAGGATAACCATTTAGAGTAGTTTAAGAACTTTATGATGAATTACGATGACGATGATAAATTGTTGTGTCGAGCTTTCTTTTAATCTTTCAAAGAGTGCTCTAAAATGGTACAACCGACTTTTGCAGGTTCTATAAAATTTATAAAAGGTAGTTTTGGAAAGTAAAAAGATGCGAGGGAACAAAGACATAATAATCCAGTGCAGCTAGTTAGTTGGTGAAAGTTTAAAAGATTACACTAAACATTTCGTTCTTACAGAGAATAGACTCGATAATTTTTATGAATAAGTGAATATTTCTTCTTTCAGGTAAGGGCTTCTTCACAAAGAATTAGCTGACAAGAAACCTTAACTTTCAGGGCCTTACTATCTCAGGTTGAAAAGTAGATCAAAATGAAGGATTAAAAACAATTAAGACTAATCCTACTGCAAAGACAAATCCTACAAGCGTATGCCTTGGATTATCAACAACTTGTCCAAAACTTCCAACCTTAAGTAGCTACTATTATCCATCCGAAGGATACAGATTTGACCCTGCCTCGACCTTGGGTAAATCAATACCCACAAGGTCGGCATTATAGATCTAGAAGAAGTTAATGGGTCCGACCCAATATTTATGCTGAATGAACAGAGAGCATCTCTATTATTTTGGCAAGACACAAAATTTCGTTAAGTTTAGAAAACCACTTCCCATTCAGAGTCCAAAGGAAGTTGGAATAACCGGTTTTGCAAGTACTATAGATGTAGGCCACAATACAAGGGAAACTGATCATTTTTGTTAAAGTACAATTCGAAGGTCGACCACAGGTGTCAGTGGGTAATCAGGACACGATCCGAAGCGAGGAATTCATTATTTTTGATGATAATGATTTATGAGATATTGTTAGACCTAATGAGTATGTCACGGTGATCAGAGTGTCTATTGAATAAACTGAAATCTAAAGAATCCTGGTTGACACAGGTAGTTCGAAAAACATCATGTTCATGTCCACTTACAAGAAAATAGAAAAATCTCATATCATACTCCGATTGGATAGAATAATATTGTAATTTATTGAGATCGCTAATAACGTAATCAAAGAATTTGAGAGGGACATGTTGTTAGTGATGTAGCCCAGAAAGTCCAAACAAAAGCCTTGTTTATATTATTTTATTTTATTCAAATATCTTATGTATTTAAATCAAATCTAATTATATTAAGATTTTATTTTATTTTATTTTATTTTATTTTAAAATATTTATTTTATTTCCTTGTATTATAATTTAGGGTTTTGAGAAGCTATTATATAAAGCCTCATGCCATAAGTTATTTTGAAGTTTTTGGAATAATAGATTTTTATCTCTGAAAATTTTAGTTTTTGTTACCCTTAGATTAGGGTTTCATCATGTTACCCTTGAATTAGAGTTTCATCTATCGTTGTTTCTTCTTCTTTTTCCGCCGCGTCATCAGTTTGGTATCAGAGCCTCAGTTCCTGCTACGGGTCAAGCATGTTTCTCAATCCTGTTTTCATCTGATTCAAGGTTTAACGAAGAGAACAACACACGGTTACTGAAGGAGTTTAAATTGGCTACCAATCGTCGAATCAAGGTAAATATTGCTTATCGAGATGCTGTCTCAGGCTATGAAGAGGTTTTCAAAACCATTTTTTTCATCAACTGGACATGGGGATGTTGTCTTCAGGCTATGAAAAGGTTTTCGAAACTATTTTTTTCCTTCAACTGGATGGCTTCAATGTGACTTCGAATAAGGAACACTCGAGAAGAATTGTCTTATTCCGATAAGGTCAACAATTATAATTCCCAATGTAACGATTGAATAAAATAAAATAAATATTTTGGGTTCTTGATGGTGATGGTGCTGTGAATTCGAGGACGAATTCTTGTCAACCAGGAGAGGATGATGTAGCCCAGAAAGTCCAAACAAAAGCATTGTTTATATTATTTTATTTTATTAAAATATCTTATGTATTTAAATCAAATCTAATTATATTAAGATTTTATTTTATTTTATTTTATTTTATTTTAAAATATTTATTTTATTTCCTTGTATTATAATTTAGGGTTTTGAGAAGCTATTATATAAAGCCTCATGCCTTAAGTTATTTTGAAGTTTTTGGAATAATAGATTTGTATCTCTGAAAATTTCAGTTTTTTTCCCCTTAGATTAGGGTTTCATCATGTTATCCTTGAATTAGGGTTTCATCTATCGTTGTTTCTTCTTCTTTTTCCGCCGCGTCATCAGTTTAAACTGATGACGCGGCGGAAGTAGAAGAAGAAGCAACGATAGATGAAACCCTAATTCAAGGGTAACATGTTGAAACCCTAATCTAGGGTAACAAAGATTGAAATTTTCAGATATAAAAAATATATTATTCCAAAAACTTCCAATAACTTAAGGCATAAGAGGCTTTATATAATAGCTTCTCAAAACCCTAAATTAGAATAGAAGGAAATAAAATAAATATTCTAAAATAAAATAAAATCAAATCTTAATATAATTAAATTTGATTTAAATACATAAGATATTTGAATAAAATAAAATAAAATTAAAAAGGCTTTTGTTTGGACTTTCTGGGCTACATCATCCTCTCCTGGTTGAAGAATTCGTCCTCGAATTCACAGCACCGTCACCATTAAGAACCTTAATTATATATTTTATTTTATTCAATCGTTACATTGGGAATTATAATTGTTGACCTTATCGACCTTATCGGAATAAGATATATCTTCTCGAGTGTTCCTTATTCGAAGTCACATTGAAGCCATCTAGTTGAAGGAAAAAAATAGTTTCGAAAACCTTTTCATAGCCTGAAGACAACATCCCCATGTCCAGTTAATGAAAAAAAATGGTTTTGAAAACCTCTTCATAGCCTGAGACAGCATCTCGATAAGAAATATGTACCTTGATTCGACGATTGGTAGCCAATTTAAACTCCTTCAGTAACCGGTCAATACGATCGTCATTGAAACGGTTGGTATGCCCCCTCATACTCAAACGATCTTTCTGATCTTCATGACCGTGTGTTGTTCACTTTTTTAAACCTTGAATAAAATGAAATCGGGATTCAGAAACATGCTTGACCCGTAACAGGAACTGAGGCTCTGATACCAAACTGATGACGCAACGGAAATAGAAGAAGAAGCAACGATAGATGAAACCTTAATTCAAGGGTAACATGATGCAACCCTAATCTAAAGGTAACAAAGAGTGAAGTTTTCAGAGATAAAAAATCTATTATTCCAAAAACTTCCAATAACTTAAGGCATAAGAGGCTTTATATAATAGCTTCTCAAAACCCTAAATTAGAATAGAAGGAAATAAAATAAATATTCTAAAATAAAATAAAATAAAATCTTAATATAATTAGATTTGATTTAAATACATAAGATATTTGAATAAAATAAAATAAAATTAAAAAGGATTTTATTTAGACTTTCTGGGCTACATCATCAACTGATGACGCGGCGGAAATAGATATTAGTTTGGTATCATGCCTCAAATCTAGGGTAACATGATATTTTCCCTCAATTGAAATTTTCAGAGATTAAGGTTTCATCTATCGTTGCTCTGATACCAAACTGATGACGCAGCGGAAAAAGAAGAAGAAACAACGATAGATGAAACCCTAATTCAAGGGTAACATGATGAAACCCTAATCTAAGGGTAACAAAAACTGAAATTTTCAGAGATAAAAATCTATTATTCCAAAAACTTCAAAATAACTTAAGGCATGAGGCTTTATATAATAGCTTCTCAAAACCCTAAATTATAATACAAGGAAATAAAATAAATATTTTAAAATAAAATAAAATAAAATAAAATAAAATCTTAATATAATTAGATTTGATTTAAATACATAAGATATTTGAATAAAATAAAATAATATAAACAAGGCTTTTGTTTGGACTTTCTGGGCTACATCAGTTAGGTCGGGACCCTTTATGAAAATGGTAAAATTATCTTTTTATAGTGGTGGATGGACTGACCTCGTACAATGCTATTTTTGGGAGATTGTAATTGTCAAGAATGCATGTTGTTACCTCAATTTTCCATCAGTGTTTGAAATATTCCATCGAGGGACAGGTGGAAATTGTCTATAACAACCAGAAAGTGGCAAGAGAATGTTATGTTACTACTATGGCTTTTAAGACAATCAAAGGTGTTGAAATGAAGAGTTAATAACATTTGTCGGAGTCTACTTCAGATTCAGATGATGTATATGATCTGAATGATACTATTGGCTCGTTAACACCTTATGAGGACATTGGAATTTATACATTTCCAAGTGGAAAACGCTTGCAGATCGGAGCCCGATTACCATCAGTTATAAGGGAACATATGATATCATTATTATTGAAGAATTTACATATGTTATCATGGTGTAACGAGGACGTAACATGAGTCCTTATGAGTGTTATTTTCCATAAACTTGGGGTATGACCCAATATACGCCCTATTATTTAAAAACGAATAGCTTTCTCTGTCCAACAATCTGAATAAATTGTGGTAGAAGTAGATCAATGAACAAAAGTTGGACATATTCGAGAATCTTAATACATATTATGGATAAAAAAACTTGATACTCGTCAAGAAGAAGAATGGGAAATGACGCATGTGTTTTTACTATACATATTTAAACAAGGCTTGTCTGAAGGATCCTTTCCCAGCCCCTAGGATTGACCAATTGATAAATTCAACCTGAGATAATAAACTCTTTTCATTTATGGATGCTTTTGCAGGGTATAACCAGATACAACTAGATTTGAGAGACCAAGACAACATCATATTCATAACAGGTAGGGGATTACATTGCTACAAAGTGATGCCATTTGGACTGAAGAATGATGGAGCTACTTATAAGCGTATAATAAAAAACGTTTATCTAACTAGATCAAAATAAATATTGTAGTTTATATTAACGATATATATGTTAAAAACACGTGTGATGAAAATCATCTTTCCGACCTGTAGGAAATATTTTGTAACCTGAAGTCTATTAACTTAAAATTGAATCTAGAAAAATATACTTTCGGAGTTCGGTCCAAAAAATTCTTGGGTTATATAGTCAGTAAAAAGGGAATTAAAGCCAATCTAGTAAAAATAAATGATCTAACTACCATGGATCCCCCACAAGGTCCGCAAAAAAATGTACAAATTTTAACTTGAAGGTTTACGACTTTAAACAGATTTATACCAAGGTCTTTGGATAAGGGTGCACAGTTTTTCCAAGTTATAAGAAATGAGAATACATTCAATTGGACTATGGTACGCGACAAATACTTTCCAAAAACGTTTATCATTTCCATAAATTATAAGTTATTTGTTTGTGTAACCGTGTCGAATTATGCAGTAAGTACGGTTTTAGTCAGCGAAGTTGAAAGTTACCAGCCTCTGATTTATTATGTAAGTAAAATCTTATTGAATGTTGGAAAAAATACTTAAAGTTGGAAACATTAGCTTTAGCTCAAATGGTATTAGCGCGAAAAATGAGGCCATATTTCCAACCTCATTCTATTATAGTTTGAACCTCATTTCCACTTAAAAATGTGTGGTAAAAGCCAGATGTATTGAGTCAGATGACTAAATCGTCAGTGGAATTAAAAGAGTACGACATCGAGTTTGAACCTCGAATAAGAATTAAGGCACAAGCTTTGACAGACTTTCTAGTTATGTTTCATTCCAACCGATATGGGAAACAATTATGTGGATTAATAATTGGATCGACTAAATAAGGGGCAGTTTGGCTTTATAAAATTCTTGTAAAATAAGCTCAACAAATGTATAACATTGAGGGTGTTTGTGTAATAAATAATAATTATGGTTGAGATTAGTAAAATAATTTGGTAGAATGGCCTTAAATAGGTTAACTATGTGGTTTTTGGGCCCACCGCTTATACTATATAAATTAGTTGGTGTCCCCATGTGAATAATCAATGAACCAAGAAACATATTTTATTTTCAAAGCATTAAAAAATGAGGTAACATACAAAGCAACCTTGGCCGAGTTACAGCTAGTGCAGATCTATGAGGCCAAGAAAGTTCATCTGATAAGTGATTCACAACTTCTTAATAATCATGCATCAGGTGAGACCAAATTAAGAAAAAATCATTTGGTAAAGTACCTAAAAGCTTTGAAAGGGTTAACATCCTTCATCAGGCCAAAACATCGATGGTTGATTCATTAGCTACTATTGCCTTTATTAAAGGATATCCATGGATCCTTAAGCAAGAACTATTCAATAACATCATTTTCCGAGAAAAAATTAGGCACTAATGAAGCATTTCAAATTTAATGGGCTTGGAGATAGATTGTATGTGAGATCAAAATATTTCTAATCAAAAGGACTTTTTCAGTTGATAAATCATTGGCTAAAAGGCTAAGGTTCAACGCACACAACTGCACAATCCTCAGAAACATTTAAAAAAAAATATTTGGATCGACCGCTATTGTGGTGTCTTAAAGTTAAAAATCATAAATGATATTATCTGAATTGCATGTCAGAGAGGGTTTGGCCCATTATATCTTTATAACGTTGACAAAAATAGTTTTATTGGCTGGGTATAATTGGTCTTATATTATGGTTGATGACAAAAACTTGGTCAGACAGTGCGTTACCTGCCAACGATTATGAATGCTATACATGTTCCATCTTTAAAAGATCGAATGCGATACATGTGCCACTTGTACCCCTTGAGTCATTATGTAAAGAATTTCCTTTTAACAAGTTGGGTTTAGACCTAGTCAGAACTTTACCTATGGTCAAACCATCATAATGGTTGTTCATTATTTCTATAAATGGGTTAAAGTTGAGCCTCTATCTGGAACTAAGGCAGAAATATTTTCAAATTTATCCTATCTAACATATGTTGCAGGTTAAGAATTCCAAAAATAATCACCACAGATAATGGCCCTCAATTTGATAGACATAGAAAAGTTTTGTTCTTTGTGGGGTATTTAACATTGCTTTTCATCACCTTTTCATCATCAATATAATAGGCAAGTAGAGGTTACAAACAAAACTATCGTTGCTGGCTTAAGAAATATTCTGGAGGGGGCTAATGGAAAATGGTCTGATTATTTATAAGAAGTATTATAGGCTTACCAAACTACACCCGGATAACAACTAAATAATTCGTTTGTATTGGTTTATGGGATGGATGCAATAATCCTAGCATAGGCCATCCTCCCATAATTCTGAATCATAAATTACTCTGAAGTGCGTAAGAATGAGTGTCGATGAGCTGAATTAGATTTAATTAAGGAAAAATAAGGGCGCATCTAAGATCCTTTTATTATCAAATTCTAATGAGAAGTAAGAATGCGTCCCGAGTCCAATGAAGAGAATTTAGTATGGATGATAAAGTTAGAAAAATGATGTTCATACACACTAAAGATAAACGGTTAGAGAAGTTAGGGCCAAATTTGAAAATGGACTTATTTACTTACTAAAAAGGTTAATCTTGGAACTTATTGACTGACGAATCAATGAGGTAGCCGCCTTTGGCACCCATGGATGTAGAGCAATTGCAGTTATATCTGGACTTATTATAAAAAATAGTGTGTAATAGTTAATTTTATGATGTAATATCCCGATACACACTCTTTCATACCCTAATGGTGCAGGGATGTTGTAGTGAGGTGTCTGAATAATTGTATTTTATAAATCTTCTTACATTATATATGTATGCCTTATTGTTAATTGGCTCAAATAATTTTGACCAAACATTTAAATATTTAAATATTCCAGCATTACTTGGCCAAGTATATAGGATCCAACATTAGTTGGTCATAATTAAAATGTTCCAACATTAGTTGGTCAAGCGTAAAATACGTAACATTAGTTGGTCACAATTAAAAGGTTCCAACATTAGTTGGTCAAGTGTAAATGATCCAACATTAGTTGGTCATAATTAAAAGATTCCAACACTAGTTGGTCAAGATTGAAGTGTGATTTGGTGATCGGTTGAAGATTAATGGTCAACTTCGAAGTGTGTTTCAGTGACTACTTGGTAATTGATCACCCTCAAATCTGAAGAATCCGACTACATTAGTAAAAAGTATAATCAAGAAAAAAACAACTCATATTTGATGATGATTATTTTGAACTGAGGGTAATCTCGTCAAGTGTTTTAGAGAATTTCAAAGGTATTAAATGTTTGGGTGTTTTGTAGTGAGAGATTTAAGCTGCCTGATTGTATTAAATGTTCATTACCCTCATTAATGAAAGTGGTTGGGTATTTATACCCTTAATTATGGACCCATGGGCTTTCGGGTAAATTTATGAAACCGGGTCAAGTTTAAAGACCCATTTAGTTCTTAAGTAGATTAGAACCTAGCTTAATCAAATGGTGTTTAGTGTTTTAATACTTTTGTCCTGTCCGGATAGTTCAGTGGGCAGTTATTGTCCGAATTACCCCTGTCCGGTTTTCTCAAAGAGTGGTGGGGAATCAATCCGGACTCATCAGTAGCCCATTTTTTAGGCATTTTCAAAGATCTTTGGCAGGACTAAAAAACTCACATAGCCAGTAACAACATTTTCCGGATCGCTCATGTGTTCGCTTCTAAATTTATCCGAACTGATTCTTTTCTCAGAATTCCAAGAGTTTTTCTTTGGAGCGTGGGACACATGTCGCACTTTGATTCGTTCTACCAGCCGTTTTCTTATTAGAACGACGCTCCCACTAAGCCTAAAAAGAAACTCATGCATTTAATGCTTCTTACGTCAGCACCGCCTTCAATCATTATCTAAGTCTTTTCGTTTTCTCCTAGGTATCAGTAACTTTTTTCCTCACTAGTATAAATTATCTTCCTTTACTGTTTCACCATCTTCAACACTCCATAGTTCCTTTTCTCAGAGCTTTTTACCTTCTCTTTCAAAAACTTCGCTTGGATAGTTTTATGTGCACAGCGAGAAACGCTTTTGTGAAAGGTGGTTGGTTAAATCTTTTTGAACTAGAGAAAGCACAAAAAGTTGAGCGTGAGAGACGTATCGTTGCTGGCCTTCCAGTCTCTCCAAGCAGTAAGCCTGATTCGCCATCCTTAGAAGATGATCAAGGATCGTCCTTTGCTAAAAACACAAAACCTAAACGTTTATTCCAACCAAACCTCTCGCCAATCCCGTCAGGCTCCTCGGTTCAGGAGTCTGAGTCTTCTACCGTGCAAAAGAAAGCAGTATCGAGTGTTAGGAAGCCTTCTCCGTTTATTTCTATGGGATCTGATATTGAGAAATCCCCTGAAAAATCCAACCCTCACCACACAACACGCTTGGTAAAAGGCTAAGCAACTGGCTCACAACTCAAGCCCTCCAAAACGGGGGCCTCTAAGTCTGCAACCAAAGATAAAGCCTCCGGATTATAGGCATCTATTAGAGCCCCACGAGACAAACCCTCCGGATATGAGGCAACCAGAACTACTCCTCCAACTAAATCTTCCGGAGTTGAGACCCAACCGGACACCAGACTCATTGAAGAAACTGGTGCTCAGCCATCCGGACAGACCACTGATCCACAAGCTGTCAAACCTTCTACAATGATGGAAGAAGTAATGGAGGATAGCATTGAAGAGGCCCCTTTCGAGACTGAAGCCTCTGGACAGGCTGAGGACACAGATTCTGACAGAAAAGGAAAGGGCAAGGTGAAGGTGGGGATGACTCATCCGGAGCTGCCAGAGAGCTTGGAAGAAAAAGTGGGACCTTGTTTTCACAAGGTTAATGTGAAGTATCTGCTGGTCATGTAGAACATTAATTATGTCTATACTCACACCGCTGAGTTGGGCCGGATCCGAACCAAGTGAGGGATCCCTGAACCAGTTAAGCTGAGAATACCAGTCACACCGGACACTCTGATGGACTACAAGATCAACGAGATCGTCGTCTATACTAAGATATTCAACTGGGGGATCAGATTCCCCTTGGATCCAGAAATCGTTAGGTATTTCCACCTTATTAAACTCTGTCCAAGCAAGCTGAGTCCAAATGCTTGGTATACTCTCCTAGCCTGCATTATGGCGTCAAGGCTGTCCGGCATTCCTCTCCCGATGGAGCAGTTCACTACAGTGGCCAGTCTTTGTAAAAACCATCATATCCCATTCTACCACTACAATATGGGAGACAACTTTAAAGTGGTGGACGACCTGTTAGGGTCAGAGAAAAACTGGAAGACCCAGTTCCTATTCATCAACGGGACGTGGGAGAATGAGAGAAAAATTAAGGCTGGCGTCAAGCAGGTGGAAGAGCACAAGTAAGTATTCTACTTTGTTTGTCTTTCTCATTTTGCAAAAAAATTATTCCTGAATCACTTTTTCTTTTATGTCAGTATTACCGAAGGAGTTCTCCGACTATGTGGAGGAGGGGCAGACCACATGTGCCAAATTAAATGTCTGGGCTGCTGACCGTTGGGGGAACGTCTTCCACAACTGCTTTACTTCAGGCAACTTGGTGAGATCCCACCTTTGGAACACTACGGGCCGAAGAGATCTCACTTAGGAGGAGCTGACTACACCACCTCCGTCGACCGTTATACTTAAGAGAACAGAGGAGAATGATGGCAAATTGGCCTTGTCCTCCAGAGCCAAAGACCCAAGCAAAATGAAAGGGAAGGGCAAGAAAAAGAAGGCTGCAGCAGAGGCTGTTCGGGGTGCTGCAGAGGAGATTGCTCTGGAGAACCAATGAGGGCAGAACCAAGGAGGGATAGATGCTACTTTTCTCAAAGTAGTTGAAGATGAAAGCATTAGGGAGGCAGGTGGACCTCAAAATCCACCAAAGCCTCATAAAAAGGATCGAAAAAGGGGAGCAAGGAGTGATGAGAGGACTGCTAAGAAGAAGAAGGTCTCCTTAGGGGATGAAGTAATCCTTCGTCCCCCGGAGTCTCTTCCTCCAGCAGATCCAACTGATCTCACCTTGGCAGAGCAGATCCCCACTGATCTACAATCCGGGGAGGGTACCAGAGGGGATATTAATATTGATGGAGTAGACATCAGTGGTCTCCAAAATATTGGTCTCTATTTTAAAGAGTTTGAGAAAGACGACTTTGCTGGTCTCTACCTTCCCCCAAGCTCTTCCAATATGGTAACTTTAAATGGCAAGTCCTTCACCGTCTCAGGGGAAAACGATGTGGTGACTCACTCTCTACTCGTCCATATTCAGCCAATGCTCAACTTAGAAAGGTAAGTAAAAAGTCAGTCTTCCCTCATCAACACCCTTAACACAGACAAGGAGAGTTTGTCTACTGACCTCCTCAATGCCAACCAGAGTATTGAGACATTGAAAAAGGAGCTTGAGGGGTTGAATAAGGAGAAAGAATATATGGCAACCAAGTTGGTCACCTCGGAGACAACTAACACAGAGTTCCAAACCAAATGCACCAGTTTGGAAAAAAGATCTTTCCACCTTGAAGGGAGACATGAAGACCAAGGACGATGCCATACGAACTTTATCCAATGACAAAACTTCTCTTGAAGAGGCTGTGTCCAAGGTAACCAAGGAAAAAGAATACTTGGTGAGAGATCAGGATCAGAGAATTCAGGCCCACATCAATGCATACACCAACGAGGTGATAGATTCCGTTGGAAAAAGGTATGTCGAAGTTAAGTCTGATATGGTTCTGCTTTTCCACCAAACGATCCGAAGAGAACGCTTGGTACCTTGTGCCAATATGTTGAGTATGAAGATATCACATTCCATACAATGGTGGATGGTGACTGGTGTGGATAAAAATAGCCTGAGGGTAGGCTAGTAATTTTAAGTAGAGTTTCAGGGTGGTGTAAGGGTGTTTAAAGGTGGTGTAGGGGTGTTTCAAGGTGGTGTAGGGGTGTTTCAAGGTGGTGTAGGGGTGTTTCAAGGTAGTGTAGGGGTGTTTCAAGGTGGTGTAGGGGTGTTTCAAGGTGGAGAGAGAATTAAGCAGCTTGGCAGCAGTTAATTTTTTGTTACCCATAGTTAATGCTGGTGGTTGGGTATTTATAGTATGATGTTTGGGCCCTTATGGGCTTTCGGGTCATGTTTAATGGACCCGGGTCATGTTCAAAGACCCATGAGCTTTAAGCAGGAGGGCAGGTAGCTTAGTGAGGAAGTGTTTAGGTTTTTTAGTACTTTAGTCATAGTTCGAACAGCCTTAGGCTCACAGTGTTCGAAGTGATCTGTCCGGTCCAAAAGTTCTGTTCGATTTATGTTCTTAGTGTCTGTCCGGTTTCCGGAGAGATTTGCACTGATCTGCCCTTCCGGGGAGCATCCTGAATTCGGACTCATCAGGAGCCCCTTTTTTAGGTGTTTGAACGAGTGTCCTTGTCAAAGAACTGAAAAACAGTCCGATTATAGGAAGTGATTCTCAATTCGGAGAGAGTTGTGGGTATACCCGGACAGATTGAACGTTACGAATCCCAAACGGTTTTTGCCAGAGTTAATGGGACACGTGTCACTCTCTGATAGGTCACTCCAGCCGTTTTTTTAACCTTGAATTTCGCACCACCTTCTCGAACAAGTTACCTCTTTAATTTCCATTAATGACATCAACGCCGTCTTTTAATCATTGCCCAACTTTTCGGTTTCTCCTAGGAATCAACTCCCTTTTTTACATTTACTATAAATTCTCATTCACTTTTCACTGTCTCATTATCTCTTTCAAATTTCACTCTGCAATTTCACCCAGAGCTTTATCTCTCTAGAACTCAAAACTTCCTTGGCTGTTTATGTTTACATCAAGAACAGCACTGATCAAAGGCGGCTGGCTTAACCTCTCGGAGTTGGAGAAAGCACAAAGGGTCGAGAAGGAAAAAAGACTTGCAGCAGGGCTACCATCGTCGGCTGTTGAGAAACCAACATCTTCTGTCGCAGACTCTGATAGAGGCTCATCTTCTTCCAAAGGTACTAAGCCTAAAAAGCTCTTTCAATCCACCCTTTCTCCCATAGTTTCTGGCTCCTCAGTTCAGGAGTCAATCCATGCTGTTGAACCAGGAGTTACTGCTACCAGTGTTAGGAAAAAATCGTCTTTTATTGCCATGGGGTCTGACTCTGACCACTCCCCGGATAAGCTAGTCATCAAAAGGCCAAGCCGGTTAGTCAAAGGGCTATCTTCTAAAAACACTCCCTCGAAATCGGGGGCAAAAAACAGTGAATCTGAGTCTGGGGCAACTATTAGAGCTCCCCGGGAGAGGCCGTCAGGACTAGAGGCCAGCAGCCCACTACCCCCCAAAGAATCTTCTGCCTCAGAAACTCAAATTGAGGTGAGAAGTCGAATAAATACGGGCAGTCAACAGTCCGGAGGGTCAGCTATGCCAAGCTTCAATCCTCCCCGGACTACTTCTACAGAAGCTCCCCCAACAATTATGGAGGAGAGGATGGAGGACTCCACTGAGGAGGTCCGTTTTGAGTCTGAGTCCTCCGGACAGGCTGATACTGCTATTGTTGTTGCCAAGAAGGGCAAAAAGAACTTATATCTGAGGCGTCCGGACCTGCCGGAGAGCCTTGAAGGGAGAGTGGGGCCATGCTTTCATAAATTTGAGTTCAAGTATCTTTCGGCCTTGCTGAGGACCAAGTATGCGTTCATCCAT
This sequence comes from Limnanthes douglasii subsp. nivea, assembly GCA_036936605.1. Taxonomy (NCBI): domain Eukaryota; kingdom Viridiplantae; phylum Streptophyta; class Magnoliopsida; order Brassicales; family Limnanthaceae; genus Limnanthes; species Limnanthes douglasii. Next base: position 211,921,564 of record JAUPFV010000004.1, read on the forward strand.
ACTTCAGACCTGGGTCGATTGCGCACAAAGTGGGGGATCCCTGAGAATGTGAAGATACGAATTCCCATCGATCCGGAGACCCCGATGGACTGTAAAAGGAATGATATAGTCTTCTTTACGGAGCTATTCAATTGGGGACTCAGGTTCCCACTGGACCCGGAGATAGTGCGCTACTTTCACTTGGTCAAGCTCTGCCCAACACAGCTAAGCCCCAATGGATGGTTCACCTTAATGTCATGTATCATGACATCTAGGTTATCTGGGATCCCTCTTCCTATGGAAGAGTTCGCAACTGTGGCCAGCCTGTGCAAGCATCATCAGTTCCCCTTCTACCATTTCAACATGGGGAACGACCTTAAAGCTGTTGATGATCTCCTGGAATCGGAGAGTAAGTGGAGGAGCCAATTTTTGTTTGTTAGTAGCTCATGGGAAAGCGGCAAGAAAATCAAGACCGGAGAGAACCCAAGCCTTCTTAGGAGTAGATGGAGGAGTGACCGTAAGTTCCTCATCTTAAGTCTCTGTCCGATTTTCCCTTTTCTTTAAGTTTATGCTAATCAGTTTTCTTTTTGTTCTAACAGAGCTTCCAAAGGAGTTCGGGGACTACCTGAAGGCCGGACAGACTACCTGTGGCAAAATTAACGCTTGGGCCGCAGAGAATTGGGAGAATCGGTTCCACAAGGCCTTCACTCCTGGAAACCTAGCAAGGTCTCACCTGTGGAACACCACAGGTCGAAGAGACCTAACTTGGGAGGAGTTCACCACTCAACCTGATGAAGACATCGTGCTGAGAAGGTCCCACGAATTGGATGGGACTCTCTATCTGCCTGCCCGGGCCAAAGCCCCAAGCAAAATGAAGGGCAAGAAGAAGAAAGGCAGGAAGGTGGCAGGTGACACTGAGAAGGAGGCCCCAACAGACACAGAGGGACTGGCCCAGGTTCAAATTGATGCACCCCTTTTACAAGTGGTGGATCAGGAGAGCGAGAAGCAGAAAGTGAACCTTCCAAAACCTCTAAGGGCTTCCAAGAGGACTCGCAAGCAAAAAAGTGAAGGTGCTGATAGGGAGGCCAAGAAGAAAAAGACTTCCCAAGGAGATGAGATTGCTCTCCGGGATCCGGAGCCCTCTTTCCCTACTGACCCAACATTGGCCGAAGAGATCCCAAGGGACTTTCAAGAAGAGATTCCAAAGGAATTCCATACAGATGAAGTTGAGGGGGGAGAGCTTAACTTGGATGAAATGGACATCACCGGTCTGGGTGGTCTTGGTGAATATTTTGCCTGCCCCGGGACGAGTTCGCAGGGCCCTACATCCCTCCGAGCAGCTCCAACACAGTCAATTTTAACGGTAAGACTTTCATGGTTTCTAGCGAGAAGGATATTATAGCCCATTCTCTTCTTAGCAATGTACAGCCAGTGCTCACTTTGGAAAGGCAAGTCCGAAGTCAGGCAGACACCATCAAAGACCTCAAGTCTGAGAAGGAGAAATTGTCCGAGGACCTCCGGACTGCTGCTACTAAGGTTGATTTGCTTAAGGAGGCAAATGATCAGTTAAAGAAGAATCAAGATGAAAGCAACACAAAGTTGCTTCTTTGGAAGAGACCATAAAAGATCTCCGGGCTAAACTGTCCGAACTGGAGAAGGACCTGACAATCTCGAGGGGAGAAACTGCAGCAAAAGAGAAGCTCATCACCAACCTGACCACTGACAAGATCGCTTTAGAGAATGCAGTGACTCAGACTGCTGAAGAAAAGGCTGATTTGGTAAGGGATCAAGAGGCCACAATCAAGGCCAAGATCAACGCCTATGCCAGGGAGATGATACAAAGCGAGGAGCTAATGATTCAAAGGGTGAAGTCTGATATGGTCCTCCTGTTTCACGAGAAATTCCCGAAGAGGAGACTGGGGGACTTATGGCGCTATGTGGATGATGATGACCTCCCATATTATACTATGGTTGACGAGGGTTATTCTGGCGAGTCCTCATCTGATAATGAAGAGGAAACCGGAGAGAGCCCAGGCGAAGAAGAGATTGATCCCAAGGGAAAAAAGATAGTCGAGGAGAAGAGAAATATCAAGGGCAAGAAGACAGACGAGGGCGAGCCATCTTCAAAGGCTCAACCTTAATTTAAAAATTTATTTTGTTTTCATTCGAACTAAAGTCCTTGGAAGGCCAAGGCACTCTTTTTGCGATGGTGTCCGTATTATCCGGACAGATTTTTTGTACTGTGCCCAAACTTGTTCAAAAAGTCCTTGGAAGGCCAAGGCAATTTTAAGTTGTTGAATGAATGTTTTATTTTGCTCAACCATCCTCTTCTTTCATTATTTGTTTAAATACCTGGAGTTTAAGTAGTTTTATTGTATTTGTGAGAGTATTAAGACTCTCCGGCTAGAATTTAAATAGCCCTTAGATCTTTTAGTCCGGGTAGTATGATAAGAGACAAAATTTTGAAAATACTTAGAGAATTTTGAAGAAGGCACCAAGTTTTATTGAAAGCTCTCCGTGCCACCGAAGAGGGAAAGGTATGCCCCCAAATATTTACATGGATGTTTAAACAAGTAAATATTTACACAGGTGTTATTCCAAGTACATTCGAAGGTGTTCAATATTCCAAGGGTGAGTTAAAACCCTGCCATCTTTGTCTTCCAACCAATAAGTCCCAAGCTTGATTCTTTCAACCACAGTATACGGACCCTCCCAGGTTGGGGCCAGCTTTTCGAAGAGCTTTTCCTTAGTATGTAAGAAAACTTTCCTTAATACTTTATCTCCTGGTTGAAAATCTCTTCTTTTAACTTTAGAAGCAAACCTGCTTCTCATCAAGCCCTGATAGTGTGCCATTCTAAGATGAGCTTTAACCCGTCTTTCTTCGATCAAATCAAGCTGATTTCTTATCGCCATCTCATTAGTATGTCCGGAGAAATTATGAACACGAAAAGAAGGGAGTGTCTTCTCTATGGGGGCTACTGCATCCATTCCATAGACCAAGGCAGAGGAGATTCTTGTGTTGCAGCCCCAGGTGTCGTCCGGTAGGCTCATAAGACTTCTTGCAGATAACTAGGCCACTTCCCAGCAGCCCCTTCCAATTTTTTCTTCAACCCGGACAAAATTGTTCTATTAGCTACTTCAACTTGCCCATTGGCTTGTGGGTGGAAAGGTGAAGAGAAGCAGTGCTGAATACCTCTTGAGGCACAGAAGCTTTCCATTTCTCTGTTGTCAAACTGTGGCCCATTGTCTGTCGTTATCTTCTGGGGGACACCAAATCTGCAACATATGTTGGACAGAATGAATTTTATGACAGCTTTCGAGGTTGTCCCTGCCAAGGGAGCTGCTTCTACCCACTTTGAAAAGTAGTCAATGGCCACAATTATAGTTTTACGCCCTCCGGACGCCACAGGGAGAGGCCCCACTAAGTCCAATCCCCATCGAGCAAAAGGGATGGGCTCAGAAATTGATTCCAAAGGAATGGCTGGTACATGAATTTCATTGCTGTAACTCTGGCATGGGTCACACCTTCTTACCAGCTCTTTAGCATCTTTCATGATCGATGGCCAATAGTATCCGGAGAGTAGTACTCTTCTTGTTAAAGCTCTAAATCCACAATGGGCCGATCCCTCACCATCATGCAATTCGGAGAGAACCATTTATGACTCATGATCCCCTAAACAACGTAGGAGAGGTTTGCTATAGGATTTTTTGTACAACACTTCTCATAACATGATGAAACCACGAGCCTTGTGCTTCAATGTTCTGGCTTGTGATTTATCCAAGGGCATGATACCATCAGACAGATATTGTATAAGAGGAGACCTTCAGTCTTGAGGTCGATTTACTTGTATTTCAAAGACTTCCTCTTTTCCACCCTCACCAAGTTCAATAGAAGGGCTTTCAAGCACATGGATCCATGGGTAGGACTCCGTATATGCTATCGTTGCCAATGAGTCTGCTAGCTCATTTTCTGCTCGGGGAATATGTTCATAGACAACAGCTTTAAACTTTAATTCTTCATTTCTGAGGAGGAGCAAATAGTTGACCAACTGCTCCTTCCTAGCCTCTGATAGGCCCAAGGCATGGTGAACAAGCAACTGGGAGTCACTTAGCAGCTTGACCCTTTTAGCCCCACAGATGTGGGCCAACTTCAACCCAGCTATAACTGCTTCGTACTCGGACTCATTGTTAGATGCCCTGAAAGCAAAACAAATAGTTTGGTACATGCTGTCCCCGTATGGGAAAGTGAGACATATTCCTTCTCCAGATCCCATGGTACTAGATCCTCCGTCTGTTCGGCCAATCCACACTTTCTAGTCTTTTGAATCAGCAGGTTGTTCTGAATCCCTATCGGAGTGGAATTCAACCAGAAAATCAGCCACAGCTTGAGCTTTTACTGCTGTCCGGGGAGCAAGGTCTATGTCGAAGTCCCCCAACTCTACTGACCACTTTATCATTCTGCTTGAAATGTCTGCTTTTTGAAGGACATTCTTTAAAGGGAAAGATGTCCGGGCGACGATAGGATGAGCCTGGAAATAGGGCCTCATTTTTCTTGCAGCTATCACCAAAGCTAATGCCAGTTTTCAAGTTTCAAGTAACGCCTCTCAGCATCAATCAAGCTTTTGCTGATGTAGTACACTGGGTGAGGATGCCCATCAACCTCTCTTACTAGCACAGCACTGATGGCACAACTTGAAACAGCCAGATACACGAAGAGAGTCTCCCCATCAACTGGTTTGAATAAAGTTTTGGGAGAGGAAAGATGTTTCTTGATTTCATTGAATGCTTCATCACACTATGGTGTCCATTCAAACCCCTTAGCACCCTTCAAGGTTTGAAAGAAAGGAGCACACCTGTCCGAAGACCTGGAGATGAATCTGTTCAAGGCAGCCTTTTATTGATTTTCTATCCTTTTTTATTTGAAAAGTTTTTTGTTATATAAGAATCCGAGTTCACTTGATTTTATTGGATTGTATCTAAGTGGTAGACTAAATATGAGGTCTATAAACATAACTTCAAAATAATAATAAAAAATAAAATAAAGAGAAGTTATTTTAATTATTTCGACACACCAACTAGTTATCAAATCACATCGTATTGATAGCCTCCACTCGTGTCCGAGCTTGCCTAAAAGCTAAAGTTGCCTCAATTATTTGTCTCTTGCCTTCAGCTTTCCTGCTGGAACCCAGCAATTCTCAGACATCTCCTACGATGCAAGTTGAAATACCGTATCCAACAACCCAACCTAAAAAAAGGACATCAAAACCCGGTTGGAGCTATGAAGCTTACCTTCTTATTTGAGAAAGGGGAAAGTTTGAAGCTGGTGCGCAGGAGCGCACTTCCGTTTTCCCTTTACTAGTTGGGGGTCCCGTGGTTCCTATGCCGCCGCGTTTCCCGGTTCTTTTCTTTTAGTGCTTCGACCCTGGGTATTTATAGTATGATGTTTGGGCCCTTATGGGCTTTCGGGTCATGTTTAATGGACCCGGGTCATGTTCAAAGACCCATGAGCTTTAAGCAGGAGGGCAGGTAGCTTAGTCAGGAAGTGTTTAGGTTTTTTAGTACTTTAGTCATAGTTCGAACAGCCTTAGGCTCACAGTGTTCGAAGTGATCTGTCCGGTCCAAAAGTTCTGTTTGATTTATGTTCTTAGTGTCTGTCCGGTTTCCGGAGAGATTTGCACTGATCTGCCCTTCCGGGGAGCATCCTGAATTCGGACTCATCAGTGATAAGAAGAACTATTCTAGTGGAATTGACGACACCACCTGATGAGAAGGAAGGAACCGGAGAGAGTTCCAGTGGTGAATCCAAAGATCTTAGGAAAAACGATGATGCAGGAACATCCGAAGGGAACAAGCCCTGAGGTGTTAACTATCTTTTCTTATTTCATTTTTCTTAACCTTACAAAACACTAAAGTCCTTGGATGGCCAAGACATTTTTGTAACTGTGTCCGGTTTGAGTCCGGTTAAGCCTTTCTTTAAACTCAAAATCCTTGGATGGCCAAGGCATAGTTTATGTTTTAATATCATCATCCGGTTTTAGCCAGATAGGTTTACTTTGCTTAATTTCAATGGTTGATGTTTAAAGAACCCTTATTTATTTTACAAATATTTAATATGAGAGTATTTAAAATCTCCGATAACAAATGTTAAATAGTCATCATTCCACCAGATCAATCCGATCTGTCAAAGATCCTTAGAAGACTTTAAAGAAACTGTAAATCAAACCACTCAAAATATTTTAAGAAGGCATCAAATTTTATTGAAAAACCCGGACACCTCATTAAAACCTTCCCGCGCCACCAGGGTAGGAAATAGTATGCCCCCTAATATTTACATGGACTTTAAACAAGTAAATATTTACACAACTTTCATTCCAAATATAACCGGAGGTGTTCAATATTCCAAGGGTGGTTTAAGATTCTTCCATCTTTGTTTTGAAGCCTGTATGTCCCAGGATTAAGTTTTTCGGAGACCTCATAGGGCCCAGTTTGGAGCTAGCTTGCCGAACTGCTTATCCTTAGTATGTAAATAGACTTTTCTCATCACTTTGTCCCCTAGTCGAAAATCCCTTCTTTTGATTTTGGAAGAAAATATGCTCCTCATCAAGCCTTGATAATGGGTGGCTCTAAGCTGAGTCTTAACCCTTTTTTCTTCTATTAAGTCCAATTGACTTCTGATTGCCACTTCATTATTCTGTTCGGAAAAATTGTGGACTCTGTATGATGGAAGAGTTGCCTCTATAGAAGAAATTGCATCTATCCCATATACCAAGGCAAAAGGAGATTTGTGTGTAGCAGCTCCAGGAGTAGTCTGGTACGCCTATAATACTTCTTGTAAATAGCGTGGTCACTTTCCTACAGCCCCTTCTAAATTCTTTTTGAGACCGGACAGAATGGTCCTGTTTATCACTTCAACTTGACCATTCGCTTGTGGGTGAGAAGGAGAAGAGAAGCAATGCTGAATGCCCCTAGAGGCACAGAAACTCTCCATATCATTGTTATCAAATTGTGGCCCATTATCCATGGTTATCTTTTGTGGAACCCCAAATCCGCAACAAATGTTAGACATGATAAATTTTATAACAGCTTTTGAAGTAGTTCCTGCCAGGGGGCTGCTTCTATCCACTTGGAAAAATAATCAATGGCTACAATAATAGTTCTGCACCCTCCGGATGCCATCGGTAGAGGCCCTACTAAATCTAGTCCCCAACGAGCAAAATGCACTGACTCAGAAATCGACTCCAGTGGGACAGCTGGGATATGAATTTCATTACCATATCTTTGGCATGGGTCACATTTCTTTACCAATTCCTTAGCATCTGCTATTATGGATGGCCAATAGTATCTGGCCAACAAAACCCTTCGGGTTAAAGCTCTATAGCCACAGTGTGTTGATCCTTCACCATCATGTAGTTCAGATAACAAAATTTGGAACTCTTCAATCCCCAAATAACACATGAGAGGTCTACTAAATGACTTCTTGTAAATGATATCTCTTATGATTAAAAAAACCACGAGCCATATGTTTCATTTTCCTTGCCACAACTTTCTCCGGAGGCAAAATGCCATCAGAAATGTATTGAAGAAGGGGGTATCTTCAGTCTTTGGGTTGAACCACTTGTATACTCAAACTTTCCTCATCTTCCTTGCCCTGATTGGGTTGTATGGATAGGAATTCTTGAACATGAATCCATGGGTAGGACTCAGAGTATGCTATGGTTGCCAATGAGTCTGCTAGTGTGTTCTCCGATCTAGGTATATGCTCATAGCTAACATTTTTGAAGTTAGCTACCACTTCTTTAACGATGAACAAGTATTTAATCAACTGCTCATTTTTGCCTCAGATTGACCTTGGAAATGGTGGATAAGAAGATGAGAATCACTCATTAACCTGACTCTTTTAGCCCCACACAGAAAAGCTAATTTCAGACCAGCTATAACAGCCTCATACTCGGACTCATTGTTAGAAGCCCTAAAAGCAAAACATATAGTCTGGTATAACTTATTGCCATACGGAGAGGTTAAACATATCCCGGCACCACAACCCATGGTACTTGATCCACCATCTGTCCGGACAACCCATACCTTCTTAGTTTTCTCATCTCCAGCTTGCTTAGTACTTCTGCCAGAATGGAACTCAACCAGGAAATCAGTAACATATTGAGCTTTGATTGCAGTTCGAGGGGTGAAATCAATATCATAATCACCCAATTCTACTGACCACTTGGTTATCTTGCTTGATATGTCTTCCATCTGAAGGAAATTTTTCAAGGGAAAAGACGTCCGGACGACAATAGAATGAGATTGAAAATAGGGCCTTATTTTTCTCGCAGTAATCACCAAAGAAAGTGCTAGTTTTTCAAGTTTTAAGTACCTTTTTTCAGCATCCATCAGACTCTTGCTGATGTAATACACCGGACGAGGATAACTGTCCACCTCTCTTACTAGCACTACACTTATAGTACATTCGGACACTGCTAAATATATATACAGTGTTTCTCCATCAACAGGTTTGTAGAGAGTTTTGGGGGAAGATAAATGGTTTTTTATTTCATTGAACGCCTGGTCGCACTGTCGAGACCAGTTAAAGTCTTTAGCGCCCTCTAAAGTCTGGAAAAAAAATGGCACACCTATCCGAAGACCTTAAGATAAAATGATTTAAAGCAGCTAACCTTCCTGTCAACCTTTGCACTTCTTTAATATTCCGAGGATGATCCATTTGTAATAAGGCATCAAGCTGGTCTGGATCAGGCTGTATCCATTTCTCACTTATCACATACCTCATAAAATTTCCGGACCGCACTCCAAAGATATATTTTTCTGGATTCAACTTCAAATTAACCTTTGCTAAGTTAGAAAAAGTTTCTTGAATATCTGGTAGGTGCAACTCTTTTTCCACGCTTTTTACCTTCATGTCATCAATATATACTTCTATATTTCTCCCAATCTGATCAGCAAACGCTTTGTTCACCAACCTTTGATAGGTAGCCCTAGCATTCTTTAACCCAAAAGGAATCACCTTGTAACAATGGAGGCCACTAACTGTAACAAAAGTAGTGTGTTCCGGGTCCTTCGAATCCACATGTATCTGTTATAATCGGAGAAGGCATCCATGAAGGACAATAACTTGTTCCCATATGTGAAGTCTACCAACTGATCTATCCGGGGGACTAGATACAGATCTTTTGGGCAAGCCCTATTGAGGTCAGCAAAGTCGATACACATACACCATTTCCCATTATTTTTCTTTACTAACACTGGATTGGCCATCCATAAAGGATATTGAGACTCCCTTATGTGCCCTATTTTGGTAAGCCGGTCAACCTCTTAAACTATGATATCACCTTTCTCTTTAGAGAAAGCTCTTCTTCTTTGCACAACAGGTGTAACATCTCTTCGGATAAATAGTTGGTGTGATATAACATTCGTAGGTACTTCGGTCACATCAGCATTACACCAAGCAAAAACATGTTGGTGGTTTGCCAAAAAAGACAACACTTTTTTCTTCAATTATGGTGCTATCTTGGAGCCAACTTTAACATTTCTTCCTTCAGCCAAAGAGTGGGTTTCAACTTCTTCAATTGGTATCAAAACACCAGGGGTCTCTCTGGGGTCATCAATTTCACCCTCACTCCCAGAGGGCCCCAACAACTGCTAATCTTTGTTTATCTGGACTGCCCCAAGAGTTTTAGGGGCAAGAGCAGTTGCATAACATTCCCTTGCTATTTTTTGGCTACTCCACACAACTCCCACTTGTCTTTAAACTGCATATTTTAAACATTGGTGAATTGTTGAAGCCTCAAAATTCACCCTGGAGAGCCATGATCTCCCAAATATAGCACTGTAATACGTGGGAAAATCTACCACAACGAAAATGATCCTGACCATCTTCTTGAAAGGGCCCTTGCCCAACAAAACCTCCTCCTCAAACTCTCCGACCACATCCGCAGAGCTTCCTGTGAAGCCCACAATGGACCTGTTCGAACGCTGAATTACTACTAGATTCTTCATCTGTTTATAGGAACTTAAAATAAAATGTTGGCTAAACTGTCAGTGTCAACCAAAATTCACCTGATGTCATTTCCCCCAATTGATGCTCCTATCACCACAGCATCCACATGAGGACCAGCTATGTCCCTTAAGTCATCTTCATAAAAAAAGGAAGAGAAAAATAATTTGGGACTGATAGGAGGACATGTCTCCCTCTAACTGAGTAGCCAGAGTGTGAGCATGCCTCTTCTTTGAAGAAGGAGTCGGCGCAGTCATTGTGTCTCCCCTAAATATAGTGAGCGACTCAAAAAAGCTTATGAGGCCAGACACTGTCTTGGTATGTTTTGTTATAACACCCACTTTATTCCGGACTGGATCAGGATCCAAATACTCTGATTCCACATCAAATCTTTCAAAGACTACCATGGCTCCGCCGGAGCCGATGTCCCTGCATTGTTCGTTGGGCCAATCTGATGAGCATTGTCAGGCATATTCCCACTTCTTCTCTTGACATAAGCTCCTAATTTTCCTCTTTTAATCAGATTCTGCACCTCTTGTTTCAAAGCGATGCAATCTTCTGTGTAATGGCCAATATCATGATGATATTGGCTAAAACAAGTATTACGACTTTCCCTAAGAGATTGAAGCGCTGTCGGCTTCCTAAAATATACCTTATCTTTTGTTTTGTCATAGATGGTTGTCATATTCTCTTTCAATTCAGCAACCGGTTGGACCCAAGGTCCTCGTTTATTTCTAGACTGCTAGCTCTGAGCTGGAGCTGGGTGAGATTGAGTCTGCTTGCCCCTGTTGGGACCCTGTCCGGCTTCCTTGGCCTTGTATCCGGACTGGTTCTGGTTTGGTGCAACTGGGGAAAACCTCACTTGCATGTGCACCCTAGTCTTTTTTGTTTTATCTACATTGATTTGATTTCCCACCTGGTTTAGTAAACTACCCCAAGTCATGACCTTCTTTCTGGTTACCGAATCGGCCAGATTCCTGGGCACAATGGATAATAGTGTCTTCATTTTGCTTCACCTCCTTACTTCCAACAAACTGCCACCGGAAGGCCACCCAAAATGTGTCAAAGTTTCTAATGTAACCATGTGGTAGGCTATTGTACCATTTCAAAGCACTCCGCGTAAAAGATTGAGAGAAGGCTCTACATAGCAATTTGTCATCATCATCATCATCAAAATTCATCATAAATTTTTTTAAACTGCCCTCGAATATAGAAGAAATTACGACTGATTCAGCGAGCAGAGACTTCCTCGGTGAAGAAGGATAACAAAAAGCAAAAGAAGGAACGTGCCACGGACCTGCCCTCGAATATAGAAGAAATTTTGGGGGATAATCTTTACGGAATTGAAACCAAGCATCTACTTGACCTTTAAAAAATGAAGTACAAATATTTCCACCCGAACGAGGAGGTGAAACTTAGAGACCGATGGGTGATCCCCGAAATTATTACGATTCAGTTTCCCACCGTTGGGGAAAATCTATTATCCGTTCGCAACTATGAACTGATTTTTTACACCGAACTTATGAATTGGGGTCTTGGTCTGCCTCTTGATCCTACTATATTGGAATACTTCAATCTTATTAGACTTTTCCCCTCTCAAGCTGGCACTAACATATGGTACACACTCATGGTCTGCATCATGGCCTCCAAAATTTCTAAGAGAGCTTCTCCATGGAACAACTCATCTCCATCTTAGGTGTAGCTAAGAAATCTCATTACCGATTTTATTCTCTTAGTTTTTCAAGGTAATATAAGGTGATCAAATATTTCTTAGAGGCTGACAAAAAATGGAAGCAACAATTTATTTTTATCTCTAGGCTATGGGAGACCGGCTTCGAAGATTACCATGACCTTTCCTATCTATTAACTTTGAAATAGTCTGGGAAATGTATTTCTTTTAAACAGCTATGAAGGTAATTGCCAAACCCTTTAAATATTATGCAAAATCTGCAAAAGATAATCTTTGAGAAACTAAGTATATGGGCGGGTGAAAATTAGAACCATAAATTTCATCAGAGTTACATGCTAATGAACTTGGTAAGAAGCAATGTTTGGAGATACGATCCTGGTCAGAGAAAGTCTATGTCCGACCTCATGGTGCCCCCTTCCCCCTCCTGAATGATGATATTCTCAAACGCTTGGAAGGCTTGGGCAATATGGTTTACTTTCCTACTCGGGCTCGAGCTCCTAGTCATCAAGATGTAGAGAAACCTAAAGAGGAGGACGAACATACCGAGGATGATGCGGACTTGGAGAATGATATCCTCGAGGAGAAAAGGGTTGAAGTCTAAGGAGACCAACAGAATGAAATTCAAGAAGAAAGGCCAACAAAAGTTCAACAAGAAGACCAAGTTGATATCCGGGTAAGCCCCGTACTAGTGTCCGGGAAGAAAACCAGAAGGATGCTGATAATGAAACTTCAGTTGAAGTGAGACCAGCTGGGAAAGTAGGGGTTGCAAGGCCGAGGAGGCTCACTACTGAGAAGAAACAAAAGAAAGTAGTTGATAATGAAGGGAAAAGTGATAACAGAACTTGTCCGGGCTTACCCCTCATAAAGAAAGTTGTTATAGTCGACTCAGATTCTGGGGGAGAATTTGCCCTTCTAAAAAAACAGCTTGTTGGTCAAGAAGAAAATTTTGAGAAAGTGAATATCTCTCCCCTTCCTCAACTTACTTTGACGTTTATGAAAACGAATTTGTTGCTAATGAGTTAAATAAATTGCTTCGTGCTGTTTCTCTCTTTGAAAGGAAAGCTAATCGCAAAAATTGCTACAAAAATGAAGTTCCCCAAAGAAGGGGGGAAGTAAAAAGATTGACCACTAAGGTAGCCAACTTGAAAAATGAGGTGGAGAGCTTGAAAGATGAATTTTTCAAGGAGAAAAAGATATCTTCCCAGTTAAAGAAGGTCGAGGATGAACTTACTCAAGAGAAGAAAATGTCCAGTGATCGGTTATTTAATACTACTTCCTTAGAGACTAAAATCTCTGAGGAAACACGTAATTTTGACGACGAACGGGAGCGTTTCATTACTAAAGTTATCGAACAGGACACTCTCATCGATGGTATTGTTGAATCTTGTGCAAAGACTAAAACATACTTTGAGAATGTTATTGCAGACATTAAAAAGCTGTAAAAAAACATGAATCTCTCAGGAAGGACTTTGAGACTGAGAATAAGAAACGTTTGGATGTGTATGCAACCAGTATTGCATCTCACCTTGAAGAAAAAGATGCTAACATGAAATCCGCTCTAGTGTTAGAGATGCACGAGAAATTTCCGGACTTGAAGTTAGGAAGCCTTGGCGACGCGTTATTGAAAGATGTCACCATGTAGGTGTTTCTATGGAAGATTTGAAAACTAACGATGACTCAGAAAGTTCCTCCTCAGAGTCTGATTCTCCAGAAGGTAGTAAGGAAAATTCCGCATCCGAATAGTATAGTTTTCAACGTTATCTTTCTTGTTTTGTTGATCACCTGTAATCGTAAAACAAGTTGAACTTTGTTTTGTAAGACCATCTTCATGATGTGAGGATTTTTCATGATGTTGACCATATTTTTGTCATCTTTTCCCCCGGATAAATAGTTTCTTAATATTAAAATTTTTATTTAGTAAAAGATCTTTTATGTGGGAGTGTTTGACCCAGGTTTTAAACGATGAAGGCCTTAACCACCTTTTTTGGTTCAAAATAATGAACGTTCTCTTCAGATTATCCTTTGTGTTAAAAAAGATGAACATCTCTGTCCATATCTTTGGAGTATGTTTTGAGTTAAAAAAGATGAATATTCTCGTCCAAAATTTTACGGAGTATCTTTTGAGTTAAAAAAATGAACGTCTCGTCCAAACGTTTTTGGAGTATCTTTTGAGTTCAAAAAGATGAACGTCTCGTTCAAACTTTTTTAGAGTATCTTTTGAGTTCAAAAAGATTAACGTCTCATCCAAATTTTTTTGGAGTATTTTTTGAGTTCAAAAGGATGAACATTATACAAATCATTTTAAGATGGCAAAGAGATTTTATACATAAGTCGGCTATTAGGACACCTCATTAAAACCTTCTTGCGCCACCAAGGTAGGAAAAAGTATGCCACCGATTCTTACATAACCTGATAAAGAAAATATTTACATAGATACTCATTTACTCTAAATAAATTTTAAAGTGCTCAATGTTCCAAAGGTGGGGAAAATCTCTTCCTTCTTTATTTTTGAGCCTATACGTACCCGACTTGATATTATTTGTTACCGTGTACGGACCCTCCCAATTAGGAGACAACTTTCCCAACTTTTTTCTTTTGTGTGAAGGAAGAATTTCCTCAAAACTTTGTCTCCAGCTTTGAACTCTCTTCTTCAAACTTTTAACGTATACCGAGTTCTCATTAGAGTCTGATAATGTAAAGAATTTAATTGCGCCCTTATCCTATTTTCCTATATCAGATCCAACTCTGTGCGGTTTCCCCTATCATTTGTTCCCTTAGAGTATTCACTTAACCTGAATGATGGGAGCATTGTTTCTGACAGTATTACTACGTCCATTCCATAAACAAGTGCAAATGGTGACTCTTGCGTTGCAGTCCGAAGAGTTGTTCTATAAGCCCATAGAACTTTTTACAGATAATCCGGCCATTTTTTGGCCTTACCCTCTTCCGTAGCCCATCTAAAATTGTTCGATCGGTCACCTCGACCTGGCCATTTGCTTATGGGTGGAAATGTGCTGAGAAGCATTGATGTATCCCCTTAGATACACAAAAAGCTTTCATCTCATTGTTATAAAACTGCGGTCCTTCGCTCTTGTGCCTGCAAATGGCTCAACTTCCACCCACTTCGAAAAGTAATATACTGTAACGGCGATTGTCTGCCGACCTTTTGATGCCATCAAAAGGGGTCCAACAAGATCAATGCCCCACCGGTCAAATGGTAAATATTCTAATATCGATTTGAAGGGTACACCCAGTGCATGAATTGAGTGAGAAAATCTGTGGCAAGTATCAAACTTCTGTGCTGATTTATTTACATCCGAGGAAATGATCGACCAGTAATACCCAGCAAGAGGGACTCTTTGTATCAACGTTTTGTAGCCACAATATACTGACCCTTCCCCGTCATGCAAATCTGAAAGTATCATTTGCAATTCACCCTTTCCTAAGCATCGGAGTAAAGGACGACTAAAAGATTTCTTATACAGTATGTCTCCGAGTACAACATACCCATATGCATTGAATCATATTCTTTTAGCCATCACCTTATCAACTGGTAATATGTCGTTGACCAAGAATTCTTGTATTTCACTTTGCCAATCCTTCACTATAGTTGTGGAAACTTGGACGGCCTCAACATATCCTGTAACTAATTCGGGCCCCTTTAAGATCGAAGGGTTTTCCTGGATGACTATCCATGGGTACTCCTATGAGTAAGATGCTCTAGCCAAAGAATCAGCTACTGAATACCCATCCCTATGGACATGTTTATATCTGACGCCCTCGAAACTTAAAGTTAAAGCCTTCAAAACCCCTAGATATTTTACCAATTGATATTTTCTTGCCTCTGAACGACCAGAAGCACAGTATACCAGAAGTTGTGAATCACTTATCACCCTTAATATTTTAACTCCACAAAGTTTTGCAAATCTTAAGCCTTCCAAATCAGCTTCGTACTCAGCTTTGTTATTTTATTCTTTAAACCCGAATCAGATGGCTTGATACATAGTGATTCCCTCTAGAGATACCAACTTTACTACTTCTCCACAACTAGATGAGCTTGAACCCCCACTGGTTCAGAATGTCCACTCTTCTCCAAGTTGTTTTTATCAACTTCCATTTTATTCTGATCGGAGTGAAACTCAACTACGAAGTCAGCTAATGCTTGTGCTTTAATATCAGTTCTCGGTTCAAATTCAATATCAAAGTCTCCAAGCTCTTTTGACCACTTTGTCATTCTTCCCGACACATTGGGCCTTTGAAGCATGTTCATTAACAGAAAAGATGTTCGTACAACAATTGAATGAGCCTGAAAGTAAGGCCTCATTTTTCGCGCAGATGTAACTAGTGCAAGAGTTAACTTTTCTAACTTGAGATATCGCTTCTCAGCATCCAGGAGAATTTTACTCACATAATACACCGGCTTCGGAACATTCAACTCTTCTCGGATTAAAACTGCACTCACCGCAAAATCTGACATTGCCATTAGATGTACAACGTTATCCATGGATTTGGCTTTGTCAAGATTTCAGGAGAAGAAATATATTCTTTGACCTGATGAAAGGCATCCGAACATTCTTGAGTCCAGTCAAAGCAATTTTCTTTTCTTAGCACTTGGAAGTAAGTGGAGCATTTATCCGACGACCACGCTATGAACCTATTCAACACTGCCAATCTTCCAAACATGATTTGTACTTCTTTGATCGTTCTTGGTGAGGCCATAGTACAGAGAGCATTCACCTGTACCGGATCAGTTTCAATATCCTGTTCACTGACTATGTAGCCTAAAAATATTTCGGATGTTACCCCGGATATGCACTTCTCGGATTCAGTTTCAATTTTATCTTCGTCAAATTGGCAAAAGTTTCTTCTAATTCAGCTAAATGATTTTCATATTTTAGGCTCTTGACTAGCATGTAATCGATGTAAACCTCAACATTTTCTTCCATTATGATACTCAAAATCTTTTTTCCCTAACCGATGGTACGTTGCCCCAACATTTTTTTAACCCAAATGGCATTACCTCGTAGCAATGTAAACCTCTTCTGGTGATAAAAGTTGTACTTTCCTGGGTCTATTTGGATTTGATTTTACCTAGCATAGGCATCCATAAAAGACAACAACCGGTTTCTAGATGTTAAGTCAATCAACTAATCTATTTTAGGCATAGGGAAATGATCTTTGGGGCATGCTCTGTTTATATCGGTGAAGTCTACACACATTCGCCACTTTCCGTTTTTCTTCTTTACTAGGACCGGTTTAGCAGTCCACAAAGGATATTGTGACTCACGTATGTGACCCACTTTGGTTAAACAGTCCACCTCTACCATTATTGCTTCAGTTTTTTCTTGAGAAAATGATCTTCTCTTCTGTAGGATCGGACGAACATTTTTTCGTATCGCAAGCTTATAACATATGACGTTTGTTGGAACCCCTATGACATTCTCTGTACACCATGCAAAAAAATGTAATTTTGTTGAATGAAATTTGATTAAAATTTATTTTACCTCCTATGATAATCTTGTATCGATCTTAAGGCTTTTACCGGGATAAAAGACATGATCCTCAAAGCCTTCATCTGGGACCATGAACCCGGGGGCTTCCTTCAGATCATCCACGGGATCAGACACCATGGGAACCCCCATTGATTACTTTTTTTTACTTAACCCCTTTAATCTGTTTGGGGGCCAACGCTGCTCGATAACATTCTCTTGCCATCTTATGGCTACTTTTTATTTTTCCTACGTTGCTTCCTACTACTATTTCAAAAATTGATGGACAGTAGATGGCACGGCATGCATTTTAGATGACCAAGACCTTTCGAAGATAGTGTTATAAGATGTGGGAGCATCTACCACTACAAATAAAACTGTAACTATCTTCTTGAATAGTCCTCGGCCCAACTCAACCATCTTTTTAAACTCTCCGACTAGTTCAGAAGTAGCGCTAGTGAATCCAACTATCTTTCCATCCGATCGCAAGATTGTTGGTGGGTTTTTGATCTGGCTATAAGTAGACATAAACATAATGTTAGTTGAACTACCAGTATCAATTAAAAAAGTTCTTATCTCATTTCCCACTATCTCCGCTCCGGTTACTACTGGATCCTCATACAGACCAGTTACGTCTCTTATGTCATCATCTTCAAAGCAAAGTATTGCAGATGTATTTTTGTACATGTGTGTTGAAGCACCTGCTTCTAACTATGTCGCCAGACTAACAATGTGTATCTTCCGAGAATAGTTTGATATTCCTGCATCTGTATCCCCACCAAAAATGGTTAGTAACTCAAAGAAAGCACATAACTCACTAACCTTTCCTCTTGCGATCAGCTCTTCTACCATGTTTATATTGTTTCTGCCCGGCTTCGGGTCTAAATATTCAGCAGTGATATCGAACGCATCTAAAGACTCTTCATCAATTACTTCAGGATTATCATCGCATCCTCTTGCTTAGAAACAACTTCTTGTTTAAGAGCTACCATAATATTCTTCTTCACAAAGGCGATTAACTTTCCATTTTCTATCAACAATTGCACTTCTCTTTTCAACGCCAAATAGGCTTTTGTATCATGCCCGATATCCTCATAATACTGAAATTTTTTATTTTTCTTATGCTCCATTGAGGTCTGCATTAGGAAAGGTTTACGAAATTGAATATTTGAACGCGCATTCTAAAAAATAGCTCATACACACTCAGTCAAATCAGCATAATGAGCGGGTCAGACCCACTTGTTGGACATGGGTCGAACATATTTCAACTTCCATAATCATTTTAGAATGATGTAAAATAGTGTATTTTGCATTGCTTCTATATGGCTTAAACTGATTTTAGTTGTTTGTAAAAGATTGTTATCTGTATTTATATTTGACTTAAATATAAATATCATACTTTTTCCTTCTAGTTTTTAACTTTTTGGCGATCTAGAATTTCTTGGTTTGCAACTATTTTTGTGAGAATATATATGTATGAAAGCAGTATAGTACATGTTATGCAACATTATGAAAATATGTTAAACACACAAAATCTACTAAACACGTCAAACTGCTAAATACACTAAACTGTTAAAGACATAAAATTTCTAAACACACATACTGCTAAACTAAGTAGGAAGTTTACTCGTTCAAACCTTTTGAACCCCATAAATCATCCAAATATATAGGCTTTGAAAGTTATATGTTATATACAACAGTAATTACATATTTTAGTTAGCTTGACCCAGTTAGCTAAAGTCAAATGTCTTCAAAAACTTAGGTTACAAGTTCTTTTCCTTTAAAGATGAGACAAAAACAATGGAATATGTCAATGTTAATGATAACTGTAAAGAAGGACATAAAGACAACTATATATGAACATACATATAGTTTCTTTATGTTACTACAAAATATTTGCAAGAGAAAATTAAAACGTTGAATTTGTAAATATACATGTAGATGCATGGATGCTTTTAGTGTACAATATTTTTTGTTATGAGAGATCAAAACTGCCAGCATGATCTGCTAATCAATTATTCTTTTATTAGTGTTAGATTCATTAGCATTTAGATATAATTCTTTGTATGCGATGATGTCTTAAGATAAATAAAGATATGATTACTTGATCAAGTCATCTATCAACTTTAATCAATCACTTACCAACAATGGCCTGAAAAGAGGAATCTGATGAGATTAGTCATTCATTTGAAGCACAAACAAATGCTAATTTGGTTGGATAAAAAGTTATTTGAAAAAATAGGTTTGAACTTTATTGAATCTAGATTCTTTTGTATAATTTTTTAGCTTGTATACATTTTTTCTTTTTAAGGGAGCGCAAAGCAACGCTTCAAAAAAAGTCATTCATCTTAAACTTATTTTGTGAGAGTTTTGATGATATCTAATGCACTAGTATTGACTTTTGAGTTTTGATGCATTGGAACTTGTATGATCATTAGCCTCGTTTATCCTTCTTTTATAATTCATGATTTCATAATTTTGTATGAGCTTATCAACGTTCTGAGAAGAATTTATATAACTATATATTTTTGTCAGTTTCAATACATATATATTTTTGTCAGTTATTTACACAAGTTTGTAAAAATATTCTACAAGTTCCAGACTACAAACATCAAACCATTAACTTAACCACGGAAATAACTATTATGCTACACATATTTTATCTAAAAACATAATTAAATTTTAAACTAGAAAAATGGTTCACCAAACAAAATAAGAACCCTAGCTTTGATAACATTGATCAATACTATAAAACTCACTGAATCAATCAACAACTCAAATGATGATATATAGCCTTAACAGTTTAAAAATAATTGAAACGCTAAGGACAACCTAGAGAAAATAAGGAAACGGCCAAACACTACAAGCTCGTAAAAATAAATCAACGATTTAAATTCAAAAAATTAACTAGGATAAATAAATAATGCGAGATATCAATTGTGAAACTCACCTATCAAAGCCAAGTTTTTAAACAATCAAAATGAAACTCAAAATTTATTGATTTAGGAATTGAACAACTCAAAATTGTATCGATTTAGGGATAAAAATTTCCGAAACTTTATCAACTATGAAATCAACACATTTTACTAAGACGGAATATATACAAAAGAAACTGACTCATTCGATTGGTACGTATAATATTCTTCTTCTTGACCCACATTTAAAGAAAATCTAAAATATAACCTTTGCATTGAGTAAGAAGGTTAGTACATCAAAATTAGAGAAAAAAATACAAGACGCCAAAATCAGAAGAATGGCTCAAAGCGAAATTTAAAGAAAACATTTCGATCCAAAAATCATAGACTAGCTGAAATTGGATGGACATGGATAACTGATTACAACTGAGGGATTTTCTTGACAGACTAAAAAAATCTTGGAATGATGAAGATGAGACTAACGAAGTTAGAACAGATTTTTCAGTTTCAATGTTGATGCATCAGAGGGCATTGGAGGTGCTCGATGAAATCCTAGCTGCAGTTCAAACCAAAGGATACCTGAACCCGGTGAGACATCGAGATCTTTAGAGATTCAGTGAAGATAAAAAATTTATGTTGCTACTTATTTGTTGGATCAACTTATTGCAATAGCTTTAATATTCATCTCCAATCGAGCTATGGATCATCACTGATGAGGACGAGAATATGTTGGGCTGAATTCAAGATTCACTTGATAGATTTAGAGAAGATGAGAGGTAGAAAATTAACTCATTGAAGTATCTTAATGCGAATAAAGATAATTTTTTTTTATGTTACTACTTAATTGCTAGAGAAACTTATTACGAGAGCTTTAATATTCATCTCCATAATTGAAATCAAGCTCTGGTTTATCACTGATAAGGACAAGAAGATAATAGGCTGAATTCAAGATTTACTTGATAGATTCAGAGAAGATGAAAGATCAGAAGATCATATGAGTTGCGAATGTAAGCCTATTTAAGACTTTTAATTTTCATTCTTTAGATTGAAACTGCATCAATGTCTGACTAGCTTTTCTTAGAGCTGGTACTTGAACCTTGTAACAAGCAATATATTTAAGAAACAAAATCTTTTCATATACTTGTTAGGGTACATGCAGCTTTCATTAGACAATTAGCTAGAATATGTGTTATTTATTTACAACTCATATGGAATAGGAAATTACATATTTTTTCAAGGAAAGTGATAATATTCAATTGATAAATCGTTTGAAGTTTATTAAATTCTAATTTTGTTTTGCATTTTAATGTTCATTTAGCTAACCAATCGGCAAATTTGTTTTAATTTCGACACATATAAGAGATAATAATTGAGGGAGAGATAAGACCTCTCTAATATTTTAGAATAGGCTCAAGAGGCCAATGATGGTTACATGTAGATAGGAGATTAAATATAATTTGAGAGTTTGGCTTGATATCGACATTAACTAAGCCTTTGTTTTTGCATATTTGAAGACTATTAAAGAGGGCTATAGCTTCTGCCATAATTGGGGTAAGTTTTCCATATAAATTTTCATTACCTAGAATGATTTCTCATTTATTATCTCTTATTATTATACCTATATTAGCCTCTCCATTAGTTTGGGAGGAGCCATCTGTCTTGAGCTTCGAAAGGGAATTCAAGTTAGGTAGATATGATTTTTATTGACTTGTAAATGATTGTAACATCCCATCTCAGTAGCAGCACATATATTAGGATTCTAGTACTGCTTCTTGAATAGGCAGGCTTGATCCAATCCCGATATAATTTGCTTTATGTAGTTGATAGAAGTGTAAAGAGCATATGTTAGACCCTTGATTTTGGATTTGTTCCTGAATTTCCATATGACCTAACAAATAATGGGAGGTAAAATATAGTTAATGTGTATCTCTTTACTAAAAGACTACCAACATCTGTTCATATGATAACTTTTCATAAATTTACTAGTTTTGATCTTTAAAATACTATAAATATAGGACCATATAACCCATGAGTAATTACAAGCTACGAACAAGTGATTAAGAATCTCAATGTTCTCATAAAATTGGTATTTAGAGGTTATAATCACATGTCTCTTCTCCATTGTTGTGTTAATCGAAAGACAGTTATTTAGAAGTCTCCAAGTTATAAAGGAACACTTCCTAGAGGTTATGCTATTCCAAAGCTTTCCAAAAAGAGCAGATTTATTATGATGGTTTATAATATGATTCCATGTGTCCTTAGTGTTGTAATTTCCATCCTTAGAAGACAACCATCTGAGAGAGTCTTCATCATTGTCTTTTATAGATAAATTTTCAATAATGTCCAAGTCATTAGGGGTAATAATTATTTTGAGCTTAAGCTTGTTCCAAGTATTGTTTCCCCAATTATTTTTGACTTTATCATGTATGTACTAGATGTTATCAGAGTTATCATCAAATTTAATTAAAGGAGAATGTTTGTACCAATTGTCCAACAAAAAATCTACATCACCACAACTAATCTTCCATTTGATGTTAGATTCAACAATGTTCTTGATACTAGCCAGTCTTTTCCAAACTTGAGAGCAAGCCTTAGAGATGTAGTTAGCTTGCAGGGGATGAATGTTGTTGCAGTGAATACTATGTAGGTATCTGGACCAGAGAGACTTTTAATGTCTGAATCTCACTCGTAAGATTCCTAACATTCAAGCCAACTTCATCAAAAGGCTTGCAAACATTGGTCGAGTTGGTCCAATAAATTTTGTTAGTTTCCTGAGAAGAACCACAGAGAAACTTGTTGAACATTCTCTCAATTCTATTCATAATACACTTTGGGATGATGTAACTTTGAATCCAATATATTGGAATGGCCATCAAAATAGAGGATATTAGAGTAAGTATTCCACCATATGATTTGTATCCTTCCTAATCAATGATCTTTTGCCTCATTTTGTTGAGAATAGGTTCAAAATTACTTGCCTTACTATTAGTATTTAGAGTGATACCCAAGTAGGTTATCGAGAGACATCCTGATTTGAAGCCAGTTATGTTAGTTAAAGTAGAAACCATAGTGAGGGGAAAGTTATTCGATGTAATGATCTTAGTATTCTCTTAATTAATTATTTGGCCAGAGATGTCCTGATATTCCTGCAAAAGGATACTTAAAATAGAGATAGAAGAGCTAAGACTATTAGTAAATATAAGTAAGTCGCTAGCGAAAGCTAGACAAAGAATTGTAATAGAGCTTCTAAAGGCATATTTTATTTTTTTGTTATTTTCAAAAAGTTTTCTTATGCATCTTAACAGAACTTCCCACGCGATAATGAAGAGACTATAAGACATATGATCCCATTGTCTTAAACCTATTTTAGTTTTGAAGTAACCAACAACCTCCCCATTGATAGGAATTGAAACATGAATATTCCTTATCATCCTATCAATTAAATTAACAAACATTGAGTTAAAATTAAAAGCAAATAAAACTCTAGTTTGAAGCCGTGGGACATTCTATCCAAGGATTTTACCATGTCAACTTTGATTAAAATGTTCCCAACCTTTGTTTTCTTATTAAGATTATAAATCATATCTTTATAAATTAGAATGTTATCCTGAATTGATTTATCAGTAATGCGAGCTCCCTGAACATCATAGATAATTTTAGGGAGGAAACTAACAAGCCTCATATTGAGAAGTGTAGACATAATTCTGTTCATTTGAGTACAAAGACTAATTGTCATGCAATCTTTCCATTTTATAGGGTACAACACTTGAGAATGAGGCATATTCCAATTGCCAAGATGCTTTGGGGGATGTTCTGACCCAGAATAAAGGAGGTTATGGTTGTGCATAAGTCATTTTTGATAATATGACAACATGTAATGTAAAAACAACTATTAAAACCATTGGTATGCAAAAGTTGAAGGCGGTCAAGAATTATGTTGATGTTGAAGTCAGCTTCCAAAAGAGCCATATTTTGTTAGTAGTGTTTGCATTGTAATGGTTGGACCCACGTTTAACAGCAATAGTGTTCAAGGTATTAACTTTGATGAAGGGCTTTTGAAATAACAAGAACGTTGATATTTTCTTTTCTAATAAGAGACTTAAGCCTTCTCATGGAGGCTTTGTTTCCAATACCACGAGTATTCCAACATAAGAATTTAATCATGATGATAATTATGGTTTTGGGAATAGCTGGCCCCAAATAGAGACTTAATAACAACATATCTTTTTTTCCTATTGTTCTTAGCTTCTTTGAGTTTTTTATTAAGCAATTCCTGAAAACCTTACAACTTTTTTATTTCTTGAATATAGGAGTATGAGGCAAACTACCAATGTTCTGCTAATTTGGAGTGTGGCTTTCTATCGCTAAACTTTCGTACTCGAGGTTGGATGATACAATGTAGCCTTCTTCTAGATTTTTGATAGCTTCTATGACCTCTTCATCCATGGGAGTTTTGCTTTCCGTCAGATGAGTATTGTTGGTATTTACAGTGTTATCAGTAGGTATTATCTGATCTTTTGTAGTTGGGTTGCTTCTCAAGCTTCCTTTTTGATTTGGCTTGATTATGATAAACTTTAATATAAAGATCTTTTCCTTGTTAGTAACATTCATAGGCTGAATATTCCTCATTGTCAAGCTTGTTTTCTTTCTTTTTTTCTAGTCTTGTAGATGGTATTTCTTGCATGTATCTTGACTCTGTCATATATGGTAACGTTATATTCTCCTGTAAATTTCTTTGCTTTAAAGAATTGGTTGAGAATGATTTTCTTCGGCACACTTTGGAAAAGTGTCCCTATTAATATATATTTAGTGGTAGCCAAAAGCTTTTTAGAATTCAAAAATTCAAATTTTCTATATTTCTAGAAAAATTATTTAAAAAGATGCTATAATAGTCGAGGAAAAAAGCATGAGGGCATTCCGAAAATATGCGTGATTTCCAACTTATTTTGTTTCTCCTTATTTGTTTGATATTAATATGTTATTTTAATCTTATTTATACATAAAACTGATTTTGAAAATACTACGGTTTAGAAAAACAGTCATATGTTTAGAAATTCTAATCGATATCAAGTACAAGTTAGATAGATACAGACAATTTGATTAAAATTACTATTGGCTGTGGATTGATGGCTTCTCTCTCAAGAAAAGGTCCAAGATTTGAAGTTGTTTCTTAACCTTTAAGAAACTCTTCTTCTGATTTACATATTTGATTGATTAACTATTGATATCTACACATCTGCTTTCTTTCATCATCACCATCTGCCACAAGTTTGTGTTCTTCGTTGCCTAACAGGCTCTGCCTGTTTGGGTCTTGAATATCGTTGATTTGAAGCATGGATTTGGATAGAAATAACGCTGATTTTCCTCCATTGAATAGCAAGACTCCTGCTGTTGTTGAGAACAAAGTTACAATGGTTAAGAGATACTCTGACGTTGTAGTTGATAAGGGTAAAGATCCTCGGTTCAAATCGGTTGTAAAGAAGTTTGATGACTTCAATGTTGTTAGTTTTGAAAGAAGGGTAAAGAATGCTTTAAGTTCTCAATCAAGAACCACTTTAGTGTGCAAATTCAATGATGGTATTCCTAAGCGCCAAGCTTTTCAAGCATTTCTTGATTCCTTTAGGTTCAATGGTGCCTTTTCTTACGTGACTATAGACTCAAGACAAATACTAGTCGAGTTCTCGGTATTGGCTGATGCAGGGAGGCTCTGGGTGAGCAGATTCTGGAAAGTTGAAGGAAAGATGATGCGGGTGGTTAAATGGTGTCCTAACAGTTCACGTAACTACGAGTGTCCTATTGCGTTATTATGGGTTCGATTTGAAAAAGTGCAGGAATTCATGTATAATGGTGCTGTGATTGAAGAGATGGCTTCATCTCTTGGGCTTGTTCACCATGTAGTGATCCCTGAAGTTAACAGGGCTAACTGGAATGCGTGTTTTGCCCTGGTAGAGGTTGATGTTTCAGTTAAGTTAAAGAGAAAGATGAAGATAGATTTTGGCGATGGAGAAGAGTATAATGTTAACGTGAGTTATAAAAATGCTCCTGTATATTGCAATTCTTGTCGACATATTGGGCATGAGTCTGTTAATTGCAAAAAGAATCTGGTAATGGCTTCCAATACAGCAAAAGAAAATATAAAAGAAAGTGTGAAAGATAACAGTAATGCAAACTGTGTTGACATTGAAGGAAACTGTGATTTACAAGATTTACAGATAAAAGAAAATACAGCAAGGGATTCTAGGCCTACAAAAGTTGAGACTTTTACACATGTTTACAGAAGGAAGTTGAAGTCAATTATCACCCAGAAGGACAGGAATTCAGTATCTTGCCCATCCACAAATGTTGTTAGTCCAACAAGAATGTGTTCCTCTGAGGCACCAGATATCATCAGTGCTCTTCAACATCTTGAAGTTGAAGAAAATGTTAATGAACAAGCTTCTCCCCAAGCTGGCAGAGTAGGAAGCTACAATACATCGCCAAGAACTAGTTCAAATGTCCCTGACAAAGATTTTGAAACAGTTATTTTAAGTAAAATGAAATCTGCAAATAGAAGTGGTAATTCTAAAAGGTTGTCTATAAGCTCTCTTAGAAGAAGAGGCAAAGTGTTACAAGGCTCAAAATCTGATAATGATTAAACTCCTAAGTTGGAATGCTCGAGGAGTAAATAATAATCCTACTGTGGCTAGGCTAAAGTTTTTAATAAAGAATGAGAAAATCAAATTGGTTGCAATACAAGAGCCAATGGCTTGGGCTGATAAAATGGAGCAGGTTGCTAAAAGAATTGGTTTAGACCATTGTGTTGCAAACACATCTAATAAGATATGGATGCTTTGGTCTAATGAAGTCAGTGTTACAGTTATGGAGGATATGGATCAATTTCTTCATGTTAAGATTCTTCATGCAGAATTTACTGGTTATTTTACATCTATATATGCAAAAAACAGGAGAATTTGTAGAAAAGAGCTTTGGAATCAAATTGGTAACATTACCTGTGAAGACCCTTGGATTCTAGCTGGTGATTGCAACACTACTAGATGTCCAGATGATCAGCTATGTTGCCTGAACTTTGATGCTAATGGAGCAGAGGACTTTAATGAGCTCATTAGGAATTGCAATTTTGAAGTTCCTGGATACAATGGATCACGTTATACTTGGAGTAATAATAAGGCTTGGAAAAGACTAGACTGGGTGCTCACCAACCAAAACATGCTTAATGATCTCAGTTTACAGGTTACTCACATGGTCAGAACTTGTTCTGACCATGCTCCTCTTTTACTTTCAATTAAAAAAGGAACTAATACTATAAAGAAAGGGTCCTTTAAGTTTTTAAATGCTTGGACCAACCATTCTGACTTTCTGAACTCAGTTAGTCAGAATTGGTCCAAGCACTGTAGTGGTAAAGACAGTACTGTTTTTTGGTACAAATTAAAGAGATTGAAAAAGCATTTGAAAACTTGGAATGTTGCTGTTTTTGGAAACATTTTCAATAAAGTAAAGGATGCTGCTTTGGAAGTGGAAAAATGTGAACTGATTCACCAGAATAGAAAAGATAATACTTCAAAGTCTGAACTCTCTAAAGCCAATAGTACTCTTATCCTTGCTTTAAAGGATGAAGAGTGCTACTGGAAACAAAAATGTTACAACTCTTGGCTGCAAGACAGTGATGGAAATACTAAGCTATATCACAGTTTTGTAGCCAAGAAGAGAAAGAAGAATGTAATAAATGGTATAAAGGAAAATGAGAGGTGGATCACTGACCTAAATGGAATTGCCTCCTCTGCGGTGGAATACTTCAAAATGAATCTTTCGATTGCTCCTGAAAACAATGATAACTTTGATGTTAATGAATCTGTTCTAAATTATATTCCCAAGATTGTGCAGGATAAGGATAACATAGAGATAATCAAGCCAGCAACAATGGAGGAAATTAGAACCACCATATATGAAATGAAAGCAGACAGTGCCCCTGGCACAGATGGTTTCAACACTCATTTTCTTAAGAAATGTTGGAATATAATTGGTTCTGATCTTTGCAAAGCATTAAATGCTTATCTATTAGGAGATAATATCCCTAAAGGGGTCTTTGCTACAGGGATAGTTCTTGTCCCTAAAATAGCTAACCCTATCTCATGGAATAACTATAGGCCTTTAAGTATGTGTACAATTCTAAACAGATTACTTTCTGCTTTGATCAATAGAAGGATATCTACTATTCTTCCTAGTCTTCTGTCTAAGGGTCAGAGTGCATTTGTGAGGGATAGATTAATACATGATAATATTCTATTGATCAAAGAAATGTTACATAACATTAAAAGGAAGCCAGCTAAGGGGAATATCATTATTCAGCTTGACATGACAAAGGCGTTTGACAAGATGTCTCACACCTTTGTCATTAAAGCTCTAAAGCAATTTGGATTCTCTGATAGAATGCAAGCTCTGGTTTACAGACTAATCTCAAATGTTATGATATCTGTAATAATAAATGGTACATGTACAGGATACTTTCCTCAAAAAACAGGATTGAGACAGGGAGACCCATTGTCCCCTTGTCTCTTTATCCTTGCAGAGGATGCCCTTCTTAGGGGTTTGGAATGTTTATATGCAAATAATAAGAGCATGCAGTATTATTTAAAATCTGGTGACATCTTACCTTCACTAGCTTTTGCAGATGATGTGGTCATCTTCACAAATAGCACTCCATCTTCAATTAGAAACCTTTGCAACCTGTTAGAACAGTATCAAATGGAGTCAGGGCAAGCTATAAATATTGAAAAGACTAAGATAATTACATCACACAGAAGTGCCAATTCAGCCTTTTTGAAAGCTACATTGGGATTCAAGACTGAAACTGCCCCTTTCAACTATCTGGGCATCAACATTGCCACTAGCAATAAAGGGAAGTTCTTTACACCGTTACTAACTAAAATATACAATAAAATTAATGATTGGGATTTGAAAAACTTGTCTTTCAGTGGCAGATTGTCACTGATAAGGCATGTTCTCCACCCAATCATATATTTCTGGATGCAAAATAGTGTCATACCTAAAACTATCCTAAGCAAAATTGAAATCTGTTTCAACAAATTTCTTTGGAGACCTAAGATAAATGAAAAGGCTATACACTGGTCTTGTTGGGATAATGTATGTATGCCCTACAGTGAAGGCGGTCTGAATATCAAGCATTTAGCTGATATTCAACTTGCTTTCACCTACAAACTGTGGTTCTTATTCAGAAAAAGGAAATCCCTATGGTCTGATATCATGGCTAACACATACTGTAATACTTGTCACCCTCTAGTTACTAAGTGTGGTACTGGGGATTCAGTTGTTTGGAAAGCTTTATGTTCTATTAGAAAGCATGCTGATATTTTTATTAAATGGACTGTTGGTAAAGGAGACATGGATTTTTGGAGAGATTCATGGCATGGAATGTCTCCTTTTATAACAGACCAAAGCTCTTGGTATCTTCCTGCTCAGGTTAAAACTTTTTGGAAAAATAATAGTTGGGATCCTATTCTTACATCATTTCTTTCACATGATCAATACCAACACATTTGTAGTGTTAGTATTAATGATCAAGAAGATGATGTTGAATGGAAACTATCAAAAACTAAGAAATTTTGTATAAAAAGTACTTGGGAAAATATAAGAGTTAAAAAGATTCATTCATTCTTTTTTAAGAAGATCTGGCATAGTTACATACCAAAAAAATTTTCCTTTTTAAGTTGGAAGATACTTAAGAGCTACATTCCAACAGACAATGTGCTTATAAGGAGACATTTTTACATTGTCTCTAAGTGCCAGTTCTGCAGCAACAGTGAGGACACTTCTCACCTTTTTATAGGTTGCTGTTTTGCCTGGCACTTATGGAATTACTATGGTCTGTTATTCAACATCCCTGTCAAGAGACACATGAGTATAAGACATATGCTTCATGTTTGGTTCAGTGCTACCAGAGGGTCTTTTCACATAACCCATCTGATGCCTCAATTAATTGTCTGGACTATATGGCATAATAGAAATCGAATTAAGTTTGGTAAACCTAAGGATAGCTTCTTTCAGGCTGTGGGCAGGATTAATAGATTTGTCTTAGGAATAGACACTAAATTACAACCTAAGCACTGGTCTTGTGCTGTGAATGCAGGAAAAGAAATCGGAGCCTATTCTAGCAGTCAGAAAAGAGTACATTACCTGGAGTGGAGGCCACCAGATGTGGGACGACTGAAGATTAATGTTGATGGTGCATCATGCTTCTCCGGTGAGGCGTCCGGTGGGCTTATAGTGCGAGACAGTGAAGGAAACTTCGTAGAAGGGGCCGGTTTTCTCTTTGGCAAGCTGTCTCCTTTTCAAGCAGAGAGAAGAGCATTGATTGAAGCTCTTCTCCTCTGTATTAGGAGAGGATGGAGTGCAGTAGACATAGAGTCTGACTGCTTACCCCTGGTCCATCGTTTTACCACTGCCGACGAAATCAGCAGTACTAAAGAGAGGATCTTCAGAGCTCTTGTCGGCCCAGCAATGAAGATTCACCACATTTCCAGAATCGGAAATGCGGCTGCAGATTGGTTAACCAAATGGGTTTTGGAAGAGAAAAGAAGTTGTTCATTTGTGGAGAACATCCCAACTCCTCTTCGAGCTATCATGGTACTGGAGGGTCTAGGTATTGGATATATTGACCCTGGTTGAAATCGATTTGGCTTGGTGGCTTGTTTGAAAGACGGTGGGTTTGTTTGAAAGGATCGGTGGTTTTGGCTATGGAGTTCAGAGGTTCTGATTTGGGAATTTAGGGTTGTGAAAGAGAGAAGCCAATGGGGGTAAATAACTAGGGTTTCTAGTTAGATGCTGGTCTTCTATCTAGCCAAAGTGTTGGGCCTTTATCTTTAAATTTAAACCCAAGATCATACTCTATTGGGCTATTGTATCCAGATCGATTTTAGTTAATATAATAATCACTTTTTGCCAAAAAAAAAAAAAAAAAAAAAAGTACAAGTTAGATACAGGGTAAAAATGTGTGGTGTGTCTTAAAAAAACGTCTTCCAATTGGAGCCTAATTCCAAAACTTGGTGTCATCGTTCAAATTTCTTGTTCGTTGCCCACGGAGGTCGACTCTTTCAAACACTGACCAGACTCTTTTTACGCTTTTTTTCTACTCCGATCTACTCTCTGTCAACCTTTACATTCTCTCCATCACTCGACACCAAACTCATTGACACGCAGACAAAGAATCAGCTACTTAACTCAACTCTTTGCGGGTAGGCACTTTTCCATTAATTTACTTTTGTTAATTTCTGTTTCTCTTTTGTTCTTTGCAACATTTCTAGGTTTTTTTCTCCTGATTCGGAATGCTTTAGATTTTGTCATATGCGAGATAAGAGTAGTTTATTGTTTTCATTTGTGAGTTTAGGGGTTGGAGAATGGAAGGCAGCGAAAGCGAAGCCATATTCAAGTCTTTGAATGTTAATCCTCGAGAATTCGTCAACGAAACCCTGAATATGGTCTATGATCTGCTCGACGTGTCGTTCGATTTCTACCGCCAGTATGTGTATCTACACCAAACGCTAATTTTAGTCTAGTTACTTGGTGTTCTTCTAACTTTGATTTCTTATAGAGACGCATCGACTCTTCTATCAATCAACCATGAATCTCCTAGATTCGAGAATCTAACTCGGGTAATTTCATTACTCAACTTAGTTTCTGATTCTTCCAAAAGTTGAGTTGAACCATCTGATTCTAAATTCATAGGGCATCGACTATATTCAAGATGAAGTCCAGAACTCCTTGGATATTCCTCTAGAAGTGTGGGAAAAATACTGTTTTACCACAATTTTCGCTGTCCCTGAAGGCTTTACTTTGCCCATTACTGTGAGTTACTACTACTTCTAACTTCACCTTTCATTTGCTATATGTTTTCCCCTATTTTCTTAATTCCATTTGTATATGGATAAGGGTCATTTCTTGTCCAAGTTTTCAATTGGTATTCTGTAGACTGATATTCCTAGACACATAAGAAAAACACGAGTCAGACTTTGTTCTTTATTTAAGACCTTTCTAGTAAATTCATACATAATTTTCAAGTTGAGTTTTCTGACAATATAATGGAAAGCAAGACAGTCGTACAGAGTTTAAGAAGGTGTAAAGAGATAATCCGAGGCCGAAGTATGGATTACTGAAAGAATCTGTGGATATAGTATGGAACTGATGTGTCCTGATTTACTGACAATTTAACACCCTAAATCCTTTCTAGAACGGACCTGCGGATGTAGATTCAACCCATATAGATGCCATCTTTGATCAAGGCGTAGAGGCTCAACTGAATGTATTGAGGGAGAAACTTAGTCTGGTGAGAAAAATATCCAAATTACTGGATCTTATATATACTGCTTTGAGACTTGGCCTTATATTTACTTTTGCAACAGAGAAAGTTTTTATATAAGATCTCTCTGTTTAGGCTGAAAGGGAATCGGCTGAGCTGGATTCTGAACTCAAAGAATTAGAAAAACAATCCACCTCGAGTGATCTTTGTGCTGCACTTGTAGACGAGGCCTTCCAGCTGTTTGAGCAAAATTCTATGCAAGATGTTTTCAAAGGTAATGTGGAACTTTCAGGTGCATTTTCTGCTGCATGCTGATACTTTAATTTCGGTTTTTTTTTTACTAATGTCTTAGGCAGTTTGTTTCTAGTGGAGGGTGATTTGTCTCCCTCCGACCAACTGACCAACTTGAGTCAGCACTACGACTTATTTGCTAATATATCCACATTCTTAGTCTTGTCATATTTGAACCTACTTCATGATGCAAGAATGTCGTCCTAAAGCGGACTAGGTGTTTTGTTTTATTTCAGAATGAAAGATTATTATATTTTTCTTGCACTGAGTAAATAAACTCTTACCTATTTCCTCAATTTTTGTTTTCTCTAAGTTGATCCCAGTTAGAGATTAGATAGGTGGCATGGGTATATGTTCGGTATGGAGATTTAACTATGTTAGTATATCAGATGAAGTTGTTTCTTCTTTCTATATACATTACGGATAAAATTTCGAACATGTTAGTTTCTGTATTGCTTTCTACAGAGGTACTAGAAGATGTATCAATCGTTCATACAAAAATGGAGCAGCTGAAACGGAGTAGAATTGAGGATATAGAACATGCGGGAGCAGAAAAGATTCATGATCCCAGCAGAGAGATCTATACGAAACATAGTGACAATTGTATGCCTTTTACATCTTTTTTCATTTTGAGCAACCAAAACACGAAACAGATCTATAGTTTCTTTAGTTAGCTCTCCAAATTGGCATGATCTAAATGAAAGTAAGATGCTATCTTTTTGCTTTGCAGATCTCTTTAACTCGGAGTTGAAAGATGTTGAAGAATGGATAGCAAAACACAAGAGAGTATGAACATATCTAGGCCTCGTATTCCTTTCACGTTATGAACTTCAAATATCTCTGTAGTACTACTGTATTGTTTGCTAAGTAGGCCTGTTCCTGTATGTCTTCATCAAAAGAAGAACTGAACAACACATCTTTCTGATTACAGTAGAAAAGGAGTACACGGCTTTACTTTTGGGCTGTTTGTATGAAATTATTTTCCTTAGGTTTATATGTACACGGTCAATATAACCCAAGAGATATAAAGTACGATAGCTAGAATGAATAGAACACCTAAACAAAAATAAAAACATTGGCCACCGTAACACAGGTTAAGTATGATCTTATTCGTAGCCTAAACAAATAACAAAATAAAAATAGGTTCATTGATATATAAATGTATTAGTGTGAAAGGAGTATGATCCTTTCATGTGGTACATGCTATCACTGGATGGTGGATCATATAGTCAAAATTTCTTCATTTTCAATCTGATATTGTACAACTTTCTTCAACTTCCAAATAAAATCTGGCACACCGTTCGACCCCCAAAATTTTGCAAGATATAGTCATTAATTCAGACCAGCAACTTCTAGCCAATCTACTAAAGATAAAGTACGACTATCGCAATCCCTCGTCACTAGACAATTTTCGAGCTAAGTGGGAGATCTCTGATAATGTACACTTTAGACTACTCATATAAGGCAATGTCCGACTTTTACATCAGAGTTTTTTACTCGAATGTTTGGCTGCCACTCCACTGTAGACTCTGCTGGAGTTCTTTGAGGTTTTAGACCTATGTTTAAACTAAATAAAGTTAAGTTTTGTGCACATCAAGTTTTTGCAGAATTTGGAGATTACGCAACTAAACATTGAAAAAAGAGTTTCATCAAGTCTTCAGATCCAACAATCATATGGCTTCTGGCTAATGAAAAATGACCCAATCGATGTGGATGGACAGATAGATCATAGTTAGGACGATGTTCAACTTAAATTTTCAGTTGTTAAGGGTATGGATAGATGTTCGGCTAGTACTTTAGTACCAGCCCGGACTCGCGCACCCAGCAAAACATCCAAGTTGACGAGTTCAACCTTCCATCTAAAAAGAGAAATAACGAAATTCAAAAAGAAAATAAAATTATG
This sequence comes from Limnanthes douglasii subsp. nivea, assembly GCA_036936605.1. Lineage (NCBI taxonomy): Eukaryota > Viridiplantae > Streptophyta > Magnoliopsida > Brassicales > Limnanthaceae > Limnanthes > Limnanthes douglasii. The sequence goes on from JAUPFV010000004.1 coordinate 211,956,147, forward strand.
CTCGTATAATGTCAAAGTACTACCGAAAAAGGCCATGGCAGATGGATAGGTTGACGAGGTACCCCGTAAGCCAAAAGATCTTCCACCCTACCAATCCCACAGGCCACAGGAGAAATCCTCCGCGTATTTTGGAACGAAGGTAGTCATGGACTCAGGGGGTAAAACAATTCAAAAGACTACCCCTTTAAGTATTGAAGACCTAAACACGGTCGTTATGTGGGTGCCGCGGAAAGAATCCCATTTGTCTATAAAAAGAAAAAGGCACGGCTCGTCAATAACTCTAGGTAGTTTTGTTAAGGACTAGGCTAACTCAAGAGTGTTTGAGTGATTTTTTTATTTATTTATATCAAGTTCCGGTTATAGCAACACCTCTTTTTGTTATTATGAGATTTTTTATAGTTAAAGTAAGGTTTTGGCTAAATTCGGTCCCCTTCTGATAAGCAGTTCTAATTTTAACTATTCATCTACCAATTTTAAGCCGTCTCATTTTTATATCCAAAACACCCGTATTATTTTTATTAAGCCATCCCAAAAAAAATCAACTCCACCATTTTCTCTCTTCTCCTTCTTCAAACTTCTCACTACCCACAAAATCGAAATTTTCTTTAAAGCATATATCTTTCTACAAGTAATCCGGGAGACTCAAACTCATTCAACAACACTAATGGAAAAATGGAAAGCATGAGTTACTGATTTTCTATTTTGTTTTTTCTATATCTAGTCTTTTTTTGTTTTTTAGATTTACGGTTCCTAGGGTGTTCGAATAAGCAAATGCATGTTTAATTAGGTATTTTAAGTTCTATATTGATGTTAGAAGGTTATATTTGCGGTTGAATAACTGTTTTTATAGGCTGGATTGGACTTGGAGTCGAGGTCTTTTAATGGTGGTTTTACACTGGTTTCGTGTTCTCCCGCCGGGCTGGAGCTAGTTCACCCGGTGGAAGAGTTTTTTTTTAAGATAGTTCATCAACCCCGTCGGGTGAGAACTAGTCCAGCCGGTAGGGTAGCCATGTTTTCCCAGGTTGTTCATCAAACCCGCCGGGTGAGGCTTGGTTTGGCCGGCGGGGTAGATATGCATCAGAAAATCGGTATTCTTATCGCCCCGCCGGGTTAGCACAGCCTCACCCGGCGGGGACCTAGTTGTTATTTTTGTTTGAACTGTTTTGTTAACTAATATGTATTTTTGTGTAGGCACGAAGTACCTAGATCTGTTCAAGAGAGAGGAAATAAGTCCTCTAGGCGTGGAGAAGTCCGTCCTGCGAAAAAAGCGACGCTAGTACTCAGCCAAATGGCGATAGAGCCGAATGTGAGGATCGTAAGGTGCACACGGAATGTTCCATGAGGAACAAAAAGTACGACGCCACAAGACACCACATAGTTCGTATATCTCCTCCACGAGAGGTAGTTAGCCAACAACGGGCGCTCATAGACTCCGAAGAGAGGAGGAAACGGAGGTCCCCGAGCCATCTCCTCCACGCGAGGTCCGTACCCGAGGCTCGATCCAGAGGGATGGAGAAACCTTTTCCTAGAACAGAACAATATCTTTCTCTTCTCGGATTACATACAACACGAGGCTTACTTCACGTTCATGGACAACGTAAGTTTTTAAATTTTGGAATTAATTATTTACGATTAACTATAAATATGTTATTTACCGTTTTTTTATGTTTGTTTTTTCCAGTCTCGATCTGGCATCACAGTCCAATCCAAGTATGGGCCTCTAAGTCATTGGGACCTTACCAAACAGTTAGGGTCAGGGCTATATTGGAAGAAAATCCGTTTTGGCCACTCATGCGTCATTTTCCGAAGTTCAACTCGCACCCACAGTTGGACGAGGTTTTCATTGAGAGGTGGCACCACCAGACAATCACCTTTCAGTTCTCGTTTGGTGAGATGACCATCACGTTGGACGATGTGCACGTGATCACTGGCCTCCTAGTCGATGGGAGAATTATAGACGCCTTTCAGACGGAGTCGATAGATCAGACTTATGCACGTTATGCATATCTGGTGACAGTTTTGGCGGAAGTCGTGCAGCAGGATATGAAGGCGCATGGCGGGAGTGGCTTCGGCCTCCGATGGATAAGAGAGACTTTCTCCGGGGCTGCATATTTGGACACCAACGCCGCCATCACTACAGATTTGAAGAAACAAGCCGCTCGGGCTTACATCATGTTTTTTCTCGGGTGTACCATCTTCACCAACACTAGCCAAAAGAACATCCAATGTAATTTTCTCCATCATCTTGAGAACTTGGAGAAGCTTGACGAGTACGCGTGGGATACATGCGAATTAGTATGGCTATACAAGAGCTTGAGGGACATTTCGAAGCACTCCTTGAAGAGCCTAGTTGTTTTTTCGGTGCTATTAGAGAGTTGGGTGTACGATCACTTCCCCATTTTCCGATCGGGTCTGAATCTCAGTTATAGCCCTACCGATCTAAAGATGCTAGCTTGGACGCCGAGAAAGCTGACCGAAGCCCTTATTCGCTGGAATCCTTACTACCGTGACAAAGACATAAGTAACTTTATTTATTTTCATTAAATTAAATATGTGTTTATTTATACAATGTTAACATGTTTAAATGTTTATTGCCGGTTGTTTTCCAATCTTATGAAGATGCTTGTGCAGTGTTCCCGGAGCAAACAATAGGGTTGTATCGCAACCCTATCCGCCTAATGTTAGTGAGCGAGGCGTACCACCCGGACCGAATGATACGGCAATTCGGTTGGATACAAGAGAAACCGATGGCTCTGCTTGTTCCTAGAACCGGTCTATCAAGAGGAGACAATGTCCATTACTTGGTACAGGGTAGGAACTGGACCAACTTGAGGGAGCATTCGTACGTGATTGATAGACGGACATCATCCCCACAGTACGATATGTACGTCAAGAAACACAGTTGGTTCAACATCACCCCTCGTATCCTTAATGAGTGCTCTGCGGTGGATGTGGTGAATACGATCAATCGTGTTCGGGTGTTAGACGAGACACCTGAAGAACTAGTGTCCGTCGCAAGGAAGGTGTTTGATCTCACTAGTCCATGGCTGGTTGTAATACTACTGTTTTTTGTTGTTTGTATGATCTTTTAGTTTTATTGACCATGTTTTTAGGTTTAGACTTAGTATTTGGATGCTTTTTATGTTGGATTCAGACGTTGATTCAGATGTTTTTAAAAATAAATGCTTAAAAGTTGTTTTGTCTCGTGATTGGTTTTCTTTATAATTTTCATCGTTTCTATATAGATTTTCTTTTTTTAACCAAGTTACTAATATAGGATGTTGATTTTTTGGAGTTAGGAAATTTAATTCTATTAAATCGCCGGTCAAATAATTTTCAACCGCCGAGGTTGTTGTCACCCGACGGTTAAAAATTGTTAAACCGTCGGTCGAAAGCGAGGATTTGAGATTGACATGAGGCTAGGGATTACAACTATTCAACCGCCGGTTGGAGCATTTTTAACCTGGTGTTGACTACTCTCCCGCCGATTGAGGTATTTCAACATGCCGAGGCACTTGTCTGTTGGTTTGGGACCTCTAACCTGCCGGTGTAGTGACTGAAGGTTGAATAATTTTCAACCACCGAGTAAGTTACCAGCCCGACGGTTGAAAAATACTAAACCGTCGGGTGACGTATCGTTTTCATAAGTCAATGTTGTCTACGATTATGGGTTACATCCCCGACTGGTTGAGAATTGTCAACCGCCGGGGATGTTATGGATGTTATCACCCCGGCGGGGGAGTAGTCAACAGACGGCTGACATATAGTCCACCGCCGGTTGGAATCTTATATACTCTAATCCACACCTATTTTGAAATTTATGACGTTAACGGCCGGTTGAATGATTGTCAACCGGCGGTTGACTACTTCTCCGCCGGTTGACTACTCCCCCGTCGGTTGACGATTGTTTAACTGGAGGTTAGACTATAAGGGATGCAATAATATAATTTTTTTATTTCTTCCCGCCAAAACATATTAACCCGCGAAAGAAATATTTTTTCCTCCGCTAAGCTTTTGGGGATGTACCCTCCAACTACCTTACTATAAGTAGTATCACTGAGATGTATCATTACACTTCAAAGGAATAAGAATGGGTGATTCTAGCTGGAACATGCACAAAGATGCGAACCTTTTGAATGCATTTGAGTTCGTGAAAGGCACACTTCGAGAGGAGAGTCCATGCTTTGTCGATGTTGTTTTATGTAGAATGTTCTTTAACCACGGTAGGGAGGCATTGTGTCCCGGATGTGTAATGCCCCGACCTCGAGGACGTGAAGAAGTGGCCAATAGGTTAGCATATCTCAAAACTGTGGCAATACCGATTGAGTCACTTACTTAGGAAGTGCGGACTGAATCCCACAATATATTTAGTATGGCCTTTCAAAGTACTATTACTCAAGATATGGTGGACATACTTTGCAACAAATTCAAGAGAGAGCTGAACCCAATGCCTGAAGAATCTAGCGAGGATGAGGACTACTCGTCCGAGAAATGATTCGAGTATGGATGGAACTATCCGTTGCCAAATAGCCGAGTCTTCTATGTCAACTAGGGGCTACTATCTTCCTTAATGTTTTTTTAATTATGTATTTTGAATTATGTAATGTCTTAACTGAATGCGAAACATAAGTTTAAGAAGAAAAATTCACAATGTTTTTAAGTTAAACGTCATAATAAAGTACAATGATACAACTTCATTCGAAAGTAGAAAACGCACAACTTTTAAAATTCCTTAAATGGTACAATTAATGATATAATGCTTAAACAAATGCGGATAAATCGGTTACTTCAGTGCTACAATTTCTAAGCTCTTCGTATCTCTTGCAACGAGAGATAATCGGCAAAGCCTAACCTTCCGCTTCTGGTGAGCGCAACTTTATGCAACAAGGATGTATCCTTGCGCATGGGGCCTCCGACCTAATCCCAAGATGCAAAATGAAAATACGATTAAATGAATGTCTTAATATTTAAACTAACCGTCAATGGAATTAAATACTTACGTTCACGAAGTGGTTGGAGTTCACCCAACCCAATCTGATTTCCATGAGGTTTGGGATCTGAGGGGGTGCACTTCTTAACGGAAGAAAAGTGCACCCAATATTTGTAGTTCGATATTGTTCTACAAAATAAAGAATACAGTTAAATGCAGAAGCGATTGCGACTCCCATCTCGGGCATGCACATCAAATGGTCTTTAGTACCCACGTTACTAGAGCACTTCACACGTTTTGCAACATCAATCAAATCCTTCATGCTTGTAAAGATCTTAACATACACAAATGCATAATCCATTAGCTCGTTGTAAAGGGAATCCTTTATCAACCTCCACCCATCTTGTTTCCCGTTCAATGCAAACGCTATCAAGTGGTACCCGCAATGGCCATTGGATTTAATGTTGCTAATGGACTCTACGAAAGGTCTAACGTAGATAGGGAATTGATTTAAGTATCATTTGGGGGTCTACCAAAGTTGCCTTAGCCGACATCATAGAGTTTGACCTACAACTGAACGTTCCACTAGTAAGCATCGTCCCACTTGATTGTGTTAGAATAACGCTACCTTTCTTCGGAGCGGGGGCTCTTTCCAAACCACATTTCGGACCCGAATTTTTTTCCCTTTTTTTGAGATTGTGGTCGGAGGTTTGAACTCTTTAGCATAATATTACGAACTTGTTTTTTCCAAATCGAGCACATACTCTTGCCTACTTTTGTCGCGTTTAGTGGATGATTTGGATGCGGCAATAGATAACTTACGTATAGGTGGACGACCTTGTGTTTTTTTCTTCACCAATGGATCCAATAGGGAAGTTGTTTCAGGATGGACGACAATAAACCATTTCTTATAAATGTGCTCTATGCATGCTTCGTCATTGGATTCCATGATATCGCATACTAGTTTATCAATTTTGGCTTTTAGGTGCTCGATCGTCGTGAAATTGGTACGGACTATAATGTCCAACCTCTTTTAATGTTGTCAAATAACTCTAGAGACACCTCTAAGCCTTTAGCAACAAACTTGTAGATTTCATGTGCGCAAGACATACCGGCCGTGATTGTCATGTTGCGGACACAATCTACTTCTCCGGATAAAAGTACCAAAGTATAGTGGGAGACGTTACTTTTTAGTTTACCGTACACAATGTTCGCGAATTTGTGTAAGGCTAACAAGCGACATTTTTCGAATGAACCCTTGATATCCCCGTGTTGCAATTCTATCAAGTATACAACTTCAACCAAAAAGATTCGAAGTTACCTTTGCTCGTACCGATGAAATGCTTGAGTCTCGAGTGAGCGCTCTCCACACGGTTTGTGGTTTGGTTACCAAAATGCATCAACTTGTTAGTTCTCCACGGGACAAACTTATCACCGTACGGGCCTAACCAACTTTCGGTATATTCAATTGCTTTCGGATACTCTTTGAAGTCATGGTGCAATTCAGACCGATAGTCGTTGAAGGCTACTTTCATTTCTGCCAACATCATTTAATTACACACTTTCAAGAAGGTGTTGTACACTTTCTTCTCCTTTATGATTATTTTTTCGTTTTTCACAAAACCTCGAATCCCCACAAATCATCACCCATCTTCTTTCCTTTAAGGGTGAAAGGGCATCCACATTTTTTCGTGTCAGTAGGCATCCTCTTTAGATGCTTCAGATCTACTAATTTTGTGTGAACTCCAAATATTTCGCACACAAAATTTTTTTCGGAGTTTTTCGAGCGAGTCTATCGCATCGACGTAATATAACCACAAACCCATTGTCTAACGCGGGTTGCTTAACTCATTCAATAAACTCCACTTCAAATTAGTGAGATTTGGTGTCGAACAAGTGGTTATAATCGACCGAGCAAGGCTCCATCATTTCCTCCTCCTTCACCATGCACGAATCATATAAATCATCCTTTAACTCTTCCTCCTCCTCCTATATAAAACAAGCATAAAATATGTCAATGTGACACAAAAACAAAATGCTCTACTCAGACCAGCGGTTGACAATTCTTACACCGTCGGGATGTTGTCAACCGCCGGTTGATAATAGTCCACCCGGTGGGGGTGGACCAGAAATGTTTATTACATGCGTAAATAAACTAAGGTATGTCAACCGCCGGTTGACAATCATTCACCCGACGGTTTAGAAACTCCAAACCGGCGGTTGATGTTTGTAGCCCTGCCAAGGACCTAGTTCAAAAACCAACTTCACATCTAACAAATTTACATGGTTCAAAATCCGGTGGTCTGATGCTAAACCCCGACGGTTTAAATCTAACTCCACCGGCGGTTGGACATCGATTACCCCGACGGTTGTGGATGACCTTCCCCAGTGGGGGAGGTTCATAAAAAAATGTTTGTTCTTCATCCCCGCCGGTTGAATAGGCCTCCACCTGCGGGGGAGGTCGGGTCCAGCTTTCTAAAAATAGAAGATCTACCAAAAGGGAAACTTTTTGGAAAACATTGGTTAGAAAGACTACCATGTTTGGAGTTCCATGTTCCTCAGCAAGCTTCTCATGCCCTGAATCCATCCTTCAATAATTTGGGTTGTTAGAAGATTTGTGGGTTTTTGGAGTGTTTTGGGAGGTTTGAGTGTTGATTTTAGATTTTTGAAATTTTTGAGTTTTTTGAAATTTTGGTAAGTATTGAGTACAAGAGGGTTGTTGGGAGGAATAATTTTGTCTTCTTTATTATTTAGTTAACTATACCCCAAATCCACTAAAAGCAAAAAAAAAAGATTCTTGGTCAAAGTGATAAAACGTAAAAGACTATTAATTAGAAAAGATTCTTTAGAGTTTGGGAATGGTTAACAAAAATTGGACCCTAATTTAACCAAAGCCTTAAAGTAATGCCATCTATATAAAATCTAATTCTTTATCAATTCAATCTCTTTTCTCTCTTCCTAACCTTAAATTTCTCTAATTTCGATTATCAAAAGCTTTAGATTCATTAAACCCAATCATACAATCACGTTAAGGTAAGTTTTCCCTACACCATGGTGGTGTTTTTGAATTTACATCTATATTTCTAATGTTTTTAGAGTTTTATTTTCAGTTAGAAAATCATTTTTTTCTACATTTGTAGTTGCGGTTTCGAACTGTGGTTATATATATATATATTTAGTTAGGCTGTTAGCTTCAATTTGGTATGCTATTGCAGATTAAGGATGGTAGAATATAGGTTTTGAATTTGCAAATGGTCTGTTGTTTCGAACTGTGGTTATATATGTGTTTAGTTAGGTTATTAGCTTCAATTTGGTATGCAAGTTGCAGATTTTGGATGATAGAATATAGGTTTTGAATTTGCAAAAGATTTGTTGTTCATCGTATTTTCACGCACGACTGGGTGCGTGGAAATACTGAATGCACACAATTGTACGTGCATTTGATATTCCAAAACACCTAAGCATGCTTGGATTTACCAAATCCACAAATAAATGCTTTTGTGTTTTTTAATTTTTTCATAATAATTTTTGAATTTATTTGATTTGATTTTTAATTTTTTAGCATATTAATTTTGTTTTTATTTAAATTTTAATATTTGTTTATTGTATTATTTAGTTATTAATATTAAAATATTTTTTTTTCCAATTCTTTTATCTATAATTTATCTAAAATAATAATTATATTTAAACTTTAATTCGTAAAACCATTAATGTGGGTTACAATTTATCTAAATCTAAATTTTAAATTTTAATAAAGACAATATATGTTTAAGTGAGTAATAAATTTAGATTTGAAAACCTCGTAATATTTCTATAAATACATAAATGAACCATATTTTATATATATATATATATATATATATATATATATATATTATTTTAAATAATAATTATATTTATATTTTATTTAAAAATGTTATTGAAAGTAATCCGCACTGACAAAACTGCGTAAAAGATTAATACGATTTCAGAAAAATCGTGCAAAATAATGTTTTGATTTAATAAATTCACGCAATAACAAGGTTTGCAATTTAAATTCGCGCATTAATCTTGCCCGATTATCCTGTTAATTATGTGTTGGAGACACTTCGGTCAATTTAAGTTTATGAATAAAAAAATAGGGTTTGGAAATCTCACTAAAAAAGAGATCTCGGTTTACCGTGTTTTTTTATTAAACTCACAACTTATTTTTTAAAATTGGAAAAACTCAAAATAACGTGAACTACCTTAACTAATTATAATAACATGTATATGATTAAAAAAAACCTATATAGCCCTAAAATCTTTTAACTAAATCCAATTTTTTTTTCAAATTCTAAAATAGTAAGAACAAATGAATAACAATTTTTTTTCTCGATTTTTATGATGAAAATGTTACCACTACTATAAAGGTAACTTTTTAAAATTTGTAGTTATAAAATAAGAAGTCACACAATATTTTTTTGTGAATTATTAGAAAATTCACATCTAATGGACGATGTAGAAAAGTTATAACACATAACTAGGACTATTATTGGGCTTAACGCGTCCTCTTATAAAATCTATCTCCAATCGATCTAGTGTTATTGTAATATAATATAATATAATATAATATAATATAATATAATATAATATAATATAATATTGATTTTATTGTAAACCGAAATATAAATCCGGTATAAAATTGATAATTTTAATTTTAATTTAATTTTATATCAATTAATATCTAAATATTAAACTACATATATCTATATTACTAGAAGATATTTAATTTAAGGGAGACATATCCATAAAGACCCGTTTTACAAACCTATTACCAATAAAGGCCCAAAATAATTCACAAATGTTTTACCAAAAATACCATTGATATAAAGATCCGTTTTTGAATCTCTTCCAAAAATAATCCGACGACACCGATTGACTCCGATACGCTAACTACTCCGATTGACTCCGGCAAATCAACAAGAAACCTACTCCGGTGAAACAACAACTATAGCTACTACGATCGACTCCGACAAATTCATAAACAACTCTCCGACTTACGACTCCAACGAATTCAACTCCACTGTTCGAATCCGATAACATTATCAACTACGATTAAGACTCCGGTCAGAGTATCAGAGTATCAACGAAAACAAACAACGGTGAACCAGTAAGTTTAAAACCGTTTTACGATTATGATTATTGAGTTCGATTACGATTACGATTACTGAAACTTAGGGTTCAAAAACACTGTTTCTAGTTTGTTTTTCACTGATAAACAATGCTTACTCGTGTCTCGCTAAAGAGAGATATGAGACGCTGTAGAAACTTTTTAATCAAAATGTAATTTTAATTACAAAAAGCCTAACTAAATGTTACTACTTTTGTATTGGTTTCGCAGATAGAATTTAGGTTATTGCAGGTTTTTTTTATATAGGTTTCGCATCTACTAGTTTCTTCTGGTTATAGATTTCCTTAGGTTTCGCATCTATCAATCTTTTCCGTGAATTGATATTTACATAGGTTTCGCAACTATCATCTTCCCCATATTTGCAGGTTTTTTGTAGCGTTTCGCATCTAGCAATTTTTTGATATTATAGATCTATATAGGTTTCGCATCCACTAGATCCCTTGATTATAGATCTCCTTACATTTCGCATGTATCACATCTGATATATTTTTCTCTTTTATTGCTTTTACAGGTAAAAATGGCACCAAAAATATGTTTCAATAGATCCGTCCTTTTTGCACTGTTAAAACAGATGGAAGAGACAAAAGTGAGGCCGGAACATATAGAGGCAGTAAAGAAGACACCCTTTTACTCACTTTTAAAAACAGCCTATGATCTTCGGACAAAGAAGACAACATACAAAAAACACTGAGATGTAATTGAGCAGATAACGATGACATATGATGACGAACAAGAAGCATTTAAATTGGGGGGAAAGTTTTTAAAGCTTACAAACCATGATATAAAGATCATTTTTGGTTAAAAAAATAGGAATGAAAATATGCCACTTCAAGCAAAAAGTTTTGAACCTAAGTTTTCAGAATTAGAAGACGAAGAAAAATCAAGGATAATAAAGAAGTATTTTTCTGAGAAGACATCAAGAAAAGTTAATGAAAGCAGAGCAAAACCAATCACTAACAAACTTATAAAGGTTCGCAAATTCTATCTTTCTCACATTTTTGGACTGTTTTAATACTTGCATAGGTTGTTTCTCATCTACTACTTCTATTTTACATAAGGTTACGCATCTATCAATTTAATCTACTTCATATTAAACTAGGCATCGCATCTATCACGTCAGACATCTTTCATATTGAACCACGTTCTGCATCTACTAAGATTAAAACAACTTTCGCATCTATCACGTTAGGCCTGTTTCAAATTAAATCACGTTCTGCATCTACTAAAATTAGTACTCGTTTTGCATATATCTTTTACCATTTACATAGGTTCCGCATCTTTCTGAATATAAAAAACATCTGGACAAGAGGCAATATAAGATGTTGTCATACTCTTTATATTGCTAGCCTGTTTTATCTTGTTTTTCTCTACATCTGGAGATGTACTAGCTTCGACTGTGGTCTATTATGTTGAACACCTTGATAAAATAAACAACTACAATTGGGCTGAAGCAATCTGAGAAAATTTGATGAATTCAATAATAGTTTGTCATGAAACTAAACCTGGAAAAGTAGTTAGCTATGTTGTCCTTTTACTGGTTAGTATTTTTCTTCGTTCTATTTCATATTAAATATTTAGTCAACAAATGATATCTAAAGTATTGTTAATATGTAACCATTCATCGTGGAATACATAACTTTATGTCAAGATATTGAAATTGAAGACATGATACCTAGATGCTTCAAATGGCTCGGTATTGAACGCAAAACAGATTTACTATACATTCCGCATCTAGCATCAATATTATCTTAAGATGTATCGCATCTAACATCATGATTACTGAAGGTTTCGCATCTACTTGTAATTAACGTTTCTCATCGATCATTCGGTTAAGGTTCTACATCTATCATTCTATTTCACATTTCGTATATATCATTTCTTATACGTTCCGCATCTATCATTTCTTTTACGTTACACATCTATCATTTCTATTTAAGTTCTGCACCTATTATTTGGTTTGACTTGAAGGTTTCACATCTAGGTTTAAGATTTTGCATTTATTATTTCTCTTATGATATCAAAGGTTTCACATCTATCTTTTACATTGCTTATTATTTTACAGAAAGTTAACACAATATCCCCAGCCCCAGCCCCAACCACAGCCCCACACCCACACCCAGCCCTAACAACAACACCACCACTAGACGCAACCAAACCACAAGCTGACCCAGTCTCTAGCCAGAGCTTTGACTTAACAACATTTGAAAAAGTAGAAAACTGAAATGGAACGCCGAAAATATCAACAACAATTTTGATGAACTGAAAAAGAAACTCGAAGAAAATGAGAAGATAATTACACAAATGAAAGTTGATGCTGAGATGGACATTGAGGTTGAACTACAAAACACACTTAAACTGCCTATGTTGAAGCTAAACATGGAAATAACTGAACAACAACCAAAAACTTAGTCAAGAAGAAAAAGATTGAATGATCAAGGCCACCAATCACAAAATAAAATAAGAAAAATACCAAATATTGTTGTGGAAGACAAGGTTCCATCTCCTTAACAAGAAAAAAATGAAGATGATTTGGAAAAACAGGATCATAATGTTGTTGTTACTGATGAAAATGACCATGTTGGTGATGTTGAGTTTCATATTGTTGCTAATACATCTGAGGATGTTTTTGCTGTTGAAAACAAGATTGTTGGGATGGAAAACCAAGTTGATACCATTGTTAATAGTGATTCCCCTATTAATGTTGATATTGTTACTTCTGAAGATATTATTGTTGTAGAAAAAGATAATTCTACTCCTATTGAAGTTGGGGTGGAAAAGAAAGTTGATGCCACTATTTTTAGTGATGTTGGCTTTGAAAAGAAAGACAATCCCACAAATGAAATTACTATTGAAGTTGGTAATGTATCTGAAGTTGGTTTTGAAAACAAAGATGATCCCTCAGTTCTTGTTATCGTTACAGAAGATCAAAATCCCAATACTGTTATGGAAGAACAGGATAAAAATACTAATGATGTTGTTCCTATTGCTAAAGAATCATTTCCTGAAGCATCTGAAGCGTCAAGCACTGTAGCTGAAGTATTTAAAGAGGACAAGAGTTTTGTTGAAGCATCTGGTGTGGCAAAGGATGTTCTTGAAGAATCTAAAGAGACCAAGGAAGATACTGTGGACAAAGAGGTGATACAGATAACCAGAATTAAACATGTTTTGAAAAACTTTTGTATTTAAAGATATATACTGTTGTGTATTATCTTCTTTTTTGACTTAAATACTATAATATTATCGGTATTTATATGTTTATCGGCCTCTGGTGTTTAACTGAATTCTGGTTTTGTATTTAAGATACATGTTTCGCATCTATCTTCCTTATGTATTACTTTTACTCATTTTTTCGCATCTAATGTCCAGTTTTTTGTTTTGTTAAGGAAAAGGCATCAGAAGTCCAAGAAATCCAAACGCCATAAATCAGTGACTTAGACCCAACAATTGAGAAAGAAATTATAAGAATTGAAAATGATATACAAAAGAAAAAAGTAAGTGAAACTTTTCCACCTATCATACTTAACTGTTTCGCATCTACCATAGTTTTTTTGCTTTCTCATTTACTGAAGGTTTCGCATCTATCTTGGCTTTCCCTCATTTCCCATCTATTATATTTCTTAATGTTTCACATCTGTCTTATATTCCCTTATTTCCCATCTATTATATTTCTTAATGTTTCGCATCTATCTTGGCTTTCCTTCATTTTCCCTCTATTATATTTCAGAAGGTTTCGCATCTATTATATTTCTTAATGTTTCGCATCTAGCTTGGCTTTCCTTCATTTCCCCTCTATTATATTTCTGCATGTTTCACATCTATCTTATATTCCCTTATTTTCCATCTATATATTTCTTAATGTTTCGCATCTATCTTGGCTTTCCTTTATTTCCCATCTATTATATTTCTTAATATTTCGCATCTAGCATGGCTTTCCCTTATTCCCCTCTATTATATTTCTAAACGTTTTGCATCTAGCATGGTTTCCCTGCTTTCTCATTTACTGAATGTTTCACATCCATCTTCTTTATTTCTGAATGTTTCGCATCTATCTCCTCTTACAGTTTCAATTCTTTCCCATTTGTGCAGAAAGATTTGGATGAAGGTCCTTAATTTGAACTAATTTTAGATCCTACTCAACATCAAGTATCTAAAGAACTACCTAACATGGAAATTACCAGAAAAGAATGGTCATTTACGAACAAAGTAACATCTGTTATTGACATAAAGGAATACTACAAATTAGAAGTGATTGAAAAAGGAGAAAAAAATTCTGATCCAACAGTATGGTCATGTCCAGATATACCAGGATCTAATATTTTTGTTAGTACTTTGATGGAGATAGCAGATGGAGATAGCAGATGAAGATAAAATCGACTCTACGGTAAAAGTTAAAGTTAAATTTATTTTGTTTTCATTGCTTCCCCAATCGTATGTTAACAAACTGCTGGTTTCCACTTTTGACAACACATGTAATTAATGGTTATATATACATATATATATATCAACCTTAAACAACACAACTTTCAAATACTAGTTGCAAGTAGTCAAGGAGAATTTATTCCAGTAACATACTTATCTGGAAGCGTAATGGTAAGAATAAAATACTTTTACAACATGTGTTAATTTATAAGCATAAATGTCTCTAATTATTACTCCTCCAATGTAGCATCTGCTGAACCGAAATATGGATGTAACATTATATGTTGACGATAAGCTACGAGGCATCACAAAAGGTTTAATCTTCGTTCTGCTTCTAACAGAAGCTAGACCCGAGAATGTTAACCATTGGACATTATTAGTAATAGATGTTGAGCATGAAAAAGCAGTAAATCCAAACCCAATACCAAAACGTCCAGATCCAACAAGAAAATCTGCAGAAAGATTAGTAAGTGTCTCTATTTTATAATAATCTCATAGAACATATATATATCATCTGATTTATATGTATGTTTATTAAATTACAGATTGCATACCTCCAAAACAAAAACATTTTAAAATCAGAAGAACCAATAAAGATAGTTTGTCCAGTAAAGATTCCTAAACAAAGACCTGGGTCACTTGAATGCTGAGTAATGGTATGCGATTACTTCAAAGATTATATTTTGCATGGGAAACTTAAATTTCATAAAACTTCTGAGATTGCACCATTAAGAAGAGCAGAAATGTTCTACATGTTTCTTAATGACATGAACACTAACAAATATTGGGACGATGATTACTAATATTTGTTTTACTTCTTTTTGTGATGTTTGTCATATTTTTTTACATGTACAGTTTGTCTACTATAAAATATATCTCAATGAGAAAACTGTCTAACAACTAAGGTTTCACATCTATCTAAATTGTAATAACACGTGTTTCGCATCTATCTCGAACTAACCACTGGTTCCGCATCTATCGTTTATATTCTAATGCATGTTTCACATCTATTACTTTATTTTTTCTCTTGGAAACTCTTTCATATCTTCTGTTCTAATTATTTTTAATCCAATTATCACTTACAGAAAATAAATATGTTTTTGTAGTTAATAAACTCAACCAATCTCTCTCTCACACACACACACACACGCACGCACACACACACACACGCACGCACGCACACACGCACGCGCACACACACACACACACACACACACACACATATATATATATATAAAGTCAAAAATCAAACTAGTAGCTTTAATTTGATTTGATATTTTCTTACATGATTTTACAAGTCTAAGATACTCATCATTACACTGTATTAATTACAAAAGCTCACAAATATCAACCAAAGATATTGAAACTGTCAAAACTTGTATTATTTTCATCTTCTTAATAAATTAATCTATAAAAAATTTAAATACATTGTCCCACATCTAGAATATCAAATGTTCGTTATATTTCACATGTCATTCCGCATCTAACAGACAAAGGTCAATAACACGTTTCGCATCTACTATATATTTTTTTACATAAGGTTTCACATCTCTCTTTTATATTCTAATGCATGTTTCGCATCTATCAAATTATTTTTCCTCTTGGAAACTATTTCCTACCTTCTAGACTAATTATTTTTCATCCAAATTACCACTTGCAGAAGTAAATATGTTGTTGTAGTTTATAAACTCAACCAATCCCACACATATATAGGTTCAAAAATTCAAAAATAAAACTTATAACTTTAGTTTGATTTGATGTTTTCTTACATGATTTGACAAGTCTAAGATACTCATCATTACACTGTATTAATTAAAAAAGTTCACGAATATCAACCATAGATATTACTTCTGTCAAAGTTTGTAGTCTTTTCACATTCTTAATAAATTAACCTATAAAAAATTTAAATACATTGTCCCGCATCTAGCATAACATATGTCCCTTATATTTCACATGCCATTTCGCATCTAGTAGAGAAAGGTAAATAACACGTTTCGCATCTACCATTTGACTTTTACACAACGTTTCACATCTAGTTTTCCTATTCTAATGAGTGTTTCACATCTACAAAATTATTTTTCTATTGTTTTTTGGTATAACTATTCTATTGTTTTTCCTTTCACTAAACTGTATCTATTCTGGAAGTTAAAATAATCTACCAATCTCATACATATAAACTTCAAAATTCAAAAATCAACCTAGTGGCTTTACTTTAATTTGATATTTACTTATATGACTTGACAACTAATGGATACTAATTATTACATTGCATTAATTGCAAATCTAAACAGTATCAAACAATAAATTGTTTATGTTTAATCTTTAAACTATTCACCTTCTTATAACACTTTACCTACCTCTATAGAATATCACTTCACTCTTTCAGTTCTCAAACACGAAAAGATCCCTTCATTCTCAGTGAAAATCTTCTAAAACTTTTCACGTCTTCAAAACTTGCTTTGAAAAAAAGCCATATTTTAACTATTCTTCAGATGATGGTCCCTGTTATAGTGATATCAGTTCTCCCACTTGTTCCCCCGAGGCCAGGGAATAGTGGAAACATACAACGATAGACGAGCTTTCAAACGACAGTTCTGATGAAAGTTTTGGTTCTTTTTTCGAAGATGCTTATTCAGAAGATGAAGATGAGCCATATGAGGATCCTATTTCTGTCCTCCTAAAAAGAAAGAGGAAAATGGACTAGATGAAAGACGATTACGACACTGAAGATGAAGAAGATGAAGACGAAGAAGATGAAGAAGATTCGGAGGAAGATAACTCTGAAGACAACGAATATGTTGCCTTATAAGAGCTTACAAAATATCATGGATCAACATATTCCATAGGATCTGCATTTATATAAAATATCGCAGCTACAACATGAGAACAAGGGAAACACTCATGTTGTCACAAACCACAAGAACAACGACGTACACTAAGATCAACAACCATAACTGGATCACTAAACACTTCATGCAAAAGAGGAGTAGATGAATGAACTATCCATGGACGACCTTCTTCAACATTTGATTTAATTTTCTCATCAAATTCAGGACACAAATCACTAGTCCAACGTTCAACATCACCAAAACGTCTCAAAATTTGACTCATTTCTAAAACTCTAATCCTATCAATTAACTCCTGTATAGGCAAACCACAAAATTGTTTTACTTGGTTGTTAATAGATTCAACTGGAGTAGATGCCATAGAACCATACCACTTGCCTTTGAAAAAAGCACAAGCATATTTCTCAGGAGATAAATTTTTAAAAAAACATTGAATCTTCACCTCCCTGCTTAAGTAATTCATCCATGTATTAATTAAACAAATTTTGATTAGAAGTACATGCACATCTTTTAATCAGTTTTACCATACTCTCCTTAAATGTCGTCGGTGTAGCCCTTCAACAATGCCTCAAATTATTCATAAGATGATAAAGATATTATCCATGATGGCAATTTGGAAATATAGCAGATATTACAGTAACAATACCTAAATGACGATCACTAATAAATGTCATTTCACGATCCAAAAAATGAGGTTTCAACATCTCCAAAAACCATACCAAATTCTCAGTATCTTCAGATAAAACAATACCAAAAGCAACATGGGAAATACCCGCAACCAATATATAAAACAAAGAATAGTATAATGACTCATTATAAGAGGTTTCACAACTATCGCTTACTGATATAGATAGGTTTCACATCTATCTCGTTAATCATATACTATATGTGTTTCACATCTATCTCGTTATCATATACTACATGTGTTTCGCATCTAGCACATTAATCATATATTACACATGTCGCATCTATCACATTATTTATTCAGCAAGTTTCGCATTTATCTATTTATTATTCATCTCTAATCCTATTTTTTGCAGATTCATATATAACGTATTTAAAAGATAACACCTATTCTAATATAATTAAAACTTACCATTGTTACCATCTTTGGCTATAGCAGATAGCAGAACTCCGTTATATTTTCCCGTATAAAAAGTCCCATCAACAAATAAAACTTGACGACACGAATTGAAACCATAGAGGCACGACCCAAATGCTACGAAACATCTCTTGAACATATTGGTTTCCCAAGAATACTCTAGTATGTAATCACTGCTGCTATCAAGAACCTTTAATCTTTTAAAATAATTCTTAAGAAGTTTATAACAAGTTGACCTATCTCCATATACAACCCTTCTAGCTTTTAGAGAAAGCCATGAAACATGGTAAGAAATATCTAAACCGTAATCAGATCCAAGATTGGTTACCGGGTTTCCAAGAAGCCCATGAAGTAGCGAAGCCCTAGCCTTTACGTTTTCCTCTTCTCGAGGATCTCTATCGCCTTCCACCACTCAATCAGATCTCTCTTTTGTACTCTCCCTTACTCTTCGAAAAGGAAAAACCCGATCTCTCATTCAGATCTCATGAAGCTGATTTCTTGCCACTTTTATCAATTTACAAGCATAATCCGATTGCTGGTGATGCATTAATCGTTTCTTGCGAAGAAACTGTTTCAAGATTCAGATCTAAGTTGCTGAGAAGTTCGTTCTCTAAAGATTGTTCAAAATCCGATCTGAAGATATCAAGATACTGGTCTAAAGCGAATACTGAAGCAAATCATGAACCGTTTCGTGGTTTCTTGCTGGTCCTCGATCTGATTCCATAGTTTCGATCTGAGGAAAGATGAGCAACATGGCTCAAGAAGATTTTCCTCCCCTAAAAGGTGCTGAGATGCCGACAATGATTACGAATCCGACATTCGAAGCTGATGGAAAGAAGACGTTTGCTGAAGCGCTTGGAGGAAGAAGAAAGGGTTTCATTCACGAAGGAGTTGTGCATGAAGAACATGAGGACTACAAGTCGATTCATTTTCGACTCTCAGATAAGTCTTCTTTAACTAAAATCTCTAAGCATACTTTAATAGCGAAGTTCTCGTTTGGGAGTCCTACTCTCAGCGAGTTCAAAGCGTACATTGCAGCATTTAGGTTTGTAGGTTCTTTCAGCATATCTAGATGAGACTATAGACACTATTTCATAGAATTTGCTCTACTAGAAGATGTGAAAATGTTCTGGACCAAACCTGTTAGATCGATAGGAAGTTTTTCCTTTAGAGTGCTTAAGTGGTCTCCTGACTTTCACCCTAAAAAAGAATCGCCTGTAACTCCAATTTGGATTTCTCTACCAAAATTACCTGAAATACTATATAATTCTGACTCTGTTAGTCAAATTGCTAAGTCTATAGGTTTGCCTTTAGATGTATGGATCCCTAGGAATAATATTGCTATGTATAACTACTGTAAAGCTTGGGTTTTGGTTGATGTTTCTAAGCCTCTTCCTCAAAGCATTTGGATATGCTTTGGGGAAGATGAAGGCTTTTGGCAAGATATTGTTTATTTGAAAAAACCATTTTACTGTAAATCTTGTAAACATATAGGTCATAAAGAAAGTCAGTGTAAAAAAGATGAAATAGAACAGAATATGAATAAAAGAAGAAGTAATAAAGATAATATTAAAAATGTATCTAATATACCCTTAAAAGAAGTCTGGATACTTAAAATTACAGAAACTGGTAATGATAAATAAACTGGAACTAAAGTTACAGAAACTGTGATTATGAATACTGAGAAAATTGTTGAGAATTGTGAACCTAATCAGACAGAAGTAAATAAGGCTTTAACAGATGGTAGAATGGATGAAAATGGATTAGAAAAGATTATGGTGCTAAGTCAAACTGATTCACATCACTTAAAGGTAACAGAAGTAACTACAGAACAAGTTAAGGAACTTAATGAAATTGCTGATAATAACATAATTAACTTGGACAAATCATAGAATCAAGATAAAGTACAGTCAAATAATGTTAATAAGATGGATTTTAATAAAACAGAGATAGGAAATAGACCAATTGAATATCATAACAATAAGGCTGCTAATCATTTAAAAAAATCAAGAGACAGTACTTATGAGAATATAGCTAGTGTTACTTTAGAACATCAAAATAATAATATAATTTTTTTTAACCAATTGGAAAACTCTGTGGAAATCAATAATGAAGATATAATTAGTGAAATTGAAAATATTATATTGAGTAATCCATTTAACCCTTTGTCTGATGAAGAGTTAGAAGATGTAGAAGGTGTTGTAGAAGCAGAACAGATATCATTAGGTAGACCTACCTTAAGTGAACCTAATTCTCCTAATCAAAGAAAACTTTTGAAAGAATCCTTTAATGTTAATGTAAGAAGATCTGCAAGAAATAAAACCATATCTAGAACAAGGAATTTTAAAAGGTCTTTAGGATCCTCTTATAAAAGCTTTAAATGACTGTGTTACTTAATTGGAATGTAAGGGGAATTGGTAATCATAAAACATTAAGAAGAATAAAGAGTTTGGTTAAAAAATTGGCTGTTGATATCATAGCTCTTCAAGAGCCTATGATATCAGCAGATAAGATTGCCTCTATCTAAATGCAATCACGTTGCTGGAATCATTAAACTTAGGTTATTTTAGATTCTTTGACTAACTGGTTGGCAAGTTGGAAGACTTGACCATTTTGGTGTTTGTTTTTTGCAGGACAGGAGTAAGTAGATATAGGGTAGCAAGGGGATAAAAGGTCTAAAAGGATTCTTGAAGAAGGAATGTAACGAGAGAAGCTTGGAAGAGAGAAAGAAGAAGGAAAGGACAGGAACAAGTAGATACAGGGCAGTAAGGGAAGATCTAAGAGGATCGCTGAAAATGGAAATGTAAGGGAGAAGCTTGAAAGAGGGAAAATATACAAGTTAAAAGACGTTAACTATACAAATGTGGTCTACTAAACCTGATATGTAATAAAACTATTATCAGTAGATCTCAATCTGTTTGTAATATTAACATTTGTAAAGATTTTTTACATCAATAAAAATTCAATTTCTTGGGGAAAAAAATCTAAACCGTAATCATTTTTTAAAAATGATTTCACGCTTGTAGCTGTAACATCAACTCTCCTCCCCACACAATCACGTATTTCATTTCCAATCAAATCAGATGACAAATGCCTTCTAATTTCTTTACTAAAACTAATCCCACATGTATGAGTTTCAACATATTTCTTAATAACAAAACAACCAGTAAATCTCTCTTGTTTAGCATAAAGTCTCCAAGGACAGCCCTTTGAATCTTTTTTCATGCAATAAACAGTTACTCTTTGTTTATTGTTATACAAATATTTAAAAGAAAACCCTTTTTCTAAATTCAACTGACTAACAGCTAATCTTAAACCTACTGCTCCATCTTGAAACACCTGTCCAACACCACTAATTTTATTAACCCAACCAACAGTAGCAAGTGCTTTATGCTTGCGACTAATAGCATTAACATCAGAAGTTTCACCAGTTTCTCCACAAACAAAATCTTCATTTAAAAATTCAACTATACTTTCAGCATTTTCTCTAATATTATCACCAACAACAACATCACCTTCAACTTTAATAGTAACACTTGAAACACCCAAACTATCAACAAATGATACCAAATCAATTAAATCACCATCACATGCTTAAATTTCACGCGCTCCTAACAAGAACAATCAAACACCAACAATCACAATACTCACAACAAGCCAAATTACAAGATTATATCAATACGCCAGCACTCACAACACTTACAGCAAGCCCAATCAAGGACCAACGTTCACAATACTCACATCAAGATAAATTAAAAGATCAAATTTAGAAGCCAACACTTACAACATTCACAACAAGCCCAATCAAGGATCAACACTTACAACACTCACAACAAGCCCAATTATAAAATTAAATTAACAAGCCAACACTCACAACACTCACAATAAGCCTAATAAAGAAGCTAAATTAACAAACACAATCACTCACAACAACCAAGATTATAATCCCAATTAACAACCTTAAATTAAGAAGTGGATACGAAAAAGACCAATTACCAAGCAGTATCACCAGTACATTACAAGCAGAAACAAAATTAAATATAAAATAGTATCAAGAGGTACTGTCAAAATAGAATGAACCACACTTAAATTAGTTATAATAGTTTGATTCCCTACTCCACCCCTTCTCACCTTGTGTGAAATAAACCGTAACTTAGTTATTTACAGAAATGTTAAAATAAAAACATAATACAATATTAAATTAAGAAACACTTACATGCATGACATTGTAATTTTACCTTCCAACTGATTGATTGTTGGATAGAGCAACTAGACTATTGATTAGAGCTGCTGAAAAGTATGGGTTGGAGCTGGTGGTGTATGGGTTGGAGTTGGTGGTGTATGGGTTGGAGTTGGTGGATTATTGGCTTGACCTGATTCGCTGTTGGTTTGAGCTGTTGGAGCTACGGTTGGACACTTACGGAGATTATGCCCAGAACAATTATAAATACCGCTTATGCTAGTGGTATGTTTCCTTGACAACTTTGTTGCACTTGGTTCAACTACTGATGGTGGTTGGACTCGCTTGGAAGGATCTTTCCTTCTCGCAGTTTGACTCTTGACTTGCACTACTTTTGATGGAGGAGTTGTGATAGGTTCATACGAGTTTGAAGGCCAAAGAATATAACCATGTATAGGGTTAATGGTGTGAGCATAAATCCTTCGTTGGGTTGCAACATGATAACATTCAGACATGTACTCAATCGGATAATTTTCAGCTAAATATATAGTTGCAACAGCATGACAGCAAGGTATTCCAGATAGCTGCCACTTTCTACACGCACAATCCATCGTTTTCAAATCCACCATACACTGGTACTGATTTGCTCCTTCTCTAAATTTACTCCGATATAAATAGAGTTTTCAAACGGGTCTAACTTCTTCCTTGCTTCTCCTAACTCTCTACCTTCTTCATCCAACTCCCGACTCTGATGTCGACAGGTTTTTATATTTGACGATGATAATTCTGACAAAATATCTGATTTAAATCCATTTACATTCTGATTCAAGATTCAACTACTCCAGAACTATATCAACGCTGAAATAGTAATTCTATTATGTTTTTCTTCAAAAAAAATCAGTTCGATTCTATCAAATTTCATAAATCTACGGTTCCATTGCAGTGGATTTTTCGAGTTTTTTTAGTTAGTTTGGTGATAATGTACTCAATATATGTATATATTAGTTTTGTGTGATTAATATCTATTTTGAGTGATAACTCTTCTTCATTACTTAATTTATAGTTATTTTTAGTCGGATTATTAGTCAGTCATACTACTCACTCATGTCTCTCTTAAGAGAGACACGAGACACTCATACTAACTATATAAAGGCCCTGCAATTTCGTATCGAAATAGCCTTACTATTGTTACCATAAGTCATACCTTCTTTTGTTACAGTTGTATAGGTTTTGCAACTCTCATTTTTCCATGATTGCAGGTTTGTATAGGTTTCGCATCTATCAGTGTATATTGGGTATAGATTAACATAGGTTTCACATCTATCTATGTGTCAGTGCTTATACATTAACATAGGTTTCGCATCTTTCAATTTACCACATGTGTTAACATTTTCAAATGTTGCACATCTATCACTTTTACAATGGTTTCAAATTTGCATATGTTTCACATCTATCACTTATCTAACTTCCAATGATTTTGCATCTATTAGAACTGATCCATTTTTCTCATTTATTGCTTTGACAGAAAAAATGGTACAAAAAACGTTTCTACAAATCAAGCCTCTTTGAATTGATAAAATAGATGCAATAGACAAAAGTGAGGCCAGAACATATGGAAGCAACAATATAGATGCCATCTTATTCAATTTGAAAGGCAACATATGATCTTAGAAATGAAGAAGATTCATTACAAAAAGAGCTGTGATGTAATTAAATAGGTAGTAAAGACATATGATGATGAAAATAAAGCAATCAAATTGGCCAAAAGTTTCTACGGCTTACAACCCATGATGTAAAGATCATCTTTGGTTTAAAAAATGGAAACCAAATTATGCTACTACAAGCCAAACATTTTGAACCAAAGTTTTATGAATTAGAAGACGAAGAACAATCAAGGATAACCAAGACATACTTTTCTGATAAGATATCAAGAAAAATTGATCAAAGCCGAGCAAGAACAATCACTAACAAAAGGATAAAGGTATGCAATTCCAACTTTTCTTGCATTATTGCACTGGTTTCAAATTGGCATAGGTTTCAAATTTGCATGTGTTTCTCATCTACTACCTCTACTGTATTTCACATTTTGATAGGTTTCTCATCTACCAATTCGGCTTTAGTTTAACATTTGCATAGATGTTTCACATCTATCCCTTTTAACTAATGATTTTTTTATGTTGATAGGATGCTATAAAAAAGCAGTAAAAACACTTGGAAAACATGCAATAGAAGATGTAGAAATACTCTTTATAATGTTTGCATGTTCGCCTTGTTTTTCTCTACATGTGGAGATGTACTAGCATCTACAAAGATGTATACGTAGAACACCTAGACAAAATAAACAACTAAAATTGATGAATTCAATAATGACTTGTCATGAAACTAAAACTGGAAAAGTAATTGGTTGTGTTGTACTTTTACTAGTTTTTCTATTTTAAATACTATTTAGTAAAAAAATAGTATCTAAATTATTTTTAATATATAGTCATTCATCATGGAACATAGCTAGATGCTTCAGATGGCTGGGTATTGAGGGCAAAACAATATTAGATTTGCTTGAAGCCATAACAAAGATAACAGATGAACATGTATATTTACACTTTAGTTTTTGGTATAATTTCACATTTTATATAAATACATGTCTTTACTTTAACATTTTAAAATTTTGTAGAATATAAAAGAATTGAAACTAATAGAAGACAAAGAAGAACAATTTGGAGGAGAGTTCGAAATACAAGAAGAAAATAATGATGTTCCTTAACAAGATGATGATGTTCCACAACAGGATTATGAACAACTAAACCTCAACGAAAATGGTGTTCCTAAAAAATATGATAATGTTCCACAATATTATGAACAAGTAAACCTCAACAACGATGATGATGGTATGTATTGGGATACACACCAAGACTGAGCTGCAAGAGATTTTACTGATAGCAAAAACAAAATAAATAATACATTGTTCAACCAAGTCCAAAAGTTACAAGAACTAAAAAGACTGTAATACGAAGAAGAAAACCAGTAAAGAACGTGGAAAAGAAAACTTTACAGATATAAAATGGTGCTCAGAACAAACATCAGATGGTACAAGTAGGACGTCTCCTATTGTAAGAAAGAAAAATTTGGAATCACAGATTCTTAGGAATCTAAGAAGACCTGAAAAAATAAATAAAAAGAAGTCTCCAAACAACATTGCTGACAAAATGTACCATCTCACAGCAGAAAACAAAAGGTTGAAAACAACTACTGACAAGAGAAAAGTTAAAAATCTCAATTTTTATCATATTTACTATAGGTTCCGCATCTAGCATCCATAATGTCATAATATGTTTCGCATATATCATTTAATTCACGTTTTACATCTATTATTTTCTCTTTATGTTCCGCATCTATCATTTTAATTCACATTTCACCTCTATCGTGTCTATTAAGGTTTCGCAACTATAATTTTAATTCATGTTTCACATCTTTCATATTTATTAATGTTTCACAACTATCATTTTAATTCATGTTTCACAACTATCATTTTAATTCATGTTTCACAACTATCATATCTATTAAGGTTCCATAACTATCATTTTAATTCATGTTTCACATCTATCATATCTATTAAGGTTCCGCAACTATTATTTAAAACACGTCTATCATGAATAATCTTATGAAAAGTTTTTGCATCTGTCACGTTTATTTACGTTTCACATCTATCATATTTGTTAAATTTGTGCATCTATCATCCATCATCTTATATAAAAGGTTCTGCATCTTTGATATGACTTATGTTTTGACAGATAATTTACAACATATCCCCAATTCCAGCCTTAACCCGAGCCCCACCAAAAGCACCAGCAGACCCTGTCTCTAGCCAAAGCTTTGACTTATTGACAGTTGAAAAATGGAACAAAATGGACTAGAACGTAGAATACTTCAAGAACAAATTGATGAACTAAAAAGGAAACTCGAGGAAAAATAGAAAATCATTATACAAATAAAGGATGACGTAGAGATTGACATAAATGTCAACCTACAAAAGACGCTTAAACTGTCTATATTGAAGCCAAACATAAATAATAAAGTTAAAAGACAAGTGAAATGCAATCAAATTAAAATGAGAAAAAAGAAACATGCTTCTATTATTGGTTTTTCTATCGAAAATAATGTTCATGATGTCGAAACCAAGATACAACACGTAATATTGAAGTGGAAGAAAAAGTTCCACCTACTTTTGTTGTTGCTGTTGAAGATGATCATTTTGTTGGCGTTGGGCTTGATGTTGTTGCTATTATATCTAAGAGTATTGTTGTTGTTGAAAAGGAGCATGTTACTCCTGCTGATATTGGGGTTAGAAACCTTATGGTTGATGTTGATGCTGTTACATCTAAGGTTTTTATTGGCGTGGAAAAGAAGCATCTTACTCCTACCGAAGTTGAGGTTGAAAAGCAAGATGATCCCCTATTGATGTTGATGTTGTTACCTTTAACAATATTGTTACTATATAAAATGAGCATGTTACTCCTATTGAAGTTGGGGTTGAAAAGCAAGAAGATCCCCCCGTTGATGTTGATCTTGTTACATCTAAGGTTGTTGTTCAAAAGAAACATGGGTATCAGGTTTGGGTTATATTAGGTTGAGCTTGGTTGGGTAAATAAAGTTGGGTTTGGTTAATTTTGTTTGACTCGGTCTAGCCCATTAGCCTTTAACTTAGGTAGATGTATTAGGTAAATGGTAAATGGTGAAAAATCAATAGCAAAAATTAAAAATGATGTGGCATATGACTAGGCATGTGATTTGGCATATGTAGGGGTATTATTGGGAAAATTTCTGGGGGATTAAAAGCACTACAAAACTTAGTGCCACGTGTCATTTTCTCATAGTTCACATGTGCAGGAGGACTAATTGTGCAAATTTCTCAGTTATGAAAGATGGGTGTGAGGCAAAGGTGAAGATGGAGGACTACTTTGATATATAGGGTATACATGGGGGACCAATGTCGATGTTTAACCATAATTACCCAACAAAGTGTACATAGACACCACGGAAAATAAAACAATAAAAATCAATGACAAAACAACAATGATCACCACAAACATCGATGATCCCAATGAATGTCCAATTACAGTACCACTTTCTAGTTGTCCTCGCCATCGTTATGAGTTTTATCTGAGCTTCTTTATGAGCAACTCCTTTCTTGATCCGAAGTTTCTGATGTGTTATCTTTGTTTTCCTCAGATTCAGATTCTTCAGGTGATTCATTTGGGTCGTTCTACTGGAACTAAATTCCCAAATTTTGATAAATTTTCCCTAAAAAATGCTTTATGAAATTCGCAAAACAAAGAGATTATTGTCTGCTCTTTTTTTATTTTGATAGCAACAAGGCTATCCTCTCTGATTTTATCCACTCAGGATTTGATGGAAATGCGTTTTTATTCCTCGGGTTTAGTTTTGAATTATTCCAAATCCTCAAGCGCTTTCTTTCTTTCTTCACTTTTACGGAATTGGTCATTCAGAGATGAGTACATCGTGTGTTCTTCGTTTAACTCACCCTCGTGTTATGCCTTGAGACTGTCTAGTTCAGTCTGATGTGTATACTTAACTTTTTATTTTTTAGTCATTAATCGTGAACAAACTATGTTTGATTTGGATAGCTCTCCTGAGAAATTCTGATCTACTATTTTGAAAGGCTTGGAATTGTTTGAGGAGGTTTCAGTTGCAAATTTTGCTCAATATCTTGTTGTAATCAACCTCCTTTTCCACCAGATCACACCTTTTGCAAGATTTTCTAACTTATTTTGCACAGATTTGGCCTATTTGTATAATTTATTTGTTGTATCTTCGAGGCTAGAGAAAGGTCGGAGTATAGTTAACAATTCCTCTGAAGTTTCCCTAGCAGGATGAGGAGGATAGTTTTCGTATATGGTAATGGTAGTTAAAGAAGATATGTGAGGAATAATTGAACTTAGACTTTGAGGAAAATTGGCATCTGTAATTTGTTTGCCAATTTGTTCTATGTAGTCTTGGATTTATTGAATTTGAGGGTCCATGTCCCTATAAATATCATATATTTCATCCTCACTAATAGTGTCTTCACCAATCACATGCTCTGTTCCTTGGTTGTCTGTTTTTCCTATATTCTACCTCCTTGACATTTGGGGTCGAAGCTCGAAGCAACAATTTTCTTTCATTTTATTGATGACTAAGCTAGAGCTCCTCTGGTGTTGGGGGGGGGGGGGGAGGGGGTTAGCATCAGTAGTTTTTTCTTTTGGTTTTCGTTTGAGTTTTCTTTGGCTTTAAATATGTGGAGGAACTAGCTTGAGAGTTTTTCTTCTTCTTTCTTTAGAGTCAAGTGGCTCTGTGATATGTTCTTAACAGGCAGTATGACGCGTGCATAATACGCAGCTAAAATTTTCACTACATCTCTTGGATTGGGGGGATCCATTAGTTCGTCAGCTAAGATGACAGAATCTAGAGAGATCTTCCAAAGATGGCTCGAGATATAATGCAAAGACTGGAACACCTTGTAAAATTCATTGCACCATGATTATTCTGCCCACTCAAATGGTTTGGCAAAGATGTCTTTGGACGCAACTTGGTGGATTTTGTATCACCTCATAATTTCTACATGGAACAATGATAAGTAAAATATTTGAAACATAGTTACAATTCAAGTAAAAAAGAGTTTTTTACTTTTCTATTTGAGATTCAACCTCGAAGGATTTTCATCAAAATTTTATTTTCTATTTTCCCAGGCTCCAGAGATAAAGAAAATCTATGCTTCCAGAAATTTTTAGCTTCGAGGAGATCATCAATCAATTTGAAAGAGTCTCCGAGTGTGAGATAATAAAAAGGTAGCACCAAATTTTTGGAAAGGTCACTCAGTGTAATAAATTGTTTGATTGAAAGAGGTATTTGACCAAGTCTTTAAGAAATTATGCTGGACAACAACATGGACCACAGGTTTGGACTTGCTTGCGTCAGACATAAGTCGATGATCTCGAAGTATTCTACTATGACTGGATCCAACGAAAACCGAAGACCTCAGTTTATGATCTCAGGGTAAACCAAAAGTTTAATTTCTCCACAAGAGAGTGGAGTCTGTCCTACCACTGGTAGACGAAGAGTGACATTATATGGGGCACCCCATTTTTTTTCGGGAGTCTCTGCCTCATATTGGTTCTAGTACTCATATTACACGTTTTTAGTGCAATAAGGTACTCGGGAAGGACGATTTTCACATTCATGCTTAAGTTTGCAGCGATGTCATCGAGAAAAGTGACTGGTTCTTTTTTCTTTTTCTCTTATTTCTGTAGAGCTGGTTTCTTCGAGAGATTATCCTTGGAGTCTGAGTGAGGAGTGCTTTTTCTGTATTTTTTATATTTGAGTTAGTATCTGACCTAGATTCTGACTCAACAATATCGTCTGAGGCTTCATCTCGAAGTTGAAGAGGAACAGTGCTGGTAGCAGTAGCTTCTGAATTATATGGGAAAATTATAGCGTTTTCTTGGTTAATCTCCGAAGGAGTTACCAATGAATTTTTGTTTATAACAACCATCTCCTTCGACGGAAGAGAAAATGTAGGGTTTTGTGAAGTATTGGTGTCCTCAAAATCTCTCATTGCTACAATTGCACTTCTGAATATATTTGAGGTGTTTGTTTATGGTTGATTCGAGGAGTTGAAGTATTGGCAGAAGACGAGTCTGTTGATTTGTGAGGATATTTCTTTTGTGTTTGTATACGGTTGATTCATAATATGCTTGTGTGGGCTTTCGAGGATATTTATATTTCGTTTGTTAAGGGGATTGTGTTGAGCAGGCTTGAGGGACCAGGTCATAAATATTTTGGTTCCCATACGAATTTTAATCAGGGTTAAGGCATCGTATACAGTGGTACGAGTGGAAATGTTTGGAGAGTTATCGATCACATATGTTGCTTGATATTCAGCAGTCCCTAAGGTGATGTTGAAGTAGTCGTAGATGCAAAAAATGGGTTTTCTTTATTAGGGTTTAATTTTTTCATAGATTGAAGTGGAGAAAGTTCTTCAAATCAGGCATGAACAAGATGAATGAAAATCAGAGAAATTCGTAGTTTTAGATGGTGGTGGCGATGGAATAAAACTTCTCATGTGACTTTCTCTTTCTATCTCTATAGTTTATGTGTAATAGGGAAAATGAGAGTTGTGAAAATATATATATAATAACTAGTGGAGAAGAAGTTAGGAAAGGGAGATGAAAGGTTGACAAGGTCTATAGGTTGAAATCTGAATCGATATATGATTGCCTAGTCTAAAATAGGCTGACATGTGTAAGATGTTAGAGTTAAATAAGACGCTGCACGCATACTAAGGGTATTCCATAATTTTATAGCTTGTTCTAGGTGAATGATTGAAAAAAAAACATGTGAATTTTCAATGTGGAAGTAGAAAAGTCATACAAAGGTTTGAGGTGAATTCTTGTAGTAGATATTGACCAAAGTGAACATCAAAAAGTAACATAGAGTTCTGAGGTGGATTATTCTAGTGTACCTTGAAAGTATTTGAAGTGATCATTACCACAAATAAATTTCTGAGAAAGATTAGAAGTTTTGCTCAAAGTAACCCGAAACAGTTTTAGTCCTTTTTCAGTAGTCTTCACAAGGACTAGATAGATTACTAATAGGGATATAAATAATCAAAGAGTAAAAGTAATTATTAAAATGATTTATTGTTTGATATTTGTATAGTTAAATGATAAGTTTAATATAGAATAGAAATATTAAGGGCTAAAAATGAAATTTACTATAACTTGTAACCAATTATGTTATTTGTCCTTTTATCCTATAAATATGACGGGGAGTTAAGAAATAAAGACTGATTGTCACCTTTTATTCACTATTCATTTACAAAATATTTCTCTCTCTAAAAGACTAGTTATCTTCTCTCTCTAAATTTATTTTAACTATTCAATCTTATTATAGATAATCTATTACTTAGCATATCCCATATAGGCCTAGAACTAATAGAGATACATGTTAAACTTACTAGACAAATAGGCGTAGATCGGGTAGCATGTGAATGTTTTATTAGGAAAACACATAGGTTACCTTGCACTATTATAGAAAGATAAGATAGATCAATTTCTAGATATGATTTGGATATATATTAGAGAAAACTAGATATCGTTCATAGAGATGCAACTAGGTATGAATACGCTAAATTAAAAAAATTATTTATTATGGATAGGTTTATACGTGGTTACAAACGTGACCATCAAGATCATATTATTTTAATAGCATTATGCAGATCCCAAAACCCGAAACAAGTCACGTTATAGAGCCTGATAAACCAGTTGTTACTAGAGGTAGGAAATGTTTTGATCCGGACCGATCAACTAAACTGAACTTCAGCTATTAGGAATATGGAATTGAGCAAACCGAGAATGTTAACACACCTATGGACACGTTCACGACTACCTCAAAGTGTTCCTTCATTCTTAATATCAAAACTTCTTACCACCAAAAGAAAAGTAGATCGACAAAAAAAAACTAAAAACAGAAGTTTAAATATGTACATGGGATACATCTTGACTTTTTTACATTTTTATATGAGTAGCTTGCTAGACATTTTTCCAGACATGCCTTATTTAGATCGCTGAATTTCAGCACATTGTTTAATTTCTGTTTTTATTTTTTTCCCAATATAGGATTTGTTTTCCACATTTGGTAATGAGACTCGCGTATGTGTTCTACGATCGGCAATCAGTCTATCTCGACAATGATCTCCTTAGTTTTTTTATTGAGAGTAAGATTTCTTTTTGTATTATTAGTCTAAAATTGTTATTGATATTTAACTGGTGATATATGACCTCGGTTGGGAGTTCTGGCACATCTTGTGTACTTCACACAAACATATCTAAATTATTTTTCAAAAAAATTAAATATTGTACCTGAGATCACTTGGTATATTTTTTCCAATCTTCAAATTTTTCCCTTGTTTCATAATACTTCTTTTGATTATTTCCCCTATTGACCAATCGATGGCCTTTTCTATGGTCATCTAACTTCTTCAAGAAGATCCCTTAATTGTCTAGTTTCTATACTTTGAGAGCTAGAGATGCTGCATAACATTCCCTACTTATTTTTTGGTTTTCTTTTATTACGATAACTTTACCATTTATATGATATCTTATACATTGTGTGTGTTGTACACACTATAACATGCATTTTTTCTAGCCATGATCAACCCAATAATATGTTGAATGAAAATAATGCATCTACCATCATGAAAAGACATGTTACAACTTATTTTCAAAAGGCCATGTCAAAAGTTAACCCTCCTTGGACGATTATATTTGCATCTATGAAACTTGTCTGGACTCTCTGACTTTGGATCATGAATGGTTCTCCTCTCATTCTTTTATATGTTCCTCAATATATGATGATTTTCGAGCTACTATTGTCGATCGTTACTTTTTTTATTTCTATTCCAACCAATTTACTATGATCATTATTGCATCACTGTTGGGAGATGCTACTCTTCTTAAATCATCATTTGTAAAGGACGGGTACGAGTTTATGTACAAGTGTGGAGATATTTTTTAGTGACATACTATCTTGATTTCATAGATGTACATTTTCCTTGATCACTTCTATTGTTTGTATTTTCAGACGAGTTCCATGATTCCTCTATTGTTTCCTCATTTATGGAATTTATATTGAGCGCTTGTTGAGCTTCTGTTGATGCTTCTGCTACGAAATTATATCAATCATGTCCTTGTTCTTCTATTTTTTTAAAGATAAAATATACTATTTATTATTGATGGACTGAATCAGATTAATTGAATCCATAAATCCATTAATCAATATTTATTTCATATAGTTTGTAAGACTTAAATCGCTGAATAGTCCCTCGATTATCCTGTTTTTTTTAAATTTATTCTATTGATTTAATGATCATCGTTTTGGATCCCTGGATTTGGAAAAATCTATAAATTCGGTCTCCCAGGAAAAAAAACTATTCACCAGAGAATATATTTAGAGATTTTGTAAAGTCCAAAGACCCAAAACAATGATTTTCAAGTTAAAAGACTAAATAAAAAAAATGAACAATCGAGAAACTACCCAACTATTTAAGTTTTGTTTATTATATCTTTTTATACAGAGCTTAGAAGTGGTGGCTGGACTAATCTTTTATTGAAAAATATAAAATATAATTCTATGTTAAAGAAAGATATGATTATATATGAAACTGAAAATCATTACTCCAATAATTTTTTCACTGAGTCCCAAATTACACCCCTATCAATAGATGATGATGATGATTGATGAGTCCGAATTCTGCATGCTCCCCGGACAAGGACAGATCGGTCCAAGGCCTCCGGACCGGACAGACCACTTCGAACGCTCTGACCATAGGACTGTTCGAACTATGACAAAAGTACTAAAAAACCTAAACACTACTTGACTAAGCTACTTGCTCTCTTACTTAAAGCTCATGGGTCTTTGAACATGACCCGGGTCCATTAAACATGACCCGAAAGCCCATAAGGGCCCAAACATCAGGGTATAAATACCCAACCACCCACAGTAAGTGTGGGTAATGAGAATTAACTGCTACTAGCCAGCTTAATTATCTCTCTACTCTCTACCCTAAACACATAACACCCACACACTACTATAAAACACCAACCAAATTACAAGCCTACCCTCAGGCAATAATTATCCACACCAATGATGATGATGATGATGATGATGATGATGATGATGATGATGATGATGATGATGATGATGATGATGATGATGATGATGATGATGATAATGATAATAATATCAACTAAACGGAATGTAGATAAAAATACATTATCTTATTTATATTTTTTATATAATTTTTATGTAAAGTTTGTTAAATAACACTCTCAAATATAAATTATAAACAATATAATGGTATATAAATATCATTATATTTTTGTTTCTAAACTTTATCCTTTTACGATTTACTAAGTGTACAAAAATATCAATTTTCAAAAATTTCATAATGAACTTTTATTGTAATGATATGATAATTGTAAGATAAAGAGGTTTAAAAATAAAAACATAATCAAGTTTATGTATGGCGATATTATGTATTCTCAAAGAGACTTGTATCTAAAAGTAATATTGAATCAACCTAATAGGGAGACTTACCATGTAGGATGTATTGTCCAAATATATTACAAATAGAGGTCCAAAAAATTTGAATATTTTTCTGTTAAATTTACCCCAATATAAATAAAATTTTCAAACGAGTCTAACTTCTTTCGCGCTCCTCCTGACTCTCTACCTTCTTCATCCAACTCCCGACTCCGATGTCGACGGTTTTTTACATTTAACGATGATAATTCCGACAAAATCTGTGTTTTAACTCCATTTACATTCCCATTCAAGATTCAACTACTCCAGAACTATATCAACGTTGAAATAGTAATTCTATTATATTTTTCCTTAAAATAATCAGTTCGATTGTAATAAATTTCATAAATCTATGGTTCCTTGGTTGTCTGTTTCAATAACGTTTTGCCTATATTCTATCTCCTAACCTTTTCACTACATCTCCTGGATTGGGGGTTCCAACAATATGGCCGGTTTTAGAGATAACTGGATATGATATTTTTGTTAGTACTGTGATGGAGATAATAGACGAAGATGAGATCGACTCTACAGTAAAAGTTAAATTTACATTTATTTTGTTTACCTTGGTTCCCATTACATATATAAACAAATTATCAGCTTCAACTTTTGACAACACATGTAATCGATGGCTATATGTATATCCACCTTAAACAACACAATTTCCGAATACATGTTGCTAGAAGTCCAGGAGAATTTATGCCAGTAACATACTTATTTAGAAGCGTAATGGTTAGAATAATACACTTTTATAACACACATATTAGTTAATAAACAAAAAATGTTTCTAAATATTACTGCTTCAATGTAGCCGATGTTGAACCAAAATATGGATGTAACATTATATGTTGACAATAAACTACGAGGCATCACATAAGGATACATCTTCGTTCCGCTTCTTACAAAAGCCCGACTTGGGAATGTTAACCATTGGAAATTATTGGTAATAGATATCGAACATGCAACAACTAG
This sequence comes from Limnanthes douglasii subsp. nivea, assembly GCA_036936605.1. Classification (NCBI taxonomy): domain Eukaryota; kingdom Viridiplantae; phylum Streptophyta; class Magnoliopsida; order Brassicales; family Limnanthaceae; genus Limnanthes; species Limnanthes douglasii. The sequence goes on from JAUPFV010000004.1 coordinate 211,991,880, forward strand.
TAAATCTAAACCCAATACCAAAACGTCAAGATCCAAATAAGAAAAACTATAGAAAGATTAATAAGTGTCTCTCTTCAAATGTAATTTCACATATATATATATATATATATATATATATATATATATATATATCATCTAATTTATTTGTATGTCTACTAAATTACATATTACATACCTCCAAAGTAAAAACATTTTACGAGCAGAAGTAACCGTAAAGTTATATTGTCTAGTAAAAATTCCTAAACAAAGACCTGGATCACTTGATTGCGGAGTAATGGTCTGCGGTTACTTCAAAGATTATGTTTTGCATGGAAAACTTAAATTTGATAAAAATTTCGGCACTGCAGCATTAAGAAGATTATAAATGTTTTACATGTTTCTTAATGAAACCAACATTAACAGATTTTGGGACAATATTTTGTAATATTTGTTGTAATTGTTTTGTAATGTTTTTAATAAGTGTTTGTTGTACAGTTTGTCTACAATCAATATATCTTAATGAAAACAGATACTAACAGTTTATTTTTCACATCCATAAGAAATGTAAATAGAGCGTCCCACATCTAGCATATCATTTAAATAAAGAGTTTCGCATCTATCTGATCTTTTGTATACAAGGTTTCACATCTATCTTTAATTCCACATAGCGTGTTTTGCATCTATCTAGTCATTATTTTTATCGGGGAATGTTTCCCATCTTTTGTTCTAATTATTTTTCATCCAATTAATATTTAGAGAAGTTTTACATTTTTGCAATTGATGTAGTTTACCAATCTCCCACATATTTTGTCAAATCAAAATCTAAACTAGTAATTACATTTTATTGGTTATTTACTTACATGATTAGACAAAAGTAGACACTCACGACTACGTTGCATTAACTACAAACCTCACCAATAACAACCAAGATATTATTACTGTCAAAGCTTTGAAACGTTTCACCTTATTAAACTTTCTAGTTATGAAAATGTAAATAGAGCGTCCCACATCTAACATATCATTTGTAGCCTTGTTTCTTATCAATCAGAAATATAAATAAAGAGTTTTGCATCTATCTTATCTTTTGTATATAGGGTTTCACATCTATCTTTAATTCTGTATAACGTGTTTCACATCTATCTAGTCATTATTTTGTTGGAGACTGTTTCTCATCTTCTGTTATAATTATTTTTAATCAAGTTATCTTTTAGAGAAATTTTATGTTTTTGTAATTATTGTAGTATACCAATATCCCACCTATTTCGTCAAATCAAAATTTAAACTAGTAATTACATTTGACTGGTTTTTTACTTATATGATTTGACAGAAGTAGATACTCATAATTATATTGCACTAACTATAAAGCTCACCAATAACAACCATATATTATTAGTGTCAAAGCTTCTAAACTTTTCACCTTCTTAAAATTTTTAGCTACTCCTATAAAGTGCATTTCACATTTTAAGTTCTCACACAAAAAAAAAATTGTTGCTTTGAAAAATGCCAAGTCTAAATTATTGTGCAGATGATGACTAGTTTACAGTGATTTCAGTTTTTTATTTTTTCCCATGAAGCAACCGAAAATTGGAAACAAACCACAAGATAGGAATTCTCTTCATATTCTTTTGATGATGGTTTAAGTTCTTTTTATGATGAAAAATATTTTGAGAATGAATTTATGAAGATGATAAGGATCCGAATGAGGAACTTATTGTTGTCCTCTTAAAGAGAAAGATGAAACGTGACTAGAAGGAAGATTAAGATGAAGAATCTAAAGACAAAGACTGGGAAGACGAATAAAAAGATTCGAAGGAAGATGATTCAAAGGAAGAGGAGTCCGAAGATGACAAAGAAGACTCTAACTAAGGCTAATAGGAAGGGTTTGGTTTTACATTTTGTTGTTTTACTAAGGGTAAAATCAAGTTTATGTTTTTTGTTTTTTGTTGACCACAATGTTTATCTATTTTAGTAAGTAAAAAGAGTCTGAATCTGAGTCTGACCAACGAGACTTTGTTTTTGAAGTTTAGTTTAAGCTTGTTTTTATTGTATTGAAATTACCATGTATTTCGCTTGTTTCATTATGAACTTAATCCTTTTATTTATCTATTTGTATAAATATTTATGTATCATTTTATTTTATTTTAACCTATATATCAAAACCATGAATTTTAGTTATCATAGGTTTTGCATCTATTACCACAAAAAATATAGTTAGTTATGAGCTGGTGTAGCAACTATTAAACCAATGTATATAGTTATCCAAGATTTCACATCTGTCATAATATTTAGTATTTGGTTATCCAAGAGTGTGCATTTATCAAACCCATGTATTTGGTTTTTAACTGTTTTGCATATATCATAAACAACTGAATTTTGTTACACAATGTTTCACAACTAGCAAAATCATTAAATTTGTTAATTCTTATTTTCACATCTATCAAGTCCATCTATTTTGGTTATAAAAGGTTTCACATTTATCAAGTCCATTTATAATAGAATATTTCACATCTATCAAGTTCATCTATAATAAAATGTTTCCAATCTATTTTTATTATGACAAAAAAAGTTAGAAAAACTATAAGTATAAAAAATTACATTGATCTTACGAAACGTCTACACATATTCGTATATTATGACCAGATTTACAACAACGACAACACGTTATATATAGAATACTTAATTCTCATATAGATGCAATTCGTTTCTTTTTAGGTTGTCCAGCTATCGTTTTTAAAACTGGAGGAAGTATATTTGGAGAAGTTATTGAAGTAGATGCTTGACCAAAAGTAGTAAATGCAGGTATATAATATGAATATACTGCCTTATAAGAGCTTAAAAAATAGCATGGCTCAACATATTTCATAGGATCCGGATATATATAAAATAACATAGCTAAAGCATGAGAGCACGGGAAACAATCATGTTGCCACACATCCAAAGAACAAGTACGTACACTAAGATCAACAACCATAACATGATAAAAAAACACTTCATGCAAAATAAGATTAGATGAATGAACTATCCATGGACGACCTTCTTCCAAGTTAGCTTTAAACTTTTTATCAAATCCAAGACACAAATCGCTAGTCCAACATTCAGCATCACTAAAACGTCTCGAAATTTAACTTATTTGCAAAACTTTAATCCCATAAATTAACTCCAGTATAGGGAAACCAAACAAATGTTTGATTTGATTGTTAAAAGACTCAGCTGGAGTAGAAGCCATAAGACCATACATTTTGCCTTTGAAATAAGCACAAGCATATTTTTCGAGAGGTAAAGTATCACAAGATATTTCAACCTTCCCACCTCCTTATTTAAGAAATTAATCCATATATTGAATAAACAAATTCTGACTAGTAGCATATGCGCATCTTTTAAACACTTTAACCATAGTATCCTTAAATGTTGTCGATGTACCAGTTAGACAATACTTCAAATTATTTAAAAGATGATAAAGACACTATCCATGATGGCAATCTGAAAATATAGCAGATACACCACTAACAAGACATATATGAAGATTTGTCGATCCTACAAATGGGGTTTCAACATCTCCAAAAACCATAACCAATTCTCAGTATCTTCAGCCGCAGCAATACTAAATGCAACATGGAAAATGTCTGTAACAAATATATAGAAAACATATTATAAATGACTGATTACAACGGGTTTCACATCTACCAATTTACTTATACCGTACATATCACATCTATCATATTAAGACCTATGTATTTTGCATCTATCACTTTACTGATACGTTAAGGTTTCGCATATATCTCGTTAATTATATAAGGTTACACATCTAGTGTATTTACTCCATGTCTAGTTTCGAAGATTTATATATAACATAAGAAAGTATAACATGTATTCCAGTATAAAACAGTAGATAACAAAAAAACTCACCATTGTTACCATATTTAGCTATGATAGATAACAACACCCTTTTATATTTCTCCGTTAAAAAAGTTTCAGCAATAAATAAAATTTGACGACAAGAATTGAAACCATTGAGACAAGAACTAAATGATACAAAACAACGCTTGAAGATATTGGTTTCCGGAGAATACTCCAGTATGTAATCACTGCTGCTATCAAGAATCTTCAATGTTTTAAAATAATTCTTAAGTGGTTTATACGAAATAGAACTATCTCCATATACAACCCTCTTAGCTTTTTCCAAAGCAAGCTATGAAACACGATAGGAAACATTTAAACCGTACTCATTTGTTAAAAAATGATTTCACACTTCTAGCTGTAAAATCAACTTTTCTCCAATCATAATCACATATTTCATTTGCAATCAAATTCGATGACAAATGCCATCTATTTTTTTTTTTCAAAAACCATTCTAACATGTATGAGTTTGGACATATTTCTTGATAATAATTAAGCCAGTAGACCTCTCTTGTTTAGCATAAAATCTCAAAGGATAATCCTTTGAATCGTTTTTCGTGCAATAAACAGTTATTACTTGTTTATTATTATGAAAATATTTAAAAGTAAAACCTTATTGTAAAGCCAACCGACTAACAAGTATTCTTATATCTAAATCACCATCTCAAAGACCTTCCCAACACCAGTAATTTCATTAACCCAACGAACAGTAGCAAGTGCTTTGTTCATGTGACAAATAACATTAAAACCAGACGTTTCACCAGTTTCTCCACAAACAATATCTTCATTTGAAGCTTCAAATATAGTTTGAGCAGTTTCTCTAATATTATCACCAACAACAAAATCACCTTCAACTTTAGTAACAGTTGAAACACCCAAACTATCAACAACTGATACCAAAGTAATTAAATCACCATCACAACCAAAGATAATGTTTTCTAGATCACCATAATAGTATCTTAATATGAATTTACCTCGAACCAACGTATCATGTCTACTTAAAACCAATTTAACAATATCTTCAAATAAAAAAACACACAAAGATCCCAAATTGAAAGCTCGCCATATAGTTTAAAAATACACAATCTAGTACTAGACATCTCGTATATGCATTAGAAATAAAAATAAACAGGGTTTGAATCTATCATTACAATAAAAAATATATATGTTTTGCAGCTATCTGGTAAAAAACAATATGAATATTTCGCAACTAGCAGTAAGTAAATATGTTTAGAATCTATCAGTACAAGAAATACATATGTTTAGCATATATCAGTAGAAAAAACTACAAATGTTTCGCAACTAGTTGTAAATACGTTTTACATCTACAAATAAAGAAAGAACAATAATATTTCGCATCTATCCAAAATTTGTGTTGCATCTACCGTTCCAGAAGAATCAACACGTTTCGCAACTTTCGGTGTGTACAGAACAAGCAAGTTTTACATCTCTTTCGTTTTAAATCCATAACCGTTTTACTCTAATACTGTAAATATTTAAATGAAATTAAATATTCTAAAAAAACATAAAAATGGATCTTAAATTGATAATAGTAGTATTAAATGGTACGTAACCCAACACCCAACCTAATACATAAAAAATATATTATTAATATATACGGTCGTCGAGTTGGTTGAGTAACCAAAGGTCATTTGTTCGAGTCCCTCTACATACGCTTTCTCGGCTGAGTCTGTCACCTTGTGTGGTTTACCTTCTAGCGTTGGTTTGCAGGCTATCGCGTCAGACTAAAGGTTTACCCCGTGCGCACTTATTGCACTCTGAGTAGCGGCTGCGAGTTTCCTAAAAAAAGTAACTTTTATATCGTAGTTTTCTAAGGCAAAACATTTATTATCGGTGGGAGCACAAAAGTTGTATGAATGGTTTTAATAACAAAAATATATTGGAGAAAACTAAGTGTAAATATATTTTCAAATATCCTATTACCATCTATTACCATCTAGTACAAAAAGAAATATTATTAAAATCTAAAGAACTTTAAATTATGGAACTTTAAATTATGGACAAAAATATCTGAAATAGTATAAATAGGTTTATTTAGGCCGAAATCAATTTTGTTTTAAACCATATTTTTTACTACCCGTCCCCTCTTAAATTTAGTAGACTAATTTTGAATAGTGAAAAATGAAACCCCATAGCAGAAACCCCGTAACCCGCTCGTCGAATTCAACCGAAATCCCGTAATCTGTTCGTCCAATCCAACCGCCATTTGATACCGGCGAAACAGATCACCTTAACTATCTCCGTGAACTACTGACAACGTCTCAGGCCGATTAACCTATTCCGGTAATGCTCATTTGAAGCCCGATTCGATGTTTAGCTGTCAATAAGCAACTACAGGTACTTGTTTTTGAATTTCAAACCAAACTCGGCGTAATCAAGTTGTTTGATATTTAATTTGATTATGTAGTTTTGCATTTATAGTGTTTGTACTGTTTATTAACGTGTTTGGTTAATTAGTATACGTAAAAGCTAGTAAGTATATTGTTCCTTAGTTTTCGTTTATGGCTATGTTTGATTTTACGTTACGTGGTTCTTTTCTGGTTGTGGTTGGTTATCGTTATTTGTTTGTTACAGTTGTGTTGTGGTTAGTATAGGTTGTAGGCAGGGGCGGATCCAGGATTAGAATTTAGGGTGTGCCAAAAATATCATAGAACTAAAAAAAGTCCGAGTAATATATAGTCAAAATACATCAATACACTATTACAACTAAAAATGAAAATACATTTATACTCTAAACGTAATTACATTCTTCTTTTACTCATGCCTTGAAAGCACTTGATAATATCTCGATCATCGATTGTAGCAAACACTTATTTCTCCACAAATGTCACTAAGAAATCATTAAGCCATGGATTGGACATTCGATTTCTCAACTCATTCTTCACATATTTCATACTAGAAAATACTCGCTCAACACTTGCGGTGGCCACCGGTAATGACAAAGCTAGCTTTAAAAGCGTGTACACAAATCCAAATATTTTGTATTTTTTTGTACGCATAAGAGTTTTACATAGATCCGAGATACTCTTGAAATTGGAAAAATTATCGTCCATCTTCACACACTCAATATAAGTCTCAAGTTGGCTAGACAACTCTTTATCACTAACATCCACAAAGTTATTTGGGTATAATCTTGCCAACCTCACAAGTGAGTTAGTGTCAAAATCTTGAAATGAAGAACAAGGATTCAAGCATGCCATACAATTCAACAACTCAACATTTTCGGGTGTAAATCGATCATTCAACTCTCACATTACGAAATCTATGACATGCAAAAAACAATCACTCTTGAAATGATTGTGATTTGTAAAAAATGCAACAAGTCTTTTGGATTTATTACCTTGCACATACCTTAACTCCATGTCGGGCACATCAACTTCAAGATTACCACAAGAACCCACAACATTTTCATAAAATGGTTCCCATCCAATATCTCTCATTTGTTGAAGCCTTTTCTTACTTACTTGAACAAGTTGCATAGTGGTCACAATATCTTGATCCCCATTTTGTGAATAATTGATGAAGGAATTAAAGAAGGTTCTTCGGATGGTACCTCGATTGGAGAAGGGATCAGAGATGTTTCAATTGTTAATTCATTTCTACTAGACTCCCAAAATCGAGGGGCGGGCGTAAATAACTTGGACAACATTATGTTAAATGAATTAGATAAATCAATTAAACAATTCTAACAATCCTAAATCAATTTAACAAATTAATTACATTTAATACACTTAATTTCTCAAATTTCAAACTAGCTCCAATTTTTTTTGTTAATTACCATTCACTAATTTGTTTCAAATTGATTTTCAAAACATGTGAAATTCTCTTTATAAATCAAAATATTTTTCATGATTCATGTTAAGTCAATTAGATAAATCAATTAAGCAATTCTAACAATTCTAAATCAATTTAACGAATTAACTATATTTAAATCCTTAATTTCTCAAATTTCAAACTAGTTTTAAGTTTTTTTTTATTATTTTACCATTTTCAAAACCTGTGAAATTCTCTTTATAAATCAAAGGATTTTTCATGATTCAATAAATTAAACAATTCTAAAAATTCTAAATCAATTTAACAAATTAAATTAAACAATTCTAAAAATTCTAAATCAATTTAACAAATTAATTATATTTGTAAGATAAAAGGGGAGGAAGAGATAGTCCAAGATTTGAACTTGGGACCTCGGAGTTAAAAACTAAACGCTCTTACCACTACACTAAACTTATTTTTAGAATTTGGGGTGGTCCATGGCATACATGGCCACCCCTTAGATCCGCCCCTGGTTGTAGGTTGATGTTTTGTTACTCTGATTTGGGAAAGGATCCTGAAATTTCAATTTTAGCGAATGTGCATGTGCATTTATATAATATCATCTTCGTATGATGTTGAATGTGTATCGCATTTTGTACATATGGTGAAGCTATAACACACACGATTAGAGTTGAGGTGGGATTGAATATGTATAGCATACGTGGCTGGTTTTTGTGTGTAATATGCAACGCAAGCTGTTGGTTTGCCTAAAATCGCAATTGTGATTTTAGTTATATTATCAATGTGGAAGGGTAACGAAAATCACATGTGTTTTCCTGCATATATTATAACTGTTAAAGGTGTCTTCTACATGTTAGGGTTAGTCAACCTCATAAATCTACTCAAAATAAATATTATCACAGTCGAACACATAGAAACGGTTAGGGTGACACCCTTCTATAACTTTTTAAATGTATCATTCGAACTATAGAACGAAGAGTTGAGGATAACAAGTTTTATAAGCTAATCGAGGAAATTGTGAATACGTACTAAGTGAAGGACAAGGCTTTCAAAATAGGCGTTAAGCTGGTGAAGCTAACTACAAAATATGTGAAGGCGGTATTCAAGTTGAAGCACGGGACGCAGGGGATGACTATGAATAAAGTCGGAGCCTTTATTGGTCGGTTCGTTGATGGTGTTGAGAATGATTCTAAGTTAATGCAGAAATAATTCTTGAGTCCCCGTGCTCCAAAAACCAGAATGAAAATAGCAAATCTGTATCGGATCCATTGATAAAGGTAGTTGTATGTCTACATATATTATACACGTGGTGTGATGCGCTAATCTAGCATGGTGTCTATTGTCTTGCGGGAAGCTATAGAGAAAAAAATTAGGGACGAAAGGGAGAACGACGCGAAGAACGTTTGTTCAACGACGCGAAGAACGTTTGTTCATTTGCTGAACCCGGTTCTTCTCAGTTTCAGCGGATATGGGTTCGACATCAATGTACTATGTTGAAGATATGGTTAAAATAAACAACTATTATTAGTCCGGAGTAATAGTTGAGAATTGCATCCGGTCGCTTAAAAAATGTGTTAATGTAGGAAATCCCGATAGAGTTATCAGCTACGTTGCTATTTTATCCGTAAGTATAATGCCATATAATGTTATGTTAATTTTTTAAAACATGCGTTGAAGGTAATAATTTTTGTTTATGCAGCCCTTCATGATGGAGCACACTACCGTAGGGGCTGATCTCGGTAGGCCCGACATGATACCTAGATGCAGGGGCGGATCTAAAGGGTGGCCATGTATGCCATGGACCACCCCAGATTCTAAAAATAAGTTTAGTGTAGTGGTAAGAGCGTATAGTTTTTAACTCCGAGGTCCCAAGTTCAAATCTTGAAATACAAAAATTCTTTTTTTCTTTCCTTATTTTCTCCTAATTAAACCCTTTCCTTACCCTAACTAAACCCTAAATCTACACAAATACAAAAATTCTTTTTTTCTTTCCTTATTTTCTTCTAATTAAACCCTCTCTCCCCTTTTCTCTTTATGTTTTTTCCTTCCTTATTTTGCCCCTAACTAAACCATAAATCTACACAAATACAAAAATTCTTTTGTTCTTTCCTTATTTTTTCCCCAATTAAACCCTCTCTCTCCCCAAACGCAACAACTTTTATCTCTTCCTCCCCTTTTATCTTACAAATATAATTAATTTGTTAAATTGATTTAGAATTTTTAGAATTGTTTAATTTATTTATCTAATTGACTTAACAAGAATCATGAAAAATCCTTTGATTTATAAAGAGAATTTCACATGTTTTGAAAATGGTAAAATAATAATAAAAAAAGCTTAAAACTAGTTTGAAATTTTGAGAAATTAAGGATTTAAATATAATTAATTCGTTAAATTGATTTAGAATTGTTAGAATTGCTTAATTGATTTATCTAATTGACTTAACATGAATCATGAAAAATATTTTGATTTATAAAGAGAATTTCACATGTTTTGAAAATCAATTTGAAACAAATTAGTGAATGGTAATTAACAAAAAAAATTGGAGCTAGTTTGAAATTTGAGAAATTAAGTGTATTAAATGTAATTAATTTGTTAAATTGATTTAGAATTGTTAGAATTGTTTAATTGATTTATCTAATTAATTTAACATGATGTTGTCTTCATCAATTATTCACAAAATGGGGATCAAGATATTGTGACCACTATGCAACTTGTTCAAGTAAGTAAGAAAAGGCTTCAACAAATGAGAGATATTGGATGAGAACCATTTTATGAAAATGTTGTGGGTTCTTGTGGTAATCTTGAAGTTGATGTGCCTGACATGGAGTCAAGGTATGTGCAAGGTAATAAATCCAAAAGACTTGCTGCATTTTTTACAAATCACAATCATTTCAAGAGTGATTGTTTTTTACATGTCATAGATTTCGTAATGTAAGAGTTGAATGATCGATTTACACCCGAAAATGTTGAGTTGTTGAATTGAGTGGCATGCTTGAATCCTTGTTCTTCATTTCAAGATTTTGACACTAACTCACTTGTGAGGTTGGCAAGATTATACCCAAATAACTTTGTGTATGTTAGTGATAAAGAGTTGTCTAGCCAACTTGAGACTTATATTGAGTGTGTGAAGATGAACGATGATTTTTCCAATTTCAAGAGTATCTCGGATCTATGTAAAACTCTTATGCGTACAAAAAAACACAAAATATTTGGATTTGTGTACACGCTTTTAAAGCTAGCTTTGTCATTACCGGTGGCCACCGCAAGTGTTGAGCGAATATTTTCTAGTATGAAATATGTGAAGAATGAGTTGAGAAATCGAATGTCCAATCCATGGCTTAATGATTTCTTAGTGACATTTGTGGAGAAATAAGTGTTTGCTACAATCGATGATCGAGATATTATCAAGCGCTTTCAAGGCATGAGTAAAAGAAGAATGTAATTACGTTTAGAGTATAAATGTATTTTCATTTTAGTTGTAATAGTGTATTGATGTATTTTGACTATATATTACTCGGACTTTGTTTAGTTCTATGATATTTTTGGCACACCCTAAATTCTAATCCTGGATCCGCCCCTGCCTAGATGCTATACATGGTGGGGGTTGGAGGGCCACGACACAACCATGAACATGATTAAAACGCTTGGTGAGCTACAAGACGATCAGGTAAGGAAATAATGCTATGAAAAGAACCTATTTTTGTAGAGTAAATCATAAATTCTGGTACATCACATTCATTGGGATTGTATGACACGTAATTTAGAAATTCGCAAGTAAAACGCATGTTTTCGCAACTCGCATATGTTCACCAATAACAGATTGCACGAAGGTAACCACTGCTTTAATTGATTATTATTGGCTGAATGGGTTTTGGAGTCCGAGCTTTTATTAACAGAGGAAGAAAGATCAACCTTTGGATGCATAGAAGTTGGCCGGACCTCGGAAGGACAACCGTTATTTCATGAGGAAAGGAGTCGTAAAAGGAAGAATGTCTTGGCATAGAAAACAAGAAAAAACACGCAGAACTCAAGCCAACCTCTTTCGACCGAACCCCCAAGAAGCAACACGTCGACCTTTCCTTCAACAGCAAGACCAACATTCACATGTGAACAAGAAACCATATTTAATTATCCCTCACCCTGCCTACAATACCAACATGATCATCCTCAAGTGAGACGGAACCTCGATTTTATGAAAACTCTAGCCTACCCCTAATAGCAGGAGAAGTTGCGCCTCTGGAAAACAGGGTCGGTGATGATAACTTTGAATTACCGTTCGAGGATCCGATAGTACAACAAAACCTGACTCCAAGAAAACAAAGAAAAAGAGAAAGAGACCGAAGCTTAGAGCAATCTTGGTACGAAGAAGACAACAGCGTTCAGGGTACTTTCACATTCATTTTTACGTGAAAGACTCGAAGAAAATATGAAGACAAATACATATCGATTATCTGTTGAAAATAGACGGTTGAAGTGTTCACTAGCACAGAAAGAGATACAAGTAAGTATTTTTGTACTTAGGTTGGCCAAAACAAGCAATGCAAATAAATTCGAATTTTTTACGTGTTATTCTTGTCACAGATCCAAGATCTGCCGTTAGCGTTAGTTGCTTTGAAGTAAGTTTGAACAACAAGAAGAAACAATTGAAGCTGCATTGTCTTTCTGTTGTGTAGATGAGGAGGTTCTAGAAACAATGGCTGTGTTATCGACTAAACATGTACCACCTAAGACTTATTTTTTATTTTTCACGTAAACATGGTTTCAAGAAACAGAGCGAAGAGAATGTAGACAATAAAGTTGCGGATGAAGCTGAAGATGATGAAGAGGATGCTACACCAGGAGACTAAACAAAACAGGAAGATATCGATAATGTAGACGATACAGAACTTACAGCCGCCAAATCAGCTGAAGAAACAGATTAGCATGGAGCTGAAGTTATTAGTGTGGCACCTAGTGAAAGATGCAAATTTATTCGGTTGTTTATATTCTAGGGATCGATGGTGGATCCATCGTGCAGACATATAGTACAGCAATTGTGCATGCAGAACCGGAGGCAGATATAACATCAGAGGAACCATTAGTGGTTCAGGCCAAGAAAACAGCTACCTCACACGTAGTAGCGGTTGAACAAATGGTGGATGCAACCTCATAGAAGATAGGTGCTACCTCATAGGAACCAATAAACGAGGTAGTATTTGAAACTAAATCTCCTGCACCATAGGTTGAAAATGAAAAGTTGGTAGAGGATGGAGTTGTTCCGCGGCATGAACAAGAAGAAGGTGCAAATGACTCTGCACTAAAAAAAGCCAGAGAGTACACAAGAGCTGCAACCGCATCAAATGGTAAGAACGAGAGAGGTAGACATAATGGAAAAGGGAATGGGGACAGAAGAGCATATTATACAAGAGAAATACACCACGATACGGAAGTTGAACATGTGGAGAAGGAAGGTCTTGAAGATGTAAGTGGATCTTAAGTTCATTAAAATTCAATATTATTTACTATACTTTGTCACGGTGTTTCTTTATTTATGAAGTCATAGGATGGTCTTCGAGATGTTGCTATGTACATTTTTTGAAATGTTGTTATGATATACTATGAAATGTTTGAGAAGGCAACTCACATTGGTGTTTTTATCATGAAACACATTTTTAGGAGTTAACTTTAATTTATAATTAATGTATTACTCGTAAATCTCATGCTCCAGATCAACATTAAAGGGTGAGAAATATAGAAATAACTCGCATTCTTTAAATATCACAACAATCGTATCCATGTAATATATCAGCAGCAGAGGCATGCATCTCACATCGCTTAAAATCATAAAACTAACATAACATAGAAAATGCATGGTCATATGGTCATATTCCCAAGTAATCTAGCATGAAGAATAAGAAACATAACAATCACATCGTTTTAGCTTGTTAACAACACACATTCTTCTATAACACAGTAGAAGCGTAAACAAATCGATTTTCTCATGTGTTGGACATTTTAAAGAAATAACATGATGGTTTAACATGTAAAGTTTAATTTTTAATTTACAAAGTACGCCCTGGAAGACCTCAAGCAGGATAGAAAGACCAACAACCTGAACAACAACGTCAAGAAGAAGAAGACGAGTATGCCGTAACATGAATCCCGTGACCGACAACCAAACGAAGTAGCACATGGAAAAATAGCCTACACAAAAGCTGAACAACAATCCCAAATAGAAGCAGCGCAATAACTATCATACAAAGTACAGCCCTAACAAGAACCATAACCCTGCACGAAAGACAGAAGCAGCTAAAGAAGTCCAATGGGTGGCTGGAGAGGTAGAGAAAATCCAAGAATAAGGGGTCATGAAGTACGAATTAGCAAGTCGAGAAAAAGCATCGTCACAGAAACAATATGTTTTGATATACCATTATTAGATGATAATTTGATACAATGTACACAATCCTTTTTTATAAAGTTGATAAGGTTGAGGCTAATACCATTGTGCAATGAAGATTAGATTTTATCATGCAGGCTACGTTTAATCACAATGTTGAAGATGACATTAATAACAATGATTTCCAGGAAACTACTTCATTGGTAAGTGTGGATGTTTATATTATTAAACATGTAATAAATAAAGTCAAAAGATTATAATATGAAAGGTATATAGTTCTACATGTTATAGTTTTAGTGGATGGGTATCCTAATTGAGATTTAATTAGTCAGACATCAATGAGAGAGACAAAGGTTAATTACCAAGATTGGACGAAGCGTACAACGATAACGTAATTAGTCGCAGTGAGTGAATACCACAAGGTACTTAGCATAGAAAGAGAAGAAGATCAAGCAAACAAGAATTATAATATTTACCAATATCATATTTCTCATACAGGATTAACGTTAGTCTGATTGAGGTAATGGAACTATTGTACAAATATGGACTTGAGTTCAAGGTAAATTACACAATTTTAGCTAAGTAACAGTGGATTTGCAAGTAGTATTTCTGTAGCCTAGCATGATTAATTTTAATACGCAATCAAAGGTTTATTAGTTAGTCATCAATTTTTATAATCCACCACCTGTCAATTGATAGATTATCGATGCTTGGATATATAAGATTCTCCAGGAAGCAAATCGGCGAGTACCGTTCAAAGGTTTTGATGATTAGTACAATTTTTAATATGATGCGATTGAAATTTCTGAGATTTCAACTGTAAGTGAAACTTAATCTAGTATTCATCATTCGTCTCATAATACTTTATTTAATCCTCTTTCATAATTCAGAAAACATTGACTATTAAAGAAGATATGTCACAAATATTTGACGAAGTATTTGAGACAATGAGCCTAGACACATATATCGTGTTGGTTCCGTTGTGCACCAATAAAAAAGACACAATAAACCACTTGATGTTGTTGGTTATTGATATGGAGACTGGTACGGCGAGAAGCTATAACTCAATATTACCCAAAAACAAATTCACTGGAGACAAGACACGAAAAACTGTCGATGCGTTGGTAATGATTTTTATTAGCAAACGCATCATGATATTCATCACATTTTTAATCATCAAACAAATCAGATGACTAAGGTGACCTGCAATCGCAATATTTAATTTTAAACAACGCCCTGATAAATATATACAGCAATCGCATGTTAACATTTATTAGTCAATCACATGATATTATTTTTTATTTGAATCACAATCTATTTTGTTAAACAAATCGCATGAACATTTAAACGCATCAGTATTACTCAATGCTATTTGATCAATTGACAGTTGACATACTGCATGAATAAAGAATGCATACCTTATGTAAAGAATGGATATAAAGTTAAGGCTATAAAAAATATCCCTCAACAAGAAGAAACTATCCTCGATTGCGGAGTTTCTTTTGCAAGTACGCGAAATACATCATCAAAAAATGATTTGTATAAGAGAAATACAACAGTGATATGCCTGCAAGTACTAGAGCTCAAATATCTTATCATTTCCTAAATGATTCAAACAACTGGCGCCGGTAGCTACCTTGATACAAATCCGAATTTCTTAGGAAATGAATGTATTTGTATGTAATTCATTACTATTACAGTAATGTGTGTAATGTTTTTGTGATGTTTAAAACTTTGTTGACTCATTTTGTAAGTAATTTGTAGCTGTTGTACCAAATATGCAATTTTGCATAAGACAAGACATGACAATCGTGATTTGAATGTATCATAAATCGCATATGTGATGCAAGTTCATCGGTATGTAAGTTAAAATTTGTAACCAATCTCGCATCATTACTGATTTTCAAGTAAGTCGCGTTGTAAATATAAATGAAAAGACCAATCTAGCATGACATTTTTTACCTACAAATCGCTATGCAAACCTAATCTAGCATGGAGACTAATTTGCACGTAAACCGCACTACAAATATAAATGACAAAACTAATCTGGCATGACCTATATTAAGAATAAATAAAAAATGCATATCCAATCTAGCATGTCCTATTTTCACTCATAAATCGCAACTGTAAAAAAATCTAACATGACTGGTTTTACTTACAAACGCGCATGATTTCATATTTGCACGTAAATCGCGCTACAAATCTAAATGATAAAACTAATCTAGCATGGCTTATGTTACTAATAAATGGCAAATGCATATCCAATCTAGAATGTCCTATTTTACTCACAAATTGCAACCGTATACCAAATCTGGCATGAACTTGTTAACTTACAATCTCGCATGTTTATATATATATATATATATATATATGCAAGTAATCACGCGAAAAATGTAAATGACACAACCAATCTAGCATAACCTATATTACTCAGAAATCTGTGGGAAAAAATTTCGTGGTAACTGGACTATCAACTAAAGCGCAACGTAATTAATGTGTGGAAATGACAACTACCGATCTTATTACGTAAATAATTAAACTTGGGGTTATTTTCTTATTGGTTAATTTATTACTTGACAAGACTAAGGTAGATATTTAATCATTAAAAAATCATTAAATACACGTTTAAATTTAATTTTATTGAGATATATTTTAGGTATACATGAGTTTGATTTGTGGTAATAAATAAGAGTATGGAGTTATAACTATTTACTCATAAAAACAAAACACGCAAACTAAACTCTTCATCATCTAAAACCATGGTCTTTTCATCTCCTGAATATTTTGGCTACTCATCCTCCGATGGGTTTTTTTATGATTCTAATCATTTTTCAGACTACAAACGCACCATAACTTTGGAGTACTCCTTTGATGATTCGAAAGATGGCTCCAGTTTTTTGTTCTTTTTGGAAGAAGAATATTCGGTGATTCTTGATCATTTTTTGGGTACGAATCTAACCCGAATGACCTACCCAAACGCAAAAGAAAAAGGGATATGTGGGATGATGAATAGTTTGACGAAGTACCGGACTCCGAGGATGTAAAAGACGAAAAATAAGAGGATAAATTAGAGACAAACGAGGAAGATGATGATAAGGAGGATGATGAAGCGGATGCAGATTAGATAGAGGAGACCGACTAAGAAGAGTCTTCTGATTATTGATGATTATGGTAATCGTGGTGTTTGTTTTTGGATTTAAACATACCAACCATCAAATATGTTGTATATTTTCTGAGGGTTGCGTTCCTAGGATATTGTAGGACTGTGTATGTTGTTATCTAATATTAATTTTTTTTTATGTTAGCCATGGTTTACTTGCATAGTGGGTGCTTAAATTTTCCATTAACACCCAAAAATCATAGTGGTATTACATTCACTACGATCGCACACATTAAACTATAAGAAAGCTAGTTTTTTATAATGTATTTGAAAAGTTAAATAGTTGAATGAAACACAATCTCATATATATAATGTAAATCGCATAACAAAGTTGAATACTTGAATGAAATGCAATCTGATATATGATGCAAAGCGCATTATAAAATCTGATAGTTGAATGAATTACAAGATGATATGTATTGTAAATCGCAAAACAAATTTATCAAGTAAAACGAATGATTAAAACACATAACATAAAACATATTGAGATTTTAATCATCTGTAATCGCAATGATTTTAAACTTAACAAATAGTGGTATGTTAATGATTGGAAAATTTTTAAAGTAACATGAACCGCATGGTACAAAGAATGTATATCGTAAAGTATAATACAATTTGTATCCATACAAATTGCTTTTTTTGGCATTTAGTAGCCAGTCACTAACATGAGTGTGACATTGAAATCGCATGTTTGCGTACTACATTGCACAACAATCGCAAATCAATATGGAACCTCACAAGTCCTCTTGATATGTCCTGCTTTCAAGCGAGAGCCGCACCGCAACTAACTGGTTGTTATTTCTCATGTAGATGGTTTTCGTTTCTTCTTAGGCCATCCAACTCGTCTTTTCATGTTGGGAGGCAACATTTCTGGCTCAGACAAATCATTTGAGGATGACCCTTCTCCAAAATTGGTTATAGCCGATATGCTAAAATAATGAGTCGACCGATAACTTCTAACCGTGAAGAACGGCTTTATCAAAGTCATAGGATCTCCGTTAACCGATATAATTACCACTAATGTGTGCGGGCATGAGAAACATTCTTATTGCCATGCACCACAAGAATATTTGAAATCAAGCATATTAACAATCATAATAGGGTCTGAGAAAACTTTAAATAAAGTTTCGGAAGACTTACATACTAGCCACGTTCGACCACTTTCGAAATTTTGCTTAAACGTTTTCTGATACTCGGGGAATAAATTAGTGTTCCAACTCAACCCATCTGAATAACATTGTGAAATTAAATTCATAAGCAAGAATCTTATCTTGTCCACCAATTTGAAAGTGGGTAGACTACATAGGTTTTTTATTTGTGTATTAAAAAATTCGACCAGAGTTGATGCCATTGCATCATATCGTTTCCCTTTAACAAATGCTTGAGTACACTTATCGGAAGGAAAATTGTCAAGAATGTTTTTAATTCTACTACCACTTTCACTTAAAAATTGTGAAAGTATATCATTAAAAAGGGCTACTGTGGAAGCATAAGCACTTCGGTTAAACAAATATAATATCGAATTTTTATACTATTCGTTAGTACGTTCTAGAGCACTCCTTAGATAATGAATAAGATGAAAATTAAATATACATGATAACTATTTTGATAAACAACAAAAATAACATTAATAATACCAAAATGGAGGTATGAAATAAATATTATTTGATGGTCCAAAAAATGAGGTTTTGGACTCTCCATAAACCATATCCAATTGTCATAATCTTCACTACCAACAATACCAAAAGTGATGGGGAAAATACCTGAAATAAGTTGAATGCGTTTACATTTCTACCATCAATATTCGATAACACATAAATCGTACGATATTGTACATATAAACCACAATGATGCTTAATGAAGTTTGAAATGTCTAGCATGGCGTATAAAATCAAGTAAATCACATTCATGTGTAGAAATAGATTCGCATCCTAACGATATAAGATACAAATCGTACAACAATAGCCAATAGTTGTTTATTTTACATTTTACATTATAGAGTGTGAATCACAAAGATAAACACACATAATTTGGATGTTATACAAAAAGTGTGGGACTAACCTTTGTTGTGATCCTTTGCTACTGTAGATAGCAATACACCCCCATGCTTTCCAGTTATAAAAATTTACATCGACATACAACAGTGGTCGGGATGAATGAAAACCTTGAAGGCACGAGCCGAATGCTATAAAATAGCGCCTGAAGATGTTTCTAGTAGCTAATTCCAAATGGCAGTAATATCACGACTCCTTAATCTTTTGAAGTATCCTTTTAGAAATTTAACAGAAGTATTAATATCTATAGAAACTCCCCTCTTTTCCTTATCTAAAGCATTCCAAGAGACACCGTAAGAGATTTCTAAACTATATTCTTATTTTACAGACAATTGTATAATTTTTTTCGTTACCGAATGTCATGTCCTAATCACATCATTAATTTCATCTGCAATCAAATCCGATATCGAATGCCTACTATATCATTCGGAGAAAAGGAGGCTACATGTATGCCATCGAACAAACCAATTTATCATCACGAGGTCTATGCTAGAATCCATTAATGCATAAAGTCTCCATTTACATTCAATTGACTCTTTGTTTTCAAAATAAACAATGATCTTACTTATTGTGTTATGCATATACTTGAAAGTAAAACAATGCTCTAAGGCATATCGGCATAAAGATACCCTTAGAACTGAAACACCTTGATCAACATTTGACCAACACTTGTGATAGCATCATCCCAACCAGTTGTAGCAATATGTTTTTTATTTAAGAATTAAGTAAACCATTACTAGTCTCCCCACTAGGTAGTTGATTATGAGAGGCTTCTCCCAAACTTAAGCTAGGATGTTTACATTTTTCTCCTGACCCTTTATCGACTATTTATTGTTCTATAACAAAACTAAAGCTGTTTAGACGCTCCACGTCAAGATATACCACTAAACCCACAAAATCCTTCTAATTATTAAACAAACAATTCTTGTGATCACCGCATGAGTATCAAATAGTGTAGTTACCTTTAACCAGCTCTTCTCATCTGCTTTCAATGTTATTGAAGACTATGAAAGTTTTCAAACTCAGACAAAGGAACAATTTCTGTTTGGGGACCATATTTGAAAATAAAAAGTTTAGGTTTAGACATATATTACCAAATGCACCCTAAAAGCTTGAATAAGTAAGTTATATTGGGAGCCACAAAAAACCCTGCAGCAATGTATAAGTGTAAATCATATTATCAATCATAAACGTATCTTGAAATATTTTAGAATTATATATATATATATAAGCGTATAAAAAGCGCATACTTTAGGTTGACTGGAATCACAATGATAATCAACCGCTGAATCACATGTTTTATCTTTCTAAATCTACACTAATCTCGCATACTCGTAAACTGATTACTCACGCTGAAAATTCCTAAAATGTATCCTCTACCCCTGCAATCGCATCCTTTACATAGAATACTAAAAACTACATATCAGATTTTTCACATCCAACCACACCAGAAACAGTTATAATAAGTGAATTAAAAATACAATACAACATGTTTCTTACTTAGCAATCAACATAAAAACATGAAATAGTGCTGTCACGAAATCAGTTTAGTAAAAAAAAGAAAACATGATAGAAACAAAGTGTTGTCGTACTACGAACTCTCGCTTGACTGAAAAACCATATGGATAACGATATATGTCAATGAAACCACATGAATAAGGAAATACACCGGTCAAAAGCAACAAACAATGATAAAATATAAACTGAAATTAAGAGACAAATAATCACAGCCACCCACAAAATTTGGTTGTTAGTAGGTGGTTCACGGTGGTCTGGAACTGGCATCGCACTAACCTCTATCGTAGTTGGTAGACTGGAAGTCGACCCAAATGATGACAATAATTCTTTTTTTAAGTCTATTTTTTAGAAAATTGGATATTTTGTTAGCGTATGAAGAGAGGGGGGCGATTGCTTACAAATTCAAATGTTTAAATATTTACTTGGGTGAAAACATTAGCCCTCACAAAAAAAGGCTTATATAGTTGGTATATGGTAGGTAGGGTATTAAAAAACTATTGGGTATTGAGTGGGAGTTATTTTAGTGAGGTGAGTCTTAATTACGCATAAATGATAGTTTGGGTATTAGATGGTAGTATAGTTTATGAGTACATACTTATGGGGTTATTTCCCATCATATTATACTCAAATTATGTTATATTTGAGGCAAAACATTTATTAAATGCATGTGTCATATTTTGAACCGCTTTTAGACCTTCAGTAAACAAAATTTAGTGATTTAGTTGATATGTATAATATTACATGTCTATTATGTGAATGTGTGTTTAATGTTTCAAACCCTTCTCAGACATTTAATAAATTGAATTTTAATATTTTAGTTAATCTAATATGTATAACGTTACATGTTTAGATATGTTATGCGTGTTTTAGAGGGTTATAATTATCTTAGTTTATAATATGTGTATTAAGTAAGCATATGCTATTGTAAATTTATGACTATCCAAATGCAAGAATGATGATCCATAACTGTTGAGCATTTAGATTCTATAATGTACAAATTGATTTTCATGCTTGTTGAGGGATATTTTTTGTTTTTATCTTTGGAATTCGCATGATATTCATATCTTTTCAGAAATGTAAGTTTTTTATAGGTTCATATTGTAATTAAATGTTACAATAAAGGTCTATTTAGTTATGAAGATTATTGTTTGGCATGATTTGTATATGGGCATTCTATATATTAATATTTTAGAAATGCATACAATTTCCAAAATGATCCATATTGATGAGTCATACATGAAAAGAGTTTGGGAATTCATTGCCAAGGACCAGTAGTTATATTTAGTTTGGTCTAAAAGAA
The DNA here is from genome assembly GCA_036936605.1 of Limnanthes douglasii subsp. nivea. NCBI lineage: Eukaryota > Viridiplantae > Streptophyta > Magnoliopsida > Brassicales > Limnanthaceae > Limnanthes > Limnanthes douglasii. The sequence goes on from JAUPFV010000004.1 coordinate 212,013,960, forward strand.
GACTATGCACACATTTGTCTAAGCGTGAGCAAACATTACATGAAATCATGCTCTCGTTAGGATTAAAAATCACACATTTTATAGAAAAGAGTGCTCATAATGATAGGATGCACTTTGAAATGTGAGAACATTTCAACCCTCTTAGTCATTATGCATTGTCGAATAAAGTCCCACATGTGTTTTGAGGTTCTCAACCCACTGAGATAAAATATACTAATAACATGTTAGCTACCTTTAGAAGAGATTTCACCTCATGCTCAAATTAAGGGAAAAAATCATAGAACATATCATGAAAATGTCCTATATACATAATAAGATAAACATCCTCAATGTAGAACTCTTAAAAAACGTCGTTGTTTCATACATATCCAAGTCAATCCTCTAGTGATTCAGTTTAGTTGAGACAATATATGCGTTCCAAGATGTGAGATAATAAAGTAATATCCTGATTGCCGATCTCGTACAAGAGAAAAAATATTATGCTCAGGAAACAAATAGGCTAAAATGGTAACCATTAGTAAAGGTAGTTGTAAGTAAAAATATAAGAGTATTTGAGTTTGATTTGCGCAAACTACAGCTTTCAGTTCTGGATACCGGGCGCACACCTTGAGAAGGTTAAAGGAAAATGAAAGGTTAAACATTTTTATACTACAAGAGTCTGGATCATATGTAGAAAAATCGCGATACTTAAATTTTTTGAATTGATTAGAAAGATAAATTGAGTCACTTTTTTATACTGTAACTTACTTTTAGCGGTCTAATTATTATGGTTTCAACGAATGACCAAATATAATTCATATCATTTATAGACGGTCATTATATATAGATAACTTTATATTTTCATGTGAAATCTGAGGACACTAACAATGTCAAATACTTTAGGGCTGAGGTTGAGTTATATTAGGTGTAGATGATTAAAACCGTCAGATCTGACCATGGTAGTGAGTATTATGGTAACTATGATTGTTCTGGTGAATAAAGTTTTGGATTAGTTTATCTCTACCTAAAATTATATGGAATGTTTCCTTAGTACGCTTGTCGGGTTCACCCACTATGAATGACGTGTTTGAGCAAAGAAACCGCACATTTAAAAAAATGGTTATGAGCATAATCGTTCATACATCACTCTTACTTCACTATGGTCATGGGTTGGGGGGGGGGGTAAATGTGCATCATACGTCATAAATAGTATACCTAATATAGCAGCAACTATAGTGGCATATAAGTTTTTCATTGGGTAAAAGCTCAACTTTAAGCACTTACATGTTTTCATCCAGCTGAAACAAAGCCTTACAGATTGAACAAACAGAATTTGTAACCCAAATCAGTATGTTTTCATTTCATAGACTATTCAAACAACTCATGTAATTTTAAATTTTATGCTCCTAGTAAATGTTCAATCTTTGAGATGTCAACTGCAAAAAAATTAACGATACGTAGTTTGGGGGGAAGAATTTAGATAACGATATTGTTTTTAGATAGAATTGGAGCCAATTTGATTAGTCTCTTACATTGATATTTCGATTACAATTACTTTTCGATCATCTACAACATGCCAACGAATTCAGTGACTCAATCATATGTTACACTTTCACCTCAAGAAGAAAAGATTTTTATGTTGTTTTTATGATCAATTTCAAAAATATTACAAAATTGAGACACTTGTTGACCATACATTATATAGAGCCACTTGTGAAAGAATACTTGTGATGATTTCAAATTATGTGGCATTTGTAAGAGGATCCAATCAGCTTTCACAACGGTATGAAAAGTTCAAACTCTAATTTTGGATTGAGTCTTTGAGAAAATAATATAAATCGGTGCAATACAATTCGGTATGATATCTTGCCATGTTAGCTAAAAAGGAATAAATTATTATTTCCAAATTGATATTTAAAACCAATTGTGATAGTTCAAGAAATATTGAAAGATATAAAGTGCGTCTTGTAGTAAAATGTTACACACAATATGAAGTCATTGATTATTATAACATTTTCTCTAGTTTTATGAAAGGACTCATCTAGGATAATCATGGCTTCAGTTACTCGCTTTGATTTAAAGCTTCATCACAAGGATGTTAAGACGTGGTTTCTCAATGGAGATATTAAGAAAATAATTTACATGAAGAAACAAAAGAACTTTTTTTTTCTTATAAAGATCCAAAGTCAATGGCTTGTGGGCTAAACAATTATATATATTGGTTTAAGCAAACATCACTGTCCCATCAATGGTACTATACATTCCTAGAAATCATTTCATTTGGTTTTAAGATGAAGTATGTGGAAGATTGCATGTATCACAAACTTAGTATGAGTAAAATAATTTATATAATGCTATATGTTGATGACATACTCCTTGACACAAAAATTTAGATGTATTACATGTTACTAAGGTTTTTATCAGAGAAATTTGACATGCTATACAAATATCTTGAAGTGTTTTATGTGTTTGAAAACCAAATATCCCTAGGAAAATTATGAATCTATTACAAAGTATATATAATAAGATCATGCTATAGCATTATGGTTTGGAAAACGTCAAACATATTGATTCCCTCATAGCCACAACTGATAAGTTCCCACTAAGTTCGTGCACTAAACAAATTTGAACATTCAATTAATAAAAACATGCACATACGATTTTATCGTCGTGAGTCTCATATATTCTCATGTGTGCACTATACCAGACGTATCATTTCTAATATGAGTAATATAAAGATACATGAGAAATCTATGAGTTAATCCATGTAAATCAACCAAAAATTTGATACATGAGAAATCTATGAGAAATATCCTTTGATATTTGAGAATGACCAAAAATTACAGTTTGAATACACAGTATATCGGATCATTTGGAGATTGTAGGCTATTCTGGTTCGAATATTGTTGGTTGCATGGATACAAGACAACACAAATCCGATTATGTATTCATTACGGCTAGAGACGCCATCTCATGAAGCAGAATCTTGTCACAATCTCTAAAAACGAGGCTCAGTATGTAGCATGTTTAGATCTATCAAAACATGCACTACGGGTAAGATATTTCACCATTGGATTGCGTAAAATTAAGGGAATGTAAGATTATTCCTACTGTATTGTGATAAAAAAATCAATTGGCCTAGTCTTGAAATAGTAATAGCTCGATAAATTCAAACACATAAACATCAAGTTCTTGTCTATTGAAATAATAATCCAATTCGGTCAAATCAATATTGAGCATATATATACAAACTTCATGGTTGCATAACGTTTTCACTAAGCCGTTATCACCCTCGATCTTTCAAAAACACAATGTTCGCATGGGTGGGTATCCTTTTTTAAAGGATATTTAGACTCACTCTGAGTTTTATTTTCATTATAGTTTAGATTATATTATTTGATGTGATTTATTTTTGTTTGAGGGTAAGTTTGTAATTTTGATCTAAAGTTTTGTGGAATTTTGAGATTATTTAATGTTTGGGTAGAATGTAGAGGGAAATTTGAGCTTCCTGGTTGTATTTTATTTTCATTACCCTCATTTAATGTAGGTGGTTGGGTATTTATACCCTTATCATTGGGCCATATGGGCTTTTGGGTTGTGTTTAATGGATTCAGGTCGAGTTTAAAGACCCATCAGTTTTAAGTAAGTAAGTAGTCAGCTTAGTCAAAAAGTTATTAAGCTTTAAGTACTTTGGTTCTGTTCGGATAGTTCAGTGAATGAAAGTTGTCCGAACTACCCCTGTCCGGTGAAATGAAAATTGTCCGAATTAACCCTGTCCGGCTCCCATAAGGTGTGGTGACAGAATCCGGACTCATCAGAAGCCCCTTTTTTAGGTGGTGTTCAAAAGCCTTTGGCAAGACCTAAAAAATAGTCTGCAGCTGGTCATCGTCATATCCGGACAGGTCCTTCGAACTTTATTATAGTTTTATCCGAACTGAAAAAGTTCTTGAAAACTAAACGGTTTCTTGCCAGAATTCATGGGACACGTGCCACTCTCTGGTTCGCCACATCAGCCGTTTTTTCACTTAGAATGGCACTCCCACCTTCTCCAAAAAGTAACCTCTTCATTTAATGAAGATGACATCAGCGTCGTTTTTCAATCATTGCAACCCTTTCGAATTCTCCTAGGTATCTAAGCATCTTCTTGTGTGTTTACTATAAATTAATCACTCCTTTACTGTTTTATCATCCTCTTCATCTTATTTAAACATCAAAGCTTTCTCTCAAAAACAAATATTTTTTCTCGGTGTGAGTTTATGTTCACAGCTAGGAACGCTTTAATCAAAGGTGGGTGGCTTAATTTATCAAAGTTAGAAAAGGCTCAGAAGGTTGAACGTGAGAGGCGCATTACTGCATGCCTCCCCGTTTCTCCTGTCGACAAACCAGTAATACCCAGCACAGAGCCTGACCAGGGCTCTTCTTCAACTAAAAGCGTTAAACCTAGGAGCTTATTTCAAACCAACCTCTCACCAATCGTTTCAGGCTCGTCGGTTCAGGAATCAGAGCCCACTGCTGAACCAGGGCAAACAGTTACCCGTTTTAAGAAGCCTTCTCCATTTATTGCCATGGGATCAGATGCCGATGCTTCTCCAGATAAGTTAGTTGATCGGAGAATATGCCGCTTGGTAAAAGGGCAGGCTTCAAAAGGTACACCTTCCAAATCAGGGGCCAAAGACAGCAACAAAAGGTCAGAGGCACCCATAAAAATTCCTAAGGACAAGCTGTTCGGACCGGAAGCATCTAGCTCAAATCTCCGAAAAGAAACTACTGCATCTGAGCCCCAACCGGAGGCCAGAATACAAAGAACCAGTGAAACCCAACAATCCGGAGAGCATGCTGAGCCAATTTCTAACTCCCCTCACCCAAAAACAACTGAAAAACCCTCATTGGTAATGGAAGAAGTAATGGAGGATTCTATTGAAGAGGCTCTATTTGAGTCCGAATTCTCCGGACAAACGAGTGATGCTGCTGCTGCCAAGAAGGATAAAGGCAAAGAAAAACTATGCCTAAGGCATTCAGATCTGACAGAGGTCCTTGTGGGAAAAGTGGGACCTTGTTTCCACAAGGTTAGTGTTAAGTGTTTAATTGCTTTGCAAAAAATTAACTATGCCTTCATCCATACAGCCGAACTGGGTCGGATGTGAACAAAGTGGGGGATTCCGGAGAATGTAAAAATAAGGATCCCAATAGACCCTGAAACACCAATGGACTGCAAGCTTAGTGAAATAGTTATCTTCACTGAACTCTTTAACTGGGGACTAAGGTTTCCCTTAGATCCGGAGATAGTCAAATACTTCCACCTCATCAAGCTTTGCCCAAGTCAACTAAGCACTAATGCCTGGTACACTCTCATGGCCTGTATCATGGCCTCCAGGCTCTCCGGAATTCCTCTTCCAATGGAGGAATTCGCAGCTGTGTCCAGCCTCTGCAGAAACCACCATATTCCCTTCTATCACTTCAACATGGGTGCTAACTATAAAGCAGTGGATGACCTGCTCAAATCGGAGAGAAATTGGAGGACTCACTTCTTGTTCGTGAGTGGTGCTTAGGAGAATAGGAGGAAGATCAAAGCCGGAGTCAACCTGAGTCTCCTCACAAGCAAATGGCGAAGCGATAGTAAGAATCCCACCTTACGCTCTCATTTTTATTTTTATCAAACTTCTTTAACTGACTTGTCTTGTCTCTTTTCTCTTTTTTTTTTCTTTTACAGTGCTGCCTAAAGACTTCAACGACCACTTGAAGGCCGGGCAGACCGCCTGTACTAAGATAAACGCTTGGGCTGTCGAAAAGTGGGAAAATCGCTTTCAAAACGCCTTTACCAGAAGCAATCTTACAAGGTCCTATCTGTGGAACACCACTGACTGGAGGGACTTATCCTGGGAGGAACTTACCACTTCACCCCCTCCGGAAGTAGTCCTCAAGAGAACACACGCACCAGACGGGGCATTGTATCTGCCTGGTCGAGCCAAGGCCCCAAGTAAGATGAAAGGAAAAAAAAGTAAGGGTAAGAAGAGTGCGGTTGAAGCTAACCCCACCGAAGCGGAGGAAACTGCTCCAACAAGCCAAGAGGGGCCAGTTCCAAGTCAGATTGATGCTGCTCTTCTAGAAGTAGTGGAGCACGAGAGTAATAGGGAAGAGGCAAGATCTCCAAAACCTCCAAGGGTTCCTAAGAGAGATAGGAAACAGGGAGCAGAGAGCAAGGATAGGAAGGCCAAGAAGAAAAAGACCTCCAGAGGTGATGAGATTTCTCTCCAGCCCCCGGAGCCCCTTCCTCCTGTTGACCCTACTGATCCAACAAGAGCAAAAGAGATCCCTGATGACTTTCGAACTGATGAGGTTGGAGGAGGAGACATCAGTATTGACGGTGTTGACATTACTGGGCTTGAGGGGCTTGGTGACTATTTTGAAAACCTCCCCAGAGATGATTTTGCTGGGCCCTACCTCCCTCCAAGCACTTCGAACATTGTTACCTTCTTGGTAAGTCTTTCACTGTTTCAAGTGAAAGGGATGTTATAACTCACTCTATATTGAGTAATATTTAGCCAGTGCTTGGTCTGGAGAAACAAGTGCGACGTCAGTCAGCAATCATTACGGCCCTTAATTTTAACAAGGAGAGATTGTCCGGAGACCTCCTCATTGCCAACCAAAATGATGATGTTCTGAAGAGAGAAAATGAGGAGTTAAAGAAGAATCAGGAGGGTTGGGCCACAAAAGTAGCTACTTTAGAAGATACTATCAAAGAGCTCTGGTCAAAGCAGTCTGAGTTGGAGAAAGATCTCTCCTCTTCGAAAGAGGAGGTGAAGGCTAAGGATATGGTCATTCATACTTTGACCAATGACAAGATTTCGCTCGAGGATTCGGTGTCCCAGGATGCGCAGGAAAAAGCTGATCTGCTAAGGGAGAAAGAGGTAAAAATTCAAGCCAAAATTGATGCTTACGCCAACAATGTGATAGATACTCAGGAAGAGATGTATGCCAAAGTGAAGTCGGACATGGTCTTGCTCTTTCACAAAAAGTTCCCGAAGAGGAATCTGGGAGATTTGTGGACTTATGTAGAGTACGAAGACCTTCCCTTCCATACAATGGATGATAGAGACTTGCATGATTATTCTAGTGCTGACTCATCCGATGAGGAAAAGAACACCGGGGAGAGTCCAAATGAGGAGAACGATGACCTCAAGAAGAAGAAAACGAGTGAGGCTGAGCCATCTTTAAAGGCTCAGTCTTAGAGTAATTATCTTTTCATTTTTGTTTTGATTGAACCAAAGTCCTTGGATGGCCAAGGAATTTTTGTAACTGTGTCCGGTCTTCGGTCGGATAGATCTGTTTGTTTTGATAATTTAAAGTCCTTGGATGGCCAAGGCACTTCAGTTGTTTAATGGGTATCTTTATTTTGCAAAACTCTTTCATTCTTTCATAGTTTTTTCAATTTTGGTGGCTAATGTTTAAACAGCCCTTAGATGTTTCATAAACATTCTAAAGTGAGAGTGTTTAAATTCTCCGACGACAAATGTTTAAGTAGTCATCACTCCTTTAATCCAATCCGGCCGGTGTTTAAATAAAAATTTGACAAGAAACAAAGTAAAAACACTCCGAATTTTTAAGAAGGCATCAAATTTTATAAAACAGTCCGGACACCTCATTAAAACCTCCCCGCGCCACCAGGGTAGGAAAGAGTATGCCCCCAAATATTTACATGAACTTTTAAACAAGTAAATATTTACATAGTTCCTACTCCAAGTACATCCGGAGGTGCTCAATGTTCTAAGGGTGATTCAAAATCCTTCCATCTTTATCTTGGAGCCGGTACGTTACAGGCTTACGTTTTTCAATGACCAGATAGGTTCTTCCCAAGTTGGAGCCAATTTACCGAACTGCCTCTCTTTAGTGTGTAGGAAAACTTTTCTCAACACCTTATCTCCCGGTTGAAAATCCCTTCTCTTGATTTTAGAAGCAAACCTGCTTCTCATCAAACCTTGATAGTGCATAGCTCTAAGGTGAGCCTTAACTCGTCTTTCCTCTATCAAGTCAAGTTGACATCTGATAGCCCCCTCGTTAGTGTATTCGGAGAAATTATGAACTCTAAATGAAGGGAGAGTTGATTCTATGGGAGCTATGGCATACATCCCATAGACCAAAGAAAAAGGTGATTCTTGTGTTGCAGCCCCAGGTGTAGTCCGGCAAGCTCACAAAACTTCTTGCAAATAACTAGGCCATTTTCCACCAGCCCCTTCTAAATTTTTCTTCAAACCGGACAGTATAGTCCTGTTAGCCACCTCAACTTGACCATTTTCTTGTGGATGGAAAGGTGAAGTGAAGAAATATTGTATACCTCTAGAGGCACAGAAACTCTCTATTTCCTTGTTGTCGAACTCTGGCCCATTGTCTGTTGTTATCTGCTGTGGAATTCCAAATCTGCAACAGATATTGGATAAAATGAATTTTATAACAGCTTTTGATGTTGTTCCTGCCAATGGAGCTTCTTCGATCCACTTCGAAAAATAATCAATAGCAACAATTATTGTCATGCGTCCTCCGGATGCCATAGGTAGAGGTCCCACCAAATCCAAACCCCATCGAGCAAAAGGTATAGGCTCAGAAATTGACTCTAAAGGGATGGATGGGATATGAATCGCATTGCTATATCTCTGGCATGGGTCACACCTCCTCACCAAATCCTTAGCATCTTGCATTATAGAGGGCCAATAATACCCAGCCAACAAAACTCTCCTTGTTAGAGCCCTGAAACCATAGTGAGCTGATCCCTCACCATCATTTAATTCGGAGAGCACTACTTGAGACTCATCGACCCCCAAACATCGTAAGACTGTAAGACTTCTTATAAAGAACATCTCTTAGTATGATAAAACCATGAGCCTTGGACTTTACTTTTCTTGCTATTGACTTATCCGGAGGCAAGATGCCATCTGAGAGATATTGAAAGAGAGGAAACCTCCAATCTTGAGGCTGTTTCATCTGTATATCGAAGCTTTCTTCCTCCTTACCCATACTGAGTTGAATGGAAGGGAACTCCAGCACATGGATCCAAGGGTAGGATTCAGTATAGGCTATGGTTGCCAAGGAGTTTGCTAATTCATTTTATGTTCGGGGTATGTGCTCATAAACAATGCTCTTGAACTTAAGTGCCACATCTTTGAAAAGAAGTAAGTATTTTATTAGTTGCTCCTTTTTGGCTTCAGATTGACCTTGCGCATGATGAATAAGAAGCTGAGAATCACTCATCAACTTGACCCTTTTGGCTCCACAAATAAGAGCTAACTTTAAACCAGCTATAGCAGCTTCATATTCAGACTCATTATTAGAAACCCTTAAAGCAAAACATATAGCTTGGTACATTTTGTCACCATACGGAGAGGTCAAGCATACCCCTGCACCACATCCCATAGTACTTGATCCACCATCAGTCCGGACGACCCAGGCCTTTTTATCTTTCACATCAGTTGTTTGCTCTGTATCCCTATCTGAATGGAATTCAACTAAGAAATCAGCCATAGCTTGGGCTTTGATTGCTGTCTGAGGAGCAAATTCAATATCGAAGTCCCCCAGTTCCACTGACCACTTAGTCATTCTAATTGAAATGTCTGCCTTTTGAAGAACGTTTTTCATGGGATAGGATGTCCGGACAATAATAGGATGAGCCTGAAAATACGGCCTCATCTTCCTTGCAGCAATTACCAAGGCTAATGCTAATTTTTCAAGCTTCAGATAGTGTTTTTCTGCATCTATCAAGCTCTTGTTGATGTAATACACTGGGCGGGGATAATTATCTACTTCCCTCACTAATACGGCACTTATGGCACAACTAGAAACTTCCAAGTATATGAAGAGTATCTCTCCATCAACAGGTTTAAATAGAGTCTTGGGGGATGACAGATGTTTTTTAATTTCATTAAAGGCCTCATCATATTGTGAAGTCCAGTTGAATCCCTTTGCACCTTTTAAAGTTTGAAAGAACGGGGCACACATGTCCGAAGACCTTGAAATGAATCGATTTAAAGCAACCAACCTCCCAGTCAACATTTGTACTTCTTTAATATTTCGAGGAGGCTCCATTTGGAATAAAGCATTAAGCTGGTCCAGATCAGGCGGTATCCTTTGCTCACTTATTATATACCCCAGGAATTTCCCGGACTGTACTCCGAACACACATTTCTCTGGATTAAGTTTCAAATTTACTTTTACTAAGTTAGCAAAAGTTTCTTGGAGATCTGTCAAGTGTAGCTCTTCGTCCACACATTTTACCATCATGTCATCGATGTATAGTTCCATATTTCTTCCAATTTGATCAATAAAGGCTTTGTTTACTAACCTTTGATAAGTAGCCCCAGCATTTTTTAACCCAAATGGCATCACCTTGTAACAATAAAGGCCTCTATCAGTAACAAACGTAGTATGCTCCTGATCCTTCGGATCAACTCGAATCTGATTGTATCTGGAGAAGGCATCCATGAAAGACAACAGCTTGTTCCCAGATGTGGAATCTACCAACTGATCAATCCGGGGAACTGGGTACAAATCCTTTAAGCAAGCTCTGTTGAGATCTGTGAAATCGATGCACATGCGCCACTTGCCATTTTTCTTTTTCACCAAGACCGGATTGGCTATCCATAAAGGATATTCAGACTCCTTTATGTGCCCCATTTTAGTAAGTCTGTCGACTTCTTAAACTATGACATCGACCTTTTCCTTGGAAAAAGCTCTCCTCTTTTGTACCACAGGTGCTATGTCTCTTCGGATGGACAGTTGGTGTGATATAATAGTTGTTGGTACTCCGGTAACATCAGCATTGCACCAAGAAAAAACATGCTGATGGTCTTTTAAGAACTTCAACATTTTACCTTTTAGTTTGGATGTCATTTTGGACCCTATCTTAACATTTTTTCCCTCTTCCAAAAGAATGTGTTTCGACTTCTTCAACTGGTATTAAAACTCCAGGGGTCTCTCTGGGGTTATCAATTTCACCCTCACCCCAGAAAGCCCCTCAAACTTCTATTCTTTATTGATACGAGCTGCCCCCAACGTCCGAGGAGCCAGTGCTGTTGCATAACACTCTCTTGCTATCTTTTGGCTGCTCCGAACAACTCCCACTTGTCCTTGCACATCGTATTTCAAACAATATTCTAACCATCTTTTTAAAAGGGCCCTTGCCCAACAAAACTTCCTCTTCGAACTCCCCGATTACATCTGCTGAGCTTCCAGTGAAACCCACAATTGACCTGTTCGAACGCTGAATTACCGCAGGATTTTTCATATTTTTGGAGGAAGTTAAAAAGAGGATATTGGCTGAACTCCCAGTATCCACCAAAATTCGTCTTATGTCATTGCCCCCAATGGATGCTCTTATGACAACAGCATCTTCTTGAGGACCTGGTATATCCCTTAAGTCATCCTCATCGAAAACAATAAAGGGAAATAGAATCTGCGATTGTTAGGAAGTCATGCCTCCCTCCAGTTGGGTAGCTAAAGTATGAACATGCCTCTTCCTCGAAGAAGCAGTGGGTGCTGTCATGGTATCCCCTCCGAAAATTGTGAGTGACTCAAAAAAGTTAATAAGCCCGGACACTATTTTAAAACGTTCCTCAATGGCACCCACTCTGTTTTGAGTTGGATCGGGGTCCAAGTACTCTGACTCTACATCGAATCTCTCGATTATCACCATAGCTCCTTCCGGAGCGGATGTGCATGCATTGTTTGGTCCGGCCCGATGAGCATTATCAGGCCTATTTCCTCCTCTTCTTTTAACGTATGCTCCCAACTTTCCTCTTTCAATTAAATTCTGGACTTCTTGCTTTAAAGCAATACAATCCTCAGTTGTATGGCCAATATCATTATGATACTGACAGAAGCAATTGTTACGATGCTCCCTAGGAGATTGTAGCGCAGCCGGCCTTCTATAGTGTACTTCTTCCTTTGTTTTGTCATAAATGGTGGCTACACTTTCTTTTAACTCAACAAACCACTCTGGTTGAACCCAAGGCCCTCTCTTATTTCTAGATTGCTGACTCTGGGCAGGCGCAGCTGGCTGAGACTGAGCTTTAGCTCTGTTATGACCCTGCCCGGCCTCCCTTGCCTTGTTCCCGGACTGATTTTGGTTAGGGTTTGGTGCAGCCGGGGCATACCTTACCTGCCTGTGCACCATAGTTTTCTTTGTTTCATCCACGTTAATTTTCTTTCCAACCTGATTCAGTAAACCTCCCCATGTCATGGCCTTTTTTCTGGTCACTGAATCAGCCAAATTTCCAGGGTTTAAGCCCTGCCTTAGAGAAGTTATTGCTACTTGTTCGAAGCAATTAGCCAACCCATTTTTGGTTTTTACAAAGCGACTTATATATTCCTTCACAGATTCATTCGGTTCTTGGGCACAATGGATAATTGTGTCCCAATTTCCCTTCACCTCCTTACTTCCAACAAACTGCCTCCGTAAGGCCACCCAAAAGGTATCGAAATTTCTTGATGCACCCCTGTGGTAGGCTGTTATACCACTTCAGGCACTCCCCGTAAAAGACTTGAAGAATGCTCTACAAAGCAACTTATCTTCATCATCGAATTTCATCATGAAATTTTTGAATTGTTCCAAGTGATTGTCCGGGTCTTTACTGCCATCGTATTTGTCCATTTTCGTACTATCAAATCTCTTGGGGAGGTTCCCGGACAGGATCTTGGATGACAATGGAGATTGTCTCTAATTCCGGCCACGACTGAAAACGGTATCCTCATTAGGAGTCGCAAAAATACTCGGTTCATCATGGAAGGCAAAAGGATCCACCAGCATCCGGTCAATGTGTCTCCGGCTATGAGATGACCCTTTGCCTATATACCTCTTCTTTAACTTTCCATGCCTATCCATTTTTCTTGAATACTTCTTAACCAACTTTTGTTTCTTTTTAGATCGGCCCTCATCAGTGCTGGATGACAAAGATTCTTCAACTCCATCTTCGCCCGAGGAGCTACTGGAAGATTCTGAGTCTGAATCAGAGCTCTCCACCGGCTTAGACCGGTGAGACTTTTTAGAGCTAGCATGAGTCTTCTTCGTACTTGCATGGGTTTTCGAATGCTCATGCTCTCTAGGGTTGTCACTGTGATGAGAAACTGATGCCTTTGACTTTTCTTGTATGCCCATCTTTGCCCTCTCTGTCCTCAGGGCTTCTATCTCGCCCTTTAATCTATCACGCTCCTCGATGGTATATTCATCATTTTCTCCCACCACTTCAAGCAAAGCTGGTGGTACTTCCGGTGCATCCGGATTCATTCAGACTGGTTTTTCTGATGGTTTTGAATGCTAGATTCAGGCACCATCGTTCTCCCAATGTGGTCGCCAATTTGATGCGATTTATTTTTGTTTGAGGGTAAGTTTGTAATTTTGATCTAGAGTTTTGTGTAATTTTGAGAGTATTTAATGTTTGGGTAGAATGTGGAGGGAGAATTGAGCTGTCTGGTTGTATTTTATTTTCATTACTCTCATTTAATGTAGGTGGTTGGGTATTTATACCCTTATCCTTGGGCCATATGGGCTTTCGGGTTGTGTTTAATGGATTCAGGTCGAGTTTAAAGACCCATCAGTTTTAAGTAAGTAAGTAGTCAGCTTAGTCAAAAAGTGATTAAGTTTTAAGTACTTTGGTTCTGTTCGGATAGTTCAGTGAATGAAAGTTGTCCGAACTACCCATGTCCGGTGAAATGGACATTGTCCGAATTAACCCTGTCCGACTCCCATAAGGTGTGGTGAGAGAATCTGGACTCATCATTATTAATTTAGTTTTCTATGCATACTCGTTTATTAAGTAATACAATGATTAATGATGATCTTATTTTTTTATTTTGATTTTTTATTTTGATTTTAGTGATCTGAAATTTAGTAAAATATGAACACTTGGAAATTGACATGTGAGGATGACGGGGTTGTATCCTTTACATCGTGCATTTCATAAAAACTTAAGTATTATGTGGTAGTTGTTAGTATGATTATTGTAGGTGGTAGTTGTTAGTATAATTATTGTGGGAAATCTTACACACATGTAAGTCGTAGCACACCCTCATAAGCGATGTGATAGCAATCATCTAAAATGATAAGGTGTGTCATGTAAAATAAAAATATTATTATTGCACATTTTGGTGGATACATATCATTATATGAGATGATCCAACTGAGAGATCGTAAGGATATAATGAATTGAAATGTCTCATCCATGTAGAATTAAAGTATCCAAGGTGCTGTAATAATAAATACAATTGATTAAATATAATTAATATTTAGCTTATTAAACCGAAAAGTAATTAAAGGATCCTCATTGTATATATAGTTTAGATACTAGTTGGATTGATGTACGATCGTGAAGAAGGAGTCATCAATCTAACATTATAGATATTAGGCTCTAAAAGCATTATAATTGGATATAAAACCATCAGATTTATAGTAGAAATAATTATATGGTTAAGATAATACATGAGAGATTCTATTTAAAATATACATATGAATATATCAACTATTGATTCTAAGTACGCTTAAATATAGATATGGATGAAAGATAAAACAAATATAATAGTATTCTTGCCTCATACTGTGTTTATCAGAATCTATATCTCTACAAATAGAATTCCGTGATTATTCTATTGTTAAAACCATCAAGAAGTATATAATAATTGTTTCATAAGTTGAATATACAATATGTTGCTTGTATACTTCTGAAGCATCAGTAGCCTTCAACATGAATCATTTCGGTGTATATATATACACACAAACAAGATTAACACATGTACGTTTCCTAATCCTTTTGTGTTGTTTCATATTTAGATTAAAAAAGTATATATGTAAATATGTTTTATGAAATTCTAAAAATGAAACTACTAAAAGTCTGTATGATTCTATAATCGAGTATAAACACGCAGAATATGAATTTTCATTCTTTAACATGCTTTTAAAAATACCAAAATACTAAATATAGGTTTTGACTAGTAACTCGTCGTTAGACGATCTATTTTAGTGGCATATAGTTCGTGGATTTTCAAGAGTCCGGTGGTAGTCTCTAGACTATCTAATTTGGATAAATTTAGCCTCCTGCATCTGTTGATTAATGTAAAGCTGTCACGTGACACCATACTAAACAGAACCTTGTATCATCAATGGTCTCTCGACTTTAGTTACGATTTCAATCTTTGAACAAATGACTTGTCGGCATCAGGGTGACTGCATGGATTTTTTTTATCTGACGTGGCACCAATAAATGATTCAACATATTCTCTTATTAATTAAATCGTGTAACTTAATCATCACAAAACAACCCTTTCTTCGTCTTCCTTCACTTTTCTTCAGTAAGAAGAAAACTTCATTTCATCTTTCTTTTGTTCTTTGTAGAAAAACTCATTAAAAATAACTATTCTTCATCTTCTCTTCCTCTTTCGTGTTTATGTCTAGTAGTTTAACCATTTTCTACCAAACAGAGCGAGAATCAAATTCAAAATACGGTTTTGGAAAACCTCAAGTAATGTGTACTTCGTGGACATATTCTAATCCAGCGTGGGGATTTTATGGGTGAAAAAATATATAGGGTAAGTGTCCTTTAACATTAATCTTATTGAATTCAAAGCTTAAATTTTGTCTTGTATCCTAATATTTTATGATCCGAAATTGATTTATCTTGTTTAATATTACTAAAGGAAAATATGGATTTTTTAAGTGGGTGGATTCACTAGTTTAACGATTGATAAATTATAATAATTAATATGCTAAAGAATAATCTACGCAAGATAGAAGCTTAGAATGAAAGTCTGAGAAGAAAAGTTAGTTTGTTCCTGTCTTTTTATTTTTATCACTTCAGTTCAGAATTAGATTTGAAAAGGAATGTAATTTTATGTTTGTTGTTTGCTCTAACTTGATAATAGATTCCGTAACTTGTTGATTATGTAACTGATTTTGTATTATTTTTTATATAATTTAGAAATTTGTGTTCTTGATTCCGCAGTTTACAGGTCACAGATTCTTGATGTAATTAATTTTGCAATTTAGAAATTGATTATTTCACTTTCTAAAGATAAATTAACCTATCCTATTTGATTCAATATGACTTGTAATTGATTCATAACCTGTAACTAATTCTATAAGATTGTACGAGTGTAAAATTACCGGTAAAATTGATTCAATATGACCTTAAAAGAAAATTTTAATATCTATAATTCATGACCTATAATGACTGCATGTAATTGATTCAAACATTTGGAATTGAATACCTAATCCAATATATTACATAAGGCTTTGAACAACTAATCCAAAATATTACATAAGGCTTTCAACACTCAATCTAAAAAAATACATAAACCTTTTAACACCTAATAATACAACATCACACTTAGATTTCATACTTGTAATTGTTATCAAAACTTAACCAAAAATAGTCTACAACCAAAAAATAATTTTTGATCAATCAAAAGTATACTTTAGACATTTCTTGAAGTTCCTTCTGGTCTAGGTTCTTCACCTCTTGCAGCATTTGTTGCAGCATCAGATAAAGTTACCATTCTTCTAGGTCTCCTCCATTCCTTGTTTATGTGTATTTCGCAGTTCGAGCAGCCTCTTTGTATTATGGCATTTTCTTTGCCAACACCCATTTTTCATTAGTTTACCGCAAAGAAATATATAACACGACCATTAAAATGAGCCATTTTTTACCCATTTCCACTAGCGAGTATCTCTCTAAAACAAACATCCCATACTTACGATCTAAAGTCATATATAGCCCAAATTGTAATGCATAAACTTTCGCCTCAAAAGCTAACCTTACCACGATTGATCCCGCGAATCTACCTAAAAATAAGCCATTCATATCCCAGAACACTCCCCCTACACCCGTTGCCAAACAATCTGACCACAAGCACCCATCCATGTTGTATTCACTCCTATACTTTGCTTTATCCAATTTACGAGTGTATTTCCGGATGAAACTATATGTCCCATATCAGCCTCTTCACCTAAGATCGAATACAATCTTCGGTTGTTTTCAAACCCATAGCCCAAATTTCTACTATAGACTTTTGCCTCATATAGAGTTAAAAAAACCGTGCTATTAATATCCAACCATATATGTGATATTATAGTCAATCAAAAAGTCGAATTATTGTAGGCTCTTCCATTTTCCCCTGACACCTTAATAATTCAATCCACCATCTAAAATATTTTATATCTTCTCGTTCATTTCTTGATGCACAAAGAAATACTTTTCGTTACTCACCTTGAAATTTTGACGCTCTCCTAGTAGGTATTACAGACTGCATTATGCTCGCAAATGTTTTTTTAAAAAATTTGCAAGATCACTCCATGATTCTTAAAGACATTTGTACCTCTCACAATCTCGGAACAAGTGAATAGCCATTTTTGGGGCCTCACCACATCCACTACAAAAAAACGATATTGGAACACCCTGTCTCACCATATTAATCATCTTCGGGAGCTTATCACTTATGGCAATCCACAATTATACTCGTACTCTTTACAGATACTTGAGCGTCCAAAGATTTTCCCGCTTGAATATTACCTTCCCTTAGTGGAATCAATGAATTATAAGATGGTTTTACTTAAAATACTCATGATGATTGTAGTTTTCCTTTGTACTCCTCTCCATTACAATGTTGAACTATACTCACCCCATTAATCAGCATGTCCCACCCTTTCAAGATGTTCTAATACATCTTTAAATCTGAAGACTTAACTACTTGATCTATCAACCCTTCTTTAAAATATTTTTGTTTGAAGACCCTCTCTCATAACCCATTGTTATTCTTTAAAATCCTTCATATATCACTGTATTGAAATTCCTTGTATCCTTCAATCCTAGCATTGTTTCCCTTTCATTTTAAACATATTTTCCTATATCATCCATTGTATATTCTTACCCTCCTCGGATGGCCTGTAAAACGGAATCTCTAATAATACCATTGATTTTATTGCATTCATGCACCAATAAATTTATTACCCACATAATATAATTTGACCTCATGCTCAAAATCAATTGTGTCGGAGTTATCTGATCCGCTAAATACACATTCTTCACGTTCTAATTTGGGAATTTTCCTCTCATCTTCGTAGTTATCTGTCGGTAAAAGCAGCTCGATAGGTAACCTGAAGATATTAACGTATCCATATACATCTTAAAGGATTTACTAAGACGAAATAAAATCTTATACACCAAATGATTTTTGCAAATCTGTTGTACATGCCATAAAATACTGTTATCGACTTTTCAGCGCTTACCCATTGGTCGAATTCATCAGTATACATAATGCTTATTTAATCATGTATACTTGTTTTTTTTAAGTCTCTACAAACCATATTAAATATTCTATAAAGAAGATGAGAGAGACCGTATGGGTCCTTTCCTATAGGGTCATAATGGAATCATTCGCCACTACTACAAAGACTATGAATGATAAGAGACAATCGTTCAATATACATGACAAAAAGATAAGGAGCCACCAGATCCCTTTCTTGATACCTCGTTAAAGGCTGAATAAATTTTTATTCAACATAATTTGCATCAAATTTGACTTCATGGTGTTAATAATAAGCCTAACTTATATTATTGGGATCCCAAATTGAAGAATAGTATCCTATATGAACATCCAGCTCAGTTGGTCATACAGTTTGGTTAAGTCGATCTTAACCACCATATATCCTCATACTCCAGTGGTTCTACACAACCGATAGTCCAACTCACCACCAAGAATATGTCACATATAGTAGATTTGCCAAGAATGAAACTTGTCCGATTAGGTCCAATAGCTTGGCTAGCAAGAGTCAGAATCTATTAACCATTACCCCATAGTATATTTTATTAGAACTGGTCATGCTTATCAGGTGGAACTGACTGACTCTCTTTAGGTCAGCAACTTTAGGAATCATATGCAAAATCGTACTATTACGTTAACTCTCTCTCTCTCTCTCTCTCTCTTTATATATATATATATATATATATATATATATATATATATATATATATTCTTGTCCAATAGCATTACATATCATCTCACAAATAGTCGGGCCGACCGTCTCCTAAGATTTATGATAAAATAAAATAGACATACCATTTGATCCCGAAGCTTTTGATGGGTTTGATCGGAATACGACCTCTTGAATCTCATTATCAAAAACTTCTCAGTTAGAAGATTTGATTCGACTTTCATTGGAAAAGGGATATACAAAAGGGAAAATGGGCCAACAAACTCGATAGCTATAGAATACAATTTCTCGAAAACCAACCTTTGAACCTCAGGCAGATCTAAAATCCACTCTCTTTGATAATTTACCAAACTTGTAGTTCTTAAATTTTTTTCTTTTTCGTATAGTTGAGAGGTGGTAAAATTTTATATTACACTCACATGAACTTATCCACTGCTCTTTTAAATACTGAAACCATAATATATCCTCCTCTTCCACAACAGTCATATACTTTTCTTTTAACATTTTACCAAGTCTGAAAAGAGAAGAACTGTACAAAATTTGAGGTGAGGGTTAAATTTTTTGAAGTCTCGTTAAAAGTAATACTTTTTAGAAATATCACCAAACAACTCATATATCTATAATCGAAGGTGACCTTTAATGGATGGTATAATTTCTCCAAAATTTAACTTAGATGTGTCCCAATTCTCATGAATAAAATTTTGAAATTTATGTTTCAAACACCAACCTAACTTAGATCTAAACCTCAAAGTGAAGGACTAACTTTTGTGAGCATTATCGATATATATGAGTGTTTTCTGAACGTTCCCGATGCAAATGAATAACCCTTGAATGCAGAAATAGAGTATGCAACATCGTATATCTATACTCTCTATTGAGATGTTTCATTATCCATTGACCCAGACTCCAAGAATCACACCATGTACACCTTAGTCCTTCAAAACCTAAGTCAATCAAGTCACACTCATGGCGCCATTCTTAGAATCTTCTCATTATATTCATAAACCCATATACTCATCCTTTATTATCCTATTTATTTTTTACTTGATTGAAGTCACCTGCCATAATCTTGGAGTGGAAACTTTTTAAAGCGACACAAAGTGTCTCATACAACTCCAGTCTAGTAGCTTATTGGTCTGAATCCCGAGTCAGGTACTTTGGTCCTTATAGTTTCCCACTTAGTTCTTATGAAGATCCTTTGGGATTACTAAATCTTGAACTGCTTCGGATTACGTTATGCAGACACTTCATATAATTACCATTTTTGGTCGATCCGAACAACTTTTGGTTGAATAGCCTTGACTAATTATGGAACTACTATGGATGTAACCACTCATGTGATTATGAGTTTATTTAGCACTAGTTGACCTAAATAGCATATGGTTGGATAGTCTTGCTTCTAACCATTATAGATTCGGTGATTGCTAATCTCTTACACTTGCACTTGTGTCATGGAAATATTTGACCCACAACATCTCTTAAATCGTCATCATCGAGAACAACGAATGACATCAAATCTCGGTAAAGCTGGGTTGACATTCTCCTTTCTAAATAAGTTATTAAACTAACAACAAGCCTCTTTCACGAATACCCAGAACCCCCTGATATAGTTTCCCCATCTAAAATAATCAGTGATTCAAATAATTTGCACAAAATATTAACCTTCATTTTCTTGTTGGGTTCACAATCACCATAATACTCATTCGGTTAGGATCAATGTCCATATACTTATAATCGACATTAAACTCATTGTAAGGTCTGACTACCATCACATTTTCCTATTTTGGTAAAGCCTTGATTGCGTCCCTTTAGATTGTGGCTTGATTATATACTGGCACATGCTGCCAACACTCAGATTATACTTTAAAAATTGTGGTCAACTTTCCGTTATGAATCAAGTTTTAGATTTCCTACTTCAAAGCGATACAACCCCTTGTATTGTCGCCTACATTATAATGGTACTTGCAAAACTGGTATTCTAAATTTCCCTCAAACTCTGAATCGGAAATGGTATTCTAAACGTAACAAAATTTTATTTCTTACCGAAAATAATAGAGATGTTCTATGTTAGTTTAGCATAATTATCTTTTATGGCCCAGTGACTTGTTATAGGTCTATATTGCTGACCTAGTGGGTGTTGACCTAAGTGGGGTCAGATTTGTGCCCTTTAGACAAACTATAGTAGCTACTTGAGGATGAAAGTGAAGGTTTTCTACTGGTTATCATGTCAACTAATTTTACGTGAAAAAACCCTTAGCTAAATGGAGCAACATCCACTTTCTCATAACAGTCATCCAGACTCTCACTAACTTATTGGTCACACTGTATTATTGTGTCTTCGTTCCCCTATATTTTTTTACTTCTCAAATCTATCGTCTAAATGTTATCCAGAATATAGTTGTACTATTTTAGATCATTGCCTTTGAAAGATTGAGAAAAAGCTCGGCATAACAATTTATCATCATCGTCGTGATTCATTAAGTTCTTAAACTACTCTAAATGGTTATCTGGATCTCTATTTCCATCAAACTTTTCTATATTGTATATATCGAACCGATTTGGTAAGTGTCTTGAAAGAAGTTTTACAGATAATGCAGATTACCTTTAGTTATGTCCCTGACTATATTGGTGGCCATTATTAGTTGTTGCATAAGTACGATGCTCAGCTTAAACCGTAAATTTACTATTTGTTAGGAAATCAAAACTCTGGTTCTCCGAATCCCCTTGTAACAACACTGGACTTTCCACGATTTGTATCACAGTTTGTTATTGTCTGACTATTTCCTCAGCTACCTCCCTATTCTTTCGACTTCCGTTCCCGTTTGAGGCTTTGGAATCTACTGGTGTGCCTTTTCGAATAATTCATACCACCATAATCTCTTTTCTTTTTGTGATGGTGACCTATATCAGGAGAATAATAAAATCCTTCGTAATTGGACATAGGATACTCAATAGTTCTAAACGACTATAGTGATACCTCTCAATTCGATTCTTTTTCAAGGAATTGTGGCTTTTGTTCGACCAAAATTTCTTTCTTCGACAATGTTTTGGTTTCATAAAGAATCAGACTTGGCATTTTCTCTCTTGGAACCATCTTCTTCCCCAAACTTTTAGATTTCCAAACTGACGTTTCTTGGTTGAATCGGCATTGCTTCTTTTTATGATTTCAATGCAACAATTTCCTCCTGCAATTAATCAT
Organism: Limnanthes douglasii subsp. nivea; assembly: GCA_036936605.1. Taxonomy (NCBI): domain Eukaryota; kingdom Viridiplantae; phylum Streptophyta; class Magnoliopsida; order Brassicales; family Limnanthaceae; genus Limnanthes; species Limnanthes douglasii. The sequence continues at coordinate 212,036,102 of JAUPFV010000004.1, forward strand.
GATGCTCTTCCATGACCAACCGTTCTTGCTTATTTTGTATAAATGTTTGGTTGATCTCTCCAAGATAAATAATCAGACCCTTCTTCGACTGTGAATCTTTAATTAACTACTGCATGATCCACATGCATCTCAGAATCCATCTCTCAGAAAATTCCGAATATGAACTAGAAATACCTAAAGTTTTGGACGTGTGTATCAAAGTAATTGTCTAGGCTCCCGTCGTGGTTGCCACTGATATGGCAAAAACTATATGAAGGGTATTTGCGTAAAATTGATAATGAATAAATTTATAACACTATTAAGAGAGATACTTGAGCTTCTAAAGTATTAATCTTCTCTAAATCTTTAAAAAGGCTTTATATAAGGATATTTGATCTTTATGGGCTTACATTGTTAATGGGTCCATAATAAGCTCATTACTATACTTTATTACATATTTATTACATCAGTACCATAGAGTAAATTTTGCGGTCCAATAGTTTATCGGTCTGACTCGCGAGTCGCATAACTTAATCATTATCAATGCATATCTATTTAACTATTTAAGAACATAAACAATTTATTTCACAAACACGTAAAAAAATAGCTTGTCCAAACACTTTCACATGTGAAACAAATCAGAAAAAAAAGATATTAACTAACAATTAATATATATATATATATATATATATATATATATATATATATATATATATATATATATATATGTGTGGGTGTGTGTGTTTTTCAAAAAATCAAATTTTCAGCTTGTCACTACCATAGGTGCGCCTAACCAGTAGTGGGTTATGACTTACTTCGCAAGCTGCAACGTTTATCCCTATCGACAGAAGTACGTTGGCCACGATGAACATGGTCGGACAGCCTTCGATCGGGAATAGCATGAGGAGTTAAACCGTCGACGAGCCACTGTCCCGATGAGTTTAACTTAATTTGTTAAATTAGTTATTGATTGATCCTAAATTTGGGAGAAAACTTTCAGCTATCAATCAAACCCTGATTTTAAAAGGAAAAACTCAAATCATATCCATACAATCAATATATTCAAAACATTTAAACAAGTAAACATATTTTCATATGAATAAATATGTATACATGTTTTTCATATAAACCCCAAATTCATACCTTAACCCAAATCTATTAATCATTTAATCTCAATGATATAAATTCTTTACAATAAAAAAATTAGGTTTGATTTAATTAGAGATATACTATCCGCTATCCTATAAATCATTAAAGGGTTTGAAACTCCAATACATATTAATAGAACTAATTGAATCGCATCAAATTAGTCTATCAAACATGCAAAAATATATTTAACCCTATGTATGGTTATCGATCGTATTCATATTATAAACTTAAGACTTGCGGTTTTGTCTGTTGTAATCCATAATCGTATCTTGAATCTTTTAGATTCTACTCTACTTGAATCCTTACTTTAGATTCTACTATATTATTCATGCAAAACAGTTATTAGTCTTTCTCTCATTAAATGTGTCTAGTCTTTCTCTCATTAAAGGTGTCGACTGATCTTTTTGAGTTTAGATTAAAAGAATGTCTGAACTCTAAACATTCTTTTTATAGACAAATACAACAAAAATGTTAGTTGCATAAAACTTATAACCTATACCGTTTTGTGATCGGAGAGCACAACCCACTGGATTGATTTTTATCAATTTAGTCGAGTTCAAACTTAAATGTTAATATTTAAAAACAATCAATTCACAGTGACTAAATTCAATCTAGTTACTATATTTATTAATCCATAATACTATTTCACTTTATAAATCTAATATGTAATTAATTATATTTAATATAATTAATTTGATTACTTTTATTATTTGACTAACAATAACCGAATAAAAAATTAATATACACACTTATACTTTTTAATAAGTTTTCTCGTACTAGAGTATATTTAGATCTCAAAATAATAATTTTATTTTACTTCTCTCAGTACATGTATTCCACATCATTTGCGTTGGTGCTTTGAACGCATTGTAAATAAAAGGTGTGAAAGTTCAAAGTACCTTTACATCTGCATAGGTTTTTGGATAGGACAAACAACCTTCATCAATAAACACAAGTTTTTTCGAATGTTTGGTAACTTTTGGATTCACGAGTACAATCTCTTATCCTTTACTAGGGTCAAGAGCCGGATTAAGCACCATCAGTTGAACATCCAATTCCGTCAGTTCTGTTCAGTATCAGGCCAATAAGTAAACAACTACCACTTAAGACAAAATATCAATATTTAACCAAGGAGTGTTTTAACTTTTAACACTAGAACCTACACATAAGAGTGCACCAAAGATATTAGCAACTAATCTGCATATCGTACAGCATAAAACTTATAACATGCAACCTTAAGAGTTAAGTTATACCATCTCTAGAAATCAAGAGCCTAAAGTTTGTTGGTACTTGCTTTCATAAAATACCCATATATGGAATCAAACATTATAAACAACTTTATTTTTCGGCAGGAATCCGTGCCCACATTGTGGTAGCGGATTTCGTTCCCCGTGAACTTGGCTAGGCAGATCATGCACTCAGTGAAATTCGCAAGGGACTAGTAACTAGTTGGCCTAGGTCAATTTGGGGAGAGCACAGATGAATTTTTTAGGTCTTGCAAGGAACAATGGACAGGTCGGCAGAGTTCCGACTAATTAGACGGCAGAGTTCCGACTAATTAGACGGCAGAGTTCCGACTAATTAGACGGCAGAGTCAGATGCAGCCAGCTACGTCAATGAGACCGCTTGTACACAATTTAAATTTAAGAGATGTATAAGAATAATCATGATGCATCAAGTAACAATTCTTTATATATAAATGAGTTGCTTATTCATTCAAAGAAAAAACTTAAAATTATTCATATAAAAATGATGAAAACTGGCCTAAGTTTCTGGCAACTAAAACAATGCTTCTCTCAATCTTGTGCCAGCTTCCTACTTATAGTTGAGCCGTTACATCGCATTCCCGTGAGACTAAAGTTTCCTTATAAACAACTGCATCACGACAGTTAAACTTACAACTCCATCTAACAAAACTACATCGACCATTAAACGACAAGCTCGCCAACCTATTCCAATCACGGTCTATTGATACGATTTGGCCTTGTCTTGTGAAACACAATGGAGCATGGAGACCACGGGGCGTAAAGGTTAATTGTGTCCAGGAGGAACATACACCATACACCTTCATCGTCCATATAGTCGGGCTATCAAGACAACCAAATGAGAAACAAAGAAAACCATCAAGAATACCTATATCATATGGCCAATAGTCTTGTGCTTTATCGAAAAGATGAATTATTTTGAAACATGCATCAGCTAACCTATAAGACAGTATGCAGGGTCGAGCTCCTCCACTGCTTGTGTACTCTGTACAAGCCCAATGAATAGCTCCATTCAAGAAAACCCCTAGGCTTCTAGAGATATTAGCCGGAATCGAATCTTCTGGAAAGCATATCCAAATTCCTTTTCTCCAGGAAAAAACGTTTATCATAGCACCTTTACCACCACGGATTTTGGTAAGGATTAGAAGCTTATAATCATCAGCAGAGGCATCGTATCCAAATCCATGCATATTAACTCTTCTATCATTAGCTTGAAGTTGAAGAGCAGGTACTTCGTTGAAAATGTTGGTACAGGGGTTCCATATATAAATCCTATCGTACTTCTCAGTACAAACACATACCAGGCCGTCAACAGAACCTAAGATTTTAAATCTCGAATGCTTAGAAAAAAATGGCAGGTCAGGCAATGGAGATACAAATTGAAAACTATCCAAGTCTAGGGTTCTAAGGCAATAATCGTCGTCCAAAACAATGAGTTTCTGAGACTCAATTTGGTTGCTTCGTTTTAACTGCAATTTGATAAAATTGGGGGAAGAAAGACGAGAGCGCCATGATTTAGAGACGGAAAGGAATCGTAATAAAGATCTAGCAGGTAACCTAGAGAGTATTTCTTCGACTACTATATCTTCTGGTACATGAATAGCCATTGGCATTGTTATGCTGCTCTGCTGATTTCACTCCTAAGTCCTAACCTTTTATTTATGCATACAGTTATAGAGAGAGGGGGTTAACGGCTTTGAATACGGAGGAAAAAGAAACAATAATATTTGTTAGTATGTTTGATTTTAGTATATCGTATTTTGTAAAATATTGAGGAACTGAAAAAGCGAAAAAAAATGGTAGAAGTAAGAAAAGAAGAGAGAAATAAAAAAGTATAAAAGATAAGGAGAAACGGTTTTGGGCAAATTTTAAAATATATATAAAAGGATAATATTTTGTAGTTTGAATCAATCTTTTAAAATATGGTATTGGCTAAATATCGGATAGAAAAACTATACTGCCCTCAAAAGATTTAGATTTTTTTTTATTTTTTTGAGTCTTTTACCATTTTGTCCTATTGATAAAATAGATTCCATTTTATTCTAAAGTGCATTTTCGGTACACTTAAAGGTATATGAAGTTTTCCCCTCACATTCTTGTATAAAAAATTTGATAAAATTTTCAAAAAACATCTCCAAAAGCTTTTAATAGCATCCAAACTTTCAAAAACATTTACAAAAACATCCAAACCTTCAAAAAATCTTCAAACCTTAGAAAACAATTTTCGGATGGAAAGTGACAAGAAGAATTTTAGTGGAAAATTTGAAACTCCAAACAAGATAGTCTTTCTAACCAATTTGTTATAAAAAAAATTATTATTGTAGTTTTTTCCGATTTAGAAAGAACTAAATCTATGTAGCTCCGTCGGTTAAGACCGTCTATCCCAACGAGGCTGTCATTGAAATCCTCTACAATTTAGGTTTTATCCCAACTGATGTTGGCCATCTTCACCACCCAGTTCGGTCTAGTGACACCCGCCGAGAGGGATGGTTAAATTGTTGGCCTTAGGACCCTTCCCGTCGGTGCTAGAAATGTATAACATTAGGTTTTTCAGAAACCCTTCCCGACGGAGGAGAATTTTCCGACCGTCGGGGGGAAACTTCCCCGAGGGTTTAGAATTTTCTAACAAATTGGGTGTAGCTTTTCACCCGGCGGAGTGGTAATGATCAAATATTTCATATACTTCACTTGGTGAATATACGCAGATGAGTTAATTGATTCTTGCGTTGCTCCGTCGATTATAGTCATCTATTCAACACAAAATCTCACAACACACAACAATAATTGATTGATTGGGTTAAGCGAATCGCCATAGACAACGGGATTGTAATTATATTACGACGTCGCGACAATGAAAATAGTAGAAAAAAACCGAGAATTATTTTTGTGTGCGAGAGATCCCGAAAGTACAAAAAGTTGGTAGATCCGAAGGATCTTAAAAGGAAGTCTACCGGGAAAAAAATGTGGATTCCTTTTCACTCTTAAAGAAAATAAGGTAGACGATGATTTATGGGCCTTAGAGATCGGATGCGGCTTTCGGAATCACGATACTACAGGAATTCAATGAAGGTCATTCGCACTTGGGATAATTTTCCAAAAAGAGTTGAATTTTGTAGTTATTTTTACGAAAATGGGATCCCGTCCTTGTGATATTTTTGGTGGAGTGAGAAAAATGAACCCTAGGAATTCTTCGTCCATACGCATTGTGTACAATGCTCAACTAAAACAACAAAAGATCGAAAAAACGGTCGGTCGCAATTCCAATACTTGTTGGGTGAACAAAAGAGGTTAAAATATTACGAATGGCATAGATCGTGCGAAGACAAAAACGATATCATAGGTGAGATTTTTTTCGCCCACCCGATTAGTTTGGATTTGTTACAGACATTTTCAAATTTCATATTAATGGATAACACATACAAGGTAATAAAAGACGGGATGTCATTGTATGAGGTTGTTGGAACCATTTCTATAGGGAAAACTTTCTACATTGGATTTGCGTTTATGTGCGGAGATAAATTCGACAACTACAAATGGGTGTTATAATGCTTAAAATCATTGATGGTCACTCACTCCATCGAAGCACCCTCCATTATTTTGACGGATAGAGACTTAGCGTCGGTGAAGGTGGTCGAGGAAGTGTTCCCGAATGCAACACACATGTTTCGTCGATGACACATTGACATGAATGTCATAGGAAAAACAAAAAAAATCATCAGCGACAAGAAATTGTCCAACAATTTTTTTAAAGTGTAGAATCAAATGATGGTGGCAGAAATGGAGTTATCCTTCAATAACTATCGGACGAAATTACACCGTGACTTCATAGAATATCTTAAAGTAATTGAATATAACGAAAGTTGGGGACGCAGAACACCTGCAAACAGAACTAAAAAATAACAGATGTTTTTCCACAAATCCAACAAAAAACTTTATTCTAACACAAATCTAATCATCCAACATCAGCATATCACTTAAAACACTTAAATAAACATAGATTTACTCTTTTTATTTCCCATTTGATGTTGTTGAGTATAATATCGTACAGATTGAGGTGAGCCAAAATGAGTTTTTTGTTTTTTGTTTGGTAGATTCTAGATTTAGTAGTTTTGGTAGATAAGGGTGTGAGGGAGAGAGAATATGAAAGGTTTGAAAATTGAGGTTGTTTTGTTATTTGGTAAGGTTAGAAAATTAGGTTAGAACTTAGTAAATTTGACAAGGGTATTTTGGGTAAAATTTGGCATTAGTTATAAAAATAGGTGGGCCTAGTTGTAATTGAGGTTAGTTATTTCTTTCGTCGACGATTTAGCCAAAGCCTTAAAATATTTTTTAATATATTTTATAAAAAACAACTTTTATTTTATTTTGTTTATATGTTTTCAAATATTTTTTAATTATTAATATATTAAGATTTTTTTTCATAAATTAATTGATTTTATTTTTGAATTTGTCTAAAGATATATATTTATTAAAAATATATATTGAAATATTTTGTTTTTTTATACCAGAAGATTCTAATGACTAAATAATGTAAACTAGAAGCTTCTCTTTAAAAAATGGTTTTCATGATTTTCAAGAAAGTGACTTTTGCTGCCATCAAGTCCTGTCTCCTCCTTTTCTGCCGCTAATCATGTTTTGTTTTGGATTTACCTGAAGATATAACTGCTTGCCAATGTTCTCAAGCTGAAGAGATGAAAGATGTCCCTCAAATTTTATCGAATCATTTGAAGCTAAGACAGCTAGCAACCGTGACACCTCTCCTCAACCTGCAAAAGAACTCAATCCAATAAAGCAAAAATCAGTCTTGCTTTCTATGATACAAGATACATTTTGATGTAGATGGATTTTCAAGATGACATTAAAAGGCTATATAGGATAACTGTATGGATTGTGGCTCAGTTCAGCATGAAAGTTCTCAAATGAAGGCCTAATTTTAATCCAAAAAGAGAATCCTCAATCACTCCTACATGGATAAAGTTCCGAAAATTTCAACTTATATGTACCAAGAAGAGAAAATTACAATTGTTACCAAATCTCTAGGGGATCCCCTTCAAGTTTCGGTGCCTAAGAAAAACAAGGCCTTGTATAATTCTTGCATGGCTTGGATTGAACTAGATGTTTCTAAGGACCAAATCTAAAAAATATGGATTAATTTTGGCAATAATCAAGGCCTATGGCAGCCTGTTGTATATCGTGCTAGGCCAAATTACTTCATGGAATGTTGGCATACATGACACAAGTCCTCTCACCGTAGAAGACTAACCAAACCCAAGCCAAACCAATCATTAGATGACCAACAACCTCTTCCTTCCCCCAAACTCAAATCCATCATAGTATATGCCCCAACCACATCTTCCAATTATCTCTGCCCTCTCATATCTTTTCAGTCAAAACCAACTCAAAATAAAGAAGACTTAACCATTCAAGCCTCAAAATGCACCCTTAGTCACTCAAATATTAGACCTACTTTAAATCAACCACCTACCAAATTTCTTGATACCTCACATAACATCCAGATTGTAACAAACAATCTATTATATGAGATCTTTGACTCTACTGTCAATGATGCCATTAGCCGGCTAGATACTTTCCTTATGATTACAGCCTCAAATGACCATTCAATTCAAGATACCTCTCATTCAAAACACGAACCTTATTACAGCTTTCCCTCCACTCCAACTGCACCGGCAAAAAATTAAACAAAGATCATGTGGTTGTCAATAGACATAAACCTACAAAGGCTTTAAAATTCTATGGGTCTGCCAGACCTTAAATTGGCTCCCCTTAATGATTGTATCAATTCTTTGTTGGACCACTAGAGGCATTGGTAACAATGCAACTAGAAGAATAATTAAATCTATATGAAGATCTGAAAGAACTTAAATTTATAGCCATCCATGAACCGTTGATATATGTGAAAAACTTACCTTTAACTGATAAGATCCTTGGATTTCAAAATCCTACTGCTAACATTTCTAACAAGATTTGGATCATATGAAGTGAGGATTTCAAAGTGAAAACTCTTGCTAATTATGATCAAATGATACATGTACAGTTCACACACTTATCTCTCAATATGTATATTCTAACATCTATTATGTATACAAAGTGTATCTGGATTCTCAAATAAGAGTTATGGAACAACCTAAGAGATGTTATAGACTGCTCACAAGCTTTGATTGTAATGGGGGATTTCAACAATATCTTCTCCCTTTCTTAGCAGTTATCATTCTCCTCGCTTTGCTAAAAAAATATGGATAAATTCAATGACATGATTAATGATTTCAGTGTAATTGATGCTAACTATATTGGATTTACCTACACATGGACTAAGTCCCATAAATAGAAGAGGTTGGATCGAGTTTTATACAACAGCCTCTAGTTAAACTCTTTTGAAACAACAAGTGCCAGGCACCTAGCAAGTACAGGCTAGGATCACTCTCATCTCTTTCTCTAATGATTTAACTAAATTAAAATATTATTTAATTTTTTTAAATATGCGGTTACTCCACCTAAACTGTTTAAAGTCTATGAAAAGAAAAAAAATTGAACCTATGGTTGGTCCTTCATTTTTTTCCTTTTGGCATAAGCTAAAAAGACTGAAAACTTTCCTTAAAGATTAGAATTAGCTGATTTTGGAAATATTTTCAATACACTATCACAATTTGAAGAAGAAGTATGCTTTTTTGAAAGATATGTTGTAGATTTAAAGAAGAGGACAAGAGAAAGATGGCTGAAATCTCAAACATACCACCTACGGTTACAGGCCAAGGAATATAGTTATTGTTAACCGGAGTCTAACACTAACTGGATTTTTAATGGTTATAAGTTACAAACTGCATTTCATAACCATATCAAACAAAAGACAAAGAGAAATCATATCCACAAAATCAAAGTCAGCAATACCTGGATTGAAGACCCAAAGGCTAGCGGTGATTCCGTTGTTGACCATTTCAAAACTCTTCTCACTGAATATAGAGACACAAGGATGATCCTTAAACTGAAAATCTTATCAGTAAAGACGACAACACAATCCATATTATCCCTCATTCAGATAATGAAATTTTCAACTTCATCCAGTCTTTTAACTCAACAAGCGTGGCTGAAGTTGATGGATTTAATACAAAATTCTTTCGGAGCTGCTGGCCTCTAATTGCTAAAGATCTATGTGATATTGTTAGAGAATTTTTTCAAGGTGAATACGTCCCTTTAGGTATCTTTGTAACAACCATTAATCTTATACAAAAGAGATATAATTCCTCATCGTGCAGTGGTTATATGCTCATAAACTTTTATACAGCATTCAATAGATTCTTATCAAGAATACTTAACTATAGATTATCCGAGGTACTTCACAAAATCATTTCTAAAGAACAATGTGGGTTTGTCAAAGGTAGAAAAATTCAAGATAATATCTCTTGATGCAGGAGATGATCCATGATTTAAACAAGAAGAAAGGTGGGGAAATTTAATCCTGAAGTTAGATATAACTAATCTTTTGACAAGCTCTCTATATCATACATCTACCAGATTATTGATGTATTTGGATTTAATCAATCATTCATTGATAAAATTCAGAGTCTCACTAGTAATGCTAGCTTCTTAATCATTATAAATGGTGAGTCCAAGGGAATCTTCAAATGAACAAATAGATTGATACAAGGGGACATTTTATCCCTTAGTCTTTTCATTATTGCAGAAGAATATTTAATAAGAAGCCTTAGTCATCTATATACATTTTAAAATAGCATAAGATTCCAAAAGTATGTCTCTATCTTGATCTTGTGCTTACCTTTTGCTGATGATATTGTCATCTTCATCAACAGGTCATCCTCCAGTCTTCACGATCTCAACAACATCATGAATCAATACCAATAAGTTTTTGGTCAGAGAATCAACAAAGATAAGTCTATATCGATTCTATCTAAAAGAATCTCTACTTCAAGGCTTAATAACCTTAAGTTTAATACTAGTTTTATAATCAAAAGGCTTCTTTTAAACTACTTGTTTATAAACATCAATAACATGATAAAGGTGTCTCATTTTGAAGATCTTAAATCTAAGTTCAGACAGAAAAATTCAGAATGGAGAAAATCTATATTGTCATATGGAAGCACGCACACCCTTCTCCAATCTATTCTCCATGTCACACTATATTACCATATGAAAATATACTATCTTCCTAAAACAATAATAAAAAGAATAGAAAGTATATACACCAACTACTTATGGGGATTTACTAAAAACCATAAATCTATACACTGGTCTTTAGGGAAAAATATTTGCATGCCTTATGATGATGGTGGATTAAACCTGAGGAACTTAGAATATATGAAACTTGCTTTCTCCTTCAAGCTCTGGCATAAATTCAGAAAGAAAAACTCTCTTTGAACCATATTTACGCACAAAAAATATTTTAAAAACAAGCATCCTATGCAGGTTAATTCTACCAGGAACATCTCCAACTCTTGAAAACTACTATGAAATAGCTTACCTATTACAGAAAAGTTCATATTCTGGCAGCTAGGGAAAGGAAATGTTGAGTTTTAGTTGGATAAATGGTGTAACTCAAGCCTTTTAATCTCTCTAAATCTGGATGAGAACAACTCTTGGTACTCTCAAGACCAGGTTAAGGACTTTAACACTAATGGCATCCGTAATACTAATAAGCTACATAATTTGGTCATCCTTTATGATATCCTAATAATCTAAAGGATTCCAATCAAATATGAGGATGATCATACACTTTATTGGACACTATCTAAAGATGGTATATTCCCCACTAGTGACGTTTGGGACAATATTAGACCTAAAGGTGATAAATCAAAGATCTATAACAGATTATGGAACAACATCACTCCAAATAAATGTTCTTGCCTTCTTTGGAGGCTACTTCACAACTATATACATACAGACAACATCATACATCACATGAACATACTCTTGACATTTAAATGACAGCACTGTAACAACGCTGAAACTCTTAATCATGCTTTTGTTAATTGTGATATTGTTTGGCAGGTTTAGAGTTATGTTGGTTGCTTATTCAATCTAAGAATTGGTCAGAATATAAATCTACATCACATAATCAAATAATGGTTTGAATCCTATCCTAATGGCACTCATTTGCGTACAATTATACCTTCTATCACTGCTTGTTCTATCTGGTACTCCGAAAATCATGCCAAATTTAATCAAGAAAAGTTACTGCAAAAACCATTATTCTTCACGTTAAAACTTGCAATATCCTTATAAGAAATTATGAACCCATTATTCATCACTTTGACCAAATTAAGCATATTTGTTCATTTACACCCGAGCTCTTTTGCTTCTTTCTGTTGAAAAAATTCTAAGAAATCGTGATTTACCCAAGATTGAGTTTTCAATATCCGGAAGCTTATCTAAGATCTCTCTTCAACAAAAAAAAACAAAAACAATCGATTACATGGCTTTGTTAAGTCACTATGGTTATTTAACAAGTCCGTTAACTTTTTCTAAAGCTTTTTTTTGCTAACACATGATTTAACACATCCATTGGATAACTTTATGAACTTGTTAACGAAGAGGTATATTTAACATCTGGTTTAACACGCCATTGTACATGCTCTAATAATCCATTTTCGAGACGATTTTAGTCCATTTACATTGCTACGCATTACTCACTTTTGTGATGTATAGTCTAGTTTTAGTATTTGACTATTAATGTTGGATAAGTTTAATCATCTCGCATATTTATTTAAGGGACTAACTTTATTGAAAATAGATAGTTGTTCTCTTTATCTAAGTTTTTTCACTTTCTTTCTCTAGTTACTCAATCAACTATCTTAAGAATTATTTTAGACCAAATATAATACCTTTGCTTATAATGATTCTTGGAGTGATCAATGGAAATCACACTGGGAGAAAACTTGCTACCTGGATTTTAGGTATAAAACCAAAAACTATTGAAAATTTATATTTGCATTAGTGTGATTGATGGATCCCAAAGTGTGAGTAGATCCAGCAGTGTTCGTAGAGGGAGAAGTAATAAAGGCAGGTCTTGGACAAAGAGAAGCTCAAATTGATCCAGAATTGGAGGATCATTATAGTTAGTTAACTTTGGAAGATCATAATCAGTTACCAGAGAAAATAGTTGAGTTAAATGACCAACTCGTTTAGAGTGAACGATCTATTTTTGTTAAATCAGGAAGGTTTGACTTTAAGGTTCAGAGGGTGAACAAAGGCAGAAATTCGGAGGGTTATTCCTATGAGACTCGTGAAGATATTCTTAGAGGAACAGGTAATCGTCGAGAAGTTCCATTTTAGATGGATTGGAGCTATAGTTCTTCTAGAAAGAAAAGTAAAAATAAGTATAGGTACATCCCTTAGGAGTCTAGTGAATTTCCAGTCTCGGATTCAGACAAGCGTTCTCAAATTCCAGAATGAAGTAATGGTTACCGAGGAAGGAGAAATTTGGGTGATAAATTATATTCGAAGAGGCGAGTCAGTTGAAATCAAGGATATCGAAGTGAGAAAAAATTTAAGAAATAAAGTGGGTCTCAACAAATACTTGAAAATCCAAATTTTGAGTATAATGTGACTAATCAGTTCACAAACCCTTTGGAGCAAGGACTTTACGTGATTACGAATGATGGTATAAGGGGGCAGTATTGACAAGGAGTAGATTTGAGAATGTCTCATTTATACTGGAGATCATGTTTATAATGCTTCCAAAGCATTTTAATATTGCAAAAGTGGATACTTCCGATAAAACACATGATCTTAATGATCACATCAAGAAGTTCAAGAATTATATGATAACTGTTGACGATGATGATAAATTCTTGTGTCGCGCTTTCTTGCGGACTTTTAAAAGCACTACGTAAAAGTGTTATAACAGGATTTTGAAGAGGTCCATAACAAACTTTGAGATGTTTTATACCTCTTTTTGAAGGGAGTTTGTTAGACGATTCAAATAATTTAAGGGGTCATAACTAACTTTGAGATGTTTTATACCAGTTTACACATGCTGATATTGATTCATAAGATTCAAATAATTGGATGTGGTTTTTTACATGTTAAGGCCACACTTGTTGGACTGAAATTTGGCCTTCATTTCAGATCATTTTATAGGTATTTTTACATATGTTTTAAGAAAGATTAAATATAGTTGTTGTAAAGTCGTTGGTACTTGTACTAAAAGTTCGTGTACGATGACAGATTTTGAGCTTTGCGTAATTTGATTTTTTTTCTTTGTATTTTATGTACGAAGTTGAGAATATTTTAACTAAGTTCTTCTATTTTATGTATGAAATTATTTAATATTTAATTAAATTTTGTTATCAGCTTTTATTTTTTTAATTTTATAATCCATGATTTTTTGTATAACATATGTGATGTAGTTATTTAACAATATTAATGATTATTACTTTAAACTTATGACTTACACAAATAATATATTTTATCAATATTATATTCTAATATTGTTAAACTTACGACTTACACAGATAAGATGGTATAATTTTAATAACATCAAAATTAAAAATTAAAACTAAGTAGTTAACTTCATCTCCTAGCAAATTTGATCATTCAAAATATATCCAAGATATTAAACATACAAAATATATTGGAAAATATATCTAATTCACGAATCTTACAACTACACATGTGTCAATGTCTTAACATTAATAATATATATAAGAAAAATATTCAAACTACCACTACACTTCATGTAACATTGAGTTACAACTATACATTTATTCAACACTCTATAGTGTGAAAATATTTTAAAATTTAACATGCAAAAGAAATATAACATCTTCGACTATCTCGATGCCATCACTTCATTTACTTTACAATGTAAACATCATTTAGTATGGCATAATATAGGTTGGCTCTTACTATAGCTTTCATTTCCTGCTCATATATATCATTAATTTTTTAATATTCAAACATCTCTTGGATGTACTCGCAAACTAGAATTCTGAAATCAAGAGTTCTTCATTTTGTTGCGGATATTCTATGTTGCTTATAATTCTCTCTTCGCAATTTTTATATTTTATTTGTATGAAGTAGGTCATCTGGAAAATGAATATCATTAATTAAATTATATCAACAATTTAAAATATCAAACTTCTCTAAATTTGATTTTAAAAATAAAACCAAAGAAAAATAACATTTTGTTAACAATGCTAAATTTTACATTTTAATTCTTATTACATTTTGACTTGATAAAATTATATATACCGTGCATGGAGTTGTTATAATGATGATTGTATTGTTTGATCTACCTCATAATAATTCTCATTGAGGATATCATCGATAGATACATTCAACATATGCATCTAATAGATGGATTCAAACTAATACTCTCAAATTCATTTGCATAGAAACTTGTCAATCTCACAAGTGATTTAATGTCAAAGTATTCAAATGAAGAACATGGATTCAAACATGCTACACAATTCAACAACTTAACATTTTCCAGTGTAAATAGATCACCCAACTCTTTCATTACAAAGTCTATGACATGTGATGAATTGTAGTTCTTAATCCATGATTTAACTCCAAATAACCCCCCTTTTTGAATATCTTACTTGAATATGATGAATTAATTGGTTAAGGAATAGAAAAAGGTTCTCGAAATGGTAGTTCGACTGAAGAATAAATTCGAGACACTTTAATTGTTGATTCATTTCCAACCGTAGAAATATTAGAGTCTAAAAATCTAGGAGCATCCTAAAGTACTTGAATAACATCCGGCTAGGAAAAAAGAACACAAAATAGTTAATAACCATAATTTTTGCTCCATAAATTATTAAGAATCAATAATTTGATTAATTATTCTCATATACAAAATATTATTTCCATCTAAAACATTCAGTACAAAATATTCATTGAGAAAAAACATCTATACAATAATTTGATTAAATACATTTAAGACATTAATTTTCTTAAAAAGAATGAGTACAATAGTTTTCTTAAATAAAAAATATCGTTTCAATATAAAATATTACAAAATATCATACAGAATAAAAAATCAATTAATATGAAATAGAAAATAAAAAATATTACAAATTCATCGATACATAATTTTCAAATTCATTAATTATCCATATAAAATATGTTAACAATTATAAATTTAGTCAAAATATTCATTGAAAAAAAGTACAGTAATTTGCTTTAAAAAATCAATAAAATAATTTTTTTTAAATACAAAATATTTTTTCCATACAAAATATTAGAAATAAATCGACACAAAATATCCTAATAATAACAGTAATTTTCTCAATCAAATCCCCTTTAAATTAGTCTTGTAAAATAATATTACCTGCTTAATTTTGGAAATTTGGCAAGTCTTTTGTGTAAATCTTTACCTAGAATGAAATATGCAATCAAGATTCATTAAAGAATAAAAGAACTATAAAGCAAAATGTGATATAATCCAATTAGGCTGAGAAAAGTCCCTAATTGTTAAGTGTTTTGCTGAATCAGAGTTGAACCCAAATTGAAGGAAAATTTAATGAAAAATCATTAGCTGAATCGACTTACAATTTTCCTTTGCTAGTGATAGAATCCAGTTTTCCTTTGCCAATGATAGAATCCAATTAGGCGCAGAAAAATCCCTAATTTTTTAGTGTTTTGTTGAATCAGACCTGAAATGAAACCCAATAATTTTTATACTGCTTTATCAAATGAAAATCGAAAGAAAATCCAATAAAAAATCATTAGTTGAATCGCCTTACTGCTTTATTAAATGAAAATCGAAAGAAAATTCAATAAAAAAATCATTAGTTGAATCGTCTTACAGTTTTACTTTGCTAGTTCGATGTTTCTTTTTTTTAAGAGAAGTTAGCAAAGAGACGGGAAAATAGACATGAAACTGAAGAGATAAAAGAATGTTAAATATAAATGTTCGAGAGAAGTTAGAAAAGAGAATGGAAATATAATCGACTTATTAAAATAAAAAAAGAATGTAAGAAATATATCTTTGGGTATCTATTAGGTTTTGAATTCATGAGCTCTAGTATTTTAGAAGAGATTTACCACTATACTAAATTTATTTCACTAATTTAGGGTTGTCCTGGGCATACCCATATCCCCTCGAAATCCGCCCCAGCCATCTATGATATGAAAATATATTTAAAATTTACATTGTTAGTATATTAAAATAAATTATCATTCGGTTATTAGGTAAAATTGATTTTGTTACCTTGGCTATATTTTATGCTTGCTTATGCACATGAAGAAATTATTTTGATTCCATGAAATTATGTTGATGAAGACGAAGAAATTATGTAACACTATACTACATAATTTATTTATAGATCCTATGGAGTGAAAACAAACATATAAAAATATGATGTATATATTACAAGCTCACAGCCATCATTTACTTTATATAACTTTGACACCGGAGTTCATCCACTATACATATTTTCCTCCAAAGAGGAATAAATTTTCTTCATGTCAAATAACTTGATTATTGTCATTATCATTTCATATGACTTTTGATCTTTAAATAAATTTTTCAACTTCCATAATCATTTTAGAACAATGTAAAATTAAGTTTTTTACATTTCTTCTATATGGCTTAAAATAATATTAGTTGTTTGTAGAAGCTTGTTAATGGACTCTATATTTGACTAAAATATAGATGTCGTTTTTTTCCTTTTAGTTTTTAGATTTTTGGAGATCTAGAGATTTTTTAATTTGCAACTAATTTTGTGCGAGCCATATATGTATCAAAACAATCTAGTACATGTTATGAAACATTATTTTTGTGCGAACCATATATGTATCAAAACAATATAGTACATGTTGTGCGAAATATATATTTTTCTAAACACGCAAAATTGTAAAACACACAAAATTGCTAAGCACACATACTGCTAAACTAAGTAGGAAGTTTACTCGCTCAGACCCTTTGAACCCCATAAATCATCCAAATATTTAGGAATTGAAAATTATATATTATTAAAAACATTAATTACATATTTTTATTTAAATTTACCTAGTTAACTAAAGTGAAAGTCTTCAAAAAATTAGGTTACAACTTATTTTATTTTAAAGATGAGACAAAAACAATAAAAGAGGTCAGTGTCAATGTAACCACAAAATATTTGTTAGAGAAAATTAAAGAGTTACATTTGTGTGTATATATATATATATATATATATATATATATGGAGATGCTTGAATGTTTTTGGTGTACAATACATGTTGGTTTTGAGAGATTAAAAATGCGAACATGATATAATAATCAATTTTTTTTTTATTACTGCTAAATTTATTAGAACTTAGATATCATTTTTGTGTATACGATGATGCCTAAAGAGAAATAAAGATTTGATTATTTGTTCAGGTCATCTGGAAGCTTTAATCACTCACTTATCAATAATGACATGAGAAGATGACTCTAATAAGATTAGTCATTCATTCGAAACACAAACAAAAGCTTATTTGGTTAGATAGAAATTTCTTCGACAAAAACATGTTTGAACTTCATTGAATCTAGATTATTCTGTATTATTTTAGAACTTGTATACATATTTTCTTTTAAAGGGATCGCAAAGCAACGCTTCAAAAAAATTCACTCATCTTAAACTTATTTTGCGAGAGTTTTGATGATATCTGATGCACTAGTATTGAATTGGAGTTTTGATGCATTAGAACTTATATGATCTTTAGCCTCATGTATTCTTTTTTATAATTCATAATTTCATAATTTTGTATGAACTAATCAACGTTCTTAGAAGAATTCATATAACTATATATTTTTGTCAATTTTAATACATGTATATTTTTTTCAGTTTTAGGGCAGTTGGCAATGGAGCAAGTTGGCGAATGATAAGAGATTATGGATCTAAATATGATGAAGAACCTATAGATTCATTAGAAAAAATGGTAGTACCAAAGATGACAAGAGAATTGTTTGTTAAGTTTTACTTTTGGTGGATTTGTTGGAAAAGTAGCGGTATGGGAGGATTTCTTGATAATAAGGAATGTAGCTGGTTGGGTTGAAGATGACTTAAGTGGAACTTTCTTTTTATTTTGGAATACTAATTTTAGTTCGTTGAGTAATTCACCATTCTCTTCGTAGTTGTTTGGTTTTTTAGGAACATTGGAAGTTAGTTTAGTAAGGTCTCTACCAGCCATCTGTCTGTATAAGAATGTGTTAATATCGTCTTCATTAAATTTAGCCTCACCCTTCTGGATCTTAAGCTTCCCTTATAGATATATTTCAAATTTGTTTAGTAACTAAAGGCCAAGTAAAGTGAATCTTGTGATAGATCTTTTACTGCATAGGGGTTGCAAGAAATATTTGAGAATATTATAGTTATTGGAGCCACATGTTCCAGTCAAACTAAGAATTAATATGAGTAACACGTCAAAATGATTACCTAAAATGTTGTTACAATGGTTGAAGTGGTACTCCATATCTCATATGTATTCATCTAACATCTTTTAATTTGAAAACTTACTGATTAGATGCTCAAATGATAATTATATAAAAAAATTGACTTTCAGTCATGATTTGAATCATGAAGCTTGACGATCCGCTCAAAATGACCTAGAGCGAGAGAAAAAAATGGCATATTTTTGGATTTTTAAGTTTTACAATGAAACAAAACGATTTCGATAGTTGTGGGTGTCCTAAGGAGTTTAGAGTCTAACACAATATTAATCAGATTTTCTAAGTTGGGAAAAATGGAAACTTGAGAACTCAATTCAAAGGGTTGTAGAAAAAAAAACATTTTGTCATTTTCTTTTATGATGATGAAGTTCTCCTTTTTTATGAAGTCTGATGCTAACATTATACGATACAAAAAAGTATCTAACGGTAAACTATATTGTCAAGATATTTTAAAGGATTGTACACCAACAATAATATCATACTTAGCCAAATATCTGGGCCCACTTTTCATGTCTGACTAAACACGGGGGTAAAAGAAGCACCACAAATCCACGTGACCCTTGACTTATCCAAACGGTCAAGTCATATTTAAGATGGGGTGTGTGAAGCGATGCCACCCATGACTTGGGCAAAGAGGAAAGTCTGAATTAACATGGGATCGCATAAATTGATATGACCCCTACGTTGGTCAAGCGACCTAGGTCAACTCAACATGGGGTCATGCTCCTGTGCGCCACCCCAAACCTAACTGTTTGGCCAAGCCCATTAAACACGAGGGCATGGAAATGAGAATATTCCCTCATTGGGAAAAGTGGGAAAACATACAAGGGGAATGACGATATCCTCATACATATTTGTTTTTCTCTTTACACAACTTAAAATATAGAGACCACACCTGATAGTACAGAGTTTGCGTCTCATATTGTACGAATAAAGTACCTGACACCATATGAAGAAGCAGCCAAAAAGATATACCTAACTCTGATAAAGCAACTAATGGGGAGACACCTACCTAAGACACCACCAAATCAAGGCTAATATATAAGAAGTAATGGAATCAACCCGAAGTTAGGTGAAAGTTAGAGTTAGTAGTGTAAAAAAATAATATATTTTTTATGTAATCCTACTTACCAAATAAATACAAGTGTTCATTAGAAAAATAAGTTCTTTTTGTATTTGTCTTTTCGATCTTGTTTGTGTTTTATAATCTAAGTTTACTGAGTTAGGTGAGTTTTTACCTCACCATTTTGGTTTTGTTTTTGGTAAGCGAGTTTAGCTTATATCTTAAGCAAGATCATGCAGTATGTCAGCCATCAGGCAGAGAACGCAAGTACTTCAGCTGATGTGATCGAGAGAGGTGGCCTTATGAGATGAGGATGAGCTCCTTACTTAGGTACGCAGCCTTCAGCAAGAGGGGAATGTTGCAATACCTTGCACCAATATTGGTAGATAATGTAACTTTCATACATTTAGATAATAATTAAGAATACAATGAACCATTCATCTTAACCAACGACAGGATCAAAGCTTTAGCCCACTAAGTGAGCAAGTTGGTGCAGGTGGTGAAGATCATCGTCGCTGCTCAAGGGGCTACAGGTCGCACCATTAGAGATGAGATACTGCCAAAGGGTTACACCCTAATTCAGGAGTTCTTGGTCGGTAACACATAATGTGTTGCTGGCAATACCGAGCTTTGTTAGCATAAAGGGAGTGTGTAACTCCCTTATGTTATAAAGTATAGTCATCAAGAAAATTATGAATGGGTTGGACATAATGGAGATATAATAAGTCGACACATAGGATGAAGAACAAAGGGATGGTACTGATAGGGTCAGATTTCTTTGAGTGCAATAGTTATCACTTTGGTCGGATTTCTTCGAGGGGGAAAGTTAGAACCAAAATAAAAATCATACTGAATCACCTGTGTGTTAGTTAATACTGACTCGGTTGTGTGTTAGCTGCATCTTTACTTATGAAGCCTCATAATTGATGGTTAATGGGCTTTTAGGCTTATGGATTTTTATTCAAATTCGTGACCTGGCCCGATTGGCTAACTGACCCAAAGTTAGACTACAAAGACCATAAAGAGCCAAATTTAAAAGGGTTGAAACTTTATCTCTCTAGGAATTAAATATAGCAACTCAATTATCTCTTCACTTTTCATCCTAAATTTAATATACCACCTGAATAGTTACATAAATACCTTCCAACTAAATTTATTCTCATCAAATCGGCGACCACAATGGGAGCGGAAGGTATCCAGATAGCATTATATGACAAGGATCTAAGGAGAAATAATCTGTCAGAGTATCCCAAATCTGACAAGCCAGATAATAATCCCCATCATAATCTAAAGCAAGGTCTGAATGACTAGTATCCTAAATCCCACCAAGAATCTAAAAAGGAACATCGGGCTAAACATTGTTCAAGCATCTCGGAGTCTACTGAGAGCTCAATAATAGAATCATAATCAGAAATTATATCTTCTTCTTCAAGTAGTGATTATGGTCATAAGAAGAAGAAAGGGAATTTAGCTAAAAAATAAAAAAAACCATCATAGATCAAGTAAGCAGGATTCTTTAACGAAGAAAAAAGACCAAAAGGGTAAAGGAAAAATGAAAGAGTATCATGGAAAAATGAATGGGTCATTAGACCATAGCATAGATCACTTGCTAAGTGACCAATTCACTATGCAATCTGAGTCTAGGATTTTTGTAACTCCCAATGAGGATCACGGGTTTAGCCAAGGACATAATTGGGGACAGTCCTTGTTGTCTTCAAAAATTCCCTCGGACATCTACCTAGCCGTTTTGACAGTTCAAAAATGGAAAAATATAATAGGATCCAGGACCATGATAATCATCTTGAGCAATTTAAAATTTTCATGATGAGATCTGATGATGATGACACGCTATTGTGCAGATTTTTTTCTCAAACTTTCAAGGGTAACGCCCTGAAGTGGTATAATATATCATGATTCAATCAAGAATTTTGACATGTTTTGGATGGCTTTCTGAAAGGTAGTTTGTGGGAAGTAAAGAACTTAAAAGGAATGGAGATACAATAATCCATTGTTAGCAATATCCAAATGAATCTTTAAAATATTAAATCAACCGTTTTGTGAACACTAAAGGTGGGTTGGTAAATTTCTTTGAAGTGGTGGCCATAGCTTCACTTCAACAAGGATTGTTAACCGGCAAATTGTATGATTTAGTAACTCCAAATTGTTTAGTAACCTAGGTTAGCTTATTAAACCATGTCAAAAAGAAAATCATCGTTGAGGAAACCAAGAGATTGAGATAGCCTCATTGGTATAGACCTGTCTCTTCAGCCGCTCTTCCACAAGCTAGTAACCAGTCATAATGTACAATTAGGAATCGTATGAGGGACTCCGGCCAAGGTTCTCATCAGCCAAGACAAAGCTAATCTAATTAGGGGGAAAATCTAGGCTGAGAGGGAATTAGTGGATCCAACCGTTCTATTTTGTCGAACTAATTGAAAATGTGGCTACCATTTACGATGGGACCAAGAACGTCGTACAATTCCAAAGGCCTGAACCTATCCAAAATCCGAGGGAAAATTGAAACACATAATTTTATAGGTATCACAATTATGTGGGGCATGACACTAAGGATTGTATTACTTTTAAAATATAAGATACAATCGTTAATCGAGAATAAAAAATTAACATGTTTTGTTAAGTCAGAAGTAGGAAATTGGAAAATGAATAACTATATCACAACCAAGAAATAGTGAGACTTAGGCTGTATCACCTGTTGTTCAAAGATAAAATAAAGAATCTCCCAAACAAGAGAGTGCAATGATAATTATGGAACCATTCGATGTGGATTCAAAGTACTTCGATCCTGATTTGGATCGGGGTCGAGTGAATATGGTGACTGAAAAATGCTGGAAAGGTTTCACAAGCTATAACGCTTCTTTAAATCATTAACTATTTTTGGAGGAGATATAATAACTGCACCTTCGAGTTATTCCAGAAAAATGCATTTGGCTAGTTTGACCACGTAATTGGAAGGGAAAATGTCTTCACATTAGGTACTTTTAGTTGTACTCGTCTAGAAAAAAAGAAGATACATTTGCTTTTTTAATTAATATAAGGTTTTTAACTTTATTTAAAGAAGTTGATTTAAATCTTCATCCTATTAAGAGAATATATACTTCTATTGCTCATTTCATATTATTTTTAAAAAAAATGACTTAAGAAATATCGCAGGCCCACAAAAAGATGTTGTGGAGATAATCGCATCTCTTGAGGGCACTAAAATTTGAAAAACAATTATTGACATCGGTAGCTCAACTAATCTATTGTTTCTATCCACCTATAAACATATGGAGAACCTATCTATTATACGTCGATCAAACAGAACCATAGTAGGGCTTACATGCAACTCTGCTAATGTTATTGGGAAATTCGAAAGGGAAGTTATTTTTTGGAAAAATATTCTTTAAGAAAATGGTCAGAGTATTGTTTGTAGTAGTGGAATGTCTTACCCTTTATAATGCCATCTTTGGTAGATCTTGGCTATTAAGAATGTATGCAGTTGTATTAAAATTACGTCAATGTATGAAATATGTAGTTGGCGGCCAAGTTGGATGGTTTAGAGCAGCCAAAAAGTGGCTAGGGAATGTTATGTCACTGCTCTTGCTCCAAAGTCCCTAGAAAATGTGGCTGCCAATAAGGATAACAAATACTTTATTCCTCTTTAGATCCAAGAAAAAGTAGATGATCCAACAGAGACTCCTAGTACTGTTATCCTAGTTGAGGAGGTCGAAGTACATTATTTGGCAGATGGGAACATAGTAGAATTGGAGCTAGATTTCCTTCGGAATTAAAACAGAAACTATTGTCCTCCGTGTATAAAAACTTGCATGTGTTCACTTGGTACAACGAAGATGTCACTAGTGTACCAGCCAGTGTCATTTGCCACAAATTGTTTATACATTCCCGGTGAGGGCCCAATAATCCAAATAATAAGGGATTTTTCCAAAGAGAAATGGAAGCCATCGTTAAAGAGGTCGACATATTAAACAAGTTTAGACATATTCAGGAATCTCAGTATCCATTATGGACGACCAATTTAGTACTCGTAGAAAAAGAAGAATGGTAAATGGAGAATGTATAGTGATTTCATAGATCTCAACAGGGCATGTCCCAAAGATCATTTCTCAGTTCCTCAAATAGATCATTTGGTGGGTTCTACTTCGGGAAATAAGTTGCTCTTTTTTATGGATGTCTTTGTTGGGTATAATCTAGTACAAATGGATCTCAAGGATGATGATCATACTACATTTATCACTGATATGGGGTTATATTGTTATAAGGTAATGCCATTTGGTTTAAAGAATGTTGGGGCCACTTATCAGCGCCTGGTTAATAAATCATTTCCCAATCACATCAGAAGAAATGTAAAATTTTATGTTGATGACATGATGGTTAAAAATTCCAAAGGAGGGGGGTCATTTTCTTGACCTCAAATAAACTTTCTCTAACTTAGAGTTCATTAATTTAAAGCTAAATCTAGAAAAGTATAATTTTAGAGTACGATCCGGAAACGTTTTGGGGTATATCATTAATGAAAAAAGGATCCAATTTGACCTAGCACAATTAGATGCATTGTTACCCATAGATCCTACTCGAACCACAAAAGAAGTTCAAGTGTTGACTAAAAGGCTAGCACATTTGAATAGGTTTGTATCAAGGTAATCGGATAAATGTGCACAATTCTTCTAGGTATTGAGAAATGCCGAGAAATTTAATTCGTCCCCCAATTATGATAAGGTATTCCGTGAAATCAAAAAACATTTGGTTTCGCCCAGAACCTTATTCAAGTCGGTGATTGGAGAAATACTTTTCTTATATATAGTAGTAGTGAGGATTGTGTTGTGAGTGCAGTGTTACCCCATGAGGTTGACAATTACCTCGCCCAGTTTATTACGTTAGTAATAGTTTGTTGGATTTTGAGAAAAGATACCTCAAGTTGGAAAAACTGGCCTTAGCCTTGGTAGTAACAGCCAGGAAAGTAAGGCCTTATGTAAATAATCATTCCATCACGGTTTGAACTTCTTTTTTACTTAAAAATGTATTACAAAAACCAGATATATCGGGTTGAATGACCAAGTGGTATGTAGAATTAGGGGACTATGATATAGATTTTTCTCATCGAACAGCGATTAGAGTTCAAGTTGTAGTAAAATTCTTAGTAAGATTACATTCAGATAGATCATATGAAGAATCTTTTTTTCACAAGCATGGAAAAGAGTGGTAGTTCAAACAGATGGATGATCTAGTATGATGGTTTGTGGGGTAGGAATTTGTTTGCTTTCCCCCTATAGATACTCATTGTACCAAGCTATACTTTTTGGTTTTAAGGCATCAAAAAATAAACCAGAATACAAAGCAACTATAGCAGGTTTAATGCTCGCTCAAATATGCGGTGCCAAAAGAATCCGATTATTGAATGATTCGCAGATGCTTGTACACCAAGCGTAGCAGCAATCCAAGACAAGGAAAGAACACTTGGTAAAAGGATTTACAAGTTTTGAAATAAATTTATACTTGTTTTAAATTTGTAACATATGAACATATGCCAAGATCAAAAGAATTGATGGTTGACTCTTTAGTCAGTATTGCATCTTCTAAAGCGTACCGCTGGATTTTGGACAAGACTGCCCTTCTGTAACAATTACCCACAAAACGGAAATTTAAAATGGAAAAATATCTCCAAATATCAGCCACAATCAGTCAAGATTGGAGAACTAGTATCCAAGAGTTCATTAATAAAGGAAGCTTTCCCGAAGAAAAAAATATAACTAAGAAGTTAAAATTTAAAGCCCTATGGTTTTTGGTTTTGAAAGGGATCCTCTTCAAAAGATCTTTTAGTAAGCCTTTTGTTTCGCTACCTCATATCTAATGAATCGCAAGCAGCTCTATTTGAATTATATAATGGGGAAGGATCTGCCCATTGTGGCTACAAGGCTTTGACTAGAAGGGTCTTATAAGCATGTTATTATTTGACATTTATCATGACAAACGCTAAAACATTAGTTAGAAGATGTGATCTTTATCAGAGATTGGAAAATGCAATATATAGTCCAACAGTTCTTATGGAGTCAATGTTCAAAGCAGTGCATTTTGATAGATGGGGGCTTAATTTGGTCGGGCCCCTTCTAATGGCTTCGGGAGGATGTCGAACAATCATCTTATAAATTGATTATTTTTTGAAATGGATAGAGGTTGCACCCCTCACCTGAATTACTTCTAAAGTTTTAATCAAGTTTATATTTTCTAATATTTGTTATAGGTTTGGAATTCCTAGATGCATCACGACGGATAATGGCCCTTAGTTTGACAATAAGGATATGGAGATTTTATACACATCAAGAGAAATTCACCATTGTTTTTTTCATTTTCATCCCCAACCTAATGGGCATATATAAGTGGCAAACAGGATCATTTTGATAGGTCTCAAAAATAATTTGGAAGAGACAGCAGGAAATTAGCCAAATTACTTGCAAGAAGTGTAATGGGCTTATCAAACTACTCCATATACTAGCACACAAGAATCTCCATTTGTATTGGTATATAGGATGTATGGAATAGCACCAATAGAAGCTACTTTTCCCTCTTTTAGGGTTCGAAAATTTTCTGAAGAACAAAACGGGCCTGCATTTAGAAATCAGCTAGATTTGATCGAAGAAAATTAAGGCTCACTTAAGAAGGACACATTATCAGGGTTTAGTGAAGAGTATATATGCATCTAAAGCATGGAGAAGTAACTTCCAAGTGAGGGACAAGGTTTAACGAAAATTATTTTTGCACACCAAAGACAAAAAGTTTTGGAAAGTTGGCTCTGAATTGGGAAGGACCATACAATGTGTATGAAAAGGTTAAGCAATGAACGTATCGATTAGTTGACCAAGAAGGCAATCCTTTTAGACAGTCGTGGAACATCGAACATTTAAGGTTGTATCTCGAGTAAATTTATGTTGTAGATATTTACTTTGTTTTTGTTTAATGTAAGTATTTACGGGCATACTATTTCCTACCCTGGTGGCACAGAGATGTTTTAATGAGGTGTCTGAATTATTATTAATCTACCACTTTTGCTTTTAGAAAATGTTTACAAGTATGGCTTATGATATGTTTGTATTTCCTTCGAATGGATTATCTTTGAATGGCTTGTGTATGTTAAGTTTTTATTTCCTTCGAATGTATTGCATTCGAATGTCTTGTATACATCAAGCTTTTATGACCTTTGAATGGCTTGTTTTAAGATTAACTATCTTCGGATACATTCGAATAAGAAATAAGATAATCATATATAAGGAAATAAGCTAAGTTGTTAAGATATAAAATGCCTTGGGAAACCCAACGACTTAACAAAATCCGGAGAGAACAATTAAAAAAATGTCTTGACCATGCCAAGGACGTGCACTAGAAAATCTTATTCAAACAACAAAATCCGTATATACGACAAGAAATTTCACAAACACAATCACATAAAAACCTACTCGCCTTTGATCTTGTTCCCATCGGCATCTTCTTCTTATTTTTCTTATGAACTCTCAGCGTCGGAGTCCCCATCTTCATTATGCTCATAACCATCATCACGTGAATCTTTAAAGATACCAAGTTAATCTGCTATGGGTATATCATAAGGCAATAGATTTTCTAAAACCGATCCCCATAAAGATCTCAGGGCAAGTGTGGGAAATTTTTATGGAATTTCAATACCATATCCGAGTTGGTTGATACATCCATTTTATGTAAGGAAACCATCACTGCATCAGCATAGGCATCTATGTATCGGCAGCCTCTTTGATGGATTTCTCCTCTAGAGAAGCTATTTGATCCTCATTTTTCTTGATAAGAGCTTTTTGGTTTTTCTTTTTGCCCAATAGACGCTCAATGGTGGATTTCTCCTCAATCTGCAGGTACTTCAATGATGTAATCTCCTTAGAGCTAGATGATTGCAGATTATAATCAGCTTACAACTTCTCCTAATCGAAATTTACCTTGACCAATTCATCCCTGACAGATTTGACTTCTCCTGATATACTATTAGCTTTGGTCTTTTTCTCTTCGATAAAAGTTTTCAAATTCTTGTTTTCATCTTGAAGAGAAGTGATGTCTTCAATCTGAGACCTCACTTGTCTCTTTAGTTCAAAAATTGGCCTCACATAGCTCAGGATCAAATATGCTAACACATCATTCTACTTTGATAATTCAAAGGGAACCATTTCGGACACCACAACAGTTGCGGTACTTATAGACTCAGGGAAGTCATTTTCAAAGGCTTCAAAGCTGAAAGCCCTCATACCTTCAATTGGGTTAACATATCCAAACTCTTGCCTCATAGAAGGGGGAGGAATGGAAAACGAGGGTTAAATATTGTGACTATTCAAGTTTCAATAATAAGAATGGTTAGGAGATCGATTTCTAAACGAAGAACAATCTTTGAACGAGTCGAGATCTTGTTCATTTTCTTTTCTCTCGTATCGTTTCCTTGTTTACTTTTCTATTGAACCTTTTTTTTTCATAGCCAAGAGATATATTGAGGGGGCCTCACCTGCTTCAATTGAGGAAACTACATCTGCTAACAGGGTTAAGTCAATCTCATATGGTTGCCTTTCATTTCCCACTTCGATAACAAATTGTGACGAACGTTAGTTACTATTTTTATCCTTCTTATTTTGATGTCTTCGTACTCTACTATTGGTCGGAAGAAATAGCTTACCCCAAATCACTGAAGGTCGAGGAGGAGTGCTGAACTACTCCCATGTCGGCTCTCGTTCAGGATTGGTTATCCGGAGGTAACTTCGAACAAAATTGGCCGGTGTGAAACATTGATGGAAACCATTAGAACATTTCTCTTATGTTTATTGATTCACCTTTCTAAAGATCACATTTTTATTCGGCTAAATAATATAGATAGGTCTTAAAATGGATGATACAAAAAACAAAGTTATAGATAAATGGTAAAATATTGCAGAAATTAATAAAAACTTAATAATTATTCTGAAGAGGCTTACGGGTGTTCTTACAATGTCTGATAAGTTAGCTCAGATTAACCTAGGAGGTGATATTATTGCCATTCTCCTACTGAACACTAATGAAAAAGGAATTTATTGTTCTAAATTGTATATGCCTCTAGCAGATCTTCTACCACTTTGTAGTCGTCCCCCCATGTTAAAATAGTAAAAGGGGATGTTGGCATTGCGAGATAGTCCTACAACGACAACCAACTGTTCCATCGGCATCGGATTCTTAGACAGTCTTGAAGCAATTATGTATGTCAGCAATGAAAACCATGAATTTGGGCTAGCTTGGCTTGGGCATAATTTCACCAAGTTAAATTATTTCACTATCATGCGCTCCAAGGGAAACCGAAGGCCTCAATTGAGCATGTCGGTATGAACTACTAATTCCCTAACATAACAGTTCATCAGAGTATCTTCAAGTTTAGGCACCCCGACTTTAAGTGTTTTGAGAAACCTTCATTTAGCTTGAATGGCCTCCAATCAGATTCATAAAAATAAATATAAAGATATTTTATTTAGGGCTAAAAGATATTTGACACTAACCCTTGTAAAATTGGGCCCAACATGTCCGACTAGACCGGGGAAGGGTTTGGTTTCTGTCATCAGAGCTTTGATTTTTCCCTTGCCATCACCACTTTGTTGCACCTCTTAATTTTTCTTCTTCGTTAGCAGCAAAGGCTCCCCAGTCTGACCATATGTCTCGAGGGAAAAGTCTACTATAAATAATGACTACCAAAGCAAAATGGTACAGTTTAATTAGCAACTGATTGGCTAACTTGCTGTAATTAATGGAGTTACATAAGACGAATACGTTACAATAAATTTATTATTAAGTGAACGAGGGCCTCTAGATGAAGGCCCCATTTTACCTCTAAATTTATTTTCATCCAATATAACTCAATTTATTGTTATCTCATCCACCAGATCCTCTGATGATTTTATAATACAATACCTGGCTAACTCATTTTGATTGTCTCAATATTTATTTAATCACCCTCGGAGTGGGTTCGAACCTCGCTGGACGTTTTTTTTTCTTTAATTATTTTTTGTCCCTCCTTTCGAAGTAAATTCGTGGTGCTTGGTAGAGTTTACCGCGTGGTAGAAACAACGCTATGGTAAAGTTTCGGTATTTTTTAACCAACGCCGAAAAATAGGTCTTTATTTTATAACTCACAAATTTTTTACCATCACACTTGCAAGTCCGTAACTTTGCTTAGGATTTCGGAATTGTGCGAATTATTTTTTCATTCCGCATTATTTTTCGGTATCTAAGCGATGGTGAAGTTTCGGTAATTTTTTACCTTTTGGTTTGTTCCTATAAATCCGAGTTATTTCGGTTTTTCTTAAAACCGTAGCTCCAAACCTTTGCAAGTCCGTAACTTTGGCTTATGATGTCCGAATCATGTGATTTCTATTTTGATTCCACAATATTTTCCGATATCTATGCGATGGTAAGTTTTGGTAAATTTTACCCAACGTGGAAAAGTAGGAATGTTTTAGCTAAACCGGTGGGTTATAGCTCTAAGGGTTTTTTTACCATCACCTTTGCCAGTCCGTAACTTTGACTTCGGATGTCGGAATTGTCCGATTTTTTTTTCATTCCGTATTATTTTTTGATATCTACGTGATGGTAAAATTTCGGAGTTTTTTAAAGACGTCGAAAAATAAGACTTTTGGAGACCAACCGGTGGGTTATATAGGTCACAATTTTTTTACCATAACACATGATCTCGTGGTATGCTTGAAGAG
Organism: Limnanthes douglasii subsp. nivea; assembly: GCA_036936605.1. Taxonomy (NCBI): domain Eukaryota; kingdom Viridiplantae; phylum Streptophyta; class Magnoliopsida; order Brassicales; family Limnanthaceae; genus Limnanthes; species Limnanthes douglasii. The sequence continues at coordinate 212,066,702 of JAUPFV010000004.1, forward strand.
AATTTTACCACAAATATATTTCATACCACTAGACAATATAGATATACAGTCATATAGAAAACTGTAGATATAGATCATGTATTCTCTTCCAGCATACCACTAGACAATATAGATATAGATGTACAGTTTGCTTTTTATTTCATGCCAGGCATGAATACGTCAAAGAGAAATTTATTGTCATCCAATCTGTATTATAAAATCTATCAGAGGATTTATTTTTACAATCTAAAATGAGTTAGCTGTAATTTATTATTAAGCTAGCGAGGTTCGACAATGTAAATTTTTATAATTTTAAAAATCTAAAATTAACATGCAAAACGGCATTTTTTTTATTTAAGTTAGCTCTCCACCATGAATTTTCATGAAACTGGGATAATAAAGAAACCTATTCTCATGATGTAAATGAATAACTCAAATAATTAATTCACACATTTAACTCACTGTTGGTTATGTTGTTCTCGTTATACGTGTTATCTATTGACAATCAAACGCACACTCATTATTCTATACACATACATTTGTAGAAGTATAATTGATTATTTATTGTGTTCAGTTCAAATTTTGGATGTTATGTGATGTTGTTGTGTTACATATATAATTGAATATATATTATGTTCTTTAAAATATTTAATCTCATTTTTTTCTATAAAGTTAAACATGTTATCATGATGAGTATAACAATGCAATAAATTTTGGGTTATATGTTCGTTACAATACAAATTACTTTCTATTTAGTAATTAAAAATTGATAACGTGTTATTTATGATTTACAAATACATAGTGTTACATAAAAACATTAATTTAAAGTACTCGTTCACATACACACACTATGCACAAACGTAACATTTATGATGACACTTGAGATCAATGAATGCATAATTTTGGAAAATCTATAACATCATAATATTATTTATCAATTTTACATTAGAAATAATATTATGTTAATAGTGAAACATATTTTGCGTTATGATATGACTACTATTGTTGGAGGTAAATATTTCAGTTGATATAGTACTTAGATAAATTAGTATGTTTGTGGAGTTTGAATTTTATATTGATCAATAAAATTAGAGATTATGTTTGGAATGAGCCTTGTTTCTCGAATATAATGCTCTATTATTATGTGAATGTAATGGATCTTAAAACCTGCAAACAAAAGTTTTGTAATTCTTCATAAATGCAACTACTTAACTCACAACAAATAGTAGCTCAAATCCCTTGTTGGATAAAAGAAAAATAAACCTGAAAATCGAACAAATCAGGTTTGCGAGGACAATAACAATCAGGGGAATAATGCCAGGATACGTATCGCCCGCACTAGGCCTTATATTTCCACTAAGCTATCTTTCATACTCAAGCTACATAGAAGCGAGTTATCTGATCTGAGTTGCTTCACCAGGTATTCCTCAAAAGATAATAGGAGTCCTATTGAGATATCCACTAAATCATGCCCAAAATTAAAAAACTTTATGAAATATATGGATGATAGCATGGAGTTCCACAATATGAACGAGGGTACATATACCCAAATCCGTAAAACTAGGTAAGGAGACAAAAACAATATTTATACTGGTTAACCCATCGGTCTTGTCCCCTCTTCTGACGTTGTGGCATGGGAGGATTACTAGCAGTGGCTTATTTCCACATTTGCTTTTTCTATAGATGGTTTAGTTTTATTTTAGATACTTTATGCGGAGCATTCTCTTTGGAATTCAATACTATGGCTTTGAAAAAATAAGGGTTTTGACCTTGGTGGCCCCCTTAGGATTGGGATGATTTGACACGTTTATGAGATCAACTTGGTGATGTGAAAGACTGAGCAGTCGAAGATTCGGAGGAAATGTTACACTTATTGTAAGGATAAACTCCTTTGTAGTCAATGGATTGGGTTACAACAACCGTACCTGAGGATGCAGGCAACCCAGCAACAGCTCTAGCTTTCTTCTTTTCTTCTTCGATTTCGGACAAGTTCAACCAACCGCATTTGTTCAATTCACTTTTGACGGTGAATATACAAACACCAAAATGATTCCGGAAAACATATATATGTGGTGGTTAATGCGGTGGAGGAAAGGAAAGATCATCGGTAAGGAGTTGAATATCAACGGTGAAGATTTTCTCTATCTAAATGTAGATTTTTTTCTCTCTCAAAAAGTACGTACAGTGAAAAATAAAATAAAAAGTTTATATAAATGCTATAATAAATGCTTGAGTACCTCTAGGGAAGTGGAAACGACATTGGTAGCTAGTAGGCTCTAGAGAAATGGAACCTTATTTCTTTTGATTGGTTAGTTTTACCTAGGGTAAAACATGTTCGTGGATCCAATTAAGAGATGACACGTGTCCTAAAAAACTAACTCATTAAATTTTTTGATATTTGGATGATAACCGTCTTCGAATAATACCATCGGATGGGATTTGGATTTTTTCATCCCTTATATTCAATTGAAGAACAATAGGAAATCAACATTAGGAAAATGAACAAGTGTAAACCAAACGTGATTCAGATTTGTGTCACTTAGCCCTCCTAGATGTCTAAGGGGGCTAGTTAATAGGTTCGATTTCTTTGAGGGAAATAGTTATCAGTTAGGTGGGATTTCTTCAACGGGGCCATTTGGACCGAAAATAAAAATCATAATGACTCACCTGTGTGTTAGCTAATACTAACTCGACTGAGTTTTAGCTGCATCTTTACTTATGAAGTCTCATAATTGATGGTTAATGGGATTTTGGGCTTATGATTTTTAACTTGTATTCACGAACCAATCCGTTTGGCTCACTGAATCAAAGTTAGACTATAAAGACCCAAAAGAGTAGCATTTACGATGGTTGAAATTTATCTCTTTATGCATCAAATATAGAAGCTCGATTATCTCTCTATCTTCTATCCTAAATTTAATATATCACCTAAATATTTACATAAATACCCTTCAACTAAGTTTTATCCTTATCAAATGCTACCTTGATAATGATGCAAGACAGATATGAAAGACAAGTTTGGGAGAACGAGAGGAACTATAGGGGAGCGAGAAATAGAGGAAATGAAGATTCTAAACGAGGATTGAATGACAAAGATCAGAGATGATGAAGACGTCGCATGAACAAAATGAGGAGTAGAAGTCTAATATCTAATTATAACAGAAGAGAAAGGAGTAGATCAGAGCCGATGGTAGAAAAATAAAAGGAAGATCTAATAATCCAACAAGTCAAAGATGCGAGAAACGTACCATACATGGAAATAGTGTTGGGATATCTCCCCCCACCACCACCATGTTATATGCATCAACCAGGCTTTCCTTCGTACCCAAGCTACGTAGCACCCAATAATCTGAGCCAAGCTGCTCCACCAGGTATGCCTCAAAATAATAAACGAGTCATATTGGGATATCTAACGAGCCAACCTAAGGGCAGCAACACTATGGTATACCTATAAGAACGCATGGTGTTCCATATATCAACCATGTAAGCAGTCCGAATTAGAATACCAAATATATGGGCGTAAAATAGAAAGTCCAATGTTCTAACAGTATTACCTATTCATGAATGATCTTGATGATTATTACAAGGAAAAAAGCCTTAAGTAGAAGAAGAGTCCCCAGTAGCCCCAGTAGCAAACATAGAGAAAATGAGAGTTTGACGGACTACACAAATAGATTTGTTTAAAGAAAGTCTAAGTTAAAAGATTGCCATTATCTACTGATTGTAGCAGTTTTTAGACAATGAGTTGAAGAATGAAATATGTCTGAAGCAATAAAAAAAGCACTAAACTTCGAAGATTTACGGGTCCATCTGAAAGGATTTATGAAGTGGGATGAGGTGGAAAGATAAAATAAAATATGAAAGCAGAAACAATCTGTCTGAAGGTAGTTCAGTAAGCAAAACAGATATTATGGCACAAATACGAACAAAAAAAGAGGAGACCAGAAGAAATTATGTTTCGGGTTCAGCGAGATCAATGCCAAATCTGCTACAAAAAAAACAAAACCAAACGTTAGCTATGGCACTAAATATAGCAGAAGAACATATAAACCGCTGAGGGGATCATGCACAGAACTGACAGAGTCACTAGCGACGATCTACGAAAAAACAAAGAAGAAGATAGAAAAAAACTGTAAGTCGCATGATTACATAGACCATTTTACTAAAGATTTTCGGATTTTGCATGACCAAATCCAAGTCTTGATAGACGAAGGAAAATTGAACGAATTCTTTAAAAAGAAAACAAGAAAGGAATATGGACTGGGTTCAGCTAATATCGTAGCACAAGCCTCAACAAAAGCTCAACGCGCATTTAATATAAATCATGTAATTGATGTCGAGCAATAAAATGAAGAATAATACATGGACTCGGATCTGAACATACAAACAATCAAAGTGACTACCATAGTATATTATCCTCTAGGATAAAAAAATATCAAAGAAAATGTACGTCGATAAATTAAGATAGTGTGTCAAGGGAAAACATCCCCATACTTGTATAGATACTCGTGCCTGAACCTGTTTATTACAGATGATTATTCAAAGGGAATAGAAATCATAGAGCATAATAATTGATACTAGTGAATATCCTATATCGAGGAGCACACAAAGTAATGAGAGGCGCGCTAGTGCTAATCCACAGTCAGAGAGTCCTAACACGGTTCACAGGTACAGACGCAACAGTCTTGGGAGAATTAACTTTAGGCGTGGCCCTCGGAAAGCAAGAGTTCCACAAAAAAAGTTAAAACATTTTGTTATGATGGTAGATGCACCTTCTCCATAAAATATAATATTGAACCATTCATGGCTAGGAAAAATGCATGTCTTAGTATATACAACATATATCCAATAAAGCATAAAGTGGTTGTAATAAGAGGGAAAAGACAAGTAGGGAATGTTATCCAGTATCAATAGCTCTCAAATCATAACAACCAGAGAATGAAGGGTTCATCTTAAAAGAAGTAGATGAACCCAGAGAAGGCCCTCAACTAGTGAAAATGGGAGAAGAAGTAGAATAATTTATCATGGAACAAGGGGAAATCCTTAAGGTTGGCAAAAATATCCCAATTGATCTCATGTACAAAATTTTAATTTTTTTGGAAAATAATCTAGATATATATTTGCGTGGAGCAAGAAAGATGTAACGGAAGTCCTAGCCGAGGTCATATGTGACTAGTTAAATACCAACAATAACTTTAGACCAATAATCCAAAACATTATATCTTATTCTCAATGAAAACTGAGGCAATCATCACCATAATCACGGCCATAAGACACATAAGAGAGTCTTACACCACAGCGTAGGCAGTAAATATTTTCATGTTTAAAAATAGAAGTGGAAAGTTGAGAATGTACGTGGACTTGACGGACTTAAAAAATAATTGTTTTAAAAAACTCTTTTCCATTTCTAAGGATTGATCACCTCATAGACACATATCATGCAACAGAATGTTATCCTTTATAAATGTTTTGGGAGGATATAACCATATCCAAATAATATAATATCAAGGACACATAACCGAAAGAGGGATATGTTGCTACAAAATAATTTCTTTTGTATTAAAAATATTTGAGCAACCTATCAAAGGTAGGTGAATAAAATTTTCACAACACAGATAGAAAAAACATGTAAGCCTATATCGATGACATATTGGTAACAAGTCCACATGAAAAAAATCATCTAACAGACATTGTTTAAATGTTTGACATTCTTAAACGTGTGAATCGTAAATTAAATCTATAATAATGCACTTTCATTGTTTGATTTGGGAATTTCTATAATACCTAATGAGCAAAACGGGAATTAAAGAAGATCTAACCCAGCTCGCCAACGTAGCATCAATGGAGGCCCCGAGAAATGTCAATCTTGTCATTGTTTTCAGACAAATGTCGATCGTTCTTCTAAGTATTGAAAGAAGCATGACAAATCCAGTAGAGTTAGCATAGGGTTAATTATGGATGAAGGAAGTCCAACATTGTATACTATGTAAGTAAATTTTTATTACCATTAGAAATTATATCTTTGTAATTAGATAAAATAATTATAGCATTATTAGTAGCGGCTAGGAAAATGAGACCATACTTTCAAGCACACACTATAATTGTGAGAAACTTCTTCACTTTAAGAAGTATATTACAAAATCTTGATGTTTTATGAAGATTCAATAAGTGGTCGGTAGAACTAGGGAATTACGATACAAATTTCAAACCTAGAACGAAAATAAAAGCCAAAGCATTTGCTAATATTTTAACAGATTTCTAATCCGAACGACCAATCATCATACATGATGGCTTAGAAAACATTTGGAGGGTAAAAACAGATAGAGAAAGCAACAATCAAGGCTTGGGAGCGGGGGTACAACTTGTTTCCCCAGGTGGTGATATTTTAAACTAATCCATTCAGTTCGATTTCCAGCATCAAATATTAAAGTATAGTATGAAGCTTCCATCACATGACTCAGGTTAGAAAAAATATGCGGCTCAAAGAAGGTACTACTTCTCATTGATTCTCAATTAGTAGTTACCCAAATAACAAGTCAAGCTGAAGCAAATATGATAGTGTAATGTAGAACTACTCAGAACAGTAACTTAAACAAATATTATCTTCGCCTTACAACTCTCAAGAATGTAGGCAAGTCGAAGTGACTCATCGAACACTAATTGAGGGCATAGCGAGATGTAGGAAAGGGCACCAAGAAATTTAACGAATACCCTACAAGAGGTTTTATGGTCATATCGAACACCACCTAGAACTCCCACAAAAGAAACACTAGTTTCCATTGTATATGATATGCAGACAGTGGTACTAGCAGAAATAGTTATGTCGACCTACACGGTCACAATACACGATGATGAAATAACGATCAAAACTGACAAGAGGTAGTCGATCTCATCGAAGAAAGAAGGGTCAAAGCGCACCTTCGTTTAAAATATTATAAGGCAATAATGAGGAACATATATAATTCCAAGTTCGGTTCATGAGTTTTAAACTAGGAGACAAAGTGCCAAGAAAAGAAGTTTATCACACACATGAATTCTGGAAGTTAAACCTAACCCGGTAAGAACCGTTAACGGTCAAAGAAAAAATAAATCCAAGAACCTACACGTTGATAGATAAAAATGTAAACCAAGTGTGATATTCGTGGAATGTAGAGAAATTTAAAATCTATCATACTCATACACATTGAAAAAGTTTGTAACTTACTACTCATGTAAATCATATCTATTAAACAATAGAAATGTACTATTTTCTCTCGCGGTGGCGCAAGAAGTTTTTAATGAAGCATTAGACATTAATAAAACACTTCTAGTTCCAAAAATATGGTTCGCTTTTTATTTATATAATGTAATAGGAACACAGTGCTAAAAACCAAAATACTGAAGCCAAAATAACAATCGGCTAGTGCCAAAGTGTATAATGTCAATTGAAGAAAACAACAATGGACAAGCAAAAATGTATCGTCAAGATATAAAATGCTAAAGCATAACCCATCAAAGGAAATACACTCGTCAAAAATGGCAAATAAAATTCTATAAATAAAAATACCAAAAACAACAAAATGCTTCGGATGATGAAAATCACCAATCCAAATAATGGAGAAATTTTTAATAATGACCATGTGTCCTCGATCTAAATAAGGGATAATAAAAAAACATGACAAATAACTAATCCGCATAAATAAGCTATATTTACTTAAAAAGAAGGAAAACCTCTACCCGGTAGTCATGCACCGTGAATATACTTGACAAATTCTAAAAAAATACTAATAAATAACTAAGATGTTCTAAAACAATAAGTCTTCTCCTATTGTGCCTAATTAGTCAATATAAAAAGTTTAAAAAAATGCAAGATGTGTCATAAATACAAAAACTCGTTCATTAAATGAAAAAGAAAAAAGAATACTCGTAAAGATATGAAAAAAGTCTCACAAAAGTATATTGTTATAATAGCAATTACAGAAAAGGGGAATATAAAAGAAGAGGGAAAATATAACTTATATAAAAAGATAAAAAAAATGAGAAATAGGATGTGAAGAAACAGCTGTGGATACAACACAACAAGCAATAACGTCGACTACTAGGATACAGTTTTCTTCGGACACATCCTTATGTAAGCCACACCATTTCCATCTTCAACATAGTCAAAAAGTAATTTAAACCTTATTATTCTCAACCTTGGAAATTTAGGAATAGAGTTAGAAGATTTATTAACCTAAATAATATCATTCGGCCACTACACTGAAAGAATGTTACAATAATGTTTATCTCGGGATAACCTTCATAGATTCACAATACCAATACGGTCTTTTAGGCGGAATAAATCTTAATGAATTTATGTTATCAGAATCAATATAATGAATATTATATTCAACAACAAGTGGCTTCAGAAATAGCATACATATGTGATACTCCCTCCGTTCCACAATAATAGTCGTTTTAGAAATTCTTAAAAATTCCATTTTAGATGTCGTTTGTTAATATCAATGCAGCAATTAATTACTCTTGACCAATGATATATTAATGTTTATTTGTTTTTATTAAATCAATAACTTTTGACCAATTAAATTGGATTGCTTCTTGTGTTTTAGATGAAAGAGAAATCATGATGACATTTATTGGTTTCTACGTTTAAACCTTAAACGACGTTTATTGTGGAACGGAGGGAGTATAGAATATAAGTGTTCTTTCGTTTCTTAAATCTTCAAAGAAGCAATATGTGCTTTAGATGTCGCATCCAAAAACGTCTTACAAAAACCTATACGCACGGTCTACAATGCATAAACTTTAAAATTAAGGGCCAATAAATCTTGTTTATATTGCGACAAAATAAGTGAATTATATTTCATAATATTAGCCTGAAATCCTAACTGAAGCGATAGAAACCTTTTCTTCTCTAGGATTTCATTAAGCATTACTTGCAATTATTTTTCTCTCTCATCATTATATGTGAGAGCAGCTTTTAAATCAGTTCGACCATCTATAGTGTACGAAGCACGGTTTGGAAGGGTATAAAGATCTAATAACTAATCCAAAGGGTTTACTTGTGAATGATGGTAGATAATCAACCCATTGAAAATGAGCTACAAATAAAAATAAAAATAATAAGTCTAAAAGACAAAAATATGAAAAGCATGTGAACAAAATTAGTTACATCAAAACTAAAGTATGAGTGATGACTGAGTAGCTATAAATAAGAAATATAAATGGGCAAAGAGTTATGGCCAACCAAAACACCAAACTGAGTGACAACCTCAGCAGTCTGATTACTCATGAAAATAGAGGAATATGAAGCATGTTGCATTTTATGTATTTAATCTAAACATGTTTTATTTATTTAAGTTATAGTAACCGTTAGTATTAAACTGAGTCTTAGAGTTTTACGTGGGTGTAGGAGTTACGTAACGGGCATTAAGTGAAGAGAGAAGTGGGATTAGTGGATCTTATTTTGTAACTTCCACCTCGTTTATTGCCTATTTATTTCCTTTGTACGCTGCATTTGATAAATGAAGAAGTATCACAGTTTCACTTTCTCAAAAGGGATAATAGATTTGTAGGGCGATATACACTTTCTCTGTGTACCCACGGTCTATCACATTGAACATAAAAAAGGTTAATACTTGGTATCAGAGCTTCAGGAGGTGTTCATAACTTCAGATGGAGACGACAAGCAAAAGCTCCTTTGGTCTCAGCTACCCGATGTTGAGCAAAACCAACTACACTGCATGGGCTCTCAAAATGACGGTATTCATGCAAGCCCACGGAGTGTGGGAGGCAATCGAACCCAAGGACCCTAATGCTCCTGTGGAAGACAAGGTCGACAAAAAGGCACTCGCTGTTATTTACCAGGGAGTTCCAGAAGATGTCCTGATGTCACTTGCAGAAAAGAAGACGGCCAAGGATGCGTGGAAGGCTGTCAAAACCATGTACCTGGGAGCAGACAAGGTAAAAGCAGCTAGAGCCCAGACCCTCGAGAGCGAATTCGAAGCTCTAAGCATGAAAGACGATGAGCCATTAGACGAATTCTATCTGAAGCTGAACAGCTTGGTTACCAATATTCGAGTGTTGGGAGAGAAAGTGGAAGAGACATATGTGGTTAAGAAACTTCTCAGAGCGGTTCCCACAAAATTCTTACAGATTGCATCTGCTATTGAGCAATTCGGAGATCTGGAAGAGATGTCGGTAGAAGAAGTCGTTGGTTCTTTGAAAGCCCACGAGGAAAGATTGCGAGGGACAACGGAGAAACACCAGGGACAATTGCTGCTGACAGAAGATGAGTGGAGGAAGAAAGAAAGCGGCGAGGGGCAGCTTTTGTTGACTCGAGAAGAATGGTTAAGGAAAACCAATAGAGAAGGGACTCGAGGTGGAGGAAGTACTCGTGGAGTACGAGACAGAAGTAGAGTGAGGTGCTTTAACTGTCAAGCACTGGGACACTTTGCTGCGGACTGTCGTAAACCAAGGAAGAAGAAAGACATGACGAGAGAAGCAAATCTCTCGAAAATCCAAGAAGATGAGCCAGCCTTGTTGGTTGTTGAGGTCGGACAAATGGATATCGAATCTATGCTTCTGAAGGAGGATGGAGTAGTTCCAAAGCTACGAACAAACGCAGGTGAACAAAAGGAGTCACAGGTGTGGTACTTGGATAACGGCGCCAGCAATCACATGACTGGGCAACGTGGAAAATTCAAAAGCTTGGATGAGCGTGTCTCCGGGAAAGTGAAGTTTGGCGATGGATCGACCGTGTGTATCAAGGGAAAGGGAACAGTGGCGTTCCAGTGCAAGAATGGTGAAGAAAGGATGCTTGAAGAGGTATACTATATCCCAAATCTCTGTAATAATATTATAAGCTTGGGACAACTTTCTGAGGTAGGGAATAAAGTTGTACTTGATGGGGATTATTTGTGGATTCACGAGGCGAGTGGAAGACTATTGATGAAGGTGAAAAGGACAGAGAATCGACTATATAAGATCAGTCTTGAAGAAAGTAGAGCAACATGTTTGTTTAACAAGGCCGAAGAAGATACTTGGTTGTGGCATGCTCGTCTTGGGCACGTAAATTTCCAAGCTTTGGAATTAATGTCGCGAGAGAAGATGGCATACGGGATTCCAAGCATGACTCAACTACTTAAAAGGTGCGAAGGTTGTTTAATGACGAAGCAATCCAGAAAATCCTTCCCACATCAAACTAGATCTGTGTTGAGGAAAGCACTCGAGATAATTCATGCTGATATTTGTGGCCCTATCACACCAACGACAATTGGAGGTAATCGTTATTTTCTTCTATTTGTTGATGATTTCAGTAAGAAAATGTGGGTCTACATGTTAAAGGAGAAAAGTAATGCTTTCGAGATGTTTAAAAATTTTAAAGCTTTAGTTGAAAAGGGGAGCGAGAAAAACATAAAGATCTTGAGGACAGATAGAGGCGGTGAATTTTGTTCCAAGGAATTCACCTTGTATTGTGAGAAGGGTGGTATTTTGAGGCATTACACAGCACCATACACTCCGCAGCAAAACGGGGTGGTGGAACGAAGGAATAGGACTGTGGCTGCTATGGCAAGAAGTTTTCTAAGGGGAGCAAACCTACCTGCGTATCTCTGGGGTGAAGCGGTGCGTCATTCGATCTATGTTCTCAATCGACTACCAACTCGAAGTTTAAACGGAAGAACACCATATGAAGCATGGAGTGGGACTAAGCCGGACCTGACACACTTAAGAGTGTTTGGGTGTATTGCATTTATGAAGATACCTTCGATACATGTCAAGAAACTGGATGATCGTAGTAAGAGGGTGGTGTATCTCGGTAAGGAGCCGGGAACAAAAGGGAGTCGCTTATTTGACCCACAAACAGGGACTGTACACGTCAGTAGGGACGTGGTATTTCAAGAGGAAGCCTTCTGGTCATGGGAACAAGAAACAGGTGGTGAAGTAACTTTCCCTAGGAGCTATGTTGAGGTAACCGAGAACACGGAAACTGGGGACAGTGTGGATGCAGATTATGAACCCACAACTCCTCTGCAATCCATGACTTCACAGTCATCGGCATCGTCACAACAAACTACGACGACCAAAACAGCTGAAACTGTTGGAACATCATCTACCACGAGCAGTGAACCTAAGAGGTTCAGGCCTTTGGCAGATATTTATAATGACACTGAGGTCATTGAGCTGATTGATGAGCTGATGTTATTAAAGGCTGAGGAACCAACGTCATATTTCGAAGCCATAAAAGAGAAGGATTGGCAAGATGCTATGAAGACGGAGTTCGAGACAATAGAGAAGAACGAAACCTGGGTACTCACAAGTTTACCACCTGGGCATAAACCAATAGGTTTGAAGTGGGTATATAAGTTAAAAAAGGACCCAGATGGGAATGTGGTGAAACATAAGGCACGGCTCGTCGCAAAGGGATACGTTCAAAGGAAATGAATAGATTATGATGAAGTTTTCACTCCCGTAGCACGACTTGACACGGTTCGACTCTTGCTAGCACTTTCAGCGAAAGAAGGTTGGGAAGTTTATCATCTTGATGTAAAATCAGCGTTTTTAAAGGGAGAGCTCATTGAAGAAGTTTATGTCATCCAACCTGAGGGGTTCGTAAAGAAAGGACAGGAACAGATGGTGTATAGACTGGTGAAGGCTTTGTACGGGCTGCGTCAAGCTCCTAGAGCGTGGAATGCGAAGCTAGACAGATGCTTGAAAGATTTGGGAATTGACAGATGCTTACACGAGCAAGCGGTGTACATGAAGTACAAAGAAGGGAGTATACTCATAGTGGGTGTGTATGTTGACGATTTATTGGTGACAGGTTCAGACAAACGGTTTGAGATGAGTGATCTGGGTTTATTGTCGTTTTATCTTGGAATAGAAGTAAACCAAGGAGAGATGCGTACTACACTGAAGCAGTCATCATATGCCAAGAAGTTACTGGAAAAATCTGGAATGATGAATTGTAACGCGTCCAAATTTCCTATGGAGCATAAGTTACAGTTGGACAGAGATGAAGAAGGAGTAATTGTTGATGCCACTGAGTACAGATGTATCGTTGGAAGTCTGCGATATCTAACTCACACTCGTCCAGATATTTCATACGCTGTGGGAGTGGTGAGCAGATTCATGGAGAAACCCACAGTGAAGCACCAACAAGCTGTGAAACATATCTTGAGGTACATTCGAGGGACAATTGAGTATGGGCTGGTTTATGCAAACGAGAAGAGTAGTAGGATGTTGTATGGGTTTACAGATAGTGATCTTGCTGGAGATGTTATCGACAGGAGAAGTACTGGGGGCATGTGTTTCTACCTTAACAGGAGCTTAATATCTTGGACATCGCAGAAACAGAAAGTGGTTGCTCTATCTTCGTGCGAGGCGGAGTACATGGCCGCCACGACAGCAGCTTGTCAGAGCATATGGCTTCGTGGACTACTAAAGGAAATCTCGGGACAATCGGTTGGACCAGTGATACTCCACATAGATAATAGGTCAGCCATCGAGTTAACGAAGAATCCGGTACTACACGGGAGGAGCAAACATATCGACGTACGGTTTCATTTTATTCGAGAGTGTATTGAAAGGGGTGAGTTGATCATTAACCACGTGGTGACTCAAGAACAGAGGGCAAACATCTTAACTAAGGCATTAGGGAAGGTTAAATTTGAAGAAATGAGGAAGGGAATAGGGGTTGAGGATCTTACTGCGAGCTCGGGAAGCTGAAGTCGAGGTTTGAAAAACATGTTGAGATTAGGGGGGGACATGTTGCATTTTATGTATTTAATCTAAACATGTTTTATTTATTTAAGTTATAGTAACCGTTAGTATTAAACTGAGTCTTAGAGTTTTACGTGGGTGTAAGAGTTACGTAACGGGCATTAAGTGAAGAGAGAAGTGGGATTAGTGGATCTTATTTTGTAACTTCCACCTCGTTTATTGCCTATTTATTTCCTTTGTACGCTGCATTTGATAAATGAAGAAGTACCACAGTTTCACTTTCTCAAAAGGGATAATAGATTTGTAGGGCGACATACACTTTCTCTGTGTACCCACGGTCTATCACATTGAACATAAAAAGGTTAATAAAGCAGAGGCTTCAAAACCCAAAGGGAAAGAAACATTAGTAACCATGTCATAGTAAAGTAATATTATAATCGGATATTGATGAAAGGGCATCCTCAAGAGGAGAGGAGGAACCTCCAAGAGAAATTATAACAACAAGTACTTGTGTTGAAGGATCAACGACACCATGTGGGAGGATGTGAACATCTTCCTCCACGCCAATCATTCTTCAGCTATGTAGGCTCACTTCTATCATTATTGTAATCTTTGAAAACCTTAGGAGTGTTTCTGTTACCAGCTTGAGTCGAGTGAGATATAGGCTTCATTGTTAACAAAAAGAAGTGATCTTGAAGCAGCCATAACTGCCTGATCTTCATAGCGCCAAGAGCCTAAGAAGACGTCTGAATTTCGATTTGTAACCAATTATGGCTTAACAATTCTAATGTCCAAAGCATCGGACAATATAAAAGTATACGACATCCGTCAGACCATATTTGAAAGATAAAGAAGAACCAAAACCATCAGCTACTTTTAAATAAGATGATATAGAATTCACTATATAGTTTAAGAAGGCGCCAACAAGCGAAAGCGATATGCATATTCACTGCACATTGCAAAGTTATATAACTTGATAAACAAAGCTATATTTACTTTCATATTAAAAGGAATTGGATATAAAACACATGGGGTATCTGAGTGTTTACGCTTTTTAAGAGGAACATAATCTTTTTCTTCATCATCATCTTCATTCGCTTCAACCATAAAAGCAATGATATTGAATACTCTAGAAAAAATACTGGAAAAACTAGATGATGCCTTCAAGAAAGTACATACCTTGATTTGTGGCGTTCACCCTTACTCGTAGTAGAATTGGTAGTTATCTCCTCCTTCAAAAATGAAACAGCAGCGAAATATTTTTCGGCAGTCATGCTAAACCTGGCTTTGATACCAATTGTAGATAATAAAAAAGATAGGAGAAGAAGAATTTTTTATTAAAGCTTTTGTGATGTTGTTGTTGTTTTGATACATTGTATATCCTATATTTATATTAGTATATTATTCTGTTTTAATGACAGAATAATATTTTTGACTAATATAATATTTTCTCTAAAACACAAAATCAAATCTCTAAAAGAATATGAATAATATTTTTACATCAAAATATATTGTCCAAATCTTTGAGCAATATATTAATTAATTAATTGACTTAATTAATTAATATCTTTGTAGCTTAATTTAATTTGGTTCCAACAAATTTTGCTAATACAAAATTCTCATGCATCATTATGGAAGAACATAAAAATGAAAATTTTGTGGTCTCATCCATCATTTCACCATACCTCCAATACATGATATTACTACTAGATTATCAAATAGGAAATTGAGGGCATGAGCTGAAATACAAAAATAGGCTTAGCCATAGACAAAAAATAAAGCACATATATAAAAGTAGCTCAAAGATATTAGTACTTATGATTTGCAGTCCAAGAAAGATTGACAGAGGATTAGCTACCTTCAACTTTGGTGTTCCAGCTCCCCGACTCTAGACAAATATATTTCTCTACTTTTTCATAACTCTGGGAATATCAGAAATTATCCGCGCTAAAGGAGAAATAACAACATATAAGAAATGACCTTTCTCTCGACCCAAAAACTTAATACCAATCAAGAAGTCATTAATAAAAAAAACGTCCAAATAGTTTTCTTAACAATATAATAGTCCAAAAAATAGAAGCCAGATTGAGGATCAACTGGCTTGGACAAAGTCGACTCAAAAGAATAAATTTGAAACTTTTACTATTTAAAGGAAAGCGGAAATTATGTTCAAGCGAATGAAAAAAAAATAACCTCGACATCGCAAGAATCGGTAGGAGTTTCCCCTTTATTGGGAAACAAAGACGACCATCCTAAAGAATGTAACAGTCTTTAAATTTATAGAACATTTTGATTTTTAAGATAAGTGGGTGGGGATGCATTATCATGTCAATTTCTTGCTTCTCATTCAAGTGATTAATCACTAATTTGGACTGAGGTTCGGGTCGAACAACGCCATAAGCTCTAGAAGAATCCATGTTCAAAGATTGTGAGTACGAAATGATAAAAAACACTATTTTTTATCTTAGAAATATTTAAAAAAAGACGAATTGGTTAGCTTGTTAGAAACAACTAGAGAAATGTGAAAAAAAATCTCAAATGACTAGAATGAATGGACAAGACTAGAGAAATGTATTTAGCCCAATTAAAAAAACAACCTTTAATATTTCCAATAAACGGCATAAATGATTTTAGAGCAAATACGGCTTGTATAGGGAAAAACGTAATGATAAAAAAAGCTCAAATGACTGAACGCGTGTAATAGAGAACAAGTCACCGTCATTCTTAAAATTTTACAGTCCACTTGCATTAAGTAAGCAAAAAATTAAAAAATATCCTCCAATTTCAAGCATATAATCAATTGAGACCGAAATATAAAGTGCGTAATTTACACTATGTAGTGAGTAAAAAATATATTATTCATAATTATCCACCTAAAATAATAAAAAATCTCTTCAGTTAAATGGATATAGAATATATTTTTTAGCATTTAGTCTTATCCTTCAAAAAGACCTAAGGAAGGTAAGTCAAAAATCAAAAATCAAAAACAAAATCCAAACGTATAATTACTTGGAAATTAATAAACGTGAAGGAATAAAACATTTCGAACAAAATTCATTCCAATCATATATTTACTTGGAAATAAAACAAGTGATACCTATGCACAATGTATATACACAAATATATTAATTCGCCAAAACATCAACAATATTCTTCGGCTGAGTACATCAACATATATGTATAGCCTCTAATTCTAGTTTTCAAAAAGGACTGATAGAACTATTTATAAATATTAAAAAAAATCCTTAAAAATCATATTTCTTCCCACATCTTTTATTAAAGGCTAGGGGCCTATTAGAATACATATGCCAATACACTCAGTAAAAGTCTAAAAAATAGAATAATTATAAAAAAACCGAAAGAAAGATAAAGTCAAAGAAAAAGAAATAAAGCTAGCAAAGATAAAAACTCCACAAGACAATGGAACCTTCAACAAATAATAAAAGAGTTATTAAAGCAACGTCAACAACAAATTGAAGTTTTTAAAGTAATCACAAAGCTAAATACCAAGCATTGTTCAAGTAAGTCAAATCAATTAAAAAATATAAAGGATTCTTCTATAAAGACAAATATGTTGCGCGTAAACGACAGGTACATAAGAAAATACCAATAAACACTTCAGCCAATATCAAGAATACTTCACACAACACTGGGTTAGTCTTTCTTCGTTACTCTGACCAAGACTAGGGTATAATTGGTCCAACCCAAACCAATCGCTTATTATTTTATCCACACGTCTAAATATCTACATAGACTAAATCAAATATACACTTAACTTCATATCCTAGTGGCTAGAGAAATATCATTCATTATCTCCAAATATCTGAGAGATATTTACTATAAGACGACCTATATATAAAGGTTTAACTTCAATAAAACTAACGTGCCTTTTATCATCATTTTTGTTATTTTATGCTGATATTATCTTTCTCCATCATTGTTCTTTAAATATTTATTCAATTTAATCTTAGATTAATCACCGTCCAACGATCCAAAAATATCGACATCATATGTGTTTTAAGATTATTATATATGATTTATTTTTTAAAAATCAAAACTTAAAATAAGTTATTCATTATTTATATTTTCCTGAAATTATAATTAAATCTAACTAACACGTAATCTTATTTTTTTTAATCCAACCTATAAGTTATATATTAAATATTTAAAAAAAACTTACAAAACTCAGAATTTTAAAAATCAAACAAAAAACTCATAACAATCATACATTCATCCAATTTGAAAAATAAAATATAAGAATCACTCATCTTAAATCTACAACCATCTAATTCAAACTATACTCTTTATACTATAAGTATAAAATAAAATAAATAAGAAGTTTAAATTTAAAATAAATACGAAAATAAGTCGATCCAACTTAGCAAGTTGGGTAACTCTTAAAAAAATATATTGTAGACGACTAGATCGGTGTAAGAGCCCATTTGGATACCCCAATCCGCAACTTGATTTAGATTCCATTAGATGCAAATATTGTTTATTAGCATGTGAATGTTCAAGTGATTTTTCCAGAAAACTCATACTTTATGATTGACATTAGCAAAACCATTAGAGAAACCAATTTTGTTGCAAATATTATCAAGATTTGAATTTGAAACCGTTGGCTCTTGAAGCGCAATAAAGTTAACATGATCTACTTTAATTATAGATTTGATTCTTCTTATGGTACTTAAGTTTCCAATCCCCCTTGAATTCCAATGTAAGATTTTTAAAGTCATTTTGATAATGAGTTGGAGGACCTTAAAGATCTTTTGGTATTAAATGTTTATTACTTAAAGGGCCTTTAAGTAACCTTTTACTTAAGTGTTTTGTTATTTATTTGTTGGCAGTAACCTTTTAACACTTCACGTGAGTTAGGTAAACTGACAGCTCTTTGCAAAACAATAATGTTTTAATCATTATTAGAGTTATCGAGATCTTTGAGTATACTAAATGAGTTACCAATTTCAATAGTATGGAGGGACTAAGTTATGCCGTTTTGAGTACCTTCAATATTATCATATTTTTTTATAACCTTCAAAGTGTTACCATCTATAACATTTTCATGACTGTTAGTTTCATTAGTCAACTGAGTTTTCTTCTTTGAGATTTGTTGGTTGTTTTCATTTAAATATAAATTAGGTGAATTGGATTTTAAATGATGAGTAGTGACATGGTTAAACTCTCATTTGAGTTTGTTTATCATTATTTTTAGGAGAAACTTTATCAACACTTGTATGGCTTGTTTTATGATCTATGATAACAGATTTTATATTTTTCATCCATATTTCAGTTTGAGGAGGGTTGGATTTAATTTTAGTATCTTTATGTTGAGAAGATTTCTGATTTTTTAGGTTAATTTATTCTCTATTTTTTAAGTCTTCATTGCAATTATTTTCATGATGGCCTAAATATTTACATAGCTTGCAGTAAGGTGGGATATCCCCATTAGTGATATCTTGCCAAAAACCCTCATATTTCTTAAAACTAATCCATAGTTTTTTAGGAAGGGGAGAATAGACATCCAAAACCAGCCAATCTTTGCAACAATTGTGGCTTGTCTAGTTTTTTTATAAGAATCAAAATTTACAAATATAATCCAATTACCTTTGCAATTTCAGTAATAATGACTTGATTATATAAGTACTATAGAATTATTAGGAATGTGATCCAAACCGGAGTAAAAAGAGACTCTATTTCAATATCCTAAAAGAGTATTCACCTACACTCCAAATATTTCTCTTCCAAAAAATTTATTATCATTTCAAAACAAAAATCAAATTCTATGAACAAATGTATGTGATCATATATTGATATATTATATATACCATTGAAATTAAAGGTTTCACGAAAATATTTAAAATCTACTAATGTAGGCCTATTAAAGCTGAATTTAGCAACTAATGTAATTTTTGAAGATAAAGGAAGAAATTCTTTATCTGATTTCTGGAAACATATTGCTTTATGGGATTCTTTGTCCTGGTAGATTATGTTTGTATGAGAGAATCATTTCTTTTTGATGCTAGTGACCTCCGTATATGTTCTTGTTTCATTGTTGTCTACATTTCCCTTTTGTTTGTTGTATGGTGAAGCATAATCAAATGCTGGATTGTTTAATTGTGTTGGTATTTGATTTTATTATGTCTTCTTTGATGAGTCCGGATAAATTCACCACTGCTCACTGGGATATTTGGACGAGGAAAATTCGGACATAAAGTGCCCACTAAACTATCCGGACAGGATAAAAGTATTAAATAACTAAACACCTTTTGACTAAGCTAGGTGCTAATCAGCTTGTTAAGCAAATGGGTCCTTAAACTTGACCCGGTTCCATAACTTGACCCGAAAGCCCATGGGTCCATAATTAAGGGTATAAATACCCCAACTACTTTCATTAATGAGGGTAATGAACATTTAATACAACAAGCAACTTAAATCTCTCACTACAAAACACCCAAACATTTAATACTCCAAAAAACTTCCTAAAACACTTGACAAAATTACCCTCAGTATAAAATAAACCACACCAAATTGGCAACCACATTGGGAGAAGAAGGTGCCTGAATCTAGCATTCAAAACCAGAAAGAAAAACCAGTTTGAATGAATCCGGACGAGCAAGCAATTCCACCACCTCTGGTGGAGGTTGTGGGAGAAAACAATGAGTACAACACCGAAGAGTGACACAAGCTGAAAGCTGAAATAAAAGCATTGAGAGCCACTAGAAAGGCAGAGGTGGATTGAAAGGAAAAGTCAAAAGCGTCAGCCATTCACCATACTGCCAGCCCAAGGGAGAACGACCCATCAGGAAAGACTAATTTGAGCATAAAAAATACCCATGTTAGCTCCAAGAAATCTCACCGGTCCAAGCCGGTGGAGAGCTCAGAATCTGAGTCCTCCAGTAGCTCCTCGAATGAGGATGAACTTGAGGAGTCTTTGCCATCAAGTAGTAATGAGGGGAGGTCCAGAAAGAAACAAAATCTAGTTAAAAAATATTCAAGAAAGAGGGATATGCATGGGAGACTAAAGAGGCATCTAGGAAAAGGGTCGTCTCACAGCCACAGCCATAGTCACATGCATATGGATCAGCTGCTGATGGATCATTTTGCTTTCCATGATGAGCCATGTCTTTTTGCAACACCTAATGAAAGCACAGTTTTTAGTTATAGTCGGAATTTGGGGCAATCACCATTGTCATCCAAAATACTATCCGGAAACCTTCCTAAGAGGTTTGGCAGTACTAAAATGGAGAAGTATGATGGGAGCAAAGATCCGGACAACCATCCGGAATATTTTAAAAAATTTATGATGAATTTTGATGATGACGACAAACTTCTTTGTAGAGCCTTCTATCAGTCTTTTACGGGAAGTGCTTCGAAATGGTACAATAGCTTGCCATAAGGTTGTATCAGAAACTTTGATACGTTTTGGGTGGCCTTTCGAAGGTAATTTGTGGGGAGTAAGGAGGTGAAGGGGAATGAAGATACTATTATCCATTGTGCCCAAGAGTCAAATGAATCACTGAAAGACTATATAAGCTAGTTCGTAAAAACTAAGAATGGGTTAGTTGATTGCTTTGAGCAGGTAGCAATAGCTTCTTTAAGACAATGGTTAAACCTTGGGAATCTGGCTGATTCGGTAACCAGGAAGAAGGCCATTAGTTGGGGCGGTTTGCTGAATCATGTGGGAAAGTAGATTAATGTAGATGAAACAAATAAGACTAGGGTACACAGGCAAGTGAGGTCTGCCCCAGCTGCTCCAAACCAGAACCAGCCCGGATACAAGGCCAAAGAAACCGAACAGGGGCCCAATACCGCTAAACAAACCCAATCTCACCCAAATCCAGCTCAGAGCCATCAGTCCAGAAATAAGCGAGGATCTTGGGTCCAACCGGAGTGGTTTGCTGACTTGAAAATTTATGTGGCAACCACTTATGACAAAACAAAAGATAAGGTGCATTTTAGGAAGCCGGCAGTGCTTCAATCTCCTAGGGAAAGTCGCAATACTTGGTTTGCCAATATTATCATGATATTGGCCACAATATTGAAGACTGCATCGCTTTAAAACAAAAAGTGCAGAATCTTATTGAAAGGGGGAAGCTGGGAGCTTATGTCAAGAGAAGAAGTGGAAATAGGCCTCAAGATGCTCATCGGACTAGCCCAACGAACAATGCGGAGACATCTGCTTCGGAAGAGGCTATGATAATTCTTGAAAGATTTGATATCAAATCAGAGTATTTGGATCATGATCCAACCCGGAATAAAGTGGGGGTTATAACAGAACAAACTGAGACAGTGTCCGGACTCATAAGCTTTTTGAGTCACTTACTATATTCGGGGAGGGCACTATGATTGCGCCAACTCCTTCTTCAAGGAAGAGTTGTGTTCACACTCTAGCTACTCAGTTAGAGGGAGGCATGTCTTCTTATCAATACCAAATTCCTTTTCCCTTCATTGTTTTTGATGAAGATGATCTAAGAGATATAGATGGGTCTCATGAGGATGCTGTGGTGATAGGAGCTTCGATTGGGGGCAACGACATCAGGTGAATTCTGATTGACACTGGAAGCTCAGCCAATATCTTCTTTTTGAGTTCTTATAAACAGACGAAGAATCCTGCGGTTATTCAGCATTCGAACAGATCCATTGTGGGCATCATAGGAAGCTCTGCGGATGTAATCGGAGAATTTGAGGAGGATGTGTTGTTAGGCAAAGGTCTTTTTAAGAAGATGGCCAGGGTGTTATTCGTTATGGTAGATTGTCCCACATGTTATAATGCGATCTTTGGGAGGTCCTGGCTCTCTAGGATGCATGTTGTGGCCTCGAAGGTCCATCAATGTTTAAAGTATGCAGTTCAAGGAAAAGTGAGAGTTGTGCGGAACAGCCAAAAGATAGCAAGAGAATGTTATGCAACTGCACTTTCCCCTAAAACTCTGGGGGCACCCGGATTAATGAAAATTAGTAGTTGTTGGGTCCCTCTAGGGGTGAGGGTGAAATTGATGACCCCAGAGAGACCCCTACTGTTTTAATACCAATCGAAGAAGTTAAAACCCACTCTCTGGCTGAAGGAAGGAGTGTTAAAGTTGGCTCTAAGATGGGACCAGAATTGAAGAAAAAATTGTTGTCCTTTTTGGCTGATCACCAACATGTTTTTGCTTGGTGCAATGCTGATCTAACCGGAGTACCTGCAAGTGTTATATCACACCAGCTGTCTATCCGGTGGTTGTGCAAAAAAGGAGAGATTTTTCTAAGGAGAAAGCTAATGTAATAGTTCAAGAAGTTGACCGGCTTACCAAGATAGGGCACATAAAGGAGTCTCAATATCCTTTATGGACAGCCAACCCAGTGTTAGTAAAGAAAAAGAATGGAAATAGCGTATGTGTATCGACTTTACTGACCTCAACAGAGCTTGCCAAAAATATCTCTATCCAGTCTCCCTCATAGATCAGTTGGTAGACTCCACATCTGGAAATAAGTTATTATCGTTCATGGATGCCTTCTCCGGTTATAACCAGATACAGGTGGATCCAAAGGACCAAGAACACACTACCTTTGTTATAAGGTGATGCCTTTTGGGTTGAAAAATGATGGGGCTACTTATCAGAGGTTGGTGAACAAAGCATTTTCTGATCAGATTGGGAGGAATATGGAAGTGTATATCGATGATATGATGGTGAAAAGCTTAGAATAAGAGTTGCACCTAATTGATCTTCAAGAAACTTTTTCAAACTTGACAAAGGTTAATTTAAAATTGAATCCAGAAAAATGTGTGTTTGGGATGCAGTCCGGAAACTTTTTGGGTTATGTAATAAGTAAAAAAGAGATACAGCCTGATCCAGACCATCGCGATTCCCTATTAAAAATGGACCTTCCTCGAAATATTAAAGACGTACAAAGGTTGACATGAAGATTGGTTGCATTAATGTGCCCTGTTTTTTAGACCTTGAAGGGTGATAAAGACTTCAACTGGTCTCCACAGTGTGACCAGGCGTTTGATGAAATAAAGAAGCATTTGTCTTCTCCCAAAACCCTTTTTAAGCATGTTGACGGAGAAACACTATATGTATACTTGGTTGTGCCAGAATGTGTTATAAGCGCAGTGCTGGTAAGAGAGGTGGACAATTATCCTCGTCCGGTATACTACATCAGGAAGAGTCCGATAGATGCTGAGAAGAGGTACCTAAAGCTTGAAAAGATGGCACTAGCCCTAGGTAATTGCTACCATAAAAATGAGGCCTTATTTTCAGTCTCATTCCATCATCGTCCGCACATCTTTGCCTTTAAAGAATGTGCTTCAGAAAGCAGACATATCAAGCATGATGACCAAATGGTCAGTAGAGTGGGGTGATTATGACATTGATTTTGCCCCCCGAAATGAAATTAAAGTTCAGTATGTTGCTGATTTCTTGGTAGAATTTCATTCGAACATGAGTACTAAACAAGTTACAGAAGACAAAACTAAAAAAGAGTGGGTTGTCCGGACAGATGGTGGATCAAGCAAAATGGGTTGTGGGGCTGGGATCTGTTTAACCTCTGTGTATGGTGATCAGTTATACCATGCTATATGATTTGCTTTTAGGGATTCTAACAATGAGTATGAATATGAAGTAGCTATAGTTGGTCTAAAGTTAGCTTTTATGTGTGGGGATAAGAGGATTAGATTAATGAGTGATTCTCAGCTTCTTATCCACCATGCTCAAGGTCAATCCGAAGCCAAGAAGGAGCAGTTGGTCAAATATTTGTTCATTCTTAAGGAAGTAGCAGCCAACTTCAAAAATGTCAGCTATGAGCATATTCCTAGATCGGAAAACACGCTGTCACACTCTTTAGCAACCATAGCATACTCTGAGTCCTACCTATGGATTCATGTACAAGAATTCCCATCCATACAACCAAATCAGAGCAAGGAAGAGGAGGAGAGCTTAAGTGTACAAGTGGTTCAACCCAAAGACTGGAGATTTCCCCTTCTTCAATACATCTCTGATGGATTTTTCCTCCAGAGAAGGCTATGGCCAGGAAAATGAAACACAGGGCTTGTGGTTTCTTAATCATAAGAGAGGAACTTTACAAGAAGTCGTTTAGCAGACCTCTCCTACGTTGTTTGAGGGCTGAAGAGTCCCAAATTGTTTTATATGAACTACATGATGGAGAGGGATCAACACACTGTGGCTATAGAGCTCTAACCCAGAGAGTTTTGTTGGCCGGATACTATTGGCCTTCCATTATGGCAGATGCCAATGAAGTGGTGAAGAAATGTGACCAATGTCAAAGATATGGTAACGAAATTCATATCCCAGCTGTACCTATGGAGTCAATTTATGAGCCAGTGCTTTTTGCTTGTTGGGGACTGGATTTAGTAGGGCCTCTACCGATGACGTCCGGAGGGTGCAGGACTATTATTGTAGCCATTGATTATTTCTCAAAGTGGATAGAAGCAGCCCCCTTGGCAGAAACTACTTTGAAAGCTATTATAAATTTTATTTTGTCTAACATTTGTTGCAGATTTGGGGTTCACAAAAAATAACCACAGATAATGGGCCACAATTTGATAATAAGGATATGGAGAATTTTTGTGCCTCCAGGGGCATTCAGCATTGCTTCTCTTCTCCTTTCCACCCACAAGCAAATGGTCAGGTTGAAGTGGCAAAAGAGGACCATCTGGTCCGGTCTGAAAACGAATTTAGAAGGGGCTGCAGGGAAATGGCCAAGTTATTTGCAAGAAGTATTGTAGACGTACCGGACTACTCCTGGAGCTGCTACACAAGAATCTCCTTTTTCCTTGGTATATGGGATGGATGAAATTAATCCTATAGAGGCAACTCTACCATCATATAGAGTCCACAACTATTCCGAACTGGCCAATGAATTGGCAGTTAGAAGTCAGTTGGACTTAATAGAAGAAAGAAGAGTTAAGGCTCATCTTAGAACCACCCATTACCAAGGCTTGATGAGAAGCAGATTTGCTTCCAAAATCAAGAGAAGGGATTTTCAGTCAGGGGATAAAGTATTAAGAAAGGTATTCTTGCATACTAAGGAAAAGTAGTTCGGCAAGCTAGCTCCGAACTGGGAAGGCCCTTATGAGGTCTCCGAAAAACTTAACCCTGGGACATATAGGCCTCAAGACAAAGATGGAAGAATCCTAAAGCACCCGTGGAATATTGAACACCTCTGGTTATATCTGGAACGAAAGTTGTGTAAATATTTACTTGTTTAAAGTCCATATAAATATTATGGGGCATACTATTTCCTACCCTGGTGGCGCGGGGAGGTTTTAATGAGGTGTCTGGTTTTTTCAATAAAATACGATGCCTTCTTAAAATATTCGGAGTGATTTGATTACAATTCCTTTCAAGTATTCCATCTAACACTAAGGATCTTGGACAGATCAGAATAATCTGGTTGAATGATGACCATTAAATACATGTCATCGAAGATTTTAAACACTCTCATCTAAAATATTTGTAAAGAAAAGAAGGGCTCTTTAAACATTAGCCATTAAAATTGAAAGAAAGTATGAAACAAAGCAAAAATTGGGTAGGATAAGCCTGTCTGGATGAAAACCGGACAATAATATTAAAACACAGAATATGCCTTGGCCATCCAAGGACTTTAAGTTTTAGGCTTAACCGGACTCAAGCCAAATACAAGTAAAAAAATGCCTTGGCCATCCAAGGACTTTAATATTTCACAAAATAAAGAAAACAAAAAATAAAATTAAAAACCTCAGGGCTTATTCCCTTCGGATGTTCCTACATCATCTCCTTTCTTGGGGCCTTTGACTTCAGCACTTGAACTCTCCCCGATTTATTCTTCCTCATCGGTGGTAGAATCGATTCCACTAGACTAGTTCCTTTTGTCACCATCTGCCAGTGTATGGAACGGGATGTCATCATAATCCACATATTCCCACAAGGGACCAAGCGTTCTCCTCGGAAATTTCTCATGAAAGAGCAGTACCATGTCAGAATTCACTTCAGCATACCTTTTCTCCAAAGAATCTATCACCCCGTTTGTGTACTTGTCAATGCTGGCTTGAATTCTCTGTTCATGCTCCTTCTCTAAGTGTTCCTTCTCCTTGGTTTCCTTGGACACAGCCTCTTCAAGGGAAGTCTTTTCAGCGGATAAGGTCTGGATAGCACCATCTTTGGTCTTCACATCTTCTTTTAAAGTGGAAAGATCTTTCTTCAAACTGGAGCACTTAATTTGGAGCTCTGTATTAGTTTTCTCCGAAGTGGCCAACTTGATTGACAGATCTTCATTGTCCTTCTTTAACTCTTCAAGCTCCTTCTTCAGTGCCTCAATACTCTGGTTAGCGTTGAGGAGGTTAGTTGACAAAGTCTATTTGTCTGCATTAAGGGTGTTGATGAGGGTGGACTGATTTTCACTTGCCTTTCCAAGTTAAGTAATGGTTGAATATGACCCAGAAGAGAATGAGCCACCACATCGTTCTCCCCGGAGACAGTATAGGACTTGTCATTGTAAATCACCATATTGGAAGAGCTTGCAGGACGGTAGGGGCCAGCGACGTCATCTTTCTCAAAATCATTAAAATAAAGATCAATGTCTTGGAAGGCACTGATATCTACTCCATCAATTTCTCCTCCAGTACCTTCTCCGGATTTCAGTCCGGTGTGAATCTTCTTTGCTAAGGTGGGATCAGTTGGGTCTGCCGGAGGTAGAGGCTCAGAAGGGAAAAGGATTATTTCTTCCCCTAAGGTGACCTTTTTCTTCTTGGGCTGCCCTTTCATCGCTACTGGCTCCCCGTTTACGGTCCTTCTTCGGAGGCTTTGGTGAGTTTGGTATTTTTCCTGCCTCCTTGACATTTTCATCTTCAACTACTTGGAGCAAGGAGGCGTCAATTCCTCCTTGGTTTTCCCCTCTTTTTTTCCCCGGACCGATCTTTTCTACAGCAACCCGAACTGCCTTTGCTGCAGCCGCCTTTTTCTTTCCCTTTCCCTTCATCTTGCTAGGAGCTTTGGCTCTAGAGAGCAAGACCAGTTTGCCATCTTTTTCCTCTGTTCATTTGAGGATGACAGCTGGGGGAGGTGGTGTAGTCAATTCTTCCCATGAAATATCTCTCCGGCCTGTCGTATTCCACATGTGAGATCTCACCAAATTTCCAGATGTAAAACAGTTGTGGAAAGTGTTTCCCCAACGTTTTGTAGCCCATGCATTCAACTTGGCGCATGTAGTCTGTCCCTCCTCCAAATAATCGGTGTACTCCTTCGGTAATACTACAAAGTAAGAAATGAATGATTCAGAAGTGGAATATTTATAAAAGTGAAAAGGAAAAAATGAAAAATAAGATTGAGGGACTTACTTGTACTCTTCCACCTACTAGTTACCATGCTAGGGTTAACCTGGGCTATGATCTTTCTCCCATTCTCCCATGACCCACTAATGAATAAGAATTGAGTTTTCCAATTCTTCTCTGACTCCAACAAATCGTTTACCACTTTGAAATTGTTTCTTATATTGTGGTGGTAGAATGGGATATGGTGGTTTTTGCACAGGCTTCCCACAGCGACAAACTGCTCCATAGAAAGAGGGATTCCGGACAACCTCGATGCCATTATGCAGGCAAGAAGGGAGTACCAAGTGTTTGGGCTTAACTGGCTTGGGCAAAGCTTAATCAGGTGAAAGTACCTGACGATCTCTGGGTATAAGGGGAATCTGAGCCCCCAGTTGAACAACTCTGTGTAGATGATAATTTCATTGAGTTTACAGTCCATTGGGGTCTCCGGAGTGACAGGAATCCTCACCTTCAAAGACTCTAGGATCCCCCACTTAGTCCGGATCCGACCCAGCTCGGTAGTATGAGTATAAACGTAGTTGATGTTTTGCATGGCCAACAAATACTTCACGTTGACCTTCTGGAAGCAAGGTCCTACCTTGCCCTCCAAGCACTCCGGAAGATATGGATGAGCCACTCCAACCTTCACTTTGCCTTTGCCTTTCCTGTCAGAGGCAGCATCCCTAGTTTTCCCTGAGGCTTCTGTTTCAAATGGGGCCTCTTTGATACTATCCTCTATCACTTCTTCCATCACTGTGGAAGGATTGGCAGTTGTTATGGATAGAAGGATGTTAGCCTCTGACTCCATGGTCAGCCCGGATGGTTGAACACCAGTTTTTTTCATAAGCCTAGTATCCGGTTGGGGCTAAACTCCGGAGGACTTAGTTTGAGGAGTTACTTTGATTGTCTCTGATCCGGAGGTCTTGTCTCTTGGGGCTCTTATAGATATCTCTGATCTAGAGGTTTTGTCTTTGGATGCAGACTTAGAGGCCCCCGGTTTGGAGGACTTTGATTGTGAGGCATTCGCTTGGGCTTTCACCAAGCGAGTTGTCCAACGCGGATTTGATTTCTCTGGGGGTTTTCCAATATCAGATCCCATTGCTATGAAAGGATAGGTCTTTTTAACGCTTGATACTGCTTTTTCTTGGGAAGTAGAAGGTTGGGACTCCTGAACAGAGGTGCCTGATGGGATTGGCGAAAGATTTGGTTTGAATAGACGTTTGGGATTTGGATTTCTGGTAGAAGATGATCCTTGATCAGCTTCTTGGGATGGTTTATCAAACTTTTCGCTTGGAGAGACTGGTAGGCCAGCAGCAATTCGCCTCTCTCGTTCAACTTTCTTTGCTTTCTCTAATTCAGACAAATTCAACCAGTCGCCTTTTACAAGAGCGTTTCTGGCTGTGAACATAAAACTACCATAAACTATTTTGGAAGAAAGGTTGAACAACTCTGTGAAAGATTCACTAAAAGGTGAAGATAATGAAACACTAAAAATGGTTTATATATATTAGTTGGAAAAAGAAACTGATATCGAGGAAAAGACGAAGAGATTCGAGCAATGATTAAAGACGGCGCTGACGTGGGAAATATTAAATGCAAAGGTTCATTTTTAGGTTTAGTGGGAGCGCCGATCTAGGTAAAAATGGCTGGTAGGTCGAATCAGAATGCGACACGTGTCCCACGATCCAAAGAAAAACTCTTAGAATTCTTGAGAAGAAATCAGTCCGGACAAACCTTGAACCAGACACATGAACGGGTCAGAAAACATTGTTGCTAACTAAGTAAGTTTTTTAGTCCTGCCAAAGATTTTTTGACAAGGCCTAAAAAAGGGGTTACTGATGAGTCTGGATTACTTCACCAGTGCTCACTAGGATATCAGGGCGAGGAAAATTCGGACATAAAGTGCCCACTGAACTATCCGGACAGGACAAAAGTATTAAATAACTAAACACATTTTGACTAAGCTAGGTGCTAATCAGCTTGTTAAGCAAATGGGTCGTTAAACTTGACCCGGTTTCATAACTTGACCCAAAAGCTCATGGATCCATAATTAAGGGTATAAATACCCCAACTACTTTCATTAATGAGGGTCATGAACATTTAATACAACCAGACACCTTAAATCTATCACTACAAAACACCCAAACATTTAATACTCCAAAAAAACTTCCTGAAACACTTTCCAAAATTACCCTCAGCGAAAAATAAACCACACCATTCTTAATGATTTTATTTTGAGTAGGCAGGGGTGGAAAATTTCTTGAAGCTTCTTCTTTTTCCTTATCGATAAGAATCGATTTGACCGTTTCTTTCTTTAAGAGTCTTGAGGGGGAGCATTCTTGACTTGGAGAAGCAACCGTGAATGATACATCGTTTGAAATATTCAAATCAACCTCGAGGTGAGCTTGATTTTGAGTTACCTCTATTATATCGTAATCAAGATTCTGGGTTTATTTAGGTCAAACAATGTTGAGGATTTTGGATATGGATTAGGGAAAATTATCTTTGTGTTGAAAGACCTTCTTATTGCATACAATAGCCCCAGATGATGCTTCAAAAAAATTCCGATCTTTGATATCTTTTTCTTGACTAGAAAGAGATTTTTTTGGACTTTATCAATGAGAAATTTGCGAGATAAAAATGACTCAAGACATTATAACTTCTTTCATCATGAACGATTTAGAGAAGGTAATTGCCATGATTAATGCTTGAGGAAAAGAGGTTAGGTTGATGTGTTTGGTTTTGAGAGCCCATTCTCCAACTTATAAATATTAAAATAACTATTTTCTGATTTAAACATAAATATTCATAACAATTATTTGAAAAAACATAGTGAATTAATAAAAACCTAATTATTTCAAACTTAATTTTGACCGATAAACGAGATTTTTGAAACCTTCAATCTTTTTATAATAATTAATTTATTTCTAGTGATTTGGCTATAAATTTTATTTAGATAAAAAAAATTCTAAACAATTAATTTTATAACTAACCAAAAATAAATTCGAACATAAAATAAAATAAAAAGATAAAAGATAAAATTAGTGTTTTGTAAATTGGCTTAAAATAATATGTAATATTAGAGTAAGAGTTTCCTAAACACTTCTATTGTTTCGTCTCTCACTGTCATAGAGTGTTAGTTTCCATTCAATACTGATAATTTGGCGAGTACACAATTAAAAAAAGTACATTGATAATATTGAATTTAGTTATGTAACTCTGAATAACAATTGAACACAAAAAATGATCAATAATTTTTTTATAAAAAAAAGTTATAATTTTTCTTTTTATATGGAAGAAGCAAAAACACCTTAACAACACTTCAATATCATATTGAGTGGCTTTTGGTTGCATCATGAATATGCTTCTATATCGAGCCTTGTTGCTTTTAAGTACATTAAACTACCAATCAATTTCTTATATATTTATGGATTAGCATCATCTCCCTTCGTGTTTTTTGACAGTTTTGACATAGAAGCATCAGATTGTTTAAAGAATTAGAATATTTCATTTTATACCTTAACAACACTTCAATATCATATTATTTTGCTATAGAAATATTATATTCTCACTCTGAATAATTTCCACGCCAAAAAAGTAACACGTCTTTCTAAATCTGACAATTTGAACTCTCTTTTCTTTTAATATTTGACTCTTCACACATCACTGGATCATTCGTGATGAAGATTACATCATCCACATACATACTTATGATGAGCTTTCTTCCTCTTGACTCATTCTTTATGATCAACGTGTGTCCAAGCTTATACTTATTGAATCCCTCCTTTGTAAAATGCTCGTCGATCTTGCTATACTGAGTGTCTTATGAAACTTGTACACCTTATGCTCTTCACCGATCTTCTCATATTCCTCTGGCTGCTTCACAAACATCGTTTCTTTTAACACTCCCTGAATGAAAGAAGTTTTTACATCTAACTGGTACCCACTACATTTTCTCTTAGCGACTTTTGCTAATAACATTCTGATATTATCCTAACTTACTACTGGTGTGAAGACTTCATCATAGTCTACTCCATCTTTTTATGAGTATTTTACTACAATGAGTTTTACTTTGAATTTATAAACGTCTCATTCTTATTCACCTTAGTATTTTATACCCACTTAACCCCAATCTTCTTTATTCTCACCGGTAGTTCTATGAGCTCCTAAGTGACGTTCTTTTTAATTGAATTAATTGACTTTCCAACATTCTTGAAAAGTCTTGTATTTTACTATTGATGTGGAACATTTATTGAAGATGTGATTGGTCTAATTTGGAGCTTTTCTCAAAAATATTTTTGGCATATTTTTCTTTATAAACAATCACCTTACCATATTCATGATGGTTCTATTTTTCCTTTCAGTCACTCTGTTTTGTTAGGACGTGAACGCAACAATAACTTGTATTTTGATTCATTAGATTCACAAAAATCATTGAATTTATTTAAGGTAAACTCTCATTTTCGATCACTTCTCAAACAACCTATTTTCACTCTTACTACATTTCTAACCATTAATTTAAAACTCTTGAAGAATGAGAATGATTCACTCTTTAAATACAGAATACAAGTCTAAGTTTTCTAGCTGAAATCATAAGTAACAGTGAGTATATACCTTTTTCTCTAAGTAATTATACGCTTCGAAATATGGTATTACTTTTAATTTTGATATATTTCAGTACAAGTGGGTAATTTTAATTTAGATGTGGTAGTGATGCATTCATAATGATACGCATGTTATCACTTGGGATTTAGTAATAATTTATTTTCTATATCGAACATATTTAGCTAGACAATATCTAGGCGGTTGATTTGAGATGACATCAACAATTAAATTTAATATATTTCATTTGAAATACACATCTTTTCTTTTTCTATGTATTTTATTAATTTTTTTGTATTCATATTTGAACTCTTCTTTGTTTATTTGTTTGTTATATCTGATATGAAAACTTGTTTTTCCTTTAAATTTCTTGTAAAAAAATTATTGTATTAGGTTGTATTCACGATCTCTAATATGAATTTTTCTAGTAGTCAAAACGATGTTGATACTAACTCTGTTCGCCATAATTATGGATCTGAATCAACGGTTGGTGATCTGTCTTGAGACCAAAAGGTCAACTTGATAATGTGTCCATACTCATTATTCTCAGAGGGCGGAGTTTTTCAGAAACATAAAAATTGGGTATTCTTCGGAATGTCCTTCTCATACCGCCTACTACAAGGGAAACTCATTGTGACACTTGCCCCAATGAGGTTTTTTACCTTTCTCTTTGATTGGGGAATTTGATTTCTATTGAATAAATATATTATTAGATTTTTTTAAAACTTTCCAACTCCGCTATAGTAAATTAATTCCCCAATGTTGGTTTTTTATTTTTATTTTCACAATTATCTTGTCGACACTTTGCTTAAGATCGTTTTCTATAAATGGATCTTTATATTCCGTTGAATTTTTAGAGGAATACAAAAATCCATTTTTTAATCATCAACGTAAAACCATTCGCTAAGGTTGTTAAAGATCTTTTCGAATATATCAAATGATGGAAAGATAGTTTTTTATTTGTTAAAGGTGATTGGGCCATTATGATTAATTTTATAAGATATCATATCAACATGTTTTGGAATTCCAAGCGTAAGTTCTTATTTCTTCAAAATTGGTTTCTCAAACTTTTATATTGTTATTGACTCTTTCAAATTTAGGTTTACTAATCATATTGGTCGTAATATGAAAGTGTACATTAATAACATGTTTCTTATAAGTTTTGAGGATACCGACCACATCAAGGATCTAGAGGAAACATTCATAAACCTAAGGTTCATTAATCTCAAGTTAAACACCGAAGAATGTGTTTTTGAGGTTCAATCAGAAAAGTTCATAGGGCATCTAGTCATTGAGGAATATAATAGAGGTCAACCTCTTGCAGTTGAAAGCCTTGGAAACAATACACCCTTTGAGGTCGATTAAGAAGGTGCAAGTATTGGCATGTAGGTTCACAACTCTGACAAATTTATATCATGTTTCTTAGACAAAGGATTTCTTATTTCCATGTTAAAAAAATCATCATTTCCAATGAACTAAGGAATGCAACAAATATTTTCACAAGATTAAGGAATATTTGGCTTCTTTAAAAGTTTTGACCAAACCACTGTCGAGATAAATATTCTACATCTACCGGGTCGTATTCAATTACTCTATGAATGCCATGTTAATTTGTGAAAATGGTAAGGACATGTGCCTCTTCTATTATATGAGAAAAAGTCTTATTGATGTCAACACAATGTATCCACACTTGGAAAACTAGTCCTTGTATGGGTAATGATGGTGAGGAAGATGAGACCATAATTTCAAATATATTTCATTATCTTCCGAACTTTTTCTCTTGTTCGATGAGTGCTTTAGATATCGGATGTAGCAGGGCGATCGACTCGATGGTCCATCAAGTTTGGAGACTATGCTGTTACATTTAAGCTGAAGAAAACCATTAAATATGAGGCATTGGCTGATTAATGACGAAGTTCCACTATAAGAGGTCGATATCTTATCATATATCCCTGTCGTTGGTATGGATAATCCAAACATGTAGAAGATCACGTTCCTCATGATATGGTGCTAGTATTCATATGATTACCCCATGTGATTAGGTTATATATCAAGATATACAGTTTGGATTCTAAGATACTAACAATGAAGAAATAATCTCAAGACTTTAGTTGGCCTAGATCTGCGACACTAAAAGAGTAAATTTATTAATGATTCATAACTTGTTATATAACACGTAATTAAAAATAAAAATAAATAAATGATACTCGTATCCAGTAGTTAGGTGAGTTAAGAAAATTAACAAATGAATTTGAAGAGCTATAGTTTGAGCAAGTATCAAATGCCAAAAGTTATATGTCAATTCCCTGATCTTAGTAACTAGATTTGACTCAATAACCTTGGTTATTCATAAAAAAATGACCATCAATCCTAAGAGAATATGGCATGTCTTATGGCATGAAGGTCAAAGTTAATATAATTAAAACCTTTACCGATTTAGAATTACATATTAATAGGGGAACTTTCAATCGACAAGTCTGAGGCCGATAAGTTGAAACAAAAATCAAATAAGTATGTTATGAAATCAGGGACAATATACCGCTAAATATTCTCTAAACCTCTTTTATGTTATTTGGTTCCACACAAGTATTTTATGTATTGGATGAAATTCATAACGATGAAGGATTGACCAATTGTGGGCATCTGACTCTACTAAGGAGATCCCTTTTAGTAGGCTATTTCTAGCCAACCGTCACTGTTGAGGCCAATGAGTTAGTGACAATGTGTGATATTTGTCAATACTTTGAAAATGTACTCATAAGTAAGAAGGTATGTTGGAAACTATATATGAACATTTTTCATTTGGCCAATAAAGGTTTGACCCAGTCGACCATATTCTTAAGGCTCCAGGCGGCTAATAATATGTGTTAGTTGCAAGTCGGTCAAGATAAAAACCGAATCTAAGACCAAAGACATACAGATGATCATGTTTATTTAGATTAATATTTACTACATTTTTTATGGACCAAGTGTAATCACTACTTATAATAGGATCCAATTTCAAAATGTTAAAATATCCTCATTTTGCATAGTCAGAGGTATCCAATATATTTCTCAACTTCTTTTTACCCTCAAGTTAATGGTCAAATGGATGTAACATATTACAGTATGATTGATTGCCTAAAGAAAATATTGGAAGGCTCGGCCACCAAATGGCATGAATTCATTCAGGAAGTACTATGAGCCCATCAGACCATTCATCGGACGATAATTGGCAAAACACTCTTCTCACTTGTATATAGGAATGATGTATTAGTTTAAGTAGAGATTATACTTCATTCTCATAGGGTGACCAACTATACATTAGATTATAATTTCGAATGAAAAAGAACAAGTCTTGACATGATATAAGAGAAAATGACAAAGGCACACCTAAAGGTTCAGCATTATCAAACTTTAATGAGAAGTATGTATAAATTAAAGATGCAATGTAGAATCTTCCAGTTGGGTTACAAAGTGTTGATGAAGGTTTTTCAGCACACCAAAAACCTTAGGGATGGTAAGCTCGATATTAATTGGGAAGATCATTACACAGTTGTAAACAATATCAAAGTATGAACATGTAAGTTATTTGATGAACAAGGTAAGCCCCTCCCATACCATTGGAATATAGAACACTTAGAAAATTTAAATTAGAAGAATATTATCTTTCTTTCATGTAAATATAACTCTTATGTATTGAAATAGATGTATGGTAAGATACATGGTCCTGAAAAGACCGACCTTACCGGCAATTCCATTTGATAAATTACTAAATGAGAGCGTTAGTACGTCACTCCTAAGTCTTGAAAGACAAAAAGTAGTGTTAGAATTTAAATATTAGGGAAGGGAGCATAAGGGACACTCCTAAACAATTGATGTAACTTAATATTAATTATGAAAAAAAAGTCTTTAAATAAATGATTGTATGAGGTATGAGTTTCCCCATGGAAACTGATCAATTTTAAGGGGCCTCCAATACCACATATGAAGTAAAGCATATGATAAGAATGATGATGACATTGTACATGTGGGTTTATATTAGCACAACAAAATACCAAACATAGAATATTCTTTTACTCTCAATGAATTGCGTTCAAAATAAAATAAAAACTTAACAAACATATATGTTGTTTTGGATTATTAAAGTTTGGTTCAGAATATAAAGGAAAATACAAACAAAACAAATAGAGGAATGATTCAAGAAGTTTTATTCTTGTCGGCGCCATCAACAAGTTTGGCCCTATTTTTTTCAATATTATGGTCATCCTCTTTTTAATAGGCCTTCATTAGGGAATTCATGACTTCTAGCTCGATATTGGATGCCTCGACATGGTTCGCCAATGCCAGAGTATCTAGTGGACTTGTTTGGAAGTTGGCGTATAATTCTATTTCACCAACCTCTATATCTTCCATTTTTGTGTATTATTCAAGACAAGACACATCCCTGTAAGAGAAATAAGAAGTTTCTTTATAGTTTCCCCATAGTGGGAAATGGCATGACCTAATTCTTGAACACTCACTGGTCTAATCTTGGCAAAATTTCTACTCTCGACTCCTCTTAACCCCTCACCCCTGACTATAGCCAAATACTACCATATAGTCGATTTTAGTTTTTTCTCTAATGTCATATAAAGCTCGCCGATCATTCTTATTAATAGAATGAGCAGTCATTCTCATGGTATCTTCTAGTTCTAACATCATCATTAATCCATATTGGATTGTGCCATTCATTATCTCGTTTGCAAACCCTTTTTATTTTTTACCCTTCTACTTTAAAGCGCTTTAAAACTAAAGTACCGTCATCAGTCTTCACATGTTTCTGATACTTCTTATGAGATTTGAGACATAGTTTGGACAAATAAAGAATCATTACCGCTATTACCTAGCGTTTTGTTGTTTGGGGATGAGCGGAACCTGACCCGACCCTCCACCATTCTCCACTGGCCAAACTGGAGTTGAGCAAGTTCTTAATAGTAAATAAATTATGGAACTTCATTTGCCAATGCTTTGTTGTAAACTTAGTAGTACTTTTAAAGGCTTTATAACTTTCAAAATCAGGTACCATTGAAAAACTATCGTATTTTGCACCATAAAACAAGTTAAATCATAGAAATAACATTAAAATAAAGCTTGAGATAACATGTGAAATAAATTAAAATCCTATAAAAATTAAAAGCAATACATGATGTCGTATGGTATCTCTATCAAATAAGAAAATTGTGTCTTTACTTTCATCTTGCCAGCTACTTTTGGTTCGATATTAACATTTCTGACGGTTGGGCTCTCACTCTCCTTAACAAAATGAAGCTCTGCTTCTAAACATTTTTATAATCAGGCAAGTCAGTCACTACTCTACATTAGTTAGAAATGGTTAAGTGATAAGAGGGATAAGAATTACATAATTTTACTCGAGTCACTGAAACCAAATCTTCAACCAAAAGAAGAATAGTAGTTAGGCCGGTTGCCATAATGCTTGTCATTAAGCTCTTTCAAGCATTCAGAGTTTCCTAGCTAAGGTAATTGTCTATTAACTCGAAAAAATATTACCAGCAAGGGGTGTATGGGAAGCTGTAATCCCAAATAAAAAGGTCACACATTATCACAATCTCGTCCTTCGTGGTCAAGGTATGGTTCTCTCTAAAGACATGTAATTTGATAATAACATCGAGGGAAATTATGTATCCAGCCTTGAAATTTTGAAAATATATGAGGTAGGGGTAAATATATTAAACATCTATCAAATTATATTGTAAGGTCCAGTTGATCATCATACATATAGTCATACTTTAATTTGTGAGGATCCAACCTCGAATGAGCTTGATGGACTTTATGTATTTTCCAAAGCCTACGAAAGTTTGAGGTCAGTATGACAGATTCATCTTGGTGTGTTTCTGCTAAATTGATCGTAATTGGAATTTCCACTTGTGACAAGATACATTCGAAAGCATGGGTGTGTGAAGTATAGACCTCAAACAAACTAGCGTTAAAGATTATCGAATTTAAACTCCTAGGTTTAATCTTAATTTTAGTAGAACCAAAATTTCCCAAAGAATTTCATTAGAGAAACTAACTAATTGAATTTCTTCTTCACGTTTCTCTTTTAGAGAAGAGTTATAACTATTGTGATCATATGCCAACGATTGTGAGGAATTCGAAGATGATACCACTATGAATTACCCAAATCTTATTTATGTCACTACATTTCTTCGAAAGGCGCGACTCGTCTCCCTTGTGTAGTATACCTCATTCAATTCACAAGCATTATAAGGCTAATGATAAAGAAATTATCGTATGAATAATAATACGAGATGAACTAGTTATTGAACCGACAGTTAGCTATAAAAAACACATGTACTCATTGGTTCATTAGTGATCTTATTTGTAACTGGGTCTTATGTGTCAAAAACTCACATCGCTCTTATCCATCTTAAGCGTGGTAAATAATTAATATAATACTTATGATAAAGATTATATTTTTTCTAAAATATCTTTCTAACATTGCTTACTTTTTTATGTTCAGTATCATCTAAATTTTATTATAAATTCTGAATACTACTAACCATCAGCAATATAAAACTATAAAAAAATACAATATTTAATATCTAAACCAAAACAATGGAAACCACTAGAACACTTGAAATCATATTTTTTAATAATAATATAAATAAAAATTCGATATATATTTTTAGATTAATAATTTTTTGTTTATAAAAAAAAATTATTATAAAATTGTTAGCTTAAATAATATTATTATAGTTTATATTAAAAAATATTTTACCAAAAAATTTAAATATAATTTTTTTTCAAAATTCAACCCAAATTTGAAAGTAAATATTCACATTTTATTATTCATTTACGTAATTATATAAAACTATATTTTTATTAATAAACTATGAATTTATAGGAAACTATTTTTTACATATTTTATATTATTTCAAAAGTATATTGATTATAAAAAAATTACTTAAAATAAATAATATTGTTACCCATTTAATTTAACTTGTAAACATAAACATTGATGAGGTCGGATATTTTAGCTACTGAATCTTATTTTAATCCCATGGGCAGTTCGGACCAAAGACATTATCAGATGAAACCGGACAGAACTAATATAGTGAACTATACCTTAAACTTGGTCCGACTTCACAATCTGATCCGATAGGCCCATGAGTCATTAATTAAGTATAAATAGCCCAACCACTTTCATTAATGAGGATAATCATAATTTACTACTAACACACAACTTAATTATCTCACTACTCTTTACTCTAAATATTAAATTCTCAAACCACTTTACAAAATCACCCTCAAACAGAAATTAACCACACCAAACATGATTGTTAACTATTAATAAGAGATAGGTGGTAGTCAAGGCTTTGAAGAGTAATTCGTTCATGAATAATCGATTTTAGTGTTAGATAGTCCTTAAATTTTTAAAAATCTGATGGTAGTCCTTAGACTATCCAGTTTGGATAAGGTTAGTCTCGCGCATCTGTTGATTAATGTAAAGCTATCACATGACACTATACTCAATGGAAACTTGTATTACTAATAGTCTATCAAATTTGGACCAAAGTTCAAACGTATTCAAGGTTAAAGTCGATGGACTACTAGCGATATAAGTATGGTGCACGTGGAAGCTTTACATTAATCACCAGATGCGGTGGACTAACTTTATCCAAACTAGATAATCTAGGGACTACCAACGGGCTTTTGAAAGTTCAATAGTTATTTGTCACTAAAATTGATAGTCTATAGATGAATTACTATTGACTGCAAATCTGGTATGACTGTATGTTTTTGTGCCAATAATGACGTATGCAATGGCACTGAAAGGTCTACTTTTTACGCCGTACGGAGTGTTATGCATGCTCCGAACGCTCTTCATGCTCTCCCTTACTAGTTTCCATCGCATGAGAGCTACTCCCTCTATCACTACTAGAGTGCAGGCGAACCTTGTTTCAATTTGGTTTGACCTCTTCACGCCGTCTTTTAGTAACTATATTCAGAAGAAAGAAGCATAAGAAAGGTATTATCTTCTTCAATTATAAACTTGGGAATATTATTAAAAATAGAGTCCTGCATTCTTATGTCTTCCTTATTCTTGTTAGAGTAGGGTAGATTTGTTAGAGTCTCTTTGAAGTATGATTCGGTTGATAGACTAATTCGAGAGTTATCAATAATCCAATCATCTCTCTCATTGATGCTAGTGATTTTGTTATTTCTTCTTTTCTTTTTGACGTAGTTGTGGTAAGTCTTTGTATTTTTATCATTATCTTTAATTCGATTAGAATAAAAAATTTGGAACCAAAGTTCTTCTTCCATGTTGAGATCTTGCAAGAGTAAAGAAGTGGTTCTGGAGAGCTGTATTTTCGATTCAACATTATTTTTATCTTGGTGTCTGATTTCCTGCTTCTTAACTTCATCTTCCAACTCCTAGATTTTTGTTGAAAATATTGCTAAAAGTAGTTCTGTTCTAAGATTTGAGCCCTTCTTTGAGTCTTTTAAGTTTGTGCCATAACTTCTACAAAGGGTAACCATCCATGTGCTTGTTCCAGTTGTTCTCTATAAAACTAAGAAAACATTTATCTGTATTCCACATATTAATAAATCTAAACCCTTTTTATATTTAAAACAATCTTTAGATATTTAGATACATACAGGCATATGGTCAAAACTAGTTCTGCCATATCGATAACTTTGGTTTCAACAAAGAAAACAGTCCATGAATAATTGACTAGAGCTATATCCAATCCCTTCCACTTAGAATTGTTAAACCAAGTGAACTTGGATCCTCCATATCCACCATCATCTAAATGACAGTCATTAATCATCTCATTGAAATCATCAGTTATATTGTAACATAAGGAGGTACAATCAAGTTGTTCATCCATTGATGAAACAACATGAAAATCACCAACTATCATCCACTCCTTAGTTGCAGATGAAATGCTCATAATGGTGTTCCAAAAATCAATCTTGTTTACTTTTTAACACTTTGCGTAAAAATAGTTAATACAAAGTAGTTATTCAGGTATGAGGTTTTAACTTCAGAGTGTAAGCATTGGCGATGGTAAATTAGGGTATTGATAGTGATATCATCATTCCAAAATATCCATATTTTATTAGAGATATTTACTTTAAAAAACTGGAAATCAATTTTTGTAGCAATAAAACCAAAGTTTTTTTTACTAGTAAGAGGCTCTTGAATTACCACAAACTTAATATGATCTTTTGAAATAATAGATTTCAGTATTCTAAGAGAAAATTTACTTATAATACTACTGATATTCTAATTAAGCAATTTAATCATTCTTAAAGTTAGAAGTTTTAGGTTTACTTGTTCTTAAGAATCGAATAGACTTGATGATCCTGTTTTTATTTTCTTCTTTCTTGAAGTCTCTTTTATTTTATTGGTAATAATATCTTTGAAGCTCTTGTCATTATCCTTCTTTATGAATTATGGAGATGCATGAACACTTATGTATTTGTAAGCATTTTTCTTTTGCCAGGATGGAGATAGATTAGCACTTCCAATGTCGTCTTTTTTAGGAGATGAGTTACTAGAAATTAGGTTCTCATAGTCTATTAATATGTTATATTATATCCATAATCCAGGGTATGAGTCGCTTTAATAATCTCGTCTTCATCAGGTGTTTGAAACCCATCCTTATTCTGGTTTTGTTCTTCTTGTTCTTTACCAATAACATTATCATTGCAGTCCTTTTTAGAGTATTTTATGCCTAAATCATGTTTGTTTCCTCTTGGGTAGCTTTGTTGAAATATTTACCTTGTCTTGGATTGACAATTATGGTTTTGATTCTGGTTTGTAGATGATCTTTGTTTTTATGGTCCGTAGCATCTTGAGTTGTTGAATGATTTTTTGTAGCTGTTTTTATTAGGGATATTCTTACCCCTCAAGAAATCTTTCATAGCATTAACCATATCCAGTTTAATAATATGCCAACAATGCTCAAAGAAACAATGAGTAAAACCATCCATACCTGGAGCACTAGCAGGCTTCATATCTTTAATGATGTTCCAAACTTCATTCTCATCATGATCTTTCATCAAACTTTTATTTTCTTCATCAGTAACTAACTTGGGAATGTTGTTAAACATCTCATCCTCCATACAGATAGCTTCATCAATACTACTAGCATAAGGATAGCCAGCAAGAGCATGATTGAAGAACTCAACAGCAGACATACCAATCTCTTTAGACTCAGTAATCCAATTGTTTCCAATCTTAATGCCCTTAATGCTGTTTCTTCTTCTCTTCTTTTGAACAAAGCTATGATAAAATCTTGTGTTTTTATCACCATCTAGCATCAATTGCAGCTTTGATGATTGTGTCCTAGATGATAACAACCATGACAGTTTCAAGCAAAGTCTTGTAACTTATTTTCACCAATAACCTTGATTTTCTCCAAACCCAATTATGTTGCAGCTTTTTGGATGCATCTACTTCCACCCAAGCATAACATGCATTGTAGTATTCTCTGTTTTTATCAGGGATTTAATTATTAAGGGATAACCGATTGAAGCAGCAATGGTTTTGATTATATTATTATTATAGAGAAATCCAGGTAGTTTCTCCATTCTTATCCAAACTGGTGATATAACACATTCGTAATTGGTTTTGAACTTCTCTGTACATTTCAGCAGTCTCATTACATAGTTTCCTATAGTCCAGACGCTCATGGATCATGTCTTGTATAAATCTTTTTTAGTGTCAAACTTCTAG
Source organism: Limnanthes douglasii subsp. nivea (assembly GCA_036936605.1). Classification (NCBI taxonomy): domain Eukaryota; kingdom Viridiplantae; phylum Streptophyta; class Magnoliopsida; order Brassicales; family Limnanthaceae; genus Limnanthes; species Limnanthes douglasii. The sequence continues at coordinate 212,110,000 of JAUPFV010000004.1, forward strand.
AAAAATGTGTCTTGAGTCCCATAGGGAGTATATGTACTCGTATTTGAATTTATGGGTTTGGAGAAATTAAATTAGCATAATTTTTTGGCAGACTATGTATGAATTTACCAACAATTATGTATTTGTATTCCTTTATCATCGGATCTTGAACTTGTTGCTAGTATTTTATAGCGATGTGATCAGATTTTTTTGTCACACTTGTAGGCAGAAATGCAGTGCATATATCAGGATGAAGATTCTTTAACGTTTCAACATACGATTTTTTCGAATGAATGTTGTTGGTGACAATTTCTTTTTGTGTGATTACCTCATCAGTAACGTATGTTGTTGTTTAGAAAGAACCGAAAATTCTTCACTAGATAGATTTTTGATATTTTAGATTTATGCTTGAATTATGAAAAATAATCGCAGTTATTATAAACTTTTTTTTCTTTTTAACAATTGAAATTTATAAAAAAAATGATTTTTTTTATGAACAAACCTAGATTTTTATATAACCTAACCGTGTCTTTTTATCTATTGTATTATTAATAAGTGGGTGGTCAATCTTTCTGCCACATATTAAATTTAACTTAATATTTATTAAAATGTTAATATTCCAAATATATCTCTTTTGTATATTTTACCTTTTGGCTCTATTCCTATTCTTGGAACTTTCTTCTAAAAAATAAATTTTTTTAGTTCAATGATTAAATTTAATCTAAAATTTTGTATAGGTATTTTATGAATTTTTGTGCCTTTTTATTTAGTTTATGGTGTTTTATTTTCTTTTCTTTTATTCTATTTTTTCGGGATTTCATTTATATTCTAAATATAAGAAACATTTGTATTCGAAGGGACTTCTGGATGAACCTGAGCTTCTTCAAAGTAAATTTGTTATGCAGTAACGAGGTAGCTCATTTCTCGTTAAGTTTTTTGAGTATTGGTTTTGGAGGTAAACTTTCATTGTATCAGTGACCACTGACCAGTAACGTTGCTATTTTTCGGGAAGCTATGTCAATCAGGGACGGATTTAGGGGGAGATAGGTATACCCAGGACAACCCTAAGTCAGAAAAATAAATGTAGTATACTGGTTAAGTTCTCTAGTATTATACTTGAGGTCTTGAGTTCAATACCTACTTGATGTCTAGATATTTTTATTTATTTCACTTCTTCTTTACATTTTTTATATCAATTTTTTATTTTACTTTCTTATTTCACTTATTCTCTATTTTTATTTTTTCTCTATTCCAACCCTTCTCAAACAAAAGCAACATTGAATAAGTATTTTACTTTCTTATTTCACTTATTCTCTATTTTTATTTTTTCTCTATTTTCTCCTAATCGTTCCAGTCTCTTTCCCAACTCCTCTCAAACAAAAGCAACATTGAATAAGTCGATTTAGTTAATTAATTTTCCATTGTTCCCGTCTTTTTTCCAACTCCACTCAAACAAAAGCAACATTGAATAAGTCGATTTAGTTAATTAATTTTCCATTGTTCCCGTCTCTTTCCCAACTCCACTCAAACAAAAGCATAGAACTATCCAAATATAATATTAAGTCGATTTAGTTAATTAATTTTCCATTGGAGTTTACTTTGATTTTGATTCAACTTCAACAAATGATTTAAAAATTTGAGATTTTCAAACCCTAGTTTTCCTAATTATTGTATTGATTCGTTTTAAGCAAATGAATATCTTAAATGTACTTAAGAAAATTATTCTACTAATCATTTTTTCTCAATGAATATTTTGTACGAAATATTCCAATAGAAATTATATTTTGTATATGTAAATAATTAAGCAAATTACTCATTCTTTACCATATTTTATATTGATGCATTTGAAAATGGCTTATTCTTTAGCATATTTTGTATTGATGAATTTTTAATATTTTATATATTATATATTTATTCATTGATTTATAATTTATAGACTATGAATTGTGGTTATGAACTATTTGCTACTTTTTTTTACTCGCGATGTTATTAATCATTTCAAGAATGTTAATTTCTTTTTAATTTTTATTCGTTGATTTATAATTTATGGACCGCAAATTGTGTTGTTCATTTCAATACTTTGACACTAATCACTTATGAGGTTGGCAAGATTCTACCAAAATGACTTTGGAAATATTAGTGATAAAGAATTCTCTGGCCAACTTGAGACATATATTGCATGTGACAAGATGGATGGTAACTTTTCCAATTTTAAGAGTATCTCAGATCTATGTAAGACTCTTTTATGTATAAAAAAGCACAAGATATTTGGATTTATGTACACATAAAGCTAGCTTTGTCGTTACATGTTTCTACCGCAAGTGTTGAGCGAGTATTTTCTCGTATGAAATATGTGAAGAATGAGTTGAGAAATAGAATGGTCAATTCATGGCTTAATTATTGTTTGGTGAGATTTGTGGAGAAAGAAGTGTTTTCTACTGTTGATGATCTAGATATTCTCAAATGATTTTAAAAGCATGAGTAAGAGGATAATGCATTTACTTTTGGACTAGAATATATTCATTTTGAGTTGTAACTATAATATTTACATATTTTTATTATGCAATACTCGGATATTTTTATTGAAATTGTTTTCCATAATATTTTTGGGCATACCCTAAATTTTAGTTCTGGATCCGCCACTGTCAACGGAGGATTACAATTCGAATTAGTCGATTCATGAGTTTTGGAGGATTACAGGCTAATGAGATTCAAATTATCTATGTAAGATCATTTCAACTCAGTGATGTTTATATTTGAATATCTTATTTTGAGCATTTAACATTCTTTAGCTACTATTTCTCAGTCTGGACTATGGAGTTTGGGATTTTGGCAATTGTTGTAAATGCATTAGACAGATTTGTGATTCTGGACTGTACTCGAGCATCAAATCTTGAACTATATATATGTAGTATCGTTAGGGTTTTAAACTTAGAGATGCTAGGGTGTTTGTATTTTCACTTTCAGATTTAAAACTAGCATATATTGACAGGAACTTATGTTCTTCTGTATGTTTATATAAACACTATCTTTGTTATATGTTCGATGACACTGTTTTTTGTGGTTTTTAAATTATTGAGCAAAGTTGTTCATTTCTTATTGAACAACGCATTGAGCCTTAAGGGTGTTTGATAATATGTTAATAAGAATTTTCGGAACAAGTTATGGCTCTGTACGGATGTGTATGTAAGCTTGGAAAGTTTTTTAGTTATACTAATTGTTTGAAACTTATAGTATTGTCTAAGCAGAAAGTCTGGACTCATTAGTGGAATAAAATGCAGCTGTGGTGATATAGAGGAGATATTGCGTCATACTAGATAGAAAATATTCGATGCAAACGTTATTCGATAAATGGATAATTCATATGTCTGTGCCTGTTAAAAACTTTTGTCGTATTCTCTATAATAGCAATATAGATAGGTTCCAAGCGAGGCAATTATTTGGTTGGTGGTTGCTAACACGACTGACCTTCTTTGTGCCTTGTGGTGGTATCACTATTCTTTCCCTTCTTTGAAACTGTAAGATCTATCGGTTTAATTTGATTACTATTTCAGATAATATACCCAAGGGGCACGAACTGGCAAAGGGAGCAAGGAGAAGCCTAGCCAACATTAGCAACTTACAAGAACAGATTAAAGAACCAAACTTAAAGACAACCAAGCCACCACTGCCCCTACCTATCTCAACCCGTTTTTGAAGTTACAAAAGGCATGTTTCTCGTAAAATAATTGTTATATTTTACATGTATTTTCTCCACGTGCATGTAAAACATGCGATGAATGTTCATGCCTCTTATTTAGCTTATTAAGTTTCCCAACAGGTGATAAGGGATGCAATGAGAACCATGCTTGCATAGGAAAGTAAGTCTTTCTATCAGTTATAATATGCAAGACAATTTTCCAAGGCCTAAGCGAGTTCTTGACAAGAGATGTAGCCTGACAACAGCAGTAGCAAGGACATTGTCCAAAGCAAAGACAAAATGGTAATATGAGTTGTCAACAAGAGCTTACATACTCTGGTGAGAATCATGGCAGATAATTGTAGCATTCGGACTTGTATAGTTGTTGTAAGGATCATATGACCTGTTTTTAAAGTAAGGACTTTTGTAATAATAGCTTGCGAGAGTTGGATTGACATGCTTAAAAACAACTTGGTACGACAAGTTTCTTATAAAACAATGTAGCATGGCGTACTTCTTTTAAATAACATAACAGTACAAGTTTTCTAAAAACAACTTGGCATAAAATGACAGATTTCGCATCTTGTTTCATGCAGTTAATGTAGCAAATGACATGGGACGAAGACTGGACGGACCAAGTCGCAGCATTTCCTATTTGAATATTTGATAAAGAAACTGCCGAAAACAAAAGCTTTTGTGAAGTTCAGAACGAAATTAGGTATAACGTATTTATTAGCCGACAAAGATACAAAAGTATATTTCACAGAGCAGCATTTGCGATCATTCTTATATGCTAGCTTGATGTGAATTGCATACTCATTAATAGTTACATCTTTAACAAGCTCATTTGTCTTTTTGGCTGATGTAAAATGATTATTAGGCTTACCATCGGTGCTGGAAACTCTCTAGCAGCTAAGTTTTTAATTTTCTTTTCTTTTTTATTACTCAAAGGGAGTTTTCAGCACGATAGTAAGCTCTTTAATCAGTAAAAATAGTATCAATGAAAATTTTACAAGACACTCTCTTTAAAACAAACAAACAACTTTGATATAGATAGAAAAGGAGAAATATTACAAGACACTCTTAAACCTCACACAAGAAGAGAAAATATTTTTCTAACACTCAAGAGAGCATTCTTGTCTCTCTTTTCTCTCACTCTAATTTTCTCTCTAACTTTGATTCTTGGTGTGTTTGTGTGATGCTCTAGATGGTGGGAGAGCTCCACTATTTATAGGAATATAGTGGAGACAAAGATCCACCATCCAAGAGGCTTTTGGATACTAACACACTCAACATCAATACTACACTCAAAGTTAAGGTGTTTCTTACACTCAATCTAAAAGTGTGTCTTCCACTCAACCTAAAGAACTAAATATTAATTTAAATGTTTCTAGAGTATTCTTTCTAGATGGGTCTTATTAAGTGGGTTGGACCCTTTGAGTGGGTTGGGCCCTTTAAGTGGATCAAGTTTATGATCCAACACTCCCCCTTAAACTTGATCCCGTGACCCCTAGTAGTTTCCTTAATCGTTTGAAGTCTTCACTTTTCAGTGGCTTGGTGAAAATATCAGCAGCTTGATCTTGTGTCTTCACATATTCAACTTGCACATCCTTTCTTGAAATACACTCTCTTATGTAGTGGTAGCGGACATCTATATGCTTGCTTCGATCATGGAATACTGGATTCTTGGCTAAGGCGATTGCTGACTTATTATCGACATAGACCTTAGTTGGCTCATGTTGTGTTAGGTCTATCTCCTTCAATAGATTTCTAAGCCAAATTGCATGACTAACACAGGTAGTGGCAGCAACATATTCTGCCTCACAAGTGGATAATGTGACTATCGGTTGTTTCTTTGACATCCATGTGAAAGCAATGTTTCCCATGAAGAATACAAATCCAGTAGTACTCCTTCGATTGTCTATGTCTCCACCCCAATCACTATCGCTATACCCAACAAGTTTGTAATCATTAGAAATGGAATAGAGTAATCCAAAGTCGATTGTATCTTTCAGATAACGAAGGATTCTCTTTGCAGCCTTGAAATGAGTTGTTGTTGGAGATTCCATATAACGACTAACCAATCCAACTGCATGAATAATATCCGGTCTCGTGCAAGTTAGATAGCGTAGACTTCCTACCAAACTTTTGAATAATGTCGGATCCACACTTTCGCCTTTTTCATGCTTGGACATTTTGACTCCAAAATCCATGGGTGTGCTTATTGGGCTACAATTCTCCATCTTAAACTTCTTCAGGATATCTTTAGCATAGCTTTCTTGTGAGATGAAAATTCCATCTTTTTGTTGCTTAACTTCAATGCCAAGGTAGTACGCCATGAGCCCCAAATCTGTCATCTCGAATTCCTTCGTCATTACTTCCTTGAATTTATTGAACATGCCTGGGCTGCTTCCGGTGAAGATCAAATCGTCCACGTAGAGACACACGATCAAAATATCTCCATCTTTGATCTTGGTGTATAGAGCGTGCTCGTATGGACATTTGTTGAAGCCATTCTCTTGGAAATACTTGTCGATTCTACTGTTCCATGCCCTTGGTGCTTGTTTTAGCCCGTAAAGAGCCTTCTTTAGCTTCAACACCTTGTCTTCGTGGCCTTTGACCTCATAGCCTAATGGTTGTTGAATGTAGACTTCTTCTTCAAGGACGCCATTTAGAAATGCTGACTTTACATCCATTTGTTGTATCTTCCACTTGTTTTGAGCTGCCAAAGAAATTATTAGTCTAATAGTTTCTAATCGGGCAACGGGGGCGAATACCTCATCATAGTCAATTCCAGCCTTTTGACTATAGCCTTTTGCAACAAGCCTCACTTTGTGTTTTTCAATCTCCCCCTTAGCATTTCTCTTAGTTTTGTATAACCATCTGACGCCTATTGTCTTGCACCCTTTGGGAAGTGAGGTGAGTTCCCATGTGTCATTCTTCTCGATGGCTCTAATTTCTTCATCCATCGCGTCTCTCCATTGTTTCTCTTGTGTAGCTTCTTGAAATGTCACTGGCTCACAATCAGCAAAGAGACAAAATAGTGTAATGTTATCTATTGGTTCGGTTACCTCATAAAGATCACTAAGGCTTCTTATACGTTGAACTGCTCTCTCATTTTGACTACCATTTGACGATGATGAATGTGGTGAGTCTTCATGAGTAGTTGCTGTTTGTGAAGCATGTGGGGTTGCAACATCTTGTGATTGCTCATTCGGTGTTTGCTCATCTTCTTCAATTTGGGGGAAAATGTGAACTCATTTGCATGAGACCCAAAATCCCATTCGCTTTCTTCATCAACTATCACGTCTCGGCTTATCACAACCTTCTTGTTGTTTGGGTTGTATAACTTGTAGCCTTTGGAACTTGAGTCGTAACCGATGAAGATAAAACTCTTGCTTTTGTCATCGAGTTTGGTTCGTTGTTCGTCTGGTACATGGACATGAGCTACGCTTCCAAATACTCTCAAGGGGGAAATTCCGGGCTTTCTTCCACTCCACGCTTCTTGTGGTGTCTTTCCCCAAACACTTCTTGTTGGAGATCGGTTGGACAAGTACACCGCACATGCCACTGCTTCCGCCCAAAAATCCTTAGGCAGTTTCTTGCTTTTGAGCATGCTTCGTGCCATATCAAGGATTGTCCTGTTCTTCCTTTCTGCCACACCATTTTGTTGAGGAGATCTGGGAACTGTCAAGCGGCGACGAATTCCATGTGCTTCACAAAACTCTAGGAATTCATTGGATGTGAACTCCCCTCCTCGGTCAGATCTCATGACTTTAATCTTATTTCCGCTCTCTTTTTCCACAACTGCTTTGAACTTCTTAAATACTCCAAAGACTTCAGATTTCTGTTTCAAGAAGTATACCCACGTTTTTCTTGAAAAATCATCAATGAAGAGAAGGAAGTAGTTACTTTTACCTAGAGAGCTCGGCTTGATTGGACCACACACATCGGTATGAATAAGCTCGAGAGGTTTATTGGCTCTTGACTCTGACTCCTTTGGAAAGCTTTTTCTGAATTGCTTTCCAAGTAAACATCCTTCGCATAACTGGTCAGGATGATTGATACACGGTAACCCTCTCACCATTTCCTTCTTTGACAATAACTCTAAACTTGAAAAGTTTAGATGCCCAAATCGAACATGCCATAGCCACGACGAATCTTTGTAACACGCCTTAAGACACTTTGCAACATCATTTTGAATATTCAAAGGAAACATTCTATTCTTTGACATTTGAACTTTAGCAATTAAATCCCCTTTTGCATCTCTCATAAAAAGACTATAATTTTTCATATGAATATCATAGCCCTTTTCTAGTAGTTGTCCCAAGCTCAAGATGTTGTTTTTCATGCTAGGTACGTAATAGACATTTAAAATCATTTGGTGACTACCATCTTTTGCACGAATAAGAATGTTACCTTTTCCTTTCACCGATATTTTGCTATCATCTCCAAAAGAGACATTTCCACTCACTGTTTCATTGATCTCTACGAACATGCTTCTTTTCCCACACATATGGTTGCTTGCACCGCTGTCAAGATACCACGTGTTCTCTTGACCTTCATTAGTGTTTTTGTATGTTAGTAATAACATATCTTTTTCCTCCGTCTTCTCCTCAACATAATTGGCCCTCTCCTCAACTCTATTGTTGGGGCCTCTGCATTCTGAAGCATAATGTCCAAACCTTTGACATTTATAGCATTTGATTTGAGATTTATCATACCTCGAGTTCGTATTTCTTCTTCCACGACCTCGTGTTGAGCTTTCTCGTTTCTCGTAGTTGTAGTTGGAATTATTGTTGTTGTAATTCCAGCCACGTCCACTGCCGTGATAACCACCTCGTCCGCGGCCTCTGCCTCTGCCTCGGCTACGTTGGTTTCTATCATCTCCTTAATTTGCATGCATGTCCTTCAATTCTACTTTGAGGAGTTGCTCGGTGATCTCTTGCTTCTTCTTGTGTTTTTCTTCGTAGGCTTGTAATGATCCTTGGAGTTCTTCAATCATCATCTTCTCCAAGTCTTTAGTTTCCTCAATCGTCACGACGATGTGCTCAAACTTGGGATCCAACGAGCGGAGTATTTTTTCGATTACTCTCACATCTTCTAAGTTCTCACCATTTCTTTTTAATTGATTAGAAACGGTTGCTACTCTTGAGAAATATTCCGAAATAGATTCGGACGCTTTCATATGTAATGATTCAAATTCACCTCTTAATGTTTGGAGACGTACCTTTTTCACCTTTTCGACTCCTTTATAAGAGATTTGTAATTTCTCCCACGCTTGCTTGGCGGAAGATGCGCTCAAAATCTTTTCGAAACCATCATCATCTAATGCTTGATAGATGAGGAAGAGAGCTTTTTTGTCTCTCTTTCTTGAATCCTTCAAATTTGTTTTCTCCTCGTGAGAAAGGCTTGCTTCATCTTCGGGTTCGTCAAACCCTTTATCTACGGCATCCCACACATCATGTGCTCCAAGAAGAGCTTTCATCTTGATACTCCAATTATCGTTGTTGTTGTTGTTGAGTGTTGGAACTTGGAAGGATGATACACCATTTGCCATATTTTTAAATATGTTGAATATTTAAAAACAAAATTTCCAATATGTTGAAAATTTAAAAACAAAATTTTGGAAAGAGCTTGTGGCTCTGATACCACTTTGTTGGCGGAAAATATAAAAATAACACTCTCTTTAAAACAAACAAACAACTTTGATATAGATAGAAAAGGAGAAATATTACAAGACACTCTTAAACCTCACACAAGAAGAGAAAATATTTTTCTAACACTCAAGAGAGCATTCTTGTCTCTCTTTTCTCTCACTCTAATTTTCTCTCTAACTTTGATTCTTGGTGTGTTTGTGTGATGCTCTAGATGGTGGGAGAGCTCCACTATTTATAGGAATATAGTGGAGACAAAGATCCACCATCCAAGAGGCTTTTGGATACTAACACACTCAACATCAATACTACACTCAAAGTTAAGGTGTTTCTTACACTCAATCTAAAAGTGTGTCTTCCACTCAACCTAAAGAACTAAATATTAATTTAAATGTTTCTAGAGTATTCTTTCTAGATGGGTCTTATTAAGTGGGTTGGACCCTTTGAGTGGGTTGGGCCCTTTAAGTAGATCAAGTTTATGATCCAACAGTTTTCAGAACGATAGTAAGCTCTTTAATCAGTAAAAATAGTATCAATGAAAATTTTCTTCTGGTGCTTTTCTGGCCAAGTTCATTTTCATACTTTTCAGAAGTTTCGGTATATTAATTGCAATAAGGATCTTACTATCGATTCTATCATCCAGCTAACCATAAGATTGTTTTTTTTTTATTATTTCTCCATGAATTTTCTTCTCGAACTCTCCAAGATCCAACATTACCCAAATAATAATTTTGCAATAACATGTAAAAAGGATATAGAGAAACTTATAGCTATTCGCTTTACACTGTCATGAAAAAGGCGACTCTCCACAAAATTATTATGCACTCAGTTATATATATGTATCTCAACTTATAACTTCAGTCCTCCGAGATTCGGAGTCCCAATCAAAGTCATCGTCTAACGAGAAGATCTAGCGGTCTGATACCTCATTTGTTGGTCAAATGTGCAGATTATCTCATTTTATCAGGTTGAAATTGGTTGATATTTGTTTAATTTATATTGCCAACAAAATTTACTATATATATATAACCCCATTTTTAAATAAAATTTACTCTTTTATAGGATAAAAATTCTATAAATTGATAATATTGAGACCGAGATAATTCACTAATTTACCGAGATATTAATATTAATAAATTTAGACATGTTACGTATGACTTCGAAATTTCTAAATCACATGTACTAGTTACCATGATCGGGACCGAACCGAGAATCGGATCGAACTTTACGGTTCGGTTCGCGGTTCTGAAAACCAAAACCGATAAGGAACCGAAACAATAAAACCGGTTAGGAACCGATATGGAATCGAAACGATAGAACCGATACGGAATCGCACCGATATAACTGATACGGAATCGAATCGATAAACCAGTAGAATCGATAGGAAATCAAACCAATTAAATCGTTAGAACCGATTATTTATTATTATTATTTATTCTTTTATAAATTATAGTACATAAATTAATAGTTCATTACCAATTTTTTTAAAGAAAATCAAAAGATTAATTTATAAACTTTAATTTTTATATCATTTACTTCAATAAAAAATATTAAAAATCAAATTTTAATTGGATTTAATTTTTTTAAGTGGACCGAAGCGGACCAATAACGAACCGATAACGAATCGAACCGAAACCGGACCGAATCGAAACGGACCGAAACGGGACCGGACCGAACTCGGACCGAACCGGGCCGAACCGAAAGCTTAGCGGTCTGGTACGGCCCGAAGCGATAACAGCCCTAGAGATGAATAATAAATTACAAAAACAAGTTCCAAGACAGATTTTATGAATGTATTCACAAATTAGTTAATTTATCAAGCTTATTGTTTTTTAATAAATAAAAAATTAGTTCATGGTGTCAAATAATTGGTTCGTCGTACCAACGCAGTATCACATCAATAATAACTCCTAAACTAAAAGGTGTTCCAAAATCAACAATGACCGATCAACAACGAAAATTGTGATACGAGTATTGTATAAGAAAGATCACCATTGATGCACTCTGCTAGATTTGGTGTAGCGGGTTAACAAAATTTTCAATGTGAAAGCTAGTCAATGAGCTATTCAAACACTCTCAAGCGACCATGAGAGTTCCTATCAGCTGACTTTGACTAAGGTGGATCTTCCAAGCGTCACAAACCAGCTTAAGTACCCAGACATGCAGAAAATTGTTTATGAATTGTTTCTCCAACATCAAGATCGTGTGAATATAACAGAAGAGCTAATCATAGAAAAGACGATTGAGGCGCTAAAGCTTTTGTATTTACACGATTCTTCAGAGCATAAATTTTCACAAGGTTGGTGATGACGCATCGGAAATAGAAGAAGAAGCAACGATAGATGAAACCCTAATTCAAGAGTAACATGATGAAACCCTACTCTAATTGTAGCAAAGATGGAAATTTTCAGAGATAAAAATATATTATTCAAAAAACTTAAAATAACTTAAGGCATATGAGGCTTTATATAAGAGCTTCTCAAAACCCTAAATTATAATACAAGGAAATAAAATAAATATTTTAAAATAAAATAAAATCAAATTGATTTAAATACATAAGATATTTGAATAAAATAAAATTAAATTAAAAAGGCTTTTGTTTGAACTTTCTGGGTTACATCATCCTCTCCGACAAGAATTCGTCCTCGAATTCACAGCACCATCACCATTAAGAACCCAAATTATTTATTTTATTTTATTCAATCGTTACATTGAGAATTATAATTGTTGACCTTATCAGAATAAGATAAATTCTTCTCGAGTGTTCCTTATTCGAAGTCACATTGAAGCCATCCAGTTAATAAAAAAAATTGAAAACCTTTTCATAGCCTGAAAACAACACCCCATGTCCAGTTGATGAAAAAAAATGGTTTTGAAAACTTTTTGATAGCATGAGACATCATCTCGATAAGCAATTTTTACCCTGATTCGACGATTGGTAGCCAATTTAAACTTCTTCAGTAACCATTCAATACGATCGTCATTGAAACAGTTGGTATGCTCCCTCATACTCAAACGATCTTCCCGATCTTCATGACTTCATGACCATATGTGTTGTTCTCTTCTTTAAACCTTAAATCAGAATAGCCAGGCTTTATAAACATGCTTCCCGATAGCAGGAATTGAGGCTCTGATACCAAACTGATGTCGCGACGGAAATAAAGAAGAAACAACGATAAATGAAACCCTAATTCAAGGGTAACATGATGAAACCCTAATCTAAGGGTAACAAAGATTGAAATTTTCAGAGATAAAAATATATTATTCCAAAAACTTAAAATAACTTAAGGCGAGACTTTATATAAGAGCTTCTCAAAACCCTAAATTATAATACAAGGAAATAAAATAAATATTTTAAAATAAAATCAAATAAAATCAAATCTTAATATAATTAGATTTGATTTAAATACATAATATATTTGAATAAAATTAAATTAAATTAAAAATGATTTTGTTTGGACTTTCTGGGTTACATTAGTTGGCTTGATAAATTCAAGTTAAGACACGATATCAAATCATATTGTCGTTTCGAAGAAAGTGGCTCAGTCGACATACATGACATGGAGAATAAATTGGAGTTTATACGGGAAAATTTATCAATTTCCTATAAAATATGTTTCTAATTTGGATGAAACTGGTTTGTTTTACAGGTGGCCATGCACATGCAACAAAACAACTTTAAGGTAAGAAACAAGACAAAAAATTCCTTTATGAATCATTCGTAAGCATTCAAAGCCACGCTATTTTAAGAATATCAACATGAATATCGTGCCAACAAAAAAACATGTATGACTGAGTTGTTATTCGAAGAATATGTTCGTTGCCTAGATTAACAAATGCACGGTCGACAAATTCTCTTGGTAGTGGCTAATTGTCCAACCCATTCAAATAATACCCAAGGGTTGCAAGACATTGAGTTGTTTTTTCTACTGCCAAATACGACTTCAAAAATTAAACCATTTGATGTTGGGATAATTAAAGCATTTAAAATGTAAAACTGTAAAAGGTTGTAGCGTAAGATTTTGGAAGGTTATGACTTAGACATTTTTCTCTAAAAAATATTAATGTTTTGGATGCTATCAATTTGGTCGTTTCAGCTTGGAGAATTGTACAACAAGAGACCATAGAGAATTGTTTTTAAAACTGTAAAATTCGTTTAGCGAATCCAATTGCCTCAAGTAATTTAAACTATGTAAATTTTGGAAAAAACATCCGTGAGCTTAAGAACTTGATTATGGGTATTCATTATCTACACAAAGTGGAAGTGAATCAGTTGCTAGATTATCCTAGTAAAAATAATGAATCTTACGAGGTTTAAAGCATTAAAAAATTGTGGCGAATACCATTCAAATTCCGGTTGATGACGAATTTGAAGATGATTCAATAAGTTAAGAATCGGTCACTCAGAAAGAGATATTGCAAACCGCAACAACTCTTCACAGTTTTTTGTTGCAATACGATAAGATAATGCCCCCACTTTTAAATGCAATGAGGAGATATAAAGATGAACTCAATATAAATTTGAGGTTAAAAAAAAACAAATGACTATAATTATTTTTAGTACAAATTAATTGAATTTGTCAAATTCCTTAAATTTTTTTTAGTAATTATTAATTTATAGTTTCGTCCGGCCATATATACACTAAATTATCTTATCGGATCGGAGTCTAGTTTTGTAGGGGTCTCAATTTTAAACTTTATTCTATATATAATTTTTGTTTTGTAAATGCTATTCAAAAACGGTTTTTTTGTAAATTTTTAGTTTTTTATTATAATACGAAGATGGAGGTTTTGTTTCGGAACCACGAATTAAATAAAAATCATGTTTTGAAAAAGAAAAACCCAAATTATTTTTAAATAAAAGCTATGTTTTGAGAATAGGAGAATGGGAAAAAATCTAAAAGAGAATAACCAAACAGAATAATATAAAAATCAATTGTCTCGGCGGTTAAGTGATATTTTAAATAAAAAAGACCTTACGGGTCAAAATCTTATGGCATGTCTTACCAGTTTTTCATCTTGAGTTCATTAATAGTCACGTCCCTTTCATCTACAACAGTATAGTGGATCTAAGCCCATTCGGCCCGGACATAATACGGTCCAGTAGGAATATTATAATTTTGACAGTAAATTAGGACGGGTCGGATCAAAAGCTCTAATATAAAAATTAAATGGCTCAACCAGGATTAAAATAAATATATAAACTATATAATAATATATAATATAAATAGAGAAAAGTACCGGGAAATACCTTCTCAACTATGGTATTACCCAGCGGTACCCGTTTTTTGGATAGTGTAACTTGGTACCTCAAATTGAAATTTGGACAAAAATACCCCGACTAAAAGAAGGCGCGCTGAAAAGAAAAAAAAAAAAAAAAAACTGGTACAATTTTCAAGATGCGAATTGCTTGCAAATTCTCAGGATGCGAATTGCTTGCAAATTCTCAGGATGCGAATTGCTTGCAATTTCTGAACGATTCTCATGATAAGATGCGAATTGCTTGCAATTTCTGAACGATTCTCATGATAAGATGCGAATTGCTTGCAACTCTCAAGATTTCTGAACGATAAAAAAAAAAAAAAAAAAAACTGGTACAATTCTCAAGATGCGAATTGCTTGCAATTTCTAAACGATTCTCATGATAAGATGCGAATTACTTGCAACTCTCAAGATTTCTGAACGATAAAAAAAAAAAAAAAACTGGTACAATTCTCAAGATGCGAATTGCTTGCAAATTCTCAGGATGCGAATTGCTTGCAAATTCTGAATGATTCTCAGGATAAGATGCGAATTGCTTGCAATTTCTGAACGATTCTCATGATAAGATGCGAATTGCTTGCAATTTCTGAACGATTCGCATGATAAGATGCGAATTGCTTGCATGATAAGATGCGAATTGCTTGCAACTCTCAGGATTTCTGAACGATAAAAAAAAAAAAAACTGATATGAAAAAAAAAAAACTGATATGAAAAAAAAAAAACTGGTACAATTCTCAAGATGCGAATTGCTTGCAACTGGTGAAATTTTATTTTTTAAAAAAATAAAAAAATATCATAAATGGATCTAGTTTTGTTCATTTTTTAAAAACAAAAGTAATGATACTTTCATTTATTTTTTTCGAGCTCCGGTTCGAAAGATACGGATCTTTTAAAAATAAAATTAAAGGAAAAGTAGGAAAGAGAAAGAAAAAAAAGGAAATAGAAATTTTGGTTACGTGGCTGTTCATGAATGGTGAGGGTAGTTAGGGTATTAAAATAAAGTTAGGTTGTAAGTGACAATAAGGTAGTTGAGTTGGGTATTAAGTAACAATTGATCAAACCTTGGGTGGTAAGTGACAATTGAATAGTTGAGTAGGTACCTTTGGTATAATTTCCCATATAAATATTAGTGTTCGCAAACCGGACTAAATTAATACCCAAATATAAACGGAATGGATTCAAATTTAAAAACTTTAATTTTAGAAAGGAACCGGCCAAACTCGGATTTAAATACAACGGAGAGATCAAAATGGGTCGGCCCCCGGTCCATTCCCTGACCCGTATGGTTTTCACTATAATTAACATCTCGAGAAGAAGGCAAAAATCTAATTTCCGGCTTTTGTCGACGATAGAGGAGAACAAGCGAGTACCAAAGCTTATGGGCCCAAACTCGAGAAAGCCCATTACAATCAGAAAATAGACATGATATAAAGAGATCAGCCGAGCCGAAAATTCCATAAACCCTAAATTAAAAGCAACCAAAACCCTAGCTATTCGAAATGGGAAGCGATAGTGAAGCAGAGAAGTCGCATCAGAAGGAGAAGAAGAAGATAATAGCTCTAGCTCCCATCGCCAAACCCCTTGCAGGAAAGAAACTCAGCAAACGAACGCTTAAACTCATTCGTAAAGGTAACTAATGATGATGGATCATAGATGTATGCTTATCTAGCTTCATCCTCGTGAACTTCATTTAGAACTGTATCCCCTAACAAAGAACAGATTGGAAACTCTTTAGATCGGAAACGTTTTGTAAAAATAGCTGTTTATTTCTCAATTATATACCCAAAGAATCGAATAAGAATCAATGAGCTGAGCTGAGGTGTATGCATCTCTTTACTGCAATTGTTGATTAATATTTATGATTTTGTATTTAATTCCTTGTAGCTGCTGAACACAAATGCTTGAAAAGAGGCGTGAAGGAAGTTGTTAAAAGCATTAGGCGAGGTCATAAAGGGTCAGTTCTCTTGAGACTCATTCAACTTCTGTTTAGTGTTTATCATTTTGTTTTTTAAGTATATCATTTTGATATAATGACTGATATGTACCCACAATTGAACTATATAGAAGTTTTGGCATTCCTTTATACATATTTAGAGCACCAAATACCCCAACAGATGGGTAACACAATACAAACATTAAAAAGAATGTTTTTAGCTTCATTTTTATCATGTAAAGCTTCAGGACTTCAGTTTTTACCGGAATATAGAAAAAAATTGAAGAGTTCTTTTATGTTTTGAGGTTCGCTGATGTGCTGTGCTGGTTTAACTGTGTGCGTAACAGATGTAACTTAATACCAACACTTAATACAATGTTTTTTTATCTGAAGTTTTGTTATATAAAGCTTCATGATTTCAGTTTTTACCTGAGTATAGAAATGTTGAAGATTTGCTTTTGCTTTTCGAGGTTTGCTGATGTGCTATGCTGGTTTAATTTTATGCAGAATATGTGTTATTGCTGGAAATATATCTCCTATTGATGTAATCACTCATGTTCCAGTCTTGTGTGAGGAGGCTGAAATTCCATACGTCTACGTCCACTCGAAAGAAGTAAGTACTTGAGACAGTCTTCTTATACTCTATATGATCTGATATGGTGCTTGGTTGAAGTTTATACTCCGTGTTCACAAGTCCATTGAGTCTTTCTTGTATTGATTTAAGGTACTCAGTTGAAATTTATATTCTGTGCGCACAAGTGCATCAAGTATTTCTTGTATGGATTTTTTTTTTTGTCTAAATGTCTACTTAGCATATTGCTTTGTTCTGTCCTTTTTGTTTCTTTACTGAACTGATGTTTTTTAGGAGCTTGCAAATGCCGGAGCTACAAAACGACCCACTTGTTGTATTTTGGTGCTACCTAAACCTTCAAAGGGAGAACTAGGGAAAGAAGAACAAGAGAAATTGAAGGCCGACTACGATCAGGTTGCGCAAGAGTTTAAAGACCTTGCATCTGCTCTTGTCTGATAAACCCTCAATTTCTTGTATTCATCAACTTATTGTATTCTCAGTTTTTACTTCTGTTAGAGGAATACTACAAGATTTGTGTTTTAGGTAATACTCTCAAGTAACCCTTCTGTTTAACTATTTTTGTTCTATTGCAACTGGGTTTCTTGTTTTTGCTATGATGAAGAATAGAGAGTATGTGTATGGTACTATTAAATGAAGAAACATTGAAGCATAGAGAGTATGTGTACGGTACTATTAAATGAAGAATTGAAAACTCTCACACATAGAGATCAGGTGTTAATAAAATTAATTGAAGCATTGTCGTGGTTAATTTCTTAATAGACTAATCCCTCGTCATCGTTGTGTACTTTTATAGATTTAAATATTTTCAGAATTTTTTTTTTCAAATTCAGAAAAAGTACATATTATTATTCTACTGTTTCCTAGCCTACATTTGTATTCTTTTGTGGGTTTTGTGGTAAATTTAGCCTCTTTTGTTGCAGAATATTATTTTCAGTAAAAATATCAATATTTTTTCTTTTAGAATAGGAGAGGATAATGGCATCCCTTGGAGTACACATGTTATCATCTCTATATAATTCATTTTCAGTTTCAAAATCTGGAAAAGGGCTCAGATCATCTCTTTGGAATTCAAAAGTATAAATATATACATATTCACTTTTACTTTTTAAATCAACAACAACATTATCTTTATTAACCAATTGTTGGATGGAAAAATTGTCAAACTTTTTTTCAATGACACGATACTTTGATAGGTTTTGAAAATAGTCCCTTGACTATAAAACATAGGGACTATAAAACATTCGGTGATAGATAATTGATTATCAAATTAAGTGACAGATAGTCCTTCGACTAAAAAATGTCCGATGATACTATTTACTTACGATAAAGTTAGTCCTCCGCACGTTAATTTAGGGTAATAAATTAATCGAAAATGTATAGTTAATAGACTAACTTTATCAAAATGGATAGTCAAGAGGCTAATTGTATTAAAAATATATAGTAAACATGCATGGTGGGATAACGTTATAAGATTAGATAGCAAATGACTAATATTGTTCAAAGCCTTTTGTGATATTTCACTGCGACTTATGCTCGTGGCTCGAGGACTTACGATTTTTTTTATTTTTGGCCTAGAACCTCCAACCACATTATCTTAAAAAATAACATGATTAGCCCATGTGCCAGGAGAACCTCTATGAGTAACCTTTTTTCCATGAGAAATGTTTGTTCCAACAGGTTTAAAAACCATTTATATTTTCAACTTTCCTTAAACGAGACTTTTCTCAATATTTTTCTTACAAATAAAGAACTCTCAAACCCAATAAATATTTTTCCAAAACCATACTTTAGAATTGTTTCAAGAATAAGAAAAGACTTATAATAATATTGGGAGTGGGATATTGCTTCGACAATCCTTGTATTTTTCTATTTTGCATAATCCATTTAGGATTTGAAGTTAGTGTTCGGCACTACCAGATTAATACAAATACGGAAATAAAGATAAGATAATGACAATGGGTAAGAGCAATAAAGCTAGAGGATTACCTTTCAGTTACCATGTACGAGAACATATGAGTATTGAGTCTAGCCCATGGTTTAAAGGGAATGACACATCTAGTTTTTTATGATAAAGTAATGGAAAAGCTTACATTTTTTACTTTCAATATTATCCAAAGTCAACAAATTACTCAAATCAAATCGACCATATAACTTTCGAGAAAGAATTATGTTGGCCATTAATATACTCTAAGAATTTGACACTAACTCACTTTGAAACATATCCTTTATTTTAAAGAGATTGTCAAATTAGAAATCTAAAATTTTCATCAATAGTGTATGTAAAGAATACTACTTCATCATATTCAGTGTTTGGAGGGTTTTCACCAGTTTGAAAGAACCGAACTTTCATATCTCTCGAAATTAACCATTCTATTTATCTTTTGTTACACTCATAAGGGTGAAATATTAATAAGGATAACAAACAACATGTGACAAATCTGATTCTTCTAATAAAAAATTAGGGTATGTTAACTATGATGCCTTTATTGCATCAGAAGAAATAAGAGTCAATGAAAAATCATCATGAACATCAATAAGGCTAAGGCTAAGACAAGTTCAGCAAGCAAAGGCTCCTTCACACCCGGTTTGTGACGATGAACAAAAGGATCATCAACTCCTTCAAAATTTGAATCATATCATTCATGATAATATTAAATAATAGGTTTTATATCAATGTTTTTTACCATCATGTGAAAGAATGAGAGTAATTAAGGATGAAATTACAAAGTTAAAAAGTTGGTAGAGATAATAATTAGAAAAAGTTTGAAGCTTTGTGCAGAAAGTGAATAAATATCAAAGTTTGACTAAAGAGCTATAATGACGCTCGGTAAACAAAAAAATCAGAAAAACAAGAATAAGTAATATTGATAAAAATAAACATTTAATCTCATCATTTAATTCAAATCAATCTCACAGTCTAGGATTGAGAGTTCAATCAATAGGAGAAATTAAAAAAAGAATAAACAACAAGGATAAAAAGATCCATAACGACAACACGTATGAGTTAATGAAAGTTTTATCCACATGTCAATCAACGGATGTAACATATTAGAAGTTATTTCTAAATAGTCACCTAATTTTACGCATGTTTCAATAAAAAAAATATTCAACATAATTCAAGACCTAAATATCAAAAGAAAGAAAAAAGAAAAAATATAATTTGGAGCACCACATGTTCATTTTCATAAAAATAATTTTTCTTTTGAAAGAATAATTTTTTCGGTATAATAAATAATCAATAAGTACACTCATATATCACCGGCCATAGAAAAAACCATTGGGGCTACTCTTCGCCATTAAGTAATTGTTCCTTCATTATTTGAAAATAATTATAAGGGGATAATTTTTGTATTTAAGTAGTTATTATTTCATTATTTGAAAAGAACTAAGGTTCTACTTCTTGGCATTAAGTAGTTATCCTTTATGTTTTGAAAATAACTAGAGGGTAATTTTTGTAGTTTTGTATTTCTTTGTACATTTTTTGAAAAGAGCTAAGGGTTAGTGTTCGAATTTAAGTAGTTCTTCCATCATTCTTTGAAAATAACTAGGGATTAGTTTTTGGATTTAAATATTTATTTCTTCATTTTTTGAAAGCACCAAGGGGGTTGTTATCCTACTTAAGACAAAACCAAAGCATTTGAAGTTTTGCGAAAAGCTTTAGGGAGTCTCAATAAATCTAGCAGCCTACTACTTGTTAGCTTTACCTTTTTCCCTTTGGCAAATAAAGCTTTTTTCTCAAGGGAAGTTTCGACCGGTGAATGGTTTTTAACAAGGCAAGAACATGATCAACACGAGCTAGTTTGGAGACATCTTGGAGGTTTCTTTGGTTAGGGAAATATAAACCCATCAACATATAACATCAACGTATTTCAAGATTCTTAAGATCCCAACCAATAATAATTGTGATTAAATTTGATATTGATAGTTCTAAATATTTCATAGAGGGGATGTCTGTCTAAGAAATGTTCGTACCAGAGAATTTAGAGAGGGAAAAAGGAAAAATAGAGCGAAAAAATGACAAAGAGAATAATAAAGCAATGATTGAATAATGACTAATCCCCTTTTCCCAAAAAGCGTTGTTGCTTTATATAATACAAGTGGTGAGTCCATAAATTACATGATTACCCTCTTTTATGACCACTTACTCCGCTACTTCAAATATAATTAATATTTAGTACACAAACCCCCCTCAATATAACGTACTTGTTGGGTTTCTTTACAAAATATAATTATCATTTTTATTTAATTAATATAACTTATTCTTCTAAATATTTCTTCCCATTATCAGATATAACTTGAGAAATAAAATTTGGCTACAACAAACAAAGCTTTAAGAAAGACTCATAAATCAACGTGAACATGTCACAGATCAAGTAATTCAAGAATTAGTCCTTCATTGATTCTCGCAAGAACTAAAGGAGGAGACACCAATAAGAGTGAAAATTGACATGGTCATCGGGTCCAAACCAATATGAGCTTGAAGATCAATTAGCCAAATTTCAATGAGTTTAGGCACATCCGGTTCTGCTCTTGAAGGCCCGAGGCCATTTAGTTGAGTAAAGGATTATTCGGTTCTGCTCTTGAAGGCCCGAGGCCATTTAGTTGAGTAAAGGATTATTTGACCGTCTAAAGGAAGAATGAACGAACATAGTAAAGATATACGTTATTAGATTTTTAAGTATTAAACATATACTCTTATTTTTTATTGAATAACTTTTAACATATCATTATTATAGAAGATAAGTTATGTACCTCTATAAATATAGTATAATTTCAGAATAAAACATTAATTTTGTGATTATGTTAAGCTTTTTATTTGGTGTTATAATTTGCTATATACTTTGGATAATGGGTGTTATTAGAATCATCTAAGATAAATTATACTCACCAAATTAAATCAAAATATTCATTTATTTATAAGTAATATTTTTTAAATGTGCAATTTTAAATTATTATATTTTGTGTAATTTTATCATTTTGTTTTTTATAGTCTATTAGATTTAAAATTACCATCATTTTTTGTAATTTCGTCATCATTTGCAAATAACTAATCAAATAATATTGAATTCAAACCAAACCAAATTTTAAAATCTCATCTATGCATAGCAAAAAACCATTGTCAAATTTAAAAAGCGAAATATAATCAAGGTATAAAAAAATTGCATTCCTTGACCAATAAAGATTTTGACTCAATCAGTCAAAAAATATATCAAGATTTTAACCATTCAGGTCGAATTGTTTTACATTGTTAACCAACACATAATTTCGAAGATAATGTGATCAGTTGAGGGCTGAAATTGAATCTTTGAGGGGACAAAGGTAGGCTGAAGTATCATTGAAATAAAATTCCAATGCGGGATGGGTATCTAAAGACGAACCTTCGCACAATAACAAACAAGGAGAGAATGATCAGTCCCAAAAAGTTCAAACTAATCCTAAAAAGACACATCGGTCTAAACAAGTAAAGAGCACATCAGAATTTTCTGATAGTTCAGCTTATGTTTCTGACTCTGATGGGACTTTCTCATCCAGTAGTGAGAGGGACCATCAGAAAAAGAAAATAAGGTTAACGAAGAAACATTCAAAGAAAAGGGTAAGGAAGGGAAAAATGAAAAAGAATAAGTATCAGTGTATTGATCATATACTGAGTGACTAGTTTCTTACCCAATTCGAACAAGGTATATTTTCCACTTTTGATAAAAATACAGTTATTAGTCATAGCCATAATTGGAGATAATCACACATATCCTCAAAAATATTCTCCGGACATCTACCCAAGAGGTTTGACAGTTCCAATATGGAGAAGTATGATGAGAGTAAAGATGATGCTAATTATCTCGAGCAATTCAAGAATTTTATGATGATTTTTTTTATGATTATAACAAACTTTTATGCCGGACATTCTCACAAACTTTCAAAGGAAGTGCTTTAAAGTGGTATAATAGTTTGCCACAAGGATCAATAAAGAACTCTGATATGTTCTGGATAGCATTTCGGAGACATATTGTGGGGAGTAAAGAGCTTAAAGGGAATAGTGACACTATCATCTATTGTTCCCAAGAATCGAATGAATATTTGAAGGAATACATAAGTCGTTTTGTGAATACGAAGAAGGGGTTGGCTGATTGTTTTGAACAAGTGGCAATTGCTTCACTAAGACAAGGTATAAATCAGGGTGAATTAACTGATTCAGTAACTCGGAAAAGATCCATGACTTGGGATTGGCTGTTAAATCAGGTCGGAAAAAAATTAAGGTCGAAGAGACTAAGAAGTCTAGAGTACCACACTAAGATAATTCTGCTCCAACATCACCAATCCGGGTAGATTAACTGATTCAGTAACTCGGAAAAAGCCATGACTTGGGGCAGGCTATTAAATTAGGTCGGAAAACAGATTACAGTGGAAGAGACTAAGAACTCTAGAGTAGTGTGGATTAATTCTATTTGACGGTAATTTTGTAAAGTGTTTTGAGAATTTAAAGTTTAGGATGAAATGTAGTGATATAATTAAGGTGTGTGCTTGTATTAAATTCCGATCACCCTCAATAATGAAAGTAATCGGGATATTTATACTTAATTAAATAGCCCATGGGCCTTTCGGGTCAGATTGTGGGCTTGGGTTAAGTTTAAGAACCCATTAGCTCAATATATGAAATGATCAGCACCTTGCTTAGTCACGTTCTACTAACATCAACATGTTCGGTGTCTCATGATAATGGTTCAGTCCCTTCAGATAGGGGTAAGCAGCAATGTCAAAATTATCCGACCTAATCATTAGCCCTTTTAGGTATTGGAAAGAATTTCAAGAGTCAGACTGATTGGAATTTGGTGGGACTAATTTTACCGTTAAGAATTTCAAGAGTCATTTTTCGGCGTGGAACACGTGTCAGGTTTTGGGTCGACCTATCAGCCGTTTTTCTCCAAGATTCTCGTACCTACTAGGCTAAAAAGTTACTTAAGGTGTAACCCTCATACTTTATAGCCCTTAATCATCACTTCGATTGGTTTGTCTTTTCTTAGTAAAACTCCCAAGTTTCATAGTTATATAAATCGATTTCCCTGTTCTATTGTCCCCAAGAACATAAATACTTCTAGAGAGAGAAACCTTGGTAATATTTTCAAACTATGTCTGGATAATTTATGTTCACAGCCAGAAACGCATTGGTTAAAGGAGGTTGGTTGAACTTGTCTGATCTAGAGAAAGCAAGAAAAGGTGCGAGAGATGCAAGAATTGCTGCTGGTCTTCCTGCCTCTTTTGGTGAATAAATTGATCGACCAAAAGCAAACACAGACAAAGGTTCATCATCATCGAAGACATCAAAGGTCAGGAAATTACCTTTTGTCCCAACCCTTTTCTCCTCTTCAATCAGGGTCTTCTGTTCAAGTATCTTAAAACCCCCTCTCTAAATAAAAAGTAGTTTCCAATGTTAGGAAACCTTCACCTTTCATAGCCATGGGTTCAGATGTTGAGAAGTCCACTGAGAAGACCACCCCTCGTCGGATAACTCGCCAATCCAAAGCTAAATCCACCCTTAACTCTTTGAAACCTGCTAGTTCGGAGACGATAAAGCCATTGGCAGAAACTAAGCCATCCGAACAGCATCCCAACCTAATGGAAGAAACCATGGAGAACAATATAGAAGATACTCTTTTTGATGCGTCCAGACAGACGAAGGACAGTGCAGCAGATCTGAAGGGCAAGGTTAAGGTGGGCCTGCCCAATACTGAGTCTCTTCCGGAGTGTCTGGAAGGGAAAGTGAGGCCAAACTTCCAGAAATTTAGCGTGTAATACTTAATAACCCTCCATAACATTTCTTACGTGTACACCCATACTGCTTAGTTGGGTCATATCCGAACAAAGTGGGGCTTCCTCGATTCTGTTAAGGTGAGAATTCCAATCACCCCAGAGACTCTGATGGACTGCAAGTCCCACGAGCTAGTAGTATACACCACAGTGCTCAATTGGGGACTTCAGTTTTTGTTGGATCCAGAGATAGTCAGGTACTTTCACGTGATAAAGCTATGCCCAAGCCAGCTGAGTCCGTATGCACGGTACACTCTGATGGCTTTGGCATAATGGCTTCAAGATTGTCAAATATCCCACTACCGATGAAGCACTTCACTGTTGTGGCGAGCCTATGCAAGAACCACCATGTCCCCTTTTACCACTACAATATGGAGAACGACTACAAGGTAATAAATGACTTACTGGAGTCCAAAAAACCATGGAGGACACAATTCCTGTTCATCAGCGGAGCATGAGAGAATGGGAAAAAGATAAAATCTGACTCTAATCTAAGCCAACTGACTAGTCGCTGGAAGAGTATAACTAATTTTCATTTATGTTTCCCTTAGTCTTTTAAATACTATGTGGTTATTTCGAACTGACTTGTGTCTCCTTTCAGTTTTTTCGAAGAAGTTTTGAGACCATCTAGAGGCTCGCCAAAGCACCTGTGCTAAGCTAAACCCATGGGCTTCAGAGAAATGGGAGAATGGTTTCCACAACTGCTTTAGCTCATGGAACTTTGTGAGGTCTCACCTGTGGAATACTACAGGGAGAAGAGACCTCACTTGGGAACACTTGACCATTATTCCTCCTGCAAATGTTATCCTGAAGAGAACTGAGGCTAGGATGCCAAACTCTAGGTGCTTTTCAGGGACACAACCCCTAGCCATATGGACAAGATGAAAAATAAGAGAAAGAAGAAAACCACAGCAGACCCATCTTAGCCAATTACCAAAGGGGTCAGTTCGGAGAACCAATGATGAATCAATGCTGCTCTGCTAGAGGCAGTCGAAGTTACAGTAAAAGAGGCCGGTGGATTAGATGACCCACACAGATCACAAAGAATAATAAGAAGTGCAAGGAAAACAGTGATGAAAAAGCTGCAAAAAAGAAGAAAGTTACTCTCAGAGATAATTCTGCGTCCTTCTGAACTTCCTCCTCCGGTTCCTGTTGATCCTACACTTCAAGAAGAAATTCCACCCAACCTTTATTTCGAATAGGTCACTACTGATGGAGAGGTAAATCTTGATGCTTTTTAGAATATCAATATGTATTTTAATGATCTGGACAAGGATGACTTTGCGGGGCCTTATCATCCTGCCAATTCGGCTAATGCTATAACTCATAAGGGTGAGACATATGTGATATCAAGTAAAGAAGACACTATGAGTCATGCCTTCTTAGGTTATATCCGTCCGGTAATTGACCTGGAAAGGAAAGTGAGGGATCAAGCAACTACCATAACTTCTCTGACTACAAAAAAACAAGGCTTGACGAACAGTCTCTCTACCGCTCAGCAAAGCATAGAATCCTTGAAGAAGGAAAATAAGGATTTAGCTACCAAACTGCACAAGTCATAAGATGCTCAGAAAGATCTTTAGACTAAATACTCCGAGCTGGAAACTTCTTCCTCCGATGAAATCAAAGCTCTGAAGGAGTAACTAGAAACTAGAGACAAAACTGTCAAGACTTTATCTGAAGACAAAGTCAACATGGAGGATCTTCTTAAGAAGAAGACAAAGGAGAATACATCTCTAGTAAAAAATCAAGCCGAAGAGATAGCTGTTGGAGTGGTGGACTCTTTGGAGAAAAAAGATGATGAAATTAAATTTGTTATGGTCTTACTGTTTCAGAGACTTTTCCTAAGAGGACTTTTGGTCCTTTATGGACTTTTTGGTCATTCCTTTCTATACAATGGCTGATGATGATAAATACAACTAATCAAGTGGAGAAAATTCTGAAGATAACGAAGGAGGTTGTGAGAGTTCAATTGCTGAACTCAAAAGTCCAAAGAAAGACGAGGTGATGAAAAAACTGAAGGGGACAAACCCTAAAGTTATATTGTTATGCTGTGTGTTTTTTGTTAAAAAAACTAAAGTCCTTGGATGGCCAAGGCATCTTGTTATGTTGTTTGTTTAATTGTTGTTCTTAAAACTCAAAGTCCTTAAATGGTCAAGACATTTGTGAACCATGGATCGGGTCTATTCCGATCAGACTTCATTATCATGTTTCCCTTTGTGCGAATTTTGTTTAACTCTTTACTGCCAGTGTTTAAATAGCCTTCAATATTTCAGATCTGTTAAGTAAGTGTATTAAATGATTTCGATCACATATGTTTAATAAATGTGATCAAGTGTTTAACATATCCGATCAACTCAAAGATGTTTGAGAGCCGAGGTGTTTAATAAGTATTTAATATCCGACCACCTCATACTATGGTTAAGTCAAGAAGAATTTTACACCGGAATTTTGAAGAAGGCATAAGAGATTATTGAAAAACTCGGACACCTCGTTAAACCTCCAAGCGCCACCAGGGTAGGAAAGAGTATGCCCCATAATATTTACATTGACATGCAAGAAGTAGATATTTACAAGAGATTTCTATTCTAAATATAACCTGAGATGTTCAACGTTCCATGGGTGCTTTAGTGTTCTCCCCTCCTTGTCTGGAAGTCTGTATATTCCTGGTTTAACTTTCCCACATACCATATAAGGACCTTCCCAATTCAGAGCCAGTTTGACGAACTGGTTTTCCTTAGTGTGTAAAAAGACTTTTCTTAAGACTTTGTCCACCAATTGAAATTATCTTCTTTTAACTTTGGAAACAAATATGCTCTTCATCAAATCCTGGTAATGTGTCGTTCTTAAATGCGCTTTAACTCTTCTTTCTTCAATCAAATCCAACTAATTCATGATTGCCATATCATTTTCCTGTTCAGAAGAATTTTGGATTCTGTAAGATGGTAAATACCTTCTATACGAGTGATGGCATCCATCCCATAAACGAGGGAAAAAGGAGATTCTTGTGTAGCAGCCCGAGGAGTAGTTCGGTAAACCCACGATACTTCTTGTTGATAACTTGGCCACTTTCATGTAGCTCCATACAGATTTTTCTTCAGCCCGGACAAGATTGTCCGATTAGAAACTTCAACTTGTCCATTTTATTGAGGGTGGAAAGGAGAAGAAAAGCAGTGTTGAATTCCTCTAAAGGTGCATGAACATTTCCATGTCTTTATTATCGAACTGTGGCCCATTATCTATGGTGATCTTTCAGGGAACCCCATATTTGCAACATATATTAGATAAAATAAATTTAATAATTACCTTAGAAGTGGTTCCAACTAAGGGAGATTCCTCTATCCACTTAGATAAATATTCAATAGTAACTATGATGGTTCGACATCCACCAGATGCCATGGGAAGAGGCCCAACCAGATCCAAGCCCCATTTATCAAAGGGTATTGGTTTGGATATGGATTAGGAACAGCTGGCAGGTGAATTTCATTTCCATATCTCTGGCAAGGATCACAATTCTTTACCATATCTCTGGAATCTGCCATTATGGGTGGCTAGTAGTACCCTGCTAATAAAACTCTCCTAGTCAGGGCTTTGTAGCCACAGTGTGCAGAACCTTCACCATCATGCAGTTCAGATAGCACAACTTGGGATTCTTCAAA
This sequence comes from Limnanthes douglasii subsp. nivea, assembly GCA_036936605.1. Classification (NCBI taxonomy): domain Eukaryota; kingdom Viridiplantae; phylum Streptophyta; class Magnoliopsida; order Brassicales; family Limnanthaceae; genus Limnanthes; species Limnanthes douglasii. Next base: position 212,138,564 of record JAUPFV010000004.1, read on the forward strand.
TCCTAAGCAATGCAAAAGGGGTCTACTGAAAGGTTTCTTGTAAAGAATTTCCCTTAATACCAAAAAACCATGAGCCTTATACTTAATTTTCTTAGCCATGGCTTTATCCGAAGGCAAAATCCCATCGGAAATAAACTGAAGAATATCATACCTCCAGTCCTTAGGTTGAATGGTTACTATGCTCATACTTTCTTCATTCTTTACCTTTTTCTTGGCTTGTCTGTATAGATGGAGATTTTAACATCAGAATCCAAGGGTAAGATTCAGAATAAGCTATGGTTGCCAAAGAGACTGCCACAATATTCTCCGATCTAAGGATGTGTTCATAGTGGATACTCTTGAAGCTTACATCAACTTCTCTCAAAATAAGCAAGTATTTTATCAATTGTTCTTTATTTGATTCAGATTATCCTTGAGCATGGTGAATAAGTAGTTTGGAGTCACTAATTAATCGGACTCTTCTGGCCCTACATATAAGGGCTAGCTTAAGACCAGCTATAACTGCTTCATATTCAAATTCATTGTTAGAAGATCTGAAACCAAAACATATAGCCTGGTACATAGTATCACCATAGGGAGAAGTTAAACAAATTCCAGCCCCACATCCCATAATACTAGATCCACCATTAGTTCAGACTACCCATTCTTTCATAGACTAGTTTTCTAGTATCTGTCCGGGGGATCTATCAACATGAAATTCCACCAAGAAGTCGGCCACTGACTGGGCTTTAATCTTTGTTTGGGGCGCAAAATCAATATCATAATCACCCAGCCCAACTGACGATGTTCAAACGACAATGGAATAAGCTTGGAAGTACGGTCTCATTTTTCTCGCCGCAATTACCAAGGCCAATGCTAGTTTTTCTAACTTTAAATATCTTCTTTCAGCATCCAACAAACTTTTGCTAATGTAATACACCGGACGAGGGTAATTATCCACCTCCATTACTAGCACAACACTTATTGCATACTCTGATACAACTAAGTAGATGTAGAGCTTTTCCCTTTGGATAGGTTTAAATAGAGTATTGGGTGAACACAAATGTTTCTTGATTTCAAAAAATGATTGACCACACTATGAAGACCAATTAAAGTCTTTGTCATTCCTTAACACCTGGAAAAATAAAGCACATTTGTCCGATGATCTTGAAAAAAACATGTTTGACGCAGCCAATCGTCCGGTCAGTCTTTTAACTTATTTGGTGCTTCGAGGAGGATCCATAGCTAATAGAGCATTGAGCTGATCCGGATCAGGTTAAATTACTTTTTTCACTTATTATATAACCCAAGAATTTTCCAGAACGGACCCCAAAAATACTTTTTTCAGGGTTTAACTTCAAGTTCACAGCCTCTAAGTTGGAAAACGGTTCTTGAAGGTGAGATATATGCGCATTTTCCTCAAATATTTTTACCATCATGTCATCTATATAAACTTCTATATTTCTGCCAGTATGACTAGCAAAGGCTTTATTTACTAACCTTTGGTAGGTGTCCCTAACATTTTTCAATTTGAACGGCATCACCTTATAACAATGAAGACCTCTGTCCGTAATAAAAGTGGTGTAGTCTTGATCCTTCAGATCTACTTGTATCTGGTTGTACCCTAAAAACACAACCATGAAAGACAAAAAATTATTCCCAGAAGTATAATCCACCAACTGATCTATCCGATGAATAGGATAAGGATCCTTAGGGCATACCCTATTAAGATTAGAAGTCGATACATATGCGTCATTTGCCATTCTTTTCCTTGACCAAGACAGGATTGGTGATAAGTGCATTTCATATCACTTATTACGCTTCCATTATTCTTAAAATCGTCACCGGTACTCAAGTATTCGTTGAGTTTTAACATGTTTTTCCAGTATTCTTAAAGGCGCTTGTGCCGCGGGTAAATGTGATAGTATTACTAAATTTGGGGTTGAAATTGAAGAAACTGGAAAATTAATGTACTTAGGGAAATTTTGGAATAGTTGAAAAGAAAATAAAATATATTAATGCTAAAAATATATTATAACGAGTGATTTTCTAAAAAAATATATATTAATGCTAAAAATATATTATGACGACTGATTTTCAAAAAAAACATATATATTAATGCTTGAAAAAATATATTAATGCTTGAAAAAATATATTAATGCTTGAAAAAAAGGAAAATATATTTTCTGAAATATTGTTTAAAATATTGAATTAAGAAAAAATATTAAAACAAAGCATAAAAAGAAATTAAAGCTGAATTAAGAAAAAATATTAGACTAATGCTAAGATTTAATTTAGTTATATTCTTTAAAATATTATTTAATTTAATATAAATATTTTATTATTCAAAATTTGTTTTTTTAGGGTTTTGATCGGTTTATAAATAGAGGAAGAAATTGGTGACCGAGGGGAATTACGGCGACTTGGTTTTACGATCGCTTTTAGGAGAACAGAGAGAGTGCCGAGAAGAGGTGAATAAAAAAAGAGAAAAAAAGTAAAAAATGATTTGACTACCTGTTAGATTTGGACTTCTGCTTTGGCTTTGGGTTCTCTATTAGAACATAGAACGTAGATAGAAAGACAGGTGACGGGCGCCGACTTTGAGTTCTCTTTGATACACACAGACGAAGAAAAAAACAATTGACGAGAAAAAAAGACATAATTGGCTACTAATATAGGCAATTGACGGCTGTTTGGGTTACTTTTCGATCATGCATAATACAAAGCTAGCCAAAACAGGAAGAAAAGTTGGAATTTGCCACTGACTTTGAACATAGAACGACACAAGCAGGAGAGAGGTAAAGAAACCAAAATTTGCGGCTTCGGTAGATTTTTTTCGGCAAAAGGCAGGTGACAACTGTTTTTTTGGGTTTTCTTTCGGCAGCGGCAACATACAATCAGTCGGCAGGAGCCAGGCAGTTGTTCGGTTTAACTTTCTCTAAACTTTTATTCTTTATTTACATTCTTCGTAAATAATTATGTTAACTTTTGAATCCATGACGATGATTTGGTCGATTATGAACTAATCGTTGTCATGGAACCTTAGCGGATTTGTTTGAATAATATTTAGGGTTTATTGCTTAATTTATTTGTGCGATATGTTTATCGGTTACCTAGTATGGTTGTGTATATGGTTAGATGCGTCGCGAACATCTAGTTTGTTAATCTTTAATGAATGCGAAAGTAGATTTAAGGGTTTAGAGCTTGCCATGCTAGCATAGGTTCTTGAATGATTCGTATTGTGATTGTTCATGATTTGTAATATGTCACTAACCATATCATATTACCCTATGTAATCGAAATAGGTAACTTGTGCTTAAAACCAATTGTACCTCAATTCATATAGACATATAGTATTGTCATGCAAGCGGTGTCTGCTTAACTGCTATGTCTTTGTGGTTGTTTAAGTGGTTTGGTTCACGTGTACTGAAAGGTAGCGTATTCTGATTTCGTGTTATCTGATTAGTAATCGTAGTTACCTTACATATTGATTAAGTATATTAATACTCTAAGTAAAATAAACAATGAAGTTAAGGTTCTTTGTTTTCTCTCGCATAAGTAAACTCGTTAGATAATCTCGTTAGTAGATTTGTTTAGTTACATTCATACTATATTACTCGTTCAAGCATTAGTTTAATAATCATACATTGTTGCATAAGTGAATTCTTGTCTTATATGCCTAGTCTTCGTGGGAACGGTCTTTCTTACTTATTACTTGCTACTATTTGACCGCGTATACTTACGTGAGAAAAGGACTAACAAGTTTTTGGCGCCGTTGCCGGGGATTCCGTGTTATTTGACAGTTTTATTGCTTATCAGCAGGAGTCGTTAAGCTTATCGGACTAACTTGTCATTGATATTTGTTTTTCAACAAGATCCAATAATCTAAATGGCGATGTCATTTTCTTGTTCCTGAATGGGTTTTTTCAATTTTGTATTCAAAACTACTGACTTGATTCGGTTACTTTCTTTTTGTGTGTTTTCTTGTGCTTCAGGTACTTGAGCGTGTATGCAAACACGGTCTCAAACTAGAGCAATAGTACAAAAGGAGCTTGAAACACAGCAAGAAACAGAGTTAATATTCGCAGATTCTGATACTAATTCTACAATGGGAGATCCAGCTCTAAAAGCACTCATGGAATACTCTCAACCAAAGATCATGGATATTTAGTCTAACATTGTCAGACCCAATATCGCTGCGAATAATTTTGAGATTAAACTCAACACTATTCAGATGATGCAGAATTCTTGTCAGTTTGGGGGAGCTTCATCTGAGGATCCTAATATGCACATTATGACCTTCCTTGAAATCTGTGATACTTTCAAGTTCAACGGTGTTTCAGATGATGCCATAAGACTGAGACTCTTCCCATTTTCTCTGAGGGACAAAGCTAAGAGCTGGTTACACTTTTTACCAGCAGGCTCGATCACTACCTGGGATATACTAGCACATAAATTTCTCTCAAAATTCTTTCCTATGGCAAGAACAGCCGCCTTGAGGAATGCTATTACTCAGTTTTCTCAGTCATATGGTGAATCTTTAAGTGAAGCTTGGGAGAGTTACAAGGAGATGCTTAGAAAATGTCCTCATCATGGGATGCCTGATTGGTTAGTAATAAATTGCTTCTACAATGGGTTGGGTGCGCAAACAAGGCCCATGGTCGATGCTGCATCTGGGGGAGCCTTATTAACGAAAAGCTATGAGGAGGCTCATGAGCTCCTTGAGATGATGGCTGCTAATGAATTCCAGAACCCTTCTCAGAGACAGTCACAACATAAAGTAGCTGGTATTCTTAACGTAGACACTGCCACTGCTTTAGCAGCTCAGCTTGAAGCTCTAAACATGAAGGTAGATTCTTTGACTAAACTAGGGGTACAATAGGTAGCTAGTGTGTGCAAGATTTGTGCTGGAGGGCATGACACTCAACAATGCCCAATATCTACTGAGTCAGTGCAATTTGTGAGTAACTTTTAGAGGCAAAATCAACAACCAATCTCAAACACTTATCACCCAAGAAACAGAAATCATCCGAACTTCAGTTGGAGCAATAATCAACAAGGTAATCAGCATTATGGTGTTAAGCCATACACTCATCCTGGATTTCAGCAACAAGGGCAGCAACATCAATCTCAATAGTATGCCCCAAGACAACCTCAGAATCAACATCCTAACCCTTCTCAACATTCTGTGAGAGACTCTGAATTCGAAGAGATGAAGTTAATGATTAAAAGTCTGATGGTATCTCACAAGAACTTGGAAAATCAGATTGGGCAGATGTCCAGTAACATGATTGTTAGACCTCAGGGAGTTCTTCCTAGCGACACGGAACATAATCCAGGTAAACGGGACGGCAATGAGCAATGCCAAGCTATCACCTTGCGATCAAGAAAGGTTGCTGAGAACCCCACAGTTGAAAAAGAGGTGGATTCTTCTCAAAATCAGCCCATTCTGAAAAATTCTGCTCAAAATCAGCCCTCATCTGAGGTTAATTCTGGTCAAGATCAGCCACCTAACAAGCCATCTCAGTCAGTTGTTGAGCCTACGATCTACCCTCCTCCACCTTTTCCGCAAAGGTTGCTGAAACAGAATCTAAATGCTCAGTTTGGGAGATTTTTGGAGGTATTCAAGAAGCTACACATCAACATACCTTTTGCTGAAGCATTAGAGTAAATGCCTAGTTATGCCAAGTTCATGAAGGGAATTCATTCGAAAAAGATAAAGCTTGGTGATTTTGAGACAGTGGCGCTCACTGAGGAATGCGGTGCGATCTTACAACAAAACTTGCCTCCCAAACTTAAAGATCCAGGAAGCTTCACAATTCCTTGTTCAATCGGTAATTTAAATTTCAGCAAATGTTTATGTGATTTGGGAGCGAGCATCAATCTCATACCCCTATCCGTGTTTGAGAAACTTGGGCTACCTGAGCCAAAACCGACTAATATCCATTTGCAACTGGCTGATCGTTCTATCACATATCCTCGTGGGATCGTAGAAGATGTTTTAGTAAAGGTAGACAAGCTCATCTTTCCTGTTGACTTCGTTATCTTAGATTTCGAAGAGGACAAAAAAATCCCCATAATCATGGGAAGGCCATTCTTGGATACGGGCAAAACTTTGATTGATGTCCAGAAAGGAGAGCTTACTATGAGAGTGCAAGATCAGACTGTCACTTTCAACGTTTTCCAGGCTATGCAATCTCCAGCAGAGGATGAGGAATGTTTCAGGTTGGTTATGGTCGATTCTCTGCACAGTACTGGGTTGGATCAGTTTGCGAGTTCAAATGTTCTAAGCAAAGTTCTACATGGTGAATCTGACTTCAAAGACGAAGAAATATCCGAATGTGTTCAACTACTACAGGGAGCCATGTATCAAAAGAGGCTCAATATTCCACATGAGTCGCTCATATTGGGTGATCTTAAGGATTCTCAGGAAAGACTTAAACCTTCTCTAGAAGAAGCTCCTAAACTTGAACTCAAACCACTACCAGATCATCTCAGGTACTCTTTCTTAAAAGAGTCATCTACATTACCTGCTATTATTGCATCTAACCTTTCAGGTAGTGAGGAAGAAAAGCCATTGAGAGTTCTGAGAAAGTTCAAATCAGCCATTGGTTGGACCATAGCAGATATCAGAAAATGTATAAGAAAAAAAAGTCAAGAAACGGCATGATAGGAAGCTTGTACATAAAGCTTTTGATCCGGGCCAACTGGTTATTCTTTTCAACTCTCGTCTAAAGCTTTTCCCTGGGAAGCTCAAGTCAAGATGGTATGTACCTTTTAAAGTCAAGACTGTATATCCACATGGAGCAGTTGAAATCTATGAAGAATCACCAGACAAAGCATTCAAAGTTAATGGTCAATGACTCAAGTATTACTATGGAGATATGGAGACCGTGAGGCATTCATCATCAGCATCGACGCTACATGATTCCGAGTGGTATCATTGAGCTATCGACGTTAAACAAGCGCTTCGTGGGAGGCAACCCACTGGGAAACAATGATCAGCACTGTTGGAGGAATAGGGGAGTGTTTCTTTTATCTTTTAATTTCTTGTAGTTGCATTCATCATAGTAGTTATTCATGTTAGTCATGCTCATTTGCATATTCATGCCATGATTATATAGACTGTGTTTAGGATCGAGTTAGTCTATTAGCATAACATTTTATTCATGTATTTTGCCTTTGATCCCTTGAGTTGTTGTTTCTACTTAAGTAGCCAATGCTGAAAATTGTTTGGAATGACAGTAGGAATAAAATCTAATTAGGTTGCTTGTAAGTTAGCTTGCTTGATGTAGAAGCACAATTAATACACGTAGACTCATCGATTGTTTTTATGCTAGTTATGGACACACTTGAGTATTGTTATACATAATCCTTGGTTAGGTTCAGAATTACACCTTCATCCTTTATTAGCTCATGGATTGCAAAAAGATAAGTTTGAGGGAGTTGAAAGATAAATATGCGTATTATTCAGTTAGGCGTCAAAGGCTAGTAGCCGCTCGTCGACGTACGTCCTCTCGCTGGGGGCTGCGTATTGCGAGTAGTCTAGGGGTGGAATGAGATGGATCGAAACACACACATTCCTAATCTAATTGCAAAAAAAACAAAAAAAAACAAAAAAAACAAAAAAAGAGAAAAATGGGTAAAAATTGGCTAGGATGAGCTCTTTGGTACTCGAGTTATTAAGTTCTAGGGGACTTTGTGCCTAGTGACCTAAGACTTTTCCGGTCTGGGATCCGCTAACCTAAAGCTCGCTACATGGGCACCATTGTATAAGTCTTTCAGGGACCTCATCCATTGCACGTTCAAATAAGCCTTTGTGTGTCTGTATATAGAGTAAAGCATAATAAATCTTTGACAACCCCGGGGAAATATGGATGTGCAACTTGACTATGAAGAATCTAGGTTGTATTTTGTTTCTAATCTTGTGATTATTATGATGAGAACAAGTAAGGTCCATTAGTTTGTACTAAAAATATGTCGATTGAGTTTGAGCACTCATGCACGCTTCCACAATTGTATTGCTAGCATTTGAGTACCTAGTCATTTCGCATTCTGAGGTCATTACATTCGTTGAGGCATTTATGCTAAATTAGTTACGGTTACTCGTTCGGGATCATTGCATTCTTGCATTCATTTAAATTCAGTTGCATTCATGCATCAATTGTTAAACCTGTTTTGCATTGATTGGGGACAAGCAACGGTTTAAGTTTGGGGGTTTGATAAGTGCATTTCATATCACTTATTACGCTTCCATTATTCTTAAAATGGCCACCGGTTCTCAAGTATTCGTTGAGTTTTAACGCGTTTTTCCAGTATTCTTAAAGGCGTTTGTGCCGCGAGTAAATTATGATAGTATTAATAAATTTGGGGTTGAAATTGAAGAAACTGAAAAATTAATGTACTTAGGGAAAATTTAGAACAGTTAAAAAGAAAAGAAAATATATTAATGCTAAAAATATATTATAACGAGTGATTTTTCAAAAAAATATTAATGCTAAAAATATATTATGACAAATGATTTTCCAAAAAAATATTAATGCTTGAAAAAAATGAAAATATATTTTCTGAGATATTGTTTAAAATATTGGATTAAGAAAAAATATTAAAACGAAGCATAAAAAGAAATTAATGCTGAATTTAGAAAAAAATATTAGATTAATGCTAAGATTTGATTTAATTATATTGTTTAAAATATTATTTTATTTAATATAAATATTTTATTATTCAATTTTTTTTTAGGGTTTCGACCGATTTATAAATAGAGGAAGAAATTGGTGACGGAGGGTAATTACGGCAACTTGATTGTACGGCCGCTTTTGAGAGTGCCGAGAAGAGGTGAATAAAAAAAGAGAAAAGAAGTAAAAAAGGACTTGACTACATGTTAGATTTGGACGTCTCCTTTGGCTTTGGTTTCTCGGGTTAAAAACACCAGAGGTCCTCCACGTTTGTCACTTTGTAACACATCAGTCCCTATTCTTTGTCTCTGTAATAAACCGGTCCTCTATGTTTTAAAAATGTGACAAACAGATCCTTTTCTGAAAATTTGAAGGACCTGTTTATTACAAATTGAAAACATGAGGGACCTGTTTATTACAGACATGAAAGACCTATTTATTACAAAAAGGATTTGTTTGTTACATTTTTAAAACATAGAGGACCGGTTTATTACAGAGACAAAGAATAAGGACTGACGTGTTACAAAGTGACAAACGTGGAGGACCTGTGGTGTTTTTTACCCTTGGTTTCTCTATTAGAACATAGAACGTAGAGAGAGAAAGACAGGTGACTGGCGCCGACTTTGAGTTCTCTTTATACACACAGATGAAGAAAAAAACAATTGACGAGAAAGAAAAACACAATTGCCTACTGATATAGGCAATTGACCGCTGTTTGGGTTATTTTTCGATCCTTCCTCCACTGACTTTTTTTTCGGCGGAATATAGAACTGCTCGAGCAGGAGAGAGGTAAAGAAACCGGAATTTGCAGCTTCGTTAGATTTCTTTCAGCAAAAGGCAGGTGACAGCTATTTTTTTGGGTTTTCTTTCGGCAGCGGCAACATACAATCAGTCGGCAGGAGGCAGACGGTTGTTCGGTTTAACTTTCTCTAAACTTTTATTCTTTATTTACATTCTTCGTAAATAATTATGTTAACTTTTGCATCCATGATGATGATTTGGTCGATTATGAACTAATCGTTGTCATGAACCTTAGCGGATTTGTTTGAATAATATTTAGGGTTTATTGCTTAATTGATTTGTGCGATATGTTTATCGGTTACCTAGTATGGTTTTGTATATCGTTAGATGCGTCGCGAACATCTAGTTTGTTAATCTTTAATGAATGCGAAAGTATATTTAAGGGTTTAGAACTTGCCATGCTAGCATAGGTTCTTGAATGATTCGTATTGTGATTGTTCATGATTCGTAATATGTCACTAACCATATCATATTACCCTATGTAATCGAAATAGGTAACTTGTGCTTAAAACTAATTGAACCTCAATTCATATAGACATATAGGATTGTCATGCAAGCGGTGTCTGATTAACTGCTATCTCTTTGTGGTTGTTTAAGTGGTTTGGTTTAGGTGTACTGAAAGGTAGCGTATTCCGATCGTATTTATCTTACATATAGATTAAGTATATTAATACTCTGAGTAAAATAAACAATGAAGTTAGGGTTCCATGTTTTCTCTCGCATAAGTAAACTCGTTAGATAATCTCGTTAGTAGATTTGTTTAGTTACATTCATACTTTATTACTCGTTCAAGCATTAGTTTAATAATCATACGTTATTGCATAAGTGAATTCTTGTCTTATACGCGTAATGTTCGTGGGAACGATCTTTCTTACTTATTACTTGCTACTATTTGACCGCGTATACTTGCGTGAGAAAAGGACTAACAATTGGCAGTCTTAAAAGGGTGCTGTCACTCTTTTATGTGGCCCATTTTAGTTAGACGATCAACTTCTTGAACAATCACATCTGCTTTTTCGTTAGAGAAAGACCTTATTCTTTGTACAACCGACACAACATCAGTTTGTACGGACAACTTATGACAAATTATATCAATTAAAACTCTGGTAACATTATCATTACACCAAAAAAATAATATTGATTACTCATTAAAAAAAGACAACAACCCGTGTTTCAAAATTGGCGCCAAATTGGTACAAATTTAATATTTTTTCCCTCATCTAGGGAATGGATTTCAACCTCCTCTACGGGTATTATGACACTGAGAGCCTCTCTAGGATCATCAATATCATTCTTATCGGTGGAAGGCTCCAATAGATGTTAATCTCAGTTAATCTTGACCGCCTTTACAGACTTAGAGGCAAGGGCCGTTGCATAATATTTCCTCGCAATCTTCTAACTGCTCCGGACGACATCTACTTGTCCTCGGACAGCGTATTTTAAATATTGATGGACCATAAAGGCCACAACATGTATTATAGAGAGCCAAGACGTCCCAAATATTGCATTATAAGATGTTGGGAAATCCACCACAACAAACAATATTCTTACCATTTTCTTAAAAGGTCCTTTGCGCGACAATACTTCTTCTTCAAATTCCCTAATCACATCTACAGAACTCCCTGTGAAGCCCACAATAGTTCTGTACAAACGTTTTATAACCGAAGGGTTTCTCATCTGTTTGTAGAAGCTTAAAAACAAGATATTTACAGAACTGCCTGTGTCAATCAGGATTCGACGTATATCATTACCCCTATTGATGCCCCTAATACCACAATGTCTTCACGGGGACCTAAAATGTCTCTTAGGTCATCCTCATCAAAAACTATGAAAGGAGCTAGAGTTTGGTACAAGTGTGTAGACATTCCTCCATCCAACTAGGTGGCTAAACTGTGAACATGCCTCTTTCTTGAACTAGAAGGTGCAGTCACAGTGTCCCCTCCAAAGATAGTTAAAGATTCAAAATATTTAATAAAAAACGGAGATAGTATTAATCTTGTCTGTTATTACCCCCACCCGATTCCGACTCGGATCCAGATGAAGGTACTCATAGTCTATATTAAAGCTTCCAGTAATCACCATAGTATCTTCATGTGCAGACGTTCCAGGTTTGCTTGAAGGAGTAGTTCGGGGAGTGCTGACATTGGATTGTGTATTATCCGGTCTACTCTCCCCTCGTTTTTTGATATAGACCCCCCAACTTACCCCTCTCAATGAGGTTCTGGACCTCTTTATTCAATGTTATACAATCATGGTATCATGCTATATGTTATTATGGTACTTGCAGAATCGACTACTCCGATTTTCCCTGAGGGACTGCAACGCTACTAGTTTTCTAAAGTGTACTTTGTGTTTAGTTTTATCATATATTGTAGCCACACTATCCCCCAATTCAGAAAACTACTCAGGTTGAACCCATGGTCCCCTATTGTATCTGACCTGGTGGTTATGATTCTAGTTGGACTGATTCTGCCTTGATCGGTTAGATCCCTGTCCAGACTCCTTCTATTTGTAACCAAACTGATTAACAGCTTGAGGTGTTGATGTTGTAGTAACAGCACTAATCTGACGAGACACTCTGGATTTCTTTGTTTCCTCAACATTGATTTGTTCCCCCAACTCATTTAACAACACCCTAAAGTCATAGCTTTCTTCCGGGTGACTGAATCAACCAAGTTTCCCAGATTTAAACCTTGTTTGAAGGAAGCAATTGCAACTTGTTTGAAGCAATATGCTAGCCCATTCTTTGTATTCACAAACCGGCTGATGTACTCCTTTAGAGACTCATTTGGCTCATGAGCACAATGTATGATGGTATCCCCATTACCCTTAAGTTCATGGCTTCCAATGAACTACCTCCAAAAGGCAACCCAAAATATATAAAAAACATTTATAGATCCCCGAGGGACACTGGTATACCATTTGAGGGCACTTCCTGTGAAAGTTTGGGAGAAGACCCTAAACAACAGGTTGTCGTCGTCATCGAAGTTCATCATAAAGTTCTTAAACTGCTCCAGATGGTTGTCCGGATCTTTACTCCCATCATATTTATCCATCTTAGAGTTGTCAAACCTGTTAGGAAGGTTTCCGAAAAGTATCTTCACAGATAAAGGCGATTGCCTGTAGTTCCTGTTACAGCTAAAAACAATATCTTCATTCGGAGTAGCAAAAATACCTGGTTCGGACTAGAAAGCAAATGGATCAATTAACAAATGGTCAATGTGCTGATCAGCTGATCTCTTTACCTTCCCATGGTGTTTCTTAAGCCTGCCATGCCTATCCCTTTTTCTTGAATGTTTTTTAGTCAACCGCATTTTCTTTTTCGACCGCCCTTCATCATGAAGGAAACCGACTCTTCAAGTTCTGCCTCATTAGATGAGCTGCTCGAGGATTCCGATGTAGAGCTCTCCTCATGTTTAGATCGATCTGTTTTTTTTTTGGAGCTGAGATGAGTCTATAGGGGCTACTCATTCTCTCCAAGATTGTTAGTATGATGAAGCACCGACGCACCAGATTTTTCTTCAACCCCTTTCTCTGGTTATTTCAGCGCTCTCAACGCCTTTATCTCAGCCTTCAACTGATCGCGCTCTTCGATAGCATATTTATTGTTTTCCTTTGCAACTTCCACATTAGGAGGTGGAACGTTCTGCGCATTCAGATTCCTCCAAACTACCTTGTATGCTGGTTTTGAATATGAAATTCAGGCACCGTTGTGATCCCAGTGTGATCTCCAATTTGGTGTGGATTACTTCTGTTTGAGGGTAAGTTTGTAAAGTGTTTTGAGTATTTAGGTTTAGGTTGAAATGTAGTGAGATAATTAAGGTGTGTGCTTGTATTAAATTCTGATCACCCTCATTAATCAAAGTAGTTAGGTTATTTATATATAATTAAATGACCCATGGGCCTTTCAAGTTGGATTGTGGGCTTGGGTTTAAGTTTAAGAACCTATTAGCCCAATATATGAAATGACCAACACCTTGCTTAGTCACGTTTCACTAACATCACCCTGTTCGGTGTCTCATGATAATGTTTCAGTTCGAACTGTCCTTTGGATAGGGGTAAGTAGCAGTGTCAAAATTATCCGACTTCATCATAGAGTACCACGCCAAAATAAGTCTGCTCCAACATCGCCAATCCCACAAGCTAATTCAGAATCTCAGGTCTAAAAATTCCGGACAAGGATCGCATCGACCAAGATAAAATCAATCAAGTCAAACCCAGTAGCTTAAACCCAAGAGAGGTCAATGGGTTCAACCTGAATGGTTTTTTGGACTAGTGGAGAGTATGGCAACCATTTATAATAAAATAAATAATGTTGTGCACTTTAGATTACCGGCACCGATTGTGTAAATACCACAATGACGTGGGTCATAATACCCAATACTGCATTGCACTAAAACACGAAGTGCGTAACTTAATTGAGAGAGGGAAGTTATCAGATTTTGTTAAAAATAACAAGGGGGAATAGGCCAGTCAACACCCAATCTAATGCAAATACAGTCCAAGCTGCATCACCAACCAGCCAAAGACAAAGTATATGAGTATCTAGACGAGAAGATGTTATGGTAATTGTAAAGAGATTTGATGTGGATTCAGAATATCTAGATCCTGATCCGGGTCAGAAGCAATTTTGAGTGATAACAAAAAAGGTTTCTATAGTATCCAAACTGCGTAACGTTTTTGAATCCCTTACTATTTTCGGGGGAGATACCGTGATGGCACCATCAAGTTGTTCAAGGAAAAGACATGTCAATAGCCTAACGACTCATATAGAGAGAAAAATGTCTACACATCTTTATTAAATTCTTACTCCATCCATTTTCCTTGATAAAGATGATTTAAGAGACATTGATGGGCTACATGAAGATGTTGTGGTAATAGGGGCATCTATTGGAGGCAATGATATACGCAGGATTTTAATTGATATGGAAATTCGAAAAAATAGATTGTTCCTATCAGCTTACAAGAAAATGAAGAATCCTTTAGTTATCCATCATTCGGATAAGACCATAGTGGGGTTTACTGGAAGTTCGACTGATGTAATTAGGGAATTTGAAAAAGAGGTTTTTATTGAGAAAAAAGGCCATTCAGGAAGTTGGTAAGAGTTTTGTTTGTGGTAGTTGATTGTCCAACATCTTACAATGTTATATTTGGTATGTCTTGACTATCCAGGATGCATGCAGTATCTTCTACTTTCAATTAGTTTTTAAAATATGTTGTGGGAGGGCAAGTTGGCATTGTCCGAACTAGCAAAAAGATAGCTTGTGAATGCATATCTCTGCTCTTGCTTCGAAATCACTAGAAGCAGTGAAGATTAACAAAGGATAGCCGTCAGTGGAGCCTTCTTCCAACCAAAACAAGATAGATGATCCGAGGGAGGCTCCTAGTTCAGTAATCCCATTGGAAGAAGTATAAATTCCTTACTTGACAGAAGGTAAAAGTGTCACGGTCGGATCTAAATTACCTTTAAAGGTAAAAGAAAAATTGTTATCTATTTTATCTAATAATTTACATGTGTTTGCATGGTGTAATGAGGATGTAACTGGAGTACCAACTACGGTGATTAGTCATAGATTATCTATCCTATCTGATGTCGGGCCAGTGGTGCAAAGAAGATTTGTTTCAAAAGAAAAATTTGAAGCGATTATACAGGAAGTAGATCGGTTAACCAAGATGGGGCATATCAAAGAGTCTCAATACCCCCTTTGGAAAACTAATCCTGTTTTAGTCAAGAAAAATAAATGGAAAATGGCGTATGTGCATTACTTCACAGACCTCAATAGAGCTTGCCCTAAATATCCTTTCGCAATGCCCCAGATAGATCAGCTTGTGGACTCTACATCTAGGAACAAGTTGTTGTCTTTCATGGATGCTTTCTCTAGGTATAATCAAATACAAATGAATCCTGCTGATCAACACCATACCATATTCATCACTAATAAAGGATTCATCGTTACAAGGTAATGTCTTTTGGGTTGAAGAATGCATGGGCCACTTACCAACGATTGGTGAATAAGGGCTTTGCTAAGCAGATCAGAAGAAATATGGAAGTATATATTGATGATATGATGGTCAAAATTCCTAAAGAAGAGGATCATATATCTGATCTACGAGAAACTTTCTCCAACTTAGAGGCCATCAATCTGAAATTAAACCCGGAGAAGTGCACATTTGGTGTCCGATCAAATTAATTTTAGGGATATATAATAAATGATAAAGAGATTCAAGATGACCTGGACTAGTTGAATGCATTGTTGGCTATGGATCCACCTCAGAATACCAAATAATTCTAGAGGTTAACTGGAAGATTAGGAGCCTTAAAACCGATTTATTTCAAGATCATCAAAAAATATGCTCATTTTTTCCAAGTCTTGAGAAATAAAAAATATTTCAACTGGTCTCCTAACTGTGATCAAGCTTTCCTTGAAATTAAGAGTTACTTGTCTTCACCCAAGATATTGTCCAAACCTGTTGATGAAGAAAAAATCTATATGTGCTTGGCTGTATCGGAGTATGCTGTACGAGAATTTGATAATTACCCTTGTCCGGTTTACTATATAAGAAAGAGTTTGTTAGAAGCTGAGAAAAGGTATTTAAAATTGGAAACGTTGGCTTTGGACTTGGTGATAGCTAAATACGGGGCCTTATTTTCAAGCACATTCAATCACAGTTCAAACTTATTTTCCCCTAATAATATGTTAGAAAAGGTTGTCATATCCAGAAGAATGACTAAGTGGTCAGTTGAACTTGGAGATTATGACATTGATTTTGCGCCTCAACAACCGTCAAAACTTAAGTTGTGACTGATTTCTTAGTATAATTCCACTCAAAACGGCCTCATGAAGAAGCATAATTTACCAAGTTGAAAAAATAATGGGTAGTCTGAACGGATGGTGGGTCTAGTACGATAGGCTACAGAGATGGAATTTTCTTAACTTATCCTTACAGGGATACCCTTTACCAAGGTATATTTTTTGGCTTCAGAGCATCCAACAATTAGTCGGAATATGAAGCGGCCATTGCTGGTTTAAATTTGGCTCATATATGTGGGGCTAAAATAGTCCAACTAATGAGTGATTCTCAATTGCTTATTCATGAGGCTCGAGGGTAATCTGAAGCCATGAAAGAACACTTGATAATATATTTACGAGTGTTGAAAGAAGTCGTCATTGGCTTTAAAAGTATCAGATATGAGCATGTCCTTAGATCGGAAGAAATCATGGCAGATTCCCTAACCACTATAGCCTACTCTGAAGTGTATCAATGGATTCTTATTCAAGAATGTCCTTTTATAGATGGAACTAAAGAAGGTAAAATTGAAGGTGGAGAAAATTTGCACGTATCTTATGTACCCTCTAAAGATTAAGGGACTGAAATCCAAAAGTTTATTATTAACGGATTTTAGCCTCCAGATAAAGCTTTGGCTAAGAAAGTGAAATATAAGGCTCATGGTTTTTTTATCTTGAGGGGGATACTTTATAAGAAATATTTCAGCAGACTTCTACTACGATGATGCCTCAAATTAAATTAGTCCCAAAGTGTTCTATCAGAATTGCATGATAGAGAAGGGTCAGCATATTGTGGTTATAAGGTTTTAACTAGTTAGGCCTTAGTAGCAGGATATTATTGGCCTACCATCATGGTAGATGCTAAAAATATGGCGAATAGATGTGATCCGTGTCGAAGATATGGAAATTTCATTCATGTGCCAGCAGTCCCCATAGAATCAATATCTGATGGATGCAATTACTCATATAGAAGCAACTCTCCCTTCCTTCAGGGTTTACAATTATTCCGAAAGCGAGAATGAAATAGCTATGAGGGCTCAGTTGGATTGGTTGAAGTAAAAAGGGTGAAGGCACATTTAAGAACTGCACACTACCAAGGGTTGATGAGGAGCAGGTTTGCATCTAAGGTAAAAAGAAGAGATTTTCAAGTTGGAGACAAAGTGTTGAAAAAATTATTCATGCTCACCAAGGAAAAACAGTTCGAAAAGTTAGCTCCAAATTGGGAAGGACAATACATCGTATGTGAAAGAGTTAAGCAAGAAACATACAAACTCCAAGATAAAGAAAGCAATTTGTTGAAGCATCCTTGGAACGTTGAGCATCTCAGGTTATACTTAGAGTAATCATATCTTGTAAATATTTCCTTTGCTTTAATTTAATGTAAATATTTTGGGGCATATTCTTTCATACCGTGGTGGCGCGGGGAGGTTTTAATAAGGTGTCTGAATTTCAATCAATATACTATTATTTTCCTTTTAAGAAAATATGTTATTTTGAGTGGACCATATGTATTAAAGACTCATTAAACACCAGATGAATTAAAGGCTGATTAAAAACTTTTGGCCTTCAAATAGATCACTTTTGAGTGAATCAGAAGTATAAAAGACTCATTAAACACCTTGTGGATTAAAGGCTTATTAACGCTTGTTACCCTCAATGGATTACCTTTGAGTGGATTGAATGTGTTAAATACTGGTTAAACACCTGATGAATTAAAAGATTATTGAAAACTTGTTGCTTTTAAATAAATGATCTATGTATGGATCAGATAAATGAAATATTGATTAAGCGTTTAGCTTCTCTAAATAATTTTTTTTCTATACTCGGATATTAATGGAAGTATAGAAGAAGACACGAGAAAAATACTAAGTGAAAGTTGAAATAACATAAAATACGAGTAGGTTCATAAAAGAATCTGTTCCACATTATAGAATTCTTTGTAAACCAAAAGGGCTTGTACAACTAGAGTTTCAAAAAATCCGATATTAAAACAACGAAATGCCTTGCTAGTCCAAGAAATTCGGTTCAAAATACCATATAGTAAAAATAATTAACCTTAGGGCTCGTTCCCTTTGGTTTTATTCTCAACATCCGAGGTCATGTTTTATTTGTCACTTTGTGCTAAAGTATGAAAGAGAACTTCGTCATCCGGCACAAACTCCCTGTTTCCCAAGAGATCGTTTTGGAAACGTTTCGTGGAACAAAAGAACCATATTTTCTTTAACGGATTTTTTTCCTTTTTTCCATGGATTTCAACACCCCTCACCATTTTTATTCTTGGAAGCAGCTATATCTCGGGTCTTTGTGTCCTTCAAAGCGGTGATCTCATCATCCCTTTTCTTGAGAATATTTTGTAATTCATTCTTCTCTCTAGAGAGTTGTTTATTGGTAGCTTTCTCCTTATCCAATGCTTCATTAAAGGTTTTAACTTCCTAGGAAGTGGTAGTTTGTAGTCTGGTGTAGATGGTTTGTGGTTTTTCTCGATTGACCTTAGCTTGTTCCAAATCAACACTCAGTTGC
Organism: Limnanthes douglasii subsp. nivea; assembly: GCA_036936605.1. NCBI lineage: Eukaryota > Viridiplantae > Streptophyta > Magnoliopsida > Brassicales > Limnanthaceae > Limnanthes > Limnanthes douglasii. The sequence continues at coordinate 212,157,330 of JAUPFV010000004.1, forward strand.
TATTTTTTCTTTGACCAAAGTGTCAACCTTTTTCTGCTCGGTCGCAAGGGAGACCTTCAGGCCTTGATTGTAAGTTTGAAGGGAAGTGATATCTTTTGTCTGAGCGCTTACTTGTTTTTCCAAGTCAACTATGGGCCTGATGTAGCCTAAAATTGCGTAGCCCAAGGTGTCATGCTCATCGGGTACTTCAAATGATTCACCATCATGAGTCACTGCATTGGCCATGTTGGTTGATTGTGGGAAGGTTCGGTAAAAATATTCTTTGTCAAATTCATTGAAGTAAAAGTTCCCTATATCATTCAGGTTAACCTCACCTTGAACATGGGGTTGGTCAGTCGTACGAAACACTGGAGATGAAGGATCAACATGAACCCCTTATTCAGTAGGAACTCAGTAGGAAAGATTGGAGGAATTACCTCGGATTGGAGTATGATCTCCAAACTGATGTCCACATTCTTCTTTTTTCTGCGCTGTTATCATTGCCTTCTTGGCGCCTCTTGTGCCCCTTGTTCTTTTTCTTGATTTTTGGAGAATGTTGTGGCCCTTCACCCCACCTATTGTTACTGCAACAACCTCCAATAATGCAGCATCAATCTCTCTTGGAAATCCCAAACTACTTGCAGTGGGATTCCCTTGAGAGGAGTCTCCACCTTTCTTATTCTTCTTCTTGATTTTATCGACATGACTATGAGCCTTATTCATACCTGGAAAATCGAGCTTACCATCTTTTCCTCAGTTCGTTTAAAAATTTCAGCAGCTTCACGATGATTGGTAAACTGTTCCTCCCTAGTTGAGCTTGTTTTCCATAGATGGGACCTTACCATGTTAGTTGTAGTTAAACAATTGTGGAAACCAGTTCCCCAATTTTCCGTGGCCCATTGATTCAGTTTTATAAAAGTGGTACGTCCCTCTTCCAAATGTTCTGAGAACATCTTGGAAAATACTGAAAGACAAATCTGATGTACAATTAATATTAACATTATCCAATGTAGAGATCAATATTAATACACAGTGAAAACAATAATGAAATGTTTACCTGAGCTTTTCCAGTATCTAGTTAACAAACTTGGATTTTCCTAGTTTATTATTTTCTTACCATTCTCCCAAGCACCATTGATGTAGAGGAATCGGGTCCTCCAAGGCTTATCAGATTCTAGCAGGTTATTAACGACTTTAAAATTATTCCCCATATCAAAATAATAGAAGGGGATATGATGATACCGATGTAAATTGGCCACATCAGCAAACTACTCCATGGGCATCGAAATTTTAGAAAGTCTTGGAGTTATAATGTTGGCCAGTAATATATACCAAACATTAGGACTTAGCTGACTTGGGCATAACTTCACAAAGTGGAAATATTTCACAATTTATGCGTCCAAAGGGAACCGAAGGCCCTAGTTGAGCACTTCCGTGTATACCAGTAGCTCCCTAATTTTACTGTCCATTGGAGTCTTATCATGGATGGGAATTCTCACCTTGATGGACTCCGAAAAGCCCTATTTCTTCCTTATTCTATCTAACTCAATGGTGTGGGTATACACACAAGAAATTATTTGAATTTCTAACAATTACTTGACACTAACCTTGGAGAAGTTGGGCCCCACTCGCTCACCAAGGCTCTCCGTAAATGGCTCGACATCAGGTTGTGCTACTACCGTTTTCTTTTCCCGAACTGTACTAGTGTCTCCAGTATGCCCGAAGGTCTTTAATGGGGTATATTTCCCACTACCTTCCATCGTCTCCTCCATTATTTGTGGCGCTTGATCAGCCGACTTGTTCCCAATATATTCTTTCTCAATATAAGAAGTTTTGGTGGGAAGAGTCGATGGGCTTGGATCCAAAGTTGGCAGTATTGGAGACTTTACCTTTGAAGGACCTTCTTTGGGTTTCTCTACCTCATTAAAAGTTGGAGTTGCAGTTTTGGATTTAGATAGTCTAGTAACCCTTCGAGGTAGGCTCTCTCCTATATCCGACCCCATAGAATTGAAAGGGGATGGAGTTTTACGACTAGTAATGGCTCTAACTCTACAAAATGGTTCTTTTAGTTGAACTGGTGGTTCCAATTGTTCACGGTTTATTAAAGATGGAGCAGGGGATCTTGGAAAATATTGTTGGTCTGTAAGAAGATGAACTCATGACCGACTCTGATACATCTTCAATAAGCAATCCACCATGAGAGGCAGATAGTCCGGCCACGATTTTGGCCTCTATTTTCTCACTGTCTAACTCAGACAAGTTAAGCCAGCCTCCTTTGATTAAGGCATTTCTTGTATAAAATCTGGGGATATATTGGAGGAGTTGAACGCTTATGAGATTTCTAATCTTCTCTCTATAGAAATAGAACAGTAAAAAAACATACTTATATAACAAAAGAGTCTACTTGAGTATTTCACCTAAGGGGAGTGAATCAACTAAGTAATAATTAAAGTCTATTAATTATAGCCCCCTTAATTTTGGAAGTGTAGCTGCAAGTCCTTAGGATAAAACAGAAGTTGACACATGTAACAGAAGACTAATAAAAAAGCCGTGACCTTTGAGTTGATCGGTAGACCCTTCAAATTCACTTCAAGTGCAGATCAGATATTATTCGATACGGTTAGATATTCTGAAGATTTTTTAAAAGAGCTAAGGGGGCTATATGAACAGTTCGGATATTGCTGGAAGCATATCTCCAGTAATTCTGATAATATTCGAATGGAATTTCGGATAGACCAAATAAAAAACAATGGATGGACAATAGCTTGAATGGAACAATGACTCAGCTATGTGCATAGTAGATCATTTCTTGGGCTTGGAGGCTCATATAAATGACCCAAGACCCACGCGACCCATGGGTCAAGGAAAAACATTATAAATACCCTAACCAACATCATTAAGAGGGTTGGACTTGTTCCAAAGACATTAAGTATAAGCGCACACATTCTTTCTCTCACAACCCTTTACAAAAATAGTTAATATCCACCAGCTAAATTTTATCCTATTTTTACGCATAATTGAGATTTTACCACCATCAGATATGAGTGGCGGTATAATCCAAAATGCTAACACCTATCAAAGCATATTTTGAAGTGTCAATGTAAGTGGCGAGATAATTAATAGAGACAAGTTGAAAAATGAAAACAACACTTATCATTTAGAACAAGTAGTGTTATGTGATAAGTACTCACAAGTACAAAAAGTGCTACATGATAAGTTCATACATAAATTCTGAGAATGACATGTGATATTAATTTACACCAAAGAACAAATTATAAACACAAAGAAACAGTTGATTCATACTTATTTTCGTTACCATCCGACGATTCATCTGAGTTGCCTTCCAATGAGCTATCGTTGCTTTCCGAACCTTCACTATCCGATGAGGCAGATTTTATGTCTCCATTTTCTTCGGATTTAGACTCATCTGAATCACCTGTAGCAGTAACAAAGGCTTCATTTAGGCGTCTATTTTCTGGCACTAAGTACCAATAGTCTGTCATGTTTGCTTACGGAAACCTATGGTTAAAGTCAAGGATTACGGAAATTTTTACTTCCTCTTGAAGAGTCCTTAAAGCTTTAAGACAATCACTTGCACTGACATTCATAGCAGCCAGTATAGCAGCAACTTTCTCCTTCTCGGGTTTAGATTTTAAGGATTCTAATTCTTGCAGGGCCTTCTTTTTCCCTTATTTACTTTCTTCGTACAGTTTATTGAGTGTTATCTGATTTACATGCTCTTCATCTAATTATGCTTTGTGCTTCAAAGTCATTTGCTCCAATCTGTTTTGTTCTTAGAGGTCAAATGATCTTTTATTTGGATATCCTTAATGTAAAACTACGATTTTTTCTCTTAAAATCTTTGAAATTATTCAATCAAATTATGCTAATAAGATTTAAAAAAATCTTCCCTTATATACATTTTTTTATTGCTTGTTTCCATTATATTCTATCATTTTAAAACCTTAACAATTAGTTTTATTTTTGTATTATGCACCATACAATCTATATATATTTTTTATTTGTTTAATTTAAAGTGTATAATTTGAGATTAAATAATATCTTATATGAGAAAATTCAACATTTCTTTGGAGAAAAAAATTACCGAATGTTTGCAGAATGACTTGACTTATATTTTTTTATAATTATGTGCTTTGTTCTTTTTCAAGTGATTGATAAAGAGGTTGGAGCTATAATTACAACCAATGCTTATGTTGTTTCCATAAACCTAGTAAATATCGGGTATAATTGTATAAAATACTCTTAATGAACTTGAATTTTAGGTTTGAATGTGTTGTATATTTTTTGACATAATTTATTTTCCGACTCCATCGTGTAAGATTTTTGTTATACTGCAATGGTGGATTTTATTACACTAAGGATGATATTTAATTTCACCCATGTATGTCATTTGAGTTGATGTTCTGAAGTCTAGTGCATTAGTTTGGAATATACAAGAAAATATATTTTAATTTCACCCATGTATGTCATTTGAGTTGATGTTCTGAAGTCTAGTGCATTAGTTTGGAATATACAAGAAAATATTTTGTTACTCATTTTTTATTGGTAGTTAACATATTAGACAATACTTTGATCCATATGGTTGGATGTTCTTCTATTAGATGATGGCCAAGTGAAAGGCCTATGAACCGAAGGAGTTGAGATTATATGATTTTATAAGGTACAATTTTACATTTGATATTTTTTTCTCAAAAGAACAAGTTAGCAATTTAAAAAACCAAAAGATTTACCTTTTCTTAGATTTTAGCTTGTAAATTTTTTAGTTCTATAAACCTATAAAACCAACTTTTAAGTCCAAAAATTCCAACCAACAAAAAATATTTTAAGATTAAAAACCGATAGTTTAGTTGTTTTAAACAAAAAGATTATAAAATAAAATCGAATTTTTGGGTGTGTCATAATATTTTTACCTTGCAAGATGGTGCATATTACATGATCTAAACGACTTTTGATCTAGTTCTCTTTTTACTGTCAATATAACTTCTTAGATTTATCTTTATTTCTTAAAAGAAATGATTGTTGCACTTATTATTTTTGGAAAATACCGTGTTTAATATTAACCAAAATAACATACTCGAAAATTACAACAAGGAAAAATAAGGTGAGTTATTTTTAAAAGATGATCACGTAAACGAACTCTGAATTGTGGTTTATGAATTGAAGAACAAAAATGGACACTAACTCTGAATTGTGGTTTATGAATTGAAGAACAAAAATGGACACTATGTAAGACACCAACTTCATTTCTTAATTAGACTAGTTACTTTTTACGATATGTTGATTTAACTTGAAAATATAAACAAATTTTGTTGATGAATATGTTGATTTCACTTGAAAATATAATGAAATTTTGCTTGTATGTGTTTACTCAAATTTTTATGGTATATATTATCAATAGTACAATGTCCAACGAAAAATATAATTTTGTCAACCATTAAGAATTTTTATTTGTTTATTAAAGATGAGTATTCTTTCATTTTCAACAATCATGTAATAAATATTTTGACACACCAAACACAGTTTTATAGACTCTTGCATTTCCATACTTTTCTTTGATAATTTATTCGTCGGCAAAATGATCTTGATGATAACATAATTTATTCGTCGGCAAAATGATCTTGATGATAACATAATTTTACATTTTATATATATATGTATCTGTTATTTTTCTCATGAAATGTATATCTAATTTCGAGAGTGTTAAGTCTAACAAGAAAATCACCAAAATAAATTCAAAATTTTATTTCATTTATGAACCAAATGTACTGAGAAAAACAAATTGCAATAGCGAAGACTTCAAAGTCTTGTTTATAGTCAGGATTTCAAAGTCTTGTTGATTGCTTAAGACGGTAGAAGAGGATAAAAAAATAATATGGGAATTTGTTTATAGTCAGGATTTCAAAATCTTGTTGATTGCTTAAGAATGTAGAAGGGGATAAAAAACTACTATTGGAATGAACATGGTATTCCTGAATCATCGCAAAAGACTTCAACTATAAAAATTCAAAAAAATCATTAAAAAGTGGTTCACCGTCTTGGATATTACAAGAGATCGATTCAAGTAGTTCATCATCTGCATGTTTAGGTAGTGTTTGTGGGTTTTCAAACACCAATAACGAATTTACTCGACTTGTGTTGCTCAATTCAGAGATGATTGAACATGTATAGGTGCTTGATGCGGATACAGAGGTGGTGCTGGATGAGTCGCCTTTTTTCACGGTCGAGGAAGAGGGATAACTGCACCACGATCAGGGATAACTGCACCACGATCCTCATTCTCGAGCTTGTCAAAATACTTTTGGACATGACTCTTTACCTGTTTGACAAAACAAAACTCAATCTAATAGACAAATATAATAATACAAAATATTCAATCACATTTAATAGGCGGATATTAAAATTTTAAGGTGAAATCACATTCAATGGAAGGATAACTTCTTCGTTATCTAATGCTTCGGCCTCACGCAAGGTATAAATTAGATTCAATAAGATAACAAAATAAAACATACCATCCAGTTAGAGACTTTAAAATTAGATTAACACGTTAACTTAAGAGAGCTATGTAAAAAATTTCCTCCCCTATCATTTTTTATCAAACAAATGTTGGAAGAATTCAATGAATTAGGACAGAAGAATAATAAATCTAATATGAAAAAGAAAGTTTAGAACAGAATAAATATCTAAAGTGTATTAATTGTTAACAAAAAAACAATTTTAAGAAATAGAGATTCATTCACACTAAAACCATAAAATAATTATATTATATTATATTATATTATATTATATTATATTGTATTATATTATATTATATTATATTATATTGTATTATATTATATTATATTATATTATATTATATTATATTATATTATATTATATTATATTATATTATATTATATTATATTATATTATATTATATTACTGTTAAAAACATCAAATATAATCTATGCAATATTACAATATAGTTTATACATGCAACTTAAGGTCCTCCAAAATTTCTTTTATTTTTCATCCATCTAGATCTCTTTTGGTTTGAATGTGGTTTAAGATTTTCGGGTCTTTCCAACCCTATCTTGATATTCTATTTTGCATATAGAACTGGTGGTTGGGATCACTATAGGTGTAAAGATTCAAGAACTAGTCGGTGGGATCACTAAAGATAGTGAAGATTTAAAAATATTGTTTGATTTTACAAAAGAGTTTGAATTAAATACTTTAATATGTCATGATCAATAATTTTGTTTAAATAGTAAGAGACATATAATACTTGGGTTGGCTTGTATTTTGAATTTGTACAAGAGGAGGGGCACATCAAATGTTCTGTCCATTTTTTAAAGATGTACTTAGCGTTCGTTAGAAATTTTTTTTAAAGATATAATATATAGTTGGATAACAAATTTCGTTTATCAATTACCAAAAACAATCAAATCTAAACAGAACCATTGTACTCTAGACATCCACTCGAGACTTATATTTTTCGTATCTAACAAAAAATACATTTCGACGGACATATAAAGTGCACCATTGGATACAAATAAAAAGTAAATATAGAGATTAGAGATTAGATTTTCGATTTTAATTTTTTAAGAAAACTTTACAATTTTGATACCCTAAATTGTTTAGATTATCAAATAATCTAACATAATTGTTATAATTAAGTTAGGTATTTATTTTTTTTAAATTAAAAAAATAAGAAGAGTTCATAGATATTGTACTCACTTCAGTTACAAATATACCTATCAACACCGTTAAATTTGTCATCTAACTTAGTATACAAAGTTTCTTAGAGATACCCTAAATTAAATGTATCTAAATTAAATATAAGTTATACAGTGATGCTTGATAATACCATTTTCCATTAAATAAACCTTTTAAAACGTGACATGTTTCAGATTATGCTTGATTATTAAAAAATTTCTTATAACAAAGTTAGACGATAAATTATATAAGTGGTTCAAATTCATTACCATCTTAGATTATTTTAAGATGGATAGGGCGTTGTTATGAATTTAATTTGTATGTTTTTTCTGTGGTTTTCTGTGATATGTGAGATTTTTTTATTCAGAAATAAAATGCAAGTGTCCTTATTCCAATGCACCAAAAGGAAACTTTTAGTCAATGATTCAATATAAGGAAGTTGCTTGTGAAACAGTAGTTAGTGGGGAACCGACCTTGTTGAAATGTATAATGGCCCGATAATATAAAGATGGTGCGTAATCTTTGATTGCAGTTTTTGCCAACTGAATTGATATAAATAACAAAAGTTTAGTATTATAATTTTATTTTAAATAAAAAACCATTAAAATAACAGCTATAAATACAATACATATCACGCCAAAAGGGTAAAATGCTTCGAGGTTTCCACAATTATCATCATGTTTAGATGTTGTACAATACATACCATGCCAAAAGGGTAAAATGCTTCGAGGTTTCCACCATCATAATCATGTTTAGATGTTGTATAATACATACCACGCCAAAATGGTAAAATGCTTCGAGGTTTTCACAATTATCATCATGTTTAGATGTTGTTTGTGGGTTTCTCGGGACTAATGAGTAATCTACTCGGGACTAATGACGAATCTCCTTGCCTTGTGAGATCAACTCAAAGAATGACTGCGCCTTTTTCTAAGGTCGAGGAAGAGATAGCTACACGTCATTTATTCTCGAGTTTGTCAAACTATTTTGACACACACCTCAGTGTTGATCTGACAAAACTCAATCTAGCAGGAAGATATAATAATACAAAATATTTGAATCAAATTCAATAGCTAAATATCGATCTAGCAGAAAGATATGATAATACAAAATATTGAAATCAAATTCAATAACTAAATTTCCAAAATCTAAGGTAAACTACATTTACTGAAAAGATAACTAGGCGGATATCAAAAGTTTAATTTCCCAATAAATAACCGGTACAGAAGGAGGACGACATTGTTAGGGGTTTGTAGAAGGTGTCTAGGTGAAGAAAGGGAATTATCATAGACAATGAACACTTATATAATTACATAACATAAAAACAAACTAGTACAAAAAAGATAGAAAATTTAGTAAAATTTGTGTATGGTTGTTATATAATATGAGAGGATCGAACAACTTAAACATATCTAAAAGTAAATTACATGTTCACTTTACAATACTAAACCATGTAACTACACTACTTTGATACAAGAAAGTAAAAATAAGAACAAAGAGAAATTCAGATTTGTGGGATTTTGGGGCTTTTTTTCTTCTTCTTTCTTGTGGACCAAAAACAAATCTACCCAACAAAAAATATCAACCTTCAATCTAGTATCAAATAAAGATCCACTTACTCCTTCGTATCAGATCCATCGATCACATCGTAAATCCAATCACAAACCATTCGTCGATCGCCTCTATCGCAGTGACGTATGTCAGCACTCTGTTTTTTTTCTGTAAATTTTATTGAGCTACAGATCTAAATCGATCCTTCTATTTTGAATAGCAAGCAAACATAAATTCCAATACCCAGCTCCTACCTGTATAACTGTAAAATCCAGAGGATGCGGAAGTCAATGACTTGCTCCGGCGATACGTTTTCCGATCGTAAACGGATCGTTTCTCCGGATCCGATAGCGTGGAATGCGCAGAGTGAATTTTCATGAAATCGCTCGCCGAAGATCCTTTCCGATCAGTCGTTGCCACATCAGGATAACAGAGCCTTGCTAAATGCCGGTAAGCCGCCTTGATCTCGTCGCTCGTGGATATCGAATGGATCTCAAGGATATCATAGAGTGATGAGCTCAGAGTTATCTGCCGCGTACTAAAACAAGTAGATCTACAATCCGAACATCACATAGTCGGTTACGGTTGTCGTGGCGGAAAGAGGAGGGAGAACTCTAGCACGTGGAGTTGAGCAGAAGGAAGCTTTAGGGGAGAGAGGCGGAGAAGAAGAAGAGGGAAGATTGAAGAAGGGAATTAGGGTTTTACAGAAGTCTTGAAGCAGGTTATGGTGAAGATGGGATATTAAAACAAAAGAAAAAGTAGATATATGGGGTAAATGGGATGGGCTGGGTTTAACAGTGGACAGTAAAAAGTAAAAATTAGAGTAAAGAGGTCAAACAACTGAACATGGGTATTTTTGGAAGGAAAATAGAGGTGACCATATATGCAACAAACTTGAGTACAATCGGGGTGACACGTGCCAGTTTCTGTGAATTTGCACGCGCCAGTGGCAAAAATGCAACTATCTGAAACACCAATGACTCGTTTTAGGGATGAAAGAAAGGTAGTGGCACGAATGCAACAGGTGTCATACACCGGTGACTTGACAGAGTTTTTAGCCCCCCAAATTACTACAATTTTGTGAAATTCTTCAAATTGTTCTTGAACATTCAAAGTTGTCTCAAGAACATTCAAACTCTTTTCAATTTTTTTTAAACTTCTTCTAATAAAAACACAAAATCAAAACTTGTTTTTTCGGGAAGTTTTTTTAAAAAAAAAATTAAAAATTTAATTATTATAAAAATCATAATTTTATGGTGTTTGGAGGCCATTTTCCGGACGGAATTCGGCTGAAAACTGACCGGCAGCGGAGCTGAGCGTGGCCGGAAAATGGCCTCCAAACACCCTAAAATTATGATTTTTTACCTAATTCAACCATAACCCTAATTTTGATATTAAGACTAAGTTTCCATATTTTAGTTCGCCGGATTTTAGTTCGCCGGATAAATTAGAGAGAACTTGAAGGTTTTAGAGAGAAGTTAGAGAGTGTAAAAGAAAAAATGAGATGGATGAAGGTTAGTAAAAAAAACCTTATATATCTAGAAAAAAGTATTTTCTTTTAATCATAATTATATGTTTTGTATCTACGAAATATATATTAAAATTATTAATGCTCTTATGGGCCCAGAATAAGGAATCCTAAAATTTATATAACTAGATCAATTATATATGTATATATATTATTTATGTATTTTTTACTACATATTAATTGTTTTTTAAATAATATATTTTATTTTATTTTATCTAAAATGTCATAAATAAAATATAGATTTGTGTATAAAAAAATCACATATAAGTGAGATAATGTCCTTGTTTCTTTCCATAGTATTATTATAACACTTCACAATTATTTAGTGTGTCGACTCCAAAACTTCTTCGGTCATATATGCATTTAAACTTTTTTATAGTTGTTGTTTCGCGAATACATTTGATACAAATACCGAAGTCTCAATATTCAATTGGACTACCAAGCTTATCAATCATCGTCTTAGAGATACATAATCTAAGTGTTTCGATTAAGAACCAGTAGATTTTCAAATTTACAATTTAGTTTATCACATATCAAGTTTATTGACTTTTTGTGATATTTAATAGTATTTTAATATAATTCATTATTAGATATCTAATGTTTACCACATTAACATGCAAACAAAAACTCATTTGATTATTTTTCAAAAATACATGAATGCAAGATATATCCACTAGAAAACAACCATTTAAAATCACGAATTTTCTCCAGAACTTTCAGCCTGTTCCAACTGTATAAAGCCTACACCCAACCATTTCCAGCAATCTTCGGTTCATTATCTTAGCAATCCTATTATGTTTAGGAGTCTCACTCACGATTTTATGTCTAGTAATGCCAAACTCTGCTTAGTATCTAATAAACTACGTGTTCACATATTCTAAGCCATTATCGCTTTGAAACTTTTTGAGCATTTTTCTTGTCTTATTCTTTACTTATCTATTCCAGTTTTAAAGACAATAAATACTTCATTCTTGATCTTCGCAATTATTACACACATTTTTGTGCAATAATCATTTATCAATGATATAACGTACATTGCACCACCTATATTGGGTTCACGTGTTAGACTCTGATGGTCCAAATGAACATTCTCAAGCACTCAATTAATTATATGGTTGTTAGGAATTCATTTTACCATCTTGATCTTACCAAACACATAACTATCTCAAAAGCTAAGCTTTCAAACTATAAAACCATCGAACAACCCATTTTTTATATGTTCACTTAGGCCATTTCACTCATATACCCCAACCGAAGATGCAACCACCTAGTAGAATCTTTCTCTAGACTAGACAACTCATATCACTACATAACCCTCAAGAACTTACACACCATTAGTCTTTTAGGATTTTATAACAAAGAGAGCCTTGTAAGACATTGAGTCTGGCATATCCACCCATGCATGTAAACTCTTCTTTATTCAGCATCCTAATCAAAAGAAGGTTACGTTTAATTTTTCATATATGTCTTACGTTATTAATCACTCTCTCAAGTTTTGTAGACAACTTTAGCGACGCATTTTTTACCCTTTAAAAACACATCATTCATTATTCCTGATGATGGCCATTCTACCTTCAAACAATTCCAAGTTATCGAACTAATATTTATTAGAAGCCATGTTGAATTATGAACCCAAATCCAGTACCCATTTACCGTTATACGTGTAAGAATAAGAAATTATTGACTAATCAACATAATCATAGTCATCAGACAACATTGCAATATCTTTGGTTTTGGTATTTTGATAATTTTGTTATTTCCCTTATTTGAGAAGTTTCTCCGATATGGATTTTTTTCTTACATACCCAACACATATTAATTTTAAACCAATTGCAAGCCCTTGTACATAAAAGAAGATTATCATATACTCTTGTGTGAATTTCTATTAATTGGCCGCTCCTTATACTCAGCATGTGCCCTTTAGAGTCATACATTAGAAAAATATTCCTTAAAATATCTTTCGAGTTCAAGGAACTCTTCACTTCAACCATTATAAGGGAGCATGGTGTGAATCTTATGAGTTCCTTGAAAGATTTCTTATGAGAATGATTTCTTGATCCTTTTTGTTCACCTTTACGTCAACTGCATTTAAGTCAAGTATGATTATATTTTAGTCATCAAGATGCCTTGAGATCTCATTTATACTATCAGTTAATATTGTGTAAAATTATTTATTGAGATAGAATATGTTTGTTAATTCTCCATGTAAATATCCTCCAACTAATTCTATATCCCTAGCGACGCATGCTTTTCAGATACCTCACGTAACACCTTATCTCCTAAGTTCATTATGAGGGTGTTATGAGCTTTAGGCAGTACTACCATATCTGAATTTACTAGTAAGCCTTAACCTTAATTCTCTAGAGGTTAAAGTCATTTAATATGTAAGATTCTTCTAAGTTAAGCTTCATAAAACTCATCTTTCTTGGCTTTTTGGTTTCTAGGTGAGATCTTTCTCTCCAAAATTCATATCACTCATTAGTTTACTTCTATTGTATGTTGCTTCAAGTTTATTGCACTGCTTATTGGGAAATTATTCTTCTGAAGAAAGAATTTCAACATATTCGATGGAAACAACAAATAAAAGAAAACGTACAAAAACTAAGCTCATGAGATAATATTTAACATGGTTTGGATTGTGGAAATAATCCTACTTCCATAGGAATGGATAATCTATTTTTATCACCAAGGAAGTTATCGAAAGATCTCAAAAAATAAAGCTCACAATCACTCTTAGCTACAAAACTCTCACACTTTACAAAGATAACGCTATTACATAGAATTCTATTTTTAGTGTTTATCTTTCACCTTACTTCACTCTCTAAAATACCAATCTTTATTCTTTGTACTTATAGAATAAACAGACATGTAGACCGAATATATCCATTGCATCTTCGTCAATTGTATTAGTTCTTCCTTAGCTTTGCGTTATTTATTCTATTTACATCATTCACAAGTAAAACTCTACCTTCACCTCAGGGAAGAATTATCAGATAAAGCCATAATACTTCAGACGATTTAAATTTAAACACATTAATCAGCAGTTGCCCTTCATTTATTGGTGAATATCAGTTTCCCTATTAGTATACTGTCATATCATTACTTAAATGAAATATCTTGTTAACTATATTGTGCATTTATCATGATAATGTGTCATGCTAAAGAAGTGAAATCAAGTTCGAAACTACACAGTGCGAAACGCCTCATAGTGAAATAATAAACAACTACCTCATGCAAAAATAACAAAAAAATACCAAATTTAGCTAGAATTTATATTGTTTTGATACACGTCTAATCATACATAAAAATATTTATAAATTTTGGATACATTTTGATAAGACATTAATAATTTATAAAGTTTGGATACACATCTGATGAGACGTTAATAATTTAACTAGGTGTATTATTATTCAAGTTTACACAATAGTTGCAAACAAACTCATTGAGTAATTGGATGTTGCTGCAATGCAAAGCTAATATTTGGGGTTCTTTTTAACTGATAACAAATTTTTATTTATTCTTTCTTTCTAAATCGAAACCATAAATACCCTTTTCCACCGCAATCGTTTCTTAAAATCTATCTTTTTTATTGGACGTACTCATCAATACAAGGTGCTGGGGGTTTTATTGCTTATAAACCTTAACAACTTTGAACTGATGGGCGTGTTATATCTAAAAGAATGGTTTATAAGTGACGATGCGGTGGGATTTGTTTTTTTATTTTTCAATTTAGTATTTTAATTTGGGTCTTTTCTTTCTTCGATCATACATTAATTTTGATAGTTTATTTTTAATAAATCGATATCGATATTTAGGTGTTTTTTTTCTACAATTACGACGTTTAGAAAAATACATATAGCGGCAGATAAGAGGTATACAAATTAAGGATGAAAAGAATGACATATCTTCTTCAATTAATACATAGGTGGCTTGTAATTATGTTATTGATTTCCTAATTTAATGTACTTGCATAATATAAAACGTATCCACTCAATGAAAAATGTATTATAATATCATTTGTAAAAATCAAAGTTAAAAATATGTGCGAAATGTAAACTTATTCAAAAATTAATATGCATTACGAAATATCACAATCGTTGGTTGCAAAACATTAAAAACATTAAGTGTGAAATATAAAAAAAATTAGTCAAAGATCATATGTGCAAACATAAATAAGTTCTAACTTATGCATGACATGACATGACATGTAATTGTGAAGAAGATTTAGAAATTACGTCCTAAAACAAAAATTAAATATAATAAACAACAAAACACATACCTAAACAAGATGTGGGTACTACATGTCATTATATGTCGTGGTAGTTAAAATAAGTGAGGTTTATCATATATCATTTCTCATTTATTTACATTAAATTTCTTGTGAAACAATAGATTAAAATTTTCAATATTTTCCCTTTGAGAAAAGTGTATTTTTAACATTTTCTAGTTGTTCTTTATTTATTGGTGAATGCCACTTCCCTTATCACTACACTGTGTTATCTTGATTTTTAAAAACAACTTGAATATAGTTATTTGCATGGATTTGAATCAACTCGAATATATTTACTTGAAAATGTCGGTCACTATGGTGTAAAGCACCATGACGCATAATTCTTGGTTGGTTGATTTTAATGCGCTACTTTGTAAAATATATCAACTTTATGGTAGGGACGGGACCAATCCCCCTTGTGTGTTTAAGATAAGATCTACAAGGAGTGTAGGTTATTCTATAATCAGTTGTTAAGCACGACGTCTTCGATCTTACACACTAGGATAACGTGTCAGCAAAAACTATAAAGAGATTTTACATACTATTAATGAGTCTCAGTTCTATGTAGTATTTATGCAAATGATATTAGAAGATGGACAAATTTATAATGAGACCATGACATATGAATTTACTGACAAAAAATACATCCAAATATTTTTATGATACAAATAGTATTACGGTACTAATAGATTTTGTTCATCCCATAATTAGTACTTTAGCTATATGTAATATTAATTACGAAATTTGTAGTGTTTATACTTGTAGAAAGTAAATAATTACCATTCATGAATGTTTGTTTCTCTTTGATGATAGTTAATATGACCTACTATTTTGTTTACATCACAGTGCAAAATAGTATTGTTATTGAAATACGAGCATGTGAAATAAGAACTACTCGCACATCATATCAAAATATTACACATGTTCTGTGCAAAATATTACATATTTTCAGCGCAATATTGCAAAGGTTCTTTGAAATTGTTTGTCCCGTAAATTAAAATCAAAACTTGATAGCATGTAGATGGTTCATAAGAAAATAAAACATTTCAGCTCAACATAGATACTGAATTTACTTTCAAATATTTTTGAAATTATACTGGTATCAATGAAGTCTTTTGTATAGTGACATAAATAAACCTCACAATCAACATATCATTTTTTATGTTGTGGGAGATTTTTGGGTTTCGCATCTTCATTAATGCTATGAGGTCTTGTGCTATAACTAGTTGTACTGCCAAGTCAGGTTTCTAAAATAACATTATTTTATTTTTTATTTTTGTTTAACCTAAAAAATACGCAAAACAAACAGAAGTGTAATGTAAATCACCACCTAGTATTTAATTATCTACTTTGTTGGGTTAGTTTCACTTGACATCATAGGATCGTTATTGTTGATAAACAGTTCTATAAATCCTAGATAACTAAAGTCTATTGATTCCTTAAACTTGAGCTTATAGCTATTTTTTTCAAGTTTGATCTTTTAGTAAGTTAAAGTGGTAATCACTATTGATGAGTTTGCGACAACAATAATGTTCATAATATGAAATGCAAAGTGAATAATTAAGTGTTTTCTTTTATCGCCCTATATTTGAGTTGTTAATATTCCATGTAGGCTTTTGGTATAAAATGAAATACTAAAAGAGAAACAAATAATTTGATTTTACGAATAATAGTACACTAGAGTGCGTTGCGATAAGAGTTTTTACGACTTCATGAGGTGATGCATGCTTGTTACTCTGCCCAATTGACATGCGAGAAATATTTATCCGATATAAGTATAAAAAACACTGAATTATTTTGTAGAGATACTAATTTTCGTATTTGGCTCCTAATCTATTTTTGCATGTTTGTTCATATACTAAAAAGTAAAAATATTGATTGGTGTTCCCTTGTATATTTCTTTTTGAACTTTTTATGCTTTAGCCTATTTTTAAAAAAAATTCTAGGCTCATAAACTGAGGTGTTGATTGGTGTCATTTGGCTTTTTAACTTGTAGATATATTAGTAAATATGTCGTTTGGCTGAGGTGACTCTTTTTTAAAATAGTTTTCATGCATATAGGATTCTAAAAATATTACTTGTTTCCATTCTATTATATCATTTTAAACCTTAAAATTAGTTTTATTATTTTATTATGCACCATACAATCTATATTTTTAGAAGAAAAATAGTTTAAAGTGTCTTTAGTAAATTCAACATTTTTGTATGGAAATGAAAGTGCAAGATGTTTGCAGGATGGCTTAGCTTACTAAATTTATAATTCGTGCTTTTTTTGGCATGTGAATGATGAAGAGGTTGAAGTTATAAGGCTACTTATATTCTTGCAAAAATACATATATGCACCTAGTACATACCGGGTATAATTGTATAAAATACTTTTAATGAATTTGAATTTTAGGCTTGAATGTGTCTGTATATTTTTTTGACATGATGTATCTTCATACTCCATCATGTAAGATTTTCTCTTGTACTGCAAGGGTTGATTTTGTGACATCAAGGATGTTATATTCAATTTCATTCTGAAATAAGCCTAGTGCATTGTTTTAACATGTAGAAGAAAATATTTTGTTATCTTGATTTCCCTTGTTGTCAACATATTAGGAAATATGTTAATGCATATAAATAGATGTTCTTCTCTTAGATGATGGCCAAGATGAGGAAGGCTTATGAACTGAAGGAGTTGAAATTACATGCTTCCATCAAGTACGGATCTACCTTTAATTTCTTTCTCTTTTCAAATGAACAATTTAACGATTTAAAAAGAAAAACAATTTACTTTTTTTAGCTTTTAGTTTGTAAACTTTTTTGTTTTATAAACCTATAAAACCAAATATTTTTAAGTCCAAAAAGTCCGACCAACCAAAAAAATATTCTTTATAAGGTTAAAAACCGGTAGTTTAGTGGCTTAAACTAGAAAGTCATAAAATAAAATCGAGAAGTTTTGGGTGTGTCATAATATTTTTAACTTACAAGATGGTGCACATTACTATACACCTTCTTATCTCGTTCCTTTCGTTGTTGTCACAGTAACTTCTTAAATGTGTTTTTACTTTTTTAAGAAAATGATTGTTGCACTTTTTTCTTTTAGCAAATCCCGTGTCTAAGAAAAAAGGTTTGGCCAAAATAACATACTAAAAATTAACACATGAATTGAAGAATAATTGATTTTGCTTATTTTGCTTTCGCACGATGAAAGTGGGCATTTGCAAATTCTCGAGTTGATGTAAGACGCTAACTTCACTGGTTACCTTTTATAATATGTTGATTTAACCTGAAAATATATATTAAAAAAATGCATATATGTGAAGATGTTCATATAACTTGAAAATATAACGAAATTTTGTGGGCATGTGTTCTCTCAAATTCTTATGGTATATATTAATAATTGCAAAATGTCGAATAAAAAATATAATTTTGTCTCTGTTTTTCAGTGAGAATGTATTTCATGCACCTTTTAAAAAAGGCTTTTAAAAACTAACTTTATTTATAGTAATCAGCTAATGAATGTTTTAACAAACCAAACATCGCTTTATAGAAACGCAAAGACACAACCTTATAGAAACGCAAAGACAACCTTGTAGACTCTTGAGTTTCCCTATTTCTTTTTGATAATTTATTTATCGGCAAGAGGATCTTGTTGAAAATATAATCTTACATTTTATATATGTATCTATTTGTTTCCATAAAATGTATGTTATTTCGAGAGAGTTAGTTCTAACAAGAAAATCATCAAAATAAATAAATTCAAAATTTTGTTTTATTTATGGACCAAAAGTACTATAAACAAAAAATTATAATAGCCGGGACTTCAAAGTCTTGTTGATTGCTCAAGATGATGGAACTCTTCTACATGATAAAAAAAAGAACTACTATGGAAATGAACGCGGTATTATCGAGTCATTCCAAAAGAGTTCAACCATTAAGAATCTAAAAAGATAATCTAAAAGTGGTTCATCATCTTGGATATTCCAAAAAACCGATTCAAGTAGTTCATCATCAGCATGTTTAGATGTTGTTTGTGGGTTTCCAAGCACCAATGAATATCTACTCGGCTTGTGCTGAATAACTCAGAGAATGACTGAATATGTATAGGTGTTTGATGTGGGTACGGAGGTGGTGTTTGATGTGGGTCAGGATGAGTTTCATTTTTCCACGACCAAGGAGGAGAGATATTTGCACCACGTTTCTCGTTCTCGAACTTGTCAAAATACTTTTGTGCATGAGTCATTACCTTTTGACAAGGCAAAAATCAATCAAGTAAGGAGATATAATAATAAAAAATATTCAAATCGTATTCAATAGACAGAGATATAAAAAAGTTTAAGGTAAACTTACAGTCAATGAAAGGATAACTTCTCCATTACCTGATCAACGCTTTTGTCTCCAACATGCTCTGCAATAAATGCTTTTTTTACAGAAAAAAACATTTATTGCATATATCCAATTAAATTTTTCCTTTTGCTTTTAATATATATATATATATATATATATATATATATATATATATATTGTGTTGAAAGTTTTTAAATAACAAATAAAAATTGGATTGTGTTCATGTTGTGAAAATACGTATATTATAGAAATATGACTTTAGTTACTAAATAAGTTTGATTTTGTGAAAAAATAAAATATAAACTTATTTTGTGAAAATAATGTTAAATAGGTGTGAATTTTTTTTTGTATTTGCAAAAATATGTGCATCTTTTTGTGGAAAAACATTTTTTTAAAAACAATAGAATGTGTTCTAGTTATAGAAATACGTGCAACTTGGTTGCAGAATTAGTTCTAAAAAAAACCAATTGTATCTAATTGTGTTAGAAAATATCACTCATAAATTTTCGTTTTGGTCGTTTAAAAGAAAATATATAGTATGATAAATATAAAATAATAAATATCAAAATAACTAACTATTAAACCAATGATTTTAAATGATATATTACATTTTAGAATTTCAATAAATATTTAATTACATCTATTTTATTTTGACCAACTGCATAATCAATTATAAATTTATTGTTTTGATTAATAAATTATATTTTTATTATGATAAATATTTATTACATTAATATGTGACAAATATTTAAATTTCTAATCATCTAAATTCGAGAGCATTTTGTTTAAAACAATTCATATTCATTTGTATAAAAAATGTGAATCGTTTGGGTAACCCAACTAGAATCGGGTCGGTAAAATATAATTCGAATAATTTTTTATCAGTTTGGTTGTTTATTTTTTAGATCGAAACCAATTTTAAGCCAAATCAGCAAAATAGGTATCTGGTGTGGATTATAATTGCCTGAGGGCAGACTAGTAATTTCAAGTGGAGTTTCAAGGTGGTGTATGGGTGTTTAACGGTGGTGTATGGGTGTTTAACGGTTAGAGTTGAGAGTAGAGAGATGATTAAGCAGCTTGGTAGCAGTTAATTCTCATTACCCATAGTTAATGCGGGTGGTGTTGGGAATATTGTTTAGAGATTTCCGGATAAACTCTGAAGTCTTGTTTTTACAATTTCAGATTGAAATTATTTTGGTGGTTCTCCAAAATTTTCAACCGGATAAAATCAGAGCGTATGCATTTGAACAACGAGAATGGATTTATTTTTTTGTTATTTTCTGTTCAGAACCATACTTATTTATTCAACCAAAATACTCCAACTGCAAAATAGTTTTATGTCCAAAAACGGTTAAAATTTCAAATGATAAACTACTAAAATTCAAATTCAAATTCAAATTCAAATTCAAATTATTTTTCCAAATTCAAATTTCTATGAATTTTCATAATAGTCTTATCATTCAAAATAAATCTAACCCGAACAATGATCCGATTATTGGACCCACTAATCATAATATATTCTAACAAGCGTGTTCTCCACATTCTCCGACTTGCTCGATAATATATTATGACTACATTGGTCGACTAGTTAATCCAATTACACTAAAATATCCAACAATCTTCCCCCATTTTAGTGCAATTCATGATTAACTAAAACAAAATCACAACAAATAACAAATTTATGCATAAATGAAATATCGTGACGATTGAATTTCATATTAGTATATTACACATTCCAAATATTCGAATATCAAGGTATCACTAAGGATTGAACCTTTACTATCCATAATTAATACTCGAAGATAATATACACATAAATTTACATTCTCAAATGTTCTTACTTGACATTATATTTTACTAGCCTTATGTCCTTATCCTTCTTAAGCATATCAAAGCCAAGTCCTAGCTTCTTGAAGCGGCTAAACTTCATGCTTAAATAGGTAGATCTTTTACTCTTGCACATGCATATGCAATTTTTCAAAAGAGCTATTAAGAAGATAAACTTCAACCTCCATTGATGAGTGAATTGCTGTCAAAAGAATATATTTTGGATCTGGGACCTGATATGACTAGAGAGAGAAAGTGTAGAGAGATAAAGTAGAATCTGAGAAAGTAATATTCAATACCCCTTTTTTGGGCAAGTGGGTCATCCTTTTATAGTAAAATAAGGTGGACCCATTTAACCTACTAGTGGGCCGTTCATTGCATTTCAATGAAGCCCTTCTTATTATTACATTGTTGTAAATTAGTCCTTGAAAGACTTTAAACACTCGATTAATCCCATCAACTATTATCTACTGCATTTTTACCCCTATTGCTTGGATCGGCGGATTCCGCCCTCATCGGTAGCCCCCCAGTCTTCGGGAACTTTCAGGAGCGAAGACTTATGAAAAGGCTATCGCCGATCGTCCGACCCCATCAACCAATTCAGATCCTGTCGGCTTCTACTTCCCGATGCTCGGGGTTACTTCCTCTGACGTCTTCCCGCGCCTCGTCTTCTCGTTTTATGGGCTTCTACTCCTAAGCTTCTCTTGATGGGCCCGGTCCTTTTGTCTGGGCCTGGCTGCGACGGCCCACTTCTTTGCTGTGTTGTGGCGTGTGCTTACGTCAAATTCCGTCAGAGCCGGGTCGACACGTGTCACGAGCTAATAGGCCATCCTCCTGCCAGGCTAAAACCCCTAGAGGGACTCTTCGTCTTCCCGCTGTGTTTCTGTCGATTAATATCCCCCGCTCTTCCAAGCCTCCCTATAAATACCCCAAAGCCTTCTGTGTCTCTCAGAAGCTTTTTAGAGAGAGAAAACGCTGTCAGAGCATTTCTAGAGAGAGTGAGAACATTCGCCCGACCCTTCCTTGTCTTGGTTCTCGTTGTATGAAACCCGGACGTTCACCGAAAAAACCAACCAAGAAAAAAGGATCTGAGTGGAGTTTCGAACAGTGGTCTAGTATTGGCGATAGAGCAGAGGAATACCGACGCGCCGGTCTGATCTGGGGGTCCAACTCCAAACCTTTCGTTCCCGCTCCACTTCCTCACGATCCTGTGCTAGGCACCCCGGTTCCCGCAGAAGTTTTCCTTGCTTCCGATCTTCCCGCTTCTACGACTCCCGAAGCAGGTCAATCTCCAGAGCCCATCATCCTTTCCTCTAGCGACAGTTCTTCTCATTCCCCGATAGTTCGTCCGGGAAATCCGACCCAATCTTCCACGAACCTGCCTGTACCCCGACGTGCTCGTAAATCCACTTTTCTGACTATGGGGGAAGACAAATTACTCCAGTACACGGAAGGAGGTAATAGTCCTGAAATGGTTCAGCTTACGCCCTCGATTAGAGGGTTTCGGACCGGTAATAACACTGCGGTCACTTTTTTAGGTCTGCCCAAAATGCAGCTAACACCCAAGCAGGTTGAAGAGGCTCATAAGGCCATGGCTCGCGGTATTCCCGACGCTTCTTCTTCCCGGGTTCGGCCATCTGATACCAACGCCGCTGCCGACCGCTGCTCTGACCCAGTTCCGACCCATGAAGCTGGAGAGCCCGAAGTCGATGTTGCTCCCGCGGGGGAGCGTGCTGCCGCAGCTTGCCATGCGGCTAATAACCAGGACGATCCCTGGCCCGAGGAGGTCAAAGCTGCTATCTCGACTAAGTACTTTGACTGGCTTTTGACCAGGGACGTGGTCTCTCTCTTCGAAGGGAAGTACCTCTACTTCCCTGAGTCCGAACATCAGGAGATGCTAATCCGCTGGGGAATCCCTGAGTGTGTCACCGTTCGATTCCCGAACCCGGGGGAGACACCCGTTCACGCCAGGCCCAGAGAGATTGTGGTGTTCACTGAATTGTTCAACTGGGGTCTGCGCTTTCCTCTGGACCCCGAGATTGTACTCTACTTCCGCACTCTTCAAATCTGCCCATCGCAGCTGACTCCCAATGCATGGTACACCCTGATTTCCTGCATCATGGCTTCCCGCCTCTCTGGCCGAGTTATGCCGATGGAGGAGTATATCGCCATGTCGGGCCTGTCGAAATCCCCGAAGTCACCGTTCTTCTATTCCTCTCTTGGCAATAAATGGAAAATTGTCAACGACTTTTTAGAGGGGGACAAGGGATGGAAGCATCGGTTCGTATTCTTGAGCGGGTGCTGGGAGAACGGGCTTCCGTACACCAAGGAGAACCCGAGGCAACTGCTGCGGACCTGGGTTCATGACGGTACTGCCGATATATTTTTATTTTATTTTTTTTTTCTAAGTGTGTACGATCTTTGCGTAGTGTCGAAGGACTGGCTGCAGGGGGTGAAGAAGGATCATTCGACATCCGCGGAAGATACGTTCGAGGCGCTGAAAAACTACGCCCGCCGGAATTGGGGTCGGGGCATGCATCGCACTTTTATGGACAAGAACTTGTTCATGAGCAATCTTTGGCGGTGCTCATCCGAGGCTCTGTCCATCGAACAGCTGCGGACACCTCCCAGTTTAGACGAAGTGATGGCCCGCTCCGGTCGTCCCGGGTACATACTGTACCTCCCTAAGCGCAATAAGGCGCCCAGCAAACGCCCCAAGTCAGACGATGAAGGGGGGGAAGCAGAAGCTAGAACCGAGGGAGGGTGCGACCCGACGAGGACGGCGGCATTGGATGCGGAACGTCCCGATGCGGACCAAAATCCGACGGTAGCGCTGAAGAGGAAGACTCGTGCAGAAACGGAGGGATCCAAGCCAAAGAAGGCCAAAGCTGCAGAAAAGGATCGGATGGCCGTTCGCCCAGAGGTGATTGTTCCAAAGCCTGTTCTCTTGGATCATGTTGAAAGCGGGGGTCATACTACAGCCGACGTTATCCCTATCGCCGACGTTATCCCCATCGCAGACGACACCGAGACCCCGGAGGCTGCAAGACCTGATGCTTCGTCGTCGAGCGGTCCTAAATTCCCGGTGCTGACGACAATGGGAAGCCCGCACCCTTTTCCGCTTCGGAGCACGGATGGGCTAGCGTTGTCGCTCTACAGCTTGCTGCTTCCAGCTGCCTTGAAAGAGCGCCGGGCTAAGGAGCTTGGTAAAAAGTTATCCGCGGCGGAGGCTAAGATTTCTCGTCTGACCGCGCAGGTAAAGACTAACGAAGAGGCTTTGGTGGCGGCGGAAGGTCGGATTGCCGAGGCTGAGAGGCTAGCCACCGAAGCTAAGGCGGCCGCGGAAACAGCAAAGCAGGCGATGGAGTCGGCTCAGAAAACCGCACAAACCGCGGAAGGGGCAGCGGCTGCCGCGGAGACGGCGAGGAAAGCCGCGGAAGACCGTGCCTCAGGCCTAGCATCGGAGGTTCAAAAGTTAAAATCCTCGAACGTAGCCTTCCTCGATCGATGCAGACTATGGTCGGACCAAGATGCCGCAGCCGCCAAAGCCGCCTATGTTCTGTCACTCCACAATCGGTACCCGGACCTTCGTCTTGGTTCGCTATGGCTGGACGTGCCGGAAAAGGATCGCCCCGAGGGAATTGTAGTGGAGGAGTCCAATGAGGCGGACGATGAAGAAGAAGACGAGGAAGACGGTGACGACGGGGACCAGTGATGCAGTTCTCTTTATTTTTGTTTTTCTTTTTTGTTGTTTTTGAAAACGTATGGTAAACCTTTGGGGGCTACGGCCCCCCATATTTTGTATCGTACTATCTTATTTTGGGGGCCACGGGGCCCCCTGTGCGGATGATGATTTATTTTGTTACGTACAGTGTTGTAGGCTTGAATCTTTGATGTTGGTTAGTTGATTTGTCATGCCCAGGAATTGTGACAACCAAAAATGTAGGTTGGTAAGACAGCTTAATCAGGTCTGTAAACCGATTTTTCAACGAAGGTTAATCCAGAGGGTCTGGAAGGCTAAAACGTAGATCGGTAAGAACCGAAAAACTCTGAGAGCTCTGGAAATCGAGTCATCATCGAAAATCTTTCCAACGGGTCGGAAAAATCAAAATGTAGATCGGTAAAAACCGAAAAACTCTTTGAAAGTTCTGTAGATCGATTTATCATCGAAAATCTTTCCAAAGGGTCGGAAAAATCAAAATGTAGATCGGTAAAAACCGAAAAACTCTTTGAAAGTTCTGTAGATCGATTTATCATCGAAAATCTTTCCAAAGGGTCGGAAAAATCAAAATGTAGATAGGTAAAAACCGAAAAACTCTTTGAAAGTTCTGTAGATCGATTTATCATCGAAAATCTTTCCAACGGGTCGGAAAAATCAAAATGTAGATCGGTAAAAACCGAAAAACTCTGAGAGTTCTGGAAATCGATTGCAATAGAAACGATGGTGCCCAGCTCGTCAGCCGTGCACCGCCATATAATGAATTGATTTTTAAAAGGCAAAGAATTTTATAATTAATAATGCGGTTCGGGTTTTGATCGATGCCTCATTAAAACCTCCTTGCGCCACCAAGGTAGGAAAGAGTGCACCCCCGATCATTACAAATTTGACTAAAGGCAAAAGAATACGAAGATTAATTAAAAATTACAAACTATTCAAGATACAATTTCAGATGCTCAATATTCCACGGTAGCCTTAGGAGTTGTCCGAGACGGTTCTGTAGGCGGTACGTCCCGCTCCTGATTCTTTCGACTATTTCGTAAGGTCCCTCCCAGTTTGGTGCGAGTTTTCCGAGGCTCTTGTCTTTGGTGTGTAGAAAAACCCGTCGCAGAACCTTATCTCCGACCTTAAACTCCCGACGACGGACTTTGGTGGCATACCGACTCCTCATTAAAGTCTGGTAGTGCAAAGAGTTTAAATGGGCGCGGCGGCGCTTTTCGTCAATGAGGTCGAGCTCCAGCCGTCGGGTAGCATCATTCGCCTCCGGCTGATAAGTGCCGACCCTGAAAGAGGGAAAAATGGATTCCGCGGGGGTGACCGCGTCCATGCCATACACCAAGGCAAAGGGTGATTCCTGGGTTGCCGTGCGGGGTGTTGTTCTGTAAGCCCATAACACTTCCTGTAAGTAGTCGGGCCACTTGCCAGCCTTTCCCTCGAGATTCTTCCTGAGGCCATCCAGAATGGTTCGATTCGTGACTTCGACCTGGCCGTTCGCTTGCGGGTGAAAAGGGGCAGAGAAACACTGTCGGATATTATGCGTGGCGCAGAATGCTTTCATTTCCGCGCTATCAAACTGTGGTCCGTTGTCCATGGTTAACCGCTGCGGGACCCCGAACCTGCAACAAATGTTCGCCCAGATAAATTTGATAATGTCCTTGGTTTTTGTGGCTGACAAGGGCTCGGCCTCGATCCATTTTGAGAAATAGTCGACCGCGACGACGATCGTTTGCCTTCCTCCCGATGCCATAGGTAACGGCCCGACGAGGTCGATTCCCCATCGGTCAAAAGGTAACCCTTCGGATATAGATTCCAGAGGCGTTGCGGGTACGTTGATCGCATTACCGAACCTTTGACACGTGTCACAAGTTTTCACCATGAGTTTTGCGTCTGCCGTTATTGTAGGCCAATAGAATCCTGCGAGGAAAACTCTTCTAATCAAAGCCTTGTATCCGCAGTGCGCCGCGCCCTCCCCGTCGTGTAGCTCGGACAAAATTACTTGGGACTCATTGAAACCTAAACATCGAAGCAGAGGCCGGCTAAAGGATCTTTTGTACAGCACATCCCCCAAAAGAACGTATCCCCGCGCCTTGTTGCGCAATTTTCGAGCCGAAGCCGCATCGTCGGGGAGCCGACCTCCAGCTAAAAACGCGGTGATATTCTGCCGCCAATCTGAATTCGCCACTGGAGAGATCTGGCACGCAATTTTGGGTCGGTTATCAAGTTCATGCCTTTTAACAATGGACGGACTCTCTTGCTCTATTACCCAAGGATAGCTGGTCGAGCAGGAAACTGTCGCTAAAGAGTCTGCCGTCATATTTTCACTTCGGTTGACATGCTCATATGTGATCTTGTCGAAAGAAGCAGCCAAAATTCTCAAAGCCGCTAAGTACTGCACTAGGTGTTCCTTCCGAGCCTCAGCAATCCCCGAGGCTTGGTTTATCAAAAGTTGGGAGTCGCTTACTAGACGCACTCGTCTCGCCCCGCAGACTTGCGCCAATCGTAAACCAGCCAAAGCCGCTTCATATTCTGCTTCATTGTTCGACGTGTGAAAGCCAAATCGGATGGCCTGGAACATGCTCAAACCCGAAGGAGTAACGATTTGAACTCCCGCGCCACAACCGCTAACGTTGGCTCCTCCATCGGTGCGGATAGTCCATTCGCCCTCCGCGGTCTCTTGCGAGGGTGTTTCTTGTTCGGGTCGGTCGGAGTGAAATTCGACCAAAACATCGGCCAAGGCCTGACCCTTGATCGCGGTTCGGGGCTCGAATTCAATGTCGAAATCCCCCAGCTCTACCGACCACTTGGCTATTCTCCCGGACATATCCGGTCGTTGAAAAACGTACTTTAGTGGAAATGACGTGCGAACGACAATGTGGTGCGCTTGGAAGTACGGGCGCATCTTCCTCGCAGCCGTTACCAGAGCCAACGCCATTTTTTCGAGCCTTAAGTATCGAGTTTCGGCGTCAAGCAGACTTTTGCTTACATAGTACACAGCTGTCGGAGCTGGCCCTGATTCGCTGACCAGAGCTGCACTGACCGCGTAATCCGTAACCGCAACGTAGAGGAACAGAGTTTCGTGCGCAACGGGCTTGGTCAGACGGTTCGGGGACGACAGATACTCTTTGATCCCCGAAAATGCCTTGTCGCATTCATCAGTCCACACGAAGTTTTTTACCTGTCGAAGGACCTGAAAAAACGGAGCACATTTGTCAGACGATCGAGAGATGAAACGATTCAACGCGGCTAATCGCCCAGTCAATATCTGAACTTCTTTTACACTCCGAGGAGGAGTCATGTCGGCTAGGGCTCGGAGTTGGACAGGGTCAGCTTCGATACCCTTCTCACTGACAAGGAACCCCAAAAATTTCCCTGACCGAACACCAAAAGAACACTTCTCCGGGTTTAGCTTAAGGTTTACCCTTCGTAAGTTATCAAAAGCCTCCCTGAGGTCGGTAAGGTGACCCACATCGGTCCCACTTTTGACTAACATGTCATCGATGTAGACTTCCATATTTCTCCCGATCTGGTCTTCAAACGTTCGGTTAACCAGTCTTTGGTATGTCGCGCCCGCGTTCTTTAGTCCGAAGGGCATTACTTTGTAGCAATATAGCCCTCGACCCGTGATAAATGTGGTATTCTCCTGATCCGCGGGGTGCAGCTTAATTTGATTATAACCGGCATAGGCGTCCATAAAAGATAGTAGTTTGTTACCCGATGTTGAGTCCACCAGTTGATCGATCCGTGGCATGGGGAAAGGGTCCTTCGGGCACGCCCGATTGAGATCGGTAAAATCTACACACATCCTCCATTTCCCGCTTTTCTTTTTGACAAGAACGGGATTAGATATCCACAAAGGGTATCGCGCTTCTACGATATGTCCGATGCCGGTCATTCTTTCGACTTCCCGCAGAATTACCTCCGCTTTCTCGGGAGAGAAAGCCCGACGCTTCTGAATTATCGGTCTAACGTTCCTATTTATGGTCAACTTATGAATCGCAAACGACTCGGGTACTCCCGTAACGTCCCCGGAACACCATGCGAATAAATCAAGATTCTCCCGGAGTAACGCCAGCATCTGTTCCCTTAAAGTCGGTAACATATCCACACCGACCCGCAGACCTTTCCCAGTTGCAAAATGATACAGCTCACACTCTTCGTCTGTTGTCAAAAGGCTCGGGGCCTCCCGAGGGTCGTCCACCGGCTGCGATCCTGGGGAGCTCTCCCTTAATTGCTATGCCTGGGAGGGGAACATCTCTTGGTCTTTCTTGGGTGCCAACGCAGCTCGGTAACACTCCCGGGACGTTTTCTGGCTGCTTCGCACTACTCCGATGTTATTTCCAACAACATATTTTACGCACTGATGTATGGTGGAAGTCACCGCATGCATGCGCGATATCCAAGACCGTCCCAAAATAGCATTGTGCGAGGCCGGCGCGTCGACTACTATAAATAGCACCGTGACCTCTTTTTTAAACGGGCCGCGGCCTAGCTGCACCACACCCTCGAACTCTCCGACGACGTCTGCTGCCGTTCCTGTGAACCCGACGATGGTTCGGTCGGATCGCTCGAGTACTGGTCGTGTTCGGAATTTGGCAAAAGTTGAAGCGAAGATGATATTGGCCGAGCTCCCGGTATCTACCAAGATTCGCCGAACCTCTTCTCCCGCGATCGCTGCTCCGATCACAATAGCATCCTCATGAGGCCCGGCCAAGTCCCTCATATCGTCATCGTCAAAATGCAAAATTGGTGAAGGGGTACTTCTGGTTTGGAAGCAAGTTCTGGCTTCCAGCTGGGTGGTTAGGTTAACGATGTGTCTCTTCCTGGAGGAGTGCGTTATTCCTGCCATCGAATCCCCTCCGAAGATGGTCAGGGATTCGAATAGATCGCGCAGGCCTTGTACCTTACCGACGCGCCCGCCAATTTTTTCATCAACAACTCTGATATCGTCGGGATGCGGAGTTGAGGAAAGGATACGTCTGGTTTGGAAGCAAGCTCGGCTTCCCGTGCCAGAGGACTGGTCAATTTTTTCATCAACAACTCGCTCCTCCCCGAAGGTTACCGATGATTCAAACATCTCACAGAGACCGAGCACAACGTTGGTGCTTTCTCCCGCATCCTCCTCAATAACCCCGATGATGTTATGGTTGGCCTCGGGATCGAGGTATTCAATCGAAACGTCGAAACGATCGGTAACTTCTGAAATTGCCATGGTCGTTTCTAGCTTCGGTACGATAACCACTTCCTTAGATGCCGTTGCAAGTTGGGCCTTCTTGACGTACTCCAACAGATTCCCATGCTCAATAAGCATATGTATTTCCTTCTTCAAGGCTATACAATCCTTGGTGTCATGACCGACGTCCTCATGGTAACGACAATAGCGGTTATTCCTTTGCTCTCGAGGCGTCGGGATAGGAAAAGGCTTTCGGTACATCCCGCTCCTCTTGGTCTTTTCGTAGATTGACGACACGCACTCTGTGAGGTCCGCAAAGTAGGCTGGTCGTATCCATTTGTTGGACATAGGTCGGGAAGTTGACTGCCCATTTTGTCTTGGCCTAAGTCCGGTCGGGGCGGGAGATTTAGTGACCGACGACATGATCGGAGGTACCGTGCTAATTGGTTGGGCTACCCTTGCCTGGTCTGGTCTGGAACCCTGCTTTATCACGACCGATGCTTGGGCGCTCTGCTGGATCTGTGCCGCCACCTCGGAAGCTTCCGTTTCTTCGATCAGTATCTGCTTTTCTATTTGTGCCAATAATGCAGAGAAGGTGAACGCCTGCTTCTTCGTGACTGCCTGCTTCATTGGCCCTTGGAGCAGGCCTAATCGAAACGCCGTTAGGGCCACGTTCTCTTCACAATGGTCTAGATCGGTCTTCGCATCGATGAACCGCCTGGTATAGTTTTTTAGGCTTTCCCCTAGCTTCTGTCGACAGTTCATGATAGTATCTCCATTAGCACGGAAACTCTTACTTCCTACGAAGTGCTGTCTAAACATTTCCCAGAAAGTCCCGAAGTTCCTGATGCACCCCTGCGGCAATCGGTTGTACCATTTCGAGGCCCTATCTTTGAATGTCATAGAAAAAGCCCTACATAAGAGCTTATCATCGTTGTCGAAACTCAGCATAAAGTTCTTAAAGGCTTCCAAATGGTTGTCCGGGTCTGTTTTCCCGTCGTATTTTTCCAGTTTGGAAATGTCGAAACGCCTCGGGAGCGGTCCCGCTAATATCTCGTCAGACAACGGGGAGGCTCTCCAGTTGACTCCGAGCTCAAAAGCTCCTCCCCCAAGACCCTCGGTCCTGATTTCATAGAGTCCCTCGGTTCTTGGGCCGACGAACTGGCTGCTTATTCGGTATCCATGGTTTTGGCTGTTCGTTGGTTGCCAAGGAATTGGTGGCAACATTTCTCGCTCTCCGCGGCTGGCGACGTGCGTTCCTTCCTTTTCAAAGGACACAGGGGTCAGCTTATCGGTGCCGCCCTTTTTGTACCGCGAAGGGTCTGCCCTGGACCCTCGAATGCGCTGGGACCGATTCTTTCGCGTCCGTTGGGCTCTCTCCCGGCGCAGGTACTCCTCGCCGGACGAATCGTCTGAGGGATAGTCCGACGTTATGGCCCGATGGGTGTCCGGGTTCCGACGAACCTTGACGGCCTCTTCGTCATCGGGAGGTGAACCTCGGTAGTACCTTACAGGTCTAACCTCCGCCCGCGAGGCTTGGCCGCGACCAGCCGCTTCCCGATCGTCCAGGGCGGGTTCTTTGCCCTTCCCCTCACGAATCCTTTTTTCGTCCAGTGCCCGCTCTCGCTCCTCTTCTAACCGGGCTATATCTTCGAGCAACTGCTTTCGGGTCATAATCAGGGTCGACCGCTTATCCCGACCGCCGTTCCACTCCCGACCGGGAGCTCCCGCGTCTTCCGACCCAGCAGCGGCTCGGACGACCTCCCTACCGTCCCTCTCCAACGTCGCTTCGCTATTCATCCCGTACAGTGTGATTTTCAAAGAACAGAAGATTCCTTTTCGGTATCACTGTTCCCACAGACGGCGCCAATGATGAGTGAATTGCTGTCAAAAGAATATATTTTGGATCTGGGACCTGATATGACTAGAGAGAGAAAGTGTAGAGAGATAAAGTAGAATCTGAGAAAGTAATATTCAATACCCCTTTTTTGGGCAAGTGGGTCATCCTTTTATAGTAAAATAAGGTGGACCCATTTAACCTACTAGTGGGCCGTTCATTGCATTTCAATGAAGCCCTTCTTATTATTACATTGTTGTAAATTAGTCCTTGAAAGACTTTAAACACTCGATTAATCCCATCAACTATTATCTACTGCATTTTTACCCCTATTGCTTGGATCGGCGGATTCCGCCCTCATCACTTGCATGTCTGAACACATACTTTGGGATAATACTATGAATGTGTTCCAATCTCTAGATGTTAAGATTTCCACATTGAATTCAGCACCTAATGTCATACTAGATGGGAATTGGGTATCTCAACATGAGAGATTTTAAATGGACTTTAATCTCATCCCAATAGCCGATTTGTGCACAAAATATCTACTTAACCCTTTGGTTAAATGATCGGCTAAATTATATTGAGTTCTCACAAACTCTACTGAAATAACATCATGCGTGATGCGCTCACGAATTATACTGTTTCGAACACTTAAGTGTCTATACCTGCCTTTGTAAACTTGTCTATTTACATTAGCCAAGGCAACTTCACTATCACATCCGATAGATTTAAGTGATATCGTTTGGGCCACAACGGAATTTCATACACTAAATTTCTTAGCCACTCAGCTTCTTTACTAGCTGTTTCTAATGCCACAAACTCGGATTTCATTGTTGAATCAGTAATTCAACTTTGTTTCTTAGATGCTCAACAGATAACAAGTCCTCCAAGTAGAAATACACATTCACTTGTGAAAGAGTGGACTTCCATATTCGAAATATAACTCGCATCCGAATATCATACTAAGCTTTCCAACAACAATACAAGCCTCACAGCTTCCTTCAAATATTTCATCTCACAACTAGATGACAAGATGTCTTTGTTTCATCAACTTGATTTGGTTAATGCCAAAAATCAACATGTCATCCACATATAAACAGATCATAACTCATTTACGAATAACATCAAAATTTATTAAATTCGTAAATTATATTATATATTATATAATACAACTCATACTCAATATATGAATTAATAATTTAATAATCACTACTTATATTTTTCCATGACTTTACATGCATAACATGGTAGCATTTAAGGATTATAAAACATGCAACTTTTACATTTTTATCCAACTATTAAATAAACAAATTTCCATTAGAACTGCTTTTATGGAAACAACGGTTTCTGCAGTTATTAACAGCACCAAATATTTTAACTACCGTAATTAACGGTTTATTCCGTTAATATTAATATGATGCTTTTACCGGCCTGTGCAACTTCTTTGCATACTCAAGCATTTAATAAAAGATCTTATTAACTTTATACGACACATTGACTTATTGGCTTATTGATGGTACGTAGCCATAATTAATTTCTTCGTATTAGTTATTGAATGACACAAACAATACATTAATGGCCACACAGACACAACTACAAATGCAGTTCCAGTGTAAACACAAATAATGCAGGCATGTTTTTTTTTATTTCATGCTTAATTCACAAACTGCACTACTAAACTGCACAATCGCAACTGCACAATCATACTGCAGTTGCACTAAAGTTTATTTATTTATTTTCAATTTTCTATATAAGCTGCAATTTCACTTTATTGTTTTTTTTCTTTCACGCAAATACTTAATTGCATGCAAATAATTCAAACAATAATTGCATTCAAAGATAAATTTGCCCATTAGATCTCTGTTCTTGCAAATTTGCACAACAATTATTAACCATTATCTACCGATTTGTATCCACCGACAAATTCGAATAACACAATAGTATCCTTTTTTCTCGTCGAGTTCAAGCATTTTCGGTCTTAGATACACACTTTCAACAACTAAAACAACAATTAATCCAAAGTGTGTATCCTTTACAAAATTTAAAACAATTCAGAGATCATCACCATTCTCATCCATGAGTAAAAGTAAGGGAGAAAAACTTACAGGACGGTGATCCATAGTTCTAATAAAAGTAAGGCAGAAAAACTTACAGGACGATGATCCATAGTTCTAATGCTTTGATACTTGATTATGGATTCTCTTAGAGACGACAACAAATCTCTTCATTTCAATCTTCATACAAATCATAAAACAATAACATCTTCGTACAAATCTCTTCACAAAACAAGAACATAAAATTTAAATCTTTTGTTGGAATTTTGTTTAGAGATTTCTGGATAAACTCTGAAGTCTTGTTTTAACAATTTCCGATTGAAATTATTTTGGTGGTTCTCCAAAATTTTCAACCGGATAAAATCAGAGCGTATGCATTTTGAACAACGAGAATGAATTTTGTTGTTTTTATATTCTTTAGTTCCAGAACCATACCTATTTCTTCAACCAAAATACTCCAACTGCAAAACAGTTTTATGTCCAAAAACGGTTAAAATTTCAAATGATAAACTGACTAAAATTCAAATTCAAATTCAAATTCGAATTATTTTTCCAAATTCAAATTTCCATGAATTTTCATAATAGTCTTATCATTCAAAATAAATCTAACCCGAACAATGATCCGATTATTGGACCCACTAATCATAATATATTCTAACAAGCGTGTACTCCACACTCTCCGACTTGCTCGATAATATATTATGACTACATTGGTCGACTAGTTAATCCAATTACACTAAAATATCCAACAGGTGGTTGGGTATTTATAGTGTAATGTTTGGGCTCTTATGGGATTTTGGGTCATGTTTAATGGACCCGGGTCATGTTCAAAGACCCATGAGCTCTTAAGTAGGAGAGCAAGTAGCTTAGTCAAGAAGTGTTTAGGTTTTTAGTACTTTTGTCATAGTTCGAACTGCCTTAAGTTCATAGTGTTCACAGAAACCTGTCCGGTCCAAGTGACCTGTTCGATCCCTGTCCCTGTAACCTGTCCGGTTTTCGGAGAGACTTGACCAATCTGCCCTTGTTCGGGGAGCATGCTGAATTCGGACTCATCAGGAGCCCCTTTTTTAGGTGTTTGAACAAGTTTTCTTGTCAAAGAACTGAAAAACAGTCTGATGTCTGAAGTGGTTTTCAATTCGGACAGAACTATGGGGATACCCAGACAGGTTAAGCTTCACGAATTCAAAACGGTTTTTGCCAGAGTTAGTGGGACACGTGTCGCTCTCTGATTGGCCACTCCAGCCATTTTTCACCTTGAATTTCGCGCCACCTTCTTCAACAAGTAACCTCTTTAATTACAAATAGTGACGTCAGCGCCGTCTTTTAATCATTGCCCAACTTTTCGAATTCTCATAGGAATCAACTCCTTTTTTCAAATCTACTATAAATTCACATTCATTTTCCACTGTTTCACTGTCTCTTTCACTTTTACTCTGCAAATTTACTCAGAGCTTTCTCTCTCTAAAGCAAAAAATTTCCTTGGCAGTTTATGTTTACAGCAAGAACAGCATTGATTAAAGGTGGTTGGCTCAACCTTTCGGAGTTGGAGAAAGCGCAAAAGGTCGAGAAAGAAAGGCGAATAGCAGCGGGGCTACCATCATCACCTGTTGAGAGACCAGTTGCTTCTGTTACAGGGTCGGATCGAGGCTCATCATCCTCCAAAGGTACCAAGCCCAAAAAACTCTTTCAATCCACCCTCTCACCCATAGTCTCTGGTTCCTCAGTTCAGGAGTCAATAACTGCTGTTGAGCCAGGAGTCACAGCTACAAGCGTTAGGAAACCCTCCCCTTTTATCGCTATGGGATCTGATTCTGACCACTCTCTGGAGAAGCTAGTTATTAAAAGGCCAAGCTGGTTAGTTAAGGGACTAACCTCCAAGAATACTCCCTCGAAATCGGGGGCAAAAAACAGTGATTCTGGGTCTGGAGTGCCCATTAGAGCTCCCCGGGAGAGGTCAACTGGTCCGGAGGCCAGCAGCCCGGTACCTCCAAGAGAGACTTCTGCCTCCGAGCCCCAGCCTGAGGTGAGAAGTCAGAAGAATACAGACAGTCAGCAGTCCGGAGGCCAGGCTGTGCCAAGCTTCAACCCTCCCCAGATCACTACCACAGAAGCTCCCCCAACGGTTATGGAGGAGAGAATGGAGGACTCTGCTGAAGAGGTTCCTTTTGAGTCCGAGTCCTTCGGACAGGCTGATACTACTACTGTTGTTGCCAAGAAAGGCAAGGAAAATCTGTACTTGAGGCATCTGGACCTGCCGGAGTGCCTTGAGGGGAGAGTGGGGTCGTGCTTTCACAAAGTTGAGCTCAAGTACCTCTTGGCCTTGCAGAAGACCAAGTATGCATTCATCCATACTTCAGACCTGGGCCGAATGCGCACAAAATGGGGGATCCTCGAAGATGTAAAGATAAGGATCCCCATTGATCCGGAGACCCCTATGGACTGCAAACGAAATGAAATAGTCTTCTTCACAGAGCTATTTAATTGGGGACTCAGGTTCCCACTGGACCCGGAGATCGTACGGTACTTCCACCTGGTCAAGCTATGCCCAACTCAGCTGAGTCCCAATGGCTGGTTCACTTTGATGTCATGTATCATGGCATCTAGGTTGTCTGGGATCCCTCTTCCTATGGAAGAGTTCGCAGCAGTGGCCAACCTTTCCAAGCACCATCAATTCCCCTTCTATCATTTCAATATGAGGAACGATCTCAAGGCTGTTGATGACCTCTTGGAGTCAGAGAGCAAGTGGAGGAGCTAATTTCTGTTTGTCAGTGGCGCCTGGGAAAACGGCAAGAGAATCAAAGCCGGAGAGAACCCAAGCCTCCTCAGGAGTAGGTGGAGGAGTGATCGTAAGTTTCTTACTTTAGATTTCTGTCCGTTTTTCTTTTTAAAATTAGTTTAACTTAACCAGTTTCTCTTTTGTTCTAACAGAGCTGCCAAAGGAGTTCGGGGACCATTTGAAGGCCGGACAGACTACCTGTGGCAAAATCAATGCTTGGGCCGCAGAGAACTGGGAGAATCGATTCCACAAGGCCTTCACCCCTGGAAATCTAGCAAGGTCTCACCTGTGGAACACCACAGGCCGGAGAGACCTAACTTGGGAGGAGCTCACCACCCAGCCTGATGAAGACACTATGCTTAGAAGGTCCCACGAACTAGATGGGACACTCTACCTGCCTGCCCGGGCTAAAGCCCCAAGAAAAATGAAAGGCAGGAGAAAAAGCAAAAAGGTGGCGAGCGATGCTGAGAAGGATGCCCCAACAGACCCGGAGGGGCCGGCCCAAGTTTAAATTGATGCAGCCCTCTTGCAGGTGGTGGAGCAGGAGACCGAAAGGCAGGAAGTTGACCTCCCTAAGCCTCCGAGGGCTCCCAAGAGGACTCGCAAGCAAGCAGGTGAAGGCGCTGACCGGGAAGCCAAGAAGAAAAAGACTTCCCAAGGAGATGAGCTCGCTCTCCGGGATCTGGAGCCTTCCTTCCCCACTGACCCCTCCGACCCAACTCTGGCCGAAGAGATTCCAAGAGACTTTCACACTGATGAGGTAGAAGGGGGAGATCTCAACCTCGATGGAATGGACATCACAGGTCTAGCTGGGCTTGGTGAGTATTTCCTTGGCCTCCCCATAGACGAATTCGTAGGGCCTTATGTTCCTCCAAGTAGCTCCAATACAGTCAATTTCAATGGTAAGACCTTCATGGTTTCTAGTGAAAAGGACATCATAGCCCATTCCTTGCTTAGTAACGTGCAGCCAGTTCTTACATTGGAGAGGCAAGTCCGGAGTCAGGCGGACACCATCAAAGACCTCAAGTCTGAGAAGGAAAAGCTGTCCGGAGACCTCCGCACTGCTACCACCAACGCTGATTTGCTCAAGGAAGCAAACGAGGAGCTGAAGAGGAATCAGGATGAGAGCAACACAAAAGTTGCCACCCTAGAAAAAACCATAAAAGATCTCCAGGAGAACCTGTCTGGTATGGAGAAAGATCTCACTGTCTCAAGGGGAGAGACCACTGCAAAGGAGAAGCTCATCACCAACCTTACCACTGACAAGATTGCTCTAGAAAATGCAGTGACTCGGGCTGCTGAAGAGCAAGCTGTTTTGCTAAGGGACCAAGAGGCCACAATCAAGGCCAAGATCAATGCCTATGCCAGGGAGATGATAAAAAGCGAAGAGTTAATGGTTCAAAGGGTGAAGTCTGATATGGTTCTCCTTTTTCACGAAAAATTCCCGAAGAGGACCCTGGGGGACTTATGGCTCTATGTGGATGATGATGACCTTCCATATTATACAATGGTCGAAGAAGGAATTTCCGGTGAGTCCTCATCTGATAATGAAGAGAAGACCGGAGAGAGCCCAGGCGAAGAGGAGAATGATCCTAAGGGCAAGAAGGTAGTCGAAGGGGGGAGCGACATCAAGGGGCAAGAAAACAGATGAGGGTGAGCCATCTTCAAAGGCTCAATCTTAATTTATGGTGTACTTTGTTTATCTTTTACTCAAACTAAAGTCCTTGGAAGGCCAAGGCACTCTTTTTGTTGTGGTGTCCGGTATTATTCGGACATATTTTTTGTGCTGTACCCTAACTTGTTCGAAAGTCCTTGGAAGGCCAAGGCAATTTTAAGTTGTTGAATGAATGTTTCTATTTTGCACAACCATCATTTTCTTTCATTATTTGTTTTAGTTTAGATAGCTAGAGTTTAAGTAGCTTTTAGTTATTGCATGGTGAGAGTGTTGAGATTCTCCGGCTAGAGTTTAAATAGCCCTTAAATCTTTCAGTCCGGGTAGTATGACAAGAGATAGAACTTTGAAAATACTTAGAATTTTTTTGAAGAAGGCATCGAATTTTATTCAACCATCCGGACACCTCACTAAAACCTCCCCGTGCCACCAGGGAGGAAAGAGTATGCCCCCAAATATTTACATGGAAGTTCAAACAAGTAAATATTTTACATAAGTGTTATTCCAAGTACATCCGAAGATGCTCAATATTCCAAGGATGAGTTAGAACCCTGCCATCTTTGTCTTCCAACCAATAAGTTCCAGGCTTGATTCTTTCAACCACAATATACGGACCCTCCCAGGTAGGGGCCAGCTTTCCGAAGAGCTTTTCTTTAGTATGTAAGAAGACCTTCCTTAATACTTTGTCTCCTGGTTGGAAATCTCTTCTTTTAACTTTAGAAGCAAACCTGCTTCTCATCAAGCCATGATAGTGTGCCACTCTTAGGCAGGCTTTAACCCGTCTTTCTTCTATTAAATTAAGTTGATTTCTGATGGCCATCTCATTAGCATGTCCGGAGAAGTTGTGAACACGAAAGGAAGGGAGTGTCTTCTCTATGGGGGCTACTGCATCCATTCCATAGACCAAGGCAAAGGGAGACTCTTGTGTTGCAGCCCCAGGTGTTGTCCGGTAGGCCCACAAGACTTCTTATAGATAACTAGGCCACTTCCCAGCAGCCCCTTCCAGATTCTTCCTTAAACCGGACAGTATGGTCCTATTAGCCACTTCAACTTGCCCATTAGCTTGTGGGTGGAAACGCGAAGAAAAACAATGCTGTATACCCCTTGAGGCACAAAAGCTTTCCATTTCTCTATTGTCAAACTGTGGCCCATTGTTTGTTGTTATTTTCTATGGGACACCAAATCTGCAACATATGTTGGACAGAATGAACTTTATGACAGCTTTTGATGTTGTCCCTGCCAGGGGAGCTGCTTCTATCCATTTTGAGAAGTAGTCAATGGCCACAATTATAGTTCTACGCCCTCCGGACGCCACAGGGAGAGGCCCTACTAAGTCCAACCCCCATCGAGCAAAAGGGATGGGCTCAGAAATTGACTCCAAAGGAATGGCTGGTACATGAATTTCATTGCTGTACCTTTGGCATGGGTCACACCTCTTCACCAATTCCTTAGCATCTTTCATAATCGATGGCCAATAATATCCGGAGAGTAATACTCTTCTTGTTAAAGCTTTAAACCCACAATGGGCTGATCCCTCACCATCATGCAATTCCGAGAGGACCACTTGTGACTCATCATCCCCTAAACAACGTAGGAGAGGTTTACTATAGGATTTTTTGTACAACACTTCTCTCAACATAATGAAACCACGAGCCTTGTGTTTCAATGTTCTGGCTTGTGATTTATCTGAAGGCACAATACCATCGGACAGATATTGTATGAGAGGAGATCTCCAGTCTTGAGGCCGATTCACTTGTATTTCAAAAACTTCCTCTTTTTCACCATTACTAAGTTGAATAGAAGGGCTTTCAAGCACATGGATCCATGGGTAGGACTCCGTATATGCTATTGTTGCCAACGAGTCTGCTAGCTTATTTTCTGCCCGGGGAATGTGTTCGTAGACAACAGCTTTAAATTTTAGTGCTTCATTCTTGAGGAGGACTAAATATTTCACAAGTTGCTCCTTTCTAGCCTCAGATTGGCCTAAGGCATGGTGGATAAGCAATTGGGAATCACTTAGTAGTTTGACCCTCTTAGCCCCACAAATGTAGGCTAACTTTAACCCAGCTATAGTTGCTTCGTATTCGGACTCGTTATTAGATGCCCTGAAAGCAAAAGAAATAGCCTGGTACATACTATCTCCATAAGGGGAAGTTAAACATATTCCTGCACCACATCCCATAGTGCTAGATCCACCATCTGTTCGGACGATCCAGACTTTCTTGTTTTTTGTATCAGTAGCTTGCTCTGAATCCCTATCAGAGTGGAATTCAACCAGGAAATCAGCCACTACTTGGGCTTTTACCGCTGTCCGGGGAGCAAAGTCTATGTCGAAGTCCCCCAACTCTACTGACCACTTAGTCATTCTGCTTGAAATGTCTGCTTTTTGAAGGACATTCTTTAAAGGGAAATATGTCCGGACGATGATAGGATGAGCCTGAAAGTAAGGCCTCATCTTTCTTGCAGCTATCACCAGAGCTAATGCCAGTTTTTCGAGTTTCAAGTAACGCCTCTCAGCATCAATCAAGCTTTTGCTGATGTAGTACACTGGGTGGGGATGCCCATCGACCTCTCTTACCAACACAGCACTGATGGCACAACTTGAAACGGCCAAATACACAAAGAGAGTCTCCCAATCAACTGGTTTGAACAAAGTTTTGGGAGAGGAGAGATGCTTCTTGATTTCATTGAATGCCTCATCACACTGTGGGGTCCACTCGAAACCCTTAGCACCTTTCAAAGTTTGAAAGAAAGGAGCACATCTGTCCGAAGACCTGGAGATGAATCTGTTTAAGGCAGCTAATCTCCCCGTTAACTGCTGTACTTATTTAATGTTTCGAGGAGGCTCCATCTGGAATAGGGCATTGAGCTGGTCCGGGTCGGGCTGTATTCCATGCTCGCTTATGATATACCCTAAGAATTTTCCGGACTGTACTCCGAACACACACTTTTCATGGTTTAGTTTCAAATTCACTTTTGCCAAGTTGGCAAAAGTTTCTTGGAGATCGGACAAGTGCAACTGCTCATCCACACTTTTCACCATCATATCGTCAATGTAAACCTCCATATTTCTTCCAATTTGATCAGCAAAGGCTTTGTTCACCAATATCTGATAAGTAGCCCTAGCATTTTTCAACCCAAATGGCATCACCTTGTAACAATGCAGACCCCTATCAGTGACAAACGTGGTATGCTCTTGGTCTTTTGGATCTACTTGAATCTGATTGTACCCGGAGAAGGCATCCATAAAGGAGAGCAGTTTATTCCCAGAAGTAGAGTCTACTAACTGATCTATCCGGGGGACCGGATACAAATCTTTTGGGCAAGCTCTTCTTTTTTGAACCACTGGTGCCACATCTCTCCGGACAGATAGGTGATGGGATATCACTTCTAATGGAACTCCAGTAAAATCAGCATTGCACCAAGCAAAAATATGCTGATGGTTTCTAAAAAAATTTAACATCTCTTCTTTCAACATTGGTGGCATCTTGGACCCTATCTTGACACTCTTGCCTTCTTCCAAACAATGCGTTTCAACCTCTTCAATTGGAATCAGCACTCCGGGGGTCTCTCTGGGGTCATCAATTTCACCCTCACCCCCAGAAAGGCCCTCAAATTGCTATTGATCATTTATACGGACTGCCCCCAGCGTTCGAGGAGCCAAGGCAGTGGCATAGCATTCTCTTGCAATCTTTTGGCTGCTCCGGACAACCCCAACTTGTCCCTGAACAGAATACTTTAAGCATTGGTGGACTGTTGAAGCCACTGCATGCATCCTAGAGAGCCAAGATCTCCCCAGAATAGCATTATAGCAAATGGGACAATCCACCACGATAAATAGTATTCTAACCATTTTCTTGAAAGGGCCCCTGCCCAATAACACCTCTTCTTCAAATTCTCCGATCACATCGGCTGAGCTGCATGTGAAGCCCACGATTGACCTGTCCGACTTTTGAATCACAGCTGGATTTTTCATTTTCTTATAAGTGGTTAGGAATAGGATATTGGCTGAGCTTCCAGTATCCACTAAAATTCGCCTTATTTCATTGCCCCTATAGAGGCTCCTATGACAACAGCATCCTCATGAGGGCCAGCAATGTCTCTCAAATCATCCTCATCAAAGACAATGAAGGGGAATGAGTTTGGTGACTGATAAGATGTCATGCCTCCTTCTAGCTGGGAGGCCAAATTATGAACATGCCTCTTTCTCGAAGAAGCAGTAGGAGCTGTCATAGTGTCCCCTCCGAAAATTGTAAGTGACTCAAAGAATTTAATGAGCCCAGAGACCGACCTAGAACATTCCTCTATGGAACCCACCCTGTTTCGAGTTGGATCAGGATCCAAGTACTCAGAATCCACATCAAACCTTTCAACTATGACCATGGCCCCCTCTGGGGCAGCATTACTTGGACCAACCCGGTGAGTGTTGTCAGGCCTGTTGCCTCATCTTCTCTTAACGTATGCCCCCAACTTTCCCCTTTCAATCAGGTTTTGAACTTCTTGCTTCAATGCTATGCAATCATCAGTGGTGTGGCCAATATCATTGTGATATTGGCAAAAGAAGTTGTTACGATGCTCTCTGGGAGACTGCAAGGTTGCTGGTCTCCGGTAATGTACCTCATCTTTTGTCTTATCGAAAATGGTGGCCACACTTTCTTTGAGCTCTACGAACCACTCCGGTTAGACCCATGGCCCTCTTTTGTTTCTGGATTGTTGGCTTTGAGCAGGAGCAGCTGGCTGAGACTGAGCTTTTGCCCTACCATGCCCTTGTCCGGCTTCTCTTGCTTTGTTCCCGGACTGGTTTTGATTTGGAGTTGGTGCCACCGGGGTGGATCTCACCTGTCTATGCACCCTGGTTTTCTTTGTTTCATCAACGTT
This sequence comes from Limnanthes douglasii subsp. nivea, assembly GCA_036936605.1. Taxonomy (NCBI): domain Eukaryota; kingdom Viridiplantae; phylum Streptophyta; class Magnoliopsida; order Brassicales; family Limnanthaceae; genus Limnanthes; species Limnanthes douglasii. Next base: position 212,200,641 of record JAUPFV010000004.1, read on the forward strand.
TATTTGCTTGCTAACTTGATTTAGCAATCCTCCCCAGGTCATAGCCTTCTTTCTGGTCACCGAATCAGCCAGATTGCCTGGGTTCAAACCTTGCCTTAGGGATGCTATTGCCACCTGTTCGAAGCAATCAGCAAACCCATTCTTTGTGTTCACAAAACGACTTATGTACTCTTTCAAGGACTCATTTGGCTCCTGGGCACAATGGATTATTGTGTCTCCATTGCCCTTTAGCTCCTTACTCCCTACAAATTGCCTTCGAAAGGCCACCCAAAATGTATCAAAATCTTTAATACAACCCTGAGGCAGGCTGTTGTACCATTTTAGAGCACTCCCTGTGAATGATTGGGAGAATGCCCTACAAAGTAGTTTATCATCGTCATCAAAGTTCATCATGAAGTTCTTGAATTGCTCCAGATGATTGTCCGGATCAGTACTGCCATCGTACTTCTCCATTTTAGTGCTGTCAAACCTCTTGGGGAGGTTTCCGGACAGGATTTTAGAAGACAGTGGAGACTGCCTCCAATTCCTTCCACGACTGAACACAGTATCCTCATTGGGAGTTGCAAAGATACCTGGCTCATCGTGGAAAGCAAAAGGATCCATCAACATTTTGTCTGTATACCTCCAGTGGTGAGATGACCCCTTTCCAATATGCCTTTTCATTCTTCCATGGTGGTCTCTTTTTCTTGAATATTTCTTCACTTGCTTTTGCTTTTTCCTGGTTCGACCCTTATCGCTGCTAGAGGACAAGGATTTTTCATTTCCCTCGCTGTCCGAAGAGCTACATGAAGATTCTGAGCTCGAGTCAGAACTCTCCACAGGCTTGGACCGGTGAGACTTTTTAGAACTGGCATGTGTCTTTTTGGTGCTCACATGAGTTTTCGAAGCCTCGGGCTCTCTAGGGTTGTCAGTATGATGAGCAACTGATGCTTTGGATTTTTCTTTCACGCCTATCTTGGCCTTTTCAGCCCTCAGAGCTTCTATTTCAGCCCTCAGCCTGTCACGCTCTTCGATAGTGTACTCGTCATTCTCTCCCACCACTTCGAGCAAAGCTGGTGGCACTTCTGGATTGTCCGGATTCATTCAGACAGAGTTTTTTAGCTGGTTTTGAATGCTTGATTCAGGCACCGTCGCCTCCCACTGTGGTCGCCAATTTGGTGTGGATTATAATTGCCTGAGGGCAGGCTAGTAATTTCAAGTGGAGTTTCAAGGTGGTGTGTGGGTGTTTAACGGTGGTGTATGGGTGTTTAACGGTTAGAGTAGAGAGTAGAGAGATGATTAAGCAGCTTGGTAGCAGTTAATTCTCATTACCCATAGTTAATGCGGGTGGTTGGGTATTTATAGTGTAATGTTTGGGCCCTTATGGGCTTTTGGGTCATGTTTAATGGACCCGGGTCATGTTCAAAGACCCATGAGCTCTTAAGTAGGAGAGCAAGTAGCTTAGTCAAGAAGTGTTTAGGTTTTTAGTACTTTTGTCATAGTTCGAACTGCCTTAAGTTCATAGTGTTCACAGAAACCTGTCCGGCCCAAGTGACCTGTTCGATCCCTGTCCCTGTAACCTGTCCGGTTTTCGGAGAGACTTGACTGATCTGCCCTTGTTCGGGGAGCATGCTGAATTCGGACTCATCAGTATCAAATCAATTTTTTTTGCATCTTTAACTATACAACCAATTTTTTCAGTTTTATTTGTTAGAGTGTCAGGATTAGAATCAAAACAAGAACTCAAATCGGCGCTACAAGCAATGCATGAATTGTGTTAAATGTATATGGGATATTTAATGTATAGCTTATATACATTGTAATATATATATATATATATATATATATATATATATATATATATATATTGCACAATTACATAATATGGAGTTGTAAGTTTCTAAATAATACATTAAAAAAAGACACAATTCTCTCATTAGGGTATCAGAGCCCTAGCCTCCAAAACCCTAGCCACGATAAAATAAAACCATAGCCTCCAAAAATTTCCTCTTGCGCCGACGTGTTTCTGGCATAGCCTTTATCAACCAATATTTATCGGACCCTTTTTCTCTTGCGACCGACCTATTTTTGGTCTTGTTCCTCTTGCGCCGACGTATTTCTGGTCTTGTTTACTTTCTCATCCACGATATTTTTTACCCCACGTTATTCTTAGTGTTTTTGTACTTATTGTCACAAAAATGGTCATGAGGAATCCAATTGCTACGCCAAACATGGGTATCCTGCAAGTTGGGGGAAACTTCCGGGAACTGAACCACCTTACCGTCGTGGAGAGGGACGTCCGCACGGACCACCAGGCGGTGGCGATGTTCCAAGGCCGCGCGGTACGACAACACAGACAGTCACCATGGTTCGTCGGCTGCTGCTATTCTCGAGTTACCTGCTGGCGAGGCTTCTCGTCTTTCTGGTAAGTTGCAGGAGTTGTTTTCCCTTCTTCCAGCAAACAAATTTTCCAAAACTGATGAGCTTCTGAATATGAGTTGTTCAATATCCCTTGGATTATTGGTATTGGGGCTTCTAATCACATGACATGTGATATCTCTCTATTGCACAATGTTATATTTATGCCAGCCTGTGTAGTATATCGGCCTGAAGGTTCTCAGGTTACTACTACACATTGTGATAGTGTGCGCTAGTTTTATCAGTTGTTATTGCAGAATGTATTTTTGGTTCCTAAACTTACTTGTAATCTGTTTTAAGTATCCCACTTGACTGATGATCTCGATTGTATTGTTTATTGTGTTGAGTTTGGTTGTGTTATTCAGGATCGGAGATCGAGGACTATGATTTGACTGGGTGCGCAGCGAGGTGGAATGCACTTCTTCAGCACTGATGTGAAGACCGAAGTTTGTAATGTTGCATTGTTTGATAGTGATGACGAGCTGTGGCACCATAGGTTGGGACATCCCTGAGCTAAGATAGTTTAATTGTTACCTTTTGTTTCTAGTACTGTTGATAGAAGTGTAGCTCACCCGTGTGTTATTTGTTTTCGAGCTAAACAGGCTCGTGAATTTATAATTAATTCATTGTGATTTATGAGGTCTTTATCATACTTTGTCTTCCTATGGTGCGCGATCTTTTCTCACTATTGTTGATGATTGATCCCGTGCTGTACGGATTTATTTGTTAGCTGAGAAAACAAAAGTAGTTTCCATGTTTTTATATTTTCTCGCAATGGCTAAAAAACAACTTAATGAGGTTGTTAAGATAGTACGCAATGATAATGGTACATAATTTTTCACTATGCGTCGTGTTTTTGATGAGTTGAGTATTCTTTTTTCAATCGTCATGTGTGAGTACTCATCAACAGAATGGTAAAGTCGAACGGAAACATAAACATATTTTGAATATTGCCCGTGTTCTCAAGTTTCAAGGTAACTTACGTGTTAAAATTTGAGGGGAGTGTGTTTTGACTACCGGGTATTTGATTAATAGAACTTCTTCTCAAGTTTTGGGTTCCAAGACACCATTTGAGATGTTTTTTGTATGCCTCCTTTTTTCTCTGAGCTTCGTGTGTTTGGATCTCTGTGTTATGTGCATGATGAGAGGTTTAAGGGTGACAATTTTTTGAGTCTTAGTCGTTGGTGTGTTAAAATTTTATTTCTCGTGATTTGTGATGTTTTCAATATATTTCCATTTGCATCTGTTCCTGTGCTTTCTGAGTGGGGTTTTCCTAAGACTGGGTCGCTGCACTTCCTACTGCTACTCCAGATTTTTTGAAAGAGGTTGAGGAGGCCTCACCGATTGAAGAGGAAGAGTCACTGGAAGACGGCGTCCATGCGGTAGTATCACTCGCGGAGGTTGCCGAGGTTGGTGATGTGCAACCTCTGCCTCAGGTTGGTGATAGTGGTGTTTGATATTTCTTAGTAGTTTCAGATACTCCGGGCATTTCTTCAGATCTTGGACGAGGCAAGCGTAGTAAAATTATATTTACTCGTTTGAAGGATTTTGTGATAACTACATTAGTACATTCAACACCATCTACTCATTCTGCTCCCAGCTTCAATTCATCTCCTGATCACGGTATGCCTTATCCTCTCACTCATTATATAGACAGTTCTCGTTTTTTGTTAGCACACCACTCTTTTCTTGCAGTTATTACCTCTGGGGATGAGCCTAAATCATTCTGAGAGGCTATGTGGCACCCTGGTTGGAAAGAGGCAATGCAACATGATATTTATGCACTAGAGGATAATCATACTTGGACCTTGGTGCATCTACCTCTAGGGAATAAAGCTTTAGGGAGTTAGTCAATTTATAAAATTAAATATCATGCCGATGAGAAAGTAAAGCGCCTCAAAACTCGTTTGGTCGTGTTTAGTAATTACCAAGTAGAAGGGGTTGATTCTACATATCCATTTTCCAATGTTGCCAAGATGGTTATTGTACGTATTTTCTTAGCGATTGCAGCAGCTCACAAATTTGGATTTACATCAGATGGATGTACACAATGACTTTCTGCATGGTGATTTGGATTAGGAGGTTTATATGAAGATTCCTCCAGGTTTTGACTGAGAGAACGAAGGAAAGGCATGTCACCAAGTTAGTGGTTGTATTGAAGAGGTATGGGTTTCTTTAGTCTTATTTAGATTATCTTTATTATCGTATTCCATGAGTGGTTTTCGTATTCATGTGTTGGTATACGTCAATGATCTTATTATATCTGGGAATGACTCTGGTGTATTAGTGGATTTTAAGAAATAGTTGAGCACTTTCTTTCATATGAAGGACTTAGGACATCTCGAATATTTTCTTGGAGTTTATGTAGCACAGACTGGTGTAATCTCACTATGACAAACTAGTGTGACTCTGATTGGGTTGACTGTCCTAAGACTTGGCACAATATGAGTGGTTGGATAGTGTTCTTGGATGATTCTCTAGTTTCTTGGAAGACTAAGAAACAGGGTGTTGTTAGACTATCTTTCGTTGAAGCAGAGTACCGGTCTATGGCAGGATGGACTTGTGAGTTGAAATGGTTGTACGGTTTACTCAAGCATTTTGGGGTCTCACACTCAAGAGCTATGCAAGTTTTCTGTGATAGTCAGTCGGTTTTACATTTCGCCCAAAATCCCGTGTTCCATGAGAGTTCAAAGCATATTGAAGTAGATTGTCATATCAACGGGATGCGATACTAGATGGGGTTATTTTCACATCTCACATGCCCATTCTGTCTCATTTTGTAGACATTTTTACCAAAGCACTAGGGAAGCAACAGTTTGAGTTTTTGTTTGGCAAGTTGGGCATTCATAATCTGCATGCTCCAACTTGAAGGGGGTGTTAGAGTGTCAGGATTAGGATCAAAACAAGAACCCAAATCGGCGCTACAAACAAGGCATTGACTGTGTTGAAATGTATATGGACTATTTAATGTATAGCTCATATATATATATATATATATATATATATATATATATATATATATATATATATATATATATATATATATATATATATATATATATATATATATATTATACAACTACATAATATGAGGTTTAAGTTTCACATGCTGCATTAAAAGGAGACGTAATTCTCTTAATATTATTTGTGAGGTTTTTAAAAAAACTGAAATCAGTTTTGAATCAAACCACTAAAAAACTAGCGGAACAATTTTTTTGGCACCCGTGATCCTAAAGAAGTATTTACTGATTTTAAGAATTTGCTTTAACTCCTCTCGTCTATGTTTATTTTTATTGGTTTCCTCTTCCTTTATGTTTCTCTTTTTTGTCCATTTGATTCCATTGATTTGACTTTTGAGCTTGATTCAGTCAAGTTGGATCTTTTTTCTATTATTATTGTCATATCTCTCAATCAAATTTAACTATGTCTTTGCATTTTTATAAACGATCAATTTTTGAATTTTGTTGATTTTGTAGTGTTTTTATATATGACCTGATTTGCCTGTTTTCGAATTTAATTTAATTTTTTGTCGTTGCTGCTTTTTTTTTAATTTCCCTTCATTTCTGTTTTGATTTCTCTTTCTATGATATTTTTTATTTTATTTTTCCATTAATCTCATGTTACGCTAGCCTCTTCTTAGGATTTCTTCTCTCTTGTATTTGTTTTTATTGATTGATCAAGTGTAAAAAAATTGATAACTAAATAATTTATATATTATTAAGAATTGAGTTAATTAATAAATATCTTATTGTTGATAATATTATTAAAGAAATCTAATTAATTATTAATGGAAGAATGAAATTTTTAAATTGTTAGATTTTTAATTTATACCAAGTCTGATCCGCATACAGGTCATGATTTTTGTATTCATACTTATTTTAGTATATGTTTTGGCCCGACGAATTCCGTGTATACATCTATAATCAGATTTAAACAAATTTTAAAAATTCGATCACAATTCTTAACAAAACAATTAAGATGTAAAAAATCAAAATAACAAAGAGTTCATGAACAAATAGAACTAATTGCATATAAAAATAATACATTAATTTTAATTAAAAAATCTGTAATTATAAATTTTATAAGGGCTGAAATCCAATATTATACAACAATAAAATACGGATATTATCCATATCTATAGAAGTATAAATGGAAGTATAGATAATGATCTTTTGGATGAATGAATCGTTGAACATTGTTTCATATGAGATCTAATTTGGTTTACTGCGTTCGTTCAATTTGATTGTGATTATTACTGGTTGGATGAAAAGAAGGGTTGAATAATTTGATAGGTAATCAGTGGCTTAGCCAGGATTTGAAGTCTATGGGGTTGGTTATTGTCCAAAAATGAAATAGTATAAAATATAAAATTTTAGGCTTTTATGTATCATGTATAACTTTTTTTGGTTTGTTTGGTTAACTAGTGTTTTTTTTATCATAAATCCATTATGCATTGATTATTTCTTCATTATTTTGCCAATCTATGAGCACACCAAAGTTATCGGCCTTGACGATGCTGCCTCACATTTAGATGTTTTTATCTTAGTCTTATTTTACTTATCTTCGTATATTGTGTGTATCTTGACACATCTTTGATTGTGTTGAGATGTGTAGGAGTCGAGAGACGACAAATCTATGATATAGTCAATGTTAAAGTGTTGGAGTAAGAATCTTTTCTTTTATTAATTCGATTCATGTATATGTTGTTTTTTTTAATTTAACTTACTTAGATTAGTGTTGAAATTAGGTTATTGTTAAAGGGAAAAATAGTATATGTGGAAACGGTCTAAACCAATCCGTGAAATTTTCTGAAGCATAATTGCAATCATATAAATTAGCTTTATTTATATTTAATAATTTAGAAAAAAAATGGTACTCCAAAAAAATAGTAATCTTAAATTTCTCTATCCTTTATTTTAAAATTAGTTCATGGGTAACCTCTTACTTAGAAAAAAAATGGTACTCTAAAAACATTATGATCTTAAATTTTTAGCCAATTTATTTTAAAATTAATAACTTCTCTCTAAATCAATAGAGTATTAATTTATAAAATAAATATTATAGATGTATTATAATAGAAAAAGGGAAGGAGAAAGTATAAATATAATAGATATATTATAATAGAAAAAGGCTTATAACAAGTAAAATATAAGGACACAGTATAAATATAATAGATGTATTATAATAAAAAAAGGGAAGGAGAAAGTATAAATATAATAGATATATTATAATAGAAAATGGCTTATAACAAGTAAATATGAGAGAGCAAAGGTTCGAACCAAAAGTATAAATATAATAGAAAAAAACTTATAACAAGTAAAGTAAATATGAGAGAGTTGAGCTTTTTCCACTAGAATAGGATACATTTTAATATTTTGCAAGCTAAATAAATATATATACGTAACTTCGTGGGTTTCTAGGCACCCACGAACCCACCGTGGCTCCGCCTAAGTAATGCACAGTTTATCTTACAAATTAATATGCTGAAAGAGTTGATGGATCGGACAAATTATTTGATTGAAACAATAGTCTGAAAGAATAAATCGATCGAACAAGTTGTTTGATTGAAAAAATAGTCTGCTGAACGAGGTAAAATAACAAATCTAATTATAATTTTTCCTCTCATACAATACTCTTTTATCAATACTCTACAAACTTTTCAAATATATTTTGTGATTGACTTTGATTTTTAAAATTAAACTTAAAAACTATTAATCATTATTTTTTTTACTAAGAAGATAAAATGATTTTATTTTATAATTATCCACTAAAAAATAATCTCAAATCCGATTTATCACATGCTAGGTTGATTAATAATGTTAAACAATATAATAATATAGACAATATATTTCTTTTATTGGAATTTTAAAATTTTATATTTATTCAAGATAACGGGTAAAGTTTATATGCTAATAAAAAATTTAAAATAAAAAAAGAAATTGAAAAGATGTTTTCCAAAATGATAATATTGTAAATACAAGAAAATCATTTGAAAATATTTTAAAATTGAAGAAAAAGTAGAAAAGATTTCTAAAAAATAATAATATTGTAAATTTAAGAAAATCACTAAAAAGTTCACGGACTTTCTTTTCGCACAATTGCTTCTTCATCGGTAGTGAAATCATTAGGATATGAAAAGTATTCAGATCTCCTCAACCCTCATATCTTTAATTATGTTGGCTACTGCTTGCATAGTCAATTCCACTAAGCTGTTGATATTCTGTTAATTACATACTATAAAAAATTCACACATGGTGGTGTGGTCGACTTTTACGAACTCGGAATCGTAAATCTTGAGATCAGTTCTACTATTATCGGCTTATATATACGTCTTGCAGCAATATATGATTTTGGAAAGAATTTTGATATTGGCAAGATTAATAAGGATGACTGTATCCACACAATCAACATCGATCATTCTCTTTGTGCAACAATATAATGAGTACTGAATCAAGTTATCATTTGATGATGTTTTGTTAGTTTTGGAAGAAGAATTTGAGGGAGCACTCATTCTCGTGTACAAGAATAAAACTCTAAATCTTGATTCTTTTTTGTTTTAAATTTCAATTGTGACTCTAAAATGTGGAAGTTTTGGTAGACTGTGCGCTTTGATCCCATTAGCATAAGCAACATATTGTTTGTATGTAAGGTGAATATGCTGCATTAAGGTATAGGTTTATGTTAATAACACAATGCGATGATTTTTATTTGTCTATGTGATAGAATTTAAAGGGTTTAAGCTTTGTGCCAATAGATAGGTATAAGGCCTCCTACATGGAACCATTGGATTAAAATTTAATCGATTACTAAGATTAGTTCAACTAGTATATAAATAAACCCGTGGTATATACCTAATTACTCTTTAAATGTATTTTTTAACTTTTTAAAAAAAAATAAGTAATTGAATACGTTCTTTTGTTGTCTATTTTAAAATGAAACCTTGATAATTTCTATAAATAAAAGAAAATAAAATATCTATAATTTAGCGTAAAAAATAATGTGAAGGTTAGTAGCAGATGTATAATAAGTGAAACTGAGCCAATTAGTTCTTTGATGTCAAAGCAATTTGTATCTCCCAAATTTTTAGTAACCGAGATGGTGGCTAAAAATCACCATTAGTTTTCCATGTTTTGCGTTTGTATTAAACTAATCCTCCATGTTCATTTTTGTTTCCCATTATTCCTTTATATTTTAGGATATTATATTATTACTGCCCCGAACGTGTGAGTGCTAAGAAGTTGGCACGTGACAGTCCAATCAATTTTATGTGGCACTATTAGTCGCTCAAAAATCTTACCAATAATATTCATTGAACTGCTTAGTCATCTGTCTACTCAGCATCCACCTAGATTTTACCATTTACTATTATTATTTACTATTTACTATTTATTATATTTTTAACTTTTAACTATATACTAATTTACCGTTTCTCTATATTAACTGATCTACAAATCCTTACAAGTTATCTATATGGAGGTTGTCGTTGATAAAATTCATAGCCATAAAAAAATGACGAAAAAATAATATACTGACATGATCTTACAAGATATATAACCCTAAAAAAATACAACCATGGTAGTACTCGTTTTATTCAATAATAACTACACTTGGTACTAGAACAAGGGTTTGCATTAACTATCCGATGAGGTTCCTTTTCAAAACGATCATCTCTGATAGCGGTAAATTTAACCTCTTTATTGCCACTAAATTATTGTTTTCTGTAAAAATATCAATATATTTAGAGTATAAGAGGGTAATGGAATCACTTGAGCAAGAAGCACATGCTCATCTTCAGTTTCAAAATCCAGATTAAGGCTCAGATAATTTCTGTACAATTCAGAAGTATAAATATATACATCTTCACTTTTGGAAACTGAACTTTTTAAATCATCAACACTATTATCTCTACTAACAAAATGTTTGATAGTAAAATTTTCAAACTTCTTCTCAACAACATGATACCTTTGTTATAAGCTTTGAACAATATATAGTCCATTGACTATCCATTTTAGTGAAATATAGTCCATCAACTACAAAATGTTCGGTGATAATTCCTTAACTATCTACTTTAGTGACATATAGTCTATTGACTAAAAAACGTTCGATGATAGTCCCTAGAATATCTATTTTTTACAATGTTAGTCCCCCGTGTATGTTTATTTAGGGGACTAATTTTATCGAAAATGTATAGTCAAATGACTAACTTTATCAAAAATGGATAATCAATAGACTAACTGCATTGAAAATATATAATCAACATGTATGAGAGACTAACTTTATCAAAAATGGACAGTCAATGGACTATCACCGGGTTTTCTTTTTGTCGAGGGAATATATGTTACTAGAGTGGATAGCAAGGGACTAATATTGTTCAAATCTTTTTGTGATGTTTCACCGCGACCTATACTCGTGGTCCGATGACTTATGATACTATTTATTTTTAGCCTGGAACCTCCAGCCACATTATCTTCAAAAATATGTTTAGCCCTTATGCCAGGAGAACGTCTATGAGCAACCTTTTTTCCATAAGCTTTTTTCGTTCTAACAGGTTTAAAAACCAATTCTATTTTCAAATTTCCCTAAACAAGACTTTTCTCAATATTTTTATAACAAATAAATAACCCTCCAACCCAAGAAATATTCTTCCAAATACTATATTTATTTATTTATTATGGACAAGAAAAAAACTTATAATAATACTGGAAGTTGGATATTATGAAATCCTTGCATTTTTCTATTTTGCATAATCCAATCAGGATTTAAAGTCAGTATTTGGTACCGTCAGATTAATACAAATGCGAAAATAAAGATAAGATAATGAAAAGGTATAAAAGCAATAAAGTTAAAGGATTACCTTTCAGTTGCCATGTACAAAAACATGTGAGTATCGAGTATAGTATCTGGCTCCTAGGACCTAATACATTGACGAATCTAGTTTTTTGAGCCTTGTTACAATTGAAAAAATGATATAAATTTTGTCGAGTATCTTCCATGGTAAAGTAGTAGAAAATGTTACCCTTTCGACTGCCAACATACTTTAAGAATTTGACACTAACTAACTTTGAAATATATTGGTTATTCTAAATAAATTCACAAATTAAAAATCTAAAATCTTCATCAAGAGTGTATGTAAAGAAGACTATTTCATCATATTCGGTGTTTAGAGGGTTTTCACCGGTTCGAGGGGATCTAACTTTCATATCTCTCGGAACTAACCATTTTTTTTATCTTTTGTTATACTCGGAAGGGTGAAAATATTAATATGGATAACGAACAACCTGTGACATATCGATTTCTTATAATAAAGAATTATGGTATGTTAACTATGATGCCTTCACAGCGTCAGAAGAAACAAGAGCCAATAAAAATTCACCATGAACATCAATAGGACTAAAAACTGAGACAAGTTCAGCAAGCAAAGGCTCCTGCACAATCGGTTTGCGATGACAAACAAAAGGATCATCAAATCCTTCCGAATCTGAATCATATCATTCATGATAATATTAAACAATAGGTTTTATATCTATGTTCTTGACCATTATGTGAAAGAAAGAGCGTAATTAAGGATAAAGTTACGAAGTTAAAGAGTTGGTAGAGACAATAATAAGAAAAAGTTTGAAGCTTTATGCATAAAGTGAATAAATATCAAATTTTGATCAAAGAGCTATAATGGCGCTTGGTAAACAAAAAAAATCAAAGAAACACGAAGAAGTAATATTTATAAAAATAAACATATAATCACATCCTTTAATTCAAATCAATCTCACGGTCTATGAGTGTGAGCTCAATCAACGAGAGAAATTAAAAAAAGAATAAGCGGCAAGGATAAATGGATCCAAAACGACAACACACGTGAGTTAATGAAAGTTTTGGCCACATGTCAATCAACGGATGTAGTATATTAGAAGTTATTTCTAAATAGCCACCTAATTTTATGCATGTTTCAATGATAAAATAGGGTATGGCTATATATACCCAAATATGGTTTAAGTATACCCAAAAAACGCAGTTGACTTTTGTTTGATTTTTTAGGACGAAAAAATCCTTGAACTTTTATTTAATATCCAAATTGCCACTAAGTAAAAAACACTAAGTATATCCTAGATATACCCAATTCACAAAACAATCTATTTGGCTATGTATACCCAAAAAAACACAACTCCTTACTAGATCAAACCCCATGCTACTACAATTTTGTGAAGTTCTTCAAATTGTTCTTGAACATTCAAAGTTGACTCAAGAACATTCAAACTCTTTTCAATTTTTTTAAACTTCTTCTAATAAAAACACAAAATCAAACATGAATCGACCGGAATTAAGGTAAAAACTTGTTTTTTGGAAGTTTTTTAAAAAACAAATAAGGGGGGGTGTACCGGCTGGTACAGACCCCCTGTACCAGCCGGTACGCCTCCATGTACCTATGGTGTGCTCAGCCTTCGCTGCCGGCCATTTTCCGGCCGAATTCCGGCTGGAAAATGGCCTTCAAACACCCTAAAATTATGATTTTTTACCTAATTCAACCATAACCCTAATTTTGATACTAACACTAAGTTTCCATACTTTAGTTCGCCGGATTTTAGTTCACCGGATAAATTAGAGAAAACTTGGAGGTTTTAGAGAGAAGTTAGAGAGAGTGTAAGAAAAAAAAAAAGAGGTGGATGAAGGTTAATAAAAAAACCTTATATACCCATAAAAGGGTATTTTTGTCAAAATTTGGGTAAACTTATACCACCTTTGGGTAAAATCAAAATTGGGTATACTTAAACCACATTTGAGTATATATAGCTTGACCCAATAAAATATTCAAAATAATTCAGCCTCTAAATGTTTTCACCATTTTCAAAAGAATAAGTAAACATTAAATAAGCTTTGGAGCACCACATATTCATTTTCACAAAATAGTTGTAGTTTTGAAAGAATAATTTTTTCGTCATAAAGATAATCAATAAGTACACTTATATATCACGAGATATAGAAAAAAACCACTTGGGCTACTCTTCGACATTACTTAATTATTCCTTCATTATTTGAAAAGAACTATAAGGGGATACTTTTTGTATTTAAGTAGTTATTCTTTCATTACTTGAAAAGAACTAAGGGTTTACTCTTTGGCATTAAGTGTTATTCCTTCATTTTTTTTAAATAACTAGGGGTAACTTTTGTATTTCTTTGTTCATTCTTTGAAAAGAGCTAGCGGTTAGTGTTCGAATTTAAGTAGTTCTTCCTTCATTATTTGAAAAGAACTAGGGGTTACTTTTTGGATTCAAATATTTATTCCTTTATTTTTTGAAAGTTACAATGGGGTTGTTATCCTAAATAGTAAAATTTTAAAAAACCATAAAATTTGAAGTTTTGTCGGAACCATCAAAAAGTCCCAATAACTCCAGCAGCCTGCTACTTGTTAACTATACTTTTTCCTCTTTGGAAAATATAGTTTTTTTCTCAAAGGAATTTTTGACCGGTGAAGTTTTTTTTAACACGGAAAGAACATGACCAACACGAGCTAGTTTGGAGACGTCTTTGAGGTTTCTTTGGTTAGAGAAATATAAACTCATCAACATATAACATCAACGTATTCCAAGATTCTTAAGAGCCCGACTAAGATTGACTGTAATAAAATTTGATATTAATAGTTTCAAAGATTTTTTAGAGGTGATGTTTGTCTAAGCAATGTCCGTACGAGAGAATTTAGAGAGGGAAATAGGAAAAATAGAGAGAGAAAATAACAAAATGAATAATAAATCAATGATTGATCCCATTTTCTGAAAAAAGGTATTGCTTTATATGACTACCCCCTTTTATGGTCATCTCACCCAATTAATTTACTAATTCCAAACATAATTACTATTTATTACACAAGTCCCCCTCAATATTACATATTTGTTGGGTTTCTTTAAAAAAAATTATAAAATCTAATTATCCTTTTTATTTAATCAATTTAATTTCTATTGTTTCCAAATATTTCATCTTCTTATTAGATATAACTTGAGAAATGGAATTCGGATAAAATAAACAAAACTTCAACAAAGACTCATAAATCAACGTGAAAATGTCACAAATCAAATAATTCAAGAATTAGTCCTTCGTTGATTCTCGCAAAGACTAAAGGAGGAGAGAAACTAATAAGAATGCAAATTAACGGGGTCGAGACCCATTTAGCTGAGTAAAAGATTGTTTGACCGTTCAAAGAAAGAATGAATGAACATGGAAAAGATGTAATCGTATTTGTTATAGATAACCTATATACCTCTATAAATATCATATAATTTTATAATTAAAATATTACTTTCGTCTCACATAAATTATATTCATCAAATTTAATTTAATTTAATTTATTTATAAATAATATTTATAAATATTTAAAATTGTTATATTTTAAGTAATTCTATCCTTTTGTTTTTAATAGTCTATCAGATCTAAAATAACAATCATTTTTTAATTTCCTCATCTTTTGCAAATAACTAATCAAATAATATTGAATTCAAAGCAAACCAAATTTTAAAATATCATCTATGCATAGCAAAGATATTTGCAAGTCCAAAAAACAGAATATAATCAAGGGAAATTGTACCAAAGGTACCTACTCAACTATTCAATTGTCACTTACCACCCAAGGTTTGATCAATTGTTACTTAATATCCAACTCAACTACCTAATTGTGACATAGTACCTAACTTTATTTTAATACTCTAACTACCCTCACCATTCATGAACAGCCACGTAACCAAAATTTCTCTTTCCTTCTCTTTCCTACTTTTCCTTTAATTTTATTTTTAAAAGATCTGTATCTTTCGAACCGGAGCTCGAAAAAAATAAATGAAAGTACCATCACTTTTGTTTTTTTAAAAATAAACAAAACTAGATCTATTGATAATATTTTTTGATTTTTAAAAAAAATAAAATTTCACCAGTTGCAAGCAATTCGCATCTTGAGAATTGTACCAGTTTTTTTTTCATACTAGTTTTTTTTTTAATCGTTCAGAAATCCTGAGAGTTGCAAGCAATTCGCATCTTATCATGAGAATCGTTCAGAAATTTGCAAGCAATTCGCATCTTATCATGAGAATCGTTCAGAAAATGCAAGCAATTCGCATCCTGAGAATTTGCAAGCAATTCGCATCCTGAGAATTGTACCAGTTTTTTTTTTTACCAGCCCGCGCCTATATTTGGTCGGAGGTACCAAGTGACACTATCCAAAAAGCGAGTACCGCCGGGTAATAACATAGTTGAGAAAGTATTTACCGGTACTTTTCTCCATAATCAAGGTATAAAAGAATTTCAATCCTTAACCAA
Source organism: Limnanthes douglasii subsp. nivea (assembly GCA_036936605.1). NCBI lineage: Eukaryota > Viridiplantae > Streptophyta > Magnoliopsida > Brassicales > Limnanthaceae > Limnanthes > Limnanthes douglasii. Next base: position 212,216,331 of record JAUPFV010000004.1, read on the forward strand.
TAAAGATTCTCACTCAACACGTCAAAAAATATATCAAGATTTTGATCATTCAGGTTGAATTATTTTACATTATTAAATAACATATATTTTTGATTTATCGGATCATAATAAGATGTTGAACCAATATGGTATGTTGAACCAATATGATAATCCAACATATCATTTCATTTAGGTCAAGTTAGTCAAATTGATATATCATTTTAGATCATTTGTTTCCGACAATTTGGATGATATTAAATTTAAACTTTAAATTTTCATTAGTTATAGGACCAAACCCTTTGTCTCCTTAGTTTGACCAAACTGTCAAAATGTATGTTTTGCTGTATTTTTTTGTTATTGTTTTAAAATTACAATATAGTTGTTTAATGATTATTTTGATGGTCAAAATTTGAAAATAAATGAAATAAAAATTTAGGAATTTGTGATAAAAGAGATTACGTGTACACATTCATGATTCATGTGTATTATATTAAGTCGGAGCTTCAATAATGGCTATAACACAAAAGTTAAGTTTCATGATACGTGTGGGCTAGAAAAAAAAAGATCACCAAGATTATTTTTTAACTTGCGAAAGGTCCAGTAAATATAGACAATGACCTGCTAAAAATAATGTTAAGAGAAAATTTGTGGAAATAAAAAAATTGATTGTTCCTTATAAACTTATGGTTCATTCGATTGGACTTGGATTATATATATTTTTCTATTTTTTATAAGGAAATCTTAGTCACGCACCCGTAATCTTCTTTGGAAGATGTCCCGAAGCGAGAAAGTAGAAAACAACAATAAAATATCGTTAAAGAATTATCTTTGGTTGGTGATCCTCATTGAGAAATTTTAGTCAATTGGAGAAATGCAGAACCCGGTAATGTATCCAGCATATTTAAAATTTAAAATGCAAGATATACACAACATCATTGGAGATGTGCGGTCAATCGAACATGCATTTTTGTTAGGTAAAACAAATAAAAACAAGTATGTTGAATGGCATATAACAATATTTGATGGGTCTCAAGTTATCATGAATTTATTTTTTTAAACACCATACGTTCATCGACATATCAAGGACATCTTCACATATTGTAATTATGAATAGTACTTACAAGAAAACTAGGTATAAATGTTATTACTTGGAAAATGTTAAGGTTACGGTCAACAAATATAACATTTTGCATTGCTTTTACATTTAGGCGTTGGACAGTCTTGGGTTGTTCATAAGAGAAAAAAAATATGTATTACCGAATATTATGTTTATATATACAGAACTGACGATGATAGATGTAATCGGTAAGATATTTTTGGACGCGACACACTTGTTATGCATATGTTGCGTAAACAAAAACTTCATATGCAAGAGGAACATAACACACTATACATGTTTATCAGAATATGCATGCGTACTGATCAAATGCGTCTAAATTTTTTAATCACATTCAGTTGACATTTATCAATATCCTATTATTTTCAGCGGAAACAATACAAACGAATAAGGAAAGCAGGTACGCTCGTGCGCAACAATACATATGATCTGGACCTAAGCGACTGTAGTAACAATAAATGAGATAAATGACATGAATCGTGAGTTTGCTCCCTTTACAAGCCTACAATAAATGAGATACCAAGAAACATTGACATGATTGCAACTCACACGTCTATGTTTTTATTTTTGTTAGATCGACAATTCATCCCTTCACCTGCTGAGTTGTAATGTTGGTCACATTGTTCAACGTGATCGTATGGGCTATGTATGGCATCATTTGACAAATGAATCTTCGAATGGGCTATTAGGGTATTAACTCCATAATGCACCAAACATTGATCAAAATAAAATGTTCACTAAGGCTTGGTTGACAGTTGGTTGGATGGTCAAGTTTCAACTGAGTAACAAACTGGTCATTTTGTAAAAGCGAAGACGTGTAGCTCGTGATCTCTTGCATAAAATAAAAAATATTTATTTAGAATCGAATATAATATAATAAAATTTATGAATAAAATTTCGAAAACATTTATGGATACTTACACTCCCATGATAGACGTGGAATGCAATGGGATTCAAGAATCCCTTATAAAATCATGCAATATGAGAATTCTTTTTTTTGAATTCGTTAATTTCTTCCAGGTTCATGTTTGGTTGAGCTTTCGCCGCCAATGGAAATGAATTGTTGTGCCTTAGTGATGGGATTAGTATCCGATCCTTAGCATACTGTTGTCATTATACTCCCATCGATCTCATTAAAATTTCATCTGTTATATTCAAAAATAGAATCGAAGTTTTTATATTAATTTGTTTTAAATGATGAAATATTTAATATTAAAATATTATAGTTTTTTTTAATAGCCACCCAATACCAAAACTTTTTCATAATAATAATCTAAGGTTTGATAAAATACGGATAACATAGTATTCAATATTTCTCATATTTTCCGATCCAATTTCGATAGCTTCATTTCCCATATCAACAACATAATATTCAATCTCTTGAAGCTGGGGCTCCTTGATATTTATCTTCATTTTATTCCCCCTCGGTATCTGGTGTCTGATTTGGGGAGAAGACATCAACAACTTCCTCATAAGAAATTTCATTAGGTGTTTTCGATGAGCAACTTTTCTTTTTCTTTGAAACAACTACCTTTTCTCTCTTTTTCGACACTTCGGGTTGGAACTGCTCAGTATCAGGGGTAATGACTTATGCAGCCTTCATCTTCGACTTCTTCTTTGGGCTCACCTTCTTTTTCTCTTTGTACAGAGCACTTTGAGATTGTTCCTTCGAATCATTTCTGGGTTTATGGCTAGGGGTCGTATTACGAGTAAGAAGTATTACACGTGCATCTAGAGCATCCAATATTTTCACAGCATCTCCTAATTTAGGAGATTCCATTAATTTATCCGCGGCCACGATAGAGTTCGGGGAGATCTTTCATAGATGATTTTTTATTTGCTTCCATATTTTATTTGTCATTTTAGAGACAGTTTTGAGGGATTCTCCACCGAAATCTTATTGTTATTTTCCTAGCAGCCAAAAAAATAAAATCTGCTTCTATATTTTATTTTCCTCGAGGAGATCATCGATTATCTTGGACGAGTTTCTAAGGGTTATATAATAGAATAGAAAAACATAGTTTCATGATAGACGATTTTTTGCTATGAAGTGTTTAATGGGTAGAGAAATTTTGGCGAGCCTTGACGTCATAATACTAGATAGCAGCGTAAACCAAAGGTTTGAGCTTTCTTGGCTATGGCAGAGGTTGATGATTTCAAAATAGTCTACTGGGTCTAGGGTACAAGGCATTTAAGTCCAAAAAGAGGCGAGGTCTCTAAAATGCTGCGTAGAAAGCAATATATACAATTTCCTCACTATACATTAACAAATATCAGTTACAGTTGATATAAAAAGCAACAAATATTAACAACTCTTGGAAGGTCAAAATCAAGAGAGATAAAATCATGGTTATAGTAAGGTTAATGCCTTTAAGCAGTAAGGAACATTCAGATAAAGACCAAGTTGTTTGGGAATATATTGACGACCATACAATCGTTTTAATCCTACTCTTCAAGAACGATAAACTCAAGCATCATCTTTTACTTTTGATAAAGTTTTCAGTCCTCAGTGTTTCACTGAAGCTGTATATGATAGAATGAAGGGCATTGCATTATCTACTTTGATGGGCATAAATGCAACTATATTTTCGTATGACCAAACTAGCAGTGGGAAAACTTACACAATACGAGGGATAATAGAGAAAGTTGATGTCTATAATCACATACTGAGTACTCTAGAGAGAGATTTTACTATAAAAATATCTGGACTAGAGATATATAATGAAAATGTCAAGGACCTGTTAAATATGGAATCTTGCCATAACCTTAAGTTTCGAAATTATCCGGAGAAAAGTATCGTGGTTGAGAAATTGGTAGAGAAGACAACCACTAATGACAAAGACCTACGATCTAATAAATATATAAATATATGTGAAGCTCAAAGTAAAGTTGGTAGTCACATCATCTTGATCTTATCCAACACATAACTTTCACAAAAGCTAAGCTTTCAAACTATAAAACCATCGAACAACCCATATTCGATATGTTCACTTAGGCCTTTTTTCACTCATATACCCCAACCGAAGATGCAACAACCTGGTAGAATACTTCTCTAGACTAGACACTCCCCCTATCAATACATAACCCTCAAGAACTAACACCGTTAGTCTTTTAGGCTTTTGCGACAACAAGAGAGCCTTATAAAACCATGAGTTTGCATATCCACACCCTACGGAATGAACTATTCATTATCTAGCATCTCAATAAAAAAAGGTTGCGTTCAACTTTTCGTACATGCCTCACGCAAATTTAATCACTCCCTCAAAATATTTAGACAATTTGAACCTATAGTATTTTGATATTCAAAATTATTTAGATTATCAAATAATACAACATAATTATTATAACTAAATTAGATATTTATTTTTTAAGAGTAGAAGAAATTGTATAATTTCAAAAAAACATTATACACTATCGTTGAATTTCTCATCGTGCACCGTATAATCCTAAATTAAATGTATTTAAGCAAAATATAAGTGAGGCACCAATGCTCAATAACTTTTAACCCTTTGACATAGTTCATATTATGCTCGATTATAGGTTTTCATATAACAAAAAATAGAAAAAAAATGTGAAATCTGAGTAATAAATTATATAAGTGACTTAAATTCATTAAAATCTTAGAGATTTCAAGATTGACAAAGTGTTGTTATGAATTTAGTTTCTACGTCTATCTATTTTCTCTGGCATGTGAGAGTTTTTTATTCAGAAATAAAACATAAATAACCTTATTTCAATGCAAGGAAATTTTTAGTCAATAACTTGGTGAAAGGAAGCCATCATGAGTGTAGCTCTCTTTACATTTTATACCAAAAAAACTATACCTATACTAATTTATTGGACTATCATACTATTTACTACCCCATTTTAGCAATTTCTACCACCTCATCAACAATTTCTCACATTCACATGAGGGTCACCTTTATGCCGCGACTTCCAATCAATTGCTGACACGTATGCGAACAATAATGCACTGACTCACATTCAACACAATGACGAAATTGTTTTTAGTTTCTGGTCGACAAATCTCTTATTCTAACAAATCTCTTATTCTAACAAAGTCTTAATTTTTTCCCTACTCTCTGCAATTGAAACCCCACTACCAAAAAACGATTTGCAGGATGAGTATCTGGTTCTAGAATATTATAATCACCATCTATATGGAACCAATGTTTGACATTGGAATCGCTAAGTATACTATGACTATTTTTGGAACGAAGAGCGACGAGGAAGCAATTACAACTTTGGGGTATATCTTTGGGCACACGTAAGGCAATAACCAAGTTCATGTAAGGCATCAATATGGCCTAATGCAGCTGCTTGCGAAACAATATTTACTGCAATGGTTCTTAAGCTTATCATATTCTTGGAGAACTGCCTCTTGTTAAAATGTATAATGGCAAGAGAGTATAATGTATAATGGCAAGAGAGTATAAAGACGGTGCGTGATATTTGACTGCAGTTTTTGCCAAACATCCAAAATAGAGCTGTAGATACAATATATATCATCTCAAGAGTGTAAGATGCTTTAAGGTTTCCACAATCATCACCATGTTTAGGTGGTGTTTGTGGGTTTCCAAACACCAATGAAGAATTCACTCGGCTTGTGCCGATCAACTCAGAGAATGACTGGACACGTATAGATGCTTGATGTACGTAAGCTTTGCTTGATGTGGCTCTTGATGAGTTGCTTTTTTCCACGGTCGAGGAAGAGGAGTAGCTGCACCGGTCATAATACTTTTGGGCGTGGTATAAGGTTTTCGGGTCTTTCCAACATTATCTTGATCTTCCATACTGGATATAGAACTGGTGGTCGGAATCATTAGAGGTGGTAAAGATTAAGAACTGGTCGGCGGGATCACTAAAGGTGGTAAAGACTAACAATATCTTTTTGTTTTTGTTAAAGGAGTTTGAATTAGATACGTAATGTGTGTAATTGATTTTATTTGAATAGTATAGGATGAGGATGCCGCCCATCAAATACTATATATCTATCTTTTAAAAAAATAATTAAACAGAACCATTACCTCAATGTTTTTTCTAGAGAATAAGTCCGAGCGGACTTATTTTTTCCATTTCTAACACGGAAGCCATTTCGTCTAACCCATGGAATGCACCATCTGGTACAAATAGAAGTAAAAATAAAAACAGAGAATAAAGATTAGATTTTCGATTCTTTCCACAAATAAATGTTAACCATTTGATACCTTGATAATCTCGTAACGATGAGCAAACGACTACGACTCTTCATCTCCATTACTTTCGATACTCTCTGCATCAATGCTTTTGGTGCTCTTTGTCTGCAGAGTTACTGGCGGGTGGTCCCAGGAACCACCTAGCTCAATAAATAATATGTCGAGATATCAATAAATAATATGTTTAGTATCTCGATCATACTTTAGTCTGGTTGGTAGAGATATAGTTTAGGAACCCATATACTTTTGGGTTCGATACCCAGCTGTGGATTCTCTTGTCCTTCTAATATTTGAGTTAAATTAAAAAAAAATTATTTATTTTATTATATCATAAGTTTTTATTATTTATTTTATTATATCATAAGTTTTTATTATTTATTTTATTATTGAATTTCAGAACTTTACCGAATATAAATAACAGTAGAATTAGAGAATTTGGCTACAAATGCTTCTCCAAGAAACTCTGTTCTCCAAGAACAGAGTAAATAATTTTTGAATTCTTATCATCTTCTTCTGTAGTGATTCTTCTCTTTCTTTGTGAAGATGGCTACTAATTTCAACAATATCTCGAATGAAGATTTTCCTATTCTTAGGAAATCGATGGATGTTAATTTTGAAGATGTCTCTGCCAAGAACAGAGAAATTGTTGGTGAATGCAGGGATCAGGAATGTAATGTTATTCTAAATCCAGTTTTTGAGGAAGTGATTAAAGAGAAAGTTTCTGATAATTGCTAAACAAGAAGGATTCATATGCTGATCTGTTAAAGCCAAGTAGAACGGAGTTTGTTCATTCCAGAGTCTCTGTTTCGCGAAATGAAGAATTCCCGGTTATCACTTTCAACGCTGAGGATAAAGATTGTCTGTTAAAGATTTCAAAACATACCTTAGTGGCAAAATTCGCTTCAGGAAAACCATCAATGGAGAGTTTGAGGAAATTCTTGTTGAAGTTCAATTTCAAAGGCAGTTTCAGCCTCTCAATCTGGGATTTCAGACATGTCTTCGTTGAATTTACTGAGTTAGATGATTTAAAAAGATTATGGTCTAAGAATGTGTGGGTTTTGGGAGATAAGACAATGAGGCTGTTGAAGTGGTCTCCTGGTTTTGATCCAAGCCTTGAATCTCCGTTCACACCGGTTTGGGTTTCTTTGCCAAATCTGCCGGAGTTCTTGTTCAACAGATCTACGATTTCGGAAATAGCAAAGATTCTGGGCACACCTTTGAAGATCTGGGTTCCTTCGATCAATAGATCTCGTCAAAACTGTTGTAGATTTTGGGTTGAAATTGATATTTCGAAGCCATTAGTTCATAAAGTTCAGGTAAGGTTTGGAGAATCTGAGAGCTATTGGCTTCAACTTGTTTATGATAAGATTCCTCTTTACTGTAAACAATGTGCACACATTGGCCACTCTATTGATAATTGCAAGAAAATGTTGTTGGCTCAAGGAAAGGATACGGGGAATATTGTTCAGGTGAATGATAGTCCAGAAGTTCCAGATCAAGGGTTTTGTTCTTTAAATCAAAATCAAGTGAATGATAATGGTATGGATAAGCTTCAGGTTAAAAGTGCTTCTTGTTGTCAGCAGCCTCAGGTTCTTTCTGATAAAAATGTTTCTGATGGTCTTCGAAATAGTGGAATGGCTGGTAGATTTTTAAAATCTGTTGTTGTTAATAAAATTCCTTCTGATGTTGATCAAGACATCCAAAACGTTGTGGAGTCTGGTAGCCATAGTTCTAAGTTTAGAGAAGATAATTCTGTCCAACATGTCCTGGTTGAAGAGGATTCTCTTGACTTAGTTAATGATGATGAGTTGATAGATGCTTTAAAGACTTTGGAAAGAAAAAATATGTTTGAGTCTCTTAATGAAGATGTTCACGACTCTTTGATTCATGATTGAAGCCTTGATAGTTCTCCTCTGAAAGGAAGTCTTGCTGAAATCAAACAAAGAAGGCATGATCCTAAGAAATCTAAAAAGATAACGAATGTTTGGAATACTAAAGGTCCTACTTCTTCCAAGATTTTGAAGTTGAAAAGGACCCAGAAAACTTCTTCTATTACATGACTATATCGATTCTAAGTTGGAACGCTAGCGGTGTTGCTAACAAAAAAACTATTCAAAGATTGAAGTCTATGGTTAAGTCGTTAAAAGTTAGTTTCGTTGCTGTTCAGGAACCGTTTGTTAAAGCTGAAAAGATTGAGTGGTTGGCTAAGAAGTTGAAGATGAGTGGTTTTTGTTGTAATCTGAGTAATAAGATCTGGGTTTTCTGGATTCAAGATTATAGTGTTGATATTATTTTTGATAATGAGCAATTGTTACATCTGAAAGTTGTTCATCGTACTTTGAATAAAGTCTTTTACGTTTCGATCATTTATGCTAAGTGCAAGACTGATTTGAGATCTGTGCTTTGGGATGAGATTAGAGCTTTGAATGTTCTCTCTCATGAATGGATTTTATTTGGTGATTTCAACATTATATCTAATCTTCAGGAGCAGGCTGCTTGTTCAACAATTAATCAGAAAGGTATGGATGATTTTAATGGATGTATTACGGATTGTAATTTGATGGATGCTGGTTTTACAGGCTGTCCTTTTACATGGTCTAATGGACTTAAGTGGAGAAGATTGGATCGGGTGTTATATAACTCTGCTTGGTTAGATTGTTTTGATAGTACTTCTGTCTCACATTTGGCTAGAAGTTGCTCAGACCACTGTCCTATACTCATTAAAGTAACTTATAACCTGGAAAGATCGAAATCATCTTTTAAATTTTTGAACATGTGGGTTACTCATCCTCATTTCTTGAAGAAGGTTGAAGATACTTGGGCTGATAATGATAGTTCTGTGGTTGGTAATCCTATTATGGCTTTTTGGCTTAAGCAGTTTCGTTTGAAGGCTGAATTGAAGAGGTGGAATAAGGATAAGTTTGGTAATATTTCTGATGCTATTAAACTGTCTGAGGAGAGTATTATTAGTAAGGAAACTTTGTTTATTAATGATTCTAATGAGACTAATAGACTGGAGTTAGACAAAGCTAAGCAGATGCATCTGATCTTGCTTGATAGTGAAGAGTTATACTGGAAGCAGAAAGCTCACTCTTCTTGGCTAAAAGACTCAGATAGAAATACTGCTGCATACCATAGTTTTGTTAAGAAAAGAGTTAAGAGAAACAGAATTGATCGAATTAAAGATGGAGACAGTTGGCTGGATGGTAAAAAAAAATTGGGGACTCTGCTGTTGAATTCTTTAAGGATCTCCTTTCTCCTGTTACTAGTGTTGTTAATGAAGAAGATTTGTTAAATGTTATTCCCAATCTTGTTACAAATGATGACAATAATGAATTGACTAGAATTCCTGATGATGTTGAAATTTATGGGGTGGTGAGGAGTTTAAAGTCTGATTCTGCTTCAGGGCCTGATGGATTTAATGCTGTGTTTTATAAGACTTGTTGGAAGATTGTGGGTGCTGATCTATGCAAGGCTGTTAAGGGATTCTTTACTGGTTATAAGCTGCCTAAAGGGGTGAAGTCTACTGTTATTTGTTTGATCCCTAAGATTGAAAATCCTAATAAGTGGAAGGACTTTAGACCAATCAGTCTTACCACTGTGTTCTCTAGGATTTTGGGGAAGCTTATTAATAACAGGCTGGCTAAGTTGCTTCCTAAGTTGATTTCTGAAGAGCAAGGAGGCTTTGTTAAGGGCAGGAATATTCATGAGTCAATTCTTCTTGTGCAGGAATTGTGTAATGACATTAATGGTAATAAGAGACATGGTAATGTCATTGTAAAGACTGACATGACAAAGGCTTTCGATAAAATTAACCATAGTTTTCTCCTTTGTGTGCTCAAAGCTTTTGGTTTTAATAACTCAGCTGTTGGTCTGGTTCAGAATTGTATTAAGGATGTGTTCTCTTCTGTCCTTGTTAATGGTGAGATTACAGGTTTCTTTCCTAACTCTCAAGGCCTGAGACAAGGGGATCCACTCTCCCCTAGTCTGTTTATATTGGATGAGGAGTATCTTATTAGATCTATAAAGTTTAAAATTGAAGATCATCCTATGGTCAGGTACAAGACAAGGAGTGACTTGAACATTGATTGCTTAGCTTATGCTGATGATTTCATGGTTTTTACTACTGCGGATGCTGCTACTATGAATGCTATTAAAGACATTTTGGGACATTATCAGTTGGTCTCTGGTCAGCAAATCAACAATGAAAAGTCTAAGCTTATTGTCTCAAATAAAATAGATACTCAGAAGCTTAGATTGATTAAAGAAACTTGGCAGATTAGTCATACATGTTTGCCTTTTAATTATTTAGGTACAACTATTTCAAACAATACAAGAGTGGCTCACTTTGAATCTATTGTATCTAAGGTCAGGAGCAGGATCTTGGATTGGGATAAGTTCCATTTGTCTTTCGCTGGTCGTCTTCTGCTTATCCAGTCTGTGTTGTTGGCTCTCCCCGTTTATCATCTGCAACATACTGCTTTACCAATTGGTGTCATCAACAGATTGGAAGTTCTTTTTAATAAGTTCCTGTGGGGCAGTAATGACGAAAAAAGAAGTATTAGTTGGACTAGATGGAGAAATCTGTGTAAACCATTTAAAAAAGGTGGCCTTAATGTCAACAGTTTGAATGATGTGCAGCATGTTTATGCAATGAAGAACTGGTTTATTTTTAGGAGGCAAACTTCTCTTTGGGCCAGGTTTATGCTATCTATATACTGTAGAAATCATATTCATCCTGTTCTTGCAATTTCTCCTTATAAAAGATCTAAAACTTGGACATCTATTATGAATGTTAGGGATGAAACTGAGAGTTTCATATTTTGGTTGCCTAGTCAAGGGCACATAAGCTTCTGGTATGATAGATGGTGCTCTGATAGACCATTTATAAAAGTTAACGCTGATAATGATAGAAGAAACTTGTGGGATTCTGTTGATAATCAAGTTAGTCAGTTCTGGTTGAATGGTTTGTGGGACTTAGAAAGGCTTAGAACTATGGTGACCTCAACTGATATTGCCAAGATTAAAGATGTTACTCTTTCTAATAAACAAGATGTTATGCTTTGGTCTTTGTCTCAGAATGGTTCCTTTAGTACTAAAGATACATTGAACTACATTAGATCTAAAGGCAGTGTCTCAAAGCTTTATGATAAAACTTGGAATTCTGTCTCTCCTAGAAAGTGTTCGTTTTTGCTTTGGAGAGTTTTTCATAAATGGGTTCCTACAGATGAAGTCATGCAGTCTAGAAATGTTCAGTTGGTTTCGAAATGTGTTCATTGTGAAAGTAATGAAACTACTCACCATGCTTTTGTTCAGTGTCAGCAGGTTTGGATTGTTTGGAAACACTTCAGTGACATCCTCAGAGTTCGAATTCAACCCTTTATGACTATCTCCCATATTGTAATGAAGTGGTATTGGTCTGCTCAGAAAGATTGTGACATTTTCACAATTCTACCTGCAATTATAACTTGGTGTATATGGTCAGCCAGAAATAAGAAGAAAATGCAGAATGCTTCAACTAGTTCTACTTCTATAATCAGTCATGTTTTGTACGTTTTATCTAGTCTGGATCGAAGTAAAGTTTTAAACAGAAAGCACTGGGGCAGATTCAATCGTGAAGCTTTAGTCCTAGGTTGTGTTACTCAAACTAATTCTGGGTTTAAAGCTCTACACTTGAAATGGAAAAACCCCAAACAGGGGAGATATAAGATGAATATCGATGGGGCTTGTACCTTGTCTGGGGAGTCTGCTGGTGGAGCTTTGGTTCGTGATAGCAATGGCGAAATGGTGGTTGGTATTGGTTGTTTGTTTGGTAAAGGCTCTCCTTTGACTGCAGAATGTAGAGCATTGTTTGAAGGTCTGAAAATCTGCAAAAGGTTACAGTTAAGAAGTGTTGATATTGAAATTGATTCTGCAATCTTGGTTAACTTACTTCTATTTGGTAATTCTCCGTGGTACCTTGAGCCATTGTTACGTTGTTGCAGAAACCTACTTAGCTCTGATATGGTGGTGAATCAGATTTTTAGAGAGCAAAACCTGGGTGCTGATTGGATAGCAAAGGAAGCTCTTGATAAGAAATTGAACTTAGAATTTGATAAATTCAATGCTCCAGTGAAATTGAGAGCGATTGTTTTCTTAGAAAGTATCAATCTTGGATATTTGAGGCTGAGAGATTAGGGTTAGAATTGGGGTTCTGAAGGTTGAAGATGAAGTTGGATTCGCGCGATTTCTTTGTTTTGATTTTGTGTAAAATTGCCTTATTTGGCTTGTAGTTTTCTTTTATTCAATAAAAGCCCTTTGATTAAAAGAATATAAATAACAATATTTATTTTATTATTATATGTATAATAACACATCTATTTTATTTTACTATAAATAAATATCTTAATAAAAAATAATATAAATTTATATAAATTTGATTTATTTTTTTACTATCAATTCGATAACTCTAACTACAAGATTGGTATTTATTATGCTCTATGTTATTAATTCTCAAAATTGAAGCTTTTCTACATGTCTTATATTACTATTAACTAGTTACAAAGATTAATATTGGTTGATCTATATTTTTTCTTAAGATAGAAAGATGCAGAGTTCAATTTCGAAACAAAATAGACCTGCATAAATTATAATTTTTTATTTTGCTTTACGGATCAAACCGTAACAACATATGCTCTCGAGTTCACTAACAATACATGTCCTAATCAATACATCGATTAGTCTATGTATACTTTGGAAAAACTCAAACTAAAACTCGATCAAACCGTAACAACATAGTCTCTCGAGTTCACTAATAATAGATGTCCTAATTAATATATCTATTAGTCAACTTCTATTTTTTTTATTATAATAGTACTTCAAAATGTTAACAAAAATAGTATGTAAGATTCATTTAAACAAATAAACAACTTTTATGTAGATGAAAAATGAAGATATATTACAACTGCAAAAAAAATATTTTTTAGACAATAACCAGGACACCATAAAGTTTAAATTCTGGCTACGCCACTGGTCACCGGTAGTGAGTAGTCAAATTTATAAGAAAACTCATCCGGAAGAACGAGCCAACTCGGTACGAACTGACTAGGTGAAGTAAATTCCGACTTATTTTTTTCGGGTTTTCTTTTTCTTCCCTGATAAACAAACGAGAACGGCTCGAGAGGGTGGTATGGTGGTGGCTAATCATTGCCACGGTTTACGGTGATGACGTCTTTTTACTTAACCACGTTACGTTAATGACTATAACTTATCCATAAATTTTTATTGGCCCAACACTGCACAAATTTAATTACTTTAAAAATTCATTTTATTATTATTAAATTGTTTTCTACTTTTATTATCATTTTTGTCTGTTAATCTCTTTTTTATTTTAATTATAATTATATGTTTAGTATGTGCGAAATGATATATTAAAATCATTGATATTCATATTCCTATCGCTACAAAAAAAAAGGAATCCAAAAAGTTATATACCAAGATCAATTAATTATATATATTTATATATATATATATATATATATATATATATATATATATATATATATTATTTTTTAAATATTAATTAAACAAATGTATTTGTAATTATATATTAATTTTTTTAAACAATATATTTTATTTTTACGGTTAAGGTCTCATAAATAAAATATAGATTTTTATATCGAGAAAAGTCATCTATAATCGAGATACTAGGTCGTTGCTAGTTCCATAGTATTTTTGTAACACTTCACAATCATCTATTGTGTGTTGACTTCAAAACTCCTTCTATTATGTATGCACTTAACCTTATTTTTGTTGTCTGTTTCCACGGATACATTTGATGAAAGCACCAAAATCTAAATAATCAAGTGAACTTAAAAAAAATTTAACCAAGCTTATCAATCATCGCCTTAGAGATATGATCTAAGTGTTTTCATTGAAGAACTCGTAGATTTTCAAATTCAAAATTTAGTTTATCATATACCAAGTTTATTTACTTTTTGTGGTGTTTAATAGTATTTTAATAAATACAATTTATAATTCATTTTTTAATATCTAATGTTTACCGCATTAGCATGCAAACAAAAAGTCATTTGATTATCTGAAAAATACATAAATACAAGAAATATCCATTAGAAAACAACCATTGAAAATCACAATTTTTCTCAAAAACCTTCAGCTCATTCCAACTGTATGAAGCCTACGCTTAACCCTTTCCAACAAGGTTTAGTTCATTATCTTAGCAATCATATTATGCTCGGGAGTCTCACTTACGATTCTGTCCAGTATTGTCAAACTCTTCTTAATAGCTAATAAACTACGTGTTCACATATTTTAAGCCATTATCTCTTTGACGCTTCTTTAGCATTTTTCGTGTCTGATTCTATACTTATTTATTCCAATTCTTAAAGGCAACAAACACTTTCTTTTTTATCTTTACAATTATTACCCACGCTTTCCTGCAATAATTATTTTATCAATAATATAGCGTACATTGCACCACATACACTTTTCTCCTCTTATTTGAATCTTTATTTCCTAACATCTCCTCACACTCAGCATTTTCCCTTTAGAGTCACCAATCGTAGCAATATTCCTTTAAAGATCGTTAGAGTTGAAGGAACTCTTCACTTTGACCATCGTAAGGGAGCATGGTGTCTATCAAATGGTAGTAAACATCCGGAAGAGATATTATTAGGATGATTTCTTGATCATTTTTCTCCACCTTTAAGCCAACTGCATTCAAGTCAAGTATGATTATGTTTTAGTCATCAAGATTTCTTCTTCTTCTATCCATTAATATTGTGCACAACTATTTATTGATATACAATATGTTTGCTAAGGATTTCTCTATGTAAATCTCTTCTAATTGATTGTATATCCCTAGCGACGTATGTTTTTCTAATACCTTACTCAACACTTAATCTCTTAAGTTCAGTATGAGGGTGTGATAAGCTTTAGGCAGTACTACGGTATCTGAGTATACTAGTAAGCCTTAAACTTAATTCTATTGAAGTTAAACTCATTGGATCTCTTAGATTCTTCCAAGTTAAGCTTTATGGAAATCATCTTTCATGCCTTTTTGGTTTCACTACAACCATCATATCATATCATCGATCAATTTACTTCTATTGTATGTTGCTTCACGTTCACTGCACCGCTTATTGGGAAATCATTCTTCAGAAGAAAAAAATTCAACCTATTCGATAGAAACAAAAAATAAAAGAAATCGTAAAGAGAACCAAGCGCACACGACAATATTTAACGTGGTTCGGATTGTGGAGATAAGCATACATCCACAGGAAATGGATGCTTTATTTTTATCATCAACAAGGTAATACAAAAGATCTCAAAACAATAAAGCTCTCAATCACTCTTTGCTACAAAACTCTTGCAGTTTACAAAGATAACGCGACTTAGAGAATAAACATACATGTAGACTGAATCAATGCATTGCATCCTCATCAATTGTATCAGTTCTTCCTTAGCTTTGTGTTTTTTATTCTGTTTATATTATTCACAAGCAAAACTCTACTTTCACTTCAGGTCGGACGTATCTGATTAAGCCTTCATACTTTAGATGAATCAAAATTAAACACATTAATCAACAGTTATAATAAATCACTAATACAAGCACGTTTTTACCATTATAAATCTTGGATTATCCATCATCTATCATTATAGTATCGACTGTATTTCTGATAACAAATTACTTCTTGCCTAAATCTAACAACAAATACTCATAGGATTCAAATATAAATTATAAAAAATATATAATATACATTAAATATAAAAATTAAAATTAAAAATTAAAGATCCAAAACAAATATAGTTTATTTTAAATGCATCACAACTATAATCTACATTAAATATTATCTAATTTTGAAGAAAGTATTTAAATATTTATGAAAATTAAAATTATCATCGCTTATCAAATAAAATACAAACTACTCAGACCAAATTGATGTTTAACATCAACAAATGTAAACAAAGACCATGGCACGTAAAATTTCACTAAATGAGATGCATGTATCCCTAATATATAACATCTACAATATGTGATAGGTGACCAAAGAGACATACAACACACAAAGTCTACAAAACAACTAGTTTGTGGCTTATACAAAAATCTGCAAACAAACATAACGCATTAACATCTTATAATGGTTCCACATTCATATAAAACACACAAAAATACACTAACAGTTAACAAATAAAACAATGAAATAATTTGATCGTATTAGATCATATACACGATATTATAGGGTTAAGGGTCACTGGAAATATTATAATTTTTTTAGAGAATATCACAAAAATAAAGCTTCGTCGTTGGGGTAAAAATCTGCTGGAGTAGGTACAAAGAACTATATGATGTTATTGGAAACTGCAAAAGTGTTGGAATCAATTTAAATTATATGTGCACGACATTTAGCTGCCTTAGATACCACAACAACAACCTCAAGCTTACCGATAACGATGTGATATGTGTAACGCGAGTGTTTTTGTTGTACTTGTTTCGATGTACTATATTTACTAATAAAAATAATTGGTATGTGTTGCCTAAACACACACTCATTCTCGAAGACATTAATGATATACAGTCGTATCCATGGGATATTTTCATACTGGCACATATTTACCATCATTTGGGCAAAGCTTCAGAATAAGATATAAAGATCACGCGTAAGTTTCTATATATGCTAGATTGTGGATCATCGATCACATTCCTATTTTTTGTTCCATTATACGATTGGCATACACGTGTGCGATTCCATCCATAACAAGGTGGGATGTGGGTTGCGTCAATATCAGTTCTAGTTCCAAATATATATGGACGATCTAATTGAGTCACATGGTCGAGTCTGACATAAATATATCATATACTTGTGAAATGTTTATAATTATGTGTTCAAAATATTAAAAAAATAAGTCTCAAAACATAGTCAATTACTTTATTGCAAAGTGTTAGGAAACCTTATTCAAAATATAGACTTATGTTTCGAAATGTTCTTCTAGGTTGTGTCCTAGTCATATGTAGTCATTCTTGGCATTTTTCCTTTTCAAAACGTAAAATGGTAGCATCTAAATATACCTGGGTTAAAGCATGCACATGCATATTAAATGAAACAGATAGTTCAGTAATTCAAACATGTAAAAAGCATTCTGAAACTTAATATGATACATTAGCTCCCATAAATAAAGTATGAGGTAAATACGACTATGTATAACTGGATAAATCCAATTTGTAAGTTGTAACTCTTGTTCGCTTTACAAAAGCAGCACATGCGGTATTTAATCTCTGAGGGGGATTTTCGATGTAGTCTGGATTATGTTGGATGTATATGCAAGATAGGTTTGATAAAATTTGTAAAACCTAGACATTGATTCGTATATCGACGATGATGTTTAGAAAAATACATTTAGCAGGAGACAAGAGGTATAAAAATTAAGGATGAAGAGAATAACATATCTTCTTCAATTAGTACTTGATAGGGTCAGATATTATTGGAAGGCCATTGGGACAAAATCTGAAGGGGTAATTCGGACATATTCTATACTAAACTTTCGATGAACAGTATGCCCAAATGGATTATGACTCATCTTTGTGCTACACCATTTTGGTTTTGGGCTTTGGAAACATTAAGAAGGATCTGAGTCAAAGATCTGACCCGAACAACCCACGGGTCACAAAACAAGAGTATAAATACCCGACCTAACCACATTTAATGGGTTGGATTTTTTCTAATAATCTTAACTACAAATACACACCTCATTTATCTCTATATATTCCACACCAAAATAATACCCCATTAAACGAAAGACCAAAAATACCTTTTGATCAGTAATAATCCACACCAAATTGGTGACCACGGTGGGAGGCAATGGTGTCTGAATAGCATATTCAAAACCACTTACTAGAAAGGATAATTTGGATATTATTAAGGCATGGATCTTAACGTGCATGATGTTCCACCTCCAGGGTTTGATCCTCCACTTCCAGGAGTTGAGGGTATGACCCAGAACAATATCCTTTGTCAAAATCTATATGAAATACAGTTCATGCAAGATGAACATGATCAGCCGAGGGCTGAAATTGAAGCTGTAAGGGCTAAAAAGCAAGCTGAAAAATGAGTGAAATAAAAGTATGATGTGTCTGGACTCCACCCTATGGATGAGTCTGCTGATAATGAGTTATCCACAAAAGACTCATGTCAGCTCTAAAAAGACACATCGGTCTAAATGAATTGTGAGTATAACCTCAGATTCTTCTGATAGTTCGTCAAATGACTCAAACCTTGAAGAGTGACTTTCATCACGTAGTGATGAGGGCCGCCTAAATAAGAAGTTAAGGATAACCAAGAAACATTCAAAGAAAAGGGATATAAATGGTAGAATAAAAAAAAACAAGTATTAGGAAAAAGTAAAGGATTTGGCTGACCACCACATTGATCATATTCTGCTTGATCTGTTTGTTATTTAATCTGAACCAGGTATTTTTGCTACTCATGGTGAAGATACTATATTTAGTTGTAGCCATAATTAGAGACAATCACCATTTTCATCGAAAATACTCTACGGACATCTTCCTAAGCGATTTGATAGCTCGAAGATGGAAAAGTGCGATGGAAGTAAAGATCTAGAAAACTATCTCGAGCAATTTAAAAAAAAATATGAAAAACTTTAACGATGATGACAAGGTGTTATGACGGACTATCTCATAAACTTTTAAGAGAAGTGCTCTCAAATGGTACAATAGTATCCTCCACGGGTCTATAAATAATTTTGACATGTTTTGGATGGCGTTCCAGAGACAATTTGTTAGAAGTACGGAGTTTAAAGTGAATGGTGATACTATTATTCATTTTTCCTATAAACCAAACGAATCTTTGAATGAGTATATTATTATGTTTGTGAACACCAAGAATGGGTTCACTGATTGTTTTGAACATGTGGCAATTGCCTCTTTAATACAAGGTTTGAATCCAGGGAATTTAGATGATTCAGTAATCCGGAAGAAAGCAATGAATTTTGGAGGTTTGTTAAATCAAGTTGGGAAACAGATCACAATTGAAGAAACTAAGAATTTTAGAGTGTCTTGTGAGAACAGATCTGATGCTAGAACATCAGTTACACAAGCAACAACTCAATCCAAGCCTATTGTCAATTACAAGTCAAAAAAATTTGGACATGGTTCGAATTGGTCCAGACAAAATCAGTAGGTTAGAAGTAAGAGAGGCCCTTGGGTTCAGCCTGAATGGTTTGCGAAGCTGGGAGAAAGTGTAGAACCAATATATTATAAAACTAAGAATGATGTGCATTTTAGAAGACCAGCTTCACTACAATCCCCTAGAGATACTCGAAGTACTCACTTCTATAAATATCACAATGATGTGGGTCATGACACAAATGATTGTATAGGGTTAAAGAAAAAGGTTCAAAATCTTATTGAGATGGGAAAATTGGGTGCATTTGTCAAAAGACAAGGGGGAAGTAGACCAGACAACACTCAATCCAATACAAATGTACCTCGGACGACATCATCAGCCCTTCCAGGGACATCCAGATAAGAGGATACCGTGATGATTATTGAAATATTTGATGTGGACACTGATTATCTTAATCATAATCCTGACCGGAATCAGGTGGGGTAATAATGGATAATTCTGCCACAATTTCTGACTTGGTAAAGTTTTTTGAATCATTAACAATATTGGAGGGAGACACTGTAGCGACACCCTCAAGTTGTTCAAGAAAAAGGCATATTAGTAGTTTGACTACTCAGTTTGAAGGAAAATGTCTGCACATATTTACCAAACGCATGCTCCTTTAATAGTCTTTGATGAAGACGAATTAACTAATATAGCGGTTACACACAAAGATATTGTGGTAATAAGAGCATCAATTGGGGGAAATGACATACGACGAATCCTGATTGACACTAGTTTTTTGGAAAAATGTGTTATTTTCAACTACTCATAGACAGATGAAGAACCCCTCAGTTATCCAACAATCGAACAGAACTATTGTAGGGTTTACTGGGAGTTCAGCTGATGTCATCGGTGAATTCGAGGAGGAAGTAATATTGGGAAAATGACCATTTAAAAAAAATGGTAAGAGTGTTATTTGTTGTGGTTGATTGCCTAACATCCTATACGCCATATTTGGAAGATATTGGCTCTCTAGGACGCATGTTGTGGCCTCAATTGTCCATCAATGTTTAAAATATATTGTGGGAGGACAAGTGGGTGTTGTACGAAGCAACTAGAAAGTTTCCAGAGAGTGCTATGTAACAGCCTTTGCCTCAAAATCACTGGAGACGGTTAAGGTTAACAAGGAATATCAACTAATGGAGCCTTCCACCAATCAGAATGAAATAGATGATCTAATGGAGGCTCCTAGTGTTGTGATACCAATTGAAGAAGTTGAAATACATTGCATGGCAGAAGGAAAAAGTGTTAGGATAGGAACTAAGTTACCATTAAGTTTAAAACAAAAAAAATTGTCCTTCTTATCAAACAATTTACACGTGTTTTCATGGTGCAGTGATGATGTAACTGGAGTGCCAACTGAGGTGATCTGCCACAAATTATCAGTCTGATCTCATGCTTGACCAGTAGTACAGAGAATAAGGAATTTTTCCATAGAAAAAACCGATGTGATAGTGCAAAAAGTTGATCGGTTGACCAAGATAGGCATATAAAAGATTTTCAATACCCTTTGTGGACAACTAATCCCATTTTTACTAGTATTGACTTCACTGATCTTAATAGAGCATGTCCTAAAGATCTTTTTCCAGTTCCTCGTATAGATCAGTTAGTGGATTTTACGTTAGGAAACAAGTTGTTATCTTTCATAGATGCCTTCTCAGGGTATAATCAGATACAGGTGGATACGAACGATCAGGATCATACTATCTTTATTACTAATAGAAGGTTTTATTGTTATGAAGTTATGTAATTTGGTTGAAGAATACTGGAGCTACTTATCAAGGGTTGGTAAATAAAACATTTGCTAGCCAAATTATGAGAAATATTGAAGTATATATATGACATGATGGTGAAGAGACTTAAGGAAGAAGATCACATATTTGATCTTCAAGAAACGTTTTCTAACTTAGATGCTATCAACTTGAAGTTAAACCCTAAAAAATATACTTTTGGAGTCCGCTCTAGCAAGTTTCTAGGATATGCCATAAGTGAAAAAAGGATTCAGGCTGATCCAGATCAGTTAAATGCTTTATTAGCCATGGATCCCCCTTAGAGTACTAAAGAAGTCCAGAGACTAATCGGACGATTGGCTGCGTTGAATCGATTTATTTCAAGATCATCGGGCAAGTGTGGTAAGCTCTTCCAAGTTTTGATGAATGTTAAGGATTTTAATTGGTCTCCACAGTGTGATCAAGCCTTTCTTGAAATAAAAAATCCCTTATTTTTGCCCAAGACATTGTTCAAACCCATTCAATGAGAGAAACATTTTATGTATTTAGCTGTATCGGAGTATGCAGTAAGTGCTATGTTAGTAAGTGACGTCACGTTCGGTGTATTACATAAGCAAAAGATTATTGGAAAAAAATAAAATTATTTGAAGTTAGAAAAATTAGTCTTGGAATTGGTGATAGCAGCCAGGAAAATGAGGCCATACTTAAAGCACATTCAATCACAGTTCGAATGTCATCTCTTTTAAAGAATGTTCTACAAAAAGCTGATATCAGAAAGAATGACTAAGTGGTTAGTCGAGCTTGGAGACTATGATATTTATTTTGCACCTCGAACTGCAATCAAAGCTCAAGCTATAACTGATTTCTTGGTAGAATTTCATACTGAAAGGTCCTACGAGGAAACCCAAGAAAACAAGTTTAAGAAAGAATGGGTAATCCGAACAGACGGTGGGTCTAGCACGGTGGGATGTGGAGATGGAGTTTGCTTAACCTCCATATATGGTGATACTAAGTACCAAGCTATATGTTTTGGTTTCAGAGCATCCAATAATAAATCAGAATATAAAGTGGCCATAGCTGGTTTAAGATTAACTCAATTACGTGGAGAAAATAGGGTCTGATTATTAAGTGATTCACAGTTACTTATTCATCAGGCTCAAGGTCAAACTGTAACAAAAAAGGTCAGTTGGTGAAGTATCTGCAAGTCCTGAAGGAAGTAACCATAAATTTTAAAAGTGTCTGGTACGAACATGTCCCTAGATCGGACAATATTATGGAAAATTCTTTAGCTACCCTAGCCTACTCTGAAGCGTATCCATGGATTTTTATGCAAAAATGTTCATTCATAGTTTCAGTTCAAGGAAAAGAGGGTGAAGTTGGAGAAAATATGAACATATCTAGCATACAATCCAACGATTGGAAGTATCAAATACAACAATTTATTATTGATGGAGTTCTGCCTTCGGATAAATTTTTGGCTAAAAAAGTGAAGTACAAATCTCGTGGTTTCCTGATATTGAGAGAAATTCTTTATAAAAAATATTATACCAGACCTCTCTTACGTTGCCTAGGGTTTGAAGAGTCGTAAAATGTTCTATCTGAATTACACGATGGAGAGGGGTCAGCACATTGTGGTTATAAAGCTTTAACCATGAGAGTTTTATTAGTTAGATACTACTGACCTACTATAATGGCAGATGCCAAGGATATGGCCAAAAGGTGTGATCTTTGCCAGAAATATGAGAATGAAATACATGTGCCAGCAGTTCCCATGGAGTCAATATCTAAACCCAAACCTCTTGATAGATGGGATTTGGATTTAATTGGACATCTTTTTATGGAAGAAGTATTGTGGGCCTACCGAACTACTCTTCATACAACTACTCAAGAATCTATTTTTGCTCTTGTTTATGGGATGAATGTAATCACACCTATAGAAGCTACGTTTTCCTCATTTCAGATACAAAACTATTCCGAGCAAGCTAATGATATGGTGGTAAGGAATCGGTTGGATCTTATTAATAAAGAAGAGTAAATGCATATTTGAGAACATTACACTAACATGGTTTGATGAGGAGTAGGTTTGCATCCAAAGTAAAAAAAAATAGATTTCTAGATAGGGGATAAAGTGTTAAGGAAAGTATTTTTACATACCAAAGAGAAAAAATTTGGGAAACTGGCTCCGAATTGGGAAGGCTCATACACGGTATGTGAGATAATCAAGCAAGGAACATACAAACTTCAAGATAAAGAAGGCAACATGTTGAAACACCTATGGAATATTGAGCACCTCAGGTTGTACTTAAAATAAAATCGTCTTGTAAATATTTACTTTGTCGTACTTCAATATAAATATTTGGGGGCATATTTTTCCTACCCTGGTGCTGGCGGGGGGAGGGGGGGTTAATGAGGTGTCCGATTTTAAATGAATATTATCTTATGTCTTTTTAAAGAATTGTAGCGGATACGAAGAGTTCAGATGAATTAAACACCTATTAAACAAATTCGCCCTTCAAAAGAATTATCTTTAAAGTGATCAGATGGATTAAACACATATTAAACACCTTTAGTTTTCAAATGAAACATCTTTGAAGTGATCGGGTGGATTAGACACTTATTGAATACATTGGAAAAATTAAATACCCATTGAATATCTTTATCCTTGAAATTAAATAATGTTGAATGGCTTAGACATATTAAAGAGTGGTTAAACTTTAAATATTTTAGAATACCGGATTGGGTCAATCCATTTATACCACTTTTAAAGTACATAAAAACACAAGAGAGATAAATGTATATGAGAAAAACACAATTTTAGAAACTAATCGAATCATCAAAATATTTCTGGTCCACCATTACAAAAAATGCCTTGGCCATCCAAGGACTTTAGTTTCAAATAAAAACTAAAAGTACAACAACCTTAGGGCTCGTACCCTTCAGTTTTTTCCTTACCTTCATCTTTCTCTTACCTTTTTTCTTTCTATTCATCTTGCTTGGGACTCTTGGCATCAATACTTGAACTTTCATCAGACCCTTCATCGGAATCAAACCCACTTGGTGAAGAAACACCATGTTTATCACCATATGGCAAGGTTAGAAAGGTATCTCATCGTATGGTACAAATTTCCACAAGGCTCTAAGGTTCTTTTTTTGAAAGGTCTCATGGAATCGAAAGACCATGTCCACTTTAATACAATCATCCCTCTTTTCCATAGAGTCCACCATACCAGTATCATACTTCTCCACTGCTGCAGCTATCTCTTGAGTTTGGTTCTTCTTTAGAGAATTAATTTCTTCTTTTTTTTCTCTTTAAGAAGTTTGTTTAACTTTTATTTATCTTTAGACAGTGCGATAATGGTGCCTGCATGAGTGACTTGTTGATCCTTCAAATACTTAATCTCTTTAGAAATAGTTGTTTCCAGTTCAGAGTATTTGGTCTGGATGTCTCTTTGGGCAGTCTTGGACAGTAACAAATTAGTGCTCAACTACTTATTATTTTTACCTAAATCCTCCATTTTCTGTTGTTCGGCTGAAAAAGAATTCTTTAAGACTTGATTGGCAGTACCAAGAGAAGTAATGTCTTTAGCTTGAGCTCTAACTATCTTTCCAAGTCAATTACTGGCCTGATGTAGCCTAATATTGCATGACCCAAGGTATCCAGCTTAATGGATACTTCAAAAGATTCACCATCATAAATCATATCATTGGCTATGGTGGTTGTTTGGGGGAAGTTAGGTCAAAATCCTCCTTGTCGAACTCACTAAAATACATGTTACCTAGGTCTTCCAGATTAACGTCACCTTCAATAGTAGACTGATCGGTCTTAGGAAATGTCAGAGAAAGAGGATCAACTTGAACATCTTCTTGTGAAGGAACATCAGTTGGAAGAGTAGGAGGAACAATTGTAGGTCAGAAACATTCGGTCACTACCCTATTTGCGTCTCTTATGACTTTTTTTCTTGATTTAAATTGAATGTTCCAACCCTTCGTTTTCACCAATTGTTATAGCGACTGACTCTAACAGCGCAGCATTAATCTCTTTAGGATTGTCTGAACCATCCCCTTTGGAAATCTGATGCGATGGGTTAGCTTCCTCCTTTTCTTCTATTTTTTTTATCTTGTTCATATGGTTTTATTTCGGGCTGTCAAGTACAGTTTACCATCCTTTACCTCAGTTCTTTTGAGGATGATCTTTGATAAAGGGGGAGTAGTAAGTTGTTCCCAAGTAAGCTCCATATTTCCACATGTGTTCCACAAATAATCTCGTACCATATTTCCAACAGTAAAACAGTTGTGGAATTCAAAACCCCACTTCTCTGAGGCCCATTGGTTTAATTTGGTAAATGTGATATTTCCAGCCTCCAAGTGCTCTGAAAACATTTTTGAGAATAATATAAAATAGACACAATAGTCAGCTCGGTATATCAAAATAGAATTTAAATACTAGTAAAAAAAATCTGAACGGGAATAACCTAAGCTTTTCCAGTATCTGGTCAATTGGCTTGGATTTCCTTTCGTGGTTATCTTTTTTTTCATTCTCCCAAGCTTCGCTTATGTTGAGAAACTGAGTCCTCGAGGGTTTCTCTGCCTCAAATGGATCATTAACCATTTTATAACCATTCCTCATATTGTAATGATAGAAAGGGATGTGGTGATTCCTACACAAGCTAGCCACGGTAGCAAACTGCTCCATAGGCATTAGAATTTTTGACAATCTCGAAGCAATAATGCTGGCCAACATAGTGTACCAGGCATTGGGATTCAGTTGGCTTGAGCAAAACTTTATCAGATGAAAATACCTTACTACTTATGGATATAAGTGAAAACAAAGACCTTAGTTCAACACCTCAGTGTATAACACTATCTCCCCGACTTTACAGTCCATCGAAGTTTTTGGAGGGATGGGAATCCTCACCTTAACACCCTCCAGAAGCCCCATTTTCTCTTAATTCTATCCAATTCAGCAGTATGTGTATACACATAAGAGATTTTATGAAGGGCCAGTAAGTA
Organism: Limnanthes douglasii subsp. nivea; assembly: GCA_036936605.1. Taxonomy (NCBI): domain Eukaryota; kingdom Viridiplantae; phylum Streptophyta; class Magnoliopsida; order Brassicales; family Limnanthaceae; genus Limnanthes; species Limnanthes douglasii. Next base: position 212,242,546 of record JAUPFV010000004.1, read on the forward strand.
CTTCCCACTAACCTTGAAAAAGTTGGGCCCTACTTTCCCCTCCAGGCACTCTGGAAGTGCTTCGGTGTTTGGCATACCCACCTTTCATCTGGTAGTCCAAACTGCTGTGATATCTCCAGTATTTACGGACGTCTCTAGTCGGGTATTTTCCCCACAGTCTTCCCTTTTTTCCTCCATGATACTTGGTTGTTAATCGGCCAATTAAGCACACTTATCTTCTTTCTCAGTTTGAGTAGATTTATTATGGAGAAGTGATGGATTCGGATCCGAAGAGAGTTGGGTAAAAGTTTTTATTGCCCCTAAGCTAACATTCTTTAAGGATGTAAGGGTACTTTTGCTATTGGAAAGTCGAGTAACTCTTCAGGGTGTAATATTTTCAGTATCTGACCCCATAGCGATGAATGGTGAGAGTTTCTTGACACCTGAAACTGTTTTTATCTTTAAAGGAAAACTTTGCAAGTATTCAAAGTGAAGATTCAGAATCTAGTGTAGATAAAGTTGGAACAAAACGAGTTTTTCTAATTGCCGAGGTTTTGGAGGAAGATGAACGTTTGTCTGGATCCGTACCTGTTTGGTTTATCACTCCACCAGGAGAAGCAGGGAGCCCGGCAGCGATTCTTGGTTCCTTTCTTTCTCTTTCCAACTCAGACAGATTCAACCAGCCTCCTTTGATTAGAGCAGTTCTAGCTGTGAATATAAAAATTTCTCTAACTATGAACAAATCAAAGATTCAAGCTTTATCTCTCTAGAAACTAAAATTTGAAATATTTTCTCACTCTAGAAGTAGAATCTGTAAAATAGTTGTGTATATATAAGTGAAAAAACACTTGAGTACTTCACCTAGGGGAGATGAATCATCTAAGCAATAATTAGGGACTAGTGATCTAGACTAATTACTTTTTCAAAGGATAGGTGCAAGTACCTAGAGAAAAACGACTGAGAGGTCGAACATGAAACTGACACGTGTAATCCAAAGCTCTTCATTAAAACTGACTTTTGAATCCTTTCTTACTAAGAATAAACCCATTTGGATCTGATCCAGGTTTTCTCTTAGATAATTATCTATTCCAAAATATTATGATCCATGTCTTCTCTTAGATATTTAGCTCTTCCAAAATATTTTTGAAAGAACTAAAAGGGCTAATAATAAAGTCATATATTATTGGAATGACATTGGGACAAAATCCGAATGGGTAATTCAGACATATTCTATACTAAACTTTCGATGAACAATAGACTGAAGTGGATTATGACTCAGTTGTGTGCTACACCATTTTGGTTTTGGGCTTTAGAAACCTTAAAAAGGATCTGAATCCAAGATCTGACCCGAACAGCCCATGGGTCACAAAGCAAGAGTATAAATAACCCAACCAACCCTATTTAATGGGTTGGACTTTTTCTAATAATATTAACTACGGGCACACACATCTTTTATCTATCTATCTTCTACACCAAAATAATACCCCATTACACAAAAGACCAAAAATACCCTTTGATCAGTAATAATCCACACAAGTACTTAGGTTTCCCGTAATTGTGTTATTTATTTCCTAGTCTAGTGCACTTGCACGAGATAAAACTTATTCACTCAATGTAAAATATAATTATGATATCATTTTTAAAAAAAATCAAAGTTTGAAGTATGTGGGAAATGTAAACTTATTCAAATTTTAATATGCATTACAAAATATCATAATCATTGGTTGTGAAATATTGAAAATATTCAATATGAAATATACAAAGTTTTATTCAAAGATAATATGTACAAACGTAAATAAATTTTAACTTATGCATGACATGACATGTACTTACGATGAAGATTTAAAAATTATGTGCTAGAACACAAATAAAATAAAATATGACAAACAATAAAACACATACCCACACAAGATGTGGGTACTACATGTCATCCTATGTCGTGGTAGTTAAATAAGTGAGGTTTATCATTTCTCATTTGTTATTTATTTCACATTAAATTTCTTATGAAACAATAGTTTAAAATTTCCAATATTTCCCCTTGTAGAAAAATGTACTTTTAATATTTACCTAGTTGTTCTTTATTTATTGGTGAATATTAATTTCCCTATCACTACACTGAGTTATCCTAATTTTTAAAATCAAATTGAATACAGTTATTGCATAGATTTGAATCAACTCGAAGATATTTATTTGAGAATTCTGGTCATTATGGTGTAAAGCACTATGACGCATAGTTCTTGGTTTGTTGATTTTAATGCACTACTTTTTAAAATATATCAACTTTATGGTAGGGACGGAATCGATCCCTCTCATGTGTTTAAGATAAGATCTAAGGAGTGTATGTTATCCTATAATCAGTTTTTAAGTACGACATATTTGATCTTACACACTACGTAGGGTGTCAACAAAAACTATAAAGAGATTTTTCATACTATTAATTAGTCTTAGTTCTAAGTCATTTGTATGAAAATGATATTAAAATATAAACAAATTCATCGTGAGACCATGCCATATAAATTTATTGACGAAAGAGACATCCAATTTTTTGATCGTGCATTGAGTATTACGGTAGAAATAAATTTTGTTTATCCCATAATTAGTACTTTAGCTATATGTAATATTAATTACGAAATTTGTAGTGTTTGTACTTGCGAGAAGTAAATAATTATCATTCATAAATTTTTGTTTCTCTTTGATAGTAGTTAATATGACACTGCTAATTTGTTTACTTCACTACGTAAACTATTATTGTTATTTATATACAAGGATGTGAAATCCAAACATTAATATGTCATATGAGATAAGACGTACTCGATCATCCAATCAAAATACTACAGACGTTTTATGCAAAATATTTTATATTTTCAGCACAAAATATTACAAAGATTCTGTGAAATAGTTTGTCTCGTAAATTAAAATAAAAAAAAGTTGATAGCATTTGGATTGTTTATAAAAAATAAAACATTTTACCTCGACAAACAAACTAAATGTCACCTTCAAATAATTCTGAAATTATACCATTATCGATAAAGTCTTTTGTATATTGACATAAATAAACCCCACAATCAACATATCATTTTTATGTTGTGGGTGAAGTTTTAGGTTTCGCATCTTCATTGCTGGTATGAGGTCCTATGTTATAAGTAATTGTCCTGTAAAGTCAAGTTCTTAAAATAATATTCTTTTTTATTATTATTTAACCTAAAAATACGCAAAATATACAGAAGTGTAATGTAAATCCCTATCAAGTCTTTAATTATCTGATTTGTTGAGTTAGTTTCGGTGGACATCAAAGCATCATAGCTATTGATAATCATGTTCTCTAAAACCTAGATAACTAAAGTCTAATGATTCTTTAAACTTGAGCTTATAACTATTTTTTTAGAGTTTGATCTTTTAGTAAGTTAAACTACTAACCAATTTTGATGAGTTTGTAAGATCAATAATATTTATAAGTTAAAATACAAAGTGAATAATTAATTTTTTTTTCTTGTTATCGCCCTATATTTGAGTTGATAATATTCCTTGTAGGATTTTGGTATAAAATGAAATACTAAAAAAGTAATAAATAGGTTGATTCTACCAATAACTGTATGCTGGAGTACGTTGTGAGAAGAGTTTCTATGAGTTCATGAGGTGATGAATGCTTGTTACCCTTCTATGTTGACACGTGAGAAATGTTTCTCCGATTTAAGTAAGAAAAAAAACACTGAATAATTTATAGTGCTATTGATCTTCGTGTTTGGCTCCTAATCTGTTTTCGCAGACCTGTTCAGACATTAAAAAGTAAAAATATCAATGGGCGGTCCCTTGTATATTTCTCTTTTCAATTTTTGATGCTTCATTCAATATTTTTATTTATTTTCAGACTCATAAACTGAGGTGTTGCTTGGTTTCATTAGGCTTCTTAACTTGTAGGCATATTTGTAAATACGTTGTTTAGCTGAGGTGACGTTTTTTGGATAAAATGTAGTTTTTATGCTTATAAGATTTTAAAAAAACTTATTGTATACACTTTTTTTATTGCTTCTTTTTGTTCTATTATATTATTTTAAACCTTAACCATTACTTTTATTTTTGTATTATGCACCATACAACCTATAACCTTTTTTTTTAATTTGGGATCAAATAATCCCTTACATGAATAAATTCAACATTTTTTTGGCAATGAAAGTGCAAGATGTTTGTAAAATGACTTGGCATAGAAAATTTATAATTCAATTCCTTGTTCTTTTGTAGGTGAATAATAAAGAGTTTCAAGTTATAATTCCAACTGATGCTTATGTTCTTGCCAAAATATATATGTACCTAGTACATGATAAATGAAGGAAAATATAGGTGATTAATATGTAATTTATTCCACAAATGAGACCAAGGTTTAATATCTAGTGGTTAAGGGCCAAATTAAAGCAAACATAAGATATAAAGGGATCAAATGATACACCCCAAGAACTTGTCTATAAATAGTCAAATAGTGGGGTGAGAAATCCACTTTTATGGTGGTAATTATGTAATTTTACTATCTACCTAATTTACTATATAAAGGGTATTCCCTTTTGGGAAAAGGGTCCAACGATTAGTCAATTATTGATACATTTATTCCTTTTGTCTCTTTCTCTTTCTAGTAATAATTGATTTCACTATTTGTTGTTACTTCATACGAATATTCCATTGTCCGACCCTCTCCTACGAACATCTTCGCTTCTGAATCTCACTAAGGATTTTCTGAGTTCATCAGTGGCGCCGTCTGTGGGAGCCGTTTTGTACCTAGAATTAATCTTCTAAAACCTTGAAAACTAAATTGTAAAAAAAATATGGATACTGAAGCTCGTGGAGAGATCGAGACTAATCCGAAGAGAGATCTATTTGGAGTTTAGTCTGGTGATCATCTGATGGAAGAACAAGTCATGAACGAAGGCAATACGCCAAATCGATATGTAGAAGAGCTTCTAGAGGAATCAGTCCTGGTCGTCAGGCGAAACGAGTTACTAGAAGATATCGAATGGTTGAATGCGGAAAGGGAAGCCATGATGGCAAGTTCCAAGAAGGTCAGATTTGAGGTCCAACAAGAAAGGATCGAGGCTGATCACACCCAATATGTTGTTCAACCCGACGAGAACCGATGTAGGAAAATCCGTCGACATTTTAAAAGGCGTGCTAGATCGGAGCAAAGATACGAGTCGTCTAAGTCTAGCGAATATACCTCCTTGAGTTCTGATAAATCTTCCTCATCATAGACGGATGCAAGGTACAAAGTGGATCGAAGGCACAGAGATTCGAGAACACGCAAGCATGTTCATGGGACTAGTCAGAAAAGGAAGGAGTCAAGAAAGAAAGCCAACCCTGGTAAGCGGAAAATGTACTCCGAGGAGCAGGACAAAAGGGGAAATGTACTAGTCGAACATATCATCACTCGGAGACAACCTCAATCTGATAGCTATCATCAAGATTACCGAGTCAGTAATCATTTCACTTCTCCGACCGAAGAAAGGTTGTACCCAGCCACCAATGATGGTCCAGGGGAAATCGCTTACAAAATCGGACACAACTGGAGGCCATCTCCTCTTTCCCCAGAAATCCTCTCTCGGAATCTTCCCAAGTGGTTCGATATTTCCAAACTTGAGAAGTCTTACGGGACTCAGGATCCAGACAACCATATCGAGCAGTTTAAGAACTTTATGATCAATTACGATGACGATGACAAGTTGTTATGTAGAGCATTCTCTCATAAGTTCAAGAACACTACTTCCAAGTGGTATAACCGTCTGCCACATGGATGTATAAATAATTTGAACATGTTCTGGAGCATGTTCCGACGATACTTTGTCGGAAGTAAAACATTTCGCGCAAATGAAGATACCATTATTTATTGTCGAAAGACAATTGGAGAAAGTTTGGAAGAATACACGAAGCATTTCATCCAGGTCAAGACGGACATGGAGTTCTGTGAAGACAAGGTAGCCCTAGCCGCTTTCCGAATGGGTCTTCTTCTAGGGGTAATGAAGGATAATGCCGCAGAGACATAGGCTATGACATTAGGATCTTTATTGGATCAGATAAAGAAAAGGATCTTAGTCGAAGAGACTAGGGCCTCGGAGATATAATTCATGTCTCCATTCTATCAGGATCTGAACTTATCCAGGGCCAGTACGACGACTGTGAACGTCCGACCCCAAGCTACGCAACCGATCGCAGCTATCCGACCGCGAGCTCAAGCAGTTTAAACAGCAAATCAAACCCTTCAACGGACGACACAGAACCAACAGTATCAATAGGAAGGTCAAGTAGTTCAGCAGTATGTCAAACCTGCATCAAATAGGTAGGTCCGACCAGCTCATGAAGCCGAATTGACTGAGTGCGTCTCAACCATTTTCGAAAAGGCACGTGCGAATGTGCATTTTCGTAATCCTTTCCCATTACAGACTCCGAGGGAGCATAGAAAGAACAAATACTTTCAGTTCCATGACGATATCGGTCATCACACCAAGGATTATGTGGCATTAAAGAAAGAAGTCCAGTATCTGATAGAGAACGGAAAGGTTGTTGATTTTGTCAACAAGAATACCGCAATTGCACCAAAACAAGAAGCCGCTCTGAGGCAAGAAGATACCATGATGATATCTGATGTGATTGATGAAGAGTTTGTTGATGCATTTGATGTAGCCACAGAATACCTTGATCTGAAGCCGGACAGGAACAGTGTAAACATGGTAGAGGAATCAATCTCCAGAGGAAAGGTTAGTGAGTTATGTGCATTTTTTGAATCACTTACTATTTTTGGTGGGGTTACGGTAGCAAATATATCAAACTATTCCCAGAAAAGGCACATCGTGAGTTTGGAAACGCAGTTGGAAGCAAGAACCTCATCGCACCTACACAAAAACCCATCACCAATATTTTTCTTCGAGGATGACGACATGAGAGATGTAGCTTGTCCACATGAGGACGCAGTGGTGATCGAAGCAGAGATTGCTGGAAACGAGATAAGAAAAATCTTGATTGACACAGGGAGCTTCGCCAACATAATATTTATGACAACCTACAACCAGATAACCAATCCTCCAAAAATCCTACGATCCGACAGAACGATAGTGGGATTCACTGGTGTGACTGCCGACGTCGTCGAAGAATTCGAGGGAATGATAAAACTGGGAAAAGGGTCGTTCAAGAAGTTAGTAACGATACTATTTGTCGTGGTAGACGCCCCCACATCGTACAACGCCATCTTCAGCAGGTCATGTTTGTCTAAGATGCACGTTGTGTCATCCACAATTCACCAATGTTTAAAGTATGCGGTGGGAAGCAATGTTGGAACAGTATGGTCAAGTCAGAAAATGGCTAAATGTTACAAAGTGGCGCTGCCCCCCAAGCAGTTGAAGGGGGTCGGATCCAAAAACGAATAGCAGTCAGAGGGGCCTCCTTCGGATTCCGATCCTCTTGATGATCTGAGGGAGTCCCATGGGTTCATGGTCTCTGATAAAGGCTTCGAGGATCATGCTTTTAACCCTGGAAAAAGTCTCGAGATATAAACAAGGTTATTACAAGAGGTAAAAGAAAGCTTACTCGGATTTCTTTCAACCAAATTACATTTGTTTTCTTGGTGTACAGAAGATGTCACAAGGGTCCCAGAATATATCATTTGTCATATGTTGGCTAACGAAACAGTGTTCGACCGATCATTTAAAAGAGAAGATCTTTTTCCCAAGAGAAAACTGAAGCAATAATAGCGGAGGTAGACCGTTTAACGAAACTAAGCCACATCCGCTAACCACAATATCCATTATGGACGGCCAATCCGGTCTTAGTGAAGAAGAAAAATAGCAAATGACGGATATGTGTGTAGACTTCACTGATCTAAATAGGGCTTGCCCTAAAGATCCTTTCTCGGTCTCAAAAATAGATCAACTGGTTGACTCGACGCCCGGAAATCGTTTATTGTCCTTTATGGACGCATACATTGGATACAATCAAATCCGGATGGACCCGAGGGATCAGGAGAGCATGAATTTTATCACCGGAAGGGGTCTGCACTGCTACAGGGTTATGCCGTTCGGACTAGAGAATGCGGGGGAAACATAGCAACGTTTAGTGAACAAAGATTACGAGAGTCAGATCGGCAGAAATGTGGAAGTCTATACTGATGGCATGTTAGTTAAAATCCCTAGATATGAGGATCAATTAGCTGACTTTGAAGAAACCTCCGCTAATCTTGCCAAAATAAACATAAAATTAAACCCGGAGAAATGCACGTTTGGAGTAAGATCCAAAACATTCTTAGGCTACACAGTTAGCGAGTAAGGTATCGGAGCGTATCTAGTGCAGTTAAATACTTTGTGTACCATAGATCCTTCTAGAACGATCAAAGAGGTGCAAATTTTAACTGGAAGGCTGGCTGCATTAAACAGGTTCATCTCCAAATCATCAGATAAATGCGCCACTTTCTTCTAGGTACCGAGGAAAGAAAATTTCTTTGATTGGACACAAGAAGGCTCGGACGCTTTTAATGACATCAAACAACATATTTCCTCCCCTAAAAATCTGACAAAGCCGCGTCCGAGGGAGAAGCTGTTCGTTTTCCTTGCAGTGTCCAATTTTGCAATCAGCGCGATTTTAGTCTGAGAAGAGTAGAACGTTCCAAGACCAGTCTACTATGTGAGAAAAAGTCTTTTCGATGCGGAGAAGAGGTACCTCAAGCTGGAAAGGTCGGCACTTGCACTAGTAACATCAACTTGAAAGATGGGGCCCTACTTCCAAGCTCAAACGGTTGTAGTGCGAACATCTTTTTCTTTGAAAAATATATTGCAGAGGCCTGATGTGTCAGGAAGGATGACAAAGTGGTCGGTAGAGCTTGGGGATTTTGACATTGAATTTAAACCGCAAACTGCAATCAAAGCACAAGCACTAGCTGATTATTTGGTAGATTTTCATTCTGACAGGGATAACATGAAGGTTGAGGAAGAAAAGTCAGATCCTGAGTGGTTAGTCTGAACCGACAGGGGATCCAGTTCATCTGGCTGTGGAACGGGAGTACAACTAACCTCCCTTGAAGGCATTGCGATGTACCATGTGATTCGACTTGGATTCCAGGAATCAAACAACAAGGCTGAGTATGAAGCGGCCCTAGCCGGATTAAGACTTGCAAATATTTGCAGAGATAAACAAGTTAAGCTAATTAACGACTCCCAATTTTGGTGAACCATGTTATGGGGTGCTCAGAAGCAAGAAAAGATCATTTAGTGAAGTATCTGAGGGTCTTGAAGGCTTTGATCTTAGATTTCAAGGACGTCATATTCGAACATGTTCATAGGGAAGGGAATTCAGTGGTTGATTCCTTGGCGAAAGTGTCTTACTCAGAGGAACATCCCTGGATAGTCACCCAAGAACGTTTGTCAAAAATTAAGGGATCTGAACCAGTTGAATGGAGTATCGAAGCTTTCCAAATATCCATAGCTCTAGCGAAATATTGGAGAAGCGAGATACAAGATTTATTGGTCCATAACAAATTGCATGTTGACAAAGTAAAGGCCAAGAGAATACGGTTCAAAGTATACGGATACGTGGTACTCGGAGATGTTCTTTATAAAAGATCTTTTAGCCGGCCTCTACTTCGTTGTTTAGGTAAGGATGAGTCACAGCTAATACTCTCTGAGCTGCACGGTGAGGAAGGATCCGCGCACTATGGGTACAAAACAATGATACAAAGAGTTTTGCTTGCTGTTTATTATTGGCTGACAATCTCAGCGGACACCAAAGAGTTAGTACAGAAGTGTGACATCTTCCAGTCGTTTGCTAACTCGATTCATATGCCCGGATTTCCCCTCGAGTCAATATCAGAATCTCTGCCTTTCGATCGATGGGCAATTTACTTAGTCGGACCACTTCCTATGGCTTCAGAAGGGCGCCAAACAATCATCGTTGTTGTTGGCTACTTTTCCAAATGGGTAGAAACCGAACCGTTAGCAGGAACAAGAGAAAAAGATGTGATTAAATTCATCATCTCTAACATCTGCTGTCGTTTTGGTATACCTCGAAAGATTATGATGGATAACGGCCCACAGTTTGACAACAGCGAAATGAGAGCTTTCTGTGCATCCAAAGGAATACAACAATGTTTCTCAGCACCTTTCCATCATAACGGCCCACAGTTTGACAACAAAGAAATGAGAGCTTTCTGTGCATCCAAAGGAATACAACAATGTTTCTCAGCACCTTTCCATCCTCAAGAGAATGGTCAGGTCGAAGTAACCAATCGGACAATTTTGGATGGGCTGAGGAAGAATTTAGAAGGTAAAGTAGGGAAGTGGCCAGATTACCTACAATAAGTGCTATGGGCTTACAAGACTACTCCCCGGACCGTAACGCATGAGTCGCCCTTCGCACTTGTGTATGGAATGGATGCAGTACTGCCATCATAAACTATATTCCCATCTGACCGACTGAGTGAGTATTCCGATGAGGGAAATGACAAAGGAAAGCGCACCAAGCTGGATCTGATAGAAGAAAAAAAAGATACAATTAAATTCCTTGCACTATCAGACTCTAATGAGAAGCCGGTATGCATCGAAGGTCAGAAGAAGAGAATTCGAGGTGGGCGACAAGGTCCTAGGAAAAGTCTTCTTACACACGAAAGAAAAGAGACTTGGAAAACTCGCTCCAAATTAGGAAGGTCTGTACTCGGTAACAAAGAAGATAAAACCAGGGACGTACAAACTAAAAGATAAAGAATGGAGAGATCTTCCTCATCTCTGGAACATTAAGCACCTAAAGGTTTACTTAGAGTGAATGTGTGACATGTAAATATTTTCTTTATCAGTTTATGTAAGTACCAATGGCACACTGTTTCCTACCCTGGTGGCGCAGGAGGTTTAAATGAGGTTCCTAAATAGTCGGCTTATATATTGAATTTCATTGCCCTTTTAAACAACTCGCAAAAGTTCATCTTTTTTAACTCAAAACGCACTCTAAAGAAGTTTGGACAAGAAGGTTCATCTTTTTGAACTCAAAACGTACTCCAAAGAAGTTTGGACAAGAAAGTTCATATTTTTGAACTCAAAACATACTCCAAAAAAGTTTGGACAAGAATGTTCATCTTTTTGAACTCAAAATACGCACCAAAAATTGTTTAAATAAATAATTCAGTATTAAATCATAAGTAGAAAAACATAAGACAAATCAAGTTAAGGAATAAATGATTTAATGAAACATCACACTAAAAATTATCCCATCATAAGCCCCCATAGTGGGGGGAAGATTATACAAAAAACATTTAACATGTTCAAGGAACAAACAGTCAACAAAAAGATAGAATTCTCAGCATATACTACTCGGAAGCAGAATTCTCTTTACTGCATGCGAGGGAATCTGAATCCGACGACGAGCTCTTCGAGTCCTCATTGGATTCTGTATCCTCCACTGATACTCCGGGGGGCGATGTTGTTCAATAACCCGAGTCAAAATACTCCGAGAGGCGATGCATGTCCGGGAACCTCTAATGCATCTCCATCACCATTGCAAACCTCAACTTGGCATTTCTTTCTTCAAGACGAGTAACGATCTTAGCAGCGTATTCATCAAGGCATTTCTTCTGCTCAGCTTTGAATTTTTTTTTCAAATTTTCATTTTCTGCTTGCTAATTTCTCAATGTCTGCGACTGCTTTCTCGAAGTATACCTTTATCTTGCAATAACCCTCAACAAGACCATCTACTGTCGTGTCGCGCTCGGTATCCTTAGTAATAAAATTATCTTGTTCATCATCAAATGTTTTCTTCTCTTCGGATATTTCAGTCCCAAGAGAAGTAATGGTGGCCAAGCGGTCCTCAGAGGTTTTCTTCTCTTTAGCAAGTTCATCATTGACCTCCCTCAGTCGAGCAGATACCTTCGACGTCTTGGCTAGCTCATCAGTTAGCTCCTTCACCTTTTTCTTTAACTCTTCGAACTCGGAGGTTAAGGTCTCTACCTTGGCAGATACCTCTGATGTCATGGCTAGCTCATCCTTTAATTCCTTTAATTTATTTTTCAACTCATCGGACTCGGAGACTAAGCCCTCTACCTTGGAAGATATCTCGGTTTGTTCGGCTAGCTCATCGGTTAAGTCTTTCACTTTAACCTTCAATTTAGCTACCTCAGAAGTGAAAGCTTTTACCTCAGCCCTTCTCTCAATGACCTCACCCTTATAGCGGTCTTTGCGGTTAGTTTTGCGTTCGAGAAGAGCAGCAGCGCAAAGTAGTTTATTCAACTTATTTGCAACATAATCATTTTCATATACATCGAAGTAAGCTGAGGCAGGGGAGGGATACCTTCCTTCGTCGGAATCATCTTCTTGTGTTTCTCTTCGTTGGAGTACAAATTCACTGCCAGAGTCTGAGTCGAAAACTACGAACTTCTTTATCTGAAGCAGGCTTGGACACGTAGTATTGTCGTTCTCCCCTCCACTCTCAACAAACCTTTTCTTTTTATCCTCAACAATAAACCTTTGCGGCCTCATTGCACCAGCCCGACCATGAGGCCTAACTTCAACTATATGGTCAGCCTCACTTGATTTGTTTTCTGAGTGAGAGGTCTGGAAACAGCTTGAGGGCCAGAGGGGGCTTCCTGTTGAGGCTCTGATAACCTCACATTTTGTAATAGATCCACTTGAAATTCATTTTGGTGATCACCCTGAGCCTCTGCTGGAAGACTACCTTGTACTCCTTCTTGGGGACCGTTCTGAGCCTCATATTGAGAACCCCCTTGAGTGCTGACTCATCTTTCCTCGGGAGCATCACCTTCCGATTCGATATCTTCCTCGGTCTCTTCCTCTTCTTCTTCCTCGGGTTTTTCCACATCTTGATGACTCGGAGCCCGGGCCCGAGTAGGAAGGTAGACCTCATTATCCAAGCATACTAAAATTTTAAGGACGTCGTCACTTGGGGGAGGCACCATAAGCTCCAAGGTGGACTTTTTCTTACTGAGATCGCATCGCCAAAGGTTACTCTTGCCAAAGTTCATGGGAAGAAAGCTCTGGTGAAACTTGTGCTCCCATTTTTCACATGTCCAAACGCTTAGCTTCTCAAAAATATCATTGCCTGTTTTGGCGTGGCGCTTAAAGAACTTAGCAATCATGGCTGAAAAAGGAACAAAGTTAGAATCTACCGAACTCGACGACTCAGAAAACCTTAAGTTGGAATACTTACCCTGCCCGGTCCACTTCAGTGTTAACCGATTAGAAAGGTCTTCGGAGTCTTCGAAGCCATTCTTCCACAACCTAGAGATGAATAGGAATTGTTACTTCCACTTCTTATTTTCTTCCAAAAAATCCTTAATCACTTTAAGTTGGCTGGCAAAACCAAGCGAGTAGAAGGGGTAGTGGGAATTCTTGGCCACACCCGAGACGAAAATAAGTTGCTCCATAGTAAAGGTGGTCTTAGAGAGTCTAGAGGCCATAATACAAGCCATGAGGGTGTACCACATGTTGGCCCCAACCTAGGAGGGACTGAGTCTGATTAGGTGGAAGTAGTCAGCCAGGAAAGGATCGAGGGGCAGTCGAAGACCCCAATTCATAAGTTGAGTATAGAGAACCAGCTCATTGTTCCGAACAAACAGCGGTGTTTCAACAACAGTGGGAAATCGAATTGTAATGTTACTCGGAATACCCCAGCGATCTCTTAGCTTAACCTCCTCAGTCGGATGAAAGTACTTATAATTCACTTTATACAGAGCCAATAGGTGTTTGGATTCAATACCGCGAAGGTTGTCGCCTAAAATATCATTTATATTCGAAGGCAAACATGTAGTACGTTTCTTTTTATTTTTACCCTTCACCAAAGAAGTTTCACCGCGTTGAGGGGGAAGGGGGGGACTGGTGGTAGGTTCCGAGGGAGGAGCCAAAGCATCATCATTCACGAAAGGAATATGAGTAAGAACAACTCGAAGAGGTTTCGCTTCAACCACCGTCATGTCAGGATTCTCCCTATCATTATCAGGATCATCGGTCAAATTTCTCTCCTGAACTTCTGGAATAGACGTGAGAGATGGTTTTGGTCGAGTTCCCCTCGTCAAAGGTTTCCTACGAATAACCTCCAGAATCGTTTGCGGGGAACATTGTGGGGTTATTTGAGAAGTTGAAGCCGAAAAGGAAATCCTCGTCCTAACCGATTTTGTTGTCAGGTCGGGTGATCTTTTTCTTTTAACTTTATCTTTGTTTTCTTTGACAGTTGGTCTTCCCCTCTCGTCACCCATTATGATGAAGGAAGAATGTCGAGAAGGAAACTCCGGAGGTGTTGAAGGAACAGAAGGATCAACCCCACCACTTGAAAGGCGAGCTTGACCGGGAGAGGATATAGCAAGATTGATGGAGTGTTCACGGATGGGAGACCAGTTGTCACGAAGGGTCGATTCCCAAATTTCTGCAGGGGAAGGATACTCTCTTGCACCAAAGGGTCTGCGAGTGCCGATTCGGTTGGAAATGTTGAACCACCTCCAGAGTTTGTACCTTTCGATGTTGATAAACTCGCCAGGCATGTAAGTGCAGGATAATGAGTTGGCTTAGCAGCGATCTCTCTCTCTCTCTAGAACAAGCTTTTTTGAAAAGATAAGTAGAAACTAAGAGGAAATGAAACCTTTACTCAGAAAAAGAGACAAGTATTTATAGTAAAGGGGGCTGAAAGATGCACAGTTAAAGGGTAACGGTATTTTGACACGCTAGCCTGCGTCGAACCGCCTTGAAAGACACACCATCAAGATGGGTGAAAGTGTGACGCGTGTCCCATGGTAACTCCGCCGCCTAAAAAATATTTGACTCGATAACAGTGAAAAGAGCCACGCGGGCCTGATGTAAATGATTACTTAGGTGAGGTCATCGTGACCAGAGATGAGGTCAGCAACGCAAAATTTCCGATCTCACCCTATCAGATTTTCATCAAGAAGCAAAAATGTCTGACCAGGATGGCAAAGGCTTCTGATCCGACCAGAGTGAAATAGAAACTGAAGTCCACATCCAGAGATCTGCACATGGACTGAGGGCTATTGATAAGAGAAAGAAAATATAGGTGATTAATATGTAATTTATTCCACAAATGAGACAAAGGCTTATATATTTAGTGGTTAAGGTCCAAAGTAAACAAACATAAGATATATAGGGGTCAAATGATACACCCAAAGAACTTGTATGTAAATAGTCAAATAGTGGGGTCAAAAATACACTTTTATGGTGGTAATTATATAATTTTACTATCTAGACATTCCTTTTTAGGAAAATGGTCCAATGATTAGTCAATTATTGCTACATTTATTCCTTTTGTCTCCTTCTCTTTCTAGTAGTAATTGATTTCACTATTTGCTGTCACTTCATACCAATATTCTCTTGTCCGACCCTCTCCTACGAACATCTTCGCTTTTGAATCTCACTAAGGATTTTCTGAATTCATCACTACATAACAGGTATAATTTCACAAAATACTATAAATGAATTCGAATTTTAGGTTTAAATGTGTCTGTATACTTTTCAACATAATTTATCTTCCTACTCCATCGTGTAAGATTTTGTCTTATACTACAAAAGTGGATTTTGTTACACCGAAGATGATATCTTCGATTTCTGCACCTATATGTCAGTTGACTTCATGTTATTTCATTTTGAAATAAGTATATTGCATTGTATTGGCATGTACAAGAAAATATTTTTTACCTTATTTTTCTTTGTTGGTAACACATTAGAAAATATATTGATGCATATGGCTGGATGTTCTTCTCTTAGATGATGGCCAAGATGGAGAAGGTCCACGAACTAATGGAGTTTATATTACATGCTTTCATCAAGTACAACTCTACCTTTGATTTCAAGTACAACTCAACGATTTAAAAAGCGAAAAAAATTAGGTTTTTCTAGCTTTTAACTTGTAAACATTTTTGTTTTATAAACCTATAAAACCAACTTTTTTTAAGTCTAATTTTTTAGACCAACCAAACATTTTTTTATATAAGGTTAAAAACCGGTAGTTTAATAGCTTTAAACTATAAAGTCATAAATTGAAATTGAGAAGTTTGAGGTGTGTCATAATATTTTTACCTTGCAATATGGTACATATTACATGATGATTTAACTTGAAAATATAAACAAATTTTATCGTGTGTGAAAATATAACAAAATTTTATTTATATGTGTTCTCTCAAATTCTTATGCTATATATTATCAATGTCGAATGAAAATATAATTTTGTCAACAATTAATAAGTTTTCTTAAAGAAAAGTATTACAAGAAAAGTATTACGGGAAACTTTTAGAAAATGCTTTTGCTTACTAAAAATTAACTTCATTTCCACCAATAGCTAATAAACATTTTAACAAACCAAACACAACCTTATAGGAATGCAAACACAGCCTTTTAACGAACCAAACAAAACCTTATAGGAATGCAAACACAACCTTATAAACTCTTGCATTTCTATATTTATTTTTGATCATATCGGCAAGAGGATCTTGTTGATAAGATAATCCTATATTTTATATATGTTTTTTCTATGAAATATATGTCATTTCGAGAGATTAGTTCTAACAAGAAAATCACTAAAATAAATAAGTTCAAAAAAAGTTTTACTTATGAACCAAGTATACTGCAAACAACAAACAACAATAGTTAAAACATCAAAGTCTTGTTCACTCTTCAAAACGGTAAAAATCTTCTACGAGATCCAAAAATAACTACTATGGGAACGAACGCGGCATTCCTGAGTCATCGCAAAAGACTTCAGCCATCAAAAATCTAAAAAAATCGTCTAAAAATGGTTCATCATTTTGGATATTCTAAAAACATTATTCAAATAGTTCATCATCAGTATGCTTGTGTGTTGTTTGTTGGTTTCCAAGCACCAATAAAGAATCCACTTGGCTTGTTCCGATCAATTCATAGAATGACTGAACACATGGGTACGAAGGTGGCGCTTGATGTGGGTCAGAATGAGCCTCTCTTTTTTCCGCGGTCGAGGGTAAAGGATAGCTGCACCCATGGGTAAGGGGTAGCTGCACCCATATCCCTCCTTCTCGAGCTTGTGAAAAGACAAAACTCAATCTAGTATGGAGGTATAATAATACAAAATATTCAAATAGGGATAGCTGCAACCATGTCCCTCCTTCTCGAGCCTGTGAAAAGACAAAACTCAATCTAGCATGAAGATATAATAATACAAAATATTCAAATCACATTCAATAGGAAGATATAAAAAGTTTAAGGTAAAATTACATTCAATGAAATTATAACTTCCCCAGGTACCTGATCAGCGCTTTTGTCTCCGACATGTTCTACAATAAATGTTTTTTTACAAAAAAAAACAATATTGCATATAACCAATCAATATTTTTTCTTTCTTGTTTTTTAAAAAATGTGCATTTAGTTTTGAATTTTTTTAAATAACAAATAAAGATTGAATTGTTTTTTGTCATTCATAAATTTTTATTTTTGTCGTTTATTTATTTATATATAGTCGGAGACGCATAACTATAAAGTAATGAATATCAAAATAACTCATTATTAAACCAATAATTTAGAATGATATATTGTATTTTAGAATTTCAACAAAAATTTAATTTTATTTATTTTATTTTGACCTAGTGCATAATCAACTATATAATTTATTAATTTTTATTAATTAATTATTTTTTATTTTGATGCGACAAATATTACATTAACATGTGACAAATATTTATACTTTTAATAATTTAAATATGAGAGTATTTTGTTTTAAAAAAATTAATATTCACTCGTATAAAAACTATGATCGGTTCGGGTAGCCTGATCAGGGTGGGATCGGTAAAAACTAATTCTCATAAATGTGTATCGATTTGGTTGTTATATTTTAGATCAAAATCAATATTAAGCCAAACTAGCAAAATATAGTGAACCGTCTCTTTTTGTGGAACTGTTTTTACTGATACCAAGAACTTGATTTCAGTCGTCTATGTTTTTTTTTTTTTCTCTCCGTTCGTATTTCTCATTTTTGTTCATTTGGTTCCATTGTTTTCACTTTTGAACTCGATTCCATCTGGTTGAATCTTTTTTCAATTATTATTATTATATATCTCAGTCAAATCTAACTATGTTTTTTCATTGTTATAGATATTAATTTTTTGAATTTTATTGATTTTGTAGAGCTTTTATATATCACCTCGTTTGCTTGCTTTTGAATTTAATTTAAATTTTGGTCGCTAATAGTTTTTTATTTCCCTTTATTTTTGCTTCAGTTTTTTTATTGTGATTTTTTTTTAATTTTGTTTTATTCATTAATCTTTTACACTAACCTCTTTTTATATGCTTTTATTCTCTTTTACATTTGTTTTTATTGATTTTTAAATGTTAAAATTTGAAATCGGTAAAAATTGGACCAAACAAGATCGAACTGATTGTTATCGGCTACGGTTCAGCTTTTTTAAAATAAAACGAAAAGTGTGTTGGTTCTAACCGAACTGATAGTTTTATAGATCGGATTCGGTCTAGTCCAAAACCGGATCGATAAAACTATGTATTTGCTAATAAATATATTTTTAGAGGTACTAAAAATTTGATCCTCAACAATATTCATCCGCAATACAAAAATATAGGATATATCAAAATCATATGTCTTGCTTTTGCAGATAATGTCATAATCTTCATGAATGAGCTATTAATAATGTCAAGAAAGTCTGTGACTTTCTTGATCATTATCAACTAGTCTTTGGTCAGCAGATTAATAAATAAAAAACCACATTCATCCACTCAAATAAAATGGACAGAACCAGATCTAAAGCTATTGAAACTTTAACTTTTTCTGAAGCAGTGCAAACTCTCATTCAAGTATCTCGGCATCTCAATTCACAACAATAACCATTATTGCCACTATGATGATTTAATTTTCAAAAATTAGAAATAAAATTCTTGATTGAGATAGTAAAAATCTGTAATTTTGTGTGGCAGATTAATATTGTCTCAATGTATTCTTCTTTATATATATTCTTATATACCACATGTAAATAGCATTTTACCAAAACCAGTCATCCCTATAATCAACAATCTCGTTAACAAATTCATTTGGGATAGTAAGGAATCTAATAAATCATTTTTTTTTCTACTAAATGTTCTATTATTGGCTACTCTTTTGAAGAAAATGACATTAAATTGAGAAGTCTTAAATATATAAAAATGTCATTTTCTTCTAATCTTTGGATAAACTTTAGAGGACATAAATCTTTTCTTTCATCCTTAATCTATTTCCCAAACTATCACCCTCTTCAAATCAAAGCAAAACCAAGTGATTCTAAAGTCTCGAAAAGACTATTAAACATAAGGGACTTGCTGAAAAACATATATATCGGAAGATTCAAAATGGTAATAATGTAGATTTATGGTTGGATAATTGGAACACCTTCCATCCATTTATCATCATTTCATCTAATGAAGACAATTATTGGTATCACTCTCTTCAAACTTTTGGTCTTGGTGTAATATTTTAGAATTGTCATTTTCAATAAATAATTTTTTTCCAATATATATATATATATATATGAATATAATTTTTTTAAGTATATTTGGTGCAAATAAAAAAAAGAACAATTTTTTTATATAAAAATTAATAATGAAAAAATAAATTAATTAAAAATACATTATTTTTCAAAGATAATCAAACTCCATTCTTTATATAAAAAATAGGACAATGCTATAAAAACATTTTTTCTCAATAAAAAAACCCAAAACATCTCTTAGGGATGACAATGGTCATATTCGAGTCAGGTTTGGATTGATCCGCTCTGACCCATTTTTTTACTCGAGTCTGAATCCTACCAGATTCGTTGTGGGTTTAATATTTTGAATTCAAACTCCACATTTTCATGTTCGCGGGTTAGCCTGACTCGATCTGCTATTTTACTACGGATTGTCTGGCTCGGTCTAACCTGACCAAACCGAACTCAAACTTGATATTATTTTTTAATTTAAACAAAAATTATTATTTTTAACCAAAACAAACATAACTAAATAAAAAATAAACATAATTCTTTAACAAATCAATAATCTAGAACATATTCTTTGAATATTGCGCAATAAAAAATTAAAACAAACACAAAATATTTTTCAAAATTTTTTTAGTTTACAATATCTTCATCAATCACAATCATCACTTATATTAATACTTTCATTTTTATTTTTACAATCAAATTCATAAAAAAAACTTTTGAAATATGGATTCAAATATGTGATAAAGTTTGGGAGAAGCATATCAAATAACATAACATCGACTAATATTAAATTTATATTAAAAACATTAATAACTAGAATAATTTATCTATTATTAAGAATTAAATTTACTCAAATTGTTTAATTAGTAAATATATTATTGTCAACCATGTTACTAGAAAAATCTAAACAATTATTACTAGCAAAACGAAATTTATATATTATTATAAATGAATGATAATCTTTTTGTAATTATTATATATATATATATATATATTATTTTACTTTTTAGATTTAGTTTATATTTTGGGGTTGGATTAGATAATTTAAAAATCTATACCCAACGTGATATGTATACAGATCATAATTTTTATATCCATATTCGGTCTGTTGTATGTTTTGGTCGGACAAAGTTCGATCAGATCATACCGGTTTGGACCGGTTTAGATCCACATTTTCATCTTTACCACCACTAATCATATTTAAATAAAATTTTAAAAAAAATTGGTCACTATTTTTGAAAAAATACTAGTAAAAAATTAAAGACGTGAAAAACTAAAATAACAGAGTGTCGCCCCTAAGGAGTAGCCAAGTTGGTTGAGTAAGGCATGATTATAACTAAAGATCATGAGTTCGAGTCTCTCTACATACACATTATCGGCTGAGCCTCGCACCTTGTATGGTTTACCTTCTGGCGTTGGTTTGCAGTGGTTTGCAGACAATTGCCTCTAGTGGGCTCCCACACCTTGTGTGTGTTGGTGTACATTTATAACTCAAATTCAAAGTTACCTATATAAAAAACTTATATTATTAGTGAGTACATTTACATATTTTTTTAGTTAGCAAATTTGTATTTGTTTTAATCATATCTTTTAAAATAAATTTTAAAGTATATTTTAAATAACAATTTTCATTTATTTCTTTAAATTTTTTAAAATATTTTTTAGTTAGCATTATATTATGATTTACATTTATAAAATAATTAATTTTATTTTTTAATATGTTTACGCACATGTTTGTTAAACAATATATATTGATATTTGTTTTTTAAAAAAAATTAAATAAACTTTTTATTTATATTACAAATTATGTTTTAATACAAATTTGATTTTATTTTCATATATTTTTATATAAAAAAATTGATTTTATTTTCATATATTTTTAAAAAATAAATTTTATTTTATTTCATCTATTTTTAAAAATATCTTTTATATAATAAATTTTAAAAATATCTTTTATATAATAAATTTGATTTTGTTATATTTTATTTTTAAAATATATTTTAAAATAATATATTAAGAAATATTAAGATTTATTGTGCAATATTGTTTTTATAGGTAATAAATAATATATTAAAATATATTAAAAATATCCTAAAATAGTAAAGAAAAATTAAAAAAATGATATCGAACGAATTAATATTAATATGCGGAAAGAGTTTATTGATCGAACAAATTGTTTGATTGAAACAACGGTTTGAAAGAGTTAATCGATCGAACAAATTGTTTGATTGAAACAACGGTCTGAAAGAGTTAATCGATCGAACAATTCGTCTGATTGAAAAAAAGTCGGTCGGACGACGTAAATAGATAATCTAATGCTATTTTTTTCTCGTACAATATTTTTTATCAGTTTTCTACAAACGTTTTGAATATGTTTGAATGTTTGAAAAGTTTTAACTGACGGGTCTTAATACTTAAAATTCAACTTAAAAAACCATTAATAGTCAATTTTTTTATCTATTGTAATATGAAGAAAATTGAACTTCATTTTATGATATTTATGGTGTTGAAAAAATAATCCATTTAGAAAGTAGTCTCAAATCCGAACTATCAAGATAAAAAAAATGCATATGCAATAGGTTTATTAAGAAAGTTAAACAATAAAATATTATAAACAGTATATTTCTTTTCGGACTGCTGCTTCTTCATCTATAGTCCTATCATTTAGGATATGAAGAGTATATGGATTTCTTCAATCCTCGTACCCTTAATCACGTTATTTGCTATTTGCATAGTCAAATTCCATTATGTTGTTGATATTTATATAATTGCATGCAAAAATAACTTCTAATACGGTAGCGTGGTTTACGTTTACGAACTTGAAATAGTAAGTTGTAAATTTTGATATCAGTTCTGGTATTACAGGCTCGTTCTATTAGCCAAAAATATAACGAGTATTGAATTAAGTTATCTTTCGATAATGTTTTTTTAATTTTGAAAGTTCAATACTCATTCTTTTGTATAATTATAAAACTCAAATTTTATTCTTTGTTTTTTTAATTTTAACTTGTAAATCTAAAATGTTGAAGTTTTGGCAGACTTTGGGTTTGATCTCACTAATATAAACAACATATTGTTTGTATGTAAGGCGAATATGCTGCATTGAGGTATAGATTTCTATTAATAAAAAAATGGAATGATTTTTATTTGTCTACATGATAGAATTTAAATAGTTGTTTCTAACAATAGATAGTTATGAGGTCACCTAGATTCAACAATTGGATTAAAATTTAATTGATAACTAAGATTAGTTAAACTTGTATGTAAATAAACTTTGGGGTTTATACCTAATTATTCGAAAATTATCTTTTCAAATTCAAGTTTTTATTTTTAAAAATTTAAGTAACTAAACTTGTTATTGTATTGTCGATTGTCAAATATAACTTTGATAACTTTTATAAATAAGAGAAAATAAAAAAATTATAATTTAGAGTAAAAATGATGTGAAGGTTAGTAGCGGATAGACAATGAGTGAAACTGAGCCAATTAGTTCTTTGATATCAAAGCAATATGTATCTCTCAAATGTTTAGTAACCGAAAAGGAAGTCTAAAAATCACCATTAGTTTTTTATGTTTCGCGTTTGTATCAAACTAGTTTCTTATGTTCACTTTTGTCTCTGATTAGTCCTTTATAATTTAATATTTTAATCCCCCAAATGTGTGAGTACGGAGAAGCTGACAGGTGGCAACCCAAACATCAGCTTTTGTGTCACTATTGGTCTCCCAAAAATTATCGCAATAATACCCCTTGAACTGCCTAGTCATATGTCTAGTCGGCATGTACTTAGATTTTACCATTTATTAGTTATTCTATTTTTAACTTTTAATTATTTACTAGTTTACCGTTTATTCTAAATTAGCTGAACCACAACTCCTTACAAGTTATCAATATGGAGGCAATCGTAGATAAATTTCATAGCCATAAACAAATGATGAAATAACAATATACTAACATGATATAATAAGCTATATACGTGACAAAATACAATAGTGGCAGTACTCATTTTATTTCATAATAACTACTCACCCGGTACTAGAATAATGTTTTGTATGAATCATCCGATAAGGTTCCTTTTCAACAAGATCATCTCCGATATCGATAAATTTAACCTCTTTTGTTTCTACTAGATTATTGTTTTCAATAAAAGCATTGATATATTTTTTTAGAATATGAGAGGGTAATGGAATCACTTGAGCAAAAGGAACATGCTACTCTTCATTTTTTTGGAAGTATAAATATCTACATATTCACTTTTTTCAGATGAACTTTTAAATCATCAACAACATTATCTTTACCAACAAAATATTTAACGGCAAAATTGTCAAACTTCTTCTCGATAACATGATACCTTGGTGATAGGCTTTGAATAATAAATAGTCTCTTGACTATCAACTTTAGTGAAAGATAGCCCCTCAACTACAAAACGTTTGGTGGTAGTTCTTTGACTATCTACTTTGATAACATATATTTCTTCGATTAAAAAACGTTCGATAGTAGTCCATTGACTATCCATTTACGATAAAGTTAGTCTCTCGTGTATGTTTATTTAAAAGACTAACTTTATCAAAAAATTATAGTCAAGGGACTAACTTTATAAAAAAACGTATAGGCAATAGACTAACTGTATCAAATATATATAGTTAACATGCATGGAAGATTAACTTTATCAAAAATGGACAGTCAGTGGACTATCACCAGTTTTGTTTATGGAATATATGTTACTAGAGTAGATACAAAGGGACTAATACTATTCAAAGCCTTTTGTGATGGTTCACCGCGACCTATGCTCGTGGCCTGAAGACTTACGTTTTTCTTTATATTTAGCCTAGAACCTCCAGCCACATATTCTTCAAAAACAACATGCTTAGCCCTTATGCCACGAGAAAGTCTTTCCATAAGAGTTTTTTCATTCTAACAGGTTTAGAAACCATTTATTTTTTCAACTTTCTTCTAACGAGACTTTTCTCAATATATTTCTTACAAATAAAGAGCCTTTCAACCCAAGAAATATTCTTCCAAATACCATATTTGAGAATTTTTCAGGAACAATAACAGACTTATAATATTATTGGAAGTGGGAAATTGCTTCAACAATCTTTGAATATTTGTATTTTCCATAATGCACTCAGGATTTAAAGTTAGTCTTTGGTACTGCCAAATTAATACAAATACTCCAATAAAATAAGATAATGACAAGGGATAAGAGAAACAAAGTTAAAGAACTATATTTTGGTTTCCATGTACGAGAACATATTAGTATCAAGTATAGCCCTGGGTCCTAGGGCCTGATACATAGACAAATCTAGTTTTCCGCGCTTTCTTACAATTAAAGAAATCATATAATAATTTTTGAGTATCATCCATGATGAAGTATTATAAAAGGTTACCACTTAGACTCTTAATACTATTTAGAGTGAGCAAATTACTCAAGATAAATCGACCATATACCTTTCGAGAAAAAAATGATATTGGCCATCAACATACTCTATGAATTTGGAACTAAATAACTTTGAAACATATTGGTTTCCATGTACGAGAACATATTAGTATCAAGTATAGCCCTGGGTCCTAGGGCCTGATACATAGACAAATCTAGTTTTCCGCGCTTTCTTACAATTAAAGAAATCATATAATAATTTTTGAGTATCATCCATGATGAAGTATTATAAAAGGTTACCACTTAGACTCTTAATACTATTTAGAGTGAGCAAATTACTCAAGATAAATCGACCATATACCTTTCGAGAAAAAAATGATATTGGCCATCAACATACTCTATGAATTTGGAACTAAATAACTTTGAAACATATTGGTTTCCATGTACGAGAACATATTAGTATCAAGTATAGCCCTGGGTCCTAGGGCCTGATACATAGACAAGGGACGAGAGCAACAAAGTTAAAGGACTATATTTTTGTTTCCACGTACGAGAACATATTAGTATCAAGTATAGCCTTGGGTCCTAAGGCCTGATACATAGACAAATCTAGTTTTCCGCGCTTTGTTACAATTAAAAAAATCATATAATAATTTTGCAGTATCATCCATGATGAAGTAGTATAAAAGGTTACTCATTAGACTCTTAATATTAAGTTAGAGTGATCAAATTACTCAAGCTAAATCGACCATATACCTTTCGAGAAAAAATGATATTGGCCATCAACAAACTCTATGAATTTGGAACTAAATAAGTTTGAAACATATTGGTTATTCTAAATAAATTCTCAAATTATAAATCTAAAATCTTCATCAGTAGTGTATGTAAACAAGACTACTTCATCATATTCGGTGTGTGGAGCGTTTTCATCAATTTGAGGGAATCTAACTTTCATATCTCTCAGAATTAACCATTATGTTTATCTTTTGTTATACTCATAAGGGTGAAAACATTGATAAGGATAATGAACAACATGTAACATATATGTTTCTTCAAATATATAATTATGGTATGTTAACTATGATGCCTTCATAGCGTCAGAAGAAACAAAAGCCAATAAAAATCATCATGAACATTAATATGGCTAAAAGCTGAGACAAGTTAGCAAGCAAAGGCTCCTCCACAAACGTTTTGTGATCACGAACAAAAGGATCATCAACTTCTTCATAGCCGGAATCATATTATTCATGATAATATTAAAGAATGGGTTTTATATCTATGTTTTCTACCACTATGTGAAAGAACGAGATTAATTAAGGATGATGTTACGAAGTTAAAGAGTTAGTAAAGACAATAATAAGAAAAAGTTTGAATTTTTGTGGTAAAAATTAAGGATATATGATCGCCAATCGCGTCGGCTTTCATCAGTGGTAAAAATTTCTTCTATGTATTCACATTGGTTATATTGAGTAACACTTGAAGGATTTTCTTGTAGTAAAATCCAAGGATATTCTTCCTTATAAGCAACGTTTGCTAAAGAATCATACACCATATTACTTCCTCTCACAATGTATTCCACAACAACGTTTTCAAACAAAATCATCAAATTCCAAAGCTCCCGAAGATACAAAATTAACCGATCCTTCCTTGCTTTGGAAAACCCAGATACCTAATTTTCCAATAGCTGACAATCCGTCTCCAAACGCACTGAAGTAGCCCTACAAAAGTTTGCCAATCTCAAACCTGCCAAAGCAGCTTCGTATTCAGCTTAATTGTTTGAAGCATGAAAGCCAAATTTAATTGATTGAACCATCGTTTCTCCTGTCGGAGTTATTAGTTAAACCCCAGCACTGCACCCTGAAATACTGGATCCTCTATCTGTTCGAATAACCCACCTCGAATCGACAGGTTTGGCCTCTTTAGTTTCTTCTATATCTGAGCGACTTGAATGGAACTCAACAAAGAAATTCGCCAATGCTTGTGCCTTTATCGCTGTTCGAGAAATAAAATATCATAATCCCCCAAATCCACTGACCATTTCGTCATCCTCCCCAAAATATCAGGTTGTTGTAAAATATTTTTTAAGAGGAATGAAGTTCGGACTTCGATAGTATGAGCTTGAATGTATGGACGCATCTTCCTAGCAGCGATCAACAATGCTAATGCCAGCTTTTCTAATTTCATATATCTTTTTTCTTCTGCCACCAAAATTTTGCTAACATAATACATCGGCTTCAGAATTCCTGAATCCTCACTAATTAACACTGCGTGCAAAATCCGATACCGCGATGTATAGAAATAATTTATTCCCATTTCGAGGCTTTGCCAGAATTTCTGGTGATGACAAAAAAAATTAATGTTCGTGAAAGATGCTTCACATTCTGATGTCCATTCGAACCTATTGGGCCCTCATAACACTTGAAAGAAAGGAAAGCATTTATCTGAAAATCTATCAATAAATCGATTAAGTGTTGCTAACCTTCCTGTCAGAATTTGCACTTCTTTGATTGACCGAGGAGAATTCATTGTTATCAAAGCTTTTAATTGTTCTGGGTCAGCTTTTATTCCTTTTCCGCTAATGATAAAACCCAAAAACTTCCCCGATCACTCCAAAGGTGCACTTCTCGGAATTTAACTTCAACCTGATCGGCCTTAAATTCAAAAAATCTTCCTCTAGATCATCAAGATGCACTTCATCCCTTGAGCTTTTCACTACCATATCATCTATAGATACCTCCATATTTCTTCCGATCTGTGTAGCGAAATTTTTATTCATCAATCTCTGAATAAGTGGCTTCAGTATTTTTCAGTCCGAAGTGCATCACCCTATAACAATGCAGACCCCTATCAGTTATAAAAGTTGTGCATTCTTGATCCTTCAGATCCATATGGATCTGGTTAGAACCTGAAAAAGCATCCATAAAGGTTAACATTTTGTTGCCTGAAGTAGAATCAATCAACTGATCTATTCGAGGAACGGGAAACGGATCATTGGGGCAAGCTCTGTTCAAATCTGTAAAATCTACACACATCCTCAATTTCCCGTTCTTTTTTTTTACCACCACCGGATTCGCTGTCCATAAAGGATACTGTGATTCCCTTATGTGTCCGGCCTTAGACAACCGATCCACTTTAGCAACAATCGCTCCTGCCTTCTCCGAGGAAAAAGCTCTTCTTTTTTGAATTAGCGGCTTGACCTTCAGATCTATAAGCAAGCTATGCCAGATTATTTCAATAGGCACTCCTATTACATCTTTTGTCCTCCAAGTAAAGACATCCAAATTTTGAGATAAAAAACCAAGTAATTGTTGACGTTCAAAATGGGTCAATAAAGTTCCGATTCGAAGCACTTTTCCTTCCGAAAAAGTAAACTCCTCTATTTCTTCACTCACCGTTAAAGACCTTCGGGTCTCCCTTGGAACGTCAACCCTTTCTTCTAACTCTGAGGGTGCCCACGACCTTCCAAAAATAGCATTATAACTTGTGGGACAATCCACCACCACAAAAATTACTTGGACTGTTTTCTTGAATGGTCATTTTCCCAAACTAACCTCACCTTCGAATTCACCAACGACACGAGCTGTTACACCCGTTAATCCTATAATTGTACGATCTGATTGATTAATCCGAGGTGGATTCGTCATTCTATCATAGGTGGATTTAAAAAGGACATTGGAAGAACTACCAGTTTCAATCAGCACTCGTCGAATTTCGACGCCAACCACCTCTGCCCCAATCACCACAACATCTTCATGTGGTCCTGCAATTCCTCTCAAATCATCTTCATCAAACAAAATGAAGGGAATATCCTTCTTCTTATACAAATGAGTAGACATTTTCCCTTCAATTTGAGTTTTCAAGTTGGCAACATGCCTTTTCCTCGAACTGTCCGAATTTCTAGTCATTGAATCACCACCAAAAAAAGCCAATGATTCAAAAAAATTGCATAGATCTCGAACACGTCCTTTTTCCACAGGCTCTTCGACTGTCATCAAAAGAAACCTGTTGGGATCCTTTTCAACATATTCAGAAGATGCATCGAATGATTCAACCTGTGAATCCAAAAGTATCAAATTCTCAGCTGGCGGTGCTGCCTTCGAAGTTGATGCTCCATTATTTTTCGATGCGCTCCTATGTGACTTCACATAAGTCAGGAGCTTTCCATTCTCAATCAAATACTGAATTTCCTTCTTCAAAGAAATACAATCATTTGTATCATGCCCGATATCATCATGATACCTATAAATTTTATTATTCATCTCCTCCATTGGTCTGCTGATAAGAGTTGGCTTCCTAAAGTTCACAGAATTATTAGTCTTATCCCATATGACAGAAACACTCTTTGTCAAATCAGCATAGTACTCTGGCCTGACCCATGTATTTGGCCTAGGCCTGTTGTAATTGTTAGATGGAGTGTGATTTGAATAACCACCACTCCGAGGAGGAAAATTGATGTTCTTCTGCCTCGACTGCTGATTACCATTTCCATTTATTACCATTCGAGGGTTGCCCCTGATTATTGGCTGCATGTCCCAAATTTTTCGGAGTACTAACTGGTCTACCTCGGACTCTACTTGACTCCTCCACCTTTATCTGATCTTCAACCTGAGCCATCAAAGCTCCAAAAGTCAAAACCTTTCTCTTTATTATTTCATTAGCCAGATCCCCCGGCAATAACCCTTGGCGAAAAGCTGTCATCGCCATATTTTCCTCACAATTGTCCAAAATAGCCTTGGTCAACACAAAGCTCTTTGTATAGTCTTTCAACTTTTCTCCAGGTGTCTGCTTGTACTAAATAATAGTGTCACCATTTGCTCTCATCTCTTTGCTTCCCACAAACTTCCTTCGAAAAGCAGTATAAAAATCTTTGAAGTTCGATATGGACTCCCTCAGAATCATGTTGTACCATTTAAGAGTTATTCCCTTAAAAGTTTGGGAAAAGCGCGACACACAAGCCGGTCGTCATCCTTGAAGTTCATCATATAATTCTTGAACTTTTCGATGTGATCATCGGGATCCTGCATCCCGTCAAACTTCTCCACCTGTGAAATGTCGAAGCGCTTCGGAAGCGTCATGGAGCGAATTTCATCTATCAATGGAGAATTTCTCCAATCAACTCCTTGAACGAACTGATCATTAGTTCCCATTGTGACATATAAATTCCTATCAGTTTCAGCATACTAATTCGAAGGATTTCCTTCGTGCCAAGTTGAACGAGGAGCATTCTTAGATTTTCTTTCCCTTTTATACTTCCTCGAATAATCTCTTTATGATTCTCCTTTCGAAGAACCTCTGTACCTCTTAAAACCCGAAGCTGAACTTTCAACCTCTTCGTCACTCAAAGTCATTAATTTTTGTTTATCTTTTCTTTCCTTTCGAGACGAATATCGCTTTTTAGGAGACACAAAACATGCTTTTTTCTGCTCAGACTTAGTGCATCGGTCATCAAAAGATCGATCTGACTGACCTTCCACCTCGGTTTTTTCTAATTCCTGTCTAACCTCAGATCTTAGTCTTGCTGAGAGTATTTCTTGCTCTCTTCGCTCATATTTTTCATTTAAAGTAGTTATTTTATCTAAGAGTCATTCGTGCCTCGATATCAGAATGGACTTGAATCATAGGCGATCCATTAGTTCTATTTCCATCAGTTCCATTCTTTTGTAGGCTACCTCTCACAGTTTCCATAGCTAACTGTAATGTAGGATTGTTTTCAGGATTCATCGTTTGAATTTCAATCAAAGAATACAATTAGATTGTATCAATTTCAAATAGAATTATCAAATGATTATTATTATTCAAAGTCCCCAGTGGAGTCGCTAATTTGATGAGTTATAATTCTGCTTTAGTAAATTGTTTAGGAAATATTTCTATAGAGAGAAACAACTATAGAGTATTTAGAGAGAGAAACACAAGTATTAATGAGTTTTCAAGTAAAAGTGTTGAACCCTTTTATTGGAGGTGCTTTGCACTTTATATAGAGGAGCTAAGACTTATCCTTAATCTGAAATCTGTTACAACAAATGGACTAATTGCTATTTAGTCAACAAATGGACTAATTGCTATTTAGTCAACAAATGGACTAATTGCTATTTAGTCCTCAACAATTATACATAGTTACAAATATCTCCTAAAACTTATATCAGTCTCGAATTAAGGACAAAACTTACATCACTTACAATTAAATCCTTAAGTTTACATTATTTACAATTTAGTCCTTAAAACTCTATTTCCATATCAAATATGACCCAGACTTTGGACATATTTTCAAGGAGTGTTCTAAAGGAGCATTTGGCTTGTTTAACAACATGATGAGTTCTTGTTTGGAGATAAACTTTTGTGCATTCCACAAGGTCCTATGTGTGATCTCATCTAAAGAGAAGCACGTGGAGGAGGTCGTATGGGTCACTTTGGAAGAGATAAAACCGTAACTATTGTTAGTGAGCATTTCTTTTAGTCTCACTTGAAGAAAGATGTCGAGAAGTTATGCAACCACTGTATTATTTTCTTAAAATAAAAATATAGATCGCATCATCATGATCTTTATCTACCAATGCCAATGCCTACTCTACCATGGGTCGATATTGATCAGTTTGGATATCGCTGGAAGTATATTATAGTGATTCTGATATTATTCGAAGGGCATTTCAAACCGATTGAATAAAAGTCAATGACTGAACAGTAACTTGAGTGGAACAATGACTCAGATTCCTTTAAATAAAATATTTTTTAAATACCTTGATCAGATTTAAAATACGCATATGGATTTATTATGTTCAAATACCCGGATATTAATGGAAGTATAAAAGAAGACAAGAAAAAAATACTAAGTAAATGAAAGAAGAGATGACATGAAATACAAATAAGATCATAAAAGAATCCAATCCACGTTACAAAAATACCTTGAAAACCACAAAGACTTGTACAAATAAGAGTTTCTATAAAATACGATATTAAAACAATAAAATGCCTTGCATAATCCAAGGACTTCGATTCAAAATACCAACGCAGTAAAACTAGCTAACCTTAGGGCTCCTTCCCTTCGGTTTTCTTCTAAGCATTACATTTTTCTTTCTCCTCTTTGTCATCACTTCAGTCATCATCAGATTCGGAGTCATCTGAGGTGATGTTGAATTTATCACGATGTGCCATAACATGAAAGGGAATTTCTTCATATGGTACAAAACTCCACAGTTTTCTAAGAAACCGTTTGAGAAAAGTTTCATGGAACAAAAAGACCATATCCGATTTAACAGACGCTTCCCTCCGTTTTATGGATTTCAACACCCCCTTAGCATATTCATTCCTTGCAGCGGCTATATTTTGGGCCTTTTTCTTTTTCAAATAGGTGATCTCGTCATCCTTTGTCTTGAGAATATCTGGTAATTCCTTCTTCTCTTTGGATAACTGATCATTGGCATCCTTCTCCTTGGTCAGTGTTTGATTCAAGGAATTAAGTTCTTGGGAATCAGTAGATTGCAATTTGGTATAACTGGTCTATGATTTTTTAATATCGGACTTAGCTTGAACCAAATCTCCATTAATTTGCTTTTTTTTCCTTGATCAGAGTTTCAACCTTGCTATGTTTGGCCGTAATGGAATTCTTCAGGCCTTGCTTTTCAGTACGAAGGGAAACAATGTCACTAGCTTGAGATCTGACTTGACTATCCAAGTCAACGATTTGCCTTATATAACCTAGAACTGTATAGCCCAGAGTATCGTGCTCAATAGAAAATTCAAATGATTCACCACCATGAGTAACAACATTGGCGATGGTAGTGGATTGGGGGAAAGTCTTGTCAAAATCCTCTTTATTAAACCCGTTTAAGTATAAATTTCCTAGGTCGTCTAAATTCATTTCGCCTTCAAGAGAATACTTGTTAGAAACATGAAACATTGGAGATAGAGGATCAGCATGTACTTCTTATTGGGAAGGAAATTCAATAGGATTAGTAGAGGGAAGGACTTCGGGACGGATTATGACCTTCAAATTGAGGTCAGCTTTTTTCTTCTTCTCTGCTCTTTTATCACTCTTTTCTTTTCTCCTCCTTTTCCTTGTCTTCCTCTTAGACCTTGGAGTGCCTCTTTAGCCTCACCTACAGTATCCGTGACAGCCTCCAACAATGCAACATCAATCTCTCCTGGAAATCCCAAACTACCCACATCGGGAAGCCCTTAAGAGGAATCTCCATATTTTTTCTTCTTCTTCTTGATTTTATCGAGATAACTATGAGCCTTATTCATAGCTAGTAAATAAAGCTTACCATATTTTTGTTCTTTATTTTTGAAGATATTAGCAGCTTCAGGAGGAGTGGTAGACTGTACCCATGAGAGCTTCATGGTTGAGCTTGTTCTCCGTGGATGGGCCTTTACCATGTTAGTTGTAGTATAACAATTATGAAACCAAATTGCCAAATTCTCTGTGGTCCACTGATTTAGCTTTGAGAAAGTGGTTTGTCCCTTCTTCAAATGTTCTGAGAACATCTTTGAAAACAGTGAAAGACAAATCCGATGTGAATTAATATGAACATCTGATGTGAAGATTAAAATTATAACACGGTAAAAAATTGTAGAGTGTTTACCTGAACTTTTCCAGTGTGTAGTTAGCATATTCTTCCCATTTTCCCATGAACCACTGATGAAGAGGAATTGAGTCCTCCAAGGCTTATCAGCCTCTAACAAATCATTAACCATTTTGTAATCATTCCCTATGTTGAAATAATAAAAAATGATATGATGGTTTCGACACAAGCCAGCCACAACAGCGAACTGTTCCATAGGCATTGAAATCTTAGAAAGTCTTGAAACTATGATGTTGGATGATAAGTATACCAAGAATTGAGGCTTAACTGGCTCGGGCATAACTTTACTACGTAAAAGTATCTAACTATGTCTGGGTCCAAAGGGAACCGAAGGCCCTAGTTGAGTACTTTGGTATATACCACTACCTCTTTAGCCTTGCTATCCATCAGAGTCTCATCAGGATGAGAATTCTTACCTTAACAGACTCTGGAAAGCCCCGTGTTTTCTTAATTTTATCCAACTCAACAGTGTGGGTATACACATATGAACTTTTTTGAAGTGCTAACAAGTAATTAACACTGATCTTGGAGAAGTTAGGTCTCACTCGCCATGCAAGGCACTCCAGAAGTAGTTCGGCATCAAGCTGTGTTACTATCTCTTTATTTTCCTGAACTATGTTGGTGTGACCAGTATGTCCGGAGGTCTCTAATGGGGTAATATACCCCACTATCTTCCATCATCTCTTCCATAATATGTGGCTGTTGATCAGCCGACTTGAGCCTAGTATCGTCTTTCTCAATATGAGAAGTTTCGGTGGGAGGAGTCGATGGATTTAGATCTGAAGTAAGCAATGGTGGAGACTTTACTATTATAGAACTTTCATTGAGTTTCTCTGCATCCTTGGTAGATGAAGTTGCAGTTTTGGCTTTCGAAATCCTAGTAACCCTTCGAGGTGTATCCTTATATATCTGACTTTATCGAAATGAAAGGAGATGTAGCTTTACGACTAGTAACGCATCTGGTTTTGGTAAAAGGTTTTTCGATTAGCTAAAATGGTAATTCTGGTTGTTCAAGATTTGTTCAAGATGGAGCAAGATAGGTTTTTTTCTGGAAACTACTAATGGTCTATAAGAAGATGAACTCCTGTCCAGGTCTGATATCTGTTCAATATTTAATCCACCAGGAGAGGCAGGTAGTCCAGTAGCGATTTTGGCCTCTCTTTTCTCTTTATATAACTCACATAAATTGAACCAGCCTCCTTTAACTAGGGAATCTCTTGCTGTGAACATAAAAATCCTAAGATATATTGGAGAAAATGAAAACTTGTGATAATTCTAAGCTTCTCTCTCTAGATTTGAAATTTGAAATTTTTTCTTACTCTAGAAATAGAAACGGTAAAAAAATAATACTTATATAGCAAAAGACTCTACTTTAGTGTTTTACCTAAGGGAAGTGAATCGGCTAAATAATAATTAAAGTCTATTAACTATAGCCCCATTATCTTTAGAATTTTAGCTGCAAGTCCCTAGGAGAAAACAGCTAGTAGATCCAACTAGGAACTGACACGTGTAACATATGACTAATAATAAAGTTGTGAAATTTGAATTGATCGGTTGACCTTTCAAATTCACTTCGGAGGCAGATCGGAAATTATTCATCATGGTTAACTCTTCGAGATAGTTTTTGAAAGAGCTAAGGGGGCTATATGATCAGTTCGGATATCGCTGGAAGTATATTATAGTGATTCTGATATTATCCGAAGGGCATTTCAGACCAATTGAATAAAAGTCAATGACTGAACAGTAACTTGAGTGGAACAATGACTCAACATTTACCACCTCATCTCTTGGGCTTGGGGGCTCGTATGATTAACCCGACTATAAGATCTGACCCGCAAGGACCATGGGTCAGAGAAAAACATTATAAATACCCCAACCAACATCATTAATAAGGGTTGGACTTTTTCTAAAAACATTAAAAACAAGCACACTCCTCATTTCTCTCACAACTTCTTACAAAAATACTTAATATCAACCAATAAAAGGTTTTCTTCTGGTTTTACCCTTGAACCAGGTTTAACTATCACCAGATAGATCTATATATTTCATGTTGGGACATCTAAAAATCAGACAAAAAGACTCCATCTTTTTTGTGGTGGACAGGTTCTCGAATATGGCATATTTTATACCATGTGCTAAGGTGAATGATGTTTCTCAAACAACAGTCTTGTTCTTCAAATAAGTAGTGCGTTTACATGGAATGCCAAGGACTATTATCGCAGATCGAGACACTAAATTCCTCAGGCACTTTTGGAAAACACTTTGGAAGAATATGAGTACTAAACTATTGTTTCAAAAACTTTTCATCCTTAAATAGATAGTCAAACTGAAATGGTAAGCCGTACACTATCTACTTTACTTAGAGCTACTGTGGGTAAAAATCTGAACAACTAGTTGAAATGTTTTTCGTTCATTGAGTTTGCTTATGATCATGCTACCCATTTTGCTACTAAATTGTCTCATTTTAAAGTTGCATATGGATTTAAGCCTTTGACATCGTTATAGTTAGCCCCACTAACACCATCAGAGTATTCAAGTCAAGATGGAATACAAAAGGCTAAACTTGTCAAGAAAATACACCGAAAGATTAAGAAAAACTTAGAAAAGAAAACAGAATAGTATAAGCGTCAAGCAGATAAAGGACGCAAGGAGTTAAGCTTTGAACCAGGAGACTGGGTTTGGATACACACAAGACCGGAAAGATTCCCCCAAAAATGAAGTTATAAGCTTCTACCTCGTGGAGATGGTCCATTCAAATTTCTAAAGCGAATCAATGATAATGCCTATAAATTAGAGCTTTTGGAAGATATTAACATTCCTGGAAGTTTTAATATTTCTAATCTATCTCCATTTGAAATAGATTAACCAGTTTTAAGGAAAAAACCTTTTCAAGAAGGAAGGAATGATGAGGATATACAAATAAATCCAATTGAAGACCAACATAGGTCATCAAACTACCAACTACTGGAATTAATCCTATAACGCGCTCAAGAGAAAGGGATCTTCGTAGAGAGTTCAACAAGGATGTGAAGAGCTTTATAAGTCAAATAAAGAATTATCCAAATTATATTTTAGTTTCAAATTGAGCCTAACCCATTTTCTACATAATAAAATCTCAAGAAAGCATTTAAAATGCCTCTAGAAGATTTGGTAAAAAACATATACAAAAATGAAGCTCCAGATCTTTAAAATACTTATTTTGTTAAATATATATATATATATATATATATGCTATCTCTTATGTATTTGGTTAGAATATATTTTGATTTACTAGCTGTAATTTTTAGTTTGTTAAGATCTATCTTAATTTGCTAAGTTTTAGCTAGTTCTTAAGATATTTTTCTGATTTACTAGTTGTTAGGATATCATTTTATTTTTCGTTTAAATAGATATAATCTCCATTGGAGAAATAATATTTAATCAATTGAAAAATATCAATAAAAAAAGTTTTTAATCAAATATTTGTTTGGGATAGATTTATCTTTAAACTATTCTTGTGAGGAACGAGTTTAGTTGATCATTCATTTTGATTTTATCCATGATACATTCAGTTTTTTAAGTTATGTTTATCAAAGGATTTCCATCACCTTTGTAATGCAGCTCGATCCATCATCTATTTATCATCATCTTCCATCTAATTTCGTTTGTGAGTTTTCTCCGAACAACAACAAGTCAAATCAATACTTGATCTACCGCCACACATATCGTTTGAATCTGTTAAAGTTGTAAGTGTTCTCCGAACATCAACCTCTACAACCAAACCTGCCTACATCAAACCTTGACATCATTACAACTCATCGTCTATGTTTTTATTGTTGTTTAGATCTACAAGTCGTCCCTTCACCTGTAGAGTTGTAATGTTGGTCATGTCGTTTAATGTGACTGTAATTTTTCTAAAACAATATAAGTTTTAGGCTTTTGTATACCATCTTTTGAAAAATGCATCTTTGGATGGGCTATTAGGGTATTAACTCCACACTGCATCCAACATTAATCAAAATAAAATGTTTTTTATGACTTGGTGGACAGTTGGTTGGATGGTCAAGTTCCAACTGAGTAATAAACTAGGCATTTTGTTTAAGCGAATATGTGTAGCTCATGATCTCTCGCACAAAACAAAAAATATTTATTTAGAATTGTATATAATATAATAAAATTTCATGAATAAACTTTCTAAAACATTTATAGATACTAGCCCTCCCATGATATACGTAGAATACAGTGGGATTCAAAATCCCTGATATAATCATGCAATATGAGAGAGTCTTTTTTTTAATTTGCTAACATTTTACAGGTTCATGTTTTGTTGAGCCTTCGCCACCAAGATTAATTGCTATACTCTAGAGATGGGGTAGTATCCGTTCCCTAACAACCCGTCGTTAGTGTACTCTCATAGACCTTGTCGAAAGTTCAGTCGGTTATATTTGTTCAAGTGGTTGAGGTTCAAGCACTCGCAAAGACGAGGCTCTAAAATAAACCTTCGATACTTTCTGGTTGCATCATGTTATATTTAATATAAACATACATGATAAGACTACGACGCATAGGTCAAAATTCCAACATGCAGAAGAAAGAAAATACAATGATGAACCCTAGTTTTCAAAAACATTATACCATAAAAAAACATAAAATGCAAGTATAATACAGTAGATCTAACTTTGTTTAACTACTAATGCAATATAAAAAAAATTAAACAACTAAAACTTATGGAAAATTATTATTTTTATTTCAAAGATAAATTGAAACTAACTTTATTTGTTGCAAACAACCAAAATTAAAATTAAAATTAAAATTAAAATAATCATGCGATTAGGAAAAAAATCAAAATAGAATCAAAGTTTTTATTTTAATTTTTTAGAATGATAAAATAATTACTATAAAAATATTGTAATTTTCTTTCAATAACCACCAATATCCAAACTATTTTTCAATAACATCCGAGGTTTGATAAAATACGGATAATCATCTAGTTAGCGTGTTTGAGATTAACTACATTTTGGTTGCGTAATTAATTAGCGTGTTTGGTTGCGAAATTAAGTATATTTTAGTTGTTTAATTAGTAAGTGTTGTTGCGTTGCAAATTTACTTGTACTTTGACTGCGTAATAACTATTTATTCTTTTTATGTTTCAGTTGCATAAATATGTGAGATTAGGTGCAAACATAGTATAAACTTATATTTTTCATTTATTTTATTTATTTGTAGGTTTGTAATGCCTTCATTTTTTATTTTTGAACAAACTATCAGGTTTTTGTTCCTCTACTTGATACTTTTGAAAATTATGAAAATATAGTTAACTTTATAATAAGCAAGTGGGATGGATGGTCAAGGTTCATTTATGTTTTAATTGTTCATTTGGTGAATATAAGAGTTGTTTCTTGTGTTGTGAATAAGATTTTATATCATTGGTTACATTGGCTGATCGTAGTAATGGCCAAGATATTGTTACTGAGATTGGTGAAATTTAAGTATTGATGTTACTGGTTTGGATATATTGTTATTACATAATATTAATTCGATAATATACCAATCGAAGAACCTAGTTCGAGCGCTTGTTTTTTAAACATAAAAAATAGTGTGCTACTAGAAATTGGATTGATGGTATTCAAGGTTCATGGCATGTATTTGAAAGTGGTATTACATCTATATATCTTGATTTATTTAAATTTTCTATCAAATATAGATTTATTTATAAATTTATTCATTATAAGAAAGAAAATTTAAGTGTTTAAAAAAAGGATGTCCATAAAGGATTTATGCTTTAATTGATAAGTCAAATAGATATAATTTTATAAAAAGTTATTTTGGTGATCATAAGTGTTGTTTTGGTCTTACGATAAAAAATAAAAAGCATTTAATGTCCGATTTGATATCAAACGAGATAAGTGATTTATTAGATCAAGAAGTGAAAATCATTCACAAATAAGTTTAATCTATTGTTAAATACGATTATGGTTTAAATATTTCTTATATTATGTCGTGGATTGTTTTGGAGAAAGCTAGAAATGAAGTTTACGGAGATAATTATATTTTTCTAGATTGTTAAAATGTTATTTTAAGGGCTTAAAGACTCTGGACATCACAAGTGATTTGTACTAGAATATGAAGGAGGCAGGTGTTTTATTAATAGATATTTTATAACTTATGGAACTTGTCTTCAAGGTTTTCACTTTTGTCATATGATGTTCTTTATCAGTGTCGCATCTTTCACGGTACACAGTGAAGGGTTTCACTCTATTCAGTAGTTAAAGGTGGTAACAAGTGGTGAGTTTTTTTAAAGTATATATATATATATGTAAAATACATAATTCTTTTTTAGTTATAAAACTATGTGTTAACCGTAAAATAGGCGAGTAAGTTGTAGATCAAATCATTTATGAACTTTCCTTCCACAGAATATGTGGTGGAGATCATTCTAAAATTTGGCTCTTTCTGAAAACTTTAAAGTTTTTTTTATTTCAGAATTTGGCTCTCTCTAAAAGCTCCAGTGTTTTTTCATTCTAAATGTAATACATGACTACGTAAAAATTACATTTTATTTTTCTTTTTTAAACTTAATAATTTTGTTAATTTTATTTTTAATTATATATAGCTTTGGTTTTAAAAATTGATTTCGTAATTTTCCATTATTGTTTTGTAACTGCATAATAATTGCATAGTTCAAAATATTTGGTATTTTTATTTTGTTAATAATTTATTAGGGATGATTTAGATTTGTTTTATTATTCTTAAACATATTGTGAGTTTTTGTTACCAACTTGATAATAAAGTATTATGTAAAAAATAAAATTAATATTTATGCCCAAGTATAATCGATATATTACGAAAAATGCAATAATTCAAATATAAAAGTTATATTTAATGTTTGCTATCATTATTTTGTTTCAATTGCATAGTTTTATTCTCATCGGACTTAGTATAGTTTTAGTATATTTTGCTACTTTTACATGAATAGTTTTATTCTCATCGGACTTAGTATATAAGCCTTCAACCTTTTTACCTAATTTCTCACTTATATTTTTATTTTCTTTATTCATTCTCTTATTATATAACTCTTCCCATTAGGTCTCCATAGATTCACTACTATTGGGGTCCATAACTCTTATTGGGTTTCTAAATCTCAATACTAAATTGTTAGATTAAAAGACCATTCGTTTAGGTATAATTTAGCATAAATGACATTCACACTCTATTTACAACACCATAAGACTAAATAAATAATATTTAATTATTATTATTATTATTTATTAGTCCAATATTTCAATTGATTAATTTAATTGAATTTTACAATACATGAATATCCTAAATTCCAGATAATAAGAAATTTAATTGAATATTTTCTTCGAGTATTTCATTTCTCATTTACCTAATTTTGGGTTAACTATTTATCTTATTATATTCTTTAAGACATTTATACAAATCTCTGAGGTAAGTCTTAAGTGATTGTAAAACCAATTTCAGTTTATTCAACAATTATTTTAAACAATAATAATAGACTTATGTAAGAAGACGTAAGGCATGCCTGTGACCAAAGGTCATGAGTTCGAATCCCTCTACATACGCTTTTTCGGCTGAGTCTGTCACCTTGTATGGTTTATCTTCTGGTGTTGGTTTGCAGGTTATTGCATCAGACTGAGAGTTTACCCTGTGCGCACTCATTAGACTCCGAGTAGTGGTTGCGGGTTCCCTCCGAAGACAAAAAAACAATTCTCAATTCATTCTAGTTAATATTTGTTATTTTATAATATATATATATATATATATTAGTATTATTATTATGTTATTTTTATAAAACTATTTATCAATAACAATAATATTTTATTATATTTGTAATATTTAATTATATAATAATATGTTTTTTATTTAAAATTATTTGGTTTTAATGAATTTCATTTATTATTATAGTAATTTTATAAATGATTAGGTTAGTTGATGTATCATTGTTTAATCCAAACCTAAATAATTAACTTATTTATTTTGTTTCGTACAATTGTTTTTGAAGATAATGATAATGTTAGATATTTATTAACAAATATTTAAGAATTATGTACGAAATTAACAAAAATATATTTTTTGTAAGCGGTTAGCTGTCAAATGACATTTGTTACCGCATATAAAGGAAATAGGAAATTATGTTACTTTGTGGCGTCCCTACTTTGACTATCGTTAGGATATAATCAAGTGATGGTTGTAGCCTTTTTCTATAATGTCATAGAAATTTGAATCGCTCAAACTTTTAGATTTGTAGTTCGAATATTTCTTAGATACTGATTGATCTTTAAGAACGAGGAATGAACACTTGTATGATAATGTAAACATTTTATCAATGTTTTCCTGCATATTATTCTCTTTTATCTACGTTGTCTTATTGCTACGACTTGTGACCTCCCAATTCTGAATCTTTAGTGAAGATCTAGGTTTATAGATCTTGAATAAATATATGATGAAAAGAAAAATATATTGACTTAAAATACATATTTTTTTTTGTTATAAAAATATGTGTTAACCGGTTGCGTAATTATGTGCAGGTTGATTGTGTAATTACATTTTGATTGCAAAATTAGGATGATATTATGAAAATATAAGATTTTTTTGTGTAATTACGTGTTAACCTTTTGTAATTATGTACATATTGGTTGTATAATTGTATTTTTTATTGCGAATTTACAGATTATATAATTGGTTTTTAAATTCCTTTATGCAGTTGATAATTATTATCCTTATATATTCTGTAAGTTTTTTCCAGTAGCATTTAATGTTGTTTGATCTTAAGATGGTGATAATTGACAATATTTTTTGGAGACATTAAAGCCTCATTTACTTGGTCGTCAAATCATTTATATATTTGATCGTCGCATTGGTGTTTTAAATGTTGTCTTAGTTATTTACATTGATTGCTACCATTCATATTGTATTTATCATCTAATTGGGAATTTGAAGCATGTGTTGAGACGTTCACCAAAGGATTTAAGGAAAAAGATGGTCAATATTTAGAAATAGTGTGCTTATACACCTAGTGAGAGTTTATTTGATTTACAGTTGCATGCATTTCTAAAAGAAGCTATTTAGTAAGCATTTGCTTTCATAGAAAACACTCCTCCTGAAAAGTACGTATGTGCATTTGTTTTTGTAAACGTTAGGGTTCTATGCCTTCTAGTTCAATTTAGAGTCTTTTAATAATCATATTAAATAATTTTATAGTCTGCCTATTTTGAAATTATTAGAAATATTAGGGTTATTTTTATGAATCAGATGTTAAAGCGTTACTCTCATTGTTTATGTCGGAATAACGAGATTTATCATGATATTTGGTGAGGTTTATTTTGGATTGAGGGTAATTTTGTAAAGTGTTTTGGAAAGTATATAGAGTATTAAATGTTTTGGAAAGTATGTAGAGTATTAAATGTTTAAGTGTAAAGTAGTGAGAGATTTGAGCTGCCTGATTTTAATAAATGTTCATTACCCTCATTAATGAGAGTAGTTGGGATATTTATACCCTTAATTAAGGACCCATGGGCTTTTGTGTCAAGTTATGGAACCGGGTCAAGTTTAAGGACCCATTTACTTATTAAGCTGATTAGCACATAACTTAGTCAAAAAGTGTTTAGTTATTTCTTTACTTGTGTCCTGTCCGGATAGTTCAGTGGCAAGTTATGTCTGAATTGCCCTTGTCCGGATAACACAGGGAGTTATGACTGAATAATCCGAACTCATCAGTAGCCCCTTTTTTAGGCCTTGTGAAAAATCTTTGGCAAGACTAAAAAATTTACTTAGTCAGTGACGATTTTTTCCGACCCGCTTGTGTATCTAGCTTGAAGTTTGTCCGAAATGACTTTTTCCCATAATGCTAAGGGTCTTCTTTTGGATCGTTGAACACGTGTGACAATCTGATTCGACCTATCAGCCGTTTTTTACCTAGATTGGCGCTCCCACTAAACCTAAAAAGTAACCTATTAATTTTCCCCACGTCCACGCCGTCTCTAATCATTGCAAAACCTCTTTAACTCATCCTAGGTATTAGTTACCTTTTTCATACTAATATATAAACCATTTTTTTCACTGTTTCGTTATCTTCATCACTCAAAAAACTTCTACAGAGCTT
The DNA here is from genome assembly GCA_036936605.1 of Limnanthes douglasii subsp. nivea. Lineage (NCBI taxonomy): Eukaryota > Viridiplantae > Streptophyta > Magnoliopsida > Brassicales > Limnanthaceae > Limnanthes > Limnanthes douglasii. The sequence continues at coordinate 212,286,043 of JAUPFV010000004.1, forward strand.
TGCACCCTCACTTTCACACTTTTTCGTGGATAGTTTTATGTTCACGGCTAGAAACGCTCTTGTAAAAGGCGGCTGGTTGAACTTGTCTGAGTTAGAGAATGCTAGAAAATTCGAACGAGAGAATCGTATCGTTGCTGGCCTCCCAGTCTCCCCGAGCGAAAAGTCTGGTGAACCATCTCAAGAAACAGACCAAGGGTCATCTTCCACCAGAAACCCAAAACCTAAACAGTTGTTCAAACCAAGCCTCTCACCAATCCTATCAGGATCTTCTGTTCAGGAGTCCTAACCCTCCACTACCAAGGAAAAAGTAGTATATAGCGTTAGAAAACCCTCCCATTTCTTAGCCATGGGCTCAGATATTGAAAAGTCTCCAGAAAAAATCAACTCCGCGTCGGACGACTCATTTGGTGAAAGCCCAAGCCACTGCCTCACTGTCAAAACCCTCCAGATCGGAGGCTTCTAAGGCCACATCCAAATATAAGCCCTCTGAATTGGAGGTGTCTATACGATCCCCACAAGATAAGACCTCCGGATCAGAGGCATCCAAAGTAGCCTCACAAGAGAAGTCCTCCGGAGCTCAGCCTCAACCGGACACCAGACCTTTGGAAACAACAGGCGCTCATTCATCCGAACAGCCTGTAGTACCAGAAGCTAATACCCTACCATCCACAATGACTGATAAACCTTCAACAGTGATAGAAGACAATATTGAATAGGCCCTCTTAGACACTGAAACGTCGGGTCAAACCGGGGATACTGCCTCTAACAGAAAAGGCAAAGGCAAAGTGAAAGTTGGCGTGGCTCATCCGGATCTCCCGGAATGCTTGGAGGGTAAGGTAGGGTCTTGCTTTAAGAATGTCAATGTTAAATATTTGTTGGACATGCAGAACATAAATTATATCTATACTCATACTGCTGAGTTAGGCCGGATCCGGACAAAGTGGGGGATCCCAAAGTCAATGAAGGTGAGGATACATGTCACTCCGGAGACTCCGATGGATTGCAAACTTAATAAAGTAGTCATCTTCATCGAATTACTAAACTGGGGGCTCAGGTTCCTCTTAAACCTAGAGATTGTCAGGTACTTCCACCTGGTAAAGCTTTGCCCAAGCTAATTAAGTCCAAATGCTTGGTACTCTCTCATTGCTTGCATAATGGCATCAAGGTTGTCCAAAATCCCTCTCCCTATGGAGCAATTTTTCGTTGTGGCAAGTCTATGCTAGAATCACCACATCACATTCTACCATCACAACATGGGAAATGACTTCAAAGTGGTAAACGACTTATTGGAGTCGGAGAAGAATTGGAGAACTCAGTTCTTATTCATAAGTGGGTCATGGGAAAATGGGAGGAAGATCAAAGCCAAAACCAACCTTAGTATGCTAACTAGTAGATGGAAGAGTACGGGTAAGCTCTTAAATTTTATTTTTTATGTTCTTCTTTTTACTTCATAAATATTCCACTCCTGAATTATTCATTACTTCTTTTTTAGTGTTGTCGAATGAGTATACCGGATACCTGGAGAAGGGGCAAACTACATGCGCCAAACTGAATGCATTGGCTGCAGAGCGTTGGGGGAATGCCTTCCACAACTGCTTTACCTCAGGAAATATGGTGAGATCACATCTGTGGAATACCACAGGTCGGAGAGATCTTACATGAGAAGAATTGACCACACCCCCTCCTCCTGGTGTCATCCTTAAACAGACAGAAGAGAAAGATGGTAAACTAGTCTTGCCCTCTGTAGCCAAGGCTCCTAGCAAGATGAAGGGAAAGAAAAAGAGAGCTGCAACAGAAGCAGTTCAGGCTGCCACCAAAGACCGGTTCGGGGAACCAAGGGGGGATCGATTCTGCCTTGCTCAAGGTAGTTGAAGTTGAGACTGTTAAGGAGGCATGAGAATCATAAAATCCACCAAGACCTCCCAAAAAGGACCAAAAAAGGGGAGCAAGAAGTGATGAAAAGGCTCCCAAGAAGAAAAAGGTCACCTTAGGAGAAGAAATAATTCTTCGCCCTTCAGAGCTTCTACCTCCATCAGACCCAACAGACCCCACCTTGGCAGAGAAGATTCCCACTAGTCTGCAAGACATTGATATTTACTTTAACGACTCTGAGAAAGATGGCTTTGCTGGCCTCTTCCGTCCTTCAAGCTCTTCTAATATGGTGACTTACAATGGCAAGTCCTACATTGTCTCCGGAGAGAATGATGTGGTGGCTTATTCCCTCCTAGGTCACATTCAACCAATGCTTGATCTGGAGAGGCAAGTGAAAAACCAGTCCACCCTTATCAACACCCTCAATACTGACAAGGAGTCTCTGTCAACCAATCTCCTCAATGTTAATTAAAGCATAGAAGAATTGAAGAAAAAGCTTGAAGCATTGAGGAAGGACAAGGAAGATCTATCGACCAAGCTGGCCACTTTGGAGAATGCTAATACTGAGCTCCAAACTAAGTGCTCTGGTTTGGAGAAAGATCTTTCAAGATTAAGGGAGGACCTGAAGACCAAAGATTGTGCCATCCAAACCTTGTCCGGAGACAAGACTTCCTTAGAAGATGTTGTGTCTAAGGTAACCAAAGAGAAAGAAGACTTAGAGAAGTAGTAGGAACAAAACATTCAGGCCAACATTGATATATACACCAATGAGGTAATAGACTCCTTGGAAGCATGGTATGCTGAGATGAAGTCTGACATGGTACTGCTTTTCCATGAAACGTTTCCGAAGAGGACCCTTGGTCCTTTATGAAAATATGTGGAGTACGAAGACATCGCGTTCCATACCATGGCTGCTGGTGACAAACACAACTATAGCAGTGGAATAGACTCTACTACCGATGAAGAGGAAAGAACCAATGAGAGTTCAAATGCCAAACTCAGAAGTCCCAAGAAAGGAGGTGATGCAGGAACATCCGAAGGGAATAAGCCCTGAGGTTTTAAATATCTTTTGTGTTTTCTTAATTTGTGAACTATTAAAGTCCTTGGATGGCCAAGGCATTTTTGTAATAGTATCCGGTTTGAGTCCGGATAAGTCTTTCAAAACACTTAAAATCCTTGGATGGCCAAGGCATATTTTATACTTTGGTAACATTATCCGGTTTACTCCCGGACAGGCTTATTTATAAAATTTTGATTTGTTTCATGCTTCCTTTCAATTTTAACAGCTAATGTTTAAAGAGCCCCAATTATTTCAAAAGTATTTAAAGTAAGAGTGTTTAATATCTCTGATAACATGTATTTAATGGTCATCATTCAACTAGATTAATCTGATCTGTCAAAGATCCATAACATTAAATCGAAAACTTGAAAAGAATTATAGTCAAACCACATCGAACGTTTTAAGCAGGCATTATATTTTATTGAAAAAACCAAACACCTCAATAAAACCTCCCTGCGCCACTAGGGTAGGAAAGAGTATGCTCCCTAATATTTACATTGACTTTTAACAAGTAAATATTTACACAGCTTTTATTCTAGATATAACCTGAGGTGTTCAATATTCCATGGGTGCTTCAAAATTCTTCTATCTTTGTCTTGAAGCCTATATATCCCACGCTTAAACTTTTTGGAGACCTCATAAGGGCCTTCCCAGTTCGGAGCCAACTTGTCGAACTGCTTTTCCTTAGTATGCAAGAAAACCTTTCTCAAAACTTTATCTCCCGACCGAAAATCCCTTCTCTTGATCTTGGAAGCAAATCTGCTCCTCATCAAACCTTGATAGTGGGTTGTTCTAAGTAAGCTTTAACCCTTCTTTCTTCTATTAAGTCCAACTGATTCCTAATTGTCATCTTATTGGCTTGTTCGGAATAGTTGTGGACCATGTATGATGGTAGGGTTGCTTCTATAGGAGTAATTACATCCATCACATACACTAAGGCAAAAGGATATTCTTGAGTAACAGCCCTAGGAGTAGTTCGGTATGCCCACCGTACTTCTTGCAAATAGCTTGGCCACTTCCCTGCAGTCCCTTCTAAATTCTTTTTTAAACCGGACAAAATGGTTCTGTTTGCCACTTCAACTTGGTAATTTTTTTGTTGGTGGAAAGGAGAAGAGAAGCAATGCTGAATCCCCCTGGAGACACAAAAACTCTCCATATCCTTGTTATCAAATTGTGGCCCGTTATCTGTGGTTATCTTTTGTGGAACCCCAAATCTGCAACAGATGTTAGACAAGATAAATTTTATAACAGCTTTTAAAGTGGTTCCTGCCTGGGGAGCTACTTCTATCCACTTTGAGAAATAATCAATGGCTACAATAATGGTCCTGCACCCTCCGGACGCCATTGGTAGAGGCCCAACTAAATCCAATCTCCAACGAGCAAAAGGTACCGGCTCAGAAATAGACTTCATAGTTACTGCTGGGATACGAATTTCGTTACTATACCTTTGGCATGGATAACACTTTTTTCACTAATTCCTTAGCATCTACCATTATTGATGGCCAATAGTATCCAGCCAATAAAACCCTCTGGATTGGAGCTCTATAACCATAGTGTGCTGATCCATCTCCATCATGTAGTTCGGATAAAATGATTTGGGATTCTTCAGCCCCCAAACAACACAGGAGAGGTCTGCTGAAAGATTTTTTATAAAGAAACTCTCTTATGATAAAAAAAACCACGAGCCTTGTGTTTCATTTTCCTCGCCATAGCTTTCTCTGGAGGAAAAATCCCATCAAAGATATATTGAAGAAGTGGAAATCTCCATTGTGCTTGATCCACCATCTGTCCGGACAACCCACTCCTTTTTAGTTTTCTCTTCTCGAGCTTGTTTAGTACTTTTGTTCGAATGAAACTCTACCAAGAAATCAACAACAGATTGAGCTTTAATTGCAGTTCGTGCGGAAAAATCAATGTCATAATCACCCAATTCCACTAACCATTTGGTCATCCTACTTGATATGCCTGCTTTCTAAGAATATTCTTCAAAGGAAAATATGTTCGGACGATGGTGAAATGAGACTGAAAATACGACCTCATTTTTCTGGCAGCAACCATTAAGGCTGGTGTCAGCTTTTCAAGCTTTAGGTACCCCTTCTTAGCATTTATCAGACTCTTGCTGATGTAGTATACCAGACTAGGATAATTTTCCACCTCTCTTACCAACACTGCACTTATAGCATATTCTAAAACAGCCAAGTATACATCAAAATCCTGGCTGCATTGTGGAGACCAGTTGAAGTCTTTAGCACCTTTCAAGGTCTGAAAGAACGAAGCACATTTGTCCGAAGACCTTGAAATAAAACGATTCAAAGCAGCCAATCTTCCTGTCAGCCTCTTAACTTCTTTAATATTTCGAGAGGGGTCCATTTTTAACAGAGCATCGAGTTTATCCGGATCAGACTGTATCCCTTTTTCACTTATCACATAACCCAAAAACTTTCCGGACTGCACCCTAAACACAGATTTTTCTGGATTCAACTAAAAATTAACCGTTTTCAAGTTGGCAAAAGTTTTTTAAAGATCAGTTATGTGCAATTCTTCTTCTCAGCTTTTAACCATCATATCATCGATGTATACTTCCATATTTCTACCAATTTGATCAAAAAATGTTTTGTTCACCAACCTCTGATAAGTAGCCCCAGCATTTTTCAACCCAAAAGACATTACCTTGTAACAATGAAGACCCTTATCTGTAACAAAGGTAATGTGATATTGGTCCTTCGGATCCACCTGTAGCTGGTTGTACCCAGAGAAGGCATCCATGAAAGACAATAACTTGTTTCTAGATGTCGAGTCCACGAACTGATCTATCTGAGGGACTGGATAGAGATATTTTAGGCAAGCTCTGTTGAGTTCAGTAAAATCGATACACATACGCCATTTCTCATTCTTTTTCTTAACTAACACTGGATTGGCAGTCTATAAAGGATAATGAGACTCCTTTATGCGCCCCATCTTGGTAAGCCGGTCGACTTCTTGGACTATTACATCAGCTTTCTCCTTAAAAAAAGCTCTCATTTTTTGCACAACAGGTGCAACATCCCTCTGGATGGACAGCTTATGTGATATAACACTTGCAGGCACTCCGGTCACATCAGCATTACACCAAGCAAAAACATGTTGGTGATCTGCCCAAAAGGACAATAACTTTATCTTTAACTATGGCGCCATCTTGGAGCCAATTTTAACACTTCTACCTTCTGCCAGAGAGTGGGTTTCAAATTCTTCAACTAGTATCAAAACACCAGGGGTCTCTCTAGGGTCATCAATTTTACCCTCACCCGAGAAGGCCCCAATAATTGCTAATCTTCATTAGCTCGGACTGCTCCCAAAGTTTTAGGAGCAAGTACAGTTTCATAACATTCTTTTGCTATCTTTTGGCTACTCCGGACAACTCCCACTTGCCCTTGAACCGCATACTTCAAACATGGGTGGACCCTTGAGGCCACAACATGCATTCTATAGAGCTAAGACCTCCCAAATATTTCATTGTAGCATGTATGGCACTCTACCACAACGAACAATACTCTGACCATCTTCTTGAAAGGGCATTTGCCCAACAGTACCTCCTCAAATTCTCAGATTATATCCGTAGAACTCCCTGTGAAGCCCACAATGGATCTATTCAAACGCTGAATTACGGCCGGATTTTTCATCTGCTTGTAAGAACTTAAAAAAATGATGTTTTCTGAACTACCCGTATCTACCAGAATTCGTCTGATATCAGTGCCCCAATAGAAGATCCTATCACTACAGCATCCTCGTGAGGCCCAGTTATATTTCTTAAATCATCTTCATCAAAAATGAAAGGAAAAGGGATTTGGGACTTATAAGAAGACATGCCTCTCTCTAACTGAGTGGTCAGAGTATGAACATGTCTCTTTCTTGAAGAAGGAGTCGGCGCAGTCATGGTATCCCCTCCAAATATAGTAAGTGATTCAAAAACTCTTATGAGTCTGGAAACCATCTTAGTTTGTTCTATTATGACCCTTACTTTATTTCGCGTTGGATTAGGATCCAACTACTCCAAGTCAACATCAAATATTTCAAGGATCACCATTTCCCCTTCTGGAGCAGATGTTCCCGCATTGTTCGTTGGGCCAGTTCAGGGAGCATAGTTAGGCATGTGTCCACTCATTCTTTTTTACATAAGCCCCCAGTTTGCCTCTTTCGATGAGATTTTGCACCTCTTGCTTTAAAGCGATGCAGTCTTTGGTGTTATGGCCAATATCATGATGATACTGGCAAAAACAAGTACTATGACATTCCCTGGAGATTGGAGTGCTGCTGGTTTTCGAAAATGAACCTCATCATTAATCCTATCATAAATGGTTGCCACATTTTCTTTTAGCTCTGCAAACCACTCTGGTTGGACCCAAGGACCTCGTTTATTCTTGGACTGCTGGCTCTGAGCTGGATTTGGGTGGGATTGAGTATGTTTGGCTCTGTTGGACCCCTGTCCGGTTTCTTTGGCCTTGTATCCGGACTGGTTTAAATTTGGAGTTGCTGGGGCAGACCTCACATGTCTGTGTACCCTAGTCTTATTAGTTTCATCCATGTTGATTTGCTTTCCCACCTGGTTTAACAAACCATCCCAGGTCATGGCATTCTTCCTTGTCACTGAATCAGTTAGATTCCCAGGGTTTAACCCTTGTCTCAAATAAGCTATTGTTACTTTCTTAAACCAATCAGCTAACCCGTTCTTGGTATTTATGAACCGACTTATATAGTCTTTTAATGACTCATTTATTTCTTGAGCACAATGGATAATAGTATCTTCATTTCCCTTAACCTCTTTACTCCCCACAAACTGCCTTTGGAAGGTAACCCAAAATGTGTCAAAGTTTCTGATACAACCCTGAGGCAAACTGTTGTACCACTTCAGAGCACTTCCCGTAAAATATTGGGAGAAGGCCCTACACAGAAGTTTGTCATCGTCATCAAAATTCATCATGAAGTTCTTGAACTGCTCCAGATGATTGTCTGGATCTTTACTCTTATCATACTTCTCCATTTTAGTACTATCAAACCTCTTGGGGAGGTTTCCAGATAGGATCTTGTTAGACAATGGTGATTGTCTCCAATTCCTGCTACGACTAAAGATTGTGTCTTCGTTTGGTGTTACAAAAATACTTGGTTCATCATGGAAAGCAAAAGGATCAATCCGCAGCTCATCCACATGCTTGTGACTATGGCTGTGAGATGACCCTTTGCCGAAATGCCTCTTTAGTCTTCCATGCCTATATCTCTTTCTTGAATACTTCTTAACTAGTTTTTGCTTCTTCATAGACCTCCCCTCATCACTGCTTGATGACAAAGACTCTTTAAGTTCAGCCTCATTCGAAGAGGTACTCGAAGACTCAGAATCTGAACTTTCCACCAGCTTAGTCCGGTGAGACTTCTTAGAACTGACATGGGTCTTTTTTGTACTTGAATGAGTCTTTGCTGATGGATCGTTCTCCCTCGGATTTTCAGTATGATGAACGGTTGACGCCTTTGACTTTTCCTTCAAACCTATTTCTGCATTTTTAATAGCCCTTAATGCATCTATTTCCGCCCTCAACTTGTCACGTTCCTTGGTGGTATACTCATTGTTTTCCCCAACAACCTCCACCAGGGGTGGTGGAATTGCTTGCTCATTCAGATCCATCCAAACATGTCTTTTTTATTGGTTTTGAATGCAAGATTCAGACACCGTCTCCTCCCACTGTGGTCGCCAATTTGGTGAGGTTTATTTTGGATTGAGGGTAATTTTGTAAAGTGTTTTAGAAAGTATGTAGAGTATTAAATATATAAGTGTAAAGTAGTAAGAGATTTGAGCTGCCTGATTCTATTAAATGTTCATTACCCTCATTAATGAAAGTAGTTGGGGTATTTATACCAGGGACCCATGGGATTTTGGGTCAAGTTATGGAACCGTGTCAAGTTTAAGGACCCATTTACTTATAAAGCTGACTAGCACATAGCTTAGTCAAAAAGTGTTTAGTTATTTCTTTACTTTTGTCCTGTTCGGATATTTCAGTGGTAAGTTATGTCCGAATTGCCCTTGTCCGGATAACACAGGGAGTTGTGACTGAATAATCCAAACTCATCAATATTAAAAAGAAGATTAAAAGCAATATTGAAGAATGTCGTAGGTGGATTGTTTGGTCGTCTACCAAAGTATTGTTTGAAGTTAAATCGGAACCCGTTATGGTTGTTGATATTTCGAATTACAAATGTACTTGTGGCATTCAGAAAATTTTATATTTCCACTATTCTCAAACTTATACGACTATATATATAGTATTCAAGGGAATCATTCGATATTTGCGGAGTCATGTTATAGTACAAGTTCTTATAAGAAAACTTACTCTCATGGCGTATCAACTTTATCTACTTTTGGTGAAGCTTCTAGTTTGAATCTATATCATGCTGCTCTTCCACCTAGTTTAAAAGGAAGAAATTAAAGACATAAGAAGAACCATATCCCATGGTGAAGAGTTCATTCACAGAATAAAATGCAGACATTGTAAAAAATATGGTCATAATAGAAGAACATGTGAAGAAAAATATATAAACCAATGTATTTTTATTTTAAATTGGGTATGTTCTTTTTTTCAAAACTATTTTTTTAAAAATAATTTGAAATTGAAAATTTTCTAGTTATGAAAATAACCATTGTTAGTTGAGTGCGTAATTACGTTATAATGGGTTTTGGAAAAGAGATTTTTTGTGAAAAATACAAGTGTAATTGAGTGTAATCGGATGCGGAGTTAAGTTGTAATCGATTGCGGAATTACGTTTTTATTGGTTGCAAAATAACATTTTGGCTGCGTAAATAAACATTTGTTTTGAAAAATAATGTTGTAATTGGAATGAAAAATTGTATTTTGGTTTGTTATATAACTAGGTTACAAATGACCGTATTTGTGAAATAACAATATATAAACAAATGATAAAAAAAAAATTAGGGTCAAACTATATATACCCAATTTTGGTTTAAGTATACCCAATTTTGAGTATACCCAAAGGTGGTATAAGTATACCCAATTTTTTCCAAAAATACCATTTTGTAAGTATATAAGCCTCTTTCTTTTTTACTAACAAACATCCAACACTTTTTCCCTACAACTTTCCCTCACTTCTCTCACTTCTCTCTGAACTCTCAATACTCTCTTCTCTAAAAAAACTCCCACTTCTCTCTAACATTTTCCGACGAGCCACCACTTATTCCTCTTCTTCTCTTCCTCCTCCATCATGGTGAAGAACAAAAACCCACCACCACCAACTACGTAAGTTCTCTAATTTAAATTTGTAAATTAAGTAGTTAGATTTTTGTTAGAATTAGATTAAGGTTAGATTTTAGGTATGAATTTAGATTTTAGGGTAGTTATGGGCCATTTTCCAACCCGGTTGTCGGCTGGAAAATGGTCGGCCAATAGCGTACCGATGGTGCACCCAATGCAGCACCATCGGTGCGTAAGGCTACATCGAGTGGTAAAAAGGTCGATTTTCTTTAAAAAAATTAAAATTTTAAACAAAACGATATGTATGTTATATGTGTATCCAGTGGATATTTGATTTGTATTTTTTTAAGTTTACGGATTATATCGTATGTTATTAACTTTGTTTATTTTTTGTTATTATTTCAGGTCTGATGATATCGAGCCGCCCCTTCCTCAGTCTAGGGCGGTTCCCCCGGGATCGCGGGTGACACACCCGACAAGAATTTGAAGACGGTACGGGTCGTCGAGGATGAGAGGGTCCGCGATGCTAAGCGCAGACGAGATTCATCGGAGGACCATGAGACTAGACGTCTTAGGGAGGAGAAGGAGGAGAGGAGCAGATCAGATCGGTCTTTGCACCGAATCAACCACGGTAAGAGGAAAGAGAATGTTGTTGAGAAAATAGTGGATGACAGTAAAGGTGGAGGCTCCTCACGACGAGAGACGTCACATGTACACCGATCACCACATCTCGCTACCAGTGCTCCACCACCTCCCGCTACTAGTGCTCCACCACCTCCCCACACTATTCCATATCTACCACCTGTTAGTGAGAGGGTGGATGCTACCGGGGACCCTGAGCAGGATACGATAAAAGAGGAGCATATTAATGCGATACAAACCGAGGAGCAGCGGAAGACGTTTGCATTTCTGAAATGCAACAAGATACTTTTATTTCATGACTACAAGAAACATGAGGCATATCACGTCTTCATCGGGAAGGTAAGTATCAAATTATTAAATGGCATCATATGTTTTACTTTGATTTATGTTTGACTTAGTTTTTTATTTACAGGCCCGTACTTTCTTAGGCGTACAGGCACGTTATAATGTGTTTCGTATGTGGGACCTCAGTGCTCAGCCAGAGGTGCATCGACATTTGGTGCAGACTCCTTTCAATCCTCTCATAGCTCGCTTGCCTCAGTACTTCACGCATTTAGTATTTGATGAGATTTTTGTTGAGCGTCAGCATCAGGAGACCAACATGTTCCATTTCTCGTTTGGGGAAATGACGATTACTCTAGATGATGTCAGCTGTATTACAGGTCTCCCTGTAGTTGGCCGGACTTTGGATGTAGTCACGGCTCCGCGTGATGAGGCATACAACTACTATGATAGTATGTTGGGGTTGACAGTGGATGAGGTCTGTGCTAAGATACAGTCCACTAGAGGCGTTGGCTTCAAGATAAATTGGTTGCGGGAGACTTTCACCAGAGGTCGTTACATCGAGCAGACTGATGTAGACATTATCCGCCAGGTATCACGAGCATATCTAATGTTCTTATTTGGTTCAACTATTTTTGTGGATACTAGTCAGAAAAGCGTCAAGGCTGACTATTTGTACGGGTTGGAGAATGTGGACTCCGGTTTGTGGGACATAGTGTGGGGTACGAGTGCATTGGCATTCATGTTCCGTGGTTTGAGTGATGCTTCGAAAGTATCAAAGCATAACCTGTACGGGTTTGTAGCCATGCTAGACTGCTATATTTATGACCATTTCCCCGCGTTTAGAGCCTCCGAGAACGAGGACCATGTAGCAAGGTAGCCGAGGATTGTCAAGTGGCTACCGAAGCGGATTGTTGGGCAAAACATCCTCTCAAAATCGATTGTGCGTACTCTCATTTCTGATCAAAGGGAGAAATATGTAAGTGTTTATATTTAGTAGTAAGTAATATATTCATACTAAGTTATATTTTATTAAGATTCTGAGTTTTTTACTATATATCGAACAGGTCATTTTTGAGCCATACGAGGAGATTAGAGTCCAGTTCCCCGTGCAGGAGATCTGCACCATCGTTTATCCTTTGCGGATGATGAGCACGGTTGAGGGTTACATGCCAGATCGTATTATGCGCCAGTTCGGACGGGTTCAAGATGAACCCGAACTCCCACTCTTACTCAGACCGGGTTACAAGAAGGAAGACTTGGCTATGTACATATGGCGAGAGAGTACATGGCTGGATTAGCGTCAGCATTTACTTTCAGAGGATTGGTTGACCGTTACCATCGTCTTTTATAGACAGTCGGCGATGAACACCTACTGGAGGTACTTAGCTGAGTATGGTTGGCATACTATTAGTCCACCCCCACGCACCATGGACGACAGATTGCTAGAGGTTGTTCGGTCGATTGTTACATTGCCTTTACGTCGAGGGGAAGAGGGTGCACTTTAGTGGAGAGATCAAGTCTTGCAGCTCTTCTCTCTTTGGTTATTTGTCCTTATTGTTGGACTTGTTTTAGCTACGTTATGATCTATCTTTTCATTCACGTTTATATTTGTTATCCTTTTGGAGGATTTGTTGTACTATGGTACTATGACTGATAGTATTTTCTTTGTTTATGAATGTTAGTATTTTCTTTTCATCTTCATCTTAAGTAACTCCATTAAAATATAAATTCAAAAATTCACCAATTTGAATAACAATTTTTAAGTACCAATTCGACAATCAATTTTAACATCAAATGTTCTAACGGCTCACTAAACATTCGATGATACAAATTTAACTCGTTCATTTGTAAACAACCAACCTTAAAATCGGGACAGAAGATTCGTAAAAAAAATTAACATCAAACGTTCTAACGGCTCACTAAAAACCAAAAAAAACAAATGACTCAAAACCCAAAAAAAAAGTCATAGTGCACCATTGGTACAATGCAAGGCGTACCCATGGTACATGCCCCTTTTACCGATGGTATCATGCACCAGCCGGCAGTCCATGTACCAGCCGGTGCATGGCACTTTTGGTACGTAGTGAGGTGCACTGATGGTGCCTCACCCTGTGTACCTATGGTGCACCATAAATGCACCATAGGTACGCCGAATGGTGTACCTATGGTGTCGTAGACTTGGCACCATCGGTACACCCAACTGCGCACCATAGGTATGCAGTAGGCTGTACCTATGGTGCCTAATTTTTTTATGAAAATTTTCCCGCCTTGTTATTCCCGCTCAGATTTTTTCGCGCTCTCTATTTCCCACCAAACTAACATTTTACTTCTCTATATAAGGAGGTCTAAGTTTGATACACCAAACACAAAAACCTCTTCTTCCAACCTAACTCATTTATTTTATTATGGGGTGGAGTGTGTTTGACGACACTCATCTACTCAAGGTTGCAAAACATGTGAAGTTTAAAAGGTCGGACGATGATACCAATGAGTTTTTCGATGATGTTTTGTGTATGATGTATTACATATACGGCGAGATAGGTACGTCTACACAAATGCCTCATTCTTGTAATCATGAGGACGTAGCCACTAGGTACAATATAACTAGTGGACCAATGTTTTTGGTGTTCAACGAGCCACCCGAAGTTAGGAATGAGGCATTCGACTCATTTGGTCATGGACTATTTGTCTTTATAAATGGTAAAATATGTTCATTCCCAAATTACCATGAAGGAGGAAACAGTACGTATCCTCAGCGACAATGGAGGATACGATTTTGACTAATGATCTGTTTAATCTCAAGTTATGTACCCTTGTGTTACGATGTTATTATTGCTTATTTGTAATGTTTAATTTTAAGTTATGTACTTTTGTTTTTTCAGGTTATTGTTGTTTATTTGTAATGTTAAATTTTAAGTTATGAAATGATGAGTTGCTCATTGTTATAAGTTGGAAAATTTCATGATTTACCGTCGATATTATTATAAAGTACCAAAACACAAACCACTAACAAATGAAGTACAAAACGTTATGAAAAAGTAAACAAAGTGCTAAACAACATAAAACCGACGAAAACACATAAACCGACTAAACAAATTCATCAAGATCAATTACTTCTGGGAATGAACAAACTCGCTTTCTCCCTTCGAGCTCTGTGTATGTTTTGCAGCGACCAACTATTGGTAGCTCCCAAGTTGTAGCCTCTTCACTCTTCAACTTTTGCTGCGTAGGATGTATACGTGCGCAAGGGCATATGGGCTTGATCCATAGTTGTTAAGTAAGACTAGAATTAGAACTAAATATTGAGTAATACAATCGTAATTAATAACAAAATTATAAATCGAATGACTTACATTGGCGAAGTGATTAGTATCAACAAATCCAAACCCAATTTCACGTCTTTGGGCCATAATGGGTGGTTTACCGCGCGTATGTAGAATGTTTGACTGCAGTTGTGAGACTTCACGAGTGACACAAAAATGAACAATGCATTCGAACTTGGTTGCAATCGCAATACCCATTTCCGGCATTGTCATCCAATATTTGGGGGATGTTGGAGTGTCCTGGTAGTTTATACTTTCTGCAACCTTCAAGTACTCTTTTTTGCCGTTATATATCTTGTTGTATGTGTCATAATTGTCCATTAGTCCATCGTAGATTGCTTTCCGAACACCTTGCCAACATTCTTTATGACCGTACAACCCAACAGAAACAACTCTATATCCACAGTGACCATCTGGCGTAACATCATTTATCCCCGATATATAAGGATTGAAGTGAGTCAGAAACCAACGCAAAAAGCCTTTCGGATCGTATATAATTTCTTCGACTCCACCAATAGATGATTGTACGATGTTGCTAGCAAGCGGGGCAATTGAAGAACTACAAGTACAAGGTACTTTAGGAACATCCTCCTGAATCGTATTTGCATTAGCAACTGCTTTACCCTTTTTAACTTTTGGTACTTTTAAAGAGTTCATCACTGAGTCAAGACTGGCCTTATCAGCATCATCCACACGTTCTCATTGGAATTTGTCTCATTTAGTGGATTATGTATCGACAACAAGTTTTCATTTAACCTGTGGACGACTTCGGTATTTCTGCTTCTCCAATGGTTGTAGCAAGGAGGATGTTTCAGGATAAACAATTTCAAACCATTTCTTGTAAATGTGTTTTATACAGATTTCATCTTTTGTCTCCATAACATCGATTACTAGCTTTTCCAGATCATCTTTGAGAATCTCCCTCGTCGTACGATATGAACAAGGCATTATTTCTAACATTGTCCAGTGGCTGTGAAACGCTTCTAACGATGCAACTTTTCCGTTTTTACGCCACTTACGGACCTGGTGGTAGCAAGGTATACCATGGGTAGATTTTATCGCGCATATGCAAACGTAATTGTGTTTAACATCTGACTCATCTTCGATAGCGATCATCTTGATCTCTTCAACCTTCTCTACTTCGTCGAAAATAGTTCTAACGCCATGTAGGAAATCTTGCCTCGAATTTCGTCAAATAGTTTGTTGGCGAACTTATGCAGCGCTATGTAACGACTCTTCTTAAACGATGACTTAATGGCATCATGTTGGATTTCAACTAGTGAATGAACCCTCCCCTAAAATAACTCAAAGTTTAATTTGCTTGTACGTAGGTAATGCTTTAGGTTAGAATGAGCACTTTCGACGCGGTTAGTCGTGCAATGTCCCAAATGGAAGTTATTTTCCATCTTCCAAACAACGAATTTGGCTGTGTATTTATCGAGCCATGATTTTTCAGTGTATTCAATTGCAAGAGGATAGTCTTTATACTTCAATCGTATGTCTCGTCGGACGTGATCGAATTAAATCTCTGATGCTGCATACATAATCTTCTTCCAAGCATAAACAAACTTCACATGATCACTTTTCTCGAGGAAATATCTCCTTGTTTGCCCCTGAACGTTTTGGGCTATGTGCCAGCGGCATAACATATGCGTTGTCTCTGGGAATACCACTTTTATGGTGTTCATCAACACTAAATCTTTGTCGGTCAGAATGACACGCGGTTCTTCAATTTCGTGAACAGAAATCAACGACTTTAAACACTCTAACACCCATTTGAAGTTGTTTAACTTCTCACCGGACATGAAAGCAAAAGCTGCACAATACGTCGAACCGGTACACGTCACACCCACTATCTCAAACAATGGCATACCATATCGTATGACTTTATACGTACTATTCATGATCAACACTGTTGGAAATATCCGCAAAATATCAACACTGACTGGATGCGCAAAAAATATATTTGTAATGACTTGTCCATCGTCGTCACCAGATTTATGCCATTCATAATAATTATGCGACTTAAGCTCTCCCAACAAGAACTGGAGTTGTGACCTACCCGTCTTCTTCAAAACCCTATTTTTCTGTCGTGTATTGTAGATGGTGCGCATACAAGAAACATTATCTTCCTTTAGCTTCTTAACAACATTCAGTATATCTCTAGGGTTAGTTCCAATATAGGTCACTCGTTCAACATATTCCATCTCTTCATCGTTCAAATGGCCAGCAAAATAATGACCGTCTAACTGTTTTGAACTCTCGTGGTTGTGAATACCACATTTCACTTCTAACTTCCATTGATCTGGTTCCACCATTAACCCGAGAAGCTCAAATGGGCAGCCAATCTTTTTGGTTCTTGTAGACTTCCGTTTACGGTCTTTCTCAGCTACTCTTGGAGTATACTTTCCCGGTCTCTCACACTGGAAAAACATCTTAAGACTTTTTCTAATATGTACTTTATCGCACCGACTTAGGTTGATAACCAAACCATGGTGTTTTCCTGTCTTCGTCACCTACATAATCAACGCTTCTTGTGTATAGAACTCGGTGGTGAAAAACAAATGACTGTAGTCAGTAGCGAAAGCTTCCTCAGTCCTATGGGCGACATTCGTCCCCTGTTATACAACAACAAAACACAACTCGCAATCAGGTATAACTAAAAAGGGGTAAACAACCTTCTTTTTTTAGAAAATTTGCACGCACCACCGGTTTGGGCCCTAGAACCGGTTATGTGGCCTTGGAACCGGTGGTGCGTGGCGAAACCGACTGAAAACTCGCCTTCTCCAGCGACGGAGCTCTTTTTCCGGTGATATTTCACCATCTTTTTTCTTCGGCGACATCAACTCATCCACGCTAATCCCTAGTTCCGGGTGAGTCATGATCGATTTTGTGTTTTTCTTTAGATTAAGGTTGAATGTTCTTGATTGTATTTTGAAGTTGATTTTTAAGATTTTCAGAAAACTAGACTATTTGGATGATAAATTCACTAAAGAATGGTGTTTGTTTGGGTATAGATAACGAAATAGGTTATTTGATGAATTGAATATACTTAGGATACACTTAGTATTTTTTTTTACTTAATGACACTTACATGATTAATTGAAACAACGAGGATAATTTGATCATAAAAAAAATCAAAATAAAATTAAAGAGATTTTGAATATGCTTAAACCGGAATTGGATATATATAGCCCTAAAAAAAATTATTATTCCCAACAAAATTAATGTGGTTTAGATATACAATTTCTATAACTTTAAAATCTGAATTATTAAAATATTTTTTATATTTTAATTATTAACTGGATTGGTCTCTAATAACTCTATCTATCGTCAAGAGTGACCAAATTTATAAGGATAACCAAATAATAACTTATGTTCTCTCATAAAAATTGTATAGACATATAGGAGTATTTATTTTCATAAAAACGAAATATAGATTAAACACACCTTGACAAGAACTCGTTTTTTATTTTCAAGAACAAGTGCGAAAACGTCTCGCTCTCGACTCGCAGTGTTCTTGTTCGTTCCTTTCTCTTCCCTTTCTGTCAACGGAATCCACCAAAAACACAAATAATTTAGCAAACTATGCAAAGGAGAAAGAGCCTCTAGTTACCCTTTCGTTCAAATGGCGAACTGGATCTCCTCCAAACTCAAAGTCGCTGAAAACCTCCTCCAACAGGTATCTTTTTCCATCTCCTTCTACTATCTGCCTAATTCAAGACACAGGTTCTTTTTTATTTGCATTTTTGTCTGCATAGAAACGTAGATCATTTTCGACTCCAGATTTGCTTTTAATTCGTTGGGTGATTGTGTGTTCGTCGCTCAGATCGACCAGCAAGCGGCAGAGTCGTTAAAGAAGAACGACAAACCTCGATTTGATGACCTTGTAGTTGAGAAGCATAGCCCCTCCATCAAATCACCGAAAGATCACCTTAAGCTTAAAACACCAGAAATCACGAGTCTTTATCCTAAATCACAAAATGATTCCACCTTTAACAACACTACCATCTATAACGATCAGGATAGAATTACTAATACATCACAACTTTCTCAGAAACCCAGTTCCACTACAACTGATACTGATTGGACTCAATTTCTTGGTGCCCCTAGTCCTCAATCTAGCCCTTCGTCCAATAGGGTGTCTGCAGCTCGTGTTTTAAAGAAAGATGGAAGTCTAGAACTCAAGAGAAAGCATAAGAGTAGTACTACCAGTAGTAGTCATATGGCCAGGTCCTCTCCTAAGACCACTTCTGCATTGGGGACTAAGTTGAACAAGAAGCCAAGTAGCTCTTCACCTATTGATATGCATAATAAAGAAAGATATTTGGATGGAAAAGATATAGAGCATAAGGAGGGGAGCAACAACCTTTTGATACCCAAGGTTGATGAAGATATTGATGCAGATACTAGTTACAAACCTCCATTATTGGAGGACTTTACACCTTCTACCAACAAAAGTTTCCCTTTGGAAAGTGTGCCAGAAGTAAGGTATGATGTCAAAGTTGGAGAAGAAGCTGATGGGCGCCATCAGTTGACAAGTACTGCAAGGAGGAAGCAGGATCTGAAGTTAGTGTCTCAAAACGCGGTATCTGATGTTTTGAAGAAGGGTTCTTTTTCAACAACTTATGAGGATTCAGATTCGGATTCTGATTCAAATTCGGGGTCATCTTCTGACTCTGAAAGTGAACGTGAGAGGGAGGAGAGAAGGAAGAGGAGGGAGGAACTTTTAGCCGAGAAAGCTGCTGCTGAAGCTGTGGAGGCCATTAGAGAACGAGAAAATAAGGTTGCTAGGTTGGAGGGGGAAAAGCAGAGTTTGGAGAAGATACTGGAAGAACGAGCCAACCAACAAGAACAAGAGGTATGTATAGAATCTATTCTATTATCAGGCGTTTACCTTCAGGCCTTCCTCGTACACTCGTTTTGTGGCATAAATGATCAAATAGCATTTATCGCTTCGTTGTGAAACTTGTGATCTCGTGGTTCGAATCAATAAAATCTCCTGCGTGTTCACATTAAAAAAGTCCCTACAGTTATAAAATATAGACATGTTTGATTATATATGTCCCTGGTATATTACATTTATGAGATCATCACAAACCACGGTAGAGTTTAGGTGTCACAGGTTTCGGGTTTCTAGAGGTTTTTATTATGTAGTATCCCACCGCACCGCCAGAGAATATTTTCTTGAGCCACGTAAGTTGAAGTGTAAAAGATGAAATTTAAGTCAAAGATGATGAGCTTTTATAAAATCAACAATATTGTATTCTGTACCGGGTGAAAACGAAATTAATACTCTTATTGGCTCCAAATTATCTATTAGCAGTTGTAACCATATACGTTTCTCTTACTTAGACAATTTACCTTGGCTCGGAAATTTTTCCTTATTTATTAAAGGTAGGCAGTCACTAATGTTTTACTATGCAACCACACTTGACACCAAGAGTACGCTTTACATGTGATCCTGGCTGTTCTGACTGACTGAGGACACCTGGTGTGCTACATGGTCTCAGATTCGCCAGATGATCAATCTCCTAGACTGATTCATATTTATTTTATCTCTTTTTGGTACTATCACATCAGGCTTCGCAGCTCCAGACGACTATGATGGAGACAATGGAAGCTGTTGATTTGGAGAAACAGAAACATAATAATACTAGAATGGAAGTATTTGCACAGTTGGCTAAACTGGAGGTATTCCAACATCACTCAGAAAGCTTTTTATATTCTATAAATGTTTGTTTGTCTTTGTCTCTTCTCTTTCTCATTTTGTTGTCTAGTATTTGTGGAAGCTTTAGCCACAGAGATTTTGAGTGTTAATTTTGATTTTTTAAAGATCATACTGATTGCAGACGGCAAACGCTTACCTTGCAAGATCCCTTGCTGCTGCACAAAAGAAACTGCAAGTAGAGGTATGATGCAAGGCTCATCCTCCTGTTTAGTTCTGTCTATCTTCGCCTCTTGCTACTGGTTGAAATGAATTGTCTCTCAGTTGAGCTGTCATGATTTATTATAATATAAAAGGTAAAGCTTTTTTATTGTTGCTTAAAGGTCTTTGCACGCCTACTCTTTCTCGTGATGATCTTGGCTCTTGGTCATGTCCTGTATGTTGTTTTGTATTTTGTTTCACCAATTAGTTCCTCACTAGCTAAAAATATTGAAAACGAGAGGAATAAAGAGGTAAAGAATAGCTACTGCTGATTTGTATAGAGTAATTTAGTTAATTTTTCATTAAAGATGTTTAGAAAAATGAAAATTTGGCTGGAAGTGGAACAATGAATCCTTATACGAAAGGAGTGATTTCATTGCTGTTTAGTACGGTAACTAGTTTTACGATGATTTTGCAAGTACTTTTGACCTATCGCCTTTCGTGATAGCTAGATATATTAGCTAACGAAATATTATCAGCGATAGGAAATATACTAACTAGATTCTCCCTCATCCTATTCAGTGAGAGGGATTTTCGCCTGTTGCTATTGATAGTTCCGTAGTGGATTTACTGCTAAAGAAAATATGTAGTTCTTGGTTGAAGGTTGCTGTGGCCTGTAAATTATGGTGATCTTTCATAAGTTATATGCAAGGACTATAACATAATATCGAATGAAATTTATATGTTGATAATTCCGAGTAGATGTAGCTTATTTATTCAATTTTATGTATTCTGTTTCTTTGTGGACTAGATTGATCAAGTTGTACAACTCCGACAGCAAATAGAGTTCAAAGAAGCTGCACATGGAGGTGCGTTTTCTCCAGTATTTTGTATCGAGCACGTAATAAGTTTCCTCTTCCGCCAACTTGCCCTAAAATTTTCCTCCAAAACAAATAAGAGAACAAAGAACAACTTTATGAAAATATATTTTTCATGTTATTTTATGTTGTGGTGGACATTGACTCAGTTTACATGTAAAATCACATAAACTAAGGTTCATCTATAGTATCCGAGTTCTCAGACTTACATGGTAGTCTATGACAGGGTAATAACATTATTTCATTTAAGGTGACCAAACGCATTTCATAGAATAAAGTACAACATTACTTAATTGATGCCCAACCATTACACAAACAGAAAATTTCGAAACCATGTTTGAAAAGTATTTAGTGTGTATTTGCATGTCATGTTTTCGTTTTCATGTATGTTTATTCATATGATGCATGCAAGTGTCTATTTTCTTGAGTCTCTATGTCAGTGCAGGTTTGTAAACCTGCATACATTGCCAATTGATAAAAAGCTTAGACGGTATCTCCGTATTTCCTTCTTTCTTTGTAGAACTGGAGCGGAAGATCTCTGATATTCACCATGCTGGAATGTATTCCAATCAAGTGAGTCATATTCTTGTTAATAACTTCGTTGCGTGGTAACAATGATAAAACTCCGTTTCATTTGTGGTAATCAATTTCGTTAATGATGTATGCAGTTATCAGCTTCAAAAGGAGTTAAATATCAGTGTGAGATGCTGGAGGCAGAGTGCTCTTTCGTAGCTGATAAGATTGGGCAACTACACAATAAGGTTAAGTCCGATGTTTGTTATATCTGAGTGTGATGTGATTTTTTTTCCGTTTTATAGGCAAAAATACACCAAAAAACTTGAAGTTTAACCTGTGATGCAAAATAAACCCTGGAATTTTTCTCTGATACGTAATACAGAATCTCTAATTAGAGTTTGTATATTTGCCTAAGCGAATAATTTAGCTTAGGAATAATTGTTTGCATGAATAAGGATATCAAGTGTTCTATATAAATATATATATATGTGTATTTTAGGCAAATAAGCTAGAAGAAGACATTGAAATGACAAGGAAAGGAATGGAGGACCCAACAGAAGTGGAATTCGAGCTGAATCGTAGGCTTGATCAGCTGACGGACCATCTTATTCAGAAACAAGCACAGGTTCGTTAAAATTTTAAACTATGAAACTAAATTGGTATGCCATCAACTTAAAGGTTCATTCTAATTGAGCAAATTAAACCAATTAATTAGTCTGCCTAATTTAATGATTTTGAAACCGTGAACACACTATCCTATACCCGCCCAAAGGGGGTTGACTGTTGGGTATCTTGTGTGATAGGATTTTTTCTAAATGCCTCTAATGTGCTGCTGTCGAAATGGAGGATCTATAGGTCATTATAGAAAATAAAGAGTTGGTCATAATAGATAAGAAAGAGTTGGTCATAACTTTCCCAAAAACTAATGGTTATGCAGGTCGAAGCTCTTTCCTCGGAAAAAGCTACATTACAGTTCAGAATTGAGGTAAGAATCACCTAAAATTATTATATTTATAGACATGAATCTTATGTATGTATCTCAACTACCTATCTATTTCCAGGCAGTTTCACGTCTTCTAGATGAAAATAAGTCGTTGAACATGTCCGCCATAGATTTGGAGTCAGGGCAATGGGAGCGATTAGAGTCAAAACTGAGGCCCATGTTTGAAGACAAAGTTCGTTCGGGGAGGAAACGGATAGGGTCACTAATACAGCAGTTAGATGCAATATTTTTGGCCGGAGCTGTGTTTCTGAGGAGAAATCCAAAAGTAAAAGCATGGTTTTTGTTTTACATGGTGTGCCTTCACTTGTGGGTCTTGTACATTTTGGTATGTAACCCGCAAACATCATCAAGTGACTCCAAATCTGGTGCAGTTGTATCATTGGACAGCATTAATAACACTGCTGGTATCTAACTTAAGTCTACTGGTTTTGTTATAGCAAATTTTGATTTGTCCTGTCACTCTAATTTTTTCAATTATACTTTCTTGTAAATATCAAATGGTTAAAGGCTCATCAATACAAATATAAGGTCATCCTTGTTGAATTAAAATAAATCTGAGATACTTTAGATTTAAGATGGCTCTATATTCATCAGTTTTTTCTCTGGGTTAACCCATGATTGGATACTCAAATTAGAGAAACATAATGGTAGTCAAAGAAATTCCAAACGAAACTGCCAATTTTACTAGACTTTTGTTTGATTTCTGTTTTAACCTCTAATAAAAAAAACTCTTTTTCGAGAGATTGGAATCCAAAAAAATAGAAAAGCTGTATTCTCCATAATATTATTACTTTTTTTATGAAAAAACATTTTTTTTTTATCTTTCATGTCATTTTATTCTATTTACTTTCATTCTATTTTATGCGGTTAATGTTTTCATATTTAACCCAACATTTTTTTTTTGTCTTTATTTCCTACAAACACTTAATTTCTTTCTGTTTGATCCAAAGTATATTTATAAACTTCAAAAATTAATACATAAACCAAATAATATTAAATTAATAAAAAAACAAAAATTTAAAGATAAAAAATATCAACATAACCACTAATAAAACCTAACGGTGCTAGATTCATTAAACCTCAAAATTTTGATTTTCAAAATATTTTAATTTTTTTTTAAAAGTGTAAGTTAGATCCCAAACGAGTGCTCAATAAATAGATGGGATTATCTCGTTTTTTTTCATTTAGTCCCTTTATTTCAAAATTATTGGTGCGGTCCCTGGAGTTCACATAGTCTATAAATTTAGTCCTTCGACTTTGCAAGATCTATAAATTTAATCTCCAAAGCAAAAAAAACACCACTCAAAGATTAAATTTATAGATTTTGCCAAATTGTTGACTAAATTTACAGATTCCTGTAAGTCATAGATTAAATTTATAGATTTTACAAAATCCATGGACCATCACCGGTGATTTTGAAGTTTAAAGATTAAATTTATAAGTTTAGTAATTTAGAGATTAAATTTATAAATTTTACCAAGTTTAGGGACCTTCGCCAGTTTCGATTGTATTTATAAATTTGATAAGTCATGGATTAAATTTATAAAAAATTTCAAATACCATAACAGACTTGAAATCGATAGATTAAATGGAAAAAACAAAACGTTCGATATACCATTTTCTGGTTTAAGGGTTTAAGTAAACAAAGACTTTCGGAAGATTAGTCTCATAATTAGGCGTTTTCAACACTCGGATTAAATGATCTATTTGGATGGATCGAAAAATGACTCTTCCTTCTCCAAGAAAGCTAGCCTTTAACCCTTGACTTCCTGAAATTCGTTCGTGCTTATCTTACATAGATAACAGAAGCAAAGCATTGTTTCAAGATGAAGAGTTTCATGTTCTCCTATTTGAAACCAGTATAAAAAATGGTGAAAATTCTCCGTTGAAGAAGTCATTTGTAGACTTTGTTCGATCAAACAGAGGAAAAACAAGAGATGATCTTCAGCCAGAAAGTGTTCTCGAGAAGCATGACCACATTTTTATTCAATACTCTAAGGAAACAAAAGATCTGTCGATGAAAGAATAAAAAACGACTATGATTGGAAAATTCAATGAAGGTTTGCCTAAAAACTCTGATCTTGATCATTTTTTGATCTCTTTCAAATTCAGGGGAGTTTATAGATGGAGGATTTGTGATTCTCATCATGTCCTGATAGAATTTGATCTGAAAGAGGATGTTATCAAGCTTTGGCATAAAAGCCTTTGGAACGTCAACGACTCTTTTATGCGCCTCCTCCGATGGACTCCTGAATTTAATGGAAAAAAGAAACCCATATATCTCTAATATGGGTGTGGATTCAGAAACTGCCGGAATTTATGTATAATGTGATAAGTGTCATAATATCTAAGGTTGTTTATCGGGAAACGTGAATTGGTAGAGAGGTGTCAAGAAAATAAGTACAAGATTCTAGAGAGAGAAAGTAGTTAAAATCAAGTACTAATCATTAGAAGGTCCCTTTTTAGGGGACGGAATCTTTCCTTATATAGTGACAGTTACGGGGCCCACTATCACATGCCAAATCTATTCTAATTGCATGTTACCCCTTATATTTGTACTTGTGTCACTTACTTCCTACTTTACAATTAAGTTCTTATACATTAATGTATTACACTTTGGATCCTCTATTATACTTGGTATTTTATGCCCTTATCAGTAGCCCCCTAGTTTTGCGGAGGATCGAGCAAAAACTAATCGAAGGTAGCGCGTAGGGTCAGGATTCTTCATGAACCTATTTTTCGAATGCAAGGTCGGCGCTTTCCCATTAATCTGAAATGTCGAACGCGGGGTCGGCGCTTTCACATTAATCTGAAATGTCGAACGCAGGGTCGACGCTTTTCCATTAATTTGGAATGTCAAACGCAGGGTAGGCACTTTCCCATACTCTTTTTGCCAAGTTTGAATTCGTTGTTGATCGAATATCGATGCCAGGGGCGACCCTCTACAATCTTGTGGCCAAAGTATCGAAGGTTTGTAAAATTGTTCGGGTTGTTTTTGTGGGCTCGAAACCGGGTTAAATTCTTCGAAGCCCACCAAGCTCCTATATTTAACTGGTTTATCTGCCTTCCCACGTGTCCTCTTCCAATTGGTCGGCGTGTTCTTCATCATTAGCCGCCTACGCGCGTGTAGCAACCGTAGCCCCTTAGGTCTGCTGCAGCCGCTCGATTAGACATGTGTCTCATGGTAATTGGGTCGTACTTTAACCAGTATTTTGGTTAAGCGACTCTTGATATTCCTGAGGCTCTTTTTGATTGCGCTTCTCCATGGAGCGGATCTTTACCACGCTTGTTACTTCTATAAATAGTTTCCCTTTTCATTCTCATTTTCACTAAGTTTTTCTAGAGAGATAAACTCTGGCCAAATTCCCTTTCTAGAGAGAGAAAATCCTACTTAGTTTATGAGAAGACCCTTGTCTCACAAGAAACCGACAAAGAAATCCGACGCCTTTGAGAAACCAGTCTTTCGCTTCGTTGACTACTTACAGATTACTCAACGAGCAGAAGAATACCGAGCCGCTGGGTTGATCCACAAAGGCGTTGTTTCACTAGCGTATTCAGAACCGTTAATTTTTCCAAAACCTAAAAGCCCTGGTCCTTCGAATCTTTCAACTCACGAAGATCTTCCGACCTCGCAAAAAGCTTCTTCATCGAGGCCTCCTCCTGCTCACTCTTCTCCCAAAAAGTTCGCTGCTGAGAATCTTCTCACCCCCTCAAGGCCTCAGAATATTATTAGACGATCCAAAACCCTATTTTTAACCATGTGCGACTCCGACTTTTCCTCTACTCCTTCGCACGAGTATGTTCAACTAACTCCTGAAACTATACGGATTCGAACCAGCCATAACACCGCGACGACTGCCAAGAAGGGAGTTCTGACAGATGAAGAGAAAATGAGACAAAAAGAGGCTGCGTCAAAAATTGGTGCTACAAAGCCTGGCCACATTCGAACCCACGACATCTCAAATGATGTCCTTGCAATTCCTTCTCCTTGAGACTTGATGTCTGCTGAAAAATACCCACCCACATGGACGGTAAATGCAGAGGCTGTAAACCAAGCCCCCAAATCTTCCACAAATCCAGCGTCGGCTGAAGTCAGAGGCAAAGTCGTTGACCGACCTGTTAAAAAACCCTTGCATAAATCCTCCAAGCCAAACGTGGTGATAAAAATCAATGACAATGCTGCTAAGAAATTCACCCCTAGAACTCTTTCCAAGGTCCTACCACCGACAAAAACTGGAGACAAATATTCCACGTCGGCGAAAACTGGAGTCAAAGATGCCAGACCGGCCAAACCAAGTAGCACTAACACAGCTGCACCAGCCAAGGTTGACGATGCTCTTACTACAGAACCTGAGCTTATACCAATTGAAGGTGAGGATACCGACCCAGATGCTCCGACCAATCCTTCAGTCATCATGGTTTATGGCATCGAGAGAGAACCGCTGCCATCTGGAACGGTCGACGTCGTGACCGGTTACCACATTTGTCTGACCAACGACCATATCATTTCTCTGTTCAACGGCAAATACATATATTATTCCCCCGACGAAGAAGAGGGTTTGAAAAAGATCTGGGGAATTCCTCAGTGCGTTAAAGTCTGTTTTCCCCAACCTGGTGAAACTCCTTTGTCTGCCCAAGGTCAAGAGGTAGTCTTGTTTACCGAACTCTTCAACTGGGGTTCGCGACTTCCTCTTGATCCTGACATTGTTAGATACTTTAAGATTCTCAAGATATGTCCGACCCAGTTGACCCTAATGCTTGGTATACCTTGATGTCGACTATCATGGCTTCACGACTATTAGGAATCCCGATCTCCATGGAGCAGTATATATGGATATCTAGGCTCTCCAAATCCCCGAAGCTGCCATTTTTCTACTTATCCCTCGTCAACCCAAAGAAGATTGTGAATAACTTGTTGGAGGCTGACAGATCGTGGAAGTACAGATTTGTCTTTGTCAGTGGTTCTTGGGAGAATGGTCGACCCTACAGCCAAGAGAATCTGAGGCGGCTTACATTTAAATGGACCCCTGAAGGTATACATATATATATATATAAAATTAATTAATTTTTTTAATGGGTTGTCTTTTAGTTTGCAAGGTGACTATCCAACAGCTGCGGCGGAAAAAGCATCTTGAAAAAGCTT
The DNA here is from genome assembly GCA_036936605.1 of Limnanthes douglasii subsp. nivea. Classification (NCBI taxonomy): domain Eukaryota; kingdom Viridiplantae; phylum Streptophyta; class Magnoliopsida; order Brassicales; family Limnanthaceae; genus Limnanthes; species Limnanthes douglasii. The sequence continues at coordinate 212,313,866 of JAUPFV010000004.1, forward strand.
CGGCAATATTTGCTCAACTTCGGACCTTTACAAGGAAAAGCTGGGGCCAGAAGTTTCGTCAGTGCTTCAAGAACACTAACCTCATCAACAGCAACCTATGGCGCTGTTCCAACAGAACCTTAAGTTCTGAAGAACTACGGACCCCTCCTGACGTTGTTGATTTTGTCAAGAGACTCGAGGCCCAAGATTGCGAGGTTTTTTTGCCCAAACGGGATAGAGCCCCAAGCAAACGTATGAAGTCTGAGGAATTGTCTGATGCTGAGGGCGAACGAGGTAATGTTGTGGACCAACCTATTGAAGTTCCGCATTCAAAGCTGGAGGCTACTGTCGTCCTTAGTGACCCAACTGCAAGTGGTGACAAATCTCATGTAGCTGTTAAAGGAGGACAAAAAGGTCATGGTAAAAAACGGAAGAAGGACCTCGTGGCTGAAGAGGGAGAAAATTCCTCCTTGAACAAAAAATCCAAGAGGAAAGTTGTTGCGTACGAGGTATATGTCGATCCTATCACTCAACAAACCACCATACCCTCTATGTTCGAACACTTCGAGGGTGCAAAGCTACCTGCCCCTGTGGACAACCGCGAGAAAAAGACAAAATCGGAAGGTTCTATCTCTCTGGGCTAAGGGACTTCGGTGCACATTGATGTCGCACTTTTGCCCGTCCGCGCCTAGAGTTCGAACTCCTTCTTCCTTCAGGACTCCGACGTCTTAGCCAACTCTCTGCTGACTCTGCTTGCCCCCATAGCCCAAAAAGAAAGATAGGTATTGAAACTTCAGAGTGAGCTTGTCGAACTTAAAAGGAGCATCTCCTCCAAAGCCAAGGAGTCGCACGACTCAATCGACCTTTTTAAACAACGACCCACCTCTGCCACAGCTAAGGTTAACACTTTGGTGTGAAGGAGAAACAGTGGGAGAAAACCCTTTTGGAAGTCGAGGAAAATCGTGCCAGAACCGTCGAGGAACTGGTTGCTCCGAAAATTCAGAACGAATTTCTTCGTTGGCGGTCCACAAAAATGGACAGGTATATGCAGGGGCTCCGAACGGCTCTCGACCAGAGCAAAGAATAAAATCATGCTTTTGAAGTTAAGTGCAAAAAGGTCATGGACCAACACATTTCTGACGCGAGGGCCGGCTATGTCCTAAACTTCCATGCTTTGTGGCCTCGGATGCCACTTGGGTCGATGTGGCTAGATGTTCCTGAAGAAGACCGTCCTTAAGGCGTCGACTGCTCCGACCATGCTGTTGAAGATTCCGACCCATCCGACGATTTCTCTGATGCCTGATATTTGTAGTTCAAACTTTATGTTGTTTTTCTTCTCTTCGCTTCTAACTTGTTTTGTCGTTAGACTTCTACTCTGTATGTCGCGCTTGTTTATGGCAGATTTTTGTTCGAACTTATTTATGTTTGTTTTAAGACTTATCCTTTTGCAACTGGAAGTGATCAATTTCTGATGCTAAATGTTTAATGTATTTAATTACATCTTAAATTCGTAGATCAACTTGAGTTGAAAAAAACCCTTTGATAGGTTCGACATTTTGTAGATCAACTTGAAAGTTGAAAAATCCTCTTGATGGGTTCGACATTTTGTTGATCAACTTGAAAGTTAAAAAAAAAAACCCCTTTGATGGGTTTGACATTTTGTTGATCAACTTGAAAGTTGAAAAACCCCTTTGATGGGTTCAACATTTTGTTGATCAACTTGAAAGTGGAAAAACCCCTCTTAGTGGGTTCGATATTTTGTTGATCAACTTGAAAGTTGAAAAACCCCTCTTAGTGGGTTCGACATTTTGTTGATCAACTTGAAAGTTGAAAAACCCCTCTTAGTGGGTTTGACATTTTGCACGCTTGTTTTTAGGCTCTAAAATTTTACTGAAATGGGTCGGTTTATGTAGACACCTCATTAAAACCTTCATGCGCCACCAAGGTAGGAAAGAGTGTGCCTCCGACAAAAGCTTCCTTTAAAAAAGAACAGTAGAAAGATAAAAATTACAACTCATTCTAAATACAACTTAAGATGCTCGATGTTCCACGGAAGGCGCAAGGGTCGACCAAATTTATCTTTCAAACGATGAGTCCCCGACTTTACTTTTTCTACCACTTGGTACGGTCCTTCCTAGTTTGGTGCCAACTTCCCAAGGTGTTTATCTTTTGTGTGGAGGAAACAATTTCGCAAAAAGTTTTCTCCAACCTTGAAATCTCTTCTTCGAACTTTCGATGCATACCTGATCCTCATCAGGGTCTGATAATATAAAGAACTGAGATGAGCCTTCGCTCGCTTCTCTTCTATCAAATCCAAAGCCAAAGCCTGATTTTTATCGTTGATGATCTACTCGTAATGACCGACCCTGAAAGAAGGGAACATTGTTTCTGCTGGGATTACCGCATCCATTCTGTACACCAAAGCGTAAGGTGATTCTTGCGTCGCTGTTCTAGGCGTGGTTCGGTATGCCCACAGTACCTTTTGTAAGAAATCCGGCCATTTTCCACCATTTCCTTCCAATATCCTCTTCAATCCACTAATGATCGTTCTGTTAGTAACTTCGACCTACCCATTTGCTCGAGGATGGAATGGAGCTGAGAAGCATTGTTGTATATTGTGATTAGCACATAATTCCCTCATTTCGTTGCATTCAAACTGAGGACCATTATCCATGGTTATCTTCTGAGGAACCCCATAACGACGGCAAATGTTCGACCATATGAATTTCACCACATCCTTAGCTCTCGTACCAGACAACGATCCTGCTTCGACCCATTTCGAAAAATAATCCACTGCCACTACAATAGTCTGCCTTCCTCCAGTTTCTAGTAGGAGTGATCCTACCAGGTCTATTCCCCACCTATCGAACGGTAGACCCTCAGAAATGGACTCTAGGGGGACTGTTGGAGCGTGGATCGAATTGGAAAAACTCTGGCATGTATCACACCTTTTGACCAGCTCTTTAGCATCAGCAGATAGTGTAGGTCAATAATATCCTGACAAGAGAATTCTCCTAATCAATGTCTTGAAACTGCAGTGTGCCGATCCTTCGCCGTCGTGCAGCTCGGACAAAACCATTTGTGACTCTTCACGCCCCAAACATCTTAACAAAGGTCCGCTTGCAGATTTTTTTGTAAAGAACATTTCTAAAAAAGATAAAGCCTCGCGCCTTGTTCCGAACACTTTTTGCCAGATTCTTATCATTGGGTAACACTTTCTCAGTCAAAAACTTCGTAATGTTGCTCCTCCAACCAGTATTTGAAACCGTTGAAATTTGACAAGCTACATCTGGTCGACTCTACAGGTCTTTTCTCTTCAAAATAGACAGATATTCTTGCGTCAAAATCCAGGGGTATTCTCCTGAATATGCCGTTGTTGCCAGTGAATCAGCAATTGTGTTATCTTCCCTTCGGACGTGTTCATAAGTCACCTTTTTGAACGACGAAGCCATGATTCTTAAAGCCGCTAAATATTGCACGAGCTGCTCTTTCCTTGCCTTGGATTGTCCAGTTGCATGATTTATCAGTAGCTGTGAATCACTGATCAGCCGAATATTTCTTGCCCCGCAAATCTGTGCCAACCTTAGTCCTGCCAATGCTGCTTCATATTCGGCTTCGTTGTTCGAAGCCTTGAAACCGAAACGGATTGCTTGATGCATTGCAATCCCCGTTGATGTAGAAATTTGAACGCCACCCCCGCACCTGATGATACTTGAGCCATCATCTGTTCTGACTATCAATTCATCTGTGTTAATTTCTGGCTCGACTGATACTTCCTCGGGTCCGCTCGAATGAAATTCCACTAAGAAGTCTGTTAACTCTTGCCCCTTGATAGACGTTCTCGGTTCAAAATTGATATCAAAGTCCCCCAGTTCTACCGACCATTTCGTCATACGGCTAGAAACATCAGGTCGTTGTAAAACACTTTTAAGGGGGAAAGCGGTTCGAACCGTAATGGAATGGCCTTGGAAGTATGGTCGCATTTTTCTAGCGGCTGTTACCAAAGCTAACGCTAATTTCTCAAGCTTTAAGTACCGCTTTTCTGTGTCCAACAGACTTTTACTCACATAATAGACAGGTTTAGGGATCCTATCCTCTTCTCGAACTAGCGTTGCGCTCACCGTATGCTCTAAAAACGCTATATAAAGAAACAACATTTCCTGGGGTAGTGGTTTTGTCAGCAACGTTGAGGATGACAAATAATTCTTGATGTTGAGGAACGCTTCGGTACACTCATTATTCCGTTTAAAATTCTTAGCATTCCTCAAAACTTGAAAAAATTATGCGCACTTGTCCGAATATCGTGAGATAAATCTATTCAGCGCTGCTAATTGCCCGGTCAAAATTTGTACCTCTTTAACATTCCTCTGAGGTGCCATATTGTTTAGAGCATTTAGCTGGGTTGGATCCGCTTCTATCCCTTTCTCGCTGAACATGAACCCTAAGAAATTTCCAGATCGAACTTCAAAAGAGCATTTTTCTGGATTCAATTTAAGGTTTACTTTTCCAAGGTTCCTGAATCTTTCTTCTAGATCTGTAAAATGACTTTCATCGGTGACGCTTTTGACCAGTATATCATCAATATAGACCTCTACATTCCGTCTGATTTGTTCCTCAAAAACCTTATTCACGAGCCTTTGATAGGTAGCCCTCAAATTTTTTAGACCAAATGGCATAACCTTGTAACAATATAAGCCCCTTCCTGTAATAAATATAGTGCTTTCCTGATCTTTAGGATCCAGCTTTATCTGATTTTACCTTGCGTAGGATCCATGAAAGATAATAACTTGTTACCTGATGTCGAGTCTACCAACTGATCAATCATTGGCATGGGGAAAAGGTCCTTGGGAAATGCTCGGTTGATGTCTATGAAGTCTACACACATTTTCCACTTTCTTTTTTTTTTAACCAGATTGGATTAGTTGTCAATCGCGGGTACCGGGACTCCCGTATGTGTCCTACCCTTGTCAATCTTTCAACCTCTGAAATGATCGCCTCTGCCTTTTCTTGAAAAAACACTCGGCGCTTTTGTGTTATGGGTCGAATATTTGGGTTTATAGACAATTGGTGATAGATGACGCTCTCAGGGACTCCCGTTATATCTTTTGAACACCAAGCGAATAAATGTAGTTTTTGTTTAAGAAAATCGATCAACTTTTTTTGGAACCAAGGGGACAAGTTTACCCCAATCTTCAGGACCTTTCTTTGGAAAATTCATAAATCTCACAACTTTCATCCGTAAGCAAAAAACTTGGGGTCTCCCTAGGATCATCTGCAGGCTCTGATCCACGGGCCAACCCTGCTAACTGTTAATCCCTCACATCGACCATTTCCCTATCTGGTTTCACTGCCAAAGCTTCCCGGTAACATTCCATCGAGGTCTTTTGGTTGCTTTTGAAAACTCCGACGTTGTTTCCAATTACATACTTCAGGCATTGGTGAACCGTAGAAGTTACGACATGCATTCTTGACAACCAAGAGCGACCAAAAATTGCGTTGTGCAACGTGGGTGCATCAACAACAATAGACAAAACCGTTACTTCTTTTTTGAAAGGCCCTCTTCCGAGTTGAACCACTCCTTCAAATTCACCTACTACTTCTGCCGATGCTCCTGTAAAGCCGATAATTGTACAATCTGATTTTACAATCGCTGGCTTATTCCTGAACCGTGAAAAGGTCGATAAGAAAATAATATTTGCTGAACTACCGGTATCCACCAAAATTCTTCGCACCTTCTCCCATGAAATAGCCGCCACAATCACGATTGCATCCTCATGAGGGCGAGCAACGTCTCTCATGTCATCATCGTCAAAGTATAAAATAGGAGAAGGATTCTGGTACAAATGAGGCGAAGTTCTTGCCTCCAGCTGAGTTGCCAGATTTACTATATGCCTCTTTCGTAAAGAATTGGTAGTACCTGCCATTGAATCGCCCCCGAAGATAGTCAGAGACTCAAAACAATTTGCACAGTTTTCTTACCTTTTCTCGTGCTGGGGGTACCACTTCCTCAATCACTCCGATTATATTCTTGTTTTTATCTGGGTTCAAATATTCGGTGGACAAATCAAACGAATCATTGACCTTGGAAATCACCAAAGAAATTTCCTCTTTTGGCACCGCTAAAATTTGCTTGGCTGCTCCACCTTGCTGAGCTTGTTTCTTCACATACTCTAGCAATTTACCACTTTTAATTTGCGCTTGTACTTCCTTCTTGAGTGCGATGCAATCCTTGGTATCATGACCTACATCCTCATGGTACCTACAGAAACGTTTGTTTCGACCTTCGCGGGGAGTTCCGATCGGAAATGGCTTCCGAAAATGCACGCTCTTTCGCGACTTGTCAAAGATAATCGCAACACATTCAGTTAAATCAGCAAAATAATCAAGCCAAACCTATTTGTTTTATATGGGTTGGTAATTATTTCCTTTGTAGCCATTTCGCGTCCTATGAGTTTGATTTCCCGATCCTTTCGCATGTGTTGCTGGTGCTACGGTACTTATCGGTTGTGGCTGAGGGATCGTACTTGCTTTCGAAGTTTTCTGATACGTAACCACCGAAGCTTGATTTGTTTGTTGGACCTGTGCTGCCAATTCTGACGCTTCAGCTTCCTCAATCATAATCTGTTTTTCGACCTAGGCTAACAAAGCTGAAAAAGTGAAAATTTTCTTCTTCGTCACAGCTTGCTTCATCGGCCCCGGTAACAAGCCTAATCTGTAACCAGTTAAGGCTACACTTTTGTCACAATAATCGAGATCTATTTTTGCGTCTATAAAACGTAGAGTATAGTCCCTTAAGCTCTCTACTACCTTTTGTCGGCAATTAACTATTGTATCCCCGTTTGCTCGAAAATTCTTGCTTCCAAAAAACTGTTGTCTGAACATCATCCAGAACATATCAAAATTCTTAATGCATCCTTGTGGCAATCGATTATACCAATTTGATGCCCGGTCTTTAAACGTCATTGACAAAGCTCGACAGACCAACTTGTCGTCATTGTCAAAACTTAGCATAAATTTTTTGAAAGCTTCCATGTGATTATGAGGGTCTTTCTTTCCATCATATTTTTCAAGCTTGGAGATGTCGAAATGCTTCGGGAGATTTCCCAACAAAATTTCATCTGACAAAGGGGACGACCTCCAATTATGCCCGATGTTGAAAGTTCCACCTCCTAAGCCATCTGCACGACTCGTGAACAATCCTTCATCAAGTGAATTAGCAAATTGACTCCCCACCCTGTAGCCGTAAGACTAGCTCCCTGATGGAAATTGGAACTGAGGGTAATTCAGCTGCTCTCTGTTAAAAGTAATCGTACCGATTTGTTCAGCATATGTGGGAGTCACTTTGTCGATGCTGCCTCCCTGAGGTTCGGCTATCTTAGCTCGCAATGACTTACACCTTCTGAGCTCTCGTTCCTTGATCATCCTTTTTTCCTTCCTGAAGCGTTAGAAATCTCTGACCGGGGAAGAAGACTCGCACATATCCTCCCCTAAAGAAAATTCGTACTCAAGCTTGGATCGGAATTTTCCCCTGAAGAAAATTCCTATAGACGGCGCCAATGATAAGTGTCAAAATATCTAAGGTTGTTTATCAGGAAACGTGAATGGGTAGAGAGGTGTCACGCAAATAAGTACAAGATTCTAGAGAGAGAAAGTAGTCAAAATCAAGTACTGATCATTAGAAGGTCCCCTTTTAGGGGACAAAATCTTTCCTTATATAGTGATAGTTCTGGGGCCTACTGTCACATGTCAAATCTATTCTAATTGCATGTTACCCCTTATATTTGTACTTGTCTCACTTACTTCTTACTTTACAATTAAGTCCTTATACATTAATGTATTACAATTTTGATCATCTATTATACTTGGTATTTTATGTCTTTATCATAATGAATCTATTGTGTATGATATAGTTGCTTCATTAGGCATTCCATACAAGATTGATTGCTCAGAAATTGATAGAGCTTACATGAATGTTGCGTATGTTCTTGTGGAACTGGACATCTCCAAAAATCTTCACAACAAAATTTGGATAGGTTTAAGAATGAATGAAGGTTGTTGGCTTAATTTAAGTTACAAGAATTTACCTTCATATTGCTTTCAATGTCATCACATTGGTCATAGTCCATCAGATTGTAAAAAGAATCAAAAGAAGACAGTCGAGGGAATTATTGAAGACAAAATGGCTACTGGAAAAATGGATCTTAATAACTTGAATCCAAATATTCATTTACCAAATCCAAATGTTACCAGTCAACTAGTTATTGAACCCAATAACAAAACTGTTTCTACTCCTGATGCCAGAGAAATCCTTATAGCCTTTCAAAAATTAAGTCAGGATTACAATCATAACATTCAAGACAATAACATTCTTGATCATGGGTCTCCTGCTCAAGAAAACATTGGTAGCAATCCTACTACTCCTCTGAAAAATGCCCCGCTCCCTGACAATGACTTCAATGCCATTTTGAACAAGAAATTTAAATCTGCAAGGAAATTTAAAAAGCAAAACAAACGGATAATAAGGTCCTTAAAATTCTCTGGAACAAACAACATGTATAAATCATTATCTGATAATGATAAGGATGCTTAACTGGAACGTCAGAGGCATCAATAACAAGCTTACAGTCGGTAGACTAAAATATTAACAAGGAGCATATAGAGATTACGGCTATTCAGGAGCCTCTCACCTCTTCTAACAAGATAAGTGATTTTGCTCTAAAGCTAGGTTTTGAAAAAAAAATCTTGTAACAGTTCTAATAAAATTTGGTTGCTTTGGTCCAATGATTCTTGCATTACTATCCTATCTAATCATGATCAGTGTTTACATATGAAAGTTGTACATCTAATGTGGAAAATCTTTGTTTCCTTTCTGTAGTGTATGCAAAATGCCAACGAAATATAAGGCTAAGCTTATGGGAGTTTTTGAGAAATGAATCTTTAACTGATGAGTGTTGGTTGACCATGGATTAAATTTATAAATTTTTCCAAATACCATAACAGACTTGAAATCGATAGACTAAATGGAAAAAACAAAACGTTCGATATACCATTTTCTGGTTTAAGGGTTTAAGTAAACAGAGACTTTCGGAAGATTAGTCTCATAATTAGGCATTTTCAACACTCGGATTAAATGATCTCTTTGATGGATGGATCGAAAAATGACTCTTCCTTCTCCAAGAAAGCTAGCCTTTAACCCTTGACTTCCTGAAATTCGTTCGTGCTTATCTTACATAGATAACAGAAGCAAAGCATTGTTTCAAGATGAAGAGTTTCATGTTCTCCTATTTGAAACCAGTATAAAAAATGGTGAACATTCTCCGTTGAAGAAGTCATTTGTAGACTTTGTTCGATCAAACAGAGGAAAAACAAGAGATGATCTTCAGCCAGAAAGTGTTCTCGAGAAGCATGACCACATTTTTATTCAATACTCTAAGGAAACAAAAGATTTGTCGATGAAAGAATAAAAAACGACTATGATTGGAAAATTCAATGAAGGTTTGCCTAAAAAACGACTATGCTGATGGAGGATACTGTGTTCATGGGTTTGCCTCCAATTCCTTCCACAACTGAACACAGTATCCTCATTGGGAGTTGCAAAGATACCTGGTTCATCATGGAAGGCAAAGGGATCCATCAGCATCTTGTCCACATTCCTCTGGTGATGAGATGACCCATTGCCAATATGCTTATTCATTTTTCCATGTCTATCTCTTTTTCTTGAATATTTTTTAATTTGCTTTTGCTTTTTCCTGGTTCGACCCTCATCGCTGCTAGAGGATAAGGATTTTTCAACTCCATCACTTTCCGAAGAGCTACCAGAAGATTCTGAGCTTGAGTCAGAACTCTCCACAGGCTTGGACCGGTGAGACTTTTTAGAACTGGCATGAGTCTTTTTGGTGCTCACATGAGTCTTCGAAGACTCATGCTCTTTGGGGTTATCGGTAGGATGAGCAACCGATGCTTTGGATTTTTCTTTCACGCCCATCTTGGCCTTTTCAGCCCTCAGAGCTTCTATTTCACCCTTGAGCCTATCACGCTCTTCGATAGTGTATTCATAGTTCTCTCCCACCACTTCGAGCAGAGCTGGTGGTACTTCTGGATTGTCCGGATTCATACGGACATATTTTTTTTAGCTGGTTTTGAATGCTTGATTCAGGCACCTTCTTCCTCCCACTGTGGTCGCCAATTTGGTGTGGATAATAATCGCCTGAGGGTAGGCTGGTAATTTCAGTTGGTGTTTTATGGTGGTGTGTGGGTGTTTTAAGTGTTTAGAGAGTAGATAGATAATTAAGCAGCTTGGTTCGCTCCTGAGAATCTTCTCACCCCCTCAAGGCCTCAGAATATTACCAGACGATCCAAAACCCTATTTTTAACCATGTGCGACTCCGACTTTTCCTCTACTCCTTCGCACGAGTATGTTCAACTAACTCCTGAAACTGTACGGATTCGAACCAGCCATAACACCGCGACGACTGCCAAGAAGGGTGTTCTAACAGATGAAGAGAAAATGAGACAAAAAGAGGTTGCGTCAAAAATTGGTGCTACAAAGCCTGGCCACATTCGAACCCACGGCATCTCAAGTGATGTCCTTGCAATTCCTTCTCCTTGAGACTTGATGTCTGCTGACAAATACCCACCCACATGGACGGTAAATGCAGAGGTTGTAAACCAAGCCCCCAAATCTTCCACAAATCCAGCGTCGGCTGAAGTCAGAGGCAAAGTCGTTGACCGACCTGTTAAAAAACCCTAGAATGCTGCTAAGAAATTCGCCCCTAGACCTTTTTCCAAGGTTCTACCACCGACAAAAACTAGAGACAAATATTCCACGTCGGCGAAAACTGGAGTCAAAGATGCCAGACCGGCCAATCCAAGTACCTCTAACACAGCTGCACCAGCCAAGGTTGACGATGCTCTTACTACAGAACCTGAGCTTGTACCTGGTGTGGATAATAATCGCCTGAGGGTAGGCTGGTAATTTCAGTTGGTGTTTTATGGTGGTGTGTGGGTGTTTTAAGTGTTTAGAGAGTAGAGAGATAATTAAGCAGCTTGGTAGCAGTTAATTTTTATTACCCATAGTTAATGCAGGTGGTTGGGTATTTATAGTGTGATGTTTGGGCCCTTATGGGCTTTCGGGTCATGTTTAATGGACCCGGGTCATGTTCAAAGACCCATGAGCTCTAAGTAGGAGAGCAAGCTGCTTAGTCAAGAAGTGTTTAGGTTTTTTAGTACTTTTGTCATAGTTCGAACAGTCCTATGGTCATTGTGTTCGAAGTGATCTGTCCGGTCCACGTGATCTGTCCGATCTGTCCGGTCCGGAGGCCTTGGACTGATCTGTCCCTGTCCGGGGAGCATGCTGAATTCGGACTCATCAGGAGCCCCTTTTTTAGGTGTTTGAGCAAGTATTCTTGTCAGAGACCTGAAAAACAGTCCGACGTTAGAAGTAGTTTTCAATCCGGACAGGTCTATGGGTTTACCCGGACAGATAAAGCTTCACGAATTCAAAACGGTTTTTGCCAGAGTTCGTGGGACACATGTCACACTCTGATTGGTTGCTCCAGCCGTTTTTTCACCTTGAATTTCGAACCCATCTTCTTCGAAAAGCAACCTCTTTAATTACAAATGATGACATCAGCGCTGTCTTTTAATCATTGCCAAACTTTTCGAATTCTCCTAGGAATCAGCTTCTTTTTCAGATTTACTATAAATTCAGACTCACTTTCTACTGTTTTACTATCTCTTTCATATTTACTCTGCATATTTACTTAGAGTTTTCTCTCTCTAAAGCAAAGATTTTCTCGGTAGTTTATGTTTACAGCAAGGACTGCGTTGATAAAAGGTGGGTGGCTCAACCTTTCTGAGTTGGAGAAGGCACAAAAAGTTGAGAAGGAAAGACGAATCGCAGCAGGGTTACCTACCTCGCCTGTCGACAGACCAATCTCCTCTGCTACAGAGTCAGATCGAGGCTCGTCCTCTTCCAAAGGTACTAAGCCCAAAAAACTATTTCAATCCACTCTCTCCCTCATAGTCTCTGGTTCCTCAGTTCAGGAGTCAGTGCCTACTGTCGAGCCAGGAGTTACAGTCACAAGTTTTAGGAAACCTTCTCATTTTCTCGCAATGGGATCAGACACAGAGCACTCTCCGGAGAAACTGGTTGTTAAGAGGACAAGCTGACTGGTTAAGGGGCAAGCCTCTAAGAACACTCCCTCAAAATCGGGGGCAAAAAATAGCAGCTCTGGGTCTGGAGTGCCTATCAGAGCTCCCCGGGAAAGGCCATCCGGTCCGGAGGCTAGCAGCCCAGTACTCCAAAGAGAGACTTCTGCCTCAGAGCCCCAGCCTGAGACTAGAAGTCAAGAAAATACAGAAAAACAGCAGTCTGGAAGCCATGCTGAGCCAAGTTTAAATTCTCCCCGGGCCACTGCCACTGATATTCCTCCTTCGATCATGGAAGAAAGAATGGAGGACTCTGTTGAAGAAGTCCCTTTTGAGTTTGAGCCATCCGGTCAGACTAGTAACACTGCTGCTGCCAAAAACGATAAGGGCAAAGAAAAACTGTGCTTGAGGCATCCGGAGCTGTCGGAGTGTCTCGAAGGGAAGGTAGGGCCTTGTTTTCACAGGGTCGAACTTAAATATCTCTTGGCCTTACAGAAGACCAAGTATGCTTTCATCCACACGGCTGAAGTAGGTCGAATGCGCACAAAATGGGGGATCCTAGAAAATGTGAAGATAAGGATTCCCATAGATCCTGAAACTCCTATGGACTGCAAGATGAATGAAATAGTCATCTTCACGGAGCTATTTAATTGGGGACTCAGATTCCCATTGGACCTAGAGATTGTCAGATATTTTCATCTGGTCAAACTCGGTCCGAGCCAGCTGAGCCCCAACGGTTGGTATACTCTGATGTCATGCATCATGGCATCAAGGCTGTCCGGGATCCCTCTTCCTATGGAAGAATTTGCAGCAGTGGCCAATCTTTGCAAACATCACCAATTCCCCTTCTACCACTTCAATATGGGGAATGATCTCAAAGCTGTTGATGATCTGTTGGAGTCTGAGAGCAAATGGAGGAGCCAGTTTTTGTTTGTCAGTGGCGCTTGGGAAAACGGACAGAAGATCAAGTCCGGAGTGAACCCAAGCCTCCTCAGAAGCAGGTGGAGGAGTGACCGTAAGTCTCCCACTTTAAATCTCTGTCTACTTCTTCCTTCTTAAAGTTGGTTTAAATTAACTGGTCTTTCTTTTGTATTAACAGAACTGCCTAAGGAGTTCGGTGATTACTTGAAGGCCGGACAGGTCACTTGTGGCAAAATCAATGCCTAGGCTGCAGAGAACTGGGGGAACCGGATTCCACAATGCTTTCACTAGTGGAAATCTGGCAAGGTCTCACCTGTGGAACACCACAGGTCGGAGAGACTTAACTTGGGAGGAGCTCACCACCCAACCTTCCCCGGACACAGTGTTTAAGAGGAGCCATGAAGCAGATGGGACACTCTTCCTGCCCGGCCGGGCCAAAGCCCCAAGCAAAATGAAGGGCAAGAAGAAGGGCAAGAAGATGGTGAGCGATGCTAATCCAGCAGATGCTGAGAAGGATGCTCCAACAGACCCGGAGGGGTCGGCTCAGAGCCAAATCGATGCTGCTCTTTTGCAGGTTGTGGAGCAAGAGACCGAAAGGCAGGAAGCAGACCTCCCAAAACCTCCAAGGGCCTCCAAGAGGAATCGCAAGCAGGAGAGTGAAGGAGCAGACCGGGCAGCCAAGAAGAAAAAAACTGCTAAGGGAGATGAGCTTGCTCTCCGGGATCCAGAGCCTTCTGCCCAGGCTGACCCTTCTGACCCAACACATGCTAAAGAGATCCCAAGGGACTTTCATACTGATGAAGTTGAGGGAGGAGAGCTTAACATTGATGAAATAGACATCACCGGTCTTAGTGACCTTGGTGAATACTTCCTCAACCTCCCCAAAGACAACTTCGCAGGGCCTTACATTCCTCCGAGCAGCTCTAACATCGTCAACTTCAATGGTAAGACTTTCATTGTCTCTAGTGAAAAGGACACCATAGCCCACTCCTTGCTAAGAAATGTGCAGCCGGTACTTACACTGGAAAGACAAGTTCGGAGTCAAGCAGACACCATCAAAGACATTAAGTCTGAGAAGGAAAAGTTGTACGAAGACCTTTGCACTGCTACTGCCAATGCTGACATGCTAAAGGAAGCAAATGAGGAGTTGAAGAAAAAACGGGAGGAAAGCGACACAAAAGTTGCTACTCTAGAGGAAACCATCAGAGACCTCCGGGAAAAGCTGTCCGGAGTGGAGAAAGACCTTACTGCCTCAAAAGAAGAGACCAAAGTAAAGGAAAAAGTCATCACCAACTTAACTACTGATAAGATTGCCCTTGAGAATGCAGTCTCCAAGGCTGTCGAAGAGAAAAATACGTTGTTAAGGGATCAAGAGGCTACGATCCAGGCCAAGATCAATGCCTATGCCAACCAGATGATCAAGAGCGAAGAGCTACTGCTTGAGAAGGTGAGGTCTGACATGGTTCTACTCTTCCATGAAAAGTTTCCACAGAAGAATCTAGGGGACTTGTGGCTTTATGTTGAGCCCGAAGACCTCCCATACCACACGATGGCTGAAGGTGACAGGTATGGCTACTCTAGTGGCTCATCGGATGATGAGGAACATACTGGGGAGAGCCCAGATGACAAGAAAGACGATCCCAAAGGCAAGAAGGTAGATGAAGGGAAGGATGACCCTAAGGGTAAGAAGGTAGTCGAAGGTGAGCCATCCTCAAAGGCTCAACCTTAACTCATGATCCACTTAGTTTATTTTTAATTCAGACTAAAGTCCTTGGAAAACCAAGGCACTCTTTTTGTAATGGTGTCCGGAATTTGACCGGACAGGTTTTTTGTGTTCTACTTTGAATGTTTAAAAGTCCTTGGAGGGTCAAGGCAAGTTTAAGTTATTTCATTCAATGAATATCTCTCAACCATCATTTTCTTTCACTGTTCATTTTAATTTTGATAGCCAGAGTTTAAGTAGCCTTTAGTTGTTGCATTGTGAGAGTGTTTAAGTTCTCCGGCTAGAATTTAAATAGCCCTTAGAAATTTCAGTCCGGATAGTATGACAAGGGACAAAACTTTAAAAACACTTAGAAAATTTTTAAGAAGGCATCAAATTTTATTTAACAGCCCGGACACCTCATTAAAACCTCTCCGTGCCACCGGGGAGGAAAGAGTATGCCCCCAAATATTTACATGGATGTTTAAACAAGTAAATATTTACACAAGTGCTATTCCAAGTACATCCGGAGATGCTCAATATTCCAAGGATGAGTTAAAACTCTGCCATCTTTGTCTTCCAACCAATAAGTTCCAGGCTTAATTCTTTCAACAACCATATACGGACCCTCCCAAGTTGGGGCCAGCTTTCCGAAGAGCTTTTCTTTAGTGTGTAAGAAGACCTTCCTTAATACTTTGTCCCCTGGTTGGAAATCTCTTCTTTTGACTTTGGAAGCAAACCTGCTCCTCATCAAGCCTTGATAGTGTGCAACTCTAAGGTGAGCTTTAACTCGTCTTTCTTCTATCAAATCAAGTTGACCTCTGATTGCCACTTCATTAGCATGTTCGGAGAAGTTATGAACACGAAAAGAGGGGAGAGTTGTTTCTATGGGAGCTACTGCATCCATCCCATAGACCAGGGCAAAAGGTGATTCTTGTGTTGCAGCCCCAGGTGTTGTCCGGTAGGCCCACAAGACCTCTTGTAAATAACCAGGCCACTTTCCAGCAGCCCCTTCCAAATTCTTCTTTAAATCGGACAGTATAGTTCTATTGGCCACTTCAACTTTCCCATTTGCTTGTGGGTGGAAAGGTGAAGAAAAACAATGCTGTATACCCCTTGAGGCACAGAAGCTTTCCATTTCTCTATTGTCGAACTGTGGCCCGTTGTCTGTTGTTATTTTCTGTGGGACACCAAATCTGCAACATATGTTGGATAGAATAAATTTTATAACAGCTTTCGATGTTGTCCCTGCTAGAGGAGTTGCTTCTATCCACTTCGAGAAGTAGTCAATAGCCACAATTATAGTTTTGCGCCCTCCGGACGCCACGGGGAGAGGCCCCACTAAGTCCAATCCCCATCGAGCAAAAGGAATAGGCTCAGAAATTGATTCTAAAGGAATGGCTGGTACATGAATTTCATTGTTGTACCTCTGGCATGGGTCACACCTTCTTACCAACTCCTTAGCATCTTTCATGATTGATGGCCAATAATAACCGGAGAGTAAAACTCTTCTTGTCAAAGCTATAAACCCACAATGGGTTGACCCCTCACCATCGTGCAATTCAGAGAGGACCATTTGTGATTCTTTATCCCCCAAACAGCGCAGGAGAGGTTTACTGTAAGACTTCTTGTATAACACTTCTCTCAATATGATGAAACCACCATTTTCTGCCCGGGGAATGTGTTCATAGACAACACTTTTAAATTTAAGCGCTTCATTTTTGAGGAGGAGTAAATATTTCACAAGTTGCTCTTTCTTAACCTCAGATTGGCCTTGGGCATGGTGAATAATCAGTTGGGAGTCGCTTAGCAGCTTGACCCTCTTAGCCTCACAAATGTAGGCCAATTTTAACCCAGCTATAGCTGCTTCGTATTCGGACTCGTTATTAGATGCCCTGAAAGCAAAACAAATAGCCTGGTACATTTTGTCTCCATACGGGGAAGTTAAACATACTCCTGCACCACATCCCATTGTGCTAGATCCACCATCTGTTCGGATGACCGATACTTTTTTATCTTTTATATCAGTAGCTTGCTCCGAATCCCTATCGGAGTGGAATTCGACCAGAAAATCAGCCACGGCTTGGGCTTTTACTGCTGTTTGGGGAGAAAAGTCTATGTCGAAGTCCCCCAACTCTACTGACCACTTAGTTATTCTGCTCGAAATGTCTGCTTTTTGAAGGACATTCTTTAAGGGAAAAGAAGTCCGGACGATGATGGGATGAGCCTGGAAATAAGGCCTCATCTTCCTGGCTGCTATCACCAAGGACAATGCTAACTTTTCAAGTTTCAAGTAACGCTTCTCTGCATCTATCAAGCTTTTGCTGATGTAGTATACTGGATGGGGATGTCCACCAACCTCTCTTACCAGCACAGCACTGATGGCACAACTTGAAACTGCCAAATATACAAAGAGAGTTTCCCCATCGACTGGCTTGAACAAAGTTTTGGGGGAGGACGGATGTTTCTTGATCTCATTGAAAGCCTCATCACATTGCGGAGTCCAATCAAAGCCCTTTGCACCCTTCAAAGTTTGAAAGAAAGGAGCACACCTGTCCGAAGATCTTGAGATAAATCTGTTTAAGGCAGCTAATCTCCCCGTTAACCGCTGTACTTCTTTGATGTTTCGAGGAGGTTCCATTTGGAAAAGAGCATTCAGCTGGTCCGGATCGGGCTGTATTCCATGCTCACTTATGATATAGCCTAGAAAATTCCCGGACTGCACTCCGAAGACACACTTTTCAGGGTTTAACTTCAAATTCACTTTCACCAAGTTGGCAAAAGTTTCTTGGAGATCGGACAAGTGCAACTGCTCATCCACACTTTTCACCATCATATCGTCAATGTATACCTCCATATTTCTTCCAATTTGATCAGCAAATGCCTTGTTGACTAATCTATGATACGTAGCCCCAGCATTTTTCAAACCAAATGGCATTACTTTGTAGCAATGAAGACCTCTGTCAGTGACAAATGTGGTATGCTCTTGATCCTTTGGATCCACTTGAATCTGATTATATCCAGAGAAAGCATCCATAAAGGAAAGCAGCCTGTTCCCAGAGGTGGAGTCTACTAACTGATCAATCCGGGGAACCGGATACAAGTCTTTTGGGAAAGCTCTATTGAGGTCTGTTAAGTCAGTGCACATGCGCCACTTGCCATTCTTCTTTTTCACCAAGACAGGATTGGCAGTCCACAAAGGGTATTGAGATTCCTTGATGTGCCCCATCTTTGTGAGCCTGTCAACCTCTTGCACAATGACATCAGCCTTTTCTTTGGAAAAAGCTCTTCTTTTTTGAACCACTGGAGCTACATCTCTCCGGACGGACAGGTGGTGTGATATTACTTCTGATGGAACTCCAATAACATCAGCATTGCACCAAGCGAAGACATGCTGATGGTTCTTCAAAAACTTTAACATTTGATCTTTCAAAACAGGGGGCATTTTAGACCCTATCTTGACACATTTTCCATCTTCCAACCAGTGCGTTTCTACCTCTTCAACTGGTATCAACACTCCGGGGGTCTCTCTGGGGTCATCAATTTCACCCTCACCCCCAGAAAGGCCCTCAAACTGCTAATGTTCATCAATACGGACTGCCCCCAGCGTTCGAGGAGCCAAGGCAGTGGCATAGCATTCTCTTGCAATCTTTTGGCTGCTCCGGACAACTCCAACCTGCCCCTGAACAGCATACTTCAAGCATCGGTGGACTGTTGAAGCCACTGCATGCATCCTAGAGAGCCAAGACCTCCCTAGAATAGCATTATAGCAAGTGGGACAATCCACCACAATAAAGAGTATTCTGACCATTTTCTTGAAAGGGCCCTTTCCCAATAACACCTCTTCTTCGAACTCCCCGATCACATCTACTGAGCTGCCTGTGAAGCCCACGATTGACCTGTCTGAATTCTGAATTACAGTTGGATTTTTCATTTTCTTATAAGTGGTTAGGAAAAGGATATTGGCTGAGCTTCCAGTATCCACCAAGATTCGACGTATGTCATTGCCCCCTATAGATGCTCCTATGACAACAGCATCCTCATAAGGGCCAGCAATGTTTCTTAAATCATCCTCATCAAACACAATGAAGGGAAATGAGCTTGGTGACTGATAAGATGTCATGCCTTCTTCTAGCTGGGAGGCCAAAGTATGAACATGCCTCTTCCTCGAAGAAGCAGTAGGAGCTGTCATAGTGTCCCCTCCGAAAATTGTAAGCGACTCGAAAAACTTAATGAGCCCGGAGACCGACCTAGAACATTCCTCTATAGCACCCACTCTGTTCCGAGTTGGATCAGGATCCAAGTACTCAGATTCCACGTCAAACCTTTCAACTATAACCATAGCCCCCTCCGGAGCGGCATTACTTGGACCAACCCGGTGAGTGTTGTCAGGCCTGTTACCCCCTCTTCTTTTCACATAGGCCCCCAGCTTTCCCCTTTCAATCAAGTTCTGAACTTCTTGTTTCAATGCTATGCAATCATCAGTGGTATGACCAATATCATTGTGATATTGACAAAAAGAGTTGTTGCGATGCTCTCTGGGAGACTGCAGTGTTGCCGGTCTCCGGTAATGCACCTCATCCTTTGTTTTATCAAAGATAGTGGCCACGCTTTCTTTTAACTCTGCGAACCACTCCGGTTGGACCCATGGCCCTCTCTTGTTTCTGGATTGTTGACTTTGAGCAGGAGCAGCTGGCTGAGACTGAGCTTTTGCCCTACCATGCCCCTGTCCGGTCTCTCTTGCTTTGTTCCCGGACTGATTCTGATTGGGATTAGGTGTCACCGGGGTAGACCTCACCTGCCTGTGCACCCTGGTTTTCTATGTTTCATCGACGTTTATCTGTTTGCCAACCTGATTCAGCAACCCTCCCCAGGTCATGGCCTTCTTTCTGGTCACTGAATCAGCTAGATTGCATGGGTTCAAACCTTGCCTTAGGGATGCTATTGCCACCTGTTCGAAGCAATCAGCCAACCCATTCTTAGTGTTCACAAAACGACTTATATATTCTTTCAAGGATTCATTTGGTTCCTGGGCACAATGGATTATTGTGTCTCCATTGCCCTTCAGCTCTTTACTCCCTACGAACTGCCTTCGAAAGGCCACCCAAAACGTATCGAAATCTTTAATACAACCCTAAGGCAGGTTGTTGTACCATTGCAGAGCACTCCCCGTAAAAGATTGGGAGAATGCCCTACAGAGTAGTTTATCATCGTCGTCAAAGTTCATCATGAAGTTCTTAAATTGCTCCAGATGGTTGTCCGGATCAGTACTGCCATCGTACTTCTCTATTTTTGTGCTGTCAAACCTCTTGGGGAGGTTTCCGGACAGAATTTTAGAAGACAGTGGAGATTGCCTCCAATTCCTTCCACAACTGAACATAGTATCCTCATTGGGAGTTGCAAAGATACCTGGTTCATCATGGAAGGCAAAGGGATCCATCAGCATCTTGTCCACATGCCTCCGGTGATGAGATGACCCCTTGCCAATATGCTTCTTCATTTTTCCATGTCTATCTCTTTTTCTTGAATATTTTTTAATTTGCTTTTGCTTTTTCCTGGTTCGACCCTCATCGCTGCTAGAGGATAAGGATTTTTCAACTCCATCACTGTCCGAAGAGCTACCAGAAGATTCTGAGCTTGAGTCAGAACTCTCCACAGGCTTGGACCGGTGAGACTTTTTAGAACTGGCATGAGTCTTTTTGGTGCTCACATGAGTCTTCGAAGACTCATGCTCTTTGGGGTTATCGGTAGGATGAGCAACCGATGCTTTGGATTTTTCTTTCACGCCCATCTTGGCCTTTTCAGCCCTCAGAGCTTCTATTTCACCCTTGAGCCTATCACGCTCTTTGATAGTGTATTCATAGTTCTCTCCCACCACTTCGAGCAGAGCTGGTGGTACTTATGGATTGTCCGGATTCATACGGACATATTTTTTTTAGCTGGTTTTGAATGCTTGATTCAGGCACCTTCTTCCTCCCACTGTGGTCGCCAATTTGGTGTGGATAATAATCGCCTGAGGGTAGGCTAGTAATTTCATTTGGTGTTTTATAGTGGTGTGTGGGTGTTTTAAGTGTTTAGAGAGTAGAGAGATAATTAAGCAGCTTGGTAGCAGTTAATTTTTATTACCCATAGTTAATACATGTGGTTGGGTATTTATAGTGTGATGTTTGGGCCCTTATGGGCTTTCGGGTCATGTTTAATGGACCCGGGTCATGTTCAAAGACCCATGAGCTCTAAGTAGGAGAGCAAGCTGCTTAGTCAAGAAGTTTTTAGGTTTTTTAGTACTTTTGTCATAGTTCGAACAGTCCTATGGTCATTATGTTCAAAGTGATCTGTCCGGTCCACGTGATCTGTCCGATTTGTCCGGTCCGGAGGCCTTGGACTGATCTGTCCCTGTCCGGGGAGCATGCTGAATTCGGACTCATCAGTACCAATTGAAGGTGAGGATGCCGACCCAGATGCTCCGACCAATCCTTCAGTCATCATGGTTTATGGCATCGAGAGAGAACCGCTGCCATCTCGAACGGTCGATGTCGTGACCGGTTACCACATTTTTCTGACCAACGACCACATCATTTCTCTGTTCAACGGCAAATACATATATTATTCCCCCGACGAAGAAGAGGGTTTGAAAAAGATCTGGGGAATTCCTCAGTGCGTTAAAGTCCGTTTTCCCCAACCTGGTGAAACTTCTTTGTCTGCCCAAGGTCGAGAGGTAGTCTTGTTTACCGAAGTCTTCAACTGGGGTTCGCGACTTCCTCTTGATCCTGACATTGTTAGATACTTTGAGATTCTCAAGATATGTCCGACCCAGTTGACCCTAATGCTTGGTATACCTTGATGTCGACTATCATGGCTTCACGACTATTAGGAATCCCAATCTCCATGGAGCAGTATATAGGGATATCTAGGCTCTCCAAATCCCCGAAGCTGCCATTTTTCTACTTATCCCTCGTTAACCCAAAGAAGATTGTGAATAACTTGTTGGAGCTGACAGATCTTGGAAGTACAGATTTGTCTTTGTCAGTGGTTCTTGGGAGAATGGTCGACCCTACAGCCAAGAGAATCTGAGGCGGCTTACATTTAGATGGACCCCTGAAGGTATATATATATATATATAAAATTAATTTTTTTTTTAATGGGTGTTCTTTTAGTTTGCAAGGTGACTATCCAACAGCTGCGGCGGAAAAAGCATCTTGAAAAAGCTTCGGCAATATTTGCTCAACTTCGGACCTTTGCAAGGAAAAGCTGGGGTCAGAAGTTTCATCAGTGCTTCAAGATCAATAACCTCATCAACAGCAACCTATGGCGCTGTTCCAACCGAACCTTAAGTTCTGAAGAACTGCGGACCCCTCATGACGTTGTTGATTTTGTCAAGAGACTCGAGGCCTAAGATTGCGAGATGTTTTTGCCCAAACGGGATAGAGACCCAAGCAAACGTGTGAAGTCTGAGGAATTGTCTGATGCTGAGGGCGAACGAGGTAATGCTGTGGACCAACCTATTGAAGTTCCGCCTTCAAAGCCGGAGGCTACTGTCGTCCTTAGTGACCCAACTGCAAGTGGTGACAAATCTCATGTAGCTGTTAAAGGAGGACAAAAAGGTCATGGTATCACACCTTTTGACCAGCTCTTTAGCATCAGCAGATAGTGTAGGTCAATAATATCCTGACAAGAGAATTCTCCTAATCAATGTCTTGAAACCGCAGTGTGCCGATCCTTTGCCGTCGTGCAGCTCGGACAAAACCATTTGTGACTCTTCACGCCCCAAACACCTTAACAAAGGTCTGCTTGCAGATTTTTTGTAAAGAACATTTCTCAAAAAGATAAAGCCTCGCGCCTTGTTCCGAACACTTTTTGCCAGGTTCTTATCATTGGGTAACACTTCCTCAGTCAAAAACTTCGTAATGTTGCTCCTCCAACCAGTATTTGAAACCGTTGAAATTTGACAAGCTACATTTGGTCGACTCTACAGGTCTTTTCTCTTCAAAATAGACAGATATTCTTGCATCAAAATCCAGGGGTATTCTCCTGAATATGCCGTTGTTGCCAGTGAATCAGCAATTGTGTTATCTTCCCTTCGGACGTGTTCATAAGTCACCTTTTTAAACGACGAAGCCATGATTCTTAAAGCCGCTAAATATTGCACGAGCTGCTCTTTCCTTGCCTTGGATTGTCCAGTTGCATGATTTATCAGTAGCTGTGAATCACTGATCAGCCGAATATTTCTTGCCCCGCAAATCTGTGCCAACCTTAGTCCTGCCAATGCTGCTTCATACTCGGCTTCGTTGTTCGAAGCCTTGAGACCGAAACGGATTGCTTGATGCATTGCAATCCCCGTTGATGTAGAAATTTGAATGCCACCCCCGCATCTGATGATACTTGAGCCACCATCTGTTCTGACTATCAATTCATCTGTGTTAATTTCTGGCTCGACTGATACTTCCTCGGGTCCGCTCGAATGAAATTCCACTAAGAAGTCTGTCAACTCTTGCCCCTTGATAGTCGTTCTTGGTTCAAAATTGATATCAAAGTCCCCCAGTTCTACCGACCATTTCGTCATACGACTAGAAACATCAGGTCGTTGTAAAACACTTTTAAGGGGGAAAGCGGTTCGAACCGTAATGGAATGGCCTTGGAAGTGTGGTCGCATTTTTCTAGCGGTTGTTACCAAAGCCAACGCTAATTTCTCAAGCTTTAAGTACCGCTTTTCTGTCTCCAACAGACTTTTACTCACATAATAGACAGGTTTAGGGATCTTATCCTCTTCTCGAACTAGCGTTGCGCTCACCGCATGCTCTGAAAACGCTATATAAAGAAACAACATTTCACGGGGTAGTGGTTTTGTCAGCAACGTTGAGGATGACAAATAATTCTTGATGTTGAGGAACGCTTCGGTACACTCAGTAGTCCGGTTAAAATTCTTAGCATTCCTCAAAACTTGAAAAAATTATGCGCACTTGTCCGAAGATCGTGAGATAAATCTGTTCAGCGCTGCTAATTGCCCGATCAAAATTTGTACCTCTTTAACATTCCTCTGAGGTGTCATATTGTTTAGAGCATTTAGCTGGGTTGGATCCGCTTCTATCCCTTTCTCGCTGATCATGAACCCTAAGAAATTTCCAGATCGAACTTCAAAAGAGCATTTTTCTGGATTCAATTTAAGGTTCATTTTTCCAAGGTTCCTGAATCTTTCTTCTAGATCTGTAAAATGACTTTCATCGGTGACGCTTTTGACCAGCATATCATCAATATAGACCTCTACATTTCGTCCGATTTGTTCCTCAAAAACCTTATTCACGAGCCTTTGATAGGCAGCCCTCAAATGTTTTAGACCAAATGGCATAACCTTGTAACAATATAAGCCCCTTCCTGTAATAAATGTAGTGCTAATCTGATCTTTAGGATCCAGCTTTATCTGATTTTACCTTGCGTAGGATCCATGAAAGATAATAACTTGTTACCTGATGTCGAGTCTACCAACTGATCAATCATTGGCATGGGGAAAAGGTCCTTGGGACATGCTCGGTTGATGTCTGTGAAGTCTACACACATTTTCCACTTTCTGTTTTTCTTTTTAACCAGATTGGATTAGTTGTCAATCGCAGGTACCGGGACTCCCGTATGTGTCCTACCCTTGTCAATCTTTCAACCTCTGAAATGATCGCCTCTACCTTTTCTTGAGAAAACACTCGGCGTTTTTGTGTTATGGGTCGAATATTTGGGTTTATAGACAATTGGTGATAGATGACGCTCTTAGGGACTCCCGTTATATCTTCTGAACACCAAGCGAATAAATGTAGTTTTTGTTTAAGAAAATCGATCAACTTTTTTTGGAACCAAGGGGACAAGTTTACCCCAATCTTCAGGACCTTTCTTTGGAAAAATTCATAAATCTCACAACTTTCATCCGTAAGCAAAAAAACCTGGGGTCTCCCTAGGATCATCTGCAGGCTCTGATCCACGGGCCAACCCTGCTAACTGTTAATCCCTCACATCGACCATTTCCCTATCTGGTTTCACTGCCAAAGCTTCCCGGTAACATTCCATCGCGGTCTTTTGGTTGCTTTTGAAAACTCCGACGTTGTTTCCAATTACATACTTCAGGAATTGGTGAACCGTAGAAGTTACGGCATGCATTCTTGACAACCAAGAGCGACCAAAAATTGCGTTATGCAACGTGGGTGCATCAACAACAATAGACAAAACCGTTACTTCTTTTTTGAAAGGCCCTCTTCCGAGTTGAACCACTCCTTCAAATTCACCTACTACTTCTGTCGATGCTCCTGTAATGGCGATAATTGTACGATCTGATTTTACAATCGCTGGCTTATTCCTGAACCGTGAAAAGGTCGATAAGAAAATAATATTTTCTGAACTACCGGTATCCACCAAAATTCTTCGCACCTCCTCCCATGAAATAGCCGCCACAATCACGATTGCATCCTAATGAGGGCCAGCAACGTCTCTCATGTCATCATCGTCAAAGTATAAAATAGGAGAATGATTCCGGTACAAATGAGGCAAAGTTCTTGCCTCCAGCTGAGTTGCCAGATTTACTATATGCCTCTTTCGTAAAGAATTGGTAGTACCTGCCATTGAATCGCCCCCGAAGATAGTCAGAGACTCAAACAAATTTGCACAGTTCTCTTACCTTTTCTCGTGCTGGGGGTACCACTTCCTCAATCACTCCGATTATATTCCTGTTTTTATCTGGGTCCAAATATTCGGTGGACAAATCAAACGAATCATTGACCTTGGAAATCACCAAAGAAATTTCCTCTTTTGGCACCGCTAAAATTTGCTTGGCTGCTCCACCTTGCTGAGCTTGTTTCTTCACATACTCTAGCAATTTACCACTTTCAATTTGCGCTTTTACTTCCTTCTTGAGTGCGATGCAATCCTTGGTATCATGACCTAAATCATCATGGTATGTACAGAAACTTTTGTTTCGACCTTCGCGGGGAGTTCCGATCGGAAATGGCTTCCGAAAATGCACGCTCTTTCGCGACTTGTCAAAGATAATCGCAACACATTCAGTTAAATCAGCAAAATAATCAGGCCAAACCTATTTGTTTTATATGGGTTGGTAATTATTTCCTTTGTAGCCATTTCGCGTCCTATGAGTTTGATTTCCCGATCCTTTCGCATGTGTTGCTGGTGCTACGGTACTTATCGGTTGTGGTTGAGGGATCGTACTTGCTTTCGAAGTTTTATGATACGTAACCACCGAAGCTTGATTTGTTTGTTGGACCTGTGGTGCCAATTCTAACGCTTCAGCTTCCTCAATCATAATCTGTTTTTCGACCTAGGCTAACAAAGCTGAAAAAGTGAAAATTTTCTTCTTCGTCACAGCTTGCTTCATCGGCCCCGGTAACAAGCCTAATCTGTAACCTGTTAAGGCTACACTTTCTTCACAATAATCGAGATCTATTTTTGCGTCTATAAAACGTCGAGTATAGTCCCTTAAGCTCTCTCCGACCTTTTGTCGGCAATTAACTATTGTATCCCCGTTTGCTCGAAAATTCTTGCTTCCAAAAAACTGTTGTCTGAACATCATCCAGAACATATCGAAATTTTTAATGCATCCTTGTGGCAATCGATTATACCAATTTAATGTCCGGTCTTTAAACGTCATTGAGAAATCTCGACAGGCCAACTTGTCGTCATTGTCAAAACTTAGCATAAAATTTTTGAAAGCTTCCAGGTGATTATGAGGGTCTTTCTTTCCATCATACTTTTCAAGCTTGGAGATGTCGAAATGCTTCGGGAGATTTCCCGACAAAATTTCATCTGACAAAGGGAACGACCTCCAATTATGCCCGATGTTGAAAGTTCCACCTCCTAAGCCTTCTGCACGACTCGTGAACAATCCTTCATCAAGTGAATTAGCAAATTGACTCCCCACCCTGTAGCCGTAAGACTAGCTCCCTGATGGAAATTGGAACTGAGGGCAATTCAGCTGCTCTCTGTTAAAAGTAATCGTACCGATTTTTTCAGCATATGTGGGAGCCACTTTGTCGATGCTGCCTCCCTGAGGTTCGACTATCTTAGCTCGCAATGACTTACGCCTTCTGAGCTCTCGTTCCTTGATCATCCTTTTGTCCTTCCTGAAGCGTTAGAAATCTCTGACCGGGGAAGAAGACTCGCACATATCCTCCCCTGAATAAAATTCGTACTCAAGCTTGGATCGGAATTTTCCCCTGAAGAAAATTCCCACAGACGGCGCCAATGATAAGTGTCAAAATATCTAAGGTTGTTTATCAGGAAACGTGAATGGATAGAGAGGTGTCACGCAAATAAGTACAAGATTCTAGAGAGAGAAAGTAGTCAAAATCAAGTACTGATCATTAGAAGGTCCCCTTTTAGGGGACAGAATCTTTCCTTATATAGTGACAGTTCTGGGGCCTACTGTCACATGCCAAATCTATTCTAATTGCATGTTACCCCTTATATTTGTACTTGTCTCACTTACTTCTTACTTTACAATTAAGTCCTTATACATTAATGTATTACAATTTTGATCATCTATTATACTTGGTATTTTATGTCTTTATCATAATGAATCTATTGTGTATGATATAGTTGCTTCATTAGGCATTCCATACAAGATTGATTGCTCAGAAATTGATAGAGCTTACATGAATGTTGCGTATGTTCTTTTGGAACTGGACATCTCCAAAAATCTTCACAACAAAATTTGGATAGGTTTAAGAATGAATGAAGGTTGTTGGCTTAATTTAAGTTACAAGAATTTACCTTCATATTGCTTTCAATGTCATCACATTGGTCATAGTCCATCAGATTGTAAAAAGAATCAAAAGAAGACAGTTGAGGGAATTATTGAAGACAAAATGGCTACTGGAAAAATGGATCTTAATAACTTGAATCCAAATATTCATTTACCAAATCCAAATGTTACTAGTCAACTAGTTATTGAACCCAATAACAAAACTGTTTCTACTCCTGATGCCAGAGAAATCATTATAGCCTTTCAAAAATTAAGTCAGGATTACAATCATAACATTCAAGACAATAACATTCTTGATCATGGGTCTCCTGCTCAAGAAAACATTGGTAGCAATCCTACTACTCCTCTGAAAAATGCCCCGCTCCCTGACAATGACTTCAATGCCATTTTGAACAAGAAATTTAAATCTGCAAGGAAATTTAAAAAGCAAAACAAACGGATAATAAGGTCCTTGAAATTCTCTGGAACAAACAACAGGTATAAATCATTATCTGATAATGATAAGGATGCTTAACTGGAACGTCAGAGGCATCAATAACAAGCTTACATTTGGTAGACTAAAATATTAACAAGGAGCATATAGAGATTACGGCTATTCAGGAGCCTCTCACCTCTTCTAACAAGATAAGTGATTTTGCTCTAAAGCTGGGTTTTGAAAACTTTTCTTGTAACAGTTCTAATAAAATTTGGTTGCTTTGGTCCAATGATTCTTGCATTACTATCCTATCTAATCATGATCAGTGTTTACACATGAAAGTTGTACATACTAATGTGGAAAATCTTTGTTTCCTTTCTGTAGTGTATGCAAAATGCCAAAGAAATATAAGTCTAAGCTTATGGGATTTTTTGAGAAATGAATCTTTAACTGATGAGTGTTGGTTGACCATGGGTGATTACAATATCATTACTAATATTGAAGAGCAGTTGGGTTGCTCTAGTTTTGGTCACAGAAGCATGGATGATTGTGTTGATATGATGAGGGACTGTAACTTGGAAGATGCTGGCTACGCTGGTCAAAAGTTCACTGGAACAGGGGCACCAAATGGAAAAGGCTGGATAGGGTTATGATCAACAGCTCTTGGGCTGACACTTTCAGCAAAACTCAAGTTCATTATATGGTCAGAACTTGTTCTGACTGTGCCCCCCTTTTAATATTTGTAACCAAATAGAACTTAAATGATTTTCAGCAAAACAAAAAAGTTTTAAGTTCATATTCATGTGGATCAACCATGAATCTTTTCTTAAAAATGTCAGGAAAAAATGGAATCTTAAGATCAATGGTGGTCCTCATGAGATTTTCTGGTTTAAATTAAAGAGATTCAAAAATTGTTTAAGGGAATGGAACATCAATACGTTTGGAAACATCTTTAGTAAGCTTAAAGAAACTGAAAAGAATATAGATAGAAATTATGGAAAGATTGCATATTTTGAACAATGATAATGTCTATAAATGCAATTTTAACAAAGCTATCAGTCTTCATCTTAAATCTTTAAGGAATGAAGATGATTTTTGGAAGAAGAAATGTTGTAATTCTTGGCTTAAGGATGGGAATCGGAACACAAAGGCTTATTATGCTTTTGTTTCTAAGAAAAGAAAGAGGAATGAAACTCATAGCATCAAGGTTAACAACTATGGCATTCATAGTACTTAAGATATAGGTATCTTTGCTTAAGCTTACTTTTATTAGGTCCTTTCTTCTAAGCCTTATAAGGATAGTAGTGAGGAGCAAACCATAATGAAGGATAACATTTTCAATGTGATTCCTAAGTTGTTTTCTGGTGAGGATAATGATAACATTTTGAAGCATGCTAGTGATGATAAGTTTTGGAGTACCATCAATACCATGAGCAAGGATAGTGTTGTTGGTATTGATAGTTACAACATCACATTCTATACTAGTTGTTGGACTATCATTAAGAATTATCTTTATACTTCTATTAAATCTTACATCAGATGCGATAGCATTCCTGTTGCCATCTTTGCTACGGGCATTTGTTTGATTCCTAAAGTTTTCAATCCCATCTCTTTGAGAAATTACAGGCCAATCAGCTCGTGATCCATGCTTAATAGAATCATTTCTAAAATTTTGAATAATAGGTTTGCTGACATTTTACCTAAAATCATCTCAAATAATCAATTTGCTTATGTTAAAGATAGATTTATGCATGAAAATGTTATAATTGCTAGAGAAATGATCCATGGATACCTACGAATTGCAACACTCTTATCCAATTGGACATGGTGAAAGCTTTCGACAATGTCCTTTCCTTTTATTGCTAAAGTCCTTAACTCTTTTGGTTTATCTAAAGATGTTGTTAGTCTTTTAAGAAATCTGATTAAGAATGTTCATTTGTCTATGCTTGTGAATGGCAATGTGATTGGTAACTTTAAAATGAGAGAGGCTTGAGGCAAGGTGACCCCTTGTCCCCAAGCCTCTTCATCATTGGTGAAGAGGTTTTGCTATGTGGCTTATATAATCTTTTTACTCTAAATAAGGATATGTTGTATGCTTTTAGAACTGACATAATCGTCTCTTCTATAGCGTTTGCCGATGACATTCTAAACTTCACAAATTTATTAAACTCTACTATTAACAAGTTGAGTTGTTTTTTAGATAACTATCATGTTGTTTCTGGTCAGACCATAAACAAGGAGAAGACCCGGATTATTCTGTCTAATAGTTAGCATAAAACTAAAGGTAACAACTTTGCTTTACATTCTGTTTTTAATGTTGAGAATATCCCTTCAACTTATCTAGGGATTGTTCTCAACAACAACAATAAGTCTAGCAATTTTCAATGCTATGATGGACAAAGTTAATGCTAGAATTAATAATTGGGATAGCAAGCTTCTTTCTTTTGGGGGAAGACTTTGTCTTATATCCCATGTTTTTATGTTTATTCTCTGCTACTGGATGCAGAACTCTCTCTTGTCTAACTGTGTTATTAACAGGTTAGATAAGACTTTTAATAAATTTTTGTGAAGGTCTAAGTTCAAGGAGCCTAGTATTCACTGGTATTCTTGGCAAAATCTTTGTAAGCCTTTCTCTGAGAGAGGTTTGAATATCAGAAGGCTCTCTGATATTCAGGAGACATTCTTTCAAAGATTGTGGTTCAACTACAGAAGAACAGCAGTCTTTGGTCAAATATTATGAATGATATATACAACAAGAATTCTCATCATCTTTACACTAACATTAAGGGTTCTGATTCTTTAGTTTGGAAGAGAATTGCATGTGTTAAGGTACATGCTGAATGCAATATGAGATGGATCTTAGGCAAAGGTGATATTGACTTTTGGAGAGAACACTGGCACAATAGACAATCCATTATTAATAGCAACTAATACTTAATGTAATTGGTTCCTTAATGCAAATGTTAACACATTTTGGAAGAATGATAGCTGGGTTATTGGCAATACCAATGGCTTGATCTCTGAAGACAGAATGGATCAGATAAATCTTTTATAGAGTTTATAAGATGAAGAAAGACAAGCTCATTTGGAAATTGTCCCTTGATCATAATTTTAACACAAAGCTTACATGGGAAAGTATCAGGATTCATTCTTCTAAGTCTGGTCTGTTCAGCAAAGTTTGGAACTCCATCACGCCCAGGAAGTTCTCCAACACTCATCAGTTAAAGATTCATTTCTCAAAAAATCCCATAAGCTTAGACTTATATTTCTTTGGCACAATAGACACAATAGACAATCCATTCTTCAACTGTTATTAGGACTATTAACAATGTTATAATTGGGCTTGATTCTTCTAACCATTTTACTACTAAGCACTGGCATAAGGTTGAAAATGTAGGTGCTACGATGGGTTGTCTCTCTATATTGAATAGGAAAAGGAAAGTGAGTTACCTCAAGTGGCTCACCCCTGCTCGTGGAAGATTGAAACTTAATCTCGATGCTGCTTGTCTAACCAATGGAGAAGCTAGTGGAGGTTTAATTATCCGGAACAGCAAGGGTGAGCTGGTGATAGGGCTTGGTAAAACTTTTGGAAAGCTCACTCTTCTTCGAGCTGAAGCTCGTGCGTTACTGGAGGGCTTGCTTTACTGCAAAAAAAAGGAACTGGAGTCATGTTGATATCGAATCAGATTGCTTGTCTTTAATCAACATGCTTAACGAAGGGAAGTACCCCTTCTTTCTCTCTTCTACTCTTTCCATTTGTAGAAAGTTCATTGCTTCGAGCATGAAGTTAAAATTCATTTCTCGTGTTCAAAATCAGGTTGTTGATTGGACAGCGAAATGGACTTTAACTTGCAAAGAAAACATTCAGTTCAATCAACTCAATTCTCCAAACTCTCTTATTGTCATTACTCATCTTGAGAGCATTGGGGTGGGATACATTGACTTTGCTGAAAATTAGGATCTTCCAAGTGTTGTGGTCTTCTTATTTTGCTTTTGTAGATAGTGAGTTGTGGACTGATTTTGTAGTTAAAAGAGCCGGTTGTTGAGCAAGATGGAGATTCTGTCAGATGTTGGGATTGGTTTCAATTTCTGGTGGTATATAGAAGTCGTTAGTTGATGTGCAAGGTCTGTTTGTGGCTTGGTCAGTTGGTGTTTGGCGGAGCAGCTGTTTCTTGGCTGTGTTGGTGCTTCAGTTGGCATGATGTGGTTTCGTGAGAAAGCTCTTGATAGAAATGTAGCTTTTTCTAAATTTCTTTGATTTTCATTAAAACAGAAGTTTTGGACAATTACAATTTTCATTTGTAGTTGAATTGAAACTCTTTGTTTTTTTTTTGCTCTAATTTGAGTCCAAGCATTCTTGTAATTCTTTTATTTAGTAATAAAGGTCATTTTGATAATAAAGAAAACACTCGGATTAAATGGTATTTTTTTTATAAAAAATAATATTTTTATAAACAAATATAGTTTTTTATAATATTCAAAACATAACGAAAATAAAAAAATAAAAAAACACTACTAAAATATGGGGTTCCATATTTTAAATATGGTGAGAACTTGTATTTATTTAGTAAAATCAGCTTCTCAGTACCCTCTCTGTTTAGAAATTCAAGAACTTAATTTTATCTTAATTAGGCAAAAGTTTTGCCAAATTTAAAATACAGGGACAACTGAAATTGGTGATGATAAAAACTGCAATCACAGATAGCAAAAGGCTCTGCGATACTGGCAGAAGGGATAATGCAACTATTTAAAAGCATCTACTACGGTCACTAAAGAAGAGGGATTCAAAGGACTTCAGCAACTCTACTATACATGTAAAGCATAATTCTAATATAAGAATTTAGGCAAGCAACCCTAATTCAAGCAAAACTACATTGTCATTCCTCTGGGAATCAGTTTAAATATGATGGAAAATCTCAGAATAAAATAGTAGAGAACAAACAACATCAACAATGCCGATTAAGTTAAGCATAATGACCCTTTACACAGATTTTTATGCTCGATTCCTTGTTAGAACTACAAAGCTTAAAATCTCCTCAACATCAAACACATCGACAATAAATTTTAACTTAACTTAAAAATCGAAAAGCCGTGGAGGTTGCTGTTGGAAGTGCACTTCTGGTCGAGGTTGAGCTTGCACTTGCGGCTGTGCCTGCACTTGCGGCTGTGCCTGCACATGTGGCTGTGGCTGTGCCTGCACATGTGGCGGTGTTTGCGCTTGTGGTGGTGCTTGCGCTTGGGCTTGTGGCTGAGGTTGGACATTACCAACCAAAGGCCTAGCAATATCCATTGTTGCAAGCACTTCTAACTCGTGGATAGCACCAACTCTACCACTGTCAATTTCACTACCGAGTTGAGGTTTCAACAAATCAATCACTTCCCTGATCTTAGTTTGCTGCAGTACATACAATTATAACATCATTAATCCAAGTCTAAATACAAGGAAATAACAATACCAAGTCTATGCAGAAAGACTCAAGCTAATCTTGAGATTTCCAGAGTACTATAGATTATCATTTGACAAATATATTAATTGCGGGAAAAGAATTAACCGACTTACAAAGAATATGAGTTTTTGTTTTAGTTCTCCTTCTGAAGTTGCTCCCTCCGACATGGGTGTTGCATTCTTTTTTTTTCAAAATGGTGACAAAAAGAAAATACAAAAGTTATTAGAACAATGTCAAGTAAATAATAATATGGCAGGGCTGGTTTCCACTTCATCTCAAGCTGCATCATGCAATTGAGTTAACTAACTAAAGTAATGATAAAAGATAGTATGGTTCCTAAAATAACCTAAAAATAGAAAATTTAGAGCTAGCACAGTTCAACATCTTATTATTTACTTTTTCCTTCCATCGGTCTATAAATTTTGGTAGCCAAAACCCTCTTCAATGAGGGATTATGTATTTATTCACTGACAGACCCAAAAAGTCTATGAGTGGCTCCTTCTATATATACTGCAAGTGCCAGCATTGTTCTGGACTCCTCCCAAATACTGGTCTACCATAATATTAGCATTTCCGTTAGTAGTATAGACGTAAATGCTAAACAGATTTTCAACATTAAATAAAGATCTACACAAAAAAAAAAATCACTGTAATTAATTAACATTAGAAAGATGCAACTTTATGGGTTGATTGAAAAGGAAAAGAGTTGAGTAAACAATACCCAAAAAAAAGGAATTTTAAGCCTAAAATAAGTTTTCCTTTCTATTGAGTTTGAATTAGTATGAAGTCTACAGTTTCAAGATCAAAGCACATATACTATTAAAGAAACTTAAAAACATTGTCTGAAAATGAACAAAACACAAAATTGCCACTTAACATTTCTATAATTTGAAATAAAAAAGATATATATACCACCCTCCTAGATAACAGAAAGACATACTGATTCTAAAAATCTAATTAAATTCCATAACTGCAAAACAATTCAAAAATTGAAGACAAGAACAGACAACTAATGCGTGTGTGTATATATATTTATATATACTAATTAAGGGAAAAGACAAGTAGATATTATAGAGCAATTACCTTCCTCGGCCTACCCACTGGCCTGCCGCTACTTCTTCTGAAAGGTTTCATCGGCGTTGTTGAAACCCCGCCAATCTTACGAGGTCGTCCCCGTCTTTTCCCTGGAGGAGCCATTCCTATAGGGACGGCATCTGTTATCACACCACTAGCCGGAAACAACTTTCTGGGCCTTCCTCTGGGATTAGGTATACCGTCGATAACCGGCTTGTTGGTTTGAGCTTGCCTAAAAAGCTTGGGCGGCCTGCCCCTAGGTTTCGTATCGGCCTTTGGAGAAGAAGCATCGGCCATAGGCGCGGAAGTATAGGCCATGGGTGCGGAAGTATAGGCCATGGGCGAGGAAGTATCAGCCACGGGCACAGTACTATTCTTCTTGGGGCGACCCCGTTTCTTTTCAGGGAGTGGCTGAGGCTGTGGCTGGGTCTGGGGATGAGCCTGGGGCACCTGGGGCTGAGTCTGGGGCACCTGGGGCTGAGTCTGGGGCACCTGGGGCTGAGCCTGGGGAACTTGGGGCTGGGAGTGGAACTGCGCCTGGGGAACCTGGGGTTGGGGCTGGGACTGCGCCTGGGGAACCTGGAGCTGGGGTTGGGATTTGAAAGTAGAGTGGCCATTAACGACTGGAGCAGGGGAATTTTCGAGGTTTTTAGGTTTAGGAGGTCTTCCACGGCCTCTTTTGAGAGTAGAGGGAGAGGCAGTGTCGACGGCGGGGGTCGGCGGTGGCGGTGGTTGAGCTTGATAAATATCGAGTTGTAGATCGGATCTAGGAGGAGCAAGCTTGTAAGATTTCTTAAGCATGATAATGGAACCACTGTTCTTCAAACGAACAAGGTGTTGAGTCAACAAGGCAGTGTGAGTAGGTGGAAGCTGGCCTGTGTACACTCTATCTATGTACTTCGATATCGCTCTCTTGCTCGATCCCTGTGGCTCGTTCAAATCCCCGATCGCTCTGTATATCATCTGCACACAAAAACAAAAACAAAAACAAAACAAGAAATGAATTGTCTTCTTAAATATAAAAGTAAATCTGAATTAGGGTTCTTGACTTTCAGAACAAATATTACGTCAGCATAAGGAGGATGGTTGTAGGTCTGCTGAGGAGGTGGCTGAGAGTTGTACGCGGCGGGTGTCGCCGCCGCGAAAGCTGTAGGATGAGCCGGAAGCGGTGACAGATGAGGTGGATAGTCATTGGAGGAAGGTAAAGAAGGGAACGAAGAAGGATCCATTTCTGAGAGAGAATATTAATGGCCGATTTACTTTTCTTATTTTCCGATATAAATAAATATAGGATTGTGAGGTGAGCTAGCTACCAGTACTACTTTGTCTTTTTATTAAATTAACGGCCAGATTAAATCTAAGACCATCACTCTTTTTTTGGACCGTTCATATATTTAAGATACCTTTTCTTCGACCTGGATCAGTGACGTGTACCCTCCAATTTAATGCTGTCATTACAATTAATCTCTTCTCTTCAGACTTAAGAAAATTAATTAAAAATATAAATGGTTGGGAGTTTATCACTAAATCTGGTCGGCCGAGACATATTACATTTCTCACCTACAATTAGGATATTGTTAGGTTAAAATTTATGTAATTTTATTATCTGTTTTAACCTAGATTTGGGGTTTATTTACTGTTTCTTTCTTTCAATAAAAACTGTTAAAACTAACTTTTAACTTAAATATATTCGTTCGTTAGTATCATTTTTACTGTCAGTAATAATATAAGGAGGGTAACAAAATACTAAATATAAATTAATTGTAGACAAATATTATTATTAAGAAAAATTCAACAGTTTGTTTATAATTTAATTATAATTAAAAAGTAAGTTACTTATATTTAGTTTAATTTAATACTTATTCAACTTCTAGTTTAATTCTTAACCATTACTATGTATTAATTATATCATACATTTAATTTTATTAAGGTTTTTTTTTAATATTTTCATATACAAATATAATTATTATTTTAAAAAATATTTTTTTTTCTAGGTTAGTTAATAAATTTTTATTTTATTTATCATCTTATTAGTTATTATGTATTCTACCGTGATTGTGATTTCCTATTATTTTATAAAAAAAATAATAGTATAAAATAAAATACTGATTGTGAATAATTTGTCTCGTTAACATCAAAACATAACAGACAAAAGTACTAACAAGATAGGAGAGGAAGTTGTAGATCAAATCATCTATGAACTTTCCTTTCCAAGAATCTATAGGGGAGATCATTCTAAAATTTGGCTCTTTCTGAAAATTTTAGAGTTTTTTATTTCAGAATTAAAAACTTTAGATTTCTTTCTATTCTTAATGTAATAAATAACTGTTTAAAATTATATTTTGTTTTTCCTTTTTAAACTTATTAATTTAGTTAAATTTATTTTTAATTATATATAGTTTTGGTTTTAAAAATTGATTTTGTGATTTTCCATTATTGTTTTATAACTTAATAATAATTTTATAGTTTAAAATATTGGGTATTTTTATTTTGTTAATAATTTATTAGGGATAATTTAGATATGTTTTATTATTCTTAAATTTATTGTAAGCTTTTGTTATCAACTTGATAACAAAATAAAATATAAAAAATAAAATTAGCATTTATGTCCAAATATAATCGATATATTATGAAGAAATGCTCCCCACAATAATTTAAATATAAAAGTTATTTTTAATATTTGCTATCATTTTTTTGTTTCAATTGGATAGGTTTATTTTCATCCAGACTTAGTTTTTTTGCTACTTTTACGCAATGTTTCATGATATTTTAAATTAATGTATACTTTAAATGTGGTTAAAAAAAATTAGATTCATAAATTATTATGGTAATATATATCGGTAAGACACTCATAAACATGATTTCATGTATACGTTGGATGTAATGGTTGACCGTTTATTAAATTATAAATCACGAAAATATTGATTTCTAATATGTGTGATTGTGGAGGTCAATGGTGAAAATTGGATAGGTGATGGTTGAATAGTTATCATTGTTATTTTGGAGTAGTTCAATTTTGTCACAAATATTATTATTTTTGTAGTACAAAATGCATTAAAAATTATATAAGATTCTTACAAATGCATGAGACATACTCCGAGGAATAGCATTAAGAGCCGATGAAGACGGTAATGGAACATACAATTTAATCGCGGGTATCCATACTATTCGATTACATTCATGAATTCTTATTCCTCTATGGTATAAATAAAACAAACTTGAAACAATAGAAGATAAAATTTACGGTTTTGCATATGAATTTACTATAGTATTATTTTCTTGAAGTAGAAGATGTTTGATGATTCCGATTAAAGAATACGAGGATTGAAACCATGCAAGTTAACTTATAGAGAAAGAAAGAACAAAGTTTATGTAACATTTAGAAAAGAGGAAGATTATATTGTGACGATGAAATTAGGATTATATATTTATTTTTATATTAAGTGAAGCAATTTTATTTAATTGCACATAAGCCTGTAACATTTTTACTTAATTACCCACTTATATTTCTATTTTCTTTATACACTCTCTTATTATCTTAACTTTTGAGACAAGATCTTCGTAGGTTCACCGCTATCGGGGTCCATAACTCTTATCTTAACTTTTGAGACAAGATCTTCGTAGGTTCACCGCTATCGGGGTCCATAACTCTTATTGGGTTCCCAAACCTCAACACTCAATTGTTAGATTAAAATATTATCCATTTAGGTATAATTTAGCATAACTAGCATTCACGCTTTATTTATAAAGCCATAAGACTAAATAATAATATTTAATCATTATTATTATTATTTATTAGTCCAATATACCAAATGATTAATTTAATTGAATTTTACCACAACATGGATGAATACAAACATTCAATTGAAAGTTTTCTTTCGGTATTTCATTTCTCATTTACCTAATTTTGGGTTAGCTATTTATCTTATTTTTTTTCTTTAAGACATTTATACAAATCTTTGAAGTAAGTCTTAAGTGATCGTAAAACCAATTTCAATGAATTCAACAATTATTTTAAACAATAATAATATATTTATCATACTTTTAACAAGATTAAATTTTAATACGGTCAAGGAATTTTATCATTATTCAAATGTTATTAAAATGAATTGTAATAAAAGAATAAAAATGTTTTGAAATTAATGTTTATTAGCTCGGTTTCTTAACCATTTTCATTTTTTATTTTATGTAATTTATTTTTTTATTGTTTTTCATATGAGAATTGCTGAAAAAAAGGTTATTACTCCGCGAAGTCGCCTTTTTTCCGAAACTACTCCGCGAAGTTATTTTGTTTGACGATTTTATCATTACGAAATCTTATAAATAGACAAATTTACACCGTGAAGTTACCATAATTTCCAAAAAAATATATAATTTCTCTACCTTATCTCTAAAAAAACTTAAATTTTCAAAATCCCTAATAAAAACATAATTTAAATACTTAACCTAAATTAAAAGTAAACTAAAACTAAATTAAATCTAAATTAATACTAAATTAAAAGTAAAATATTAACTAAAACTATTAAACCTAAAATATTAACCTAAAACTAATTCATCCCTCCCCAACCCCTCTTTGGCTCCCACACCTCACAACAGTCGAACCCCCAAATTTTTTGATAACACCCTAACCCGCAATAAAACCCCTAACGATACGCTGAAACCAACTGGAATCCCGAATCAGAAGCACCCACCGAAGGCAAACCGAATCCAGCGAGGAGATTCGGCGAGCGAATTCCAAAATTAGATTATAAATATCACTGTAAGTGCATTTTGTTGTTGTTGAATAGTTTACTTAGGCTTAGGGTGTCAATTAGAGTATTTGGTGGCTTAGGGTGTCGATTAGGGTGTTGGTTTAGGGTTACAAAAACTTCAAGCTTCTGTTATGGCGGACAATGGTATTCCTCATACGGGAGCGTAAAATACGTTATGTCTGCCATCGCGTGGCGTAAGCAAAGACACGCATGCATTTGCTATGGTGTGGGACCCTGTGAGTACGTCATACTATGGCATACACACTGAATCTCACATCATAGCAAAGGCGCGAGTGTTCTTGCTTACGCTGCACGTATGGCGTGGCATTACAATCCTACGTCATCAGGATGACGTGAGTGTATTGGTGTACGCCATCACTGTGGCGTGCACCAATACACAGATGCTATCATGATGGTGTAGGATGCTTCGGTCACCAGAGTAACCCATGACCGTTTTATTCTTGTTGGTTGGTGTGTATATTAAGCGTTTATACTATTTTTCTCTAAAAATGCTTCGTGATTGACATTTGGTATTTTCAACCAACCTTGACATTTTGTACACTTTTTATTTCAGGTTATGGATCCCGTTAATGCTTCCGGGTTGGCTGATGGCTCTCAGACAAAAAGAGTAAAGATGCGGACAAGGGTACGGGCAGCTGACCAACCCAATTTAGTAGTCGATTCAGTGGTTCCGGTGGAGGAGCTGCCTATAGTTTATGGATCGCATGCTTCCGGATCTAGTTCCGCTTCCGCTTCCCGT
This sequence comes from Limnanthes douglasii subsp. nivea, assembly GCA_036936605.1. Lineage (NCBI taxonomy): Eukaryota > Viridiplantae > Streptophyta > Magnoliopsida > Brassicales > Limnanthaceae > Limnanthes > Limnanthes douglasii. Next base: position 212,353,813 of record JAUPFV010000004.1, read on the forward strand.
GGGCGATGCTAGCCTCCTCCACCTAGAGGGCAACCTCGAGCTCCTCCCCCTACAGACTAACATCGTTATTTGGCGAGACATTCACCTCCCACGTTGCCTACTGCATTTGGCAAGGCGAGGTAATATTTACATTTGTAATTGACATTTTAGTTCGGTAGAGTTTTAATTTATACTCATATATAGAGAGAGAACGAATATTTCATTAGCGTAGAAGTTGGATTTTAGCCTCGCATAGGTGGGTGTGCGTCGTATTTGATCATACACATTTCGGTAGACTTATTGAGTCGTTCTCATGCATGCAGACACACTCCAACATGAAGGAGGAATTTTTTGAGTGGTGGCATATGGAAACAAGCAGTTTCCATTTTTCATTTAGAGAGATGACGATCATGCTCAATGACATGCATACCATCTTGGGGCTCGCAGTACAGGTTCAGCTTGCTGTTATTTCTCATATATTTGTCAAGATGTTGGCAATGCATGAGGACGTTTGATTTGCTTGGGATGAGCGATGTATTATTTGTCGAGGAGGTTGAGAGATGCAAGATATCTACCCTATTAGAAATGTGATTATTGAAATACATCATTTTGTAAGTATATGCATGAACGAACCTCTCTTTATAAAGAGTAATCCACGAGTCTACGAAATAGTCAACCGCATTATCTTTCTCTTTAAATACCGACCACATCTTAGTCAACATCTCATTCATCACGTCAATGGTAGTGGATGAAACGACGTCTTTCCAAGCCACCAAAAAATTGTTAAACACCTTCCCATGTTTAAACATTTTTTTTGTTTCCCGCTAACATTCTTGTGGATATGCTACTCGCATAACATGTGACTAATGCTAGGAAATATTTTGTCGATGTTATTCATCGAGGAAATTTTGCGGTCCGTAATTATAACACAAGATAATTTGAAATCATTCTTCTCCATTACTGTTTTCAAGCATCCCATTGATCATTCGTAGTTGTCTTGTTTTTCTTTCACCATGAATATGAAACCAATGCAAAAACTTTTGTTGGCCGATGTTACCCCGACTACTTCGAATAAAAGCATTTTGTAACGAATAACTTTGTATGTGCTATCCATGATTAGCAAGAGTGGGAAGGTTCGTAGTAAATCAATAATAAGAGGGTGTGCGAAAAATAAATCGGTTATAATGTTAGACCCATCGTTGGTCGTTCGTTCCCAATACTTATACTTGTGCAATTGTAATTTAGCTAGCAAGCATTGCATTTGGGATTGAACGCCATTTTCAACCATCTTTGTTCTTTGACAGTTGTTATAAACGTGATAGAGATTTGAAGCATTATCCAGATCGGCCTTCTTAAAAGCATCAAATATTTGTCGTGGAGTTGTTTTGTTCATCGTCAAAATATTGACGAGCTTTTTTCCCTTCCGGTTTAACTTGGACCATTGCAAATGTCCTTGGGAATACTTAATCGATTCATGGTTGTATTTCTGGAAAGTACACTTAGAACCCACTTATCGTCGCCTTTTATCGGATTGCCTACCAAATGAAAAAAGCAATTTATTTTGTTGTTACCGGTAGCCTTACGCTTACGGTCGCACTCTTTAGCGGCCGACTTAAAAATATCAGATCGCTCGCACTGATAATCTACTCTCAGTGTTCTCCCTTTTTCCGTCGCTTCTTAGATTCTACGTTAATTGAGAAACCTAACAACTTTCCCATTCTTTGTACCCACTCGGTCATCGAGTCTAAGCAAAACTCATCGTGAGTGGTGAAATGGTGAGTGTAGTCCAAAACAAACAAAGTTTCGAATTAGGTAATCTCCTGCAATATGTAAGAAGTAGAAAAATCAATTAAACATAGATTCCAGATTAGTCTAACCCATTTCGCCATGTGTATGGCATATCAGCCCTTCCCCACGCAATCAGATGACGTAACCAACCTACTAAACACCACACGAGTGGAGTAGGCACCACCATGTGGCGTGGGGGTTGTTCTATTCGCCACTACCGTTGGCGAAGAACACTAGTCTGACGCCAACGTGTAGCGAAGAACACAAAATATGGGTTTAAAAAATATACATTTCGCAAAAAAATGGTGGAAAGCAATGTACCTCATCAGCGTCCATACTGGTCTGCAGGGGAACTGATTTCGACTCTATTTCGGTTATGTTTTGAAGGTTTTGAAGTTTTTGAAAACAAATTGGTAAATGGGTTTAGAGTTTTGATGTTTTTGGTAGTTTAGAGAAGATGCAATATGGTTTGGTAGTTTAAATTATGTTTGCAACTTCATGAAGTAGTTTGGAATCTTCAATGGCATGAGTTGTAATTATATAAGGTTTGAAGGATTTTTAACATTTTTTGCCTAATGTCAATTTTGTAAATATTGAAAAACAAAAAAAAAAACGACTTCACAAAGTAAAATCGGGTTATTAGGTTGATCCCTTAACCATTTTTATTTTTTATTTTACGTATTTTATTTTTTATTATTTTTTCATATATACTATAAATTCTAAATTTATTTTTGTTAATATTTGTTATTTTATAACAATATATATATATATATATATATATGTATATATATATATATATATATATTAGTATTATTATGTTATTTTTATAAAATTATTTATCAATAACAAAAATATTTAATTATATTTGTAATACTTAATTATATAATAATATGGTATTTATTCAAAAATATTTGGTTTTAATGAATTTAATTTATTATTATTGTAATTTTATAAATGATTATGTTAGTTGATGTATCGTTGTTTGATCCAACTAATTAACCATTCATTTCTTTCGTATGAAAAATATAAATATAATGATAATGTTAGATATTTATTGATAAATATTTAAAATTATGTACGAAATTAACAAAAATATATCATAATCAGTGGTTAACTGTCAAATGACATTTATTATATCATATAAAAGAAATAGAAAATGATGTTACTTTGCGGCATCCCTACTTTGATTATTGTTAGGATATAATCAAATGATGACTGTAATCTTTTCTATAATGTAATAGAAACTTAAATCGCTCAAACTTTTGGATTTGTAGTTTGAATCTTTCTTATATATTGGTTGATCTTTAAGAACGAGGAATGAATACTTATATGATAATGTAAACATCTTATCAATCTTTTTCCCCATATTATTCTTTTTTATTTACGTTGTCTTATTGCTACGACTCATGACCTTCCAATGTTGAATCTTTAGTGAGGATCTAGGTTTATAGATCTTGAATAAATAGATGATGAATATGAAAAGGAAAATACATTGACTGAAGTCATCTAACCAGTATTATGTATGTATTTACATTCAATCTAAAGTCAATGAAATGTAAATGAGTATTATGCATATATTTGCAACCAGTCTGAAATGTATTCATCTATATTGGGATCGGTTACAAAATCCCTTGATCATTTAAGCAAAAAATACCCATCACAATGGCGTGTTCTTGAAAACAATATATGTACCATTTTTTTAATAAGAGGATTTGCCACTATGAGTTTTGTACTCATATGCTTTATACTAATATGACGACTATGTACACTTTATTTAACACACATAAACTCAATATTTATATGATTGAACTTAGCTGATCATGTTACTTAATTGTAATATTATTGTCACATTATATACTTAGGGGACTTTCTATCCCTGCTATAATAACTAAATTTCTTATTGACTAGTTGGATGCATTAAAGCATACAACAAAATCGATTGCAATAGTGGAAATGTAGCTAGTGTTGTTTTACACTTTTCATAATATTTTACCTCAACCTAATATAAATATGTTGCCTAAAATGCATTAAATGTGTCCACATAACCTACCATAATATAAGTGGAAATATCAAATGACCAATAGATTATTCAACTTCTTATTGTCAACATATGCTATTTTATTTGTTTTTTATACTATAAAATCATTTTGACTGCTTCCTAATGGTTCATATCCGTATTATTTACATATTTTTCTAATAACCCGACAAAAAATAAAATGTCAGACATTGTACAAACTTAATTATACACGAGACTCCCGTCTGCTAATGCATACAAAATCTTTTCAATTTCCTCAATCTCAAAGTTTGTTTTTGAACGTTAACTTGTACTTAATTTATCCATTCTTTAATAGACGTATTCAATGGATTGTTAATTAAAATTTTATAACTTTCTAGCATACTTTATATATATATATATTGTGATAATCCCATGATTCCACGGGAACGATCCTATCAAATATGGATTTCTAATACAAAAGTCGCATCGCAATGTCTTTCCTATTGAATTTTTCAACATAAACATAGTAACAATATATAATAATTCTTTATTTTTCGAGGCCAACAATATGTCATGAACACACAACACTGTAATTATAAACTCACCCCTAACGAATCTTTGATACACATATTATTTAACCGATTTCATCTCATAACAAAAAGAGAATATTACACGAAGTAACTTATGATATCACTATTGAGATGTTTATTTGAGCCCATAAATGTATTTATTAAGTTTCCATATCATTGAATATGAATCACCAATTACAAAGTTATCAAGTTTCATCATATATAACGTTTCCTCAATGTCATTATTAAGAAAAATATTCTTAATATTTATTCAATAAAGCTTTAACTTATGTGCAACTAATTTTTTAATTTTTTTAAATGAGTTCTTCATGAAGCTCGAAAGAAATTTAATATAAATTCAATCATTTTGCGCTAAGTATAACAAATTGTTACAAGTCTTATTTTATGTTTCTTCATATCATTCACTTATGACAGAGCAATTGTTTTTAAGATAATGAAACAAGATCTCATACTGCATTATTTTGCTTCGACTTATAATATTCTTTTATAACATTTATTAACAATTGAGAATCATAACCCTTTATAGCTTCACAGAAGCACGACAAAATGTTTATGGATACACCACATGAATCTTTACGACATGAGTCTTTACGTTCTTAAAAATTCAAACAAATGAAATAAAAAGAAAAAAACGAATATAGAGATTTTTAATTAAAGGATATATTGCTTGAAGAATTTGAATATAAAAACAAAAATAAATAAATATCTATATAAACTTCATTGTAAACAGGATATATATTTTTTCGAATTCAAGTTGATATAAATATAAATAATATAATATCGATTTGAATATAAGAATTCAATATTTAAAAAAAATAAATGTTGTAGTTATACATAAATTCAAAATATTTTTTTTTAAAATATGATTTAAATTATGCGATTCGTCAAATTTCATATCAAAATTTATACACATAATAATTATATAAATTATGTCGTAATATCATGGAACAATAATAATTATTTATCTTACTCGTGAAATTATATAGTAAAAGTAATTTATAATTAATTGATTCGATAATATTATTCACAAAATAATCCTCATAAATAATCCAAAATACAAATCAATAATATTGGAAATAATATTAACCATATATTTAACCATAAATACAATATAAGATTATTGATTAATATATCTAATCACGAACACAATAAAATAAAATTAATCAATTTATGTAATCATATATACAATATATTCATTATAATTTTTGATAGTTTTTATATTCAAACATGTTTGCAACGAATGCTCAAATTGGACTTGAATGAATGAAAAAATTGTCGAAGCAATATTTTAGTGAATATATCATCATATTGGGAAAACTTTGATACATAAAGAGATTCAGAATGACCAATTTGTATTTTTTTCACGCACAATATGAATATTCATCTCAACATGTTTTGCTCGTTAATGTTGGATCTGATATGGAAGTAAAATTTTAAGGACTGAACTATAAATAATGTAAGTTTAAGGACTGAACTGCAAACAATGTAAGTTTAAGAGAACAATTGTGACTATGTAATGTTGTTATGGACGAAAAATAATTAGTCATCTTTTGTAACCGATTTCAGTTTAAGGCTAAGTCTTGGCTTCTCTATATAAAAGGCAAGGCTAACCTACCTAATAAAGGGGTTGAACATTTTTTCTATTGAACTCATTTGCACATAGACTTTCTCTCTCTAAAAACTCTATATCTCTTTCTCTCTCTAGAATTCGCTTATTACAATTTCCTAAGGCAACATTCTTAGTATCTGAACTCACCAAATTGGCGACTCCACGAGGGACATAATTAAGAATTAGTAACTTTATATGTTCGAATTTGATACTATCTTGTTGTTTTTTCGTTCAAATCTTATAAAACGAATCCCGAAAACAATCCATCACTTTGATCACCGATGAAAACTTTAAAAGATGACTTGTAAAAAGACGAAAATAAGCTGGATGGATCATCTCTGATCCAAACTCAATCAGATATTGAGATGCCTATGAATCAGATTTTAGACAAAATAAATGCGTTAGAAAAGTATGAACAACGAGAACAAGAAATCCACTCGACGAAGATCAAATCTGAGGTGAGACAAAAAATGAAAAGACTGATATGAGAGATCAATCTGATCGATCCCGTGCCGAGCGGTGAGCTAAAAGTGAACATAAAAAGCGCGTTTCGTATATTCTAAAGAACGTTATTCCTCTCGCAAAGGGGAAAAAGGCAAGCAAAAGTATATAACTTCTAGTGATGAAGAGGTAAAAAGATCTTCTTCGGGTTTTAAAAGATACATGGGTTCTTCGAAAGAGGAATCAGACAGAGAGCAGTCGACGAAGCATAAAAAGAAAAATAAATCTAAAAGGGACCATGTTCCTCGTTCTACATGGTGTGAAGGGAACACTTCGAATTAGTATGTTGAGACTGATAAAAATCTATATACGGTAATGGGAACATATGATCCGTTTGTGCAAGGTGTTGACTGGAGAAATTCTCCATTGATAAGTGAAATTCGCTCTATAACGCTTCCAAAGTGTTTTGAAATTACTAAAGTGGAATTATCCGATTGGATGCAAGATTCCGATGACCACATCGAACAATTTAAGAACTATATAATGAACTTTGAAGATGACGATCGGCTGATGTGTCGTGCATTTTCGCAAACTTTCAAAGGAATGACTTTGAAATGGTATAATTGGATTCCGAGCGGGTCCATTTCAAATTTTAGGGATCTTTAGTTTTCGAAGACAGTTTGTGAGGAGTAAAGAAATGAGAGCAAATTGAGATACTATTATCTAGTGCAAGTAGGCACCTGGAGAGAAGTTGAAGGATTATACGAAGAGATTCGTTTTGACCAAAGCAAGTTTGGACAACTGTGAAGAGAATGTGGCGGTAGAAGCTTTTCGCCAAGGGATCTGGCCAATGAAACTACGAAGAGAAGAGCTTTAACTTTTGGAGCTTTGATGGATCAAGTTGAGGATCAGATTAAAGCCGATGAGTCAACTAGAGCCCGAGGAGGATCGGTTAGCACTCCAAAGAATCAATTCAGGCGGCCAATAACCAAGGGCAACCCTCGAATGGAAATAAGAATCAGCAGACATGACAAAAAAATAACAACGTGCCACCTTGGAATGGTGGATATTCAAATCACGCTCCATTTTACAACTATAGCAGAGCAATGCCAAATCAATGGGTTAAACAAGAGTATTATGTTGATCTGACAGAGGATGTAGCTGTGATTTGGGATAAGACCAAAAGCTTCGTAAATTTTAGGAAGCCAGCTCCAATTAGTAGGCCAAATGAGGAAATGAACAACAAATATTACAGATATCATGAGGATATCGGGCATGATACCAATGACTGTATTGCTCTGAAAAAAGAGGTTCAGACTTTGATTGAAAATGGGAAGCTCATGACTTATGTGAAGTTGCAGGGGAGCGGTTTAGAAAATAACGTAGCATCAACTTCGAAGGCGGCACCAGCTGAGAATTTGATGATTTTAGATTCAAAGGTTGAACCATTTGATGCTTCTTCTGAATATGTGGAGAAGGATCCGAACAGGTTGCTTTTGATGGCAGTTGAAGAGCCAATAGAAAACTGGTATGTGCGAGATTTATGTAAATTCTTTGAGTCATTAGCCATTTTGGGAGTCGGTTAGATGACTGACAATTCAGATAGTTCGAAGAAGAGACATGTTGTCAACCTGACAACTCAAATTGAAGGGAAGATGTCTACACATTTGTATGAAAAAAGGTTATTCATTTCATTTATTTGATGAGGATGATCTGCGAGGTACAACAGGGCCACATAAAGATGATATGGTTATTGGAGCAGAGGTGGTTGGCCTCGAAATTTTTAGTGTGCTTATTGACACTGGCAGTTCTACTAATGTCCTTTTTAAGTCAACCTATGATAAAATAACAAATCCACCTCGGATTTCTCAATCAGATCGAACAATTATACGATTTACGGGTGTAACAGCTCGTATTGTTGGAGAATTCGAGGGAGAAGTAAGTTTGGGAAAATGACCATTTAAGAAAAAGGTCCAAGTACGTTTTGTGGTGGTGGACTGCCCCGTGAGTTAAAATGCTATTTTTGGAAGGTCATGACTTTCTAGAATGTATGGGGTTGTAATAACTGTTCATAAATGTTTCAAGTATGTGATTGGAGATTGGATTGGGGTCGTTCGAGACGACCAGAAGGTAGCGAGAGGATGTTATGTCACTGCACTCTGGATACGAGGATCTAGTAGAGGGGATTTAATGCATGAATAACAGTTAGATGGGGTTCCCTCAGATTTAGAAGAAAGGGTGGACGATCCAAGGGAAACCCCATGGTCTTTAACGGTGAGTGAAGAAATTGAGGAGTTTACTTTTTCGGAAGGAAAGGGTGCTTCAAATTAGAACCTTACTGACAACACTCTTACATCAACAACTGCTAGATTTTTTATCTCATAATTTGGATGTTTTCGCTTGGAAGATAGAGGGTGTTACATGAGTACTAATTGAGGTGATTCGTCACAGTTTGGCTATTGATCCGAAGGTGAAGCCAGTAATTCAGAAAAGAAGGGAATTTTCCTCAGAAAAAACAAAAGCAATTGTTACCGAGGTGGATTGATTATCTAAGTTCGGACACATAAGGGAGTCACAGTATCCTTTGTGGACGGAAATCCGGTAGTGGTAAAAAAGAAGAATGAGAAATGGAGAATGTGCGTGGATTATATAGATTTGAGTCGAGCTTGTCCTAAAGATCCATTTCTTGTTCCTTCAATAGATCGGCTGATTGATTCTACCTTAGGAAATAAAATCTTAACTTTCATAGACGTTTTTGCAGGATACAATCAAATTCAGATGGATCCAAAAAGTTAAAGAATGCACAACTTTCATAATTGATAAAAATTTGAGACCTAGAGACTTCCCTTAGCTTTTTTTATTGAAAAGCTCAGAGTTTGTTATTCTTACGAGTCTAATTCATTGAGATTCCGTCCAGTAAAACAGATGAATTATAAATTTCCAAAATAGTAGATAGGAATATCGCAAATAAATCCATTGCAACACCCATCAAAGGAGTCGTTCCCCATCCAGGAGCTACTTTACCATATTCTGAATTCAATGGTTTCAATAAAGCCCATGCAGAAGTTATTTTTGGTCTTGCACCTGATCTAAAACTACCCTCAACGGTTTGTGTAGCCATAAATCTTATTTTGTATTCATTGAGATCTGTTGACTTTGTATACAATTCCGTTGTAAATAAATGATCTTACCATAGATCCATTGTGATCTTTAAATATTATAATAATGGAAACAACAACTATAGTCGCCATCTTTATCTCTGGGTTACTTGTAAGTTTTATTGGCCCTATATACTGCCTTTGGGCAACCCTCTCAACAACTAAGAGATCCTTTCGAGGAACACGGTGGCTAATTGAAGTAACCAACCTCCTAGGCTTGCACAGTTATAGGGTTATGCCTTTTGGATTGAAAAATGTTGGAGCCGCTTATCAGAGGTTGATGTACAAATATTTTTCCACTCAAATCAGAAGAAATGTGGAGGTATATATAGACGATATGGTGGTAAAAAGTTCAAAGGACGAAGTGCATCTTGATAATTTAGAGGAAGCGTTTTTTTAATTTAATGGCAATTAGGTTAAAGTTAAATCCTGAAAAATGTACCTTCAGAATTCGGTCAGGGAAGTTTTTGGGTTTTGTCATCAGTGAAAAAGGAATAGAGGCTGGCCCAGAGTAGTTGAAAGCTTTGATAACAATGAATTCACCCCGTTCTATTAAAGAAGTGCGAATTCTGACAGGAAGGTTAGCAACACTTAACCGATTTATTTCTAGGTTTTCTAACAAATGCTTTCCTTTCTTTCAAGTTTTACGAGGACCAAGCAGGTTTGAATGGACATCGGAATGTGAGACAACCTTCACAAATATAAATTTTTTGTTATCATCACCAGAAATACTGTCAAAACCTCAAAATGGAGAGAAACTATTTTTGTATATTGCGGTATCGGATTTTGCACTAAGCACAGTGTTAATCAGTAAAGACTCAAGAGTTCTTGAAAAGAGGTATTTGAAATTAGAAAAGCTGGCATTAGTAATGGTGATTGTTGCTAGGAAGATGCGTCCATATTTTCAAGCTCACACGAACTTCATTCCCTTTGAAAAATGTTTTACAATGACCGGACATTTCACGGACAATGACCGAGTGGTCAATGGAGTTGAGGGATTATGATATTTTGTTCACACTTCAAATATAAATAAAGGCACAAGCATTGACAGATTTATTTTGTTGAATTCCATTCGAACAGATCGGGTGTGGAAGAAATTAAAGAAGACACACCAGTAAATTTGAGGTGGGTTGTCCGAACATATGGAGGATCTAGTGTTTCAGGGTGTAGTGCTGGGGTTCAGTTAATAGCCCAACTGAGAAACGATGATTCAATCTATTAAATTTGGTTTTCATGCTTCAAAAAATGAAGCTGAATACGAAACTGTTTTGGTAGGTTTAAGATTGACAAAAAAATGTGGAGCAACTTCAGTACGCTTGGAAACAGATTCTTTGTTGTTAGCAAATCAGGTATTTGGATTTTCTGAAGCAAGAAAAGATTGTTTGATTTTATATATTCGGGAACTTCAAAATTTATTGCTTCTGTTTGACAATGTTGTTGTGGAATATATTGGTTGAGGGAGTAACATGGTGGTTGACTCTTTAGCAAATTTTGCTTATAAGGAACAATATCCTTAGATTTTGCTACAAGAAAATCCTTCAATTGTTATTCAATCTAATCAGTGTTAATGCATTCTTTATCACATTTGAAGTAATCAGAGGCGATTGTCGAGCAAATATTCTCAGTTTTTTTACTCAAAGAACATTACCAGATGATTCGAGGTTGGCCAAAAAATGAGAAGCAAAGCCTTCGGATATATAGTGTTAGATGAAATATTATATAAAAAGGTATTGAGCATGTCATTATTACGATGTCTAGGCAAGCAAGACTCACAAGAGGTGTTATCAGAATTAACATGATGGTGAAAGGTCAGCTCATTGCGGGTTTAAAGCTCTATCACAACGAGTTTTACTTGCAGGATTCTACTAGCCTACAATCATAATGCTGCTAAGAATTTAGTTTTAAGTTATGATACTTGTCAAAGATTTGCTAATGCTTATTCATATGCCAGTGGTGCCACTTATGTCTATAACCGAGGCGGTACCATTTGATAGATGTGGGATTGATCTAGTGGGTCATTTGCTGATGGCTTCTGGAGGAAAACATATGATAATCGTAGCAGTGGATTATTTTATAAAGTGGGCCGAGGCAGAACCGCTATCAGAGACAAAGGCAAAATATGTGATCAAGTTTATTGTGAACAACATTTGTTGTCGTTTTGGAGTTTCTCGGAGGATTACAACAGATAATGGCCCTCAGTTTAATAACAAATAGATGGCTTCATTTTGCACGTCGAAAGGAATTCACCAATGTTATTCGACGTCTTTTCATCCTCAAGCTAATGGACAAGTGAAGGTAACAAACAGAACAATTTTAGATGCCTTGAAGAAGAATTTGACGAGGGCAGCAGGAAAATGGCCAAATTATTTACAAGAGGTGCTTTGAGCTTATCTGGCAACTCCTGTAGAGGCTACAAAAGAGACTCTTTTTTACTTTGGCATATAAAATGGATGCAGTCAGCCCCATAGAATCTACGATGTCATCTTTTAGGATAAATCAATATTCTGAAAGATCTAATGATGAAGTTAGAAAGGCGAATTTATATTTAATTAAGGAGAAAAGAGTTCGAGCTCATTTGAATGTAACCATTATCAAAATCTTATGAGGAATAGATATGATTCGAAGGTAAAGAGAATATAATTCAAAGAAGGTGATAAGGTTGTGAGAAAATTATTTCTACATATAAAGGAGAAAAACCTTGGAAAAACGGATCTGAACTAGGAAGGGCTGTATATGGTTGTTGAGAGGATAAAGCCAGGGTCTTATCGTTTTTGTGATTCCGAAGGGAGGATGCTTCAACACCCATGGAATATAAAACATTTGAAGCTTTATTGGGAATAAATTTGTCTTTGTATTTTAGAATTTTCACTTTTGAATGGCGCACTCTTTCCTAACATGTTGGCCCAGGAAGGTTTTAACGAGGCGCTATGTACATATTCAATATTATCAATAAAATTTATTTTTTGCCAATGGTTGTTTACAAATGTTTGATTAAAATTATCTTAACAACTTGTCAAAGATTGATCCTCTTTGAGGTTGGTTAAGAGTAGAATGTTCTGAAGTGTCTATTACATTTTTCGAAGAAACAACCATTTTTGAGGTATTATGTTCAGTGAACACATTACACTTTTTGCAAAATATAACGCTTAATAATGCATTGTATTTTTTCGAAGTATAACGTTCAACAGATATGCTACCAATAATTCGAAGTGCAATCATGTTCACCAACTTCACTAACGTATTTGAAGTGGTATGCTTACAATTTATAATTATATGTTATGAGTTTCAAAGTACTTATCATATCTATTTTAGAATTGTTAATATAAGATAATATATGAAGATGATAAAAGCAACAAGTAAGAAAATATTTGTCAATTAGATTAATTCTTCGAAGTACAAAAAGCAAATTTCTAATTTGATAAATATAAAAAAGATGTGTTTAGAGAGTAATAAAATTATTCAGATGACTCATCTTTCTCAGATGATTCCTTCTCTGAAGATGATGAGTCGGGGATAGGATCGAAGGCTTCACTTAGACGCTTTTCCATGGGAATGTCATTCCAGAAACTTGTGAGGTTAATCTTTTGATAAGTAGCATGAATTTCTCGAAGAAGAGTGATGGTTGTTTCTTCTTTGCCATTGTTAATGGCAGCCAACATGTCTTTTGATAACTCAACTTCGGCATGAGCAATAAAAACAGTTTTTTCCTCCTCGAAATCCTTTTTCAATTTGGTTATGTCATCGGTTAACTCTTTATTTTTTGCCTTGCTGGAAGTAAGAGAGTTTTGGAGACCTTCAGATTTGGATCTTTTAGCAGCCATCTCATTAGTATGATCAATTTTGAGCGTATTCATCTTTTTTCATGAGAAGCCTTCAGATTTTCTTTGTCAACAAAATGTGTTGTTCCCATATGATTTTTCATGAAGAGAGCGTCTCGAATAAGCCCAGATCTTGCTATTTCATACATATGGAATTACTCGACCACTTTGCGTTGAAACTTTTCCCTTAGCTGTTTTTCATCTTCAGCAAGACCTTTGTAGCGGACCATGTCTTTGGCCAATTGCTTCAGATGGTCTTGAGAAGCTTCGACTTGGGAAGCAAGTGCTTTTGCTGCAGCATTGAGATCGGTAAATGGTTGAAGTGCAGCAGAGATCTCAAGATTAGGTGGAGGAAGAGGAATTTATGTTTCAACAGGACAATGAATCATATATAAAACTGAGGTTAGTAAAAAGGGACAGATAATTTCTAGAGACACTTTGACAGTTGTTGGTCTCCCAAAGTTATGCATATGATTTTGAAGGTCTTGGAGAACATGATCGTCATCTCCAGCAAGCTCATGTGACTCGTTAAAATTAATGAAACTATCAGGGTTGAAGCGTTCAGTATTTTGGTTCTCATCATCAGCATTGTGTTTGATGACTATCAAAGTGTCATTATTGTCTGATTGCTCTTCGAAAGAAGGGTTTTGTTGATTTTCAACGTTTGTGATCTCTTCTTCATCAGCCAATGTATACGCAGTGATTTTGGCTTGTTTCTTTTTCTTTCCATGAGAACTGGAAGAAGCTTTCTTTTTCTTTAAAGATGGTTTTTTATCTTTCCATTCTTCGATGGGTGAAAGGGTCTGCTCTCCGGATTTTTGTTTTCAAGGTTTAGGATTTGATGAAGTTGAAGGGTTAGCACAAGACGGGCTAACTACTTTTTTACCTTTCTTTTCTTTGTTAATCTTTTCTTTTTTATTTTAAGGTAGATGACTTTCTGACGTGTTACGGATAGGGAGGAATACTTTGTAGTCAAGATGAACTAACTTTTTGCAGGCTATTTTGGGATTGGGCTCTTCCATTAAATTTCGAGGAGGCAAGCCTCCCTCTGTGATCAGAAACAAGTGGCTATTAAGGAAGTTGATCGGTTGGAAGACGGTGTGGAAAGCATTATTTTACTCTGTCTCGGCCCAGGCGGCAAGTTTGTTGAAAATATCCTTAACTGCTGGTCGACGTACTGAATATCGCCTCAAAATTTCTGAAATAATCCTGCAAGTAAATAATTAAGGAAGTAAAAAAGATAATAGATGGAATTTGTTTCAAAGTGTACAATTTTCAAAGCACTTACAGTTGCTTATCCATATGAGATTTAGCTTTGATGTTCCTTGCTATTCTCCCATGCTCGTGATATGAAGATTAACTATTGATTCCAGAATTTATCAGCTTCTAATAGATCATCGATGATTTTTAGATCATCCACCAGAGTGAGGTAATAGAAAGGGGAGCTTCAGACCTTTCGAGAATTAGGTTAAGGAGATGAAATCCTTGATGCTGATTAGAATCTTTGATAACCGAGATGCCATTATTACTGACACAAGAGTGAACCATTGATTTAGTGTCACTTGAGTAGGGCATAGGTTGAGAAGTTCGAAGTATTCCGCGATCATAGGATTCAGTGGAAACCGAAGACCCAATTGATGATTTCGGGGTAAACTACCAATTCATCGTCTTTGTAGTCTATGGGAGTTTCTCCATTCTTAGGCAGTCGAACTGTGATTTTATCTCCCATTCCCTATTGATTTTTTAAATCCGAATTTTGGCTCTCTTTATAATATATGTATCGAACCTTCTTCGGTTAAATGATGTAATTAGCATCGAGATCCCTTAAATTTCTGCGGATAAGAACTCTTTCTTCTTCATAAACAAATCCAGGTTCTTTCTTTCTCTTAGGCTTACGAGTATTCTTATCTATGGTAGTTTATAAATTCCCATCATCGAATTCAACTTCATGATCAGTTATGGTAGCCTTAGAATTAGCTTCATTGGCTCCTAATGTTTCTTTTCTGTTTTAGGGAAGATTTTGTTGAGGCAACGGATCCTCAGTTTCTTGTGAAGGATTATTTGCTTGAGGAATTTCTTCGATTATCTCTCTCCGAAGAGAATCCTAAGTAGTTGGATTCGAAGAGGGATGAGTTGGAATGATTTCTGAATCGTCTCCCATGGTTATAAAAGCTCTTCTTTTTCTGATTATTGAAGGATGAGTTGAAGAAGAAGTATTTGAAATTTGTTTTGAAGAAAATTCGTTCGATTCTTCACTAATCAAATGAAAACTTTAACTTGTGAAGAAGAGACTTGAAGTGTTTTAGGCGCTAGAATTTTGGAAGAGGGATGTTCTTCGGTTATTGGAGAATGAGAGAAAGCAGGAATTTTGGTTGGATCGAAATTACTGTAGTAAGTTGTTTTGGTGGTTGTTCCAACAAGAGCGTTGTTGATTAATCTGGCAGCTTTGTATTCCTCCGCTCTTTGGGTGATGCAAAAATAGTCGTATGATCCGAAGACTAAGTTGTTATCATGTTCTAGGGATTTTAGTTTTTTGGGTATATTAGTCTTGGATTTTCTGTTTTTTGAATTTTTCTCATAAACCAGATGAAGATTGATCGGAGAAGATGAGTATAGGTTTTCTGATGAAGATATTGAAAAAGATGAATAAAACGATGAATGTAGCCAAGTGTTTGAATTATCTCTCAAGTGATTTGTGTTGTGAGAATGAAAAATGAGGTTACTGATAAATTTATAGAAATATAGGAAGACGTGTGAAGTGGAAAGGACTCTATGGTGATAGGACAGAATACAAAGCGATGAGAAAGTTAAGAGTTCGACATATGTTAGACTAGATATCTAGCTACGGGTCTAGTAGCTAGATAGGCATGATGGATTTGAACAGTAATATGACAGTTACATTTGGGTACACTTTTGATGAAATTTGATGATTATGTTTTGAAGCTACTTCCATAATGATTCGAGGAGAAAGAAAAGAAAATTATTGTGTTTCAGAATAATTCGATGACTGTTTTTTACTTCAAATTTACATTTGTTTGAATTTGCATATTCTATTGATATTTGGAATTCGAGTTTTATATAAAGTATTTGACTTCGAGTTTGTATCACAGCGACTAATACGACATACATAAGAATTCGAAGTGCTTTTAGTTCTCCTTCATTTACTGACATGAGAAGTATGGGGGCTACTGATATGGAAGTAGAATTTTAAGGACAAAACTGTAAATAATGTAAGTTTAAGGATTGAACTGTAAATAATGTAAGTTTAAGGATTGAACTGTAAATAATGTAAGTTCAAGAGAACAATTGTGACTATGTAATATTGTTAGGGACTAAAAGTAATTAATCCTCTTTTGTAACCGATTTCAGATTAAGGCTAAGTCTTGGCTCCTCTGTATAAAGGGTAAGGCTAACCTAATAAAGGGGTTGAACGCTTTTTCTACTGAACTTATTTGCACTTAGATTTTCTCTCTCTAAAAACTCTATATCTCTTTCTCTCTCTCTATAATTCGCTTATTACAAATTTCCTATGACAACATTCTTAATATTAACTCACCAGGATCGAGTTTTGTAAAAAGTATATGACATATATGTTGTCGAAGTACACGACATAGATGTTTTCGAATTACACGACATACACTTTGTTGTAGTAAACGACGATGAGTTTCGTGATATGAACATGTAGTTTATGAATGAAATTTCGAAAACGGGTTTTGGCCACACCATTAACTACTCTTCTATATTCAACTTCGACATTGGATCATGAGATATTAAGTTTCCATATTGAAGACCAATAAATCAAATTATCACGAAAAAAATGCTCAATGTCCTGATGTTAATATTATGTAATAAGGACATCATGCCTAGTCGGTGTCCTAATAGGAAATAAGAGATAAAAATACAACCATAATAAATTGTAAACCATAATAAATGCACATATATGAAATTATGTTTTATAAAGGCAAAGTGTGGCTCCCGTGAAATATGCATAAAAACATATTTGTTGAACTGTATAAGAATGCGAGTGAAATTAAGGATTTCTCTAACAATTATATTTCTCTTCCCTTTCCATATCTTCATATTAACATTTTAATTACCATTTTACAATCCATTTCTTAACTAACTATAACCATTACTTGTTATATTCAAATATTATAATAATATTTCATTATTTTTTTACATATTCATTTACATTATTATATTTTATTCCATTAATATATATATATATATATATATATTATACACAAATAATAAGAATAATAATAATTCTATTATTATGAATATAAATGTGATAGTTAGTTGTTGTAGAATATTTTTAAGATTCATTAGTTCTTAAGTTTTTGTTTGTCTTTAGTTTTTTTCGAAATATATTGAAATAACCACTCATTTTTATTGTTAAAAAAAATAAAAATACTAGTGGTCTCGAATTATTTTGTTGACTAGATAACAAAAAAATAAGATTAATATAAAAATAAGAATTATATTTGATTTTAATTAAAAATATTCTAAAATGTATCAAAATAAGTACTCATTTTGATCGTTATATAAAAAATACTAGTGGAGTCAAATTTTATTTCCAACGAGTATCAAAGTAAATATACCAAAAATGATAAAATTTGAAAAAATAATTTATTTGGTTGATTATTATTTAAGCAATGGTTGACAGCTAAACCAGTAGTCAATCATTATTTACCAAATGAGAAGTGAAGCTTATATTCCATGTTTTAACCACATATATAGTAAGATCCATGCCAACAAAAAAGTTCTCATGCATTGTTGGACAAATTAAACTGGGCTAACTTTCATTTTCCGTATATCACTAGAGTTGGCCCGAGATATTATATGGCTCCAACTAAGCTCATATATAATGAATGACCATCTCATGCGCTCAAGTTGGAACAAATATTGTATTAAACAGTTTGTATGTGAACATAAATGCACGGTGTAAGATATCACAAACGTACTTTGATTGTAAGATATCACATACGTACTTTGATTGGAAAAAATGAAACCACAATTACCATTTAACCGAGATGCCCTATAAAGTGGTGAAGGGCCTAAATAAGACATAACAAATTCATATGAGAGTATATTTATAATTTATTTAATAAGTCAACATACGATGTTATTAATATGATATCATTTACATACACAAATAGTTTAGTTATTGTATTTCTTTTTTGAAGAATAATAATGATGTGTCAAATATCATACTCGAGAAACCTTATACTGTATAAACATAGAAAAACAAGTAGACCGTGCTCGCGATACTTGTTTCAAACCATAAATAATTTTTTTGAGTCGACATACATGATGGGCATATCTGATTGATGAAACAAAATAATTGATTCATGAAGAATTTCCATTGAATTGTAACGTATAAGAATGCATTTCTCACATCAAGTTGATTAATTTGTTATGCCTTTGAAGCTCTCAAGGAGAGCACAATTCTGATTGTGGTAGGCCTGATTATTGGGATACAAGTATCATAATAATAATTTTCAATAGTTTTATTTTATTTTATATTGATTATTAATCAAGATTTGTAATATTTTAAAGAACTATTAGCTCTGAATTTAAACCTAAATAACCACATATATCTAACTATGAGATTGGATCATGGTCGGGGAACTAGTTCCCATGTATTATTAACATGCAGAACATTACATTCCTTATGCGTGGGTAACTATTATAGATTTGTTAAGGCTTTAAGATATTGCATTAAAATATGAGACATATCATGGATAGAAGTGTGAAGATCAAATTATGGGTTTGGTTTATTGATTCCATATTTGGATCAGTTTTATATAAGGTGTTTGCTTGGTACATTGGACGTTCCACGTGGAGTCTTATTGGCATATGATGGAGTTTTATTTTTTGTGATGGTGAATTGGGTAGGAAAATATGTGTGTGGAAGTCTAATGATGGAACAAACGATGCAATATTTAAAAAATAATGATCGTTATGTCATCAAGAAAGATGGATGTGATTGGTGGGATTGGGGTACTGAAAAAATGTATTTTCACAAAAAAAATGTATCAAGAGAAGTCTATATTTATGGTTATGTGATCAAAGCAACGATACCCTTAGAATTTTTGAGAGTAACCAAGGAAAATACATCGTATGGATATCATGACGAGTTTGTGTTATTGAACGATGAATAAGTTTGGATAACATATACAACCAAACACCTGAAGATAGTCGTATGTGGGTTGGCAGTTTTAAAGAGAAATGGTTGGTGTTTGATGGTAAAGGTGTTTGAAGGCTAATATTTTGTGGAGGTAGGTGGTCGTATAAAGATCTTCAGTCCAAAACATGGGAGGAAAACTAACATGAATAAAAATAACACATATGATATTATTAAGATATCTTATCATACGTTATGCTTTATCATTTTGTGGGGAGGTTTGAGGACGAGAGAAGCATAAGGTTAAACCATTAAATATATCAAAGGTTTTTACTTTATTATTGTTAAACTCACTTCTAATATCACGCTTAATTGTTAATGAGTTTGCCAATTTATTATGCATGAGTTTATGGAATTTCATAAAGTTTTGAAATATTTCATACTTGAATATGAGAGCGTCAACCCATATATATTGTGTAAAAATTATCAACTAATACTATATAATATTTATATCTAAATATGCTATAAATCAAAGATGTTCATAAATCTATGATATCAAATGTTGTAAAAGTCATGGATTGATAACAATGAAATGATATATGCTATAAATCAAAGACGTTCATAAATCATAATATATGCTAAAAATAAGCACGACAAGAGTTTTTTTTCATTGGTTGGGCTTGATAGAAAACATGGGCTAAAACCATATGATGTGGCGAATGATATGGTCATGGAAGGGGTTTCAACAGTACCCATTATTGTTGTAATATTACGAAGGATAATATGTTTGATCGGACTGTTAACCACGTGCCTTTCCAGCATTATAATCTCCTCTCTAATGATTTCCATGTCCATATTCACAAGCTAGATTTATATAATAGGGCATGCTATAGTATTATGTTTGACCTGATGAAGTGGTTGCGGTGTTTTAAGCAAATATGTGTGGTACATACAAGTTAATAAAAACTACATGACTAGATTTTGATGAGTTTATTGGTGATGTTGCTTCAACTATATCATGTTTCTAGCGACGTTATATGTCGAAAAGTTTTGATTAATTAATACAAAACCATGTCAAACTCACTTGAAAGTCCTTGAATAAGATGTACCACTAATTGAGACTCACTTACCATGTTAGTAACGTCTTATAACTAATCCATAATATTCTTTAATTTTAGGCAATATTCCATTCATGGATGAACATCTCGACAATTATAAACTTGTGATTTTATCTTCTAGAAACGTCATGAGCCATTTTTACTCATATAAACATTTCCAATTTTATCCATGTAGAACGAGTTGTATCACCATTCTAAAAAATACGTGCTAATAAATCATCGAATACACTAATGTAAAACTATTACAACAGTAAAATATTAACTTCATCCTATTGAACGTGACCTTTATCATCGTTGTTGGGAGAAGGTTCCATATACGTGATCTAATACTTTGTACACATCAACTCAAGTCAAAACAATTTGATTTAAAATTAATATATTAACTATGATCAATTGAGTGTTTAGATCTTGTTATGGACGTTTGCAACTACATACATTATATAACATTGATTCACCATTGAGTATATAGATTCAATATTATTTTTCATCAAACATGGATTTCATATTATTTGGTGATGATAATCAACATAGGGATTCTGTTCTTATTTTTCAAGAACAAAATTCCAATACCATAATAGTAGTTAATGATTAATTGATTCGATGATCTCATTCATAAATCAACCTTTAATATATAAACTGAATAATAAAAAATATGCCTATAAATATGGGGAGAATATTAACCAATCTATATAACTATAAATATAATACAAGAATATGAACCAATTTGTCTAACTATAAATAAAATACAAATATATTGACCAATACATCTAATCATGAATACAATATATTTAATATAGTATATAATAGATAGAACTAACCTTTAAAATATCATATTGAGGTGTGTTGTAAAATTTATTAAACTAAGAGCCACTACAAAATTATAAGACTAAGGTATATTTGACAAGGTCGAAATTAGAATACCATGCAACTAGTGCATAATATACCATTTTGTGAATATATTTGGTGATATATGCACCTCAAAAGTTATATTGTGAGAAACTATTGGATATGTGTCGTGATAATGGCTATTGAGAATCTAAGTCTAATAAAAATATAATTACATAATTAGTCCACTAAAAGTTCATCGAACTAAAGTTTATTTGGTGAGTCGCGGTCGAGATTATAATATTATATGGTTAGAGCACTAGTATATCATTTTGTGGATGTGTCCGAAGACATGTGTATGTTGGAGTTTTCTTATAAAAGTTGTATAATATGTGTCGTGACCATGGTTATTGAACATCTACATTGTAATATAGGATAAAATAACTAGTGCGCTGATTTTTTTTCAAATTTGTTGAATACAACTTAGATAACATATGCATATTTTATATGAAAAAATATAAATTGTTGTGGAAATCATTGTAGTATGCAAATATAAATATATACAAATAATATGTATTGAGAGACGTTTCTTTTACACGACACAATAATGTTGAGACGATAATAACTAAAAGACATAAAAATGAGAGGAGAAGTTAGTTTTATATAATATAATAAAACATACAATTATTATGTAACATAAATATTTTATGTTATATAAATATAATTTTTATCGTATTATTATTATTATTTTATTTATTTTTTATAATTTTTTTATTATTTTAAAGTCATTGTTTTATTTTGATAAACTTTGTCAATCTTAATATAGTTATATTTTAAACATATACTTATGAAATCTATATTTTAAATATATATTTATAAAAAATTGTGTTTGAATGTAGTATATATATATATACTTTATTCATTAATCACTAAGTGAGGTTTTGAGTTCATCATAATTAAATTTGTAATATATACGTCTACTTAAAATATATATAAAGAAATTTTAAAATATTAAAAGGCGCCTTATTGTCATATGGACTTGTTCTTTCATGTGATTAGATTACTCGAACTATTTGAATCTAAAGCAGATATATGTTGTCTGTAAAATATGTGAAGGATATGTTTTAATACGTTTTCGTATGTAGAAAAATGTTAGAGTATTTGTATTTTAATTTATAATTTATTTTAATAAAAAATAACATCAACTAAAACTAATTAAAAATATTATAAACGATCAAATTGATAATATAGTTTAGCGTTGAATTAACGGAAAATGTAATTAGTAAATTATTTTTTTAAAATCATTTACAGTAAAAATTTTACACTATGGAAGAACCCAAGCCTTTGACGATCTATTGATTAATTCGATAATATCAAAATCACATTAAATATAATAATTTTCCTAATTTATTAGTATAGGACCCAATTACGTTTTGCAATAGATGGGTGTGAGAATAATTTGGTTAACAAATGGACTGGTATTATGAAATTGAAGTAGGATAAAAACTGTATTATAAATGTAAAATAGGGATGACTATTTTTCAATGTTATTTATTATTATTTTTATTTATTTAATTCTAAAAATATTTTAACAGATTTTTATCATTTTATTTTTTATTAATTGTTTTTACAAACACCTAATATTTTTATTCCATATAAACTATATTTACAAACTTCTAAAATTTAAAAAAAATGTAAAAAGCTTAAAACCTAAACAATATTATATTAATAGAAAAGAAAATATTGACATTTTGTTGGCAGATTCGAGACCTGCATGGGCCAAATTTGGTTTAACGGTGTTCTACCTTGAAGCTCTAAGAATGGCAGAGACTAATCAAGAACAAAGCCTCATAATACTCTGTTTAGTGGTCTCATAAGCTGTAATTCCTTTGGCTTTGATCTCTTTTATGGAGATTCACAACAATGCTTTGTTCCACGTAGAAGAATTCTCAGTTCTTCAATAGGAAAACAGCTTAAAATAAGGGCAAAAAAATATGTTCATGAAATCTTACGTAAACTCTGTTAAACCTTCAGAGCCACAAATTCCGACCAATCTTCAACCAGAAAGCATAACAGAAAAGTCGAATCATATTTTTTTTTCAATTCCCGAATGAGACAAATGATTTATTGCTAAAGAATACCAAAATCACTCTCGTTGGAAAATTTTCAAATGGTTTGCCCAAACGATCTGCTCTTAGCAATTTTCTGAATTCCTTCAAGTTCAACGGTGCTCATAGCTGGGTTGTTTGGGATTCTCGACACATTTTTATGGAGTTTGATCTACGAGAGGACGTTAGCAAGATTTGGAAAAAAAATGTCTGGACTATTGATGAAGTTGTTATGCGTATACTAAGATGGAATCCTAATTTTCAAGTGAAAAAAGAATGTCCAGTTTCTTTAGTTTGGATTAGAATCCATGAAGTACCTGAATATTTGTATAACTCTCGTATATTGCATGAAATTTTGTCTTCTATAGGCATCCCTTACAAAGTCATACTTCCGAACAATAACATAGCTTTCAAAAATGTAGTTCATGCTCTTGTTGAGTTGGATGATACTGAAAATCTGAAAAACAAAATCTGGATAGGCTTTGGGCTGAATGATGGGTGTTGGTTAAATATGGGATACAAGAATTTGCCTGCTTACTATAATCATTGCTTCTATTTGGGTCATAGTTCGTTTGAGTGCAAGAAATTGCAGAGAACCAATCTTGAAGATAACAGAAATGAAGAGGATAGCCTTGAAGTTTTGAATATTGGAAAAGAGATAGACGATGGTTTTAAAGCTACTCATGATCAAAATACCATACACGGATCCAAAGTTATACTAAAAGATGTTTAGATCAACCACAACAAAGATAAAGAGAAGTAAAAATTGATGATTTTAATATTAATAAAGATCTCGGTGATCATGTGCTTCTTGATTATAAATTATTAGACAATCAAAATAAATAAACTTATATTCCTGAAGAAGTTGAAATAATATAAGCAATACAAATGCTTAATCAGGTTGTGGATCAAAATGTAAATCAAGAAGTGGATTTTTTGAATTCTGGTAGACATTCTCTTGCTCAGGATAACATTGGAAGCAACCCTATCACGCCTTCCATGAAAGCCCTCTCCCTAGAACATAGATTCAGAATTATCTTAAACAAGAAACTCAGAGCTGCAAAGAAGATCAAGAAAACTAGTAAGCTTAGTATAAAGTCTCTCCGACACTCAGAGGCCAACATTCACGATAAATCATTATCTGATAATGATAAAGATTCTTAATTGGAATCTGCGTGGTATTAACAACAAAGCTACTATAGGTAGGCTGAAGTCAATTATTTTCAAGGAGAAGGTTAAAATTTTGGCGATTCAAGAACCAGTGGCTAATTCTTCCAAGATCAGTGATATTGCTATTATTCTGGGTTTTTCTAGCTTTACTTTTAACATATCTAATAAAATTTGGTTGTTTTGGGGTGATGATTCATGCATTAACAATTTTGTTAATCATGATTAATGCCTTCACTTGGAGGTTGATTATCTGGGTTTGGATAAGTCTTTTTACTTGACTGTAGTTTACGCAAAATGTTAAATGAACCACTGGAATAACTTGTAGAACCAGTTTAGAATGATTGCTTCTACTAATAAAGGTTGGATAAGTGTTGGAGGCTTCAATGTTATTGCATCTAATGATGATCAGATTGGTTGTTCTGCTACTTGCCAAAATAACATAGATTACTTTGTGGACATGATCATGGATTGTCAATTGGAGGACGCTGGCTATTTAGGTCAAAATTTCATCTGGAATAGAAGCATTAGGTGGAAAAGGCTAGACAGGGTGATGGTTAACAACACTTGGGCTGACTCTTTTAAATCTACTCAGGTTCTTCACACAGTCAGAACTTGTTCTGACCATGCTCCCCTTTTAATTTATGCCTATCAAAATAAGAACGATGGCTCTTATAAAATGGAAAGAAGTTTTAAATTCGTCAATGCCTGGACTAATGATAATTCTTTCTTAAGTCTGGTCAAGCAGAATTGGAATCTTCCAATTAATAGCTCTCATAATGAGGTTTTTTAGTTTAAGCTTAAGAGACTTAAGAAGTGTTTACAGGTTTGGAATGTCGAGAAATTTGGGGACATTCTCAGAAAAAACTAAGGATACTGAGAATATGGTACAAAAGACGGAAGGCCTTCACAATCTTAGCAATAATGCTATGTCTAGAAATAATCTTAATAAAGCTAATAGTTTGTATATGCATGCCCTTAAAAATGAAGAGTGTTTTTGGAAGCAAAAGTGTTATAATGCATGGCTAAGGAATGGGGACAACAAAACTAAAGCCTATCATGCTTATGTATCAAACAAAAGAAGGAAAAATACAATTAAAAGCATTAAGGTCGACAATACATGGATTTACAACTCTTATAAAATTGGCAGACCAATTGAAGATTACTTCAAGTCTATCCTTTTGAAGATTACTTCAAGTCTATCCTTTCTTCCCAACCTTACAAAGACAAAGATGAAGAGTTTTTTATGATGTAAAATGATTGTTTGACAATATTCCCAAGCTCATCACTAATGAGGAGAATGCCAGTCTGATGAAAATTTCCAATAAAGATGAGATTTGGGAATATTCTTTTTTATAAATTTTGTTGGAGTATTATTAAATTTGATTTATATTCTGATATCAATCCTTATATTGCTGGTAATAGTATTCCCTTAGGCATTTTTACTACTGGCCCGTGTTTGATCCGTAAAGTTACTAATCCTGTGTCATGGAGCAACTATAGACCTATAAGTCTATGTTCCATGCTTAATAGAATTATATCTAGGCTCATTAATAACAGATTGTCTAATATATTTCCTAGAATCATATCTCTTTCTCAGGCTGTTTATGTGAAAAATAGTTTCATTCATGACAATGTTCTGCTGGCTAAGGAACTTATTTTTTATATTAATAGGAAGCCTAAAGCATGCAATATTTTGATCCAGTTAGACATGTCAAAAGCATTTTATATAATGTCTTTTTCTTTTTTAACTAAAGTGCTTTCATACTTTGATTTCTCTATTAGTTTCATCAACTTAATTCACAATTTGATTAGTAACATTAACGTCTCTATGTTGATTAATGGTAAAGTATCGGGATACTTCAGTACTAAGAGAGGCTTGAGGCAGGGTGATCCCCTGTCCCTAAGCCTCTTTATCATTAGGGAAGAGGTCATATTAAAAAGGCTTAATAAACTAGTCTATTATAATAGCAGGTTGAAATATGCTTCTAGAATTGACCTTAATATGCCGTGTATTGCGTTTGCTGATGATGTTCTTGTTTTTAACAACAACTTAAGTAATTCTATCATAATGTTGACTTCCCTCCTCGATCAGTATCATAAAATCTCAGGGAAGTCCATTAAGAAGCAAAAAACTAAGATCATTTTGTCTAATAAAGCTCACCGGATTAATGTCAGCTTCCTAGAGAATTACACTGGTTTCGCTGTTGAGGGTCTGCCTTCCACATATCTGGGAATTACCTTGAATAGCAACAATAAATCAAGAAACTTTAATAGAATAGTAGACAAGATTAACTCCAAAATTAATGTATAGGACAGTAAATCCCTTTCATATATAGGCAGGTTTTCTCTTCTTTCTTCCGTTCGTATGAGCATCCCTTGTTATTGGATGCATAATACTCTTATTCCTAATTATATCATTAATAGACTTGGTAAAAAATTCAATAAGTTTTTGTGGATGTCTAACTATACTAAGGCTAATATTCATTGGTCCTCTTGGGACAAGCCGTGCAAACCTTTTGAGGAGGGTGAATTGAATATCAGAAAGCTCTCTGATATTCAAAACACTCTCTCTGGGAAGCTTTGGTTCAATTATAGAAGAAATTCTAGTCTTCGGTCTCAAGTTATGCAAAATACTTACAGTAAAAACAATAATCCTCTTCAAACTAACCTCACTAGATCTGGCTCTTTGGTTTGAAAACGTCTTGCAGGTATTACAGATAAAGTTAAGAGTAACATTTGTTGGCTTCTTGGCAAAGACGACATGAACATCTGGCCCATCATTGACTGTAACAATGATTGGTTTCTTGAGACCAAAGTTTTCAATTTCTGGAAGGAGAATAGATGAGACCTGTGCAACATGAACAACTTGATTAGTAATGACAGAATCAATTAGATTAACCTTTACAAAGTTAACAAAGACAATGAGGATAAAATGATATGGATTTTGTCTCCTGATCATAATTTCAACACAAAGTTGACTTGGGATAATATCAGGCAGAAGAACATTAAGTCTAGTCTTTTTAAAAAGACTCGGAACCCTATCATTCATAGGAAGATGTCATTTCTTCTGTGGAAAATTTAATTTAATTTTTATTCCCATTGATTCTGTTTTGCAGAAAATGTGTTTCTCTCTAGCCTCAAAGTGCCAGTTTTGTGCAAATGTTGAAGATACCAGTTACCTTTTCGTCAACTACTCTCCCTCTTGGTCTATTTGGTAGAATTTTATTAACATTTTTAACATTAAAATTGATAGATTTATGGTTCTTACTCATGTATTAAGAACTTGGTTTTGTTTTCGAAGCAGAAAATCTATATCACCCATGCCATTCCTGTTATCATTTGGTGGGTGATATGGAAGGACAGAAACTGCTCCAAATTTAAAAACATCATTCCTACCTCCTCATATGTTATTATTCTAATAAACAAAATTATTGTTGGATTAAATGCATCAAATTTGTTTACTAGAAAGCATTGGAGGAAGGTGGAGGATGCTACTTATTATCTAGACAGCAGAAAGAAAAACACTTACATCAAATGGCTTGCTCCTGCTAGAGGTAGATTGAAGCTCAATGTTGATGTTACGTGTCTTAGAAATGGCGAAACAAATGCATATATCATCTTCAGAAATAACAACGGTGATATCGATAAAGGCTTTGGTAAAACTTTAGGCAAACTTACTCATTTAGCTGCTTAAGTTAGATCTTTGCTGGAAGGTCTCCTGTTGTGCAATATGAATCACTGGAGGGAGGTCAAAATTGAATCGGACAGTCATTCTCTTATCAGCATGCTGGGAGCAGGTAAG
The DNA here is from genome assembly GCA_036936605.1 of Limnanthes douglasii subsp. nivea. Taxonomy (NCBI): domain Eukaryota; kingdom Viridiplantae; phylum Streptophyta; class Magnoliopsida; order Brassicales; family Limnanthaceae; genus Limnanthes; species Limnanthes douglasii. Next base: position 212,382,342 of record JAUPFV010000004.1, read on the forward strand.
TACTCTTGGTTTCTTTGCCCTTTATTGGCGATTTGCAGGAAACTTATTTCATCTGAGATGACCATTAAGTACATTCCTCGCATCCAGAACAAAGCTGATGATTGGATAATGAAATGAGTTCTGAAGGTTAAGGAAAATCATTTTTTTTGTCTCACTCGAATGAGTTAATGATTTGATTACTATAATGACTCTAGAAAGCTTAGGTTTAGGATACGTTGTCTCTAATTTAGACTAACTTTCTCTTCTAATATAAGTCTCGTTCAGATTTGCAGTGGAAATTAAGTTTTTGCTTCTCATTGATTGAAAAGAAGATTCAGAGCTACAAAGGAGGATTTGATGACTGAGAGAAGTGTTGTGAGCACATTTTGAAGATCGGCTTAGTTTGATTAAAGCGATTTTGAGAGATTAATGGCGCCAGAAGGAGAAGATCTAGTTTTGCTAATGTCTTTTTTAATATATAAGATTATTGGTTCTAGTTTCCAATTTCTTTTATTTCTCCGATTTAACTCATAGAGTTGTAATTTCCATTTATTAATAGAAAGTTTTGATTAAAAAAAAAACAATAAATCAATACCGAAAGATATTAATAAATAGATCGGTTAATATTATTGAACCCCAAAATCATAAAATGACATATTTGATTTCGAATTAGACTAAATTTAAAACATGGTGTTTAAAAAGAATAAGTACCCAATATATAAAAAATAGTTAGATTGTTTTTATAATAAATAAAAAATATTCTAAAAATATGAAAGAAATAAAAAAATCATAATGAAAAATAGCCCCTCACTGAAGTATTCGGACACCATTTTGTAATAATTTTATAATCTATTCGCTGCGACGCACGACAACGCGGCTTCCCTCCCAAGTTCCGCATCGACATGAGACATGACAGCCGCAAGAGGGAGAGAGAAAATAAGTGAAGAGAGAGAGAGAGAGAGAGAGAGAGGGAGAGAAAGAAACGGGATATCCAGAATTAGGACAAAAGAATCGGGCAATGAAAGATTGAATCAAGGGCTGTGATGGGTGGCAGTGGAAATCTGGTGGACGGTGTTCGTCGCTGGTTTCATCGTCGTTCTTCTTCAACCAACAACTCTTCTTCTGCTAATAATAGCAATACTACTACTTCTACTACTTGTAATAATAATAATAATAACAATATTAATAATATTACTTCAAATCCTACTGCTATCGATAATCTTAACAACAACAACCGCGGTCATGTTTCTGTGAGTGAATTACGGTCGCAGTTGACCACCATTTACGACAACCACCTCAAGGAAGAAGAAGACGAAGAAGAAGACGAAGAGCTGACCATCATTGTCGACGTTGATCTCACTGGTCTCAACCGCATTAGAGTCCCCAAGCGTAACTATCTCCCTCCTATGGATCCTATCAAGAAGGTCCTTTGTCTGCTTTCCTTTTTTGGTTTGTTTTTGTTTTTACTTACATAAATCTGATTGGTTGACCTTTATACATCTTCCTTTAAATTCAAATTCAAATTCAAATTGAAATTCATTCATTTTTGCAATATTTATGATGGGTTATAGAATTCAAATCCATTTACTAGATAGAATGATAGCAATAGTAGTAATGTTACAATCCTAGGAGGCATCAGGTTTATGCAGGGACATTGACATTTACAATCCCATGATGAGCTATTTTCGTTGGTTGGAGAAACAAAAAGAACTGAAGTCTCTACTTTTTGGTAAATGTATGACTGATTCAGGGTGCCTTAGAGAAAGAATTCTTCACTGAGTATGGAGAGGCGAGTCGGTACCAAATTCAAGAAGTTGTTGGAAAAGGAAGTTATGGCGTGGTTGGTTCTGCCACCGACACGCACACCGGTGAAAGGGTTGCGATAAAAAAGATTAACGACGTTTTCGAGCACGTCTCTGATGCTACTCGAATTCTGAGGGAAATTAAGCTCCTTCGATTGTTACGTCATCCAGACATTGTAGAGATAAGACATATCATGCTCCCTCCTTCGCGGAGAGAATTTAGAGATATTTACGTTGTTTTTGAGTTGATGGAATCTGACCTTCACCAAGTTATTAAGGCAAACGATGATCTTACACCAGAACATCATCAGTTCTTCTTGTACCAGCTTCTTCGTGGTCTGAAATATACACATTCAGGTCAGTGCTTCTCTGCCCATCCTTGCTATTGGTTTTGTTATGCCTTTCCTTGTAGAGTCGCTAAAATACTCTTTTGAGTTCCATGTAGCGAATGTATTTCATCGCGATTTGAAGCCCAAAAACATTTTAGCTAACGCTGATTGCAAACTGAAGATATGCGATTTTGGGCTCGCTCGAGTAGCTTTCAGTGATGCCCCAACAGCTATTTTTTGGACAGTAAGTTATCATTTCAACATATCGATTGCTTTTTAATCTACTCTGAGTAGGTGTTGTTAACTCCATTGGTTTCATTTATAAAGGATTATGTGGCTACTCGATGGTATCGTGCACCGGAACTGTGCGGCTCTTTTTTCTCTAAAGTAAGCTTGTTTGGCTATTCCGAAACATTTAAAGTTTTCTATCTTTGCTGGACCTACTTTAAACTTTAAAGTGTTGCTTTTGTAGTATACACCTGCAATTGATATATGGAGCATAGGGTGCATATTCGCAGAAATGCTTTCAGGGAAGCCATTGTTTCCTGGCAAGAATGTGGTGCATCAGTTGGATCTCATGACCGATTTTCTTGGCACCCCTTCACCTGAAGGCATTGCACGGGTTGGTTATTTTGATTGTATATTGATAGTTAAATCTTTTAGATTTGTATATTTGTTTCACCAAAACTACAGAATCAGCAATTGAAATGTCAAGTAGAGTGTAAATGTATCTTCTCATTCGTAGATTCGGAATGAAAAGGCAAGGAGGTACCTTAGCAGCATGCGGAAAAAACAACCAGTCCCATTCTCACAAAAGTTTCCTAAGGCAGATCCTTTAGCCCTTCGTCTGCTCGAACGTCTACTCGCATTTGATCCAAAAGATCGTCCTACTGCTGAAGAAGTAAGATGCACTATCTATGTATATTTCTTTTAAATATCCTACAAAAGGATTACAAGTTTGAAATAGAAGTCACATGATGGAAAGTTACACTCGAAATGAAAGTAGAAGACTAAAAATCAACGAGTATAGACCAATGTCATAAAGTTCAGAACAAAGTTATATATGCTGCAAATTTCTGTTCGAACTGAAATTCAATACTTTGATCTTTCTGAACTCTCCATTGCTTGTGCTCACAGGCATTGACTGATCCTTATTTCTACGGTTTGGCAAATGTGGAACGCGAACCCTCTACCCAAGCAATTTCAAAACTCGAGTTTGAGTTTGAGAGGAGGAAGGCGACTAAGGATGATATTAGAGAGTTAATTTATAGAGAGGTATGGCTCTCCGACTTGCTATTCATCTTATAAAGACAACCATACATTCCACCTTTCATGGTCAACGCACATAATTATCGAAATTGTAGTTATAGCTGTAATTATCTGATAACTTTATGGTCACTGAAGGTTTCTTCAAATGCACAATATATTGAGTACCGAATTCTATCATTGAATCATCGACCTTTCTTCAGTTTAAATAGTACACTATTTTATCGAGGCTCTGCTTTGCTCTGGAAGTTTTTCTCCGTAAAAAATGGGAAATTAAAGGAAACGGAAAAGTGATGTAATGAGATTGAAGTTCTTTAGTTGTTTATATATCCGAGTTTCTATCTTTTTCTTTGTTACTTTTGTGGGTAAATAAATACTAAAGATTAAAAAACAAATGTTTCATTTTAGGTCTGCTGCTTGTTCTAATGAGTTTATGCATGGAATTAACAGATTCTCGAGTATCATCCCCACATGCTGCAGGAGTATCTTCGTGGTGGAGAACAGACTAGCTTCATGTATCCAAGGTAAGGCATTTGACTGAATATATTTAATGTTGGTAAAATTTCGTGCGCGATAATATTTTGTGCAATGCTTCATGTGTGTACCATTACAACGTGAAATATTATTCTCTGTAGTTAGCTCACTAAACTTTTTGGCTTTCATCTCTTTTCCTAAATTCTGTAGTGTCTGCACTTACTTCGATGATTGATACGTTGTCTCAGCGCCTTTCATTTCAAGTTCATTGTTATATTGTTATAGTTATTAGTGGACTCATTTGCTTCTCTGGTAATTTTTTCGTTTTGGTGCTGTCTCATGCTGTCTTTTCTCTTTTTTTCATTATGCATGTTTAATAATTCTAAAACCCGGTATTGAAAATCAAGGTGGACAAGAATGTGCAGTAGATCCATCTATATATTTCTTGAGGTGACAAATATTCTAGTTACAAGTGTTGGTATTTTGGTTAATGCAGTGGTGTTGATCGATTCAAACGACAATTTGCGCACCTCGAAGAGCATTATGGTAAGGGAGAAAAGGGCACCCCCCCACTTCAAAGGCAACATGCTTCCTTACCTAGGTATGTATAGATCAATACTTTCAAAGAATAATAAGATGTTTTGCGAACTATTTTTTCTAAATATACAATTCCACTACAGGCTACCTCTAAGAACCTTTAATCTAGGTCTTGATAGAGATTGTTTCTTGTGTGTATGAAGGAATATTTGATGAAATGGATAATGATATTTATACTGCTTAATCCGGAAATATACCAGTTTTAGAGGACTGGCAATTACAGGTTATGGGCTGGTTCTAGGTCTAAAGAAGGAGCAATTCACGGCTCCTCTCTAAACGAGAATAATATGAGTTTTTCTAAGTTTTAAAATGAATTTGGACAATCAATCAAGCGTACCTAGACCCCGACCACATTGTTTTAGTCGCGCCTACATGTCTGAATTCAGTTCCGGACTGTGTTAAAGTTGCACAAAAATATATTAGCAGAAAACTTCTCCTACCCCTAAGTGAGTTTAGCCTGGTTTGATGCCACCTCCAGACTTGAATAATCTGCTTCATGTTGAAATCTAAGATTCAAGCTGACACTGGGATTGCTCCGTTGACCTCAATCCCCGGCATCAGCTGGTGGACATGTGTTGGTTGTCAATTTGAATACGTTAGTGTGAAACATAGGTAGTGGGCCAGTGGTTCGTTTATTATTGATTTATAAAGTTTTCTGTATTCTCATGTGTCATCTATGTCTGATTTGTTGCATAATCTGTCTCTTTCAGAGAACGGGTTCCTGTCCTGAAGGACGAGAATACCGAGGAGAACAATGATCTTGAAGGGAGAAGTGCAGCTTCTGTTGCTACTACTCTTGAGAGTCCTGAAAAGTCGCAGAATTCTGATGAATCAGATAACAGGACCGGCGGCTATAGTGCGCGGAACCTAATGAAGAGCGCTAGCATCAGTGCTTCCAAGTGTGTGGTCATGAAACCGAGAACTGATACAGAGGTAAATAAATGCTTGTCCGAAAAACTGGCTTGAATATATCTTCCGGTTCCAACTTCATATCCTTGTAAGAATAAGTCCTGGGTGCTTGGTAACATTTAAAACTGCCATTCATGTAACACTTAGCTGATTGTTTAGCTTCCTTTTGCGGCATATAGTTGTAGTTCCATAAATATATGGCATGCGTTATTATCATCATTCCGTCTGGTTATTAAGATTTCATTCTATATATTGTGGGTGCAGCAAGAAGAACCGATCGCTGAGCTCAACGATGAGGTGCTCGATGATTTAGTTCAAAAAGTTGCAGTTCTTCATGCTTAATTTTTGTTTCCTTGGGTGTAACTTGTACAAGAAAAACACACAGAAGCAAACTTCATTTTTTTGCTCTATTTGTATTGATAGTAGGGCTCTGTTTGTAACATTTACCCTCTTGTGGTCAGTTATCCACCCAACAAAGGTTGTTTGTCATCTAATGTAATTTGTATTCAAAGGATTTACATCAATATATATATGATATGTCAAATTTCAATTCAGTCTTAGTCAGAATACAGAATTGATTACAGATAAATACCTTGCCAGTAAAAGTTTCTTATTATACACTTAACGAAGCCTATCAATAAACTTATGTATAGTACACTAGCAAAAGAGTCTTGACGATCACTACAGCATAAAAGCTTCTATAAGTGATTCAAATAATTCTTTGTTTCTGCATTTTCATGAATTAATTGCGGATAAAGCAGTTAAATTGTATACTTTACCAGTAATCTCCACACGAGCATGAACCCTCACTGAAGTGGTGAAAGCGATTGTTGTCTCTCAGAATTATCAATCTCCCTACGATCTTGGATATGTACTTTATGGCATTGTGACAATCTTGACAAACACGCAAATTCTTGATAACCCGGATTGGTCTCCCAGGTGGAATGGACAAAATCCCATAGGCTACAGCCAACTTTTCGCTATGGTGCCTGAGCATGTGTTCCTTCTCTTCCTCATCAACATCATGCAAGACCAATTTGGTGGAGGAGCAATACCCAAGTTTCTTCATTTTCAAATCCAACTCTTCTAAGAAGGCATAAATCCTATCCTTCTCTGGATGAAACATATCACCAACAGAGAATGTATGAATTTTGTTCTGCACTTCCAGCCAACTATAACCTGGTACTTTTTTCACCCCTTTATCTCTCATTTTCACCCTCATCTTACCAACATCAGCCCATCTACCCGAAGCCGCATACAAGTTCGACAGGAGAACATACATTCCTGAATTATCTGGCTCCATTTCAAAAATCATCTCAGCTGCCTTTTCTCCTAATTCAGTATTGCCATGAATTCTGCTTGCACCTAATAAAGCACCCCATGTTGCTGCGTCTGCTTCAAAAGGCATATCTTTCATTAATTTTTGTGCCTCTTCCAAGCACCCGGCTCGGCCAAGAAGGTCAACCATGCAAGTATAGTGTCGTGGATTTGCTATTATACCATAACTTTGGTTCATCGAGTAAAAGTATGCTCTGCCCTTTTCTACTAATCCAGTGTGACTGCAAGCTGATAGAACAGCTACCTGGAATGCAAAAAGTATCAGCAAAACTAAGAACTATTCCATCGGAATAAGATAGGGAAAAGGGGGTAGTTACCATGGTTGAACCATCTGGTTTGATTCCAGCAGTCTCCATTGATTCAAAGACTCTTAACGCCTCTTGACCAAATCCATGCCTTGCATAACCAAGTATAGTCGTGTTCCAGGAAATCACATCCTTGTCTGTTATTTCTTCAAATGCAGCACGGGCTTCATCTATGGTTCCACATTTACAATACATCAAAAGAAGGGCGTTCCCAACAAAACAACCAGTCTCGTATCCCGCCATAACCAGCTGAGCGTGGAACTGCTTCCCCAACTCCAAAGCAGCAATATCGGCACAAGTGCTCAGTGCACATGAAAACAGTGATCTGTTTATCCATTCTCCATCTCTTTTCATCTGTATAATGAGCCCTAATGCTTCTTCACTATAACCACTTTGAGAGTACGCTGCAAACATTGCTGCCCAAGAAACTGGATCCCGGCGAGGCATCTTATCAAAGAAAATCCTAGCACAAGCTACATCTCCGATTTGAGCATATCCTGTCAGCATTGTATTCCATGAGCTAACATTTGCACAAGGCATTGCCTCGAACAATTCCCTCGCCCTGTCCATTTTCTTACACTGTACATATCCGGCCAGCATTGCATTCCAAGAGACTGAATTTTTCTCAGGCATTTGATCAAAATATATCCGGGCCTCATCTACCATGCCATTTTGGACGTATGCTGACACCATTGCTGTCCAAGTGAACACATCCCGAAAAGGAGACTGTTGGAACAACCTACGAGCTTCAGGTACATCCTCATTTTGTGCGTAACCAGTAATCATAGTATTCCAAGAAATCACATCCTTATTAGGGATTCTATCGAAAAGCAGTCTGGCTGGGCCGATTCTGTTTCTCTTGACAAAGCCACCCAATAAACAATTCCATGAAACCAACTCCCAATCAGTTTTTGAGTCAAACAGTTTACACGCCTCTTCCATTCTCCCATTCTGCACATATGCAGCAAGCAACCCATTCCACGAGACGGTATTTCTATGGGGCATCCTATCGAAAATCCTTCGTGCCTCATCAACACACCCGTTCTGAGCATACCCCGACAACATAGCATTCCAAGAAACGACATCCCTCTCGGGCATTTTCTCAAACAATTCCCTGGCGGCACCAAGATTCCTGTTCCTAACATACCCAGTGATCATAACATTATAAGAGACCAAGTCTCTGTCAGGCATTTGATCGAACATATTTCTTGCAAGATCGAACCTATCGTTCCTCAAATAACCAGAGATCATAGCGTTGTAGGAAACGGAGCTTCGACGAGGCATGGTGTTGAAAACAAGTAGAGCAGAGTCTAGACGGCCGTTGCGCATGTGAGCAGTGATGGAGATGTTCCATTGTTTAATGTCAGAATCTCCTACTCCGACTGCTGCTTTGTTATACGAGGCTAAGCATTTTTTGGTTTGTGCGTGAAGATGTCTTAAACGGCAGTTCCCGCGCATAGCTTCTAAGCATCCACTTTAGGTGATTGGTATTTGCATTGATAAATTCTGAATTATTAAAGCTCTTCTTTGACAATGTCCCCAACTTTTCAAAAATTCTAACATTTCTATCTACTTATTGACATTTTGCAAATTATAATCTCAATTTGTATGAAAAATCGAAGTTAGAGGGTTCTTCCCATCGTTTTGAGCAAGGTTCTACTTCGACACGCGGGGGGCGGAGGCGTCTAGCGGATCCGATGGGCCTAGGGAATTTTGCGACTAACAAACCGTTTATATTTGATTTCAGTGTTAATTTTGTTTTAAATAACCATGTGTTTTGTTGGATTATTTTCTAGGACGGGTCTCGTACATTTTTATCATAAAAATAATTGTTATGATAAAAAAAATACAAATTAAAATATTGGATTCAAAGAGATTAGAATTAAAAAAAAAGAATTAAAAAAGTCTATTTTTTTTATTGAAGTTTAAAGCAGCGTAATACAATTTTTTTTAAGTAATAGACTTTTATTTGATAAATTGAAAAATTGAATGTGACAAAGGCGGGAAATATCCTTCCAAAATTACAAAGGGATACAACCAAACCCTAACCTAAGGATTTTAGGACTTAACACTAAGATGATAAAACAGCAGCACAAACATCAAACGCTTAGGCTGCCAACCTAAGACCAAACACTTGAGCACACGAATCAGGAAACACAGGATTCCCAAGCCTCACCATCAGCGAAGCCACCTTTGAACAGCAACCACAATCCAAGAGAACAGCAGCCACCAGCCATCAAGCAAGCAGTCACAAGGACTTCACAAGCACCCATCAATCGCACTAGTTTTGACCAACTTTCGAACAACAACCATCAGCAACAGATCCATCAAAAGCATCAGAAGGACATATAATCAGAACTTGCAAACAAACTCAATCTGAAGCGTTAATATAAGGTAAACCAAGACTTTCAAGAATTAGAATAGATTTCAAAGTAATAGGAGCAGTATCAAACACATAATCAGCTTTGAACTTGCATTTTAAAGTCCATCGTGCCAGCCAGTCGGCTGCACGATTATGGTCCCTATAGACATGCTTAATGGTCATAGCAGAAGTAAGCATTAATCTACAACAATTTATGACCGGAAAAAGAGACCAGTGAAGAGCACCCATATTGTCATTCTTCATAAAGTCTACAAGTAATAAAGAATCAGTTTCAACATCAACAGAATAGAGACCCTTAGAGTTACAAGTAGCCAAACCATCCATTAAGGCCCTAGCTTCAGCCATAACAGGAGACAACTTACCATAGACATTGCCACCAGCATAAACAAGATTACCATCAGAGTCTCTGATAATGAAACCAGCACTAGCTTCGCCATTAAAAAGCACAAAAGCATCAGTGTTAAGCTTATACCTACCAACTGAAGGAGGAACCCACTGCATCACAATAGGTCGAGAAGAGGAGTTAAAACATAGTTTTAAGAATCCCAGCTTTTTGGCAACAGTACTATTATTAGACCAATGTTTAAACTTGAATATATCAGCAGCATACATGTAGTAAATGATTTTGTGAATGTCCTTAATGATAATATTAGAAGAAATAATCTTGTTTTTAAACTTAGAATGATTTCTATGCTTCCAAATAGAACTGTAAATAATAGATGGAATTACATTTCTGATATGATTCTTCTTAGTAGAGCTTCCAAACCATGTTCTGGACATATGGACATGAGTCATATATCTATAAACCATAATGTTAAAGAGCTCAGCAAAATGCAACCAGACTGACCAAGCAATCTCACAAGCAATAAAAACATGCTGAGTAGTTTCACAATTAAGACGGAATTGACATTTTGAAACAATGTGCATATGCCTTTTCATAAGAATCGAGTCTGTAGACATGAAGTTTTTAACAAGCTTCCAATGAATAAAAGAATGTTTTTTAAGAGTTAAGTCATTCCAGATTTTGTGAAATAGACTAGACTCAATGTAATGAGCTCTAATAAAGTCCCAGGTGTGCTTAAAACTAAAGGAACCAGTAGAAGATAAAGTCCATAAAATCTTGTCCTTTATATTATGGTTTATAATGCAATTTTTGATACGGTCACTATCCTCTTTACTAATAAGATTATCAATGCGATTCAGATCCCATTGATGGTTAGACCAGTAAGTATTAACCTTCTCATGATGAAACCAACTATTATCAATAGAATTGTCAAGAAAAAGAAGAGGATCAGAATTTGACCATCTATCCAACCAAAAGTCCACATTGCCATCTCCTAAAGACCAACTCACAAACTGCTCAGCAGTAGACTGAATCTTCTTGAGCCTATTCCAGACCATAGAGCCCTTAATGTTATTGCTCAGCTGCAAATGATGCTTCTTATTGCAATATATATCATGAATCAGATTGGCCCAGAGTAACTTGTTGTCCCTAAACTGCAAGCAAAGCTTACAAGAAGTAGATATTTGAACATCAGCTAAATCTCTAATATTAAGGCCCCCCTCCTTATACGTTTTACAAACAGATTTCCAGCTACACCAATGTATTTTGTGCTCAACACCAGTAGAACCCCAAAGAAAAGCATTGAAAGCTTTTTCAATTTTATTAATAACAGTACAAGGGATAACATTACTATGCATCCAGTATAACACAATATTCATAAGAACAACAATAATGAGAGTGATTCTACCAGAAAATGATAGATACTTAGATTTCCAATCCACAATTCTATTTTTAATCTTTTTAAGAAGGTTAGTATAGATGACAGATTTGTTGTTAGTGCTTATATTAATACCAAGATAATCAATAGGAAGCATAGTAGAATTAAAACCAGTAATATTAGTAATAAAACTAATACTGTCATCATTCATACCACTTGCAATGATCACCTTGGTTTTACTTTTATTAATAACCTGACCTGAGACTCCTTGGTACATCTGCAAGAAAGCATTAAGTGATGCTAAAGAAGCATCCTTACAGTTAGTGAACAAAAGGATATCATCTGCAAAAGCCAAGTTACTAATACATAACTTGTTGCGACATTTGTATCTCAAACTTTTGTTATCCTTAAAGAGCAAAGATACACCCCTCAACAATACTTCCTCAGCTATAATAAACAAGCTAGCTGAAAGGGGATCACCCTGCCTGAGACCTTTTGCAGTCTTAAAGAAACCATAAGATGCACCATTAACTAATATAGAGACAAAAACATTAGAAATCATGCTACTAATTAACCTAACAAATTTAATGGAGAATCCAAAACAGGTTAAAACTTTAAAAAGAAAAGGATGGCTAAGCTTATCAAATGCTTTACACATGTCCAACTGAATGATAATGTTCTTGTGCTTAACTTTTCTATTCAAGTCATACAGAAGCTCCTTGGCAGTTAAGATGTTCGAGTGAATAGAACTGCCAGGGACAAACCCACCTTGGGAACTAGAGATGACTTTAGGAAGCAGAATAACAAGTCTGTCATTCAGAATTTTAGCCATTATTCGATTTAGAAGCGTGCAAAGACTTATAGGCCGATAATCACTCCAACAAGAGGGGTTATTAGACTTGGGAATTAGACATATGCCAGTAGCAAGAATGCCTCTAGGAATATTACACCCTCTAATAAAATGATGGAGAGCAGATATAAGATCATTTTTAATGATACTCCAACATTTTTTATAAAAGACAAGATTAAATCCATCCATACATGACATACTAGAGGCTTTTAAGTTGTTGATTGTTTTGTGAACTTCATCCTCACTAGGAAGAGTGAGCAGACTCTTGTTATCTTCAAGAGTAATAACACAGGGAATGACATCAAACAGGTTATGACTCAGCTTATCCAACTCATCTTGCTTGTCCTTGTAAGGGCTACAAACAAGGGCTTTAGTAAAGAAATCAACAGCAGAATGGCCAATAGATTCCTTATCAGTAATCCAAATGTTATTATCCTTTATTCCATTAATAGCACTCCTCTTTCTTTTCTTAGAGACATAGCTGTGAAACAACTTAGTACTTCTATCACCATCTCTGATCCATTCTACATTACACTTCTGCAGCCAATACTCTTCCTCCATCTTATAAGCGTTCATAAGCATATCATTAACCTTATTCAACTCCTCCTTCGATTGAGTAGTATTTTGATGCTAATGTAAGATATCCACCCTGAGCATCTCATCCTCCAAAGCTTTGATCTTACTGAAAATATTTCCAAAATGCTGCTTATTCCAATCAACAAGAACAACTTTAAGCCTTTTGAGTTTTAGCCAAAACTTGTTAAAAGGATCACCATCTATATCCTGCTTCCAACTATCAGCCACAATAGACAAAAACCCTTCATCAAGCAACCACATGTTTTGAAATCTAAAACTCTTTCTAGAACTATAAGACAAAAAAGAACAATTAACAATGATAGCCATGTGATCAGAACCAGCTCTAGGTTTGTGAATGACATTAGTATTATTGAAGACATCATTCCAAGAGTTATTAATAAAAACCCAATCCAGACGTATCCACTTAGTCTTGTTAGACCAAGTAAACCTAGACCCAGCATAACCAGCATCTATAAGGCTGCAATCACTTAACATTTTATTGAAATCATCGGCACTGTTTTGACAAAACGTAGAGCAACCAATCTGATCATAGAACTAATTGAATTAAAGTCTCCACACACAAGCCAGGCTTTAGTATCACAAGAAATGATAAGCAAAGTATCCCACAAATCAATTCTATTTAAACGCTGGCATTTAGCATAGACAAAAGTTAAAAGAAAGCTTTTATCGAGAGAGCTAAGAGAAGCTTCAATATGCAAACATTGGATATGGTCAAGCAAAATGTTAACAGATATGTTATCAGTCCAGAAATTCCAAATCTTATTGGAAATGTTAGAAGCACTATGGTTGAAACCAATTTTAGAAGCACAAGTAACCAGATTATCCTTACTAATTAGAGGCTCTTGAATAACAACTAAATCAACTCTATTAACTCTAATAAGATGCTTAAGTCTCCTAAATGAAGATTTATTTCTAATACCTCTAATATTCCAGTTAAGAACACTAATCATAGTTAAGAGAACGTTTAGAGTTACGTGTTGTTATAGACAATTGATGGGAACTCCTAAGCAGCTTCTTCTTTTTGGCTTGCTTAAGCTGTCTGTCAATTATAGTAGTGAAATCCTCCTCCTCCTCTGATGAATCTTTCCTTTGAATCCTACTCGTGGTTAGTCTTTTAACAGGTTGAGCACTCCTAGAGACCAGCAACTGACTTCTTGAAGAAACTTGAGGACTCTCACCACCAACTTTAGGAGAAGAAAATTCTGAAGCTAGATTTTCATAGTCCTGATTATTAGCATTCCCCAGGGTTTGAAGAGCACCAATCATTTCTTCTTGTTTGTTATTATTATCCTCAATATCTTGAGAACCAGACACACCACCCTGATGATCTATCTCACCATTAGCACCCTCAACATCCCTGATGATACTCCCTGAAAGCTGATGAGTGTCAGCATTCTTTTCCTCCACACAACCCCGAAAAAGAGAAGATGGCAGACTCCCAAGATTTGAATTCTTGGGAGAAAGAGTATTAATATCCTTGTCTTTAACACTTTCCAAGACATTAAACCCAAATTCCATCGTTTGAATAGCACCTTCGATATTTAATCTAGAAGGCATAACATTAACTTCACTATGATGCCCTTCAACAGTTTTGAAACTGTCCAACTTCTTATTAACGTCGACTTTATTAGACCCAACATTAATAACATCTTTCTTGGCATGATCTTCATCTTTATCATTGACCAACTGTTTACTAACTTCCATTTCTGACTTCCTGGATTCTTCAAAACCTTTGTGCTTCTTGCATTGATCAATTCCATGTCCAATATGAAAGCAAGATTTACAATACTGTGGGAGGTTTAAGTACGAAATTCGCACCCAACAACCCTGATTGCTACCGAAGCCCACCCAAACATCATAGAAAATCTTACTTGTTATATCCATTTCAATCCTAGCCAAACAATGATTGTAGAAGGCTCTATTTTTGGATGGAACTTTAATCTGCATAAGCCTTCCTAAAGAAGAAGCAACATCAGAGAAAATCTTCTCATTAAACAAATGTTCAGGCAGATTCTCCATCTTGATCCATATTGGAGTAACAAGACTTTCATATTTAACATTAAAGCCTTCATCCCATTTCAAAAGCCTCATCATCGTAGAGCCAATAATCCACACATTTCTTCTCCACAGATTAGCCATATCATCATACGAGTCACACTCTATAAAGATATGTCTTGAGTATTTGATCGTATAACTATAACTTTGAACAAAATGAAACTTGGCAAAAAAATCAAGCAACTGTTTTCTCTTAGGTAAACCAGCCGAACACTTACCAACAAGAGTATGTTTTGATTTAGATTTCAGATGATCCAAGAAGACATCATCATACTGCAAATGAACGTGATCATTCTTATATCTAACCTCCTCAGGGTAGATAGAATCAACCAAACCTTTAGAATCAGAAGTTACAGCATCAGCATACGATTTCTTCTTCCAATGGTTGCTTGTTTCAACATCTTTTTGCAAATCCTTGGTAGCTGATGAACTAAAAACCTCTTGCACAGAAGGAAATTGATCCATAAGAAACAAAGAGATTACTTCATCAAGAGATGAAGATCAATAAGGAAGAAGACGAAATTCTTGTTTCTTGGAGCTCAAGCATCTTTTTCCCCTTGATGAAATGGTCTTCAAAAATAAAAATCCAGCATAATACAAATATGAATATTGATAATAAGGGCGATATGAAGATAGAAATTCCAAACACTCTTGGATAAGATCTCTAATGTGATTGAGGTAAACCCTAATTTTTTGTTTTTACCAAATCGTTCAATTTTGTGAAATCAACTTTTCGACCACTTTTTGAGGTCTTATACTCGTTAAACATCAAAAAGCCTTTGATCAGACCCAATACGATTGAGGCAAACCTTAGATCCTTAATTTTCTACCAAACCACTCAATTTCATAATGGAATCAACATATCAACCTCTTATTTCGTTAAAACATCAGAATCCATTCGAGAAACTCACAATTTCTCAACATTCACAATCAGGAAGATCAAGAAATAACAAAAAACAAGAGTCACAGACAGATGAAGATCTTATCATAGTTCTTCACCCAGCACCTCATGTAGTTTTTCCTCAAGAAGAATTCTCTTTGCTCTCCATGAAAAACAAGCAAAATATTTAATCAGAGGTCATGTATAGACAAGCGGTAAATATCAATTCAATGTTCGAGCTTCAACAATCATACTCCCACCAGAATCCAACGGACATAACCAACATCAAGCAAAATCTTTTGCTGAAGTTCTGAAACCCAATGGGATATATTTCAAGCACAATATAGTCGTTTATCAGAAAAAAGAGATCACTTGGCTGTCAAGTTTAAGGAAACAGATTAGTCATTTCTTATTTCTTCATCTAAGTATACATTAGTAGCAAAATTTTCGTTCGATCGCCATAGATTAGAAAAACTAAAATAATTTCTAAAATCTTTTAATTTTGCAAGTCTATTTAGTATGTCATATGTGATTACAGACATATATTGATAGAGCTAGACAATCTTGATGATATAAAAAATAATAGAAAATAAATGTTTACAACATAGGTAAATATCCTCTTAGAATTTAAAATGGAACCCAAACTTTAATCTCAAAGTGAAGTCTCCATAAATTCCAGTATGGATTACATTCCCATTTTTTTCGAATTCTTATACTCTCAAGATTCAATTACTCAAATTGAAAAAACAATTGGAATACTTTTGTCAATTTGGGTCCCAACAAAAAAACAGAACTAGTTACAATTGCTTTAAATCTCTTATCATTCGTGACATATCAAAAGCCCTTCCACAAAAATCTCCAGATAGATTTTTAGAAAAAATGATGGATTCCGACAATCCATCAGTTATGGAGTCATACCAAACTACTGTAAAACCTGTAATCACTTGGGCCATAATTAAAAAATTTATAACAAATGAAAAATCAAGCAAGAAAGGTCAGCTGAAAATGAATAGCAGCTTACCTCAAATTTAAATCCAATTCAAATTTTGCATCCATCTCCTAAAAAAGAAGTGTGGGTTCATAAATTAGAATCAACAGTAGTAAATGAAAAGGAACACAAGAATAACACACCAAATTACTTTAGGAAATTGAGTAGTATAAATAAAATTGACTCTATTGAATTAGAAGAAAACTCTCACTATACCTCAACTTCAAAATGCTAAGACCTAAAAAAAGAATAAGAGATACAAAACTAAAAAAATTGATAATATGGAAAACTCTAGAAATGATAAAATTAATCCTACAAAAAATAATCAACTAAATTCAAACTCAAAATGCGATTCAAATGATGTCCTAAGTAAGGATATAATTAAGGCTCTTCACAAAATTGAAATATGTAATACCTTTAATAATTATAAAAAACTGGATAACATTTCAAATTATCAATGTCCTCCTAAAATGGCTATATATGGAAGCATTCTTTTATCCCCAATAAAGGAAATATTGTATGTCAAACAAGGTGAATAAAAAATTTATATAAGTAATAAACTAATTTTTTTTAAGGAAAAACAATCAAGGGAGCCCTGAATTACAGGGCTGCTCATTTCAAAGTATCAACTAGACCCTTAAACTCATTATTTAAATGGAAAACTCTATCCTCAATTGTTTACCATCTTTATTGGACATCATATTGATAAAGGGATGATATATTTGGAAGAATTAGTTAAATTGGTTAAATAAAGAAGATAATTAGGCTTCATAAAAGTCTTGTAACGAAACCCAACAAATGTGTAACATTGAGGGGGCTTTATGTAATAAATAATAATTATGGTTGAGATTAGTAATGTATTGAGGTGAGCTGATTATAAAATGGGGTAAGCATATAACTTATGGACTCATCCCTTGTACTATATAAAGCAACACCATTTTTTAGGAAAATGGATCAATCATTACTTTATTGTTCCTTTTGTAAGTTTCTCTCTCTATATTTCTCGTGTTTCTCTCTCTAAATATTCTCCTCCAAACATAGCTTAGACAAATAACCTCACTTAGAAATATTTGGAACTATCATTGGCGCCGTCTATGGGAACGATTGGTACTCGAAGTTGTTCTTTAAAAACCACTACAAAATTGACAAATATTTTGAAAAAAATGGATACAGAAACTCTAGAGGAGCTTAATGTTGGCACCCGTGATCTTTTGGTCGGACACTCATCTAGAGGTCATCTTACCAAAGAACAGATAATGAAAGAACATAACTATGATCAATTTACCAACGAGTTACTTGAAGAGTCTACTTTGGTAGCTTGGATGAAGGAAATTTTAGAGAAGATAAAAAGGATAAACGTAGAAAATAATGCATCTCTGAGTTCGAAGAGACTCAGGTCAGAGGTTCAAAGGAAGCAGGTAACAAAGAAATATGAAATAGAGGATGCCCATCAGACCAATGATAGGCATGAACGACATCATAGACAAAGTCGTTATTCTTCAAAAAGAAAAATGAAACTTAGGCATCAATACGAGTCTACTGAGTCTAGTGACTACTCCCTTCACGACTCGAATGCCTTTTATTTTCCTAAAATGGATAACCGACATGAAAAGTTTTATTGGAGAAAAGGGTTCAAAATGGCATAAGGATAGCCAACGAACGTCTTGAGCATCTTCCGCTAATATTTTGTAGGGAGCAAAAATTTCCGAGCGAATACTGATATAATAATTTACTGTATATAGAAAGTTTGGGAGAGCTTAAAGGATTATACTAATCATTTTATAACCAATACCGATATGGAGGGTTGCAAAGACCAAATGGCTTTAACATATTTTTGAATGAGACTTCTTCTTGGTATCTTGAAAGATAACGTTGTAGAAAAGTAGGCTCTGACGTTTGTGACATTATTAGATTAAGTTGAAAAAACAATTATGGTAAAGGAAATCAATGCATTGAAAATGGCTTTCATGGCACAAATCGAATAAAATCAGTTCCAACAATCTCTGATGGTAAAGTATAATCAACCAACACAAATTCCATTGACTTATCATCCGACTACAACTGTTCGACCATAAGTTACGACCCAGTTTCCTCCAAAACTGTAGATGAATTCTTAAGTGGAAAATGTGAAACAAAGTGCCAGACTAATGTCAAACAAGTGGTCCTGACCAACTCACTTGTGTAGCAACAATTTTTGACAGAGCTCAGAATCACATACAATTCCGCAAACCTGCCCCAATACAGACTCCGAAGGAAAACAGAAGTAACAAATATTGCAAGTACCACGAAGATGTTGGGTATGCCATGAAAGATTGTGTAGCACTGAAAAATAATACAAGTATTAATTGAAAATGAGAAGTTAACAACATTTGTTAAGAAACATTCTCTTACCGGTCTAAAGAAAGAAACTACTTTGATGATTTTGGAGCCTATCGATTCTTTTGATGTTTCTTCAAAGTACTTAAATCCAAAACCGGGCATGACTGAGATTATGTTGGTGGAGGAACCAGTTGTGAATGGAAATATTAGTAAATTGTGTGCTTTCTTTGAATCACTAAATTTATTTTTGGGTGACACTGTTTCATGAACATCAAATTATTCTCGGAAAAGTCATATTGTAACCTTAGCAGCCCAGTTAGAGACGGGAGCTTCGCCGCATTTGTATATGAGTCCATCTCAATTACTTTGTTTCGAAGATGATGATATGAGAGAAATGGTTGGCCCGCATGAGGATACTATGGTGATTATGCCAGAAATTTATGGGGATGAGATACGAATAATTTTGATAGGTAGTGGTAGTTATGCCAAATATAATGTTCATGAAAACTTACGAAAATATAGAGACCCCCCCCCCCCCCAATAATTCTTCGGTCGAGTCGGACAATCGTAGGATTCACTAGGGTGTTTGCCGAAGTGGTTGAGGAATTTGAAGGAAAAGTGAAGTTGGGTCACGAACCATATAAGAAATAGGTGATAATGTTGTTCATTATGGTGGATGCGCCAAAATCGTACAACACAATATTTTGAAGGTCTTCGCTATCTAGAATGCGTGTAGTGGCATTAAATATTCACCAATGATGGAAATATATCGCGGGAATGATTATGAGCTACCAAAAAAACGAAATAGAATGTTACCGAACGACTTTGGCCCCAAGGTAGATCGAGGGAGGAGAGTCGAAGAAGGTATAACAGTTAATGGGGTCTTTCTCGGGGTCTTATCTTGTTGATGATTTGAGGGAGACTCTCGGGTTTCTGGTCCTTGACAAAAGTTTTGAGGATCATATTTTTTCGAACGAAAAAAGTTTAAAGATTGGTAGAAATATATCTCCAGAGGTGCGGGAGAGGTTAATTTTGTTTTTATCAACAAGGTTACATATGGTTGTATGGTGTACCGAAGATGTAACAGGGGTACCTGCGGAAATCATCTATCATTAGTTAGAAATTTGAAGCAACGTGCACCTAATCATCTAAAACATGAGACTTTTTTCTCAAGAAAAATCTGAGGCCATCATGGCTGAGCTAGATCGGTTATCCAAGGTTTGGTACATACGAGTATCGCAATACCCTTTGTGGACTGCCAATCTAGATTTAGTAAAAAATAAAAATAGTAAATGGCGAGTGTACGTAGATTTTAATGATTTAAATAGAACATGTCCAAAAGATCCTTTCTCGGTTTCTCAGATATGATAAGTTAGTGGATTCTACCTCAGTAAATTGATTAATTTCATTCATGAACGCATACGCTAGGTACAATCAAATAAAAATGGATCCAAAGGATCAAGAAAGCATTTTGTTCATCACTATATAAGGTTATGCCTTTTGGGTTGAAAAATGTTGGGGCAACTTACCAGCGCTTAGTAAATAAAATTTTTGAGGCTCAGATCAGATGAAATGTTGAAGTGTATATTGATGATATGATAGTGAATATCACAAGGGATGAGGACCACTTTGCAGATTTAGAGGAAATGTTTGCTAACCTAAAGAGGATAAAGTTGAAGTTAAATCCGGAGAAGTGTACATTCGGGTTACGGTCCGGAAAATTTCCTGGGTGCATAGTCAGTGAACGTGGGATAGAGGATGATCCTATACAGTTAAAGAGTTTAAGCACTATGGCACGACCTCAGACAATTAAGGAAGTACAAATCCTGACAGGTCGGCTGGCAATCTTGAATAGATTCATATCTGGGTCCTCATATAATACACTATGTTTTTTCAAGCGTTGAGACAAGAAAATTATTTTAACCGGATCAAAGAGTGTTCTGAAGCGTTTGTACGAATTAAAGAATATTTATCCTCCTCGTAAATCTTAATGAAGCCAAATCCATGAGACAAGTTGTACATCTACGTAGCAGTATTTGATTATACTGTGACTGCCGTTTTGATTCGAGAAATAGATAACTTGCCGCAACCAGTTTACTATGTGAGTAAAAGTATTTTGGATACAGAAAAAGGTATTTGAAGTTAGAAAAGTTAGCCCTTGCTTTGGTAAATGCAACACGAAAAATGAGACCTTATTTTCAGACACACTCTATCATTGTTTGAACATCTATTCTGCTAAAGATCATGTTACAAAGATATGATATGTCGGGCATAATGACTAAATGGTCCATGGATTTGGGTGACTTTGATATAGACTTTGAGACCCAAAAAATAATCAAAGTACAAGATTTAGGGGATTTCTTAGTCGAGTTTCATTCCAATCGGTCAGAAATGGAAGTAAATGAAAAAAGTATCGAGGCCGATGGATAATCCAAACATATGGAGGTTTAAGTGCATCGGGATATGGAGCAGGGGTCCAGTTGGTTTCTCCAGCTAGTATTGCGATGTATCAAGCTATTCGTTTGAGTTTAGAGAATCGAACAATAAGGAAGATTACAAAGCCGCTTTGGCAGATTTAAGACTTGCTAAGAATTTGTGGAGCTAAAAAACTTAGGCTAGTAAGCGATTCATAACTTCTTGTATATCACGCATCTAGCCAATCTGAGGCTAGGAAATGATTATTTAGTGAAGTACTTAAGAGCATTAAAGACTCTAGCGATTGTCTTTGAAAGCATCAAATACAAACATGTTCATAGGGCTGATAATTATATGGCTGGTTCTCTGGACACTGTTGCATATTCTGAGAAGTACCCTTGGATTATTACACAAGAAAATTATTTAATAGCAAAGGGGTCCGAGTAGGTAGTAGGATCAATTGAAGTTTTTCAAATTGCTATAACTACTGAGAAAAATTGGAGATACGATATTAAGGAACTTTTGGTTAATGATATTCAACCAGTTGATAATGCGATGTCAAAGAAAATACGATTGAAGGTGCATGGTTATGTGGTACTCAGGGATATCTTATATAAGAAATATCTTAGCAGGCATTTGCTTCTATACCTTGGGAAAAATGAGTTGCAAATGATATTATTCGACCTACACGATGGAGAAGGATCTGCATATTGTGGGTACAAGACTTTGATAAGAAGAGTTCATTTGGAAGGTTATTATTGGCCAACAATTGTTTCCGATGCTAAATAATTGGTCAAAACGTGTGATACTTGCCAAATATTTTCTAATACAATTCACACGCCATGAGTATCTCTCAAATAAATATCAAAATACTAACCTTTTGACCGATGGGATATTGATTTGGCCGGACCTCTGCCAATAGCATCTGGACAACGACAAACAATGATAGTTGCAGTAGATTATTTTTCTAAATGGGTAGAAGCCGAACCCCTAGCAGGAACAAAAGCCAAAGATGTAATCAAATTTATTGTTTCAAATATTTGTTGTCGCTTCTGCGATCCGAGGAGAATAACGATGGACAATGGGCCACAATTTAAAAATAAATATATGAAGCCCTTTTGTTCTTCAAAGAGGAATATGACAGTGCTTCTCGGTGCCTTTTTATCCACAAGCAAATGGCCAGGTTGAGGTAACTAATCAGAAAATTCTTGATGGGCTCAAAAATAATATGGAAGGTAAAGTTGGAAAGTGGCTAGATTATTTACAAGAATTCCTATGGGCATATCAGACCACCCTTCGTACAACAAATCAAGAATCTTCATTTGCGCTAGTTTACGGGATGGATGTTGTGGTTCCATCTGAAAAAGTCTTCCAATCGTATCAAATCACTGAATATTCCGAGGAGGATAATAATGAAGGGAGGCACACTGACTTAGATTTGGTTGAGAAAAAAGAAAGTGAGCACAAGTGAATTCTTCGCACTACCAAACTTTGATAAGGAGCAGATATGCGTCTAAAATGAGATGGCAATAATTCAAAATTGGGGACAAAGTATTAAGGAAAATGTTTTTGCATACGAAGGAAAATCGAATTGGTAAATTAGGACCTAATTGGGAAGGCCCATACATAGTAATGGAAAAGTTAAAATCGGAGACATATAGACTCAGAAATAGGCATGGAAGAGATCTTCGTCACCTGGGGAATATTGAGCACCTTAATTTATATTTGGAATGAATGTAAAAATATGTTTATATTTTTAAACTTGTGTAAATATCGGTGGCATACTCTACCCTGGTGGCGTAGGAAGGTTCTAACGAGGTGCTCTTATACCGATTTATATATAATATTAATTTGTCATTTCAAAATAGTTTTTACAATTCTTTATCTTTTGGACCGAAAGGGTCTTCCAATGAATGTCGGTAAACAATTTTTTCTCTTTTGCACCGGAATGGTCTTCCAACGAATTTTGGTCAATAATTCTTTAACTTTTAGACCAAAAAGGGTATTCCAACCAATGTTGGTCAATTGTTTTTGGACTGAAAGGGCTTTCCAACAATTATTTGATTATCAATCAAGAGGGTCCTCCAATAAAAGTTGGTTGATAACAATCTTTTGATAAGTAAAAGTTTAGTAAAGAAGAATTTTATTTGACAACAAAAGATTCCATTAATATAACTTTCCAAGTATAAATGGTCCAAAAATGATACAGGACTTTACAAAAAGTGCACAAGGCACAACCAACTCAAATAAAACCATATAAAACCAAACCAAGTATTTGTTTACCTCGAAAGGGTACTTTTAGAGTCATCATTCCATGAGCTTGACGAAGAGTTGTTTGATTCTTCAGAATTGTTGGGTGATTTTTTATCCTCTAAAAAAACACCCTCCGGACGATACTTGTCAGGAACGACTTCCCGAAGACTGCCTAAACTTAAATCTAGGAAGCGTTCATGAAAATACAATACCATTATGGATTTAATTTTTGCATCTCGATCATCCAACTTAGAAACACAATCATCAACATACTTTTCGAGGCAAGCGTCCTTATATTGTTCAGCTTGGTCTCTATGACCTTGCTTATCAACAGTAGCTTTTTCAAGATCTTTAAAAGCCTGTTCGAAGTAATATTTGGTCTTGTAACAACCATCGATAAGATTTTTGACGAGAGTATTCCTATCATTATCCCTCACAATAAAGTGTTCCCGCTCGTTTTCAAACATTCATGCTCCAACTTTAGCCGATCTTTCACCACCTCGAGTTGTGTAAAACATCAAGCAACAATTTCTTTGTAGTGGGAAATCTCTTCCTCCAATTATTTCATAGCGGATCTTCTCTAGATAGCCTCGTTTTTATAATGATTTTTTTTTTGTTTAGCCTTCCTTTCAAGAAGTGCCACATCGTAAAGCAACATATTAAGTTCAAGGGTCATGTAATCATCTTCGTTAATATTAAAATCCACTTATGGAGAACCAACATTCAAGTTCCCACAAACTTGTTCTTCATCAACATGACCTCTCTGACCATCAGTCACCTCGTTTCCTTGATGAGCAGTTTCTTCAGTTGACGCCCGAGGAGAGTCTGAGTCAATGACAATGAATTTCTCACGAGACGGCAAGTTAGGATCAATTGTTTCATCACCCGAAGGGGAAATATTTTCTTCTGCCTCTTGACCACATTCTTCGACAACTTTACCTTTGCCTTTGTCTTTCGACGAGCATTTTTTGATGACCTCTTGGAGCTACTTACCCTAGCGAGATTAACCTCTTCGGTCTCAATTCCAACATTATCTTCCTCATCGGCTTCAGCTCTAGATTAAATATTTTCTTTCTCAACCACACCTTTCTTAAGGTTCCTCTGCTTTGGAGCCCTAACTCTTGTAGGAAGGTAGACAAGAACATATGCCGCTTCCATTCGTTCAAGTATGATGCCTTGTGTTTTCAATGAAAGCCAAGCTCCTGCTGAATTGCAAGCTATAATATTTATGGAAAGTATTAATATAGGTTACCTTAGATTAGAAAGATAAATGATGTCAATTAATATATATTGATATAATACGTTGTTATGCTAATAACAATCCATTGACAGGTTAATCCTGACCTCAAATTCAAAATAATATTTATAATTTTTGCATGTTTATGTTTCATTTTTCAAATGAGCAAAAGGGATGCGAATCTTAAATAACAAATCTCAAGCAAAATGTCAAATGAGCAAAAAAATGGTTATATTAAACAACAAACTCAAGAAAAATTTAGGCAGGAGCTCAAGATATCAAGGGTTCTTTCTCAAGAAATCTTTGATTTTTTAGAAATTTAAGTGTAAAATTTGATAACCATGATTAGGAATTTTTTATAATATATTTCTGTTGAGGAAGAAACAATAATATACTATTTTAGTAGGGAACACCTTTTTTTCACATGCATATTTGTTGTATGAGTGTGTCTTTATTTGCATCAGACACTACTAGACGTTTTCCGGTGGTATGGCATATGTCTGAGTCAGTTGATGTTAAATAAATGTAGGAAACTTATAATCTATATTCAGTCACAAACTTCGCCACCTATCTTTTTTCAATGGAATATTTGATGGCTATCACAATCATGGGTTTGTCTAAGGATAATTTTTACTATGAGTTGTTTATCCTTAACCAATATATAAAATACCTTCCGAATTCTAGAAATGGTGGAAAACTAGTTTTGTCCGTATCTTTTGTAATTGAGAGACATAAACCTTGTCAGTATGCGAATATTGTTATGAATTAGACCTTTACAATAAGTTTTCTTTATTTAAGAACATTCATATATAATCCCGTAATAACATTTATTGATCATATGCTATTTTTTTGGGTATAAAACACATCTAGTTATTCCTCGGTCGACAAAACTTAGGGAATAATTTTTCTTATGCTTGATCAAGATTTCCTTGATGAAACGGGGAAAGTATCATCATGTGATGTTTCCCACTGAGAATTTTGTTACATATGAATATTTCCTTATGAGATATGTATCTTATCTTGTATTCTTTTGGGTTGAACGTTATAGAGGGCCTAACCGTTTCTCTTGGTGTCCTTGTAGTTTTATAAGATACAAGGTTACATGTTTATGATAAAGTTACTTTGTGTCCCAAAACAACAAAATTTTCTATGATGAACAAGATCTTTGCAAGCTCAATTCTATCAAAGAGGAGATAATGTCCCCATAACCGGTCGAACTAGGAAGGAGATGCAAGAAACCTATATTTTTTATACAAATTCCTGACAAAAACCAAGGCGAGGGAGGCAAAATACACAGATTTAACAAACTTGGTAGTCATTTTAATATTGAAGAGTCTCTAAGGGCTCAAGATGAAATAAGTAATCCCAAGGGTAAAAACCAAGTGGGAAACTCATCTGTAAATATGGCTGAAAGTAGCGGATTCTTTAAGAATGGAAATACAGATAAGGGGAATAAACGAAAGTTTAAAGGAAACAACAAAAATAATAATTTTAACAGCAAAAAGCCTAAAATGGCATGCTGGAAATATGGAAAACCTGGTCACTTTAGAAGGGATTGTCGAGTTGGAAAAGGCAAAAATAATGTTGGTCCAAGTGGGAACAATACTGGTTCAAGTGGAAACAATGCTGGTTCAGGTGGATCTAAGGACCCTGAAAAGCAACAAAGTCAGATTTTATTTCAGAATTCTAATTCTGGTCAAAATTATATATCTATAATATCTGAAGCATTTTATGTGCAGGATGATGATGTTTCTTGGTGGGTTGATTCGGGAGCAACAAGTCATGTATGTAAAGATCTTCGATGGTTTAGTAATTTTCAACCGATTGAAGATGGATCTTCACTTAAGATGAGAAATGTTGCTACCGAACCAATTAAAAGACTAGGAAATGTTAAATTACTATTTACTTCTGGAAAGTACATATTATTGAACAATGTATTGTATGTTCCTGGGATTCGAAAGAATCTTTTGTCTGGTGTTGTTTTAAAGAATTGTGGTTTCAAACAAGTGTACGAAAGTGGCAAATATGTATTGTCAAAACATGGTGTATTTATGGGATTCAGATATTTATGTAATGGTATGTTTATGTTAAATATTAATGTTTCGTTCGAAAATGATTCTGTTTGTATGACTTCTACTAGTGTGTGTAGAAATATGATAAAACAGAATTATGGCATGCTAGATTAGGACATGTTCATTATGGAAGAATAAAAGGCATGTCCAAAATGAGCCTTATTCCTCCTGTTGATGCAAATAATGAAAAATGTAAGACTTGCATGTTAACTAAGATAACTAGAAAACCTTTCAATAATGTTAACCGAGTTTCCAAAATATTGGAACTAGTACATAGTGATTTATGTGATTTCCATGCTACACTTTCGATAGGAAATAAAAAGTATGTTATTAGTTTTATTGATGATGCATCTAGATATTGCTACATTTATTTGTTGCATGCTAAAAATGAAGCTCTTGATAAGTTTAAAATCTATAAGGAAGAAGTTGAGCTACATAAGAATGATTTGATTAAAAATCTATATATTTTCAGTCTACGGGTATAATTCATCAAACCACGACTCCTTATACACCACAACAAAATGGTATAGCTGAAAGGAAGAATAGAACTTTGAAAGAAATGGTCAATTTCATGTTGTCCTATTCGGGTTTGAGTGAAGGATTCTGGGGTGAGGCTATGTTAACAACCTGTTATTTATTGAATCGTGTTCCTACTAAAAGGAATAAGATGACCCGTATGAGCTTTGGTTTAAGAAGCCTCCAACACTGAATTATCTGAGAGTTTGGGGTTGTAGAGCAGTTGTAAGACTCACTGAACCTAAAAGGAAAATTTTGGGTGAAAGAGGTATAGATTGTATCTTCATTGGGTATGCTGAGCATTCCATTGCATATAGGTTCTATGTGTTAGAATCCAATGACTATGTGTCGGTGAACACAGTTATCGAGTCAAGAGATTCAATATTTGATGAAGATAGATTTACTTCTATACCTAGACCTAGAGATTTGATTTAAAACTCTTTGAATATGAACTCAAGTGAAATTGAAAATATATCAAGTGGTACCAATTGTGTACCTGAACTTTCTGAGCCAAGGAGAAGTACTAGAGCCAGAAAAGCTAAGTCGTACGGATCTGATTTTCAACTATATTTAGTTGAAGGGTCAAGAGATAAGATTGACTATCAATATCAATATTGTTTTGTTATTGAAGATGATCCAAGTACTTTTAGTGATGTTATGGCATCAAGGGATGCTGCATTCTGGAAAGAAGCTATCCAGGATAAAATAGAGTCTATCATGCATAATAATACATGAGAGTTGGCTGATTTACCTCATGAGTGCAAATCATTGGGAAATAGATGGATATTTAAACGAAAAATGAAAGTAGATGGTACTATTGAAATGTATAAAGATAGATTGGTTATCCAGGAATTTAGACAAAGAGAAGGAATTGACTTCTTTGATACTTATGCTCCGGTTGCTAAGATTTCCACTATTAGATTGTTGATTTCACTTGCATCTGTATACAATCTTGTAATTCATCAAATGAATGTTAAAACTGCATTCTTGAATGTTGATTTGGATAAGGATATTTATATGAAACAACCGGAAGGGTTTGTGATGCCTGGTTGTGAAAACAAGGTATGCAAGTTGAAAAAGTCTTTGTATGGTTTGAAACAAGCACCAACAGATTGACATAAAAAATTTGATAATGTGATATTGTCTAATGAATTTATTCTTAACCAAGCAGACAGGTGTGTATATAGCAAATTTGATAATTCTGGTAAATGAGTTATGATTTGTCTATATGTGGATGATATGTTGATTTTTGGTACTGACCAAAATCAGGTTAATGAAACGGAATTTTTTTTTATCATCCAATTTTGAGATGAAGGACTTGGGGGAAGAAGCTGAAATGATTCTTGGTATAAGAATCAAGCGAAAGAACAATAGTATATCGATTTCTTAATCTCACTATATTGAGAAGATATTAAATAAATTTAATTTTACAGATTGTTCTCCGGTAAGCACACCTATAGATCCTAGTATTAAGCTTTGACCTAATAAAGGTATTGCTATATCTCAACTTGAATACTCGAGAGCCATCGGGTGTCTTATGTATGCCATGACTAGCACTAGGTCGGATATTGCCTTTGCTGTTGGAAAACTTAGTAAGTATACTAGCAATCCTAGTTCGCATCATTAGCAAGCTTTAAATCGAGTATTCAAGTATTTGAAATGAACCATGAATTATGGTTTAACTTATACCGGATTTCCTTCTGTACTTGAAGGATATTCAGACGCGAGTTACATTTCCAATATGGAAGATCATTCTTCCGTAAGTGGATGGGTATTTCTACTTGGGGGAGGTGCTATCTCTTGGGCGTCTATGAAACAAACTTGTATTACCGATTCAACAATGGAATCAGAGTTTGTGGCATTAGCAACAACGAGTAAAGAAGCTGAGTGGCTAAGAAATTTAATGTACGAAATTCCGTTGTGGCCCAAACCGATATCACCTATATCTATCAGATGTGATAGTGAGGCTGCCTTGGCTAATGTTTATAGACAAGTTTACAAAGGCAGGTATAGACACTTAGGTGTTAGACACAGTATGATTCGTGAGAGTATCACGCATGATGTTATTTCAGTAGAGTTTGTGAGAACTCAATATAACTTAGCCGATCATTTAACCAAAGGGTTGAATAGAGATCTTGTGCACAAATCGACTATTGGGATGAGATTAAAGTCCATATGAAATCTCTCATGTTGAGATACTCAATTCCCATCTAATATGACATTATGTGTTGAATTCAATGTGGAAAGCTTAACATCAAGAGATTAGAACACATTTGTATATCATCCCGAGGTATGTGTTTAGACCTGCAAGTTGTGAAGGCTAAATATTATCTTCTTAATACCTCTTTTGAATAATTGCATAGGCAGGTGCAAGATGAAAAGAACTACCTATTTGAGCATGAAGTTTAGCCGCTTCAAGAATCTAGGACTTGGCTTTGATATGCTTAAGAAGGATAAGGACACAAGGCTAGTAAAATATAGTGTCAAGTAAGAACAAGTGAGAATGTAAATTTATGTGTATATTATCTTCATGTATTCATTGTGAATAATAAAAGTTCAATCCTTAGTGATACCTTGATATTCGAATATTTGGAATGTGTAATATACTAATGTGAAATTCAATCGTTACAATATTTCATTTATGCATAAATTTGATATTTGATATGATTGTGTTTAGTAGATCATGAATTACACTAATATGGGGGAAGATTGTTATTTATTTTAATGTAATTGGATCGACTAGTCGACCAATTTAATCATGATACATTATCAAACAAGTTGTAGAGTGCGGAGTGCACACTTGTTAGATTAGATCATGATTAACGGGGTCAAGGGGCATAGCCTCTTGCGGGATCAACATAATCGGCTATTGTTGCAAGTCAACAGAATTTCGGCTATTGGTTAAATCGGATATTGTTGCAAGTCAACGGAATTTCGAAATTGAAAATTTGAACGTTTTATTCAAATTTTGAATTACAGCCGTTTTATTACAAAACCAGTTTAGAGACCTTAACTGCCCTAATTTCCAAACTGTTTTTTGGTTGGTCGAATTGATTAAATATGGGTTCTGTTGAAAAAAGGAAATCACATCATTTTTCATCCTCTCTGTTCAATAGTATATCTCTGATTTTATCCAATTGAAATTTTTGGAGAACCCCAATAAAATTTCAATAAGAAATTGTTTACAAGACTTCAGAGATTATTCGGAATCGAAACACTGTTTTTCTACATACGCCGCGATCAAATCATACCACATGGTAGACTCTGAACAATAACTAATCGATAAAATTACAAACTTTAGTGATATATAGTTTTTGAATTTTCAAAAATCCGGCCGAAGTTCATGGACTATCCATTATGGATAAAGTTAGTTTTGATAAAATTAATCATTCGACTATCTTTTTTTTGTTAAAGTTAGTCTCCTAAATAAATATGTACAATGAATAATAGAATGACTACAAACATACGATTTTTAATCGATAGACTATATGTCACGAAATTGGATAGTCCATAAACTTTTATGGGACCTTTAAAAATCTAATTTTTTTTATCACTAAAATTGATAGTCCCAAGACTAATTACTATTCCGTCCGTTCCTTAATAAATTTCGTTTAAGGATTCTACACGAATATTAATAAAAGCAATTATGAGTTCTGTTACCTAGTAAAAAAACAAATACTCGCTCCGTCCCATTATATATGTCGTTTTAAGGTTATGCACGTATTAAGGAATGCTATAATTACTTCTCGTTTTTATAAAAAGTAAAAAAGAAACCCATCCAATTGGTAGAAATCAATAAAAAATACTCCCTCTGCCCCGTTATATATTCAGGCACATTAATTAAGAAATGTCATTATTAGATTTGAAATTATAAAAAGTAAGTCTAGTTTCCATAAATAACCTTCTCAATTAATATGTACGGTGAACAAAACTAGAGTAAATAATTAATATGAGAAGGGATATAAATGGTAAACAACCATTAATACTACCTCAAAACTTGGAAACGACAACTAATTTGGAAAAAATATGTTTTCTTAAAACGACATGTAATAAGGGATGGAGGGAGTAATAAATTTTGCATTGGAATTCTAAAACGACAAATATTTTGGGACAAAAACAATTTCCTAGAATGACAAATATTTTGGGACGGAGGGAGTAATATGATTGGTTCGATATAATTAATAGTCTCTACTTCTTTTAACATAACCGAATTAAAAGGAATTGATTGGTCGACAAACCGAAAAAAGTAGTACTATTAATTATATCGAACCAATCATATTACTCCCTCCGTCCCAAAATATTTGTCATTTTAGAAAATTGTTTTTGTCCCAAAATGTTTGTCGTTTTAGAACTCCAATACAAGATTTATTATTTTTTTATTGATTTCCACCAATTGGATGAGTTTCTTTTTCACTTTTTTATAAAAACGAGAAATAATTATAGCATTCTTTAATATTCGTGCATAACTTTAAAACGACAAATATAATAGCACGGAAGATGAAATATTTAATATTGCCTTGATTTGTGTAAACAACATTTAAAATGAAATATTTCTAAAACTTGACACTTATAATGGAACACAGTAGAATGGAACCGAGGAGTATTCAAGCTTTATATGCTATTTAGGTGATATCGTATTACACCATCAACATGAAATTTTAAAATTTATTTATAAAATAATTAATTACAACATTTTGCTTATTATTTATTAAAAATTGAAAATCATAAATCCATCGATTAAATTGAAATAGCAGATTTTGTAAAAAAAATTCGATTTTTGTAAATGAAAATTTCGGATATCCTTTTCGAATGATCGAATTTTGGTGATTAATTAACTGTATCACATGCTGTCGAATGATGTTATTTCATTTGCATGTTTTGTTTTTTGGTTTGGGGCTGCAAAAGACGAGAACAACCAAATGAAACCGGATTCAGATTCATGGCACTATACATCTTAATAGTACTGTCAATCACTTCTGGGTCGTGTCAATCACTTCTGGTGTGCCCTCTAGTTTGGTATGCATTTCGCATGTCTTAATGTTAAATACCAGCAATAAGTAGAGGTGGCAAATGGTTCTAGAACCACGGTTCAAAGCTGACAACCTGTTTAAGAACGGACGGTTTATCTGTAAAATTGGTCCATTAGGATTGCAAATTGGCAGGACCGCAACCCGCCAGGACCGCAAGACCGTCAGGACCGTATAAGGAGTAATCCGGCAGGACTGCAACCCGACAGGACTGCGAAACCACGGTTTATTTGTAAAAAACCGCGGTTTATTGGTAAATATTATAAATGTTTTATTTATTTTATAACCAAAATGTTATATTTAAAAAATATTGAGATATTGCATATTATTATAGAATTATTATTACATTTTTGTTAATATTAATTTGTTTTGGTTATTGATATTTTAAGTGTTGTAATTATTATATAGTCTAAAATTTTAAATATTACTTATGTTATTATCACATTTTGAATATTATTATTATTATTATTATTATTATTATTATGTTTTTAGATCTAATACAAACCAAAACTATATCTTATCATGTTAAAATATTACAAATTCTATGGTTATACTTTTAATATTACATTTTGAATTTTATTATTGTGATTTGGTTTTGAAAATTACAAGTGTTATATATTATTTTTTAAACCAAAATCATATTTTATCATGCAAAAATATTACAAGTTATATTGTTATAATTTTAATATTACATTTTGAATTTTATTATTGTGATTTGGTTTTAAATATTACAAGTGTTATTTACTATCTTTAAGTTATATTGTTATAATTTTAATATGACATTTTGAATTTTATTATTGTGATTAGGTTTTAAATATTACAAGTGTTATTTATTATTTTTAAGTTATATTGTTATAATTCTAATATTACATTTTGAATTTTATTATTGTGATTTGGTTTTAAATATTACAAGTGTTATTTATTATTTTTAAGTTATATTGTTATAATTTTAATATTACATTTTGAATTTTATTATTGTGATTTGGTTTTAAATATTACAGGTGTTATTTATTATTTTTAAGTTATATTGTTATAATTTTAATATTACATTTTGAATATTATTATTGTGATTTGGTTTTAAATATTACAACTGTTATTTATTATTTTTTAAACCAAAATCATATTTTATCATGGTAAAAGATTACAAGTTATATTGTTATAATTTTAATATTAAATTTTGAATTTTATTATTGTAATTTTAATAATGATTATAAAATTATTATTACATTTTGGTCAGTATTAATTTGTTTTGGTTATCACAAACATCATTCATTACAAGTGAAAATTAGCGGATTGGTGAGTATTAGTAAGTCTACGATTTATAGGCATTTTAAAACTTAAAGCAACGTTTTTTTAAAATATGCAATAAAATACTAATAGAAACTAATTAATATAGCAAATAATAAAAACTAAATTTAGACTAATACCAACTAATACAACTAATAACAAGCAATAACAACTAACAACAAGCAATAACAACTAACAACAACTAATAAAATTAGAATTAAAAGAACTAATTTAAATTACTATAACAATTAAATAACTTGATAAATTATACGAAGCTCTTAATTGAGCTATTATAATGTTATCCCAACGTTATTTAAGTGTTTTTATCAAATAGAAACAATTTGCGAAAAAAAAATCAAACAATTCCGAAAGTAGGACTACCATATGTAAAATAAGAAATTTGAGTTTTCTAGAATATTTAGAACAAGTAGAGAGATTTAGAGAGACGTAGAGAGGAGTATATGAATTTATGAGTGTGGATTTGGGGTCTCCTCTATTTATAGAGGAGACCCAAAAAAAAAAAAAAACGAAGAAAAAAAAAATTCCGGACCATCCGGACAGATCTCCGGACGCCCGGACTTATGATTTTTTTTTTAACTGTTAAAAACCATGTTAGGCACCATGTTAGGCATTTTAAGAAAATGTTAGACATTCAATTCGAAATTTTTAACTATTAACCACCATGTTAGGCATTCAAGTAGTTGCCCAAGACTTGGTAAGTGAGAGGGTGTGTGATTGACACTTTCATCTTCAATGGTAACTATCGATGTGAGATTCTTTTAAACAAAACTCCTCTTCAATGGTAAGTGGTAACTATAGATGTGAGATTCTTTTAAACAAAACTCCAAATACTATTCTTTCTAAGATTATTCACATTGTCAATGATCATATATTATTTAATTATTGATTATTCGGCTTTGATATTTTATTATTTTTTTATGATTGGTTTTGATATTAAACGTGTAATTATTAAAGACATACTACTAACTTAGTTATTAATATTTGTCGACAAAAAACTTAAAAATATATATTTCCTAAATTAATCTCTTATAATTTAAAACAATTTTGTTTGTTAATTACAATATGATAAATAATTTATTAATCGCAGATTTATTACGGCATAATATTTAAAATACATTAGTTTTAGCAAGTTTTTAATAATTTTTTATTTCGATTCCGAATCGGTTCTAAACAATATACAAATCACCTAATAATTTAAAATTAGAATACAATTATATGTCTAATAGGTATATATTATTTAATATGTACATAATATTAAATATAACATCTTAAATATCTAGTATGTTCAAACAATATACAAATCATTTTACAATTATTTTTCGAATGTAATTGATTGATTATAAAATTTCGATTAAAATGATAACATATTTAAATTAAAATACATGAAATAGAATAATTAACTCGTGTATATGGTACATATCTCAATTATTGAAATTAGATTCAATTAACACTTACAAATTAATTTTAAATAACATTATAAATTAATTTTAAATAACATTATAAAATATTCTGATAAACGGTTCTTAAATGGTTTGCCTCATATTTTGAATTGATAAACGGTACTTAAATGGTTCGTCTGGTGGTTTGAACTGACGGTTTAACTGTGAAACTGATTCATTAAAACTGCAAACTGGCAGGTCCGCCAGACCACCAAGACCACATAAAGAGCAACCCGGCAGGACCGCAACCCGCCAGAACTGCAACCCGCCGATACTGCAACCCGTGGTTCTGATTTAAACGGTGCGGACGGTTTGCGGTTCAAATCGTTTGCCACCCTACTAGTAAGGATACAAAGAAAGATTGTCCCACCCTCGAGTGTGTACGCAATCTGGACAGAACTGATAAAAGAAAATTGACAGAAATACAACCTGTTCGTCTTTGCTAGAAAGCCTAGAATAGCACCCCAAGTGTGAGGTGCGTAATTTAATTCTTATTTCAGATTTTTTAACATTACTTTTATATAACATTGAATATTATAATGTATGTTTTTTTTTGTATTATTTATTTATTAACACAAATTTCTAACGTAAATTTAATGAAATTTATAAATAAAAATGGCAGATATAAGTAGTAGGTTTAGATAGGTGATTTTTTATTTAATATTTCAATTTTAAAATGTTTGATTAACGGCTATTGATAATTTTTATAAATTTAATTTATGTTGAATAATTAATTTTTGAAGCTCTTACATGAATTTAAAACCAATTTGGTAAATGCATTTTGATCTTAATAATATTGTTTTTATTCTAATATTTTATTTATTTATTTATGTTTTTTAATTTTATTCATATGTCTTCATTTTTTTAGTTATGTAGATGGACTCGAACTCATGACTTTTGGTCACAAGTATGTCTTATTCAACCAACTCGGCTACTCACTGGAAACTATATATATGTTCACTTGGATAAAAACATTATATGTGTTCACTTTGATAAGAGCATATGTATGTTTTGTTCAACCCTTAAAAAAAACTATTATACAATATGCAATTTTTATATGTAACAACAAAAACTAAAATCTAAGAACATAACATATGTTAAAAAACAACACAATTTGAAATTCCTTTTTAAATAATAATATAATATGAGATGTTTTTATTTTTTTAACCGAACTTGATAATCAAGCTAAGATAACTCTAAGATGTTATTTATATCATATATATTTATTGCAATAGAGACCGTTAGCATACATGATTATTGGATATTTTAAAAACAATAATTTTATCAATTTTTTTTATATTCCTTTTATTAAATCTTCATTATTTAATGTTATAAAAATTATATTTTTTTTGAATCAAGAAAATTTTATTTTGAATAATAAATATCATTTTTTTCTAGTTTTTTTTATTAAAAGTTAATGTTTCGTTATAACAATTTTATCAATCCAATTTTTTCATTTGTATATTTCATTTAACACTAATATTTTAGTATTCTAATCCACGATCGACATCTACAATTCTAATACGTAATAATCAAATAACTCCGACTTAAATGCAGACAATATCCATCTTAAATTTTATGACCACTTTAGACGCGACAACGACTTAAATGCAGAAACATATCGATCTTAAACTTTATGACCACTTTAGACGCAGCAAAGCCACTCATAAACACTATACACTACGTGAAGACAATCAACGAAATCGGAAACACTGCCGTTTTCACTTTTGCTGAGTGTATCCAAGATCCAAACCAAATTGACTGCAATCTCTGTTTCACCAACTGCAAAACTCAAATCCCAAAAGTGTCGCCCTTTCTAATTAGCCACAAGTTATGGTCGTTCGTTCTTCGACGAATGTTATTTAAGGTACGAATATTACAACTTTTTAAACGAGTCATTTAAATTGATAAGGGAGGATTTCCCGAGTAAGTGAGAGCACGAGCAAGAGGACCGCGAACTTGGATTAGGGCAAACAATGAAGAAACAGATGAGCTCTACAGCGTCGACATAGATCGAGCTAGAAAGCAGATGGAGATAACGAGCTCTACAACATTGACACAGATCGAGCTCAAAGACAGATTGAGATAACGAGCTCTACCGCATTGACACAGATCGAGCTCGAAGGCAAGTTAAGATAGGAAGCAGATCGAGTTTGAAGACACCAAAGGAAGAGTCGACCGACCAACCTAAAGACGCGGTGAATGTAGGATCAAGATTGAGTGCGAACTCAAAGAAGATTAACTGACCACGTGATCAATTAGCTCGAGCTCTGCAAACCAGCTCGAGATCAGATTAGGAGTTTTCTTATTTATTATGTAACGCACATTTTGACTCTTAAGTC